>OX388323.1:23798344-25286226 GCA_947579605.1 Athripsodes cinereus | reverse complement strand
CCTAACCTAACCTAACCTAACCTAACCTAACCTAACCTAACCTAACCTAACCTAACCTAACCTAACCTAACCTAACCTAACCTAACCTAACCTAACCTAACCTAACCTAACCTAACCTAACCTAACCTAACCTAACCTAACCTAACCTAACCTAACCTAACCTAACCTAACCTAACCTAACCTAACCTAACCTAACCTAACCTAACCTAACCTAACCTAACCTAACCTAACCTAACCTAACCTAACCTAACCTAACCTAACCTAACCTAACCTAACCTAACCTAACCTAACCTAACCTAACCTAACCTAACCTAACCTAACCTAACCTAACCTAACCTAACCTAACCTAACCTAACCTACCTAACCTAACCTAACCTAACCTAACCTAACCTAACCTAACCTAACCTAACCTAACCTAACCTAACCTAACCTAACCTAACCTAACCTAACCTAACCTAACCTAACCTAACCTAACCTAACCTAACCTAACCTAACCTAACCTAACCTAACCTAACCTAACCTAACCTAACCTAACCTAACCTAACCTAACCTAACCTAACCTAACCTAACCTAACCTAACCTAACCTAACCTAACCTAACCTAACCTAACCTAACCTAACCTAACCTAACCTAACCTAACCTAACCTAACCTAACCTAACCTAACCTAACCTAACCTAACCTAACCTAACCTAACCTAACCTAACCTAACCTAACCTAACCTAACCTAACCTAACCTAACCTAACCTAACCTAACCTAACCTAACCTAACCTAACCTAACCTAACCTAACCTAACCTAACCTAACCTAACCTAACCTAACCTAACCTAACCTAACCTAACCTAACCTAACCTAACCTAACCTAACCTAACCTAACCTAACCTAACCTAACCTAACCTAACCTAACCTAACCTAACCTAACCTAACCTAACCTAACCTAACCTAACCTAACCTAACCTAACCTAACCTAACCTAACCTAACCTAACCTAACCTAACCTAACCTAACCTAACCTAACCTAACCTAACCTAACCTAACCTAACCTAACCTAACCTAACCTAACCTAACCTAACCTAACCTAACCTAACCTAACCTAACCTAACCTAACCTAACCTAACCTAACCTAACCTAACCTAACCTAACCTAACCTAACCTAACCTAACCTAACCTAACCTAACCTAACCTAACCTAACCTAACCTAACCTAACCTAACCTAACCTAACCTAACCTAACCTAACCTAACCTAACCTAACCTAACCTAACCTAACCTAACCTAACCTAACCTAACCTAACCTAACCTAACCTAACCTAACCTAACCTAACCTAACCTAACCTAACCTAACCTAACCTAACCTAACCTAACCTAACCTAACCTAACCTAACCTAACCTAACCTAACCTAACCTAACCTAACCTAACCTAACCTAACCTAACCTAACCTAACCTAACCTAACCTAACCTAACCTAACCTAACCTAACCTAACCTAACCTAACCTAACCTAACCTAACCTAACCTAACCTAACCTAACCTAACCTAACCTAACCTAACCTAACCTAACCTAACCTAACCTAACCTAACCTAACCTAACCTAACCTAACCTAACCTAACCTAACCTAACCTAACCTAACCTAACCTAACCTAACCTAACCTAACCTAACCTAACCTAACCTAACCTAACCTAACCTAACCTAACCTAACCTAACCTAACCTAACCTAACCTAACCTAACCTAACCTAACCTAACCTAACCTAACCTAACCTAACCTAACCTAACCTAACCTAACCTAACCTAACCTAACCTAACCTAACCTAACCTAACCTAACCTAACCTAACCTAACCTAACCTAACCTAACCTAACCTAACCTAACCTAACCTAACCTAACCTAACCTAACCTAACCTAACCTAACCTAACCTAACCTAACCTAACCTAACCTAACCTAACCTAACCTAACCTAACCTAACCTAACCTAACCTAACCTAACCTAACCTAACCTAACCTAACCTAACCTAACCTAACCTAACCTAACCTAACCTAACCTAACCTAACCTAACCTAACCTAACCTAACCTAACCTAACCTAACCTAACCTAACCTAACCTAACCTAACCTAACCTAACCTAACCTAACCTAACCTAACCTAACCTAACCTAACCTAACCTAACCTAACCTAACCTAACCTAACCTAACCTAACCTAACCTAACCTAACCTAACCTAACCTAACCTAACCTAACCTAACCTAACCTAACCTAACCTAACCTAACCTAACCTAACCTAACCTAACCTAACCTAACCTAACCTAACCTAACCTAACCTAACCTAACCTAACCTAACCTAACCTAACCTAACCTAACCTAACCTAACCTAACCTAACCTAACCTAACCTAACCTAACCTAACCTAACCTAACCTAACCTAACCTAACCTAACCTAACCTAACCTAACCTAACCTAACCTAACCTAACCTAACCTAACCTAACCTAACCTAACCTAACCTAACCTAACCTAACCTAACCTAACCTAACCTAACCTAACCTAACCTAACCTAACCTAACCTAACCTAACCTAACCTAACCTAACCTAACCTAACCTAACCTAACCTAACCTAACCTAACCTAACCTAACCTAACCTAACCTAACCTAACCTAACCTAACCTAACCTAACCTAACCTAACCTAACCTAACCTAACCTAACCTAACCTAACCTAACCTAACCTAACCTAACCTAACCTAACCTAACCTAACCTAACCTAACCTAACCTAACCTAACCTAACCTAACCTAACCTAACCTAACCTAACCTAACCTAACCTAACCTAACCTAACCTAACCTAACCTAACCTAACCTAACCTAACCTAACCTAACCTAACCTAACCTAACCTAACCTAACCTAACCTAACCTAACCTAACCTAACCTAACCTAACCTAACCTAACCTAACCTAACCTAACCTAACCTAACCTAACCTAACCTAACCTAACCTAACCTAACCTAACCTAACCTAACCTAACCTAACCTAACCTAACCTAACCTAACCTAACCTAACCTAACCTAACCTAACCTAACCTAACCTAACCTAACCTAACCTAACCTAACCTAACCTAACCTAACCTAACCTAACCTAACCTAACCTAACCTAACCTAACCTAACCTAACCTAACCTAACCTAACCTAACCTAACCTAACCTAACCTAACCTAACCTAACCTAACCTAACCTAACCTAACCTAACCTAACCTAACCTAACCTAACCTAACCTAACCTAACCTAACCTAACCTAACCTAACCTAACCTAACCTAACCTAACCTAACCTAACCTAACCTAACCTAACCTAACCTAACCTAACCTAACCTAACCTAACCTAACCTAACCTAACCTAACCTAACCTAACCTAACCTAACCTAACCTAACCTAACCTAACCTAACCTAACCTAACCTAACCTAACCTAACCTAACCTAACCTAACCTAACCTAACCTAACCTAACCTAACCTAACCTAACCTAACCTAACCTAACCTAACCTAACCTAACCTAACCTAACCTAACCTAACCTAACCTAACCTAACCTAACCTAACCTAACCTAACCTAACCTAACCTAACCTAACCTAACCTAACCTAACCTAACCTAACCTAACCTAACCTAACCTAACCTAACCTAACCTAACCTAACCTAACCTAACCTAACCTAACCTAACCTAACCTAACCTAACCTAACCTAACCTAACCTAACCTAACCTAACCTAACCTAACCTAACCTAACCTAACCTAACCTAACCTAACCTAACCTAACCTAACCTAACCTAACCTAACCTAACCTAACCTAACCTAACCTAACCTAACCTAACCTAACCTAACCTAACCTAACCTAACCTAACCTAACCTAACCTAACCTAACCTAACCTAACCTAACCTAACCTAACCTAACCTAACCTAACCTAACCTAACCTAACCTAACCTAACCTAACCTAACCTAACCTAACCTAACCTAACCTAACCTAACCTAACCTAACCTAACCTAACCTAACCTAACCTAACCTAACCTAACCTAACCTAACCTAACCTAACCTAACCTAACCTAACCTAACCTAACCTAACCTAACCTAACCTAACCTAACCTAACCTAACCTAACCTAACCTAACCTAACCTAACCTAACCTAACCTAACCTAACCTAACCTAACCTAACCTAACCTAACCTAACCTAACCTAACCTAACCTAACCTAACCTAACCTAACCTAACCTAACCTAACCTAACCTAACCTAACCTAACCTAACCTAACCTAACCTAACCTAACCTAACCTAACCTAACCTAACCTAACCTAACCTAACCTAACCTAACCTAACCTAACCTAACCTAACCTAACCTAACCTAACCTAACCTAACCTAACCTAACCTAACCTAACCTAACCTAACCTAACCTAACCTAACCTAACCTAACCTAACCTAACCTAACCTAACCTAACCTAACCTAACCTAACCTAACCTAACCTAACCTAACCTAACCTAACCTAACCTAACCTAACCTAACCTAACCTAACCTAACCTAACCTAACCTAACCTAACCTAACCTAACCTAACCTAACCTAACCTAACCTAACCTAACCTAACCTAACCTAACCTAACCTAACCTAACCTAACCTAACCTAACCTAACCTAACCTAACCTAACCTAACCTAACCTAACCTAACCTAACCTAACCTAACCTAACCTAACCTAACCTAACCTAACCTAACCTAACCTAACCTAACCTAACCTAACCTAACCTAACCTAACCTAACCTAACCTAACCTAACCTAACCTAACCTAACCTAACCTAACCTAACCTAACCTAACCTAACCTAACCTAACCTAACCTAACCTAACCTAACCTAACCTAACCTAACCTAACCTAACCTAACCTAACCTAACCTAACCTAACCTAACCTAACCTAACCTAACCTAACCTAACCTAACCTAACCTAACCTAACCTAACCTAACCTAACCTAACCTAACCTAACCTAACCTAACCTAACCTAACCTAACCTAACCTAACCTAACCTAACCTAACCTAACCTAACCTAACCTAACCTAACCTAACCTAACCTAACCTAACCTAACCTAACCTAACCTAACCTAACCTAACCTAACCTAACCTAACCTAACCTAACCTAACCTAACCTAACCTAACCTAACCTAACCTAACCTAACCTAACCTAACCTAACCTAACCTAACCTAACCTAACCTAACCTAACCTAACCTAACCTAACCTAACCTAACCTAACCTAACCTAACCTAACCTAACCTAACCTAACCTAACCTAACCTAACCTAACCTAACCTAACCTAACCTAACCTAACCTAACCTAACCTAACCTAACCTAACCTAACCTAACCTAACCTAACCTAACCTAACCTAACCTAACCTAACCTAACCTAACCTAACCTAACCTAACCTAACCTAACCTAACCTAACCTAACCTAACCTAACCTAACCTAACCTAACCTAACCTAACCTAACCTAACCTAACCTAACCTAACCTAACCTAACCTAACCTAACCTAACCTAACCTAACCTAACCTAACCTAACCTAACCTAACCTAACCTAACCTAACCTAACCTAACCTAACCTAACCTAACCTAACCTAACCTAACCTAACCTAACCTAACCTAACCTAACCTAACCTAACCTAACCTAACCTAACCTAACCTAACCTAACCTAACCTAACCTAACCTAACCTAACCTAACCTAACCTAACCTAACCTAACCTAACCTAACCTAACCTAACCTAACCTAACCTAACCTAACCTAACCTAACCTAACCTAACCTAACCTAACCTAACCTAACCTAACCTAACCTAACCTAACCTAACCTAACCTAACCTAACCTAACCTAACCTAACCTAACCTAACCTAACCTAACCTAACCTAACCTAACCTAACCTAACCTAACCTAACCTAACCTAACCTAACCTAACCTAACCTAACCTAACCTAACCTAACCTAACCTAACCTAACCTAACCTAACCTAACCTAACCTAACCTAACCTAACCTAACCTAACCTAACCTAACCTAACCTAACCTAACCTAACCTAACCTAACCTAACCTAACCTAACCTAACCTAACCTAACCTAACCTAACCTAACCTAACCTAACCTAACCTAACCTAACCTAACCTAACCTAACCTAACCTAACCTAACCTAACCTAACCTAACCTAACCTAACCTAACCTAACCTAACCTAACCTAACCTAACCTAACCTAACCTAACCTAACCTAACCTAACCTAACCTAACCTAACCTAACCTAACCTAACCTAACCTAACCTAACCTAACCTAACCTAACCTAACCTAACCTAACCTAACCTAACCTAACCTAACCTAACCTAACCTAACCTAACCTAACCTAACCTAACCTAACCTAACCTAACCTAACCTAACCTAACCTAACCTAACCTAACCTAACCTAACCTAACCTAACCTAACCTAACCTAACCTAACCTAACCTAACCTAACCTAACCTAACCTAACCTAACCTAACCTAACCTAACCTAACCTAACCTAACCTAACCTAACCTAACCTAACCTAACCTAACCTAACCTAACCTAACCTAACCTAACCTAACCTAACCTAACCTAACCTAACCTAACCTAACCTAACCTAACCTAACCTAACCTAACCTAACCTAACCTAACCTAACCTAACCTAACCTAACCTAACCTAACCTAACCTAACCTAACCTAACCTAACCTAACCTAACCTAACCTAACCTAACCTAACCTAACCTAACCTAACCTAACCTAACCTAACCTAACCTAACCTAACCTAACCTAACCTAACCTAACCTAACCTAACCTAACCTAACCTAACCTAACCTAACCTAACCTAACCTAACCTAACCTAACCTAACCTAACCTAACCTAACCTAACCTAACCTAACCTAACCTAACCTAACCTAACCTAACCTAACCTAACCTAACCTAACCTAACCTAACCTAACCTAACCTAACCTAACCTAACCTAACCTAACCTAACCTAACCTAACCTAACCTAACCTAACCTAACCTAACCTAACCTAACCTAACCTAACCTAACCTAACCTAACCTAACCTAACCTAACCTAACCTAACCTAACCTAACCTAACCTAACCTAACCTAACCTAACCTAACCTAACCTAACCTAACCTAACCTAACCTAACCTAACCTAACCTAACCTAACCTAACCTAACCTAACCTAACCTAACCTAACCTAACCTAACCTAACCTAACCTAACCTAACCTAACCTAACCTAACCTAACCTAACCTAACCTAACCTAACCTAACCTAACCTAACCTAACCTAACCTAACCTAACCTAACCTAACCTAACCTAACCTAACCTAACCTAACCTAACCTAACCTAACCTAACCTAACCTAACCTAACCTAACCTAACCTAACCTAACCTAACCTAACCTAAAGGTAAAATGCAAGAAGAACCAAGAGAACAAATGTCATTATACAGTCCAGAAAGAATACAAACACCTCTTATGATAACAGATGAAATACAGGAAGAGCCAAGGGAAGAAGAAGAAATAGGAACCGCTCATTCAGTACAAGACAATGATGTAACAGGCATACCGATATTAGAAGAGGCTATAGATACAAAATCACCACAGTTTATAATCAAAACATCGCATTCAAATGAAGTAGAAGTAACACAACATCATAATCAACATCAAAAAATATATTGGGTAAATATTCCTGAAGATAACAACAACAATCACATTTTGAACTTCATCAAGGAATATACAATATCCAAGGGAAAATTCTACTTTTATTTTGAAACAGAAGAATTATATCGCCAATTTTGTGGAGTGTGCCTAGAAAACTTTAATTCAAACGGACCGAAAATCATAAGATGTACAAAAAGAGTAATAAACGTCACCGATATAGAAGAGCAGAAAGTGATAGTACAGCGTTATCACGAAGGAAAAACAAATCATCGAGGAATAGCAGAAACAATGAAACATCTACAACGAACATATTATTGGCACGGGATGAGAGATTTCATTACAAGATATATTAATAATTGTCCAACCTGTAAAAGAACCAAATATGAAAGACGACCAGCTCCAGTACCCATGATGTTGACGGAAACTAATTTCAAACCATTTGAAACAATTTATATCGATGTATTCACCATCCAAGGAAAAAGTTTTCTAACAATCGTTGATGCATTTTCAAAAATGGGACAAGCGATTCCCATAGTAAGCAAAACAGCAAACAGCGTAGTTGAAGCCCTCCTTCAGTACTTTTCATATTATGGAACAGTACAAAGAGTAACAACAGATGGAGGTAGCGAATTTGACAACGTAACCATTAAAACCTTGTTAGAAATGCACAAGATCGATTTACACATCGTTACACCAAGAAACCCACAGTCAAATGGATTAATAGAACGTCTCCATTCTACTCTCATAGAACACGTAAGATTGTTACGCGAAAAACATCGCGACAATATAGAAAATCTCATGAAATATGCGATAATAGCATATAATAACACGATCCATTCCGCTACGAATTTAACACCAACAGAGTTATTATTAGGACACACAAACTCGAGGGATCCACACGACCTTTACTATGATAAAACATTTTATCAAGACTACGTCCTAACTCACAGAGAGAAAATGAAAAGAACATACGATAGAGTAAGAGCAAAAGTAGTAGAAGATAAAAGAAAAACTCATGAGGAAAGACAACCGCCGCCAGAACAAATACAAAAATTTCAAATTGGTCAAGAAGTGTTCGAAAAAACTCCGGCAAACCATAAAAATAAATTAAATAACAAATACAGAGGACCTTTTCTAATAATCTCACTAAACGATGACAATACAGCAGTAATAGATGATGGAAGGAAGCAAAGACGAGTTCACCTAAGAAACTTAAGACGTTTAACTGTTTCAGATGGCTTACCACAACAGCAACCGAGATCAAACGAGTCACTGATAACCCTGGATTAATGCCAATAGAAATGGGAAAGACACAAATAATAAGAGACCACTGGACCATAATCCAAATATATGATTTAGAAGAATTAACAGCTGAAGTGGAACTACTCCAACAGAACCACTGGAAAATACAACAAGCAGTGAACTTCACAAAATACGGAAAAACATATGAAAAAGAATTATACAATTATAATTTTATGACAGCAAGTGCAGTAAAAATGATAAATAAGAAACTAAACCAAATAATACCCCAAACAAGAACAAAGAGAGGATTAATAAATGGATTAGGATCAATATTTAAGGGAATCACAGGAAACCTAGACAGCCAAGATGGTGAACGCTATGATAATGAGATTGAAAAACTAAAATCAGCACAAAACAAAATAAGAATAATTCAAGAACAGAAAATATCACTCGCAGAAGAAGCCATGTCAAATTTTATCAACATAACAAAAAATTTAAAAACAAACCAAAACATACTGCAGACAAGAATATTGCAAATTGAAGAGGTCATGAGACGCAGCCAACTAAGAGACGCAAACAACTACAATCTTATAATAATTGCAATGGTGTAAAACCAAATAATATCCGCCCTTAATACTATTCATCAAGTTATTATTGACATTGAAAGTGCAGTGACTTTTGCCAAATTAAACATTTTACACCCGTCCATCATTGACCCAAAATACTTAGTGAGTGAACTAAACAAGGTGAAAGAACATTTAAGTGAGAACGAACAGTTCCCAATGGAAATCAACAACCAAAACGTGCTATTTATAGAAAACTGTGCAAGTGTAAAAGGATATATTACAAACAATGTAATTAAATTTATTATCAAGATACCAATAGTGGAAAACCACGTATACACCTTACACCAATTATTCCCCCTACCTGTTATGAACCAAGACAATTCCTTCCACGTATTAATTCCAAAATCTCGATTTATGATACTCAGTGAACAACGGTATGCAAGCACCGATCATCTATGTAAAGAAATCACCTACAAAAAATACTTGTGTGACAATCAACCAACAAGCCCGACAGGAAAAGGAGCTCCTTGTGAAGTCCAATTAATACAATACTCCAAACAATATCAAAGTTGTGAACTCACTCAAGTAACTATAGATACCCCGAAATTACAAAAAATCACGGAGAATCAGTGGATCTTGGTCGTGCCAGAAGAATCACTCCTATCTTCATCGTGTCAAGGAAGAACTGAAAAAGTAAATTTGCGAGGAAGTTTCCTAGTTACTTTACAAGAAAACTGTGAAGCCACCATAGGGAACATTTCAATAAGACACCAAACAACCCTGCACAACGTGATACATTGGGTTGAACTTCCCGAAATAGGAAATAATTTAACAACAGTATCCAAACAAGGGACCGTAGAAGCCTTGAACCTGAAAGACGTTAACCTGGAGGAGCTGAAGCCAATACATGCAGACCTAAAGAAATTACAGAATGATATCAAACTCATGGGAAAGCAAGCATCCACAGAAGTCAATACAAATACACATACAATAGTCTTTTACATTTTATTTTGCATACTTATAACATTTGCTTTATATAGAATCGAAAGAAAATACAAAATTATTTGTAATAGCCATAAGTCCAAAGTTGAAATATCAATAGACAAAAATCCAATAGACTCTGGAATAAGGAGTGAAAAAATCGTATAACCCCCAATTTTTCCTTTTAAGAAGGGAGGAGTTATGTACTGTGTACACACACATACCTTTGGTATCCACTTAGGTAACATGACACCTCTTTATCTCCAGTCATGACTCTAACAATAACATTTGTACATTCCATTCCCATAGTATTTACTATATAATAGATAACGCGCCCTCAGACAGGGTCAGTTGGATTGTATTTGTCGCACCTTTAATACCTAATTTGTGATTATTCATTTATTGTACTTGTTTTAATTCAAATAAATCTTTTTTATTTAATAGTACCCGGATACGAGTACTTATTTGTAGCACGTTGTAGTGAAGAAACAAATTTATTTACCTTCATTAATTATTAACATATAATTATAATAATAAATAGATACCTAAACATAGTGCAGTGATCTTCAACCTCCAGTCCGCTGAACTTAAAGATACCGGGCCGCGGAAGAAACATGAAGGTCGGTCCTTTTCTTGTTGTGTCCTCGTTTTCGATATTCAGAACTAAGTAAAGCAAAATCAAATGAAACTGAGGATGGAATATGTCAAATTTCTGTACATTTTCTGGCTACGATGGGGTAGAAATTTTGAGTGTAAGGGAAATCGACAAATTCTGGGAAATTGAGACCTAAAAAGTCCTCAAAGATAAATTTTTTTTTTTATTTGTTACTCTTAATTTCGATTTGTAACAATCAACCTTTATGTATCTATATCGTTAAACTAAAAACTATGTGTATATATAACAATCAATATTTTCTTATAATAAAATTCCAAGATGTTATATGGACATTGTCACTTTGTATGGAGCGGAAAGTAATGGTCATTTTTAAAATTCAAATTTCATAGTTGTAAAATGATGTAAAATTAATTTCTTTGTATTAAAAATACATGGAACTTTAAATCATTAACTATTCCGAAGTGACGTTCATATAATCTTTACTTTTGCCTGACGATAAGAGCGAAAGCTTTTGTAAGCCGGCCCACAAAACTAAATAAAGTCAATAGTGGAATAACTATAATAATTTTATCGTGTTTCATTTTAAAAATATAAATTAATGTAGGTTAAAGTTTAAGGACATTGATTTTTCTCAGAATCGGTAATATTTTTGGGTCCTGCCCATGTGCAATACGGGATAGCCTAGTATCATGGATGTATATAGGTAGGGGATGGAACGTTTATAGTAATTTGTAGGTTATTCTTATTCGCACGGCGCAGCTATATCAAGCCAAAGTGACATACGTCGAGAGTATGATAATTTTTATTTTTTTTTATTTGTTACTCTTAATTTCGATTTGTAACAATCAACCTTTATGTATCTATATCGTTAAACTAAAAACTATGTGTATATAGTAATTTTTCATCATTTTATCAGACTATTTGGCGTGTTTTCTTATATATTTTGAAATAAAAACACTCCAAGTGTGATATTTGTATGAAAAAAATTCTTGATATTTTTATTTGTTAGTCTTAATTTCAATTTGTAACAATCAACCTTTTTGTATCTATATCGTTAAACTAAAAACTATGTGTATATAGTAATTTTTCATCATTTTATCAGACTATTTGGTGTGTTTTCTTTAGTGATGTAACGAATATTCGCATTCGCATTCGCATTCGCGAATATTCGCATATTTCAAAGTATTCGCATTCGCATTCGCAAAAAAACATGCGAATGTTTTGCGAATATTATTTTAGTAATAAAGTATCTGGTCTGTTCCGTGTTGGCCACATTTGTTGTATTGTTTCCTGTGTTCGTTTGCTTGATGATGTTATTATTATTAGGAGAAATATGCATTTGTGGAGATTTAATTTATATGTTTGTTTTAAGTATTACAGCTGCTATGAGTATAGGGCCCTACAATAATTTTATATTCTATTTAAGGAATATTTATATCATACTACAAGGTGAACCACACTAAAGTATTCTCTCAGAATTTTCGGGGCTTGAAGACTAAGATCGAGGAGTTTAGAGCAAACTTATTTGCAAATAGTTATGATATAATTCTTCTGACAGAAGCTTGGCTAAATTGTGGCGTATTTGACAGCGAACTTTTTCAAAACGAATATACAGTTTACCGCAAGGATAGGGATTTCATGTTGAGTGGTAAAAGGGATGGAGGTGGGGTCTTAATTGCTGTGGATCGGACACTAGGATATTCATCTACTCTTGTTTGGGATGATACTGGTGAAAGTTTTTTTTACCAATATTCGTTTTTCATCGGTAACGCATGAAAAAATGCTCACCGCTACTGGGTGTAGTATATGTATATACCGCCTTCCACATCCTTAGATACTTAAAACATCTTTTTTAAAAGTATATCTGAACGTTTAATCAGCTATTACGGCAAAACGGATATTTGTCTTATTGGAGATTCCAATATCCCAACAATCCAATGGAAAAAAGACCCCGATGTTGATTCAATCTTTGTTCCGTATTCTTATTCGTGTCCTGTTGCGCAGTATTTGATAGAATCTATATCTTTTCTCAATATGTTTCAGTCTAACAGAGTTTATAACAGCAATCAAGTTATCTTGGATTTAGTTCTTTCAACTATTCCGTGTTCTGTTACCAGATGTGACTCTCCACTGGTTGGTAAGGATTCACACTATCCTTCACTGTTGATAGATTATGAGTTTGAAATTGCTGAGGATTTGTCTCAAAATATGATCCAGAAATTAATACACTTTAAGTCAAACTTTTCGGAAATAAATTTTGAACTACAAAGTGTTGATTGGGTCAGTGTTTTGGGAAACGGACCGGTGAATAAGATGATTGAATCTTTTTATGGTTATGTTTTGCCAATAATTGAGAAGCATACACCTACATATGAAGAGGGTGTCACCTAATAATTTTCCCAAATGGTTCTCTAATAGAATTCTGTTATTGTTTAAGAGAAGTCTAAGGCTTGGCGTAAGTTGAAGATGAACCGTAATGATTCTGACTACAATTTATTTTTTCAACTAAGAGCTCAGTTGAAGTTGTCGCAGAATCACGATTATAGGTCTTTTATTAATAACACTGAGAAGTCACTTAAGGGCAATGTCAAGTCTTTCTTTTCATTCGTGAATTCCCTTAAAGAATCTAGAGGCTATCCAAGGGTAATGGGTGACGGTGACCAGACTTCGAGCGATCCAGAGGGAATTGCAAACTTGTTTTCGACGTTTTTTGGTTCTGTATTTTCACTGAATAATTTGCATGATTCTAATACTAAAGAATTGGAAAATATTTTAACTAACTCATGTTTATCCATGGTTAATATCTTGAAATCTGATATTCATAAACGTTTATTAGGTATAGATGAGACAAAAGGAGTTGGCCCTGATGGTCTAGCACCAATATATTAAAGAGATGTGTAAGTCATTTAACCAAACCATTGTATCTGACATTTATTAGAACACCTTGCTGCAGGAGGCAATCTAGACTATGGGACATGGAAAACCCTAAATCGACTGAGATCTGGTGTAGGAAACTGCCGCGACAATAGAGAACGATTGGGCTTCCTACAGGACGAATCCGGAGCGTGTGACTGTGGTGCAGCACAGACTATGCCACACTTGTTGGAGTGTCCATTGTGCCCTGTCACTTGCACTATGGAGGATATTTTTGACGCATCTCCACCTGCTGCGCGTTTTGCGCAGTACTGGAAATCAGTTTGATGGGTTTTTTCTCTGGGTTTCGACACGATAAATAAATTAGGAGTTTACAAGAAGGATGCTTTCCATGCAAATGGAAGATGGCTAGTATTATTCCTTTGCATAAATCTGGCAGCAAATCGGACGTTCGTAACTACAGACCAATTTTAATTCTATCACCTATTTCAAAAATATTTGAGGGTATGGTTCGCAAAAATAAAATATCTATTACAAAATTTAAATAAATAATAATATATAAAATTTTCTTAGCTTCGGGTAAAGCTGATTTACTGCAAAATTCGCTGCTTCGAAACACTGAATTTAATGTAAAATTATAATTAATATTAGGATGAGTTTCTTATTATCTCAAAATAGAGATAATCACAAAATTATATTAATTACTTGAGAGAGCAGTGAGAAAGAAAAAGAAAAACAAATCAAACACTGAATTTATCAATTAGTCCACTCTCCTTTGATCACAAGCTAAAACTGCCTCCCTTGATTACCAAATAAAAACTGCCCAGAATTTAGTTCCTCGATTCCTTTTATAAACTCTATTTCCTTTGTTACAATTAAAGTAGATACTTTCTTCATTTGAAGACAAACCATCTACTCTTCATGTAAACAAACGCACGTGTCCCAATCATTCCCCTTTGAAATTAATTTTATATTGAAACACTAACACCTACACAACATATCAACATAAACAAAATTTAACCTATCTACCTAAAAGCCATTTATAGTTCATCCAACTTTCTTTGTTTAAATTTCGTTTCGGTGATCTTTCATGACATGTGTTAATTATCTAAGTACCTTCCTAATAAAAATATATCTAATAGATATGTACTCTCTGAAGCATGTACCAACAAAATATACTTCGAGTAACACATTCATATACCACTTAAAATAGTAAGTCGAAACATATTTAGTTCAATTTCAAACAAAGTTTGTTAAAAAAACTAAGACCATGTCACTTGGTACGGGCTCATGCCCAGTTAGGTAGGTTTTTATGACTTTTATATTTTTAACAAACTTATATAATTGCTGTACAGCATTGGGCTGGATGGAAAAGATGTTAGAATTATTACAAACCTCTATAGGAATCAAACTGCACATATCAGAATTAATGATCTCACCACTGAAAATATCAAAATCCTGAAGGGTGTTAGACAGGGGTGCATACTTTCGCCAATGCTTTTCAACCTGTACTCGGAATTCATATTCAGAGAAGCCTTAGAAGATGTTGACATAGGGATAAAGATAAACGGCAAAGTAATAAACAACATAAGATATGCTGATGACACTGTCATTATTGCCGATACTGCTGAACATCTACAGCAACTTGTCAACATGGTCAATAATTCTGGAAAAAACTTTAGGTTGAAAATGAATGCACTCAAAACTAAAACCATGGTAGTCAGCAAACGGAGTAGCAACAACGCCAACCTTTATATTGACGGTGGCGCAATAGAACAAGTGTTTCGTTTTAAATATTTGGGCAGCTGCCAGCCAGCTAAAAGCCAGAATTGAGATGGCGAGATCAACCTTCTACAAAATGCAGAAACTCTTGTGCAACCGAGAGCTATAAAAGCATATGTATTACCCGTGCTGTTGTATGGAGTGGAAGGGTGGACTCTCGAAATCTCCATGATAAATAAAATTGAGGCATTTGAAATGTGGTTGTACAGAAGAATGCTGCGTATCTCATAGAATGATCGAGTGTCCAATGAAACAGTTCTAAATATAATGCAAAAAGATAGAGAGCTACTAACCACTGTCAAAAGACGAAAGGCCGCATACTTTGGTCACATATTCCGTGGAGAAAGATATGCCCTTCTGCAGCTTATAGTAGAGGGTAAGATAGAGGGCAGACGGGGTTTGGGGCGCAAAAGAGCATCATGGCTCAAGAATCTTCGGCAGTGGTTTGGAATACCGGATGCAGCAACCCTCATCAGACTGACCCAGGATCGTGAAGAGTATCAAGAGATGGTCGCCAACCTCCGATAGGAGCGGCACAAGAAGAAGACGAAGATATTTTTAATACTGTTGTACAAATGAAATAATAAATAAATAAATTATATTGTCTATTACTTCGTTCTTCGATAATAAAAAAGGGACATGTGAATTCATAAATGCTTTGATATTTCTAGAATAAACTGCTTATAATGGCATAATAACAGTTTTATAAAGTGATTCTATGTATCAAATATTAAAATTCAATACTTAAAGAATAATTATCGCATGCCAATAAAAAGTCCAAACTACAATTTCAATGACTTAATGAACAGTTTTAAAAGAGTATGCCTAAATAAAAATATGCGCACATGTCTCTTTTTGAATATGCAACAACGATAATACATTGCGGTTTGACTTTTGTCGAGGTTTGATAAAATAAGTAAAAAGAAACTAATGAATCGTATCGACAATCCTCTATTAATTAATATTTAATTATTTTATCCCTTTTTATGTGAGTACCTACTATAACCCATCTCATCATCATCTACTGTAAACTACTCTAGTTAAAATGGTATTTAAACTGTTATTCGTTTCGACTTTTGAGTAAGTTTGATTTAGAAAGATAGGATATTTATAAACACTTAACCAAAAGGATCCAATATAATGTATCGATAATGTGATATTTCAATTTTGTCATTTTACCTCTTTTACGAAATGAACATTACTAATACAATGGCAATGGGGAATCCAGAATCTTTATAAATTGCCATTTAACTCCTTCAAATAAACAGCTCCTGAAACAGGTAAAGGAGCTGGCAAGGCTCAAGGAATATCAATATGTTTGTATGGATAAAGCATTGTAAAATATATGCTAGAAAAGATTCCAGCTCTAGAGCTCTACTTATGAAAAAGCCCATGGATTTAAAGAAGATGATATGACTGTATGAGCTAATTTCATGTAGTTTTGGAAGCATGGGTATCCTCTTTATTTTAGTTTTCTCTATGATGCATTACGACCAATATGTTTGTTTCTTTTTAGAATCTTTAAAATTAAGTATACCATTCTCCTCTTTTTCTTCCTCTTCATTTCCCTTTCTCGTTTCCCTGGAACCTCTTGCGTGTGCCTGCTTGGAGATTGTCGTAAATTTCTTACCATTATGGGCAAAGGTTCTCTGACGTTCTATTACCAGAATGTCAGAGGTCTTCGAACAAAAACACACGGATTCCTTAAAAATGTTCTAAGTAATGATTATGATGTTATATGCCTTACTGAAACATGGCTTAACGAAAAATTTTATGATCGCGAACTCTTTGATGATAGATATCAAGTGTACAGACGTGACAGAAGCTATGAATTGACAGGTCAAAGATTGGGTGGTGGGGTAGTCATAGCAGTGAAGTCGGAATTACGCAGCAGACATGAATATGGTTGGGGTACTAGTGTTGAGGACTTGTGGGTAACCATTCCATCAGGACAAATAAAAGGTTCCCTTCATGTGTGTTGTACATATTTACCACAAAATTCGGAACATTTGAATAATTTGAACATATTTTTTGAAAATAGCTCAAAATTAATATCAAACAACCCTGATGACCTCTTCTTACTCTTGGGTGACTTTAATTTACCAACCATCAGCTGGAGTTATTCAGAGAGCTCTCATTCGTACGTAGTAACAAATTACGATAATAATAATAATTGTATACCTCTCATTGAATTTATGTCTTTTACAGAGTTTAGGCAATACAACGGAATAAGTAATGTCAATGATCGCGTGCTTGATCTGGTGATTGGTGGTGTACCGGACTGCATGCTCACTCGTTGCGATGACGTGCTGACTGGAGAGGATCCACATCATGGGGCTCTCTTGTTACGGGTTGCTGACGTAAGTGAATCTTATATCAATAGTTCATCTCGACTAGTTAAACAATTCCACAAAGCCGACTATCCATCCATTAGGGAATATTTGTCCTGTATTGACTGGGGGAAAGAGTTTCTTGGCTTAGATATTGAGGAGGCGCTTGATAGGTTTTATGACATTTTGAAGCGAAGCATCGATTCATTTGTGCCATCTAAGGCATATACTAATTCCCAGAGATTTCCTGTCTGGTACACTAGGGATTTAATGAGAGCCATCAGGGAGAAGTTAAGGGCCCATAAAAGATGGAAAAGAACGGGACTGATAAGTGATTATGATGAGTACTCTCTTCTCAGGTCTAGGCAAAAGTCAATGCAAGTGGAGTGTTATAGAGCTTTTATATCAAATACTGAAACTAAAATTAGATCGAACCCGAAGAGTGTCCATAACTATTTACACTCTAAAAAACCTCATTCAGGTTTTCCTCATAATATGTTCTATAAACAAGAAACTACAAGTAATATGAAAATGATTTGCGAACTGTTCAGTAATTTTTTCCAGTCGTCATTCGTTGAGAATGCTCCTGAGTTGCCAGACGTGGAATGCGTAGGTGAAATAGATATTAGTACTATAAGTTTTGAAACGTCCGATATATGTAAAAAATTGAGGGGGTTGGATCTAGGTAAGGGTCCGGGACCTGATGGGATTGTCAACTGTGCTTCCGAATTGTCATTACCACTGACAATGCTGTTTAACATGTCCTTTGAAAAGGGAGTTTTTCCGGCTGCCTGGAAGAGATCCTACATAATGCCCATTCATAAATCGGGTAATAGACGGGATGTAGAGAATAGGGAACATGCATGTGTGAGGAATATGAATAAATGTTATCAATTCATATTAATAAATATACGCTGATCACGAATATCCTAATAAGAAACCATAAAATAAAACTTTTCATTCATTATTTTCATTTTAAAAATCCATATTTTCTGTTATTGAATTAGTCCGGTGTGACGTCGCTAGGCGCTATTTTGTATTGCCACACATTTCACTCTTAGTACTGTTTGTAGCGCCTGATATTGTCAAACACTGCTCCGCCACGAGTGGACCTTTTTGCTTCGAAGTGTGAAAATTGCTTTTTTAAATGGTGATAAAAACCTTAAAAATGCACATTTAAAAATATAAAAAGTATCATAATTTTTCTAATTTTCTGCACTATTTTTTGGGTTGAAAAATTTTTTTTGTGAAAGTTCCCCATTTTCAGTAAAATTATGGAAAAAATCATAGTTGAACAATTAACTCCGGTAATAAAGCACTTTATATTGCCAAACCAACATGGTTTTTTTAGTGGTAGATCGGTCGATTCAAATTTAGTGCATTTCACGGATTTTATTTTCAATTCCATGGGAGGCGGAGGGCAAGTTGATGCTGTGTACACCGACTTCTCTAAAGCTTTCGATAAAATAAACCATGAAATATTAATTCATAAGCTGGGTAAGTACGGTGTGCATGGCAATTTTTTACGTTGGATGACCTCTTACATCAGGGAACGGCATCAGGCTGTTGCTATTAACAATGAAAAATCCCAATTTAAATATTGTGTGTCCGGTGTTCCCCAGTGCTCCCACCTGGGTCCAATTCTCTTCATCTTATATATCAATGATGTTCAACAATGTTTTAAGTCGTCAAATTTTCTAATATATGCAGATGACATAAAGGTATACCAAAAAATATGTCATTTGGAGGATGCTAAATCTCTACAGGCGGACCTACATAATCTCTATAATTATTGCACTAAAAACCAACTGTTCCTCAATGTTTCTAAATGTAATGCCATATCCTTTACAAGACGTAAGGAACCTCTTCACTACGATTACAAGATGAATGAAAGGTCTTTAAAGAGATGTCAGAATGTTAGGGATAATGGTGTATTACTGGATAGCAAAATGACATTTAGAGCACATATTGATATTTATTTATTTATTTATTTATTTGGACAATAGACGGCATTTGCCTTTTACAATACATGATAAGTTAACGACATTACATTCTTCAAATTCTTCTAACATCAAAAAATGTATACAATTCAATATTAAATATAACAAATCACACCATAACATAACAAAACCAATAATAATCCGATAGAAACAGAATTACATAATTTTAGACATCATTCGGTTAAATTAAAAATAGCTCCAAGTATATATACATTAATACGCACCTACACAACCACAATACATTTATTAGCTGCATAATATAATCATAAAGGCATTTGGTCATCAATAATATAATGTACATAGGTATATAATAATCATGCTGCATCCACCTGCAGAACACAAACCATACACAACTACATAGGCATGTACCCATCCGTGCAACAATAATAATATGATTATAGATAAGGCTTTTAAACAATTTGGATTTATAATGAGGGTCTCCAAGCCATTCAAGTCAATAGATACTCTGAAATTGCTTTACTACACGTATGTACGTAGTTGCCTCGAGTTTGCGTCTGTGGTTTGGAGTCCCCAATATATAACTTATATCGACAGGTTGGAAAAGATACAAAATAAATTTTTAAAACATTTGGACTTTAGATGCTTTTTGTCTTTTGAAAACTCGCGCCTGTCTGCACGTCATCATCGAATGATTAGTTTGAAGAATAGACGTACCTTAAGCGATTTGACTTTTTTATACAAAATACTTCACAACGTTGTTGATAATAATTATTTACTAAGTAAAATTTTTATCAATTGCCCAACTAGATTTACCAGGACTACGCTTACTTTCAAACAGCCTAGGTGCAGCACTAACTATCTTCAAAGTTCATTCGTTCACCGGTCATGTGACAATTACAATGCTTTTTTTGTAGACATGGATATTTTTCATGAGTCTATTTCTAGTTTTAAAAGGATGATTGCTAGATCTTTGACAGATTCTGGGTCTCGGCGGGCATAAGCAGGGGTCCTCCGCTCTATTGATGGCTTCCTTTCTCCTAACCGTTTCTGTCCCTAATCCTTCCCTTACTGTAAGTTTTCTTTATAATGTATGCGCATGATTGGCAGGTTTTCGGACTCGGCAGTGATTCTTTAAAATTATCATGTTCTTTTTTCTTTCATTGTAGTATGTTTGGTAAGATTTATTTTGTAATGTGTTAGCAAACTTTGCTGGTTTATGTGCCGATTTTTTTATCTATTTGTATTACCTATGTATTGTAATAACTGTATGTTTGCGTAAACTATAAAAAAAAAATACTAATGTTTTATATCGCTTTTTAAATCTGTTTTCCAACATTCGTTTCGATTTAGGAGCAAATTTATTATGATGTTATAATAAGACAGCTCTTGGCTAAAAGGATCAATAATATGATGTATCGATAATATAATATTAACATTTTTATTATTATATCCTTTTGAATCTGAGGGTGTATACTTTCGTCCATTTTGTTTTGTTGAAACTGATATCATACCAATCACAGTTTAAAAAGACCAATGCCTTTTTACGATGGTTTGAAAGAAGAAATAGCAATATCTGTTCAGTACTAGGTATATAGATCAGTTCTATTTTGATCGTAAAAAGGTGGAAAGAATACCTAGAACAACTTTACAAAGGAAAGAATATACTTGAGGAAAGTAAAGCACTGGAAACAGAATATGACGAAGAAAATAATGGAGATGATATCTTAAGAAGTTAATTTGATAATGCCTTATCAAAATTGAAAGACGGCAAAGCACCAGGTATTTATTTATTTATTTATTTATAATAATACATACGGCTTACGCCTTTAATACATAGTTATAAACAACAATTGTACAACACCACCATCGTATCAAATTAAAATCAAAACAAAAACAAAATATACTGCATCACTTCAAATTATAAAAATAAAAATTAAACACATTGTGTCACATAAACCACATAATAAAATTACAACATATCAACAGCATCATGTCAAATCATAAAAAAAACTGTATCATATCTAACCATAAAATAAAGTTACAATACACTGCATCACATCGAATTTCAAAATAAAAATAAAACACACTGTCATGTCAAATTATAGAATAAAATTACAGCACACTCATCATGTCAAATCATAAAATAAAAATAAAACATATTGAATCATATCAAACCATAAAATAAATTTACAGCACACCACATAAAATTATAAAATAAAAATACACCGTATCATATCAAATTATAAAATAAAATAAAATTATAAGTTATTATTGACCGTATTCCATCAGAGCTGCTTAAATGCGCAGGAAGCGGCATGCTTGACACTTTGTATAAGCTTGTCTGCAAAATATATAACACAGGAGAGATACCTGAGGACTTCGCCAAATATCTGATACGAGCACTACCTAAGAAAACAGGCACGACAAAGTGCGAACAACACAGAACATTAAGCATGATATCACACGCTTCTAAGATACTCACCAACATTATAATGAAAAGGGTGGAAAGTAAAATCAACGAAACACTTTCAGAAGATCAATTTGGATTCCGCAAAGAGACAGGTACAAGAGTTGCAATTCTGAGTCTAAGACTTGTTCTTGAAAAGAGAATAACAGTTAATAGAAACACGTATGTAGCATTCATCGACCTAGAAAAAGCATTCGATAAAGAAGAATGGGAACAACTTTTTAAGACTCTAAACCAGATAGGAATGAGCTATAAGGACAGAAGAGCAATCTGGAGCCTATACAAGAATGAAATGGCTGTTATTAAAAGCGGAGAGAGCTGCGCAGAAGCGAGGGTAGAACAAGGTGTAAGACAGGGATGCTCAATGTCGCCAGCACTCTTTAACTGCTATATACAGCGAGCTATTGATAAACTCAGAGACGAAATGAAGAACTGGACAGGAGTAAAAATAAATGGGGAAAAGGTCGACATGATTAGATATGCTGATGACATAGCACTGCTCGCAGACTCCGAGATGGAGCTGAACGAAGCCTTAAGAAAAATGGAAAGTTTACTGTTGTCAAAGTACAACATGAAAATAAAGACAAAACAAAATGTATGGTCGTTGGAAGGGAGGAAACGACTGCGAACATTGCCATAAATGGAGTGAGCATCAAACAAGTAAGAGAATTTGTGTACTTGGGCAGCAAAATAAACCAGAACGGACGCTCTAAATCAGAAATTGTGAGCAGAATAAACCAGGCACGAATTGCCTTTAACAAAAAATCCAAAATATTAGAGTCCCGTAATATTGATCTAAGCGTGAGGAAGAATCTCACTAAAGCCTTTGTGTGGAGCATTTTGCTATATGGGTGCGAGACGTGGACCATCAGCAAGAGTGAAAGCGGACTGTTAGCGTCATTTGAAATGTTGTGCTATAGACGCATGCTGAAGATTCATTGGTCGGAACACGTCGAAAACGAAGAAGTGTTAACCAGGGCAGGCGAAAAAAAGGCAACTCCTCAAAAGAATCTACCAACAACGAGCTAACTGGATTGGCCACAACATCAGGCACCCAGGACTGCTCATCGCAATCGCAGAGGGCAGGACCGAAGGCACAAATGGCAGAGGCCGACCGAGAGACGCCTATATGGACCAACTGAAGAGGGACATGAGCTGTGGCTCATACATGGAGTTGAAGAGACTGGCTGAGAATAGGGAGGAGTGGAGAAGAAAGTCCAAACTCGTTGCAGACCAATCCAATAGATTGTAACTCATTATATATGTATATACTATATAGACCTTTTTGTAAACAGGTAAAGTTGTAGCAGTTATCTGCAAATCATAAACCTGGTATTTAAAAAGGTATTGCTTAACTGGTCTTTGGTAACTGTTATATTTTTACCTATACAAGACTAGTTTTACAGCTGTCAAATTTGTTCTGTCATGTCAAGCGCTTGACGTTTATTATTATTTAGTAAATTGGAAGCAATTTTTGAAAAATGACACATTTTTTTTATTATGTAAGCACTATTCTACAAAATGTTTGAACAGTGAGTGGATGACATAGATAGATTCATAAAAATATTCATTTCGCGTCGTGTACGTACAGAGCGGAGTACTGTGTTTGTGTATTAAAGTGAATGTAGGAACAAATTTATAAAAGGAGAGATGTCGGTGGCAAGGATAAAGCGAGAGACTGATGAGGCTGTTGTTACGGAGGAGAAGGACATGACGCATTACATCAAGGACCGTGTAGAGCTGATCCGGCAAGTGTTCTCAGTGCTGCGAGAAAGAGAGCTGCTGGCCATGGCCCCCGCCTCCCTGCGTAGTCTTCCAGTGGACCAACTACAGGAACTTTGTCTTGATGAGGTACTCACCCACTGTATAAGTACATCACTCGCATTGCCATCGCACATTCCATGTGGGTCGTGTGACATTTAGAAAACTTTGGTAGACTCAAATTTGACTGTTTAAACCAGTGGTTCCCAAAAGTTGACTGGGCTCCGACCCATCTAACAAAAATTTCCAATCTTGGGACCCATCTTTTAGCTATCTTCGAGAAAAGAGGTCATAAATATTGGTAATGCTCAGATTCTCTAGAAGCGAGTCATGGAACTACGTAATGCTCAGGGCCCACTCAATATTCACCTGCGACCCATATTTAGGGAAACACTGGTTTAAACTATTTGTTGTGTCAAATTACAGAACATAATGGATATAATTTATTGTATTACTATTATATTATAGAGTTTATTATATAATTACAGGTTCTGGGCATCAGTTCCAAGCGGCTGTGCAGCATCTTGGACGGATATGAGTGTCCCTCTGATACAGATAGTGATTGTCCCGACACAGCCAACATGGAGACACTCAGTCTGGACTCCATCTCCTCTGCAGAGGAAGACCTACACCACACCACCACTAAGGTGCACTACTTACTCAACACATTAGAAGCATTAATCAGTTAAATTTTCAATCCATTGATTATCGTACAGTTCAATCAGATATATACCATCAATCAATTGATTAAGACTAGAGTATCAACTTTATTCAAATAAAATTTGATCATACTTCTTCTTGTGCCATGTCATGATCCCCAACTTCAGCGACCACTTGGGCAAATACCTCGCTATCTCCCACAAAACTCCTTCTCATCTCCAATGTCTGTCCAGTCTCAAATGTTTGGGAACCACGATTTTCTACTTCTTCGTTGCACTTCTCCCCTCTCATTACATGTATCTGAAGTAGAATATATTGCTAAGCTTTATGAAGTTTTTTGGAACATGATCTTGGAGGAAATTAATACAGCATTACTATCTACAGACAAACAGGTTAATGATGTGAAAACAAAATTGTATTCAGAGTGACATATTAATCAATTGACTCATATTGAGTTTCCTCTTTCTACAACTTGTCTATAAATGCTGTGATGTAATTATTACAGCGATGAAATTTCTAATACCTAATCTCATCGACTACAATAATGGTTAGATGAATGAAATCACTAATACAGTGATCATCTCACCATTCCATATCATCACATTTTGTATATAAATTGATTTGTTGATATTGTTATGTAACTGATGATGTGCAAGAAGAATAAAATAAATAATATATATTCCTGTAACATATATAGATAACTGTTATTTTTGGAAATTAAATAGAACTATAGGTTTGGCATCGTTTCTCTATGCCTACCCCTCAAGGAATACACTATGAAGTAACAATATAATGTAAATCGACGGTCAGTGTGGCACGGAGGTAATGTTTTTACCTTTGAGTCACGAGCTTAAATTCCCGGCCAAGGCGAATTGAAGAATGTAATTTTTTTTAATTGTCCTGTGTCTGGGTGTTACATGTATATGTGTTTGATGTATTGCATATATTATGTACCGTCGCGTTATTATGAACAATATAAGTTTCATATTTTAATTTGGTCATATATGCTATGTTATGTTCCTCTATGTTCCTCTATCCCGTGGAGCACCCGGTAAAGAATTGGTCTCCCACTCTTCTGCGTAAGTTTTCGAGTGTCCTGTAAAAGGCAGGTGTTCGAAAAAAATAAGACATTTTACATCTTAAATTCAGCGTTGAGGTTTGCCACCCATCCTGAATGTCTTGATATGCCGTGATGGTATAGTAGTAGTAGTATGTTCCTCTTTATACTGCTAATCATGTATTTCAGTCAATACGCACCATGTAACAAAATTTCAAAGGCCGCACAACAATTTGTTTTACTCACTTTAAGTGTCCCAAGTTTCTACATCATAATAAAGATAGACCACAGCACGAGCAATTTACTAGCCCGTATCTGAGTTTTAGGATTAGGATTATTATTACAAAATAAATGTTTAATCTTTTTAAATGCTGCACGGGCTGCTTCAATACGACATTTCACTTTTTTATCTATATCATCCTTACCTGATTTATTATTTTGGATTAATTACTATTTACTTTTAGCGCAAGAAAAAAGACAAACATCACAAGAAACATAAACGGCGAGCGACGACCGGAAGTGAAGTCTCAAGCACAGTGGCAGCGGAGCACCTCTCCGGTGGCAGCAAGAAGAATAAAAAGGATAAGGGACCGGGAGGAGAGGGGGGTGGTGGCAGCACTGCTGGGATGACTGTGCTGGAGTTACTGGAACTGCAGATGAGAGCCAAGGCCATCAGGGCTCAGCTGCAGAGTGTGCAGGCCTCCGGAGATACAGCATCCGATGATGATGGAGAAGAGGAGCGGCGTAGTAGTAATAGCAAAAGACACCCGGAGTTGGAGGGAGATGATGATGATGAGGTGGAGATTAAAGAGGAGAAACCAGAGGTGGTGGAGATCATCACGTCCAGTGATGAGGAGAAAACAACAGTCAAAGGTAACAAAGTACATCTCTCAGTTACTCAATTACCTACCTATATAAATAATACACACACACACAATCATGTTGTCCTTGTTAAGAAAAATATTACTGATTACATATTTACATGTTATTATTATTATGTATCTGTTTAGGTGATTTCAATTTATAATATTGATTGATTGAATTCTCAGTTCCATGGACCAATATCTCTTTATTTTTTCTGATTCTAGATTTTTGGCTTATGTGTATTTGGCCCAATGTAGAAAGTAATATTTTTTGGATTCCAGAAAGAAAAATTATACTACTCCCTCACGCCGTATCCCAAGTGGGGTATGTAGCCAGAGAGAACGGAACGCCATATAAATCTCTCTTTACATAGGTACTTCTTTCGCTTCTACATTCATACAATTTCTCATGTACGCACATCAATTTCTCTTAAAATTCTGAAACATATTTTTTTGTTATTTTATATTAATAACAGAATATTAGAATTTGATAGCGTTGGCTCATGGAACTAGACCATAGTAGTAAGACTCTGGTAAATTAATAAATGTGAAAAACCAATCGGAAAAATCGCGATTACAGAACCATGTTTACACAATGTAAATCAGAACAAGTGAGAAAGGCATATACCAATGCTTACGAAGGCTGGCTTAAGTGATCACTTTCGGGGTCCATGAACAATGTTCACCAATTCTTGCATTCTAACTGTAACAATATAAGGTCCACCTCTGGAGAAACATTTAATGCAAACTGTTGAAGCAACTATTTTCTTGGGATCTCATATTTCAGATGTTGAATGGGTGAAAATCTCCCGTCTAAATGGCGCCGGAATAATTAAGTTGTTTACTTTATTAGCAGCTACTAGTTGGACCAGTCAGCAACAAATGTTTAAAATATTTTATCATCTGCACATTGTGCACAAATCCAGTTGAGCAATAAGAAATTTGTAAATGTTATGTAACATAGTGGATGTACATTGCTATAATAATAAAGATTTGTTTATTTAGAATAAACACCTACATATACAAGTATGTATATATATTTAATTATTTATTACTTTTATCTTATTTTAGTTTTTGTTTAATGGGTTAGTTGGAAGATATCGCACTTCTGCGATGAACTCGCCCATCGCACAAAATTTATTAGTCAATAAAGGTTTTTATTATTATTATTATTATATCCAATTTCTTATTATTAGATATTATTAAAATGTTATTTCATAGTGAAATAAATTGTTAAAAGTTGTTTTTAATAACTTTATAACTTTTGAAGAAGGACATTTTTTATTCAAATAAGTTATAATTGTCTAAAAATCACATGACCCGTATTGAATACACAATATTACAGTATTATTATACTTGTCATAAATAATCTGCAGACTTTTACAATGCGGATAAATTTACCAATCAGAAACCTCAATTGGAGAACCATATCTACACAATGCAACATTGTGTAAAATTAATCGGAAGAAGTGAGAAATGTGTCCCAACACTTACGAATTGGCTCTAGGCTGGCTTAAGTGATCACTTTCGGTGTCCATGGACAACGTTCACCAATTCCACCATTCTCACTGTCACGATGTAAGGTCCACCAACCGAGAGACGCTTTATGCAAACCTTAGAAGCAACCATCTTTTTGGGATCTCATTTTTCAGATCTCAAGTGGATCGCGATCTCCCGTCTAAATGGCGCCGGAACAATTAAGTTCAATACTTTATCGGCTGCTAGTTTGACCAGTCAGCAACAAATGTTTAGAATATTTACTAATTTTTTTATTGATAAACCGGATTTGGGTGCAGATGACAAAACCAATCAGAAACCTCGATTGGAGAACCATGTCTACACAATGCAACATTGTGTAAAATTAATCGGAAGAAGTGAGAAATGTGTCCCAACGCTTACGAATTGGCTCTCTTCTAAGGTTTGCATAAAGCGTCTCTCGATTGGTGGACCTTACATCGTGACAGTGAGAATGGTGGAATTGGTGAGCGTTGTCCATGGACACCGAAAGTGATCACTTAAGCCAGCCTAGAGCCAATTGGTAAGCGTTGGGATAAATTTATTTTCACATACATTGTATTATCTATATAGATAACATGTTTCAACATCAGTGCATGTGTATCATCAGGACCATCTCATGTCGGCCATTTTATGAAAAGATGACATGTTACAACATTAGCGCATGTGTATCATCAGGACCATCTCATGTCGGCCATTTTATGAGATGGTCCTGATGATACACATGCGCTAATGTTGTAACATGTCATCTTTTCAACAGATCCGAACTGCATATTCTGGTCACCTTTCGTACGCAAAGGCATGAGCCAAGTCTTTGCCTGACTGTACGCAGTGAAATGGAGTAAAACATTCATCTTATATATATATATATATAGAAATAGGTGGAATAGTTGTTGTTGTGTTGCCATGCCGTAAGTGCTTAACCCAGCCTAAGATGATTGGTAAGCGTCGGAACGCCTAATACACTCTCACTCTCTCTCTATCCTATAAATTATATATTGCTATTGAATCGCACCTATCGCGAAACATATCGACTATTAAGTTCCATAGACAAGCCCGAGAAATTTTTCAAAATCTAGATTTTCTTCTTATTAGACCTAGAAAGTGATACTCTTTCAATTTTTTTTATTTAAATCTATAATTTTAATAATTTCTATAGAAAGCACATATAGTTTTAAGTTTTTGCTAGACCATCATACTGCTTCAAAGCATAAACATTACATATCTTGAAATATTAGCAAACCGAGTTGTTGGCTTATGGAACTAGAGAGTTTATTTATTTATTCATTCTTTACTGTACATTGATTACAAACAATTACATAAAAGGTATACATTCAAATTAAATACAATCAACATACAGAGGGCGAGTTTATCGCAAAGGCGCGAAGTTTATCACTGTTAATCATAAAATTTCAGACAAGAGAGGATGGTGGAAATTACATTTTTCATAGACTGTGATGTGAAAAAGTTTGTTATAAGCTCACCAGTGAAAATATTACCTATGTATGTTACGTCATAATAATGTAGCTTCATGTTGTTTCACAGAAGAGATTCCAGAAGGACCATCCCAAGCAAAGAAACCACATCACATCCAGAAAGCCACCTCAGACAGCAAAGACAATAACCAACAGCCAACAGGAGGTGTGCGGAAAATCAAACTAAATAGAAACAAACTACTTGTGTCTCTGGGTGATGGCAGCAGAGATGTGAAGGAGGGTGGCGAGGGGGAGACTGACACAACAAAACTTCCAAGCAATGATCTGAGAAACCTGCTGCAAAGGAAGAAGAATGAAACCACATCCACTGCCGGGCAGGGGAAGACTCTAGGAGGGGGGCGGCAATATAGGGAGAGGAGAGATAGTGGGTCTGAGAAGGAAGAGGGAAACAATAAGATCAGCAGTGAGCAGCACCTGGAAAATAAACAAAGCAATGAAGTACAAAGTGTTAAGAGGAAAAAAAGGAAACGAGATAAAGATAACAAGAAAACAGACAAAAAGAGAAAGAGTGGGGATAAAGGGAAAGAATGTGACGAGGATGAAATACTGTTGGAGCTATCAGACACGGAAAAGATGTTTGATAGTGAAAGCAGTGGAGAGAGTGACAGCGAGGATAGTGTAAGCACTACTGGAAACGGGGAGGAAGATGAAGAAAACCAGAAGGATGTACCTGGAAGTGATGTTTTGGTTGTAAATGAAAGAGAGATGATCACAGGAAGTAAGTCTGAGAAGAAGAATGAAACCAGTACCATTGTGGTTGCTAGTGATGCTCTGGAGGTAACTGAAGTCACGCAGCAGGAAGTCAGTACAGGAGAGGAAGCTGAAAATGTACAATCGAAAGAAAGTGTCCTGTCAGAAAAACAAGGAAATGAAAGTGAAGCTACAGTGCAAATAATGGATTCTGGTGTGGTAGATGGAGAGATGAAACAAAGTGATGAGTTAATTCAAGAGAGTGTGACAGAAGAAAATAGTGAAACTGTTGCAAACAGTATACAGAGCTCGCACAAAGGAGCCAGCAAAGGGAAAAAGAAAAAACACAAAAGTGATAAAACCAAAGATGGAGTTAAAAAAAAACTTCAAAAATGCACCGAGGACTTAGAAAATTCTGAAACAATGAAAGTTCAGATTGAGAAGAATAGTGTTAGTCGTTATATAAGTGAAGATGCAGAGGGCGGAGATGAAAATAAACCAGATCTGTCGGAGGGAGAGTGCAGCGATAGCTCAGATGATGTGGAAATCATGGAAGCTAAAGGAGAAGATGTGGTGTGTATTAGTGATGTGGAAGATTTAGATTCTAAAAAACGAGATGATAATGAGAAAACTAATGAAATAACCCTCAATATAGAAGACTTGGATCACAATATGGAAGAAAACAAGAAGGAACATGAGGGAGAGGGGACGGAGATTGATTACACTTTAAAGAAAGTTGAGAAAGAAAGTGAGATCACAAAAAATGTGGAAGAAAGTGAAGAAGATGATGTTGTGTTTGAAATTTCTGATGAGTCTAGTAGAGACTCAGATGTGTGTCGATTGTCCAAGGAGCCAAGTCGAGAGGAAATCTTAGAACTCAGTAGAAAACTAGAAAGGGAGATGGAGATGGCAGATTGTGGAGGTGCGGAAGAGGGGACGGTAGAAGAGGAAGAAGAGGGAACACACACATGGAAGAAGAGATGGCTGGATAGCGACAAAGTTAGGAGTGTCTTAAGAACCTCATCTTTATTCAATGCTGTCAGGCGGAAAAACATGGAACTGAGGAAAAAATTAAAAGAGGGGTCAGGGCAGAGTAATGAGCAGGTCGCAACATGTGAAGAAGCAAAAATTCCAGAAGCTGCCACAATACAGATTGAAATAATGAACAAAGGAGACGAAACTGGTCAAGAAGAATCAGTAATAAGTGCACCAACAGATTCATCTGTTGGACTAGCAGACAACAGTGAGCCAGTAGAGACCAGCAGCCAACCAGAATGTGGAAACAGCGGAGAGGTAACAAATAGTAGAGAAACTGTGGACGTCAACTCTGTGGAGTTCTACAAGTCACTGCCCAGTGGGTCAAGACAGTTTTCTAATCACAACACTGAGGAGGGAGGGGAAGAAGAAACAAAAAAGATGGCCAAAGATGCCAGACAACTAATGAAGATGTACAGGAAGCTCCTCAAGATGAACAGAGAGGTTAACGAGAAAGGTGAGAAGAAAAAGAAGAAAGAAGGGAAAAGCAAGAAGAAGAAAAAGAGCAAAGACAAATGTAAAGAGGAAATGTAGTGATGGAGAGGTCATGTGAGACTTATGAGGGCAGCACACGGTGCATACATAGTGCAGAGCAGACACTGAGCTGTAAATGGTGACTATAGGAAAATGTGTATCATGTGGAAATGTAGGTAGGTACCTTCCTATCTACATGGTCTGATGAGAGACCCCCCTCCCCCTCCCCCTCCCTTATTGTGCTATTCTATGTACCTACCTACATAATAATAATAGTGATGTTTGCAACGAGATGATTGAAATTTTGAAAAGTTGGGTAATAATAATAAACTTTATTGTACAAAATATTTAAACAAAAAGAATGAGATTACAACATGGTATATACAAATATTTTAAACAATGGGCGAGTTTACTTGAATTCCCATACCAAATTGTGAAAATTCAAGAGTAAAAAAATAATATTATTAGGCATCACTAGTACATGCATACATATCTACATACGTTGGTATGATAATATTATATTATAAAATTATTAAATAAATACTTGGAATTACATTGAATTTATTTTTTACGTTTTCCCACCCTGTGCCATCTCACTTGATACCAGCGTTGCCAGACGTACGGTAATTACCGTATTTGTACGGTAATAATTTTAACAAATTACCTACCTTTAACATATTGACATAAACAATCATCGGTACAAATATCCGTTACATTGTAAAATAAGGTACTGTGTGAGAAAATATTCATTAAGAAAACCGAGGAGTTTTTGAAATATTCCAAATTCCTTAACCATTTCAAAAATTTGGCGACGGGGGGGTAGAAATACCCGTTACATTTTGAAAAGGTACTGTTGTATTTCCGATGTGTACGGTACTTTTTTCATCAAAGTAAGGTAATTTTGGCAACACAATCTGGCAACCCTGCTTGTTACAACTTTTGACTCATTTATTCAATTACTTGATGCTCTGTTCTGTCTGAATCCTCTTGTAAAGGACATAATGACCTGTAGCGGTCTTTACGGTGAGCGAGCCGGGCAATCGCTCGATGCACCGAAGATATCTAATTTTTAAAGCTAGAAACAAAATTTCAACAGAGAACTCATTTTCATATATCTATAGTTTTTTCAAAATTCGTATATATATGTGAAGAGATGGATTGATTAGCCTGGAGCTTCGCAAATTCTAGAACCGCCGCTGATAATGAATGACCTGTAAGAAATAATTTTAGAACTTAATTTATTTGTAAGACAATAGGTGATTATCATAATTCAGACCGCCCTTCAGCAAAAACGGTAAAATAATTTTCAACAAATTTGGTAGAAAAACTCTCAAAACTTGTTGACCCTTGCGAACATTTTGATTTGAGAAAATATGAAAGCAAATATTTATACCACTAATTATAATTATTATTGTGCTTGTACCTTCTTGATCCATGATGAACTGATCCCTACCTATTTGGGTAATGGGTAGGTACCCTACTATACTATTACGAATGGGCTGGTAGAGTTGATATAGAGGACGCGCATGTGTGTGTTTGTGCCTGTGTGTAGTCAGGTATGTGAGGGAGGGAGGGGGGGTATCGGATCGATGAGGCAACGCGCAGGTCACCACCACCCGTAGCTTCTACAACTGAGGGACGCAGATCTCTCGCGACTAGGGTTGCCATATGATAATTTGATAAAAGAGGACAGATGGGTATAAAAAGGAGGACATTCAGAAATCAAACGATTTTTTTATATTATTTTGCTTTATTTTACTCATATTTAGTTGAGCTGCCAATTTCGGAAAGAAATTCTTAGTTTTTCAACAAATAATTATAAAAGTCTTCACATGTCATGTTTTTCAAGTTGTATTGAGTAAGAATTAAAGTTTTAACTCGCGAGTTTTATACAAAAATAAAACTCGCAGAACCCAATGTTTAGCAAAAAGGAGGACTTACAGTAGGTAAGGGAGGACAAAACATAAAAACTTTTGGATACCATCTGGTAACCCTACTCGCGACCCTTCTGTCTGTATAAGTTTTATATTGAATGTAGGACCTAGAGAATATCGGTGTTCCTCAAAAACATTATATACATAACTGGCTGTGTGTCTGCAGCCAGCGAATTAAGAAATTGTGAAAATCAAAAGAAACAATATAAAAAAAATGTTGGATCAATACCAGTGGTCAGATAATGTACCTATAGGATATTCGGTAAATATTCTTCAAGAAAACCGAGGAGTTTTTGGAATAACACGTAACATTTTTGAGCATTTGTATAAATTAAAACTTTTAGTGTTGACTTTCTTGTAGCGGCCCGTCCTCGGCTCATAATCTTCCCGAGTGGCCCCAGCTCACCCAGCTGTTCCCTATAAGTCGGTGCATCTACATAGAGTAGGTACCTACCGATCTATTATCTAAAACAAAGTGATATCACATATACCGCCACTATAATTACTACGTAATATAATATGAATTACCTATCTAATTTAAAACTCGGTGATCACATAAATGTATAAAAAGTTTGAGAACAACTGCTTCACCCCTTGAGAGGAAAATTCAACCAACACAATCATACAGAAATATTATTCATCCATACAACTCGCTTACACACACACACACACACTCGCCCGCGTACAGGGAAATGAGGAAAGTAGTAGTAAATATATAATACACAGCAGGGAAATACCCTGTCGGTAATAACTGCGAACGTATTGTATTATTGTAAGTTATAATAATTATTATTACGACCTGAGGTGTGAAATATCAAACAAAATACGTGTTCATATGTAATATCAATCACAGAACGATCCTTCAGAGTAAAATACAACATAATAATCGTATCTTATTATTCCCATGTCTTGCGGCGCGAACTGAAAACATCATGGAGGAGACCATCTCTCGGCAGAGTACAATGTCTAGTGAAATAACATCTTAACAAGTGGTGAACTGCACTGGATATCATTATACAACACCTTTATATTGTTGCACCCGGCAATATCTGATCTTACAATAAGAACTCGCACATTCTTTAACTTGGTAGCGGAGCCTCACGGCCTAGTGTCTTCAGGTGAGTTGCTATTTCCTCCCTTTACTTATTGTATACCCATCTAAGGACTACAATTACCTACACTGATCTAGTATGTATTTATTTTTTATTCTCTGTCATTACCTATCACTTCCACTCCTTGTTTTATTATTTTTATTGTTATGTTATTTACTTTGTACATAGGTTGATACTTACTTGCACCGTATTATTTCATTAACTATGTATGCGTGTGGACTGTAGAGTGTAGACTGTATAAAGGCGGATGCGAATCCTCTGGGAAAAAGAATTTAACAGAAACGCCAAAGGTCTCAATATAATTCAATGCGTAATATTCAGTGAAATAGTTTTAAGATATAAAAATATTGGCAAATAAATACCTACATAATTATATAGGTATAATTTACGACTAAAATTAGAAATATATAATACCTATATAATATAGTAGTAGTACCTGCCCACATAGAACTTGGACACCTGTCACCTGCACTGATTTGTTGGTACATCACAAGTTTAGTGACAGATTTGACAATGTCCTTAAAGGATAAAAGACGTTTCTCTAGTAGAAGAAATCATTTGTTTTTAATTTGATTACATCACAAGTATTGTGATACCTTATTACCTTTCTTCTTGTGTCCAGTGTTGGACAAAGACCTTCCTCCTTATGGGCTTCCACAATCCTCTGTTGTATGATGTGGCTGATGGCTCTCTTTAAGTGTAGGTTCGCCACTCTCTTAACCCATCGCCATCCGAAATTCTCCCCATAGAAAATCGCATTGCGACCCAAATTCATTTTAAGTGTTGTTAAAAGTTAGAATGCTTTAATTTATATATTTGGAGTCAAAATTAATTGAAAATTTCAATCTATTCACTGTGTGTCTGTGTTTGGGTAGTAGAATTCCATATTGAAATTACAAAACATTTTATTTTCCACTACATGTTTTTTATTGAGAGAGACGTCTTTCGTCTTTTAAGGACATTACTAATCAATTGACAATATATATAATAAATTTTATTATTATTATGATAGTGTTGTTATCAGACTGGCTGTAGTGAAGGGCAACACTGATAGTATTGTTGTGGTCAGCTGGTATGACGTCAGGAATTGGATTCTACCACCTGATAAGAATTATCACAACTTCTATTCATTCTAATTTTCGCTGCCTAGCTGAGCACACATTCTCTTAAGTTTTTCTTTGTATAACTTTTCGTTGTAACATTAAGGGGCCCCTTTAGCAAAAACGATAAAACATTCAATTTTTGGTACACAAACTCTCAAAACTGGTTGAACCTACGAACATTTTGTTTTGATAAAATGTGAAAACAAATATTAATTACCAATATCAAACTTTAACTTTAAAAAAAATCTTGATTTTAGCTTCATTATATTCATTTATAAAAAAGCATATTTCTAAAAATCTAATTCGGGGGTGTGTTTGGTACATAAATGCACGAGAATCCTACAAATATTCATATATTTTTTTTAATATTACGAATACTTAGATAGTTATTACAATTATAGAACAGAAAATATCAATTTTTTTTGTTTTTTTCATGGACATTGACCAATTTAAAAATTATATTTTTTTGATAAAATTTCACATATTATTCCAAAAATCACCACATGAACTCGATTTTTTGGATACTAAAAAAAGTTTGTTAAAATCTATGGTATTTATATGATTGATAGGATGAATAAAAAATATATATATTTTACAAATAATTTGTATTTTGATATAACAAAGAGTACCTAAATAAATCTCGTCGGTCTGCGATTTATTTATTTTTTAGTAAAAAAACTAATATTGGTAATAATATTTGTTTTTTTTATTTTATCAAATCAATAATGTTCGCTAGGGTCAATAAGTTTTGGCAGTTTTTCTATCAAATTTGTTGAAAATTGAGTATTTTACTGTTTTTGCTAAACGGGGCCTTTAACTGTAATATTTCAAGTAGATTATTTTAAATATAAATTCTCTTTAGTTATAACCGTGAGTTTCATTCTGAAAATTTGGTTAGTAGATAACCTTCCTTATTCCGATAATCCTTCTAAGGATTTTTTTTAAAGATATCTGGGTTTGTTATAAACCCAAATACAACCTTATACACCTTTCACACTAAGCTTAAAGCTTGTGTCATGAAAGGGGAGTTTGCCGGCACCTGGGATCGAACCACAGACCCCTTCTGGAGGCTGAGACTATACTCTACTCTGGCTACCGACGAACTCAATCTCTCTTTTCACAGCCTTCAGATCTGAGGCCTGAGTCAATAACACATTTTCACGTTACGTTCTCGTTCCGTTAGCATTCAAATGCAGACGACGTTGCGCCAATGTGTCAATTTTCGTAACTATTGTGTATCTTAGCAACGAAATTGACACTTGCTTGCAACTTTGTCTATATTCGAACGTTAACGGAACGAAAACGTAACGTGAAAATGTGTTATTGACTCAAGCCTCTGGAGTTAATCTCTCTTTACAATCTATCATTATATTTGGTATCTCATACAGATAACCTCTCCTATTACTTCAAGGCAGCTACGCTGATATGTCTGATCTCAACACTACTGTCACAGTAACAAACATCAGACCCAACAAAATTATCACAACTTCAATGAATCATACAAATTTTGAAGGTATTCAAATTTGAAGACTCAACCAGCTCAGGTGGCAAACTATTCCAATGATTAACCACGCTGTTAAATAAACAGTGCTTCAACTGATTTCACTTGAACCTGCAGCCATTCAACTTAAATCCATTTTTTTACACAAAGATAAACTAGATTGACAATTCAAAAAAGAAAAAATCGGTCATGCAGCCAATCAAATTTTGCATCCAGTTTTAAACCGTCGTTAGTTGTAAGACAATACATTACTAATGCTTGAAGGTCATCAATGTTGGAACACAAAAGTTCCGAAAAAATGTTCCGCGCCGCAAGTCAAGTATGTCTATCAGTCGCGTGCCTGCCATACATGCAAAAAAGCACAGCATGCCCATAGAATCTATGAAGAATATATTGAAATCATCAAAAACTAGTTTGAATTTGCCGCCAAATATTTCGTTGCAAAGAGAACGATTCACAAAAATATACGCAGCAAATATACAATTTTTGTAAGTTTTTATCAAATGTGCGTACTAAATGTATTGAAGTGCGAATACAATCGATACGTTATTTTGACTTTTTTTAATAAAATCCAATAATTTACCGTAATAGCTAAATTTATTAATGGAATAGTAAGTTATTGCTTAATACGTTGCCTCTGTTCTCACTAACACACACTTAAATTTTAGTGTGAATACGTAGTAGGCAATGACGCGCCATACATGTGTATTATTGTGTATGTTTGGTTGTATGTGTGCAATCTTAAGGACAAAATAAGCAAGCATGCAAGAAGAACGTTTGGGTGCATAGTGTACCTACTGTAGTATGAGTATGTTTTTATTTGTATTGGTTGTGTGATGATTGTGTGAGTCGTGCGTAACGTACTAGGCAGTTAGAAATAATTTGAAGGTAGATACTATGTGCAACCCCTAATAGTTTTTAGACTTGAAACGTTCTTCATAAAGGATTAATTAATATTATGATGGATGCGCGAGACAAAATAAATTGTATAGTAATTACGACGTTTAACTTTAAAGTTACTTAGGTACATACTTAAAAATAGTATTTATTTGTATCGCAGACTTCTTGTATTTTATTTATTTATATTAAGGACCCATGAAGTCTTTGGCAAACAATAGATCTCCCACTAAAGTTTTTAAGTGTCTTTTAACCCCTAATATGCTTTGTAATATGACACCTGCAAACATTCGCGGGCGACGCTCTTGAATTCCACACTCAAATAATGGATAGCCTCTCTTTTGTCGTCATTATTTACCAACAAAATAATAGTTTTAAAAATTAATAATCAAATTTTTACAAAGAAAAATCAATAATCTACATACTGATATAAGTATTATGTCATATCTCGCATTCTATGATTCGTAAAAAAATTAACAAAACAGCAGTTTGATAATTGATGTCTGGTGTACAATATACTTACATGTAGTAGTGACTGGTGTATTGTCTCTACAACATATGTGGTAGTAAGAATATCCAATACATTGGAACACTGCATTGAAATAATACCTATTTGTATATAGATAGATATACTTTGAAATTAATAATTACACAAACAAATTACAGTAAGGCGTCTAAATATGATCCATGAAACAATAAAAAATATAATTATATTCATATTAATTGAGTAGTGTTATTTTTATAAAATTATTACGGTTTAAATGTGAGGAAGGTATTATTATGAGTTGTTGCTGAGTTATAGCTGAGTTGGTTGACGCGCCGTTCATCTGCACTAAGTTTATTCCGAGGCCGTGAGTTCGATCCCAGCAGTGATCACTTCAAAAAAAATACTTTTTTTTTTACATTGTGTATAGTTCAATTGAAATTAAAATGAATACAGAGATATCTAAGACGCGAACCAGAACTCGCAAAACTAAAAATAATACACCGCCTCCATCTAGCGAAAGAGTATCTAAGAAAGAGCCATCTATGGTCAGTATTAATAGTAATTATAATAGAAATTCGACACACAGAATTTCACAACCTATTAGTGATGGGAAGTCAAAATCAGACTCTCTTTTTTCGGAATCTACGAATGCTAATATTGATGAATCACTAAAAGAATCTCTTTCTACTCTTCAGAACAGTGTTCACAATATAAAGAAACAAATGGAACAACAGAATGTTAATCTTATAACTATGATAAATGAGTTATCAACAAAATTATGTTTTATTGATGACATTTTAGCAGAAAATATTCTATTAAAAGAGAGAGTCAGTACACTGGAGTGTAGAATTAGTAAATTGGAGAGTAAAAATGTTAATTATGACGTCACCGGCATGGACTCAATCACTAACGAGATAGAAGAAAGAAATAAACGTAGAAAAAATATTATCATGTGCAACGTCGAGGAAAGCTCTCAAACAAGATATGAAGAAATTCTAAAGGATGATAAAATAAAAGTTTTCAATTTATTAAAGGCAGCAGATCAAACAGTGTCAAGCTCTGATCTGAAATGTTTTAGACTGGGAAAGGGAAACAACACAAAACCACGCCCTATTAAGGTGATTCTTAGAGATCAGCATCAGGTTGGCGAAATATTCAAAAACAGAAAATATTTAAATAAATCTATTAAGGTATACCACGATCAAACAGTAATTCAGAGAAATCAATTAATGAAGCTAAAGGAGGAATTAAATGCGAGAACACAAAGTGGAGAAAAGAATTTAATTATGAAATATATAAAAGGTACTCCAAAAATTGTAAATAATGGTCATTCAAAAAACTATTACTCTATTACCAGAATGTTAGAGGCATAAGAACCAAGTTGAGTGAACTCCGTCTTTCTCTTTCATCTTTTGGCTATGATATAATACTTCTCACGGAAACTTGGCTGGATTCTCGTATTGGTTCCTCTGAATTAGGCTTTACCAACTATAATTTATATAGATTCGACCGAAACAAGCAAACTAGTTGTAAATCGAGAGGTGGGGGAGTATTAATTGCGGTTTCTAAATCCCTTACTAGCAGAAAATTAACAATAAAATGTAATAAATTAGAACAAATATTTGTGTCTATTAAACTTCCGTTGGAAACTATTATTGTTGGATGTACTTATATTCCTCCAGGCTCAGACATAGCTTTGTATAGAAATTTCCATGATGTAATTGAATATATAAAGTCTAAACATAAACAATGTAAACTTATTCTAACTGGAGACTTTAACCTCCCCGACTGCCATTGGAGGACCATTAATGATCATGATAATGATCAGTTTCCGATTGACCTGCAAATTGTTAATAATATTAATAACGAAAAGGTAAAAGAACTCGTTGATTCTATAAATTTTTTTGGCCTACAACAGATGAATACTATTACAAACAAATGTGATAAGATACTAGATCTTGTTCTCACATCTGAATCAAACGTAACCACTGTGAGTAAATCCACAGCATCATTGCTTCCTATTGACGGTTTTCACCCACCTCTTGATATTGTAGTTGTCTCGCAACTGTGTAAGTTTGAAAAAGGATTAATTGTTAAACAGAGTTTCCATGGTGCTGACTACACTGGTATAAACAATTATTTAAGTGATTTAGATTTTTCTTTTCTCTCTTCCGAAAAAGATTTAAACAAAATGTTGGCTTTATTTTATACAAGTATTCAATCATGTATTGATATCTATGTCCCAAAAACTACTATAAAACCATCACATTACCCAAAATGGTTCAATTCTGAACTAAAACAATTGGTTTTGGATAAAAAATTGGCCCATAGAAAATATAAAGAGACTTTGGATAGAAATGATTACAATGTTTTTGCTGATTTGCGTAGAAAATGTTCTTTACTATCTAAAAAATGTTATAATGAACACATAGATAATATTGAAGATAATTTAACCAGATGTACTCAGAATTTATGGAGATTTGTTGATACGATGCGGGAAAATAGAGTTAATATACCGTCAAGGTTTTATTACAATGATCAACAATCTGAATCTCTTCAAGGAGCTGTAAATCTATTTGCTTCCTTTTTTCAAAGCGTGTATGTTGCCCCGAGTTCTAGTATTGACTCTGTTTTCTCCTCTGAAAAGCAGATCGACTTACCCAGCATTACAATTACTCTAGACGAGGTCAAAAGTGCGATTCTTGCACTGGACTCTTCAAAGGCGGCTGGTCCAGACGGCATTCCTAACGTCTTTATCAAAAATTGCGTTAACATACTGTCACAACAGCTATATGTTTTATTTAACACTTCCTTGAATTTGGGTATTTTTCCCGATACATGGAAAGAAAGCTTTTTAACACCTATACATAAGAAGGGTGACAACAATCAAGTTACCAATTATAGACCAGTGTGTATATTATCTGCTATTCCAAAACTCTTTGAATCAATAATTGTGAAAAAAATAAGCCAACCTATAACCGATATCATTACAAATTCGCAGCATGGTTTTATTTCCAAAAAATCAACACTTACAAACTTAGCTATTTATCAAGAATATATATTAAACTCAATTTCTCGGAAATACCAGGTTGATTCAATATACACTGACTTCTCGAAAGCCTTTGACAAAGTATCACATGATATATTGCTTCGGAAGTTACGTGGTTATGGAGTCCAAGGCGTTTTTCTTCACTGGTTAGAGAGCTATCTGAAAGACAGAACTCTTAGAGTTAAAATGGGGAATTGTACGTCTGAGCCAATTTATGCCATCAGCGGAGTGCCGCAGGGATCGCACTTGGGACCAATTTTATTTAATTTATTTGTGAATGACATAGTACAGATCTTCGAGAATGTTGAGGTTCTCTTGTTTGCTGATGACCTAAAATTGTATAAATCGGTCAGAGATATTGACGACTGTATAACACTTCAGAATAATTTAACACTCTTAAATGACTGGTGTATCCAAAACCAACTTTTTTTAAATATAGCAAAGTGTCAGGTCGTCAGATTTCATAAAACCAAATCCCGGATCGTCTACAATTATTCAATTGACAATGTCGTTCTTGTTTGTGTTTCTAGTTTGAGAGATCTGGGAATCACCTTCTCCGAAGATCTGACTTTTAATTTGTATGTAGAGGAAATTGTTGGCAGAGCTATGAAAGTCTTGGGTTTTATTTTTAGACTGGCAGTTGACCTACATAAAATTGACTCTTATAGATTATTATTTGTTTCCCTTGTTAGACCGATACTTGAATATAATTCGGTAATTTGGTCTCCCAATTATAATATTCATATTGACTGTATTGAGAGGGTACAAAGAAAGTTTTTAAGACTAATTAATTATAAAATGGGGATTCCAGTCGACAACATTGATTACTTCAATCTAATGATACAACTTAAACTGACTAGTTTGGAGAATCGTAGAAGGATTTTTGATCTTTCTTTTCTTCACAAACTGTTAAATGGTGCAATTGATTCCCCAAAATTGCTAGAACTCGTACAATTTAACATTCCCACCAGAACAACTAGACAGAGTGTTATGTTTCATGAGTGTTATGCTCGAACTAACTATGTCTATCATTCCCCAATGCCGAGATTGCACAGACTGGGAAATGAGGTGGGTAATTTCACTGATATGTTTGCCGACAGTTTTCACAAGTTTAAATCTGACGTTACACATTTTTTTAAAAATGTTTGAATGACAATGGGAAGTCGTGACACTTTTTTTTTTATATCTTGTTTGAAATTTTGATAATTTTTATTATTATCGACATATCATTTTACAATAATTATTGACATTTATTATTGCATCTGATTTTATCGTGTTTATTATATTAATTTTACTTTTATTAAATTGTTTATTCTGTTTTTATTACTATCGACATATCATTTTATAATATTATTGACATTTATTATCGCATCTGATTTTATCGTGTTTATTATATTAATTTTACTTTTTATTAAATTATTTATTTTAGTTTATTTTATTGATTATCTTAATTTATTATTATTTATTGAATTTTATTATTTAAATTTTATATTTTTACATTATTATTATTTTTATTAATTATTTTTTTTGTTTTATCCCTAATTATTAATCACTTCTGAATTCCTTAATTTATTAATGTTTGATTTTGTTTCATGAATATTTTTATATATATGTGTGTGTGTGTGTGTGTGTATATGTATGTATGTGTATGTATATATGTGTCTATGTATGTATGTATATATATGTATGTATTATTATCATATTGTTTTTGTTCATTTATTTTTATTTATATCAATTATTTAAGTAATTTAACCTCATATTAATTTTTAATTGAATAATTTATAATTATTGTTTCAATCAATCTTATTTATTGTGTCGTCTATTTTATTTTTGATTGATCATATATATATTTGTGTTTATTATTTATTCTACACACATAATTCTCTGGTTACTGTTTGATCTTTAGACACTAAGTAATTTTATACCTATGGTTATGTCACTGTTATCTTTATATTTTAAAAAAATTTATGTCAACATGTAAAAGGCTTCTTGCCGTGTATATTTCAAATAAATAAAATAAATAAATAAATAAACACAAAGTACATAGTAAGGCATCAAAAGCGAGACATATTAATGGACAAATTAATTAGGTAATGAATTATTAAAGTAAACTGAGTATTAGAAATTAATGTTTTTGTGCTATCAGAATTATGCACCAATACTTTAAGTAGATTTAATATACTCTAATCTTGATCGAAACGAAATAAAAAATAAAAGACGTATATTTAAATAAGCTATATAAAGTTTCTTGGTACTCGTCTTCCCGACACTAAAATGTTCAACCATTTACATAAATAAGCTACACAGAGATTTCATCGGAGGAAAGTTTTTTATTACAGTAACGCACTTACAGTTTTTATCAGCGAATAAAAAAGTACACATTAAAAATAAATTATTCCTCCTACACATAAGACAATAGCGATGTATAAATTTTGTAGTTCCATACTCATACTATCATAACTGAAATATATAATTAAAATCATAGTGCGTTGGTATATTATAATTAAAATAAAATTAATAATATTAATTTATATTATTTAATGTTACCATAGACCTAACCTAACCGGTGGAGCGTTAGTTATACTCTATGGTACTACACCAGACACTAATAATTAATACTATTAATTTTATTAGATAAATTCAAACAAAGTTAGTGTCAATGAGGAGATTATGAAATATTTCAAAGTATACCTTTTTGAAAATTTGGCGACGGGAAAAGATGGGGGGGGGTTAGAGATGATCAGTGCGAGAAAGTACATTCAAGTCTTAAAATTGAGACATAAAAAAGGTTTTCAAAATACTAAATAAGGTAATCTTAAACTTTTTTTTGAAATTTTCATTAACCTGCGCTATATTTTTATTCTGAGTTCCGTTTATTTTAAAATCCGTATTGGAAACACTGGGCGGCATGTCTTAACGTGAACACTGTAGCTACAAATATCCAATTCGCAAGTGTACGGGCCTTCAATGATACCTCACATTGTCCAATATGGCTGTTATTTCGGATAAACAAAATTCCCCAGACTTTTGCACTATTCTGGTGGTCTTGGGTCCTTCATAGTCTAATGTGGCCCTTAACCAGAAAAGTCGAGTCAAAAGATCAAGTTTAAAAAGTTTACTCCATCATGGCGTTTCCTTTAAGAGATTCAGCATCGTATAGTCGCTCACGTCAGTATTTGCTGTTCTATCCACCTACAAACCGGACAAATATTCTCGCAGTCATCAATAGCTAAGCCAATTAGATTGTTCAATAATATTTCCCAGAATGTGGACATATTCCACATAACATAATATGGAGAATTTGTAGGGAAAGTGGAAACACTTTTGTAAATGTTTGTTTTCTCTGGGATCGCATTGACCGAAGGTTTTTATGGTCCCAGTAGAGTATGGTGTTGTTTTAATAATAATATTAATTTAGTCTGTCGGCTTAATGAATTAAATAAAGATACAGACAATATTCTCCGTTCCTGCCGTAGCTCTCCTCAAACTAGTATTGTATTATTTTTATGTTGCGATTAAATCTTTATAATAAAATATTATAATGCTCGTTTTCATTGCGAATATAAATCATATATACTAAATTTATTCTTGTTATAAAACTCATATAATTATACCGAAGGATAATTCCGTTTTATCCAAATAATCTCATTATTTTTATCCAGATGAGAACCTGAGCTTATTCCATTATACGGTTTAGTAAGTACTTAAATTAAATTAAACATATTATATATAATAATAATTGATTTTCATAATGCTTAGTTATTATGTATTTATTCACGTTTCATTATTCCTTCGAATTTTGTCTCTTCTTCAGAATGCTGTTGTTACAATAATGTTCAATATTATAATGATTTTTGAAGATTGACATACCAAATTGAATCGACTTTATTCAGAACGAGAAAAAATGTAAATTATATTTTATTGTAGGTAGGTACTAAAACTGGGAGGACAGCTGGGCATCCACATCGCAAGAGGACCCTCCTGCATGAACAGACCTCTGGGTCTAATAAAAGATTAAGAAGAAGAAGAAGGTACTAAAACTAAGTTTTTTTTTTTTTTTTTTAAAAAAGATATATCTGGGTTTTGTTATAAACCCAAATACAACCTTATACACCTTTCACAGTAAGCTAAAAGCTTGTGTCGTGAAAGGGGAGTTTGCCGGCACCTGGGATCGAACCGGCAAGTTAAAAGAGTATTTTTAAAAGAGTAGGTATTACAAATATTTGTGTGAAAAATAAACAGTGTTATTGTGTTACACATTTTTTTTAAGTATTATTACTTTATGGATTTCACCCGGGCGTCCCTCTTTTACAATACATCGTTCCTATAACAACGACATCAGAGCGCTAGGAATGTCGTGGAAAGAGATGATGAAATCGGCGCAGAGTCACTATGAATGAAGGAGGCTGGTTTCTGCCCTGTGTTCCCGAGAGGAGCATGGAGGACGATGATGATAAGTTTTTCACAAAACTTGTCATTTTGTTGGATAAAAAAAACTATAAATTAAACTAAAAATACTTATCAAGACTCTATTTCTACTATTACGAGATCTTCCACATGTGGGGTAGCCAGTATATCAATCACATGTCGTAATCATGCCAGTCGTCTTCTCCGTACCAAAAAACAAAATAAGACTTTGAGATAGTCTCTGGCGACCCTACTTGTGGGAATCAGCGTGATGGTTTGATTCACGAATGAATAAACATTCATAAAAGGTGGGACGCCTCATCGCTGAATTGAAATATATTTCCAATATTCCCTTATGCCTTTTGCAAGATACTCGAAAACTCTTAAAATAGAATGAAATTAATAAAACAATTTTTTATTCTACTACATATGTGATTTATTCTCGAGAGAGATGTCTTTCGTCTTGATAGGACATTGTCAATTCTTAAAGACAGCTTCTAAAGTAAATCAAACTATTGACAATGTCCTATCAAGACGAAAGACGTCAATCTCGAGAATAAATCACATAGTAGAATAAAACATTCATTTTATTTATTTCGCTATGGAATTCTACTACCTTAACACCGACACGGCGTATATCGTAAGATAGAGTCTATTACTTTATTGAAAAACAGGGAAAGGATGGAAAACACATCCGACATTCCTCTTTTACAAATCTAAGTATTTAATTGTGTATACGTAGCAGTGGCGTGCCTTTCATACATGCAAATATGCAACGCATGCCTTAAACTAAAAAAAAATATTTATAAAATGATATTATTAACGTTAACCTTCTTTTATTTATTATTCAATTTACGGCTCTTATAGCCGTTTACAATGTATATACATATATAAACATATAAATTCATAAATTGGTGTTAAGTAATTCAGTAATTTTATTCCGTGGAGCACTCGGTAAAGAATTGGTCTCCCACTCTTCTGCATAAGTTTTCGAGTGTCCTGTAAAAGGCAGGTGTTCGAAAAAATTAAGACATTTTACATCTTAAATTCAGCGATGAGGTTTGCCACCCATCCTGAATGTCTTGATTTTATATTGGCACGAAGAGGACAGTTTGCATGTTTCTTACATGCAGCTGATCTGCTGGCTACCCCACGTGTGGGACATGCCGTGATGGTATAGTAGTATAGTAGTAGTAGTAATTCAAATAGGTATATATAACTAAAATAATAGCAACAAAAAATGCAACCAAATATCATCAATATAAACATCCATGTATAAATAAATGTATGGGTACTATATATTATAGTCAATTAAAATTAGTAGGCATCCATACGAACAATCACACAATACAGCAATTATTAATTTACTTGTCACAAACACATTACAAAGCAAACATAATATATTAAACTTTGTTATTATTTTAATATTTCCTTTTTTTATACATATACGTCTCAACATTCAAATTATAGAAACAAATCAAATTATGGAGAATAAAAACCAATCTGCAACTATTAAATTGTAACATTCCATTAAAATTGTACAAAGAACTTCAGTTTCGTTCAGTTCACATTTCGCAGGAACTTCAGTTAAGTCTTAACATACAAATTTAATATCTAAAACATTGATTGGTTCACTTATCCGTTTGTTTATGTGTAGTGTTCTAATCTATCGGCACAAAAATTTCTGATAACTTCCGATTTCCTGATTGAAAATCTTGGTTATTGTTGAGTATCTTGGAAAAACAAGTACATACATAATTATGTAAATTTATATATTCGTTTGATGTCAAGGACATCCATTCGTATGGAAGTGAAATAGTACCTTTGTTTGTATAAAGCATGCCCGATGTGAAAAGTCTAGTTTCGCCACTGATTATTACTAAGGTATCTATATCTTTCGTGATTACTTTCGACATAAAGTTGTGCTTAATGAATGATATTGTTGTCGTATTTAAGGTTATACTCGCACCACAACGAGATTAAAGTCTTTAGAAGCTGTCTTTAATCTGTCAATAGGGATTACCGCGTTACGTTACGTAACAGCAGTAACAACAAACGTTTTATTGCGTGAAAAACATTCGATTAATGCCAAACAATTACAACTGAATAAATTTAAATCTAAACTTTACTTTATTACAAAGTACACCACTCGCTCGATTGCGTCATAGTGGTTTTATTGAAGCTTTTTACGCTGAACTTGTTAATAATAATAATAATAATAATAAAAAAAGCACTTTTATTTTAAATTCGTTAAATAAAAAAACCCGGATACCCGCAGGCTGAATTTAGTCACGATAATTTCATTTAATTACAGTGCTCGAGGACATGTTTATTTTTATCCAGAGTATTGATTTAAATTTATATTACTAGATTATTTTGATTTGTATTTTTTATTAATTAATGCAGAGTGAAGAATGAGTATATCAATGGAATGAGCAGACGAGAGAAGAGTGCAATGGATAGAAGGCGTGTAAATAAATTATTTACGTCGGTTTCGACATGTGGAGCGAATTAATGTAAAAGACCTACGTGTGGTAGTAAATGGGAAAAGGAAAAATATTTGAGAAAAATATAATATTCCGTTTTGACGCTCGTACGATGTGGCATATGGTCTTGAAATAAAAATGTTCATATATTTTCTCGTGCTTACCTGAATTTTCGACCAAATCTTTAAATTTATCGGAATTCTAGAAACTACCCCTAGACCAATTCAATCATTCGTGGTATGTAATAGGCATCTACCCTCAATTCAACCTCTAGTGACAAGAGCTTTGGTGTTGTGTTAAATGAAGAAGCAAAACTGAAGGGTTTGTGGAAATATTTGAAGCGAGACCCATTATTGTAATAGAAAATATTTCTCAGATATTAAATAAAAAAATAAAGGTCTCAAAATTTTAATGAAATATTTTTCTTGTGCTTTCTATTCTAGACCGTTGTTTTTTCATTTTTTATTTTAATTCAGAAGAATATTTTATCACGAATTACACATATTATATATATATATAATCGTATGGCATGTCAGGCGCTATAAATCATAAAAATCACTAAAAACAAAAATCATAAAAAAAAATGTCAGGTAAAATTGTAAAAAAAAAAATGTCAAAAAGATAAAATTGTAAAAAAAAAAAAAAAAGGTTGTCAGATTACTAAAATTATCCACATATTGTTCCTACATATCAATTCGAATAATTTTCTAGAAATTAAAAAAAAACTTATCTTCGACAAATTTAATCCTTTAGTCCGAATAAACACAAACCGCTACCTAAATGCAGAACTAGGTATCTTAAGTATCTTAGGGTGATTTTTCCCAGAAGTTTTTTTTTATCAAAATATTATTTAAAATATCTATCTATAACAAATTTTGACATATATTATTATTATTATATACAAATTTAATAACTCTCATTCATTGAATTATCTCGTAGGTATCTATTATTATTATTTCTTATTTCTTAACACTAAGGATAGTTCTGCATTAAGATAACGAAATATTCTTACTATTCATATGAAACATATTTGTATAGAAGTAAGTATAAGCTGTATAATGTTTTATTTAATTTATAATGTATTTCAATAAAGTTATCTGCTATCATGACCTAGAGAAAGTCATGGGAAGTCCGTAACGATTTGGGAATGTTGAAATCTAGATTCAAGTTGAATCCGTTAATTTTATTTTACATATTACTTATACATTGACAGAGCCATCTGTGTTCATTCGCTTTCATCAACATTGTACTTACGCAACACAATAATACAGCATTTAGATCGGCAGATTGGTTTGAATCTTAGATAAGTTTCAGCTTTTCCACCTTATTATTATTATTGTCGTTAATGATCTTAGATTTCTGGAGATGGAAAATTCATGTTTTACCATCAACCTAAATTGTATTAATTAATTAGAGTAGCGTCAAAGTATTAAATTATATTTTTACGATAAAATCGATAGATATACCAGTACCGGGGGGCACAAAATACAGTAAGTATTAAGTTTCTGACTTTTTTTAATGAAAACATTCGTTGAATTTTTTTTAAATGTAAACCTTGTTCCCAACTATTCATAAAATTGTAAGATTACGATTTTTAAGACTCTCGTTAGAGACAGGTAATAGAAAAACAACACTTTTTTCATTTAACATCAAAAATTAAACCGTTTGGTATACAAATCACCAATTTTTCACGATTGTCTTTTTAATGATTGACACAAAAAGCTTCGAACACAGGCTCTCTAAAGTAGATCGAAGCTTTTTGTGTCTTACTGTAAGACTGTATAACAAACTCCCAGACACAATAAAATGTGATGATGTATTGGTCTTCCGGAGAGAGGTGAAATCGTATCTAGTTAATAAATCATTTTACACGATTGACGAAATGTTAAATGGATAAAAATGTTTATGTTTTATGCCTTGTACCTTTTTATAATTTTATTATTTCTATGTTTGACGCTGTAGATCCAAACCCTTTACATTTGCGACTACATATTATATTTTACTTATTTAATTATTTTTCTCACTTGACGAAATCCTAATGGTTGGATATATTTTATGTTTTGTGTGATCGTTGCTTAGTTTTGATTGACTTGTTTTTTGATATAATGTTTGTAATATTCATTGGTTATTATTTTCTACATTTGACGAGTCTAAGTGTCCGCAATATAAGGACCTAAGGACGATATGAAAAAAAAAAAAAAAAAAAAAAAAAAAAAAAATAATGACAAGAAATGGAAAGTACACATTATGCAAAGTTAGTCCACTCGGTTTCCCATTTGTGGGAGATCTCTTGATGGTAGATATAAATAGATATATAGTTAATGGTTGTACTAGAGACAAGAAACTGCTTATATTTTTACACTTTACCAAGGAACTGGCTGTTTACCAATAGGACATTTTTACTGTCTGTTTTGAAGCATATAACAAAAGATTAACATTACCTTAAATTGTGCGAAAATTCTTTCAAAATATTGAATAATGTTGAAACAAACCTGAAACAAAAAGAAAAGGCAATTAAATACAAAATACAGTATATTAGAACTTTCATTAAATTAATACAGTACACCTTTATGTTATAAAAAACATGTGTTTTTTTTTGTTGTTGATAAATTCAATACGATAAAGATGAACGACGGTTCTTGGTGGAAGCTCATGTCAAATTAATAATAAATAAAACACTATTTTAGTACATCCACTGCGACTTTATTGGTCGCTAGTCGGCCTTCAAGAGCTTCCGCTCTCATCATAAGGAATATTTTGAAGAAGAACACGTCTTTCATTATTTTGTCTTACACAAATACACCCTTTTATTGTGCTCGCATCGCGTGGAAGGAGTTGTTGTCTTCAGTGATTCACTGACGGTGTTTATTATTTAATTAAAACTAAATATTTCTTTCTTTACGATGTTTCATATTTTTATAATCTATTGTCTAAGGCAGTGTTTCCCAACCGGTGGTTCGCGAACCCCTGGGGGTTCGCTATGTCTACAAAGGGGGTTCGCGAAAATAATAGCGTAATGGCGGGATTTTAAATGACCCAAGAAAAATAAAAGGAAAAAAAAACAAAAACACAAAAAAAAATAAAAAAAGCACACCAAATACAATGCAGATTGAACGCTGTTGTTTCGAACGTATGCATACTGCCTATATCTTATGCAGCATATAAAGAAAATTTTATTGTTTTTTTTTGCCTATCATTAACGACTACATAGGGGGTTCGCCAAATTCTGTTGGATATTACTTTTGGTTCGCGACGAGAAGAAGGTTGGGAAACACTGGTCTAAGGTAATGGATGCATGTTTAGTCCGAGTCTGGTTTACTGGACTTACATTGGACGGGCTCTTTTCATTTACTTTTTACCCTTAAATTTACTTTTTGGTATAATTTTGTTTCAACGTGGATGCTAAAGACATGGCTTAACTGAGAACAATGTGTCTCATTTTTATTCTTTTATGACTATTTTGTCAACTCTCTGCCTGTGTTTATGTGAAATACTTAAATAAATTAATAATAATCCCGATCTATAGAATACGTAAATAATTTTCTTATTCTTTCCATAAAGAGAGAGGGAATATTTAGTTCATTTACATATCATCACATTTCATGGGTATAATTTTTTTTCATGACTTAAAAAATATCCTTGAAATGAGGCTTGAGTGTGCTTTAGGGTAATTTAAAACCCATTAATGTGACGTTTCTTCGCTATGAAATATAATTTGAACTTTTTCTGGTAATTTAATATATTTTTTACACAAATATTTATAACCTTATGATAACAGAAAAAGTCGTAAGCGAAAATGAAAAGTTATTTTTATACGAGAATAAAAATAATCGAAAATCTTTTCACGTATGGTGATACGAATATTAATAATAGATTAAAAAAATATATAAATATCATTTTCACTGCATGCAAAACTATGTATATCATTGAATGTTACAGACATTCAGGATGGGTGGCATATCTCATTGCTGAATTTAATATTAAAGATGTCTTTTACGTTATGATTTACGAAAATCTGTCACTTCCAGAAAACTCCAAAAATTTACGAAATATCTTAATACGTAATATAGCAAAATCTAATACAGAGAAGAGTGGGAGATCAATTCTTTACCGGATGCTCCACGGGATCCCACCGTCCACTCTTCTCTGTAAGTTTTCGAGTGTCCTGTAAAAGGCAGAAATTTAAAAAAAAAAATAGGACATTTTACATCTTAAATTCAGCGATGAGGTTTGCCCCCCATATTGAACGTCTTGGTTTTATATTGGCACGGAGAGCACAGCTTGCATGTTGGTTATATGTAGCTGGTCTGCTGGCTACCCAACTTGTGGGATATTCCGTGATGGTATAGTAGTAGTAGTAGATATTCTAATAAAAATATTAAGACATTTAACATCTTCAGTTCAGCGATGAGATATAATTATCTTAAAAATGTCACCCTGATGCACTGAGACCATAACAGCTTTTGGCCAAGGCGATCTCAGCAGGAGGAAAAACAAAGCAAAATTGAATAAAAAATAGAGATAAAAAAAGCGTACCTATCACAAAAGAGACATCATCAAAAATAAACAACAGAATCAAAGGAGAGTTTCTATCCTGACGATAAAATCATTGTTTGTTATGTTGAAACTATCAACATGAACATTCTTTCATTCTTTCTTTTTTCCTCGAGGCAAGGCACCCGATACCGAGTGAATTATGCCTATTTGTTGACAAGAACTTCGGTAGTTACAGTTAAATGTATATGTATTTCCGCAGCGTGGTAGGCACCTACATTCGCCTTAAACTCCTACACTACACGCTGCAAGTACGTTACAAGGGCATTGAGTTCAATGAACCCAACGCCCGCACACCATCACACGTATATGTATACGTACACCGCCGCTTGAGTCACGGCATCATTGTAGTGGTAGAGCCGTATTCAGGAATCAAATTTATGTCACACTTTGAATCGCTACTTAACATTTTTTTGTCCGACATTTTTACATTCAACTCGTCAAAACAAAATTTAAACTAATCTAGTCAACAAGTTGATTTTTCAAAAGGGGATCTTTCTTTTGACATGGATGTCCTTTAAAAAGGAGAAAAACATCAAACAACAACCCACAATTAATAACAACTTCGAAACATGAACATTCAAATCATTAAATAATTTTATCGTCTTGCCGACAAGAGAATTTCTAATAATATTTGTTCTCCTATCCGGTGGCTAAAAAAGTATAATTATGCTGTCGAGAACGCTTGTACGTATATGCCACCCATCCTAAATGTCTTACCTTCTATCGGCACGAAGAAGACGATTTGCATTCATATAACATTCAGTTGCTTCGCTGGCTACCCCTCTCGTGAAAAATGCAGCGATAGTATGAATTTATAAACGAATTAATGTAATTCACAATACGTATTACAATAATATGTTATATAATATATGTAAAGAAAACCACCTAAAAATAAAAAAAAATAATAAAGATGTCTTTTACGTTATGTTTTACGAAAATCTGTCACTTCCAGAAAACTCCAAAAATTTACGAAATATCTTAATACGTAATATAGCAAAATCTAATACAGAGAAGAGTGGGAGATCAATTCTTTACCTACCTACTCATAGGAGTGATTTCCTTTAATTTATTTATTTGAATTTAGAATTTTTGTTTTGACAGTTGGTAAAGTAATTTTGTTTGTAATTTTGTGTTAGTTTTGAAAGACCTACAATAATAATTTTATTAGTATTGTTTATTTTATGTTTAGTATATTATTTAGTTTCTTTAATTTAAATATGTTTTTTTATATAACATGTACAAGGATGATGATCTTTAGAGACGACAAAAAAAATCAAAATAGGTGGCGTATTTTCATACTCACACGAAATTTAAAAAGTCCTTCAATTCACTTAAAAGGAAAGTACCCAGTCATAAAAAAGTTATACGACTTAAAAAAAGGAACAAAGGGCTGAGAAAATATAACTTGTAGGTATACGAAGTTTAACCCTTTCAGGTAATATGGTAGTAATAATAACACTAAAACACTTTATGTGAACCTTCTAAAATTTCTCATCTACCTCACATAGAAATAAAAAATGTGTATCTGTTTTTTTCTTAAGTTTATAGGCAGTTTGGCAACAGGGCTGTTTTAAGAGGAGCTGAAATATTTAGCATTTTTTTCTGAATTTATAGAAGAATATTTTTTATTATATTCTATATATTTCGTTACTTTTTGTTTATTCTCCATATTGGATAAATTTAAAACTGATTTTTTTTATTGAGGGGTCCGTGGTTCAATATCAGGTGCCGACAAACTCTCCTTTCACGACACAAGCTTTTAGTAGCTTACTGTGAAAGGTGTACATATATTGTATAAGGTTGTATTTGGATTCATAACAAAACCCAGATACCTATATCTTTAAAAAAAAAATTTTTATTAAAAACCTTTTTTATTAAACTTGTATCCACAGTGGGGTTGGCAGAGAGAACGTAACATATAGATTTATTCTAACATGCTTCTTTCGCTTCTTCTACATTCATACAATTTCTTATAGGTACACGCACGTTGATTTTTCTTACTCAACACACGGCCGTTCTTGAGAAAATGGTCCATGTGATTTTCGCACGACGTCCGCTTTTCCTCATAGGTACTTCCTATTTCAGATAGGTTTATTATCCTCTTTGTCATCCTTCATTCGTTCCACATGTCCAAGCCATCGCAGGTTTTTTACACTCCACTTGCATCCGCTCCTTTTTCTTATATCCATTATAATATCATCAGAAATAAAGGAATTTCTAGAGAGAGAAAGATATCATAAGGGTTATAGACTTGTAAGTATGTTATTTTCAAGGATATAGCAACCTACGAAGGAAATAAGTTCTCATTTATTTATAGTATTCGAGATCAAGGTTGATGCTGAGAAAATTGGATATCGTCCCTGGTTGGATGAAAGCACGTAATTTGATTACTCAGGTAAACGCTTTTCTCATGAAAAGTTTCTGTAGGAAAAAATATGAAGAAATAAAACTACCCCTCATACACAATATGTACATATTATGTAGAAATCGATCGAATTTAAGATCTCAGAGTCGACCATTGAACAAATTCGGTGTATATTATAATATTATTCTATTATTAATATTAATTGATTGAGTTCATTATAGTTATTATTTTAGAAATATATGAAAGACATAATAGAGAATTAATGTACATCTGATGTTTGCTGTAGGTTTTGCTCCTGGCATTTTGATGTTAATCGGTTGGATGCTTGGGATCACTGGTACTCTTTGAGTTTCTATTCCGGATGCATTGAGGTGTTAGGTTTGCCTGGACCTGCGGCTGACTCAGGAGTTAACCAATAACGCCTGTAATAGGGCACATCTTTGTATTAAACTTTGTTTCTGTTGTATTCTTTGTGTTTATATGTATATGATGTGCCTGTTGGTGTTTGATTGTTTTCAATAAATAAATAAATAAATAAATAAATAAATAAATAAATAAATAAATAAAATTATACGAGTTTAATTTAATTTCAGCTAAACAAATCATTAGCTCTTCCTTCGACGTTTCTAACACTAAAGTCAGAAAGGTCATATTGTGGATGAAATATTTAACAAACATTCTCAAAATTGAACCTAATCGGGACAATCAAATCTTCCTATTACAAAAATTCTCTGTACAGAATTCATTACATTTTGTGACAAATTCAAACGCAAATAATAATATTTAAAAAAAATCCAACTTTGCTTTAATATCTTACGTAATTTTCTTCATTTAAGAATACTCGTGTAACAAAAGCCGCAATATACTATTCAAATTTACTTCAGCGAGCAGAAAAATAACAAGAATAATTAAATTGTTTCGCTGAATAAATTCTTTGTCATCCTTGCATACTGACTTTTTTAAACCATCTGTTACTCATCACTAGATATAAACCCATATATTATCAACCCTTAAATGCATGATTTTTTGTATTGCATTACCAAAAATGTTATTTGATATAATTTGAGGTGTAGTTTAAGGTAAAAATAATTAAAATAATCAATGACACAAAAAAGTACATTTTTTAAAGGAAAATCAGAATGATGAAAATTTCCGTCATCATGTATGTATGGTCTATCAGCTAAAAAAAATTACGAAATAATATGGAATTGTATGTGTCTAAAATTAAAAAACAATTATAATTTTTTTATTTTTCTCCTTGAAAAAGATGAGAGATGGCTAAGAAATTATATTTTATATATATATAGAAATTAACAGTAACATTTAGCAAAATATCAAAAACGTGAAACCTGTGCTATGACAATTGCTACTGACATAAATCATAGACAAAAAGGTTGATATAGTTTTTATTTTTACTTGAAACCATAAATTAACCCTTCAAGTAATTACCTGATTAAAAAAATATACCATTGCCATTAATAATAAATAATTATACGAAAATATTTAGTATGATGGAAATTTCCATCACGATGCATTTAAGGGTTAAATTATTAGCGTTGTAGCTCGGCCTCGTTCCTTAAAATACCATCGGTTATACCTACTTGAAAAAAGGCAAAAAAAAAACATTTTAGTAATTACGAAATACATTTTATTGGCATTCTATTTTGAGACTCCAATACTTTCATTTGTTTTCCATAGTTGAATGATGTGATTTGACTAAGATTATTAATGTTACATATAATTTGATTTCCATATGTATTTTGTTCCTCGACAATTGATGTTTTTCTCTTGATTCAACGGTGTTGCGAATGAGATTTTTTTTTGTGTATTGTATAATAAAAGCTTACGCCGTGGATATGTAAAAAAAAAACAATAAAAATATCATTCGTAGTTTTGTTTTGATTTGATGTCAAATATTGGTGTCAAATTGTCAATAAGTATACGAATGCGAGAGTGTACAATTTATTATATTGTCCAGGAAAACATTAATCAGTTAATACGTTAATCTAATACCACACACGTTTTTTCTGGTTCTTTTTTTTATTATCTTAAGAACATGTGTATTTAAAAACATGAAAATGTACACAAGTACGAACACAAATATTCATAGGGAGAGTTACAAACAAAATTGTTGCTTAGCAAGAAGCCGTAAACTTAAATCATTGCAGAACATCCATACAACTCATCAAATATTAAGCATATTAAGTAAGCTTACAAGTTATAAAATATTTTTATAAGACAACAGGAAAAAGGTTATTTTTCATAAAATCATACACTCACCAACTTTTGCTCTTGTAAAAATGTAGATACCTAAACAAAATATATTTTTCCATGCCCTTTGTCTCGTGCCTTTGCAAGATAAGATAATATTTGAACAAAGGCTACATTTTTTCAAAAATGTTGTCCTAGCACGCATTTCTTATTTCTTTATAGCATATCCATGTACTGTCTGTAGATAAATTTTATATTTCGGTTCAGACAAGTTATATTTCTCTAGGCATAAGCTCAACATATTATTATTATATCCTCTCATATATCTCATAATATCCTCATTGTGCTGAGATCGTAAAAAGACAGTGACACTTACAGTCCAAACAAACTAAAATGTATACAACAGTCGATGGAAAGACAAATGATGGGCGTTTGCGAACTCTGGAGAGTGTGGAAGTGTTCAAGGCAGGGTTTAATCTAAAAGAAAGAAATACCAAATTCGGAAATCAGATGCCGAACGGTGATTGTCGACATAATAGATCGTATTACGAAACTTGACATAAAAGATCGTATTAAATGGCAGTAACGGGCAGGAGTGTAGCTAGGTAAGGGTCTCATAAATGGACTGACACCCAGAGTATTAAATCGTAAACCTTGGGATGCGAAAAAAAGAATAGGTCGGCCCCAGTAAAATGGGCTGATGATATAATTCTCGTCGCGGGTTAGAGATGGGCGGATATGGAGGAATCTTGATGTTATTGACCGAAGGTACTTGTTGGAAGTCCATTTCAAGATAAATTGAAAAATAACTCAGTATGTAGTTTCAAATGACTTCATTTGGAAGTTTACTACATACTGTGTTTTTTTTAATTTACCTTGAGTATGGAGGAAGTCAAGTCTACAAGAAAAAGAAGAATTCAATCACTCAAGAGAATATTTAAAATTTTCAATCTTCCATAAAAATGGAAAAGCACTCACGAAAAGGCTCTACACAAACACTTCATAAATGTTTCGTATAGATAATTAATTATTGTTCTTATATTTATCATTTTCATCCCCTTGCGGGGTCGTTATTTTTAGGTACCTCCACTTTCTCCGGAGATCTCTATCTCTATAGCAATATCCAGAATCCCTACCCATTCTTATAAAATACTTTCATAACACATTTTTATTCAAACAAACATAAATAAATTTTAAAAATCTGTAATTTTAGCCTTAATTGATCCTCTTGAAAGAACATGAAATAAATCAGTCTCATCATGACGATTCTTCGTCAATCGAGTCACCTTTTCCCACGACATTCCTGACGTTTTGATATTGTAGGAGTAGTGTATTATGAGAAAAAACATCCAGGCACTAGAGCCTTTGAATGAAAAAAATTGTGTATAGCCAACTCATTTTATATTTTCAAAACATAATCCCAAAAAAAATGTGACCATCGTCTTTTTGGTATCTGTCCAAACAAACAGACAGCCATACAGTATATTCAGCAAACATGCGAAATAAAAGAGACTGTTGTTTTAATATTAACTTTGTTATGCCCGGTATAGTAGGTATTGTGCCGAAAAGTTAGCATTAAAAATAATAATTGTTATGTAGAAAGTGGTACTGAAATACTGAAATAAACAATGCAGTTCATAAGAATTTAGAATAACCCAACATTAAAAATATAGCTGCACTTAAAAGGTACCTACATTAATAATGTATTGTTTGCTAATCTTCGTACCTGCATTCAAAATATTATTGTTTATATATATTTGTACCTGCATAGCAACAGGGGTAATAAAGAGAATAATATTGACAAAAGATTAAGGCGCATTCATTGTGTACCTACTTCGCTAATTGGTTTTTAAATTATTTTATGAAGATTCTAGAATGTCTGCGTATTGTTATTATTTCATAGTATCGGCTTGGTTGGATTTTTTTTATACCTACGCTTCGAGATATTGAGTGTCGATATCGGTGACATGTGTTGAATTATGTAAACAGCTCTTTAGGTATGAATTATAATTTAATTGTGACATACATAGTTTGAGTATTTAATTATCTACCTAAAGGGTTGTATTGTGACATATGTAATCGAATAAGATATGTGTTATTTGTGTTGCGGAATGGACGCTCGTTATATAATAATAAACTGTGATAATGGACACTAGAAATATTGTTTCGAAATTAATATCAGTGAAAGAGACACTATAACATATGTGAATTAATTAATTATTAATTAAAATCAGTGCATTGAACGCTTTATCACATCATGTCATTTGTAAATATTTATTTTATTATTTACTGCATAATTCTTGGAATCCAGACAAGAGCCCAGGTGGACTCGTAATACAATGGTACCTGCGGGAAGGCGTGTACTTGTATTTTCATTAGCCAATCACGGCGCTGCACGTTGATGAATCACATCATAGTAGGAGTACATGACCAACCCCCTACCCCACTCAAGGGTAGTAGAGAGATGTCCTTGAAAGAAGAGTTAGTCTCCATCAGCCATCAGTGGTGAACAGTCGTTATCAGTGAGTCGTAGCGAGCAGTGGGTCGTAAACAGGCGTCCTTGGTATAAGGATCGCTCCTACCATCACTCATCAGCTGACCTTCAGAGAGACAAGTGTCTCTAGTCATTGGGCTTCAGTTGAGTTGAGATATTCTCCTCCTGAAGCCATGACGTGCCAACTTCGTACCTGTGTAGGCTGTTAATTGCCTCCAGAAGCCTCGGACGTAGGGCTTCGCCCTACCAGCACTGCGCCAAGGGGCGCCTTCTTCAACTTGTTTGCCTCTAGGCATTTTCATGCCAGAGGCGCCCTCATCGTGGGATCCATTACAATCATCGCAAAGTGAAATTTAATTATTTTAAAAGTGCTACGTTTTCATTTTTATTGAAATAATAATCAAGTGTGTTTTTTTTATATTGGGATAATTACGTGTGCACAGACAATACGGGGTAGTGAGTAAGTCGTAGTATTGTGTTGCTGTTTAAACGTGTGTTTGTAATAGTGGTAAGAATTTTTTTTATTTTTAATTAAATGTTTATTTGAATCTAAATTTGTCTTTTACACATTTGTCCATTTAATTACAGATAACTTGTCGTCTCTTAATTTATATAGCCTCACTGTATAATTTAATCGAGACCATTTTATTGTTTTAACTCCTGGAGTGCTGTGGGTAGCCCAGTAGAGTCTCAGCCGCTGGCATTATTGGTTAAATTTTTATTTTATCCTCAACCAAAACCATTCTTTCACCATCTCTCTCTCACCCCCCCATATCAACTTTTACAATATGAGGCAGTTAAAAGGGTTGCCGGAGACAAAAAATAATATCATAAACACAGACCTGTACAGTGTACAGAGTTGCAAAAAGGAAGTTACAATGATTGCCACTTGACCTATGCTACAATAACACTCTGTTCTTTATAATAATATTACTGTCAAGTTGAAACTCAATTAACCTCTAACCTAACTCATAAATGATATTGTTGTTTAAAACGACCAATATCAACCTTTTAGATACGTAAAATTATAACAAAATACTTGCGAAATATCCTCATGAAAAAGAGATAATTTGATAATTATATAAATAATGTATTTTTTTGAGTTCCCGTTGTTAATGCTATTGTTTAGGTAAATTGAAACAAGTGTTTCTTTCTCCTATAGATTATTGATTCCGAGAGAGACGTCTTTTGACTTATCAGGTCAGGATTGATAATGACCTGATAAGTCGAAAGATTGCTCTCTAATGATCAAATATTTATAGTACAAAGAAACGCTTGCTTGAATTTACCTAATTGTTCTTCATCTCTTTCGTGCAGTCAAAGATTACAAAAGAGAACGAGAAATTTCTCCTCTGATGGAAGAGAAATTTCTCTCCATAATATTTCTTAGTGGTATGACCTTTCGCCCAGTACAGTTCGCAGCCAATCTAATTGATCCAACAATTTGTGGGGTTGCTCAAGGCCCAAATCAGAGGTTATTAACACTTTTTTCCATGTACGTACCTGCATTTTTTTTTTATCTTAAATATGAGCATGTGGGGTGTCAAACATCAAGATTTTACATCAGTTATTAGCACTTTTTTCTATGTAGGTACCTAACAATTTTTTGTTTCCATAATTAACTGTAGCCATATTGGTGATAAATTGTCTCAAAATTTGTACAATGCTATTGATTGATTGAATAAAGTATTTCTTATTATTATACTGTTAAATAAGAAATAAAAAAAAATATCTCCAAAAATTCTCTACTTCGAGAAATTTACCGAGAAATTTCTTGGTAAATTTCTCGAAAACTTATTTCTTGAGAATTTCACAACACTACAAAAGATTGCATAGATTATAAAAAATGTACAATGGGTAAATCGGAAGATATCGCGCTTCTGCGATAAACTCGCCCATTGGACAAAATTTATTTGTCTAGTTTAAATTGTTTATTTTATATTGTTGATTTTTTGTGCAATAAAGGTTTTAACTATTATTTCTATTATTATTATTACAATTGTCCATGACAATTTGTAAATTTGTATTTTTTTTTAACTTTTCAATATTTTTAAAAATCCCGTAAGATGTGTAAACTGCGTTTTATATTTATAAACCACTGATCAAAGCAATGCTGTAAAAAGTATCATTCTCCAGCGCCATCTAATCTTTCAGGTTGACTATTTAATAGAAGTTGGTGATATTGGTGAATGTACCGTGGGTATAGTGCTCTTAATCCAGCCTGAGTCGATTCGTAAGCATCGCAACACCTTTCCTGTTTCCTACAAAAGGAGATTTGTACGGTCTATTGGTTGTGCAGATAACTTGTCTGTTGAGCCGTTTAATGTATTTGATTTAGAGATAAGGTATACCACACCCATCGTGAATGGCTTAATTTTGATTATATAAATTCTTATTTGATTATATTAAATATTAAATTAATTTATCTTGCTTGCACGTACTAAATGACTTGACGTATGGCATGCTATTTTTTATGTATTTTGAATTATTTTAACTCTTATTCAAGTTTACATGAAAGAATTGTATTCGAAGTCATATTTGAAAAATTGAATTTTGATATTTGAATTTTTTTTCAAGTATTGCCCCAGAACAGATTTTAATCTAGTGTGGCAATATATTATATAATATTGTTTTTTATGTTAATTTTGTATGCTCTATTTGGAATTTATTAAAAAAAATATATGAGGAATAGATATATAATTATGGTGTTCCGTTCTATCTGCCTATTCCACTTGGAACACGGCGTAAAGATATAGTATAGTTTCATTACGAAAAATAATGTGCTAAAAATATTCTTTTCAATTAGGTATTTAAGAATAAGAAGCGGAATAATAATTTGCATAATGAATAAAATAATTTATAACATAATTTTTATGAAACATCGCGGTAATAAAAATTTTGTTCATTCATGTTTGCATATTATTATAAATATTCATACTCATTAATTCACGTCCCGTAATTTTGTATACCGCGTTAGTGAAGCCAATGATACGTCGAATAATATCCGACATAAAAAAATATAAACTCATCGACAATAGGTACCATCGATGAAATTAATTAGCCGCCAATATCAGACAGTCGTACCTAGAAACTAAGAATAGTAATAAAAAGTAGTTTGATGACAAGCCGGGCTCGGGCGTCCCTCTTTCACAATATACTGATGTGGTTGGCATAAAAGCACTGGAAATTTTGTGGGATGAGGATACTCTGAATGGAGGAAGCTGGTTTCTGTCCTATGCTCCCAAGACGAGTGCTGAAGAGCAAGATGACGAAAATGACAGCCCGTGATAAACTAAGGAGGTTTTATGTGTTTGCAATGAAATTATGATTTAAAATAAGAACACAAATGAAATTGTCAAATCATAATAAAAATTATAATCATACTAAAATAAGTTTTAAAATTTTGCTCACTTTTGGCTATGAGTTATTGAATAGCTCACCCACTCTATTACCAAGTATCACAATAACATTATTCACCTTTATCATTCTGTCACAGCGTGAAAAATTACACTCATAGAAAATTGTATTCTAGATATAATATCACCCATATCAAAATTCTATGATCGATGTGTTTTATAAACGTCGCATCGTTGCAATTCTTACGGAAACAAATGCTATGACATATTATATTTTATTATATTGTGTTTGGTAGATACATTATTATGTCTATGTTGGTACCAACCATAGTTCTGTAGCACCAACGATGATGGTACTAAGTTCGTACACATCACTACGGTCCCCCCATCCGGTATTGTTAAATACAAATTTCGGTTTCGGGCTTGAACAAAAAAAAATGGTTCACAAATAAAAGTTATGCTCCCGTAATAAAAAGATATGCATTCGTAAAATATTATGAATAAGACATTGAACATCTCTCAAGTCAGCGAGGAGGTATGCCGCCCATCTTCAATATCTTAATTAATCTGCATATTAATTTATTACCTACATGTAGTGAGCCTACTTTTGGCATAAATAAATTTTTAAAAATCCGCAATATCGGCTAAAACAAAATATAGTTTGTGCGAAATTTGATTAAAATCAGCTGTCAAAGTGAGGTGAGCTGGTTTTGGAAGTGGTCAGTTGCCTGATGATAAGAGTTTCGGACCTTAAATCGGGAAACCCGGGTTCATTTTCACCCACTGCTGACTTACTCTACCTTTACGACACAAACGAATTGCTTATTGTGATGGTGTCTGGATGTATTGGGGTTAAAAATTCAAACATAAAAACCGCAAAAATGTTTTTTGTTTTTCAACTTCTACGATTTATTCAATACGGTTTTTTCAAATATTTATAATGGACAATGTATTTTGTTTGAATTTAATACATATTTTCATGTATTTTGGTTATTTGGGTTTCAGCTGTGGCCAAAACTCGAACAAATGTCGATATTCGGTTTCGGTTTAATGTAAAATCTACTGACACTACAATCCGGACGTAGTAATAAACGGTAGGGAGACAAACCTAACAGCATAATCTAATATTGTAACATGGCGTGCAGTACTTTAATATTAAGCATTGAAATATGTCTGCCATGATAGTATCCAATTTGAACGTACTTATATGTACATAGTCACTTAAATTTCAGAATTTGTTCAAATACCGTATGTACAATCTATGTAGCTTTGATCAGAATATCAAATGATGTAACATCTCATCAGAGTTAGATACTCTTAACATAATCTAAATAGATACGATCTTAATCTTGCTTTAATCTAAATGAGCAAAGTTACTTTAGTCAAAAACACGTGCATGCTAATACCGCGTGATCTGAGAATAGTCGTTTTCAACATTTATAAAGTAATATGGTTGTATTATTATATGACGTGCATGTAATGTCCTAGAATTGATGAATTGTACAGTGTGGTACGTAAACAACACTTTATTATTTATTATTTATCGTGTCGAAACCCTGAAAAAAAAACCAATCAAACTGATCTCCAGTACTGCGCAAAACGCACAGCAGGTGATGATGCGTCAAAAATATCCTCCATAGTGCAAGTGACAGGGCACAATGAACACTCCAACAAATGTGGCATAGTCTGTGCTGCACCACAGTCACATGCTCTGGATTCGTCCTGTAGGAAGCCCCATCGTTCTCTATTGTCGCGGCAGTTTCCCACACCAGATCACAATCGATTTAGGGTTTTCCATGTCCCATAGTCTAGATCGCCTCCTGCAGCAAGGTATTCTTGGGCTAGGAAAGGTTTGCTTATTTGCGGATCCACATCCCACCTACGTAAGCGTTCAGAGGGAGCAGGGCCCGTCAGTGATGATTATTGGACAACACTTTAATGTTGTCCAATAATAATAAATATGTGATAAAATCCCAAGAATGTACCAGACATTGGTGATTACCTACATGAATATTGATGTGATATTTATAATTTTTTAAGAAATGTTTTTTTTTAATCCATATAGACAACTTACACAGATCGAGCAGTCCCAATCTCAGAAATGATTTTTTTATTATGGGTACTAGCACGACGATACACATAAATATACAATGCACTAAACACATATACATGTAACACCCAGACCCAGGACAATTTGAAATAAGTCACTCTTCAAACTGTCCTGGCTGAGAGTCGAACCTTGGACTACAACAATATCAATGTGTACATTCTCAGAGTTGTATGACATAATATTCATGTAAAGTTAATTAAAACGACTATCCTCAGCTACCGCGGGATTGTCATGCATGTATTTTCGACTATAATCACTTCGCACATCGTTGGGATAAGATCAAGACAAGATTATGATCGTGTTTAGATTGCGTCAAGAGTAACCCAGTTGGTAACAGCATCGACGTTATAAAAATATGAGTTTACGAAAATTAATCGCCGGTGATTTGTAACATGGCGAATTTAATAACACAATGAGTGATTCGTTATGATGAATTGTGATATTCGGTACTTTGTATTATTATCGTTACCAAGGGGGAATGAATATCAAAGCATAGCAGCATAATATCAGCATTTTATTTATTATATAAGTAGATACCCTCTTGTTAACACTGAAACATCTCAATTTTATTTTTTCGCTCCGAATATCATAATTTTCGATCTCAAATTTTGTTAGATCGTGCACAACCAAGTAAATACAGTTAAGTGGATCTAATAAAAAAAATATCATTTAAGTTTTTTTCGTGAGAGCTGTCATATTATTACGGAATATTGAAAGTTTCAAATATTGTGATATATTTAATTTATATATTTATTCTTTTCTTATGGAGCAAACAGTCGTTACAGAAAACAACAACAATAATATAACACAGAAAATTAAGCCCCACAATTTTACCGCAATAAATGAGGACGGTGGATGACCTGTTCAACAGGGAGGTTTTCGCCGGAGTGATCGCCAACGTCGAGGGGACCTGACATGGCACAGGAAGAAGGAGAAGAATCAGACTAAAAACTGCACAATAACCATTATGATCTTCATCTTTTTCTCCTTCAGCCATCTTTCCACTGCTAGATGTAGACAAACATATTAGTGCCAACAAAAAATTAAGATATTTGTGATGGGTGACAAGCCTCATCGCTGAATTGAAGATATAAAATGTCTTTATGTTTTTGAACACCTGCCTTTTACATGACACTTGAAAACTTATCGAGAAGAATGGCAGACCGATTATTTGCCTGTTTGACCAATTCTGTAACTAGACGCATGAAAAAATATCAAGAACTCATTATTCACTATCTGTAACCCAAATCTATAAAAAAATTGATTTACGTGCTGTATAAAACTGTCTTCTGCAATCTCTTTTAAGAAAAAAATGTTGTCATTTTATTTAGTGAAACGACATCAATTATTTTCAATCCGCAAGTTAGAGATGTAATTATTTTTTACGTTGAAAGTAATGAGGCACAAAAAAACTGACAAAGATATTAAAAAAGTCTTCTAAGAAACCTTCATAACGCAGAAATAGAAGGTTTAGATGACACAAAATTTGTTATAAAAAAATAGGATAATATAGATTAACCTAAAAATAGTTTACTCGTTTAAACGATTTTGGATATTCTTCAAGAGAAAACAATATTTATCGATGTCATTTTTACAATCAACCATAACTGGTCACATATGTAAATTTAACACATGAAACTACCATATATAAGGCTTAGAAAAGACAACGTCACCTTATTTGGTAGTGTCCCGGACGGGACATGAACCCGCACTCCCATCTTTACGCGAGATATGCCTAAATGTAAATTGTTCAGGAGAGCGTTTTTAGTGCTTTGACTTGCATAATTTCGTCTCTCCTAGTTACCTATATGATACAGTGTAAAAATATAACATTATTTTATTTGTTCCTATTCTTATATATCACAGAATCATTTTTGTGATGAAATTTAAGGAATTTTAAATACAACAACACATTTTATTTAGAATAATTCGTAAATACGACAACAAATCAGAAAGCTGTTCCAGGATAATGGTAACAGTTACAGATATGATCTTTAGTGAGAACATGCAGGACACATAATTATAAATACACATCGGTGATCATAACTCGATTTCGCCAAAAATGTCAGATACGACTGTTAGTCAGAAGAGGGACGAATTTTATAATATTTTTTTATACGCAGCACGCCTCGGTACAGGACAACCTAGTGAGGCTGCTGCAACTTAATTGTATCCATAATGGTGATATATTGTTGTCTCAGCTTTTGTATATTTATATGATTTGATAATATTTATGTATATGTATCTAACTATTAAAATATATTTAGCATTAATCGTCATACGCATGTACAGTCTCTATACCTACTTATTGATTTTTCATTACTTGCGTACATAAAATATTCATTTAAATATACACGAGTAGGTACGGTATAATACAATATTATTATCGGTAAAACTATACATAAACAAGAGATAAAAAAACTATTGTTTTATTGTTCTCGTTATGATAATGTTTTGATTTTTTATGACCTAGATTATATAAAAATAATTTAATATTCGGATTTACATAATTTGATGGAAAATCCTCTGCAGACTGTTTTTTATTGGTAGATATAATTATATAATTTATATTTAGTGGAGCATTCAGTAAAGAATTGATCCTCCAATCTTTATATCGTATTTAAGTTCATCGTAATAGCTAAATGATTTAAAAACAAATATATGTTTTTTTTTATTTACTTATTTATTACATTATTTATTTTTATTAAGAGACACGTCTTTCGTTTTATAAGGACAATCTGATTAAATATAACAACCATATTCATAAATATATCTAAGTAACAGTTAACAATTTCAATGAAAAAAGAAACAATATCTTATTATGTTAGATACAATGTGACAGAAGCTAATTTTGTAGTAGGTATAACTTTTATATACATAGCACATATACGTATACATTATGTTAATTTTCCATCTTTCATTATAATTGTTTACTATCATTTAGATACAAATGAATAAAGTTGTAATTTTAAATTAGATTGACCATGTCATTGTTAGATGGAAGACGTATCTTTCAAAACAAATCAATATAGATGCACTGACGCAGTGAACTCATCACCAAATTTAAGATGCCTTTGTTTTTTCGAACACCTGCCTTGTACACGACACTCAAAACGTGCGGAAAAATTGGAGGCCTACTCTTTACTAGGGATGATACACACAGATCGTGTATTCATTCAACGCGACTCTGTGCCATTTGGATCATCTATCTCACAATTCTCTGATAAATTTAGCTGTTAGCATGATGGCTAATAATGGTCTTTCGACTACAGAATTCCAAGCTACAATTCCACTGTCGGTTTACTCCATTTTGACGACTTAAGCATATAACACACAGTAATGATACATCTAGATTTACTACTACTATACCATCACGGCATATCCTACAATTGGGGTAGCCAGCAAACCAGCTGCCTGAAATAAACATGCAAGCTGTCCTCTCCGTGCCAATATACAATCAAGACATTCAGAATGGGTGGCAAACCTCATCGCTGAATTGAAGATGTAAAATGTCTTAATTTTTTCGAACACCTGCCTTTTACAGGACACTCGAAAACTTACGGAGAAGAGTGGGAGACCAATTCTTTACCGGGTGCTCCACGGGATACAGATTTATGTAAAACATAATGTTACTATTCATTTTATTTAAACACAAGGTATTTGGTCGTCGGCCGTCGGCCCGGGCGTCCCTCTTTCACAATACACCGTTCCTATGACAACGATATCAGAGCGCAAGGAATGTCGTGGAAAGAGGTGACGCCATTGGCACAGAGACGCTCTGAATGGAGGAGGCTGGTTTCTGCCCTGTGCTCCCGAGAGGAGCGTTGAGGGCGATGATGATGATGATGATGATGATTTGGTATTACCTCAGTCGTACAAAAAAGTATAGGGCTATGTTGGGTTTGAAAGTAATTTTGTTAGTAAGCTGGAAGAAAAATGGGCGAGTAAATCTAAATTTCCGTTCCGAGGAAAATAATACCTTTTATCAGATGGTTTTTACTAATAATATGCGGTGTTAGAAAATCAAGGTAGACAAGAGAAAAAAAAAACTGTTGCGAGTCAACTCACCATTTTGGATCTTTATGGTGAGTTGATGATCCGAAATTTGTGAAAAGGTCAGTGGTGAGGTGATTCACTGTAGTATCTGATACTAAGAGAGTAAAGAGTTTGTCTAGATAGATTGATTAAGTAATGGATACTGCGTGTAATATACCGGTTTTGTTGGAAGACATCGCATTCTAGCGATAAACTCGCCCTCTTTACCTTGAATTGCATAACTGATATTTTTATGATACTTTGAGTTGATTTGAAATTTTGTTACCAATGTATAGTAAAGAATAAAATAAATTAATACCTAATAAATAATGGGGAACTTTCACAAAATAAAATTTTCAACCCAAAAAATAGTACAGAAAATTAGAAAAATTATGGTACTTTTTATATTTTTAAATGTGGATTTTTAAGGTTTTTATCACCATTTAAAAAAGCAATTTTCACACTTCGCCGCAAAAAGGTCCGCTCGTGGCGGAGCAGTGTTTGACAATATCAGGCGCTACAAACAGTACTAAGAGTGAAATGTGTGGCAATACAAAATAGCGCCTAGCGACGTCACACCGGACTAATTCAATAACAGAAAATATGGATTTTTAAAATGAAAATAATGAATGAAAAGTTTTATTTTATGGTTTCTTATTAGGATATTCGTGATCAGCGTATATTTATTAATATGAATTGATAACATTTATTCATATTCCTCACACATGCATGTTCCCTATTGTTGAAGGGTGTTTGTGTTAACACTGTGAAAATTCATATTTAATAACTTATAAATAATTAAAACACTGGTATATTTTCACTATATTTATTTAAACTCTAACGTTTTCGACCACTTCAATGGGCATTCTCAAGAGTACTCAAGTACTCAGTACTCTTGAGAATGCCCATTGAAGTGGTCGAAAACGTTAGAGTTTAAATATATACAGTGAAAATATAACAGTGTTTTAATTATTTATAAGTTATTACCTAACAAATAAATAGGATAATATTTAAAAAAAAAAGTAAATAAGTGGAGTGAGATTAAATAAGACACAAAAATAGCTCAACACGATCACACCTAATGGTTGCGTTAACAAATCAACCGATACAGGTTTTGTCAAACAAGTAAGTTGTTTTCAGTAATTTGAAAGTTTATTCACTCAATAAATTATTGTGGTAAAGACGCCACTGAGAGAGTCGGATCATTTCAATGAGTGAATTAAACTGGTTCGTATCACATCATTGATTCTTAATTTTACACATCTCTAATTCGCGGTTTCAAGTGAGTATTCTGAATTTCTTTGTTGAATTTACATTTTATCAATTATTTGCACGTACAATTGCGTATTGGCCAAGGTCATATAATATAATTAAATTCGGCAATGCGTATTTGTATGTATATACGTAGAAGTTTTGAATTGGGTTACAAAAGGCGAAAGAACATGGAAGTTAAGTATAAAAGAAATTGACAATAATTAAGGTCGGGGAAAAAGTAGACCTTTTGGGTTTAGGTAATGAAGAGTCTGCGGTAAAATCTATATCTATATATCCTCATCTAAAGTATAACCTTATCAGAAAGAAAAATAACATTTTATGAGATCATCGAATCAACATTAATAATATGTAACATATACATAATATTATTAAATAAAAATAAAAAAACTTTGCAGAACAAATAGCAAAGTTATTGATAGAAACAGTGCTCTGAAAACGAGGAAAAGGATTCGTAAGGCATCTAAATGCTACGAAATTATCTCTTATAAACACATTTTGTTACAGAAATTGAAACAAAACAATATCATTCTTAGTAAAGGAAACTTTCTTTTGACTTTTAAAGTGAAACAATAGAAATTATTTAGATTGTTTTCTTTATACATTAAAGTTTACATTACTTAAATATACAGACATTTATTGTAGTCATTAGTTGTACGATTATTATTGAAGATGAACGTTTGTCCGAAAAGCTTTTTATTCAATACAACAATTAAGTGAAAGTTCAAAGTGATATATTTTTATATATTTTTTTATTATCTAAATTAAAATGAACTTTCATAGTGTTTCCTCTTCGGAAATCGAAAAGTTATTAAACATGTTCACCTAAGACAAAGCTTTTATCTATGTGCTTATATTTTCATCATTTCTTGTATTAATATGGTAGGTACTTGATTTTTGTTTTACTTGCATAAAATGACAGCAGTATGAATTTCCAGGCGTATTGGTCATATCTAAAAATACATACGAGTTACAATGAGTACAACAAGGATTATTTCCAGGATCGTACATAAAGTACTACATAATACCTAATGCTCAAATGATTTGTCGTATTCGTCGTCCTTTTTCCATGTCTCGCGATGTGAACACTGAAAGTCAGTGACTATTTACAGAGCTTTAAGTTCCCAATTTAGAATAAGTATGTTCTTCACAAACACATTATGAATAACATTGAACTTGCTTTTACATTCAAATAATGATTTTCCTTTAATGAACGAAGCTTCGCTGCATATTATGTGGAAGCAATAAGTTTTCGTAGTTACTTGTACTTACCTTTTTAAAATTATTCGCTAGTAAGCTATTTTTATATTGTTTTTCTTAATTTAGATAATAAATATTTAAATAAAAAACACTGTTTACTTTCATTTAATATTGTTATAATATTAAAAGCTTTTCGGACATACGTCCATCTTCAGTAATAATTACTTATAACTAATGACAAATGACAAATTGATGGTACATGATAATACAAAATTAAATGTGGGTAGGGGGAGTGGGCGGGGTTAATAGAGATGTAAAATGGATATGTGAAGGTATTGGTAGAGATATTGTTTTAAGGTAATCTATGGGTGGAAGTAGTAAACGGGTAGGTAAGAGGAGAAATTAGAGGTGGGATTTGAATGTTAATGGTGTCATCTTTATTTTTGTTGATCTCCATTGCCTCCAGTATATTCATTTTTTGACCTTTTTTGCATTTATGTAACACTTGTATGCCTTCCTGGTTGAAAGAGTGCCCCCATTCTTTGGCATGGTCCGCCATTTCCGAATTTACTCGAATTGTGTTTAGAGCCATTCTATGTTCTTTATATCTGGATGAGATTTTTCTTCCAGTTTGGCCGATGTAATATTTTGAACAATCGCTACATTGTAATTTATAAATGCCGCTGTGGTCTAGTTTCTTAGTTTTGGATTTAGTATTGAACAATTTTTTACCTATATTATTTGAGGTATAATATGCTGGTTTAAATGTTGAGTTTTTACACATATTTAAAGCATTATATGTTATCTGACCCATAAATTCTATTCTTTTATATGTGAGATCTTTGTTTGACTGTGGTTGTATTTTAGGATAAATATATTTATATGTAAGAATATTTCTTTCCTTTTTTTGTACTATTTTCATAATATCGCAATTATTATATCCATTGTTATTTGCAATATCTAATATTGTTTTTAATTCTTCATTGTAGTTGTTGGGTGATAAAGGGATGGATAACAAACGATGAATCATGGAATTGAAAGCGGCCATTTTATGTGATGTGGGGTGGCATGATGTTGAATGTATTATTGTATCTGTATACGTAGGTTTACGATAAATTTTAAAATCGAATTTATTGTTTTTGACTGATATAGATAAATCCAAAAAATTCAATATTCCATCTTCTTCTACTTCCACTGTGAACTGGATGTTAGGATGTTGTTTGTTGAGATATATTAGAAACATGTCTAGCTGCCTCCTCGTACCTGACCAAGTACAGAAAATATCATCCACATATCTATGGTAGTTTGAAACATGTTTAATTAATGGATTATCCGATTCGAAAAGTTTTTTCTCAAAGTGATCCATGAAGATATCTGCCATAATTGAACTTAACGAGCATCCCATCGGTAAACCGGAAGTTTGTATATAGATGTCTTCTCTGAACTGGAAATAATTTTGTTTGAGACAAGTTTTTAAAATTTCTTCAATACTATTTGCTGTATCACTATCTTCACACTTCTCATGTAAAATTGAATTCACTACTTGTAATGTTTCTTCCACTGGGATGTTTGTGAACAAGCTTTTTACGTCAAAAGAAACGAGCAAGCAGTTTTTAGGTGGTGTTATTCTATTAAGTTCTTCACAAAGAATAACGGAATTCTTGACTGTGTATTTAGGTTTAAATTGAGTAACATTTAAAAATACTTTGTTGATAAACTTAGATAAATTGCACGAGGGAGTATCTATATATGAAACAACAGGTCGGATAGGTATATTGTCTTTATGGATTTTTGCTAATCCGTACAATTGTGGCGTTTTTGGGTTCATAATAGTTAAATAATCTTTACTGTTATTTTGAAAAAGTTTATTATGTTTTTTTATAATTTCTTTTGTTTCTTTTTGGAATTTATCTGTTGGGTTTTTAAGCACTTTGGTAAATTTGGTTTCGTCAGAAATCACTTCTTTTATTTTATTTACATAATCATTGTCATTAAGTATGACAATGGAATTCCCTTTATCGGCTTTGGTTATGATTAAATGTTTTGTTTTTATGATATTGATGATTTCGTTGAGAATTTTATGATCTTTATTTTGTATGACTGGTTTATTTAAGGCTTCTTTAATAATTTTGGCACATTTATGTTTTAATATAGGTTCTTCTTTATTTAGAGCAATATCAAGGTCTATAGCGAGATTTTGTATATTTTTAGAATTATATATTGGGGTGAGATTAAATTTGAATCCTCTTTTTAGGAAGTTTAAATATTTTTCGTCTAAATTTTCACTGCTTAAATTAATTACTCTGTTATAAAACACTTTTTTGAAATGTTGATGTTGTTCGTTATTATGTAATTTAGTTACTTGTTGTTCCTTGAGATTCTGTAGTTTTTTGTCTAAGCATTTCTTCTTTTCTGTAGCTTTAATGCTCACAAGATCGTACACTTGTTTATACTTGTTTTTCTTGTCTGATATGTACTCGTATTGTTTTGACTTGACTGTTTTTTTTTTGTATTATTATGTTTGTAAAAGCTGTTTCAGCCGTTTATGGTATAAATAAACAAATAAATTCACTATTTTGTTTAACCACGTATCTATTAATTAAAATTTCATTTCATTTTGGAATAATTTAGCATCGCATTAAGGCTCTCCGTAATCTGCTCCCAAAAAATCTGTATTTTTTTTTCAAACACATCGCGGAGAGAATCGAAAAGCTTATCATGACAGGAACCAAGTTAACTCAACCCTGATGATGCTGATTTGTTGGCGAAAACCCTGGGCGTGTCTGTGGTATACTTTATAGATACATTTATGAAACAAGAAACAGTGTAATATTTATATTCTATTTTTTTTATGATGTTTTATAATGTCAACACTGAAACATTAAATTCGATTGGTGAAATATTTGATACTTTTTTTAAGGGATAAATAATATAAATGTATTACCACTATACCATAACGGCATATCCCAAAAGTGGAGCAGCCAACAGAACAGCTGCATGTAATAAATTAATAAATATAAAAACTGTTTTCTTCGTGCCAACAAAAAATAAGACATTCAGGAGGGTGGAAAACCTCATCGCTGAATCAAAGGTGTAAAATATCTTTATTATTTTATCAAAGTTTATTTCTCTCAATATATTATTATTATAACTGACAATTAGACGATTCTTACAAGGATCATTACAGCTGAAGGCCAATGCGATCCCGGCTGAAGTCCAATGCGATCACTAACAACATCCAGACAACAATACAACTACAATATACCTACGTTCAATTTTCCTGACAAACTTATATCAATATAACATATTTAGTACCTACTCTTAGTACATATATACAAATGCACACATAAAAATGTCACTTTCCTTTGAAATCACTCTCCGGGGGGTAAATTTATAAGTTATTTTTATATTTCATGCCGACACAATTTACTTTTACTTTAAAACTTATAAGAAATAAGAAGTTACATTTCTACATTTTTTTATAAAATGAGATATGTCATAAGTGTACCTACTTTACTTGTCACAATATCTAAGAAGTTGGCTTCACTAACATAACATATTCCATGGAGTTTTGTTTTTGAAGAATTACCGAATACATCAGGGGTGGCCAAATTATCATACGTCGGGAAATACTTTTTAACGGAATTGTGCCCGAGATCGACTTTTTTCTACGTACCTATATATTATTTAGTAGGTGAGGCCTAAGACTCTTTAAACTTAGGTCAATAACATAACATAATCTGTTCACAGTATCTGTTTTTTTTTCGTGTTTATTCATCATCATCATCATCGCCCTCAACGCTCCTCTCGGGAGCACAGGGCAGAAACCAGCCTCCTTCATTCAGAGCGTCTCTGTGCCAATTGTGTCACCTCTTTCCACGACATTCCTTGCGCTCTCATATCGTTGTCATAGGAACGGTGTATTGTGAAAGAGGGACGCCCGGGCCGACGGAACCCCCGCGGACGGAAGAACAGTGCTCTTTTTGGCCAACTATCATTAGGCATTCTCAAAACATGTCCCAGCCAGGACCATCGTCTCTCCTGTATTACGGAGATTACAGGTCTCTGCTGGGTGCGCCGGCGCACAGCATCATTTGTAACATGTTCATACCATCTGACATTCAAAATCCTTCTAAGACACTTGTTTTCAAAGCTTAGTATCTTCCGCTCTTGAGCCTTGGTTAAATGCCAAAACTCACAGCCATATAGAAGGATTAGGATGATGCACGCATTGAACAAGCGGCATTTTGTCCTGATGCTGAGTCCAGACGCCTTCCAAACTTTGCTCATGTTATTGAAAGCCCCGCTAGCTGCTCCTATGCGGATTGGTAATTCCGACCGGAGATCACCCTCTGACGTTATGGTTGCTCCCAGGTACCTGCATTTGCTAACCTGAGATATTCGTGTTTATTACAAGATGTTAATGTTGCATTATACTATAACCAAATAATTTTACAAACTTTGCTGGTTTATTAATTGTAATTGATTTGTCTGTGTACTGTTGTTTATGTTAAAACTGTTTGTTTGTGAAAGAAAATAAAATAAAATAACAAAACAGGCATAGACAATTCACACAGACCGAGCTAGTCCCAAACTAAGATATGAATCTTGTATTTTGAGTACTAACACGACGATACACATACATATATACAAAGCACTTAACATATTATACATGTAACACCCAGACCAAAGACAATTTGAAAAAGGTGATTATTCATTTTGCCCTGGCCGGGAATCGAACCCGGGACCTCGTGACTCAAAGGCAAGTGCGTTAGCCTCCGCGACACACCGGTCACCTGACATATCATCTGTCAATGCTGAATATATTTAGAAATTTTCTTTTATTCATCGTATGGTCATGAAAAGATTGAAGGAATTAATTTATTTTCGAGTAAATTTATTGGAAATAGGAATTTCCTTACGAAATATAAAAACAAGTATTTTTAAAAAAAAAAAAATATCTGGGTATTGTTTGTCATAAACCCAAATACAACCTTATACACCTTTCACAGTAAGCTAATAAAAGCTTGTGTCGTGAGAGGGGAGTTTGCCGGGACCTGGTATCGAACCACGGATCCCTTGTTCACGAGGCCGAGACTCTACCTCTAGGCTACCGACGAACTCTAATATTCCTAAAATCACGTAAAAATCATACCACTAAAGAATTTTGGGCTATAGACAAGGAATAACTTGGAGATCGACCGGTCGATTGCGATCGACGCGTTGGCTACCTCTGATACATATTATTATAAAACATACAAAATGATTTATTCTTAAATAAAATATTCAAGATGGATTTACCATGACAAAACTATTTTAAAAGTGAAATAAATATTGTAAATAACAATAAGTTGACACATAATATGTCATCTTTCGGGAATTCGAAATTCCTTAGACACGCGCGCTATTTTTTATATTTTTAGCTTAACTTAAGTGAATATTTCGGTCCCTTGAGAACTCCACTTTTTCTGTTAGAACATCCATGATGAGTGACATACCTCACCGCTGAATTGTAAAGATATTCGATGTTTATTCGTTATGTTTGCCTTTAATATGAAACTCAAATCTGAAGAAAAAAAATTAAATCTTATCTTTGCTGGACTCTCTAGAGATATTATGAAGATACCTTGATGATATAATGAATTTTTTTCATTTTTTTTATACTGACATTAAAAACATATCCATAAATGTGGAAACTTTATTATTTGTAATGATCACAATTATATATCTTTTAAGCAACTTCTTTTGTTATTGGTTTTTTTTTCACTAATAGAGTTACATTGAGAGATACGTCTCTACTCTTTCAAGGATTTTGTTAATCAAGAGATGTTTTTCGTATTTCAAGGACTGACAATGTCTTTGAGAGTAAAAAAACATTTGTATTATAATTTCATTATACAATTATACTACCTAAACATCAAACAATGATTTTTTCTATTTTAAATTTTGATATATTTTTTTATTACTATATTTTCACTTCCTTTTTAACTATGTATATAATATATTCGAATAAATTCGGTTCAAAATGATTGTGTATTGCAATAAATTATAGTTGTATAAAACCTGTAGATGTGGCTATGATAGAAGAATAAGAAAATAAACATTTCAGCTGAATAGGAAGTCGAGATGTAAAAAAAATATAGAAGATAAACCGACCAAGTTTAAAGGCCCCTTTAGCAAAAACGATAAAACATTCAATTTTCAGCAGGTTTGGTACACAAACTCTCAAAACTTGTTGACTCTACGAACATTTTGTTTTGATGAAATATGAAAACAAATATTGATTACCAATATCAAACTCTAAGTTCAGAAAAAAAACTTGATTTTAGCTTCATAGTATTCGTTTATAAAAAAGCATATTTCTAAAAATCGAATTCGGGGGTGTGTTTGGTACATACATAAATGCACGAGAATCCTACAAATTTTCATACATATTTTTTTAATATTACAAATACTTAGATAGTTATTACAATTATAAAACAAATAAATTCTATTTTCTTTTTCTTTTTTTCATGGATATTGACCGATTTAAAAAATATTTTTTTGATATAATTTCTCATATTTTGAAACCAAAAATCACCACATGAACTCGATTTTTTGTATACTAAAAAAAGTATGCTTAAATCTATAGTATTTATATACTTGATAGGATGAATGACAGGGAGGAGTGGAGGAGAAAAATTAAAGAGATAATTGCTGCAAACTAATCCCAGGATTGAAACCAGAGAGAGAGAGAGGATGAATAAAAAATAAATATATTTTGCAAATAATTTGTATTTTGAAATAACAAAGAGTACCTAAAATTGTTCGAAAAAATTAAGACATTATACATCTTAAATTCAGCGATGAGGTTTGCCACCCATCCTGAATGTCTTGATTTTATATTGGCACGAAGAGGACAGTTTGCATGTTTCTTAAATGCAGCTGATCTGCTGGCTACCCCACTTGTGGGATATGCCGTGATGGTATAGTAGTAGTATAGTAGTAGTAGTACCTAAATAAACCTCGTCAGTCTGTAAAAAACTAATATCGGTAATAAATATTTATTTTATCAAATCAATATGTTCAGTATGTGGCAAAACATTACACGATCGCAGTACAAGAGTAGGTAGGTACTTTTATATAATAGGATAGGATGTGATATGGGATCGAACAAGTTTGTTTTATTTTTGTTTCTTCCAATAAAACTCCCTATAATAAAAATATTAATAAAATTGTACGCGTTGGTAAATCCTTCTAACGTGGAACATAATGATGGATTGACAATTTAATTTCATGGGTCAACTCCCCTACAAGAATTACTAAGGATAAATACACGTAGATAGTGTGTAATAATCTCGCCGTATTAATATTTGAGTCTGTTTGAAAATATGGTAGTGAGTTACATATTATCTAAGAGGACATACTCGACACATACATGACAGATCTAGGAGAGCCATATTAATACAATGTAATAACATTGTGCAAAATCTAATAGAAAGAAGTGAGAAATGCGTCCCAACGCTTACGGATTGACTCTAGGCTGGATTAAGTGTTCAATTTCGGTGTCCATGGACAACGTTCACCTATTCCGCCATTTTCACTGTCACTATATATAAGGTCCACTAATCGAGAAATATTTAATACATTTCCATGGAAGCAACCATTTTTTATTTCAAATAGATCCAGATCTCCCATTTAAATGGAAAAATAATTAAGTTCTTTGAAATTTGTGTGAAAAAAGCGGAGAAAATAAATGTTAGTATGGAAATCAGGAAAATCTAATAAATTTTAAGATTCTATTGATATATAACTAAAAACGAATTTGTCTAGTTTCGCTGATGAACCACACATATGTATACATTTGAAAAAGGACATTTTATCCTTTTGCCCTAGCCAGGAATCGAACAAGGAACCTATATAGTGACTCAAGACATAATAAGCGTTATTTCTGCGTTACTCTAGCCGCCTAAAAGTTATTTATGAGTGTTCTCTGTTTATATTAACTCCATTACGGAATCGTACAAATGTTTATTGTAAATTTGATATTTATTTCTGGGTCTACTAAGCCTAGTTTAAGGCTGCTAATAATAATATATCAGTAGGCTACATTAAAGGAGAAAAAACGGACTTTATTAATTTTACCCTTCTCATTCTAGAACAGCTACCTAATAATGAAGCTTTTATAAGATGTAACTATGTTTAAAAGCACATTTTGGTTGTTACTTAAAACACATCTAAGGCTCTAGTGCAGTTTTACACAATTAGACAGGGTTGGAGGAAATCACAGCAAAGTAGGGTCACGAGACAGATGGTGTCATTTAGTTGTATCACTCCATTCAGATCTACAGTGTTCGGACAGCGGCAGTTTGTGTGGATGGCACCTAGACTATTTAATGTCTTGCCTCAAAAGATTAGAGAAATCACTGTTTTTGTTGAATTTAAAAGAGCATGTTATGGGTGGGTGTCTGATCTGCCAATGGAAAGATTGCAGGATATCTTAGGATTTGTTCCATGATTTGTTTTGTGTTTTTTTGTTTTATGTGGGGTGATATACTTGTGTTGGTATGAGTGTTGTGGGATTTGTGATGTGTGTGGTTGAAGGGTGTGTTGTTTTTTTCTGGTTTTATATGGAGAAATGGTTTGTTTGTGTGTTGTTTCATGTATGGACAGTTTGCAGCAGTGTTTTTCTTGTTATGAATGTGATTGTGTTAATACAGGAGATGAATGCTTTTTGTGATTGTGTATATGTTTCAGTATGATTGATATGTTTGTGAGATGTTTGCCCTAGAACAGGTTATACCTAGTTGGGCAGCATCAATGAAAATATGTATAAAATTTGTTATTTATTGGTGTAATAAAATAAATAAAAAATAAAAAAATCTCTCCTTATTTTATTATGTGATAGCGTGTCCCAAAATCAAATTTTGTTAATGAATTTCTATAATGATGTTTGAATATTCAATCTGTCGATGCTTAGGTAATAAAGTGCCATAATAAAATTAAAAACATTTTTTTCCCTGTAAATTGATTTTTAAGATTGAATGAGACGTCTTTCGTCTTTCAAGGATACTTATATTTTCAATCTCTCAACACTGCCAATTAACCAGATTAACAATATCCTTGAGAGACGGAGGGCGTCTTCAAACTTCATCTCTGAATTTATGATGTAAAATATCTTTATTTTTTCAAACACCTGCTTTTAACAGGACTCTTGAAAACTTTCGGAAAAGAGTGGGAGACCAATTATTTACCGGGTACTTCACGGTGGGACATTATTATATCAATCCACATTATCATAAAAATGATTTATTGTGATAGATGATTTTCGAGAAAAGGAATATAATAATTAGTACCTAATAAAGACTCTTTCACATAGGTACCCGAATATCTCATAAATCGGGAGACTTCCATTTATTCGCTCTTCTAAGCCAATTTTTTATACCTATTGACAGGGACTAATATTTATTTACATACATTTGTATACATTCAAATTAAATACAATCAATATACAGAGGGCGAGTTTATCGCAAAGGCGCGATCTCTTCCAACTAACCCAAAAGTATTAACTTAAAAAAAACATAATAATTATGATAAAAATAAAATCAATAATCCAAAGGATTTTGGAAAAAAAAAAGAGAAAAAAAAATACATTCACAAAGTGAACATATATATAAAACATACATTCATACACACATTTATTTATTTATTTATTTATTTTCAAAAATTGACATCACTCACCTTGACAGTTTTCACCTTTGCGGCGAGTGATGTAAACAAAACACACAACATAACACTATTTACAAATCACAATATTATTCACATAAGTTTAAAAAAAAAAAAAAAAAAACAAACTTATTAGCAATAATTATAAAAAACGACTTATAATTAAACAAAATACATGGATAAAGGGAAAGGAAAAGGGGGGGAAGGGGGGGGTTAGGAGTGATGGGTTTCAGGTTTCAGAGTCTGTGTTTGTGGAAATCATTTTCTCCTTAACGGCTCGCTTGAAAGACGTCAGACTTTGAGTCAGCCTAAATTTTGAAGGGAGATTATTCCAGCAACGAGCACCCTGAACTGCAAAAGATTTTGAGATGAAAGTTATATGCAGCTGGAGGGGCTGGCCAACGTATTCGATGTTCCTCTCAGGACGTGAAATATGCACATGGGTGAACACGCACTCAGTAGAAATACAACAAAATAGGACTATTGGATATCATTATTATATGATTATTGATGGCTAGTCTAAGTATGGACGCTTACTTAATACCTAGATAAGTTCTTCGTAATGTGTTCGTAATATACCTATTATGATATGTTGAAGGCAGTGGCGGCATTAGATTATTCATACCAATCATTTTTTACACAAATGTACAAAACCACTCACAAACGAGTGGATGATCTTTGAATATATGTACAAATACAAAACATTATATAAAACATATTCATGCAAGAACGTATTTTTTCAAATACCTACTAAACAGATATTTTCAATCGACAAATTGGAAGTAATCAGATTTTTGTGCCGGATAATTAAAACGCTACCTACACAAAAGCTTAAATGTTCAAGTAGAAACAATAAACAATTCCTGTTTCAATCAGCTTTGCTCAACAGATGTCAACTAACAGCAACCAACTTTATTCTTGTGTTCGAAGCAGTTAACAATAATAATATTATATTATAATATATCGTTGATTGTCATTCTGAAGTCCTGCATAGCGCCAGAGAACGGTACTGTTTTCCTATTTATGACGTTACTTTGAAAGATCCAGTTAAAGTTTTGTTATTTATTTTAGGGCAATTGTTGCATAATATATTGCTGAAAAAAGCTGTGGAGATGCGTTCACTGAGAAGAATGATTGGTAAAACGTTGCGAGATGGAGTGAAGAATGAGGATATCAGGAGAATGACCGAATGCGAGAGGAGTGTTGTGGATAGAATGCTTGTAAATAAGTTACGATGGTTTGACGAAGGATGACGAAGAGGTTGTATCTATCTTTATTCTTTATTCTTTATTCTTTCTTATCATCCGTAGGCCATTGATTTGGCACTTGGAATCGTCAGGCAATTATATAATTTTTGTTTTACAAATGACAAAATAATCAAATTACAACAATACAATAAACAAATAAATAAAGAAATTTCATTGAATCAAAGTTTTTCGAGTGTAAAAGGCCCAAAATAACTTCTCGTCAGTATATGTAAAAAATAAATTGTAATAATTATAAATAAATAAATGAATTGAATCAATGCCAATTAGGCTGAACAGTCCCATTTAGCATTTCGTCGATATTGTAAAAAGCTTTTCCAACAAGATACCTTTTCACTTCTCTCTGATATTCTACATAATTGAGTGCCTTAACATTACTGGGCAATTTATTATATAAACTTATGCTAAGACAAATCTGAAAGAAGGGGTGTAAGGAAGCGCGAACGTCCAAGAACTACGTGGCTTGAGCACGTGAATCAAATTCTAAAGGACGGGCGTGTACTGAGTAAGAGAAATAGGCGTGCATGTATGAGAAACTGGATGAATGTAGAATAAAGAAGTGTGCAAGGATAGATCTATATTCGACCGAGTTCGTCGGTAGCCTGGAGGTAGAGTATCGGCATCTTGAACAAAGGGTCCGCGGTTCGATCCCAGGTGCCGGCAAACTCCCCTTTCACGACACAAGCTTTTAGCTTACTGTGTAAGGTGTATAAAGTTGTATTTGGGTATATAACAAAACCCAGATATATCTTTTTTAAAAAAAAAATGGCGCTTCATTGCATCAGCCTACCCCACTTGAGACATGGCGTGAGGGTATAGATAGATAGAATTGTTGCATATTCGCTTGCATGGCAGGCACGCCGCTGGTGCAAGGTATACAGATACTAGTATGTACCTTCATAATATATCAGAATGAAGCCTATCAAATCCACTATATCAGTATTATCCGATACCTACTTACTATCATTACCTAACCTTACATGTTATACCTTTTACCTATTATATGTGAACCCACAGCGAACTACATATGTATGTGGACAATGCTTATATAAATATAATAAAACTTATCCAATATCAAATGCAACACCAATGTTATTATTTTCATTTAAAAATGGTTTAACTTAAATTATATAGTAGAGTAGTTGGATTTAATAGACATACGTGTTTTCCTCCCCGTGCATGCAATATATCGGCTCTCCAGTTTTGTAAATCAACAACTCGAAATTCTAATATTCCAAGATACCTATGTCACGTTAAAAGTTTTGAAGCAATGTTGCGGCAGTCTACTGAAGACTCAAAACAAACAATTGCTACTTATAGAAGTTATTCAAATTTTAGAATTTTTGTTTGTGGAATTAAGTTAAATTTTGAGTTCGTCGGTAGCCTGGAGGTAGAGTCTCGGCCCCATGAACAAGGGGTCCGGGGTTCGATCCCAGGTGCCGGCAAACTCCCCTTTCACGACACAAGTTTTTAGTAGCTTACTGTAAAAGGTGTATAAGGTTGTTTTGGGTTTATAGCAAAACCCAGATATATCTTTTTTTTAAAAAAAAGATATCACTTTCTACGTGTAATAAGCCAAAATTTAATTTTCTAATCTAATTTATTGAATTATTTACACCAGAGTGTAACAACAGTCATATAATATAAATCACAGCAATGCATTTACACAAAAATATAATCAATTAAATGTCTCACTTATAGGCACACCTACATATATATAATACAATTGAGTAGTTAGCCTACCAAACTAAACACAAATAGACATATATAATATGTATATACACACAAAATAAAATCCTTTAACCCTTTCAAGATCTAATTCTCTAATTTTCTAAATCTAGATTTTGAAACGTTTGTTAATTTGTTTTCATTTTCTCTGAATGAAAGTGTCAGTTAAATGTTTTGTACGTGATTGACACTCAAAATCTTACGGTAAAGAATGAGAACCATTTTCTTCTCCATCGACTTTGAAGGTTATCTATACATAAAATCACGGAATCTCCCACGAAAGCACCTAATACATTCATGATGTGTTGCATACTTCATCGCTGAAATAAAGATGATAGTAAAATATTTTTACGGAAAGTGTAACGAATACCTGTCACAACATGAAACTGAGAAATAAATGAAAATATGTGAAAATATATAAATCGGTATCGTCAAAGTAAAGAGCTGTTGGACATTAACGGCTATATTTAATTTCAGGAAAGATTTTGTCAAGGGGAGTTCTTCAAGCTAATCTTGAGCCCTTCCTTAAAAAGATTTGCGTGAAGAGTATGGATGACATAGGTACTGACATTTCTGTAAAATTCATGAGTGAGGGTGGGTGCAACCCTAAATGAATGATTTGGAAACCCAATCTATTTCACAGACTTCAGGGTTATGAGTATTAATAATAAATTCATATTCTCACGAGGTCGGGAAGGTTATATATTTTAAAGCATCAATAAAATAACATGAGTCGAAATTTACTTTTCATCAGAGGGATGAAATAACGTAGAAAAAATATATAATATGTAACTACATGAAAAAAAGGGGTAAGTTTTTTACGTACTTCATAAAATATTAATTTTATAGACTGAAATATTTCCAAACAAAAAGATGTGGGATGTAATGTTATGTAAGGAAAATAATAAAATATATTGTTTTGATAATAATATAATGTTATGGAGAGGGTTCTGATAGTTACTTGTTATGAGGGATGGATGGAAAAGGTAGGGTTTTTTTTTATTTTTTATACGAATACCCTAATAAAAATTATTACTTAATGCTTCATTCAACTAAGAGTACGTGTAAAGAAATGTAATCATTTGGTATTTCAAATTGAATAATTGGCCTGAAATTTTCGTAATTATTTTAAAATATAAGACTTGTTTGTGTTTATTAATTAATATAAACCATAATGTATTATTTTAGACATCCTCACAGGAAACTACGTATTTTTATGAATTAAAAAATATAGCTGGGTTTTTACAATTAACCCAAATAAAATCTGATACTCCTTTCACGGTAAGCTTAAAGCTTTTGTCGTGAAAGGGGAGTTTGCGACGCTATTTGTAAATGGGGTTGATAAATATTATATTTATATGATTATGAATGATCTTAGCGATCGACTACTGGCGAAATTTTCGACAATCTACCAACTATGTATCGTGTAATATTATGCGTTATTGTCAAAAATTCGTTTGTAGTCGATCGCCAAGTGCGTGTTTGTCTAGGGGGGTCTGGTTCCGACTTTCAAAAAGGGTTTGACAATGACTTTACAAGTCGAAACCGGTCACTTTATAATTATATATAGGTACAGTTAAACTAAAACTTTTTTTTCATATATTATTTTTTTTTATTTATTTATTGTACAATAACATGGAGTTTTACAAAATAAAGGTCAACAACAATCATTAAGTAAGATTTACACGATGTAAAATATAAGCAAGTACATCAAAATAATAAAATATATAGCGTTGTACAAATAAAGACATAATAAAAAAACAGTCCACGTTTACATCTTTACAATAAAGGAAAAACTTTATAAAAAAAACAGCTCAATTGGTGTGAGCAAGTATGAATATAAGTACATAATTTAACTTCAACCAAGAAATAAAAACTAGACAAAGAAAAAAACATTTAAAAGGACCTATTTAGTTTTATATCGAATGTAAGTAAGTGTGAGTAAGTAGACTTATATTTCAAAAAGCTTTATAGTACACACACACACATACACACACATAGGCCTATGTAAAGGATTTTTTTAAATTTCCTCTGAATTGTAGGTAATAATAAAGAATATGAAATACTGAAATTATGATACGAAAAGAACAAAAACCTTTTTTGATAAACAGATTGTGGAATAAAAAATGTATCTTATTGGATTTCTCAAAAGTTAATAGGATTATATACCGGTAAAGAAAATAAAAATATTATTCTTTCTTCATATTTCTATAAGTATACAAATTTCAGTATTTATTTAATGTTTATTTCACTACATAACATACAAACATATGGACAATTTTTACAGATCGAGCTAGTCTCTAATTAATATAGAATCTTGTATTATCGGTGTTAACGCCACGGTGCACACATACAATGAACCAAACACATATACAGACTTTGGTTTTGAGATCCATATACAAAGATTGTCCTCCCACCCTTTTCTGTTAGTTTTGTGGTGCCCTTTAAAAGCCAAGTATCCATAAAAATACATTTTGCATCTTAAATTCGGCGTTCCAGTGTTTTGCCCCTCGTCCTAAACGTCTTATTTTTGTTGACACAGAAAGGAGAGTTCGCATGTTTATTACATGTGGCTGGTATGCTGACTATCTCACTTGTGGGATATGCCGTGATAGTATATGTAGTAATAAGCAATATTAAATACGCTAATCTTGAATTCTGATCACGTAAAAGCTACCATTCAATCCTGATTTGAAATCAATCTAATATATGAAATTCTCGTGTCACAGTGTTTGTTATCATACTCCTCCGAAACGGCTGGACAGATTTTAATGAAATTTTGTGTGCTTATCGGGTAGGTCTGAGAGTCAGCCAACATTTATTTTTCATACCTCTAAAAGTTAAGGGTGGTTCACCCCGAATTGGAGATTTTTTTTTTTATGGCATTAAAAATACATACAGCCCTAAATTTTCACTTTTCTACTATTAAACCCTATTTTTTTATATCGATATTAGTAATTTAGAAATAATGCATATGGCAAAACAACGTTTGCCGGGTCAGCTAGTAATAATTATATTATATCAATATAATCATCTGATCTCTATAAAAAATAATACTAATAACTGTCATGTACATACAACATATATAATATAATATATAGCGTGTATAATGATCGATACAATGTACGTCTGTAGGTATTCAATATCCGTGAGATTTATTATTTGTAATGATCTATGAGTTATGAGAATAAAAATGATAAATATATCATCCAGATTCCCTACATGGAAATTAATAACTCAATCTTCTATTGGGTTTATGTATTATTTATTAACTATCTTTAGATCCGGCATCACTCAGTATGAAAATAACAAATTAAAAACGGGCAATGCGGATATCTTAAGCAACCTTCCTGCCAAATTTCGGATAAAGAAGGCAACACCGTACAAATATCTAAAATGAAATTTTGAGATGAGTACTTGTAGAAATCTCTGTAAAAAAAACTCAAAATAAAAACTTTCAAAAACTTGCTAAAGATTTCCGAATTTCTTAACCAGAATACAAAAATCAAATCATCATCAACGTCCTCAATACTCCTCTCGGAAGCACAGGACAGAAACCAGCCTCCTCCATTCAGGATGTCTCTGTGCTCATTGTGTCACCTCTTCCCACGACATTCCCTGCGCTCTGATGTTGTTGTCATTGGAACGGTGTATTGTGAAAGTAGGACGCCCGAGCCGACGGAACCCTTGCGGACGGAAGAAAAATGCTCTTTTTGGCAAATTATGATTGGGCATTCTCAGAACATGACCCAGTCAGAACCATCGTCTCTCCTGTATCACGGAGATTACAGATCTCTCATGCGATTTAGCTTAACTGACGAACACGACTGATATACAAAGAAACGCGAAGATTATCAAGCAACCCAGGTAGAATAAATATGAAAGAGGTATCATCATTATTTTCACCGTTTCTTTATTGAAATAATATTATATTTTACAAATAATAATATATAATAATATGAATTCTTCTTCTAGTATTTTTCTATATAAGGAATAGCCTTTAGAATCAGGTGAGATGGCGCTAATACAGCTACTCTTGTTGACATCTTTACTGGTTCTGAAGTTCGTGGGAACGAGTTTGAACTGGTAGTACATTATTTTTCAATAGTCTATGATACGCATTGGATTATTCAGAAGCAATTTTAAATTTTAAACATATCCGCTCAGTCACCGGAATAGAATAGATATGCGATTCTTTTTAGTAAATTTGCAAGTGTCATAAAAAATGACAGCTATGCACAAAGCAGCACAAAACATATAAAACAATTAACAAGCTCAATCCAGGAAAGAAGTATTCTAGCAAATAATGAATAGCTAACTTTTTAAGACAATGTAGGGAGGAACTTTATGATTGTTACAAACAGGGAGTTCATTGGTAACCTCACTTGCGAGAGACGCTCTGATGGCATCTATAGATAAGAAGATAAATTAAAACTGCTTGCATACGAACTAATCTCAAAGGCCCAATATTTTCACTCCATCCCCAAATTTCAATTCTTTTAATTGGAAATACCCCTACAGACAATTCACAATGGCGGATTACAAGCACTTGGTTCAGAGTGGGACGAAGCGATTTGATGGCTACGGGGCCTTGAGATACGAATATGGCGTTAATATAACCCATAAGTAGAAGAAAAAGCAGAATTGAAATATTCAAAGGAAAAATATTTTCTCCTGATATAAGTAATTTTTCGAATAATTATTTATGTATCGATTCTATGAAAAAGAAAAGATGATGATAAAAATAAAGCTTTATTACAACACTGCTGCATAATTCATAAGTTTCATAGTAGTTCAGCCTTTTCAAAGAATAAATTAACGTTGCCAGACTTCTGCTCCACCTGGGTTTACTTTAACGAACTAACACATTTGAAATTTGGAATAAAAATTAATTATCATCTATAGTTTTCTTAGTCAAAAAGAAGTTCTGAGATTTAGACAGGTGTTATAATTGTTAGAAAGAGAAGTATCGACTTAATATTTTGTTTTATATCTAGATATGTTCTGAAACAATACCTACTGGTTTCTTTTTTCACCCTTTGGCAATCGGTGTTGTTGGCAGATATGGCAGATAAAAAACAGGACCCCTCAGAATAGAATCAATAAATAAACATCTGCAATTCGCCGATGAGGCATGCCACCCAACCTGAATGTCTATTTTTTCATTGTCACGGAGATACAACCTGCATGTTAATTACTTGAAGTTATTCCGCTGGCTACCCCACTTTTGGAATACGCTATAATGGTATAATAGTAGAATGCTTACATTTATGTCGTGACTTGATTAAAAAGATTTTTGCACAATGGATGAATTTGCCTTATAAGGCAAAGATTTTCATATTATTTGTCTAGTAAATGTATTAATAGTACTAAATATTCTATATTTTCTTGTGTAACTTTGTGTAAGTGCATTATAAAACATAATAAATTTCAAATTAAATCAAAAACACTGTTTCATTCCACTATAAGAATTGTTTTAATTATTAGAACGATTTCAACTACAATGTAGTCATCATCAGTAACAATACAATAGTATAATGTGGTTTGAATACAATAGTATTGTTGAAATCGTTCTAATAATTAAAACAATTCTCATTGTGGAATGAAACAGTGTTTTTGAATTAATTTAAATATTATCTTTTTTAATAGTACTTGTGAGATTCATATACAAATTCAAATAAAATATTATACGTGCCTACAGCAGACAATATGAACTTTAACATTTTCATAAATCTTCTAGATTAACAAAGCAACAACACCATAAAGACACAATGTGAATGTCAAACTTAATGTCAGAGACAGGGAGAAGTAATGGTGACTACCTACTTACCTACCTAGAAATGTTAATTCGAATAAATATCAGCTATTATAGCTTTGGAAATAATATCGAACACAAGACGAGTTTCGATGTGGATTCTCGTCATTTGTATGTATTATCGACGGTCCAATTGCATAACTTACATGTATTTATTGAGTCGATGTTAATTTTGTAAAAAAAACTATACATGGAAAAAAACACAATTGATTTTTGTTGTTTGTAAAACATCTCGGCAAACTGTAATAGGATTTAGAGTTTGACAATTACTTTATAAGTCCAAAATAGGTTATCACTCAATAAAATTTTAAGTATAACTAAAACCAATTGTGTTTTTTTTTTCATATATATATAAGATGTCATGATTGTGAAGTATTCGAGAAGTCGCCATTTTTGTAATGTTGGTATGTTGGAACTAGGGCCAAGACGGGAACGTTAAGCTAAAATGTCAAAAAACACGTTTTTTTTATATAAATTCTTTAAAAAAATGTCTATTGACACAAACTTTGATCTTAAATCTAGCAAATTAATCACATAAACGTTAAAGTAAACGTTAAGAAATAATAAATATTTCAATTTTAAAAAAAGCTTAAATTTCCCGTCTTGCCCCACGGGTAGGGGCAAGACGGAATAGTTAAGAATATTAATCAATTAATTAATTAATAAAGTTATTAACCATATTTTTTTCCAGTTAATAATCGAGTATCTTCCCTTACAATTCAATATTTAAATCTTGTTTATCAAATGTCAAACAATCTGAATCACGATATTCTTTCTTGAATGACACTATCAACAAAATTAAGTAAAATGACGTGAAATATGCGAAAAACACGTTAAGTATCACAGCATCACGGAGCGAGCAACCACTGCTGATGTAACCTTGTTACTAGTGGGGGGTCCGAAGTGAGCATCTAATGTCATCCAGCGTTCAGGGCTACTCGGCACGGTTCAACTTTTATCCCAGTACCTCATCTTACCCCACGTCCTCGTCTTGCCCCTAGTTCCCCTAATATGTTATGCTTTTGAAACACAACAGAAAATGAAATATGCTTTACAGTATACAATCGCACTGTTAAAAGCATAGGTCGTATTTGTTCCGTTCGATATTTAAGTTATTTTAAATAATTGTTTGTGAAATTCAAAAAAGGTTCACTTTATATTTAATATACAAAGGGTACAGTGTATTTTTACAGTTACTTGATTTTGGAGTTGATTGTGTATATTATAGAGTTTTGAGAGTTGAGTTTTGTTTGTGTCTTGTTTTTGATTTGGCTTGAGTTTTAACATTTTTAATTGAATTTTAATTGTGAGTAGGTTTTGTTTTATTTTATCTTGTGTTTTAAATTGTTATATTTAAATTGTTTTATTTTATCTCGTGTTTTAAATTTTAAGACTAATTATCTCAATTGTATATTGTTTATTTTCATTCGAATTTATGAATAATTTTCGTTTTCTTTTAATTATCTCAACTGTATATTGTTGATTTTCATTTGAATTTATGAATATGTAAACGCAAAAAATATTTTGTCTTATTTCGACATTTGATTCAAATGGTAACATTTATGTATGGCTTTTTTTTTTTGTAAAAACTCTGATTGTTGTGAATCCCATATGCTTGACTTTATTGTTTATTGAAAATGATTGTAATTAGCATACTGGTAATAATAGAGGACTTTGCTGGTCCACTTATGGTTTTGTATTATTCTGATCAATATTATTTATGATATGACTGTTTGTATCCCTGTTGAAGATGTAAATAAAATAAAAAAATAAAATAAAAATATTACCAATTTATTTTAAAATTTCGGAATTTTCGACTTGTTGAGTCATGTAACTAGACAGTCGTTATTTTGTAGACATTTTGATGAATCCGTCTGTTTACAAACGGCGAACGTTTTATAAAATGACGAAAGCGTATTACAATTGAATTCTGATTATGAAAAAGTGTCTGAAGCATAAAACCAATAAAAAGTGAAAATAATTTAGGGGAACAGCAGAGCAATGTAGCGAAAATGATATCTATTGGACAAAGTTTGAAAAACCTACACTATCTTATTCACATTGCACCTTTGTACCCTTTTTTTTTGACGCCAATTGGACGTAAAACCTCATTATTGAAAAAAATTTTCGATACTTGGAACCTTAGACTAATAAACAGCCTTCAATTAGCCGAGAAGTTTTACAAAATGACTAGTCAAATTGTAAAATATTAGTTTAATTTCTCAATTAACGATTTTCAGTTGTTACCTAATTTACATACCGGTATTTTATCAGTTGCATTATTCTGTGTACCAGGTATTAATTATACAAACAATATCAGGTGAATATAATATATATATGTATATATTTACCTCAACTGTTTCATTGTTATCTTATTCATACAATAATAATAATATTCCTTATCTCACATCACAGTCAATACAAACTACCACAAAGTGTTAAATTAGCACGCTCGTTTGTATATCTATCCGAAAGAAAGATAGATAATATAATATTGTATTATTAGCCACAATATAAAGAGGGTAAGAATTTCAAACAAAGGAATTAAATAATTACGACTGGTATTTTCCTTAATACAAAATGAGTCTAGTTGACTGAAAGAAATCACTTGTTAACAATAAATCCAACTTTATTGTCTTCTCTTCCTTTTCATTTATACTGTAGCGCTGGATATGTCCTTAAGGCTATTTAAGACAATGTCCTGTTTCCTACGTCACCAATGAAGGTAAACTTATCAGAAGGTTGTTTCGTGAAAGATGTGTAGTAATTAAGAGTTCACCTTACCAGACAAATGAATACTCGATTGCACTTATATTTTATACTTTTATTCAAAGAGCAAAATAATGAGTTACAATTAATTATGTTTCGTATACAACGCAAAGAAAGAAGGAAACACTAAGATATAATGCTCACGAGTTTCACCGCACCTGTGGAGATCCCGAAAGAGAGTGAAGCTCCCTTTTTTCCACAAGGGTCCTCCCAATCGGAGGTTAGTCCTGGTGGCTACACTTTGTTTAATTTCACCAGGGCTGTTTTTCTTGTGAAAACAACTATAAAAGGTGGCATCACACCCACTACATTACCATCACATCATTTATAAAAAGTGGGGTAACTAGCAAACCAATTGCATTTAATAAAGGTACAAATTATCCTCTCCATGCCAATAAAAAATAAAGACAGTATGACATGACTCATTGTTGAACTGAAAATGTCAAATGTCTTTTTGTGATGTTTTACGAACACCTGCTTTAAACAGGACACTCTAAAACTGGCGAAAAAGAGTTGAAAGACTATACTTTGCCGGGAGCTTTATTTTCAACGAGTTTCTACTGAGTACCTACCAGTGGGTATGATTACCAGAACGTAGCTAATTCAAATTATTATTATTGTTAGAGTACGATACAATTCCCAAAACATTTTCCCGACTTATCAGCTCACGTACGCGCTAACTACAGTTGATTTTCTGCTTTGATTCGCACAATCCCAATAGTATTTAATTAATATTAGCACTATGCATTATCATATAACTATACACAGGATGGAATTATTATAATATAAGATAGACTAAGCGTTTATTATTGCGATCAATAAAATAAGATAATTTCTTTGGTAAACTTAACCCCTATCAAAAGTTTCACACATTTTGCTGTGTTACTAAAGCTATTCTCGATCACAAATTTCAAAAACTTCACGCCTGAAACAAACATGACCTCACCTACCTCTTCAACTTCACTATAAATATTAACAAACTTTTATATTTGTTTTTGTTTTATTCCGTTTAGATCAATACCTGATGATGCGAACTCGGATTCCGCGAAACCTTTCGTGTGTTATTTATACTTGATTGTTACACTAAACAATAATAATATCTATTATTAATTTTATTTAAAAATAAGTTAAGGCAAGGTGGAACTCGATACTTTTTGCCTAACTTGCAAAGGAAGTGAGGCAACATGATGAAATGGGCGTATGTACATGCTCAACAGATGTCGAACATGGTAGTTTGAAACAGGAATTAATGGGATTGGTAAACGTACCATAGGTAAAGTGCACTTAAACCAGTCTAAGCCGATTCGTAAGCATCGGGACGTATCGATTCGTAAGATTCTGTTTCATACAAAAGGAGATTAGCACAGTCTGTTGGTTGTACGGATGAGGTGTTTGTTGAGTAATATTCTTAATAATATCTTGACTCTGGCAGATGTGAAAACCAAGTAAATGCGAAAACTTCGTTTAACATAGATATATCTAAAGATCTATCTACATTATTTAACATCACGGTATCTTCCGAAAGTGTGGTAGATATGTATTAAACTTTCTGCAATAAATGAATATAAAATAGGTCGTTCTTTTCGATGTTTTAGAAACAATAAAACAAATTCAAAATCAGGGGCGCACTAGAAGACGTTACGTGTCTTCGCTATTATTGTTTCGTGAATACATTTTACCAACGCCTGTGAAAAGGTCAAGGCGTAATAAAATGGCGCCAATAAGAACAATTATCAACCTATCGTCGTCATCCTCGTAATGTGGTTAGATGGAAGAAATCACTTAATAGTGCCTCATCACTGCATATAATAATAATAATAATAGTTTATTAAACACAAATATCATTTACAATAATCGAACAATAAAATAATACTTTTTTTTTCCTAATACAATTACTCCCCAAAATTGAGGGTAGCTCGTGCTTTGGAGAGAATTATTTTATACTATATAAGCAATTAAAAAAAAAAATAGTAATCAGAAAAAAGACATACACATACAGTCATACTGTTCCGGCTAGAAATAAATATCTTCCTAGTATTTTAAATTTTGTATCGTTTTATTAAGATAGTATTATAAATTACATTTTTTTTCTTTGTTAACACTGCTATATAATGATGATGTGCAAAAAGAATAAATATATATAATAACTATTTTTATTCCCAACAAGATCTTACTTAAAACTCAAAACATTGTACTACTACTACTACTATACCATCATCGTATACTCCACTAGTGGGGTAGCCAATGATCCAGCAGTATGTAATAAACATGCAAGCTGTTTTCTCCGTGCTAACAGAATATTAAGATATTCAGTATGGGTGGCAGATCTCATCGCTGAATTTAAGATGTACTTGTAAAATATCTTTCTTGTTAATTCTAACACTTTCTTCATACAGAACACTCAAAAACTTACAGAATAGGGTGGGAGACCAGTTTTTTGCTGGGTACTCCACTGAACTTAAAACATAGCAAAGCAATAAAAAGCAAAAAATATCGAAAACCATTTACAGTACATAATCAAACTGTTGTTTTAAAATTATTGTAATGATTCATCTCCAGTCTAGTGTGAAGCACTATGGATATTTAAACAAAATTGTAGACACTATACTTATGTATCTACAGAACATCCACAAATTTATTGACTTTACTTATAATTATTTCCATACTAGTGTTAAGTTCACCCGGTTTTGGACAAATTTACACAAGCTTAAACGTTTTCCTAAAAAAATGTCTTAATTTGATACTATTGTTTAAAAACTGGCAACACCACAATTAAAAGATTTTGATTATATTCACGAGACGATTATTTATGACACGCGAATGAAAAAAATAAATATATTTAATTTAAGGTAGGTGCGTTAATGTTGTGAAAATTGATTTTAATATACTTAACTTTTTAATTGTTGTATTAAAATATTGTTTAATTTTCACGTATGCCTTTGTATTTAGTCAATTAATAATGACTTAATGCTAAAAAGTTTTTAAGTAACAATAAAAATAATAATGATTATACAAGAATTTAAAAAAAATTAGAAGCAGTATAGAAAAGTAAAATAAATTAAAAAATATCGGCATCTAGCATCCAACGACAAAAATCTCACTAAAGAATGAAGTTTTGAGGGTTCTACATATTTTTGAGTCTATATTTTATTTATTTCTTTTATTTTGCCATTCACAAGTAATTATTATTTTTCAATATATTTATGCTTTATTTACGTTAAAATTTGAAGTTACAAAAACATGATTTGATGTTTTTTTTCATGGAACATGGCATGCGACATATTATAAAGAAATTTCTTTTTTTTGAAACTCAGGCTAAAAAGGGTTCGCCATCCCTGATCTAGTCTGATAACTATGTTCATAATGTAAATATAAAACGTACAAAAATATATTTATTAGAATTATATACGTTGCGTTATGCAATATGATTTCAAGGTCGCATACATAACTTATTATTTGCTTTAATGATCAGAATATTATTATATTTATTGTAATCTCTTACTTAATTTTAGGAACCAGACGTGATGAACTTATTATTGAACCAACGGTACAACAATAAGTTAATTTTTTTTTATTTATTTCATATCGATGGCTTGGAGCACAAATGTTGTAAGTGCAGTTTTTACCGAAAATAAGTTATTATACGCATGTGAATCTGTATCATCTGAAGTATGTTCCTTAGGTATATTATTGCGTTACTCTGTGTCATTGACGTAAATTTAACAAAAACTATGTGTGGTAAGTGCTAAATGGTATGGCATCTCAAACTTTCTACTTTGATTATCTCAAAACTATGAAAACTGCACTTACAACATCTGTGCTCTAAGCCATAATAAGACAACATTAAATACAATGATACAGTCGCGCCAAATCCAGTAGTTTTTTTTTATGATAGTACCATTTTACAATTAATAATGAAAGAGACACATGTTTGAGCAGGTATAAGGCAATCCCAATCCATCTATATGGCTGTGAGTCTTGGCACTTAACCAAGGCTCAAGAGTGGAAGATACTAAGCTTTGAAAACAAGTGTCTTAGAAGGATTTTGGATGTCAAATGGTATGAACAATATGAACATGTTACAAATGATGTTGTGCGCCGGCGCACCCAGCAGAGACCCGTAATCTCCGTAATACAGGAGAGACGATGGTCCTGGCTGGGACATGTTTTGAGAATGCTCAATGATAGTTGACCAAAAAGAGCACTGTTCTTCCGTCTGCAAGGGTCCCGTCGGCCCGGGCGTCCCTCTTTCACAGTACACCGTTCCTATGGCAACAATGTCAGAGCTCAGGAAATGTCGTGGAAAGAGGTGACGCAATTGGCGCAGAGACGCTCTGAATCGAGGAGGCTGGTTTCTGCCCTGTGCTCCCGAGAGGAGCGTTGAGGGTGAGATGATGATAAGGCAATATTCTAAACCAGAGAACCGAATATCCGGCGGACAGATATTCGGCCACTGTCGTAAGATATTCATCCTCACATCAAGTTAAATAAATAATGATAAATATTGAATTGCATTCACCATAAATAATTATAAACATAAATCTCGTTTCCAAAAAAATATGAAAATCAGAAGGAGAATAATTTCTTTAATCTTCGTAATTTATTTTATAAAATTCACGACATTCTAATTGACTTGAATTTATTTTAGTCTACACTGAGAAAAATACTAACAAAATTTCACAACAAATCATTGGCACGTACTATCAGATTAGGACCAGAGATAGTACAAACGATTCATACATTGGTAAATTTACCAACAATTTGTTTGCGAAAAGTTAAAATTATAGATTCGTACTAATGTATCGTTTGTAATATCTCTGGTCCTAATCTGATAGTACCGTACCAATGATTCGTTGTGAGCATTTTTCTCAGTGTAGAGTAGTTCACTTAGTTTAGCTTATTATTTATTATATTGTTTTGTTATGCTTTTTGTTTTTGGTGCTTATGCCTTCTTTGGTTGTATGTACCTATATATATATTATACTTGTTTTTTATTACGTCTTTTTTTTTCTTTTGTGTACTTGGATGTGTACATCAATTTTAAATGTGTCTTGTATCTCTCTCACTTTTGGTTGGTTGGTAGAAATTGCCTAAAGGCAATAAACCCGCCATTTGTGTTATATTGTTTATTCCACAATAAAGATTATTTTATGTTTATGTTTTATGTTTATTATTTAACTTAAATAAGTATAGATACATTATGAAGTATAATTGTTAAAATAATGATTTATTTAAATAAATGAATAAATAAATGCTTTGTGATGTTTCACGAAAACCTTCCTTTTACAAAGCACTCAAAGATTAAGTTGATAAAGTTGATATTTTCAACCGACGGTACTTGGTGGAAATTCATGTTGAATTAATTAAAATAAAACACTTATTTGTAGTATATCCACGGTGACTTTTTATTGGACGCGAGCCGGCTTTCAAGAGCTTCCGCTCTCATCATCAGGCTGGCGAAAAGTGCCGGCTCGCGTCCAATAAAAAGTCACCGTGGATATACTACAAATAAGTGTTTTATTTTAATTAATTCACTCAAAGATTAACAAAGTAAAAGAGGAGAGTCTTTTGTTTTCGAGGAACTCCATGGTTCGAAATGTTCTTAATAATATTTATTTTATTCGCAGTTCATTCACCGCTGGTCAGTACTATGATAATATATAAACATTACCGTTATATTGTTATTGCTATTTTTACTTTTTTTCAATACTCGCTGCAAAAATAATCACAGTTTGGCATTACTAATGGCTCAACTACAATTTTGATACGGTTGGGCCTAATATAAATGATTACACACAAAAATAACGGCCTAAGAGCCTTCTCAGTCACCTGCAGCTGGCTTTCAATATTAATGCGCAACTCATTTTCGGGGAACGCAAAAATTACACATTGCACCACTACAGGAGCGATCATACTGTCTGAGGGTTAAAGAAAGGGTGGTATTTAAACAAAACATGCCATGAATATAATGGCGCCATTGTGGCTCACAGAGCTTTGTCCCCTTGTCTCTGCTACTATTAGACCTATGCACTCTTCGACATTTGCCACAATTAGATTTTCTGAGCTTAACCGAGCCGATAAATTAATTTCTTTTGAGGAGGATTTTGATGTTGCCGGACCGGTCTTATGGAACTCCCTACCAACTTCACCGAGGAAAAATCAACCGATAACCACTTTTAGAAGCAAAATGAAGACTGCACTGTTCAGAGACCGTTTAAATACTGTGGAACGGCGCCAAAATCAAATCAACATCATCAAAACTGCGTTGTCACTAAATAAAAACGATAAATCGATAAAAATTATCTAAAATTAAAAAGATTTTCAACCAGTCAATAATCCACTGCCCCTCCACGGAGCACAAGATATTCGCCTCCTCTAGCAGACACAGAGGCAGCTAGTTTCAGAAAAAAGGAAAACCTTAAGGTCAAAATAACAGTGCACTTATTTAGCGATATGCATATTTAAAATGAGGTAAGTATGTACAAACATCCTTGTTTAGGTATACTCTTTAAAAACTGTTCATTAGGGTATTAAAATTGTTTTTTGGACTCTTTATTGGTATGTGATATTGTTCTTAAAATATAAAGTATTAATATTTGATACTAAGAATCATTTTATAAAATGGTTTTAATGTCATTATAAGCAGTTTATTCAAGAAATGACAAAACATTTATAATTTTTTTTAAAAGAAGATATATCTGGGTTTTGTTATAAGCCCAAATACAACCTAATACACCTTTCACAGTAAGCTAAAGCTTGTGTCGTGAAAGGTGTAAAGATAAACCCATCTTGAATATGCAACGACGATATGTAAACCAAAACATAATATGCTTTATACACTATTACATATCTATTTCAATTTTAATACATTCATTACATGAGAGAATAAACACTATATTCATTACACGATGTTAGTTCATTGGTTCCCTACTTTTGGCAGATCTCTTGGAGAAGACATTTGATTAATTCCGTGTTATTTTGTTTTTGTGACGCATCGGGTGTTCGGTATTCCAATAACCGAGAGATTCCATAACAATATCACCAGATAACAAGATATTGCCTGCATAACAATGTTATTATAATATAGAATAGATATTATACTTATTGTATATCCGTCATTATTAACTGCCCACTGTACTTCTATCGCTATGAGTCATGCAATGAACTCAGACAACAGTAATGAAGAGTGTTATACGACAGTGCGTAAAGTCACTAAAACTAAAAAAATATTGTGATAAAACTAATTTTGAAAAATGTTCTTGCTATGCTAAAATAAATTAGCAGCTGAAACCAGATTATCATATGAAATTGAACCAGCGAACTTCGTACCGCCAAACAATCAATTTATTTCGCTGGGTTAGCTAGTATCAAATAAATATCAAATATTATCATTGTACACATGCCACGAAAGAAGTCAAATAGTTACACTACCCTCTCCCCACACACAGTATAAGGAAATATTGTTGCAATATTATCGTCGTACATATTGTTTTTTTTTATTGAAATTAAAAATTTATGGCGTAAATAATTTTCTTCGTAATTTTACTTCCCGTGAATTTGTAAGATATTTTGAAATTCGATCGGCTATTCGGGGCGGAGAAGAATCCAACAAATCAGAGATCATTCAAATCGGGTACAGCCATTCTTGAGTTATAAATGGTGTAACTAACACGACTTTATTTTATATATATAATAGAAAAATAGACATTGACTAATAATTCCTAATGTAAGAACAGATAACTGTTATTCTTTTTTATATTGTTTTCTTTTTATTATCTAGTGCAGTAACTTGTTTTTTTTTTATCGTTTTACTATTCTTTTATTTAAATTTGACAGCCTTGTGGGTTTCTAATATAATATATACTTTTAAGTTGTGTGATGTACTTTTAAATAGGGCGAGATATTGATACCTTTTTTGTTTACATTTTTGTTTCTGTTTATGTTGTTTGTAGTGTACTGTTGATGTGAAATAAATAAATAAATATACTTCATTCGTCTCTCTCGTCTCATCACATTGACAATGTCCTCATCAGATACATTTTTTTTTCAAAAAAGTCTTCTAAAGATTGGTGTGACTTGAAACATTGTCGCGTAATAGATACAATCTAGTTGAATATATTTAGTCGGTAATGCACTTATTCGGTAGACTGATTTAGCAAATTTGTTTTATTTTGTGGCTACATTATAATCATAAACAGTAATAAAACTCAAGGTCCGTACATTGTGCGATTATTATTTAAATAAGTTATAAGAAATACCTTTGTAATAAAATAATTGACCCGTGTTACAGTTTCGCACATCTTGAATGTCATATTTTTTGTAGCACGGAGAGAATGGTTCATATACGTTAGAAAAATGCAGTTAGTCAATCCACTTTAAATGAAATTCCAGAAAAGAACTATCTAAAGACTGTTGTTTTTGAGCTGATAATATGTGTCTCATTTGTGTAACTGGTTGGTTGTCAGAAATTGCCTGCAGGCAATAAACCCGCTTTGTACTACTTAAAAAATGTACAATAAAGATAATTTTATTTATTTATTTTATTTTAGATTCTGTTCAGACTATTTATGCCATCAAGGTATATCCCACACGTAGGGTAGCCAGCAGCAGAACAGCTGCATGAATTAAACATCAAAATAAAAAATTAAGAATACCTACAAGTGAAGCTGTCATCGGGGTTTATAAGAGAGAATATCGGAGCCTTCGGCAAGTCGCCCGGTAGCTTAATTAGACAAAGCACTCCTCGCGTCAAGGTTAGGGATGCGGGTTCAAGTCCCGTCCGGGCACTGCCGAATAAGGTGACGTTGCCTTTTCAAAGCCTTATATGATAGTTTCATGTGTTAAATTTACAGGATGGATGGCAAACTTCATGGCTGAATTTAAGATGTAAAATGTCTTAATTTTTCGAACACCTGTCTTTTACGCAACACCCGAAGACTAAATCTTTGCCGGGTGCTCCACGGGATAGACAAAGAGACTTTACTTAATACTTATATTTTTTGCAGAATTTTTCAGTTTTCATTCGTTTATCAATGCATAGGCACATTTATTATTTCGCGACATTGATCATTGACGCTGAACGCCACGAATTTATATGCAACGGCCGATGATTTCATAATAATTCTATTAGACTATACTGTTTCATGAGTATTGTGACATAAAAACGTCTAAGTGCCTACCACAGAAACATAAAATATATAATTACTCAATAAAATTCATTACCGTTATGGAGTAGGTAGTAGTACGGAGTTGTTATACCTAATAAATGACGGACACGCTGATTTCACTGTCTACGAATTTGGTATTAATTCCATCACAGGCGACAAAAATAACATTGCTAGGTACTTACTTATCCACTTAGTAGATCTAATATATAAAATTCTCGTGTCACGGTGTTTGTTATCATACTCCTCCGAAACGGCTGGACCGATTTGGATGAAATTTTGTGTGATTATCGGGTAGGTCTGAGAATCGGCCAACATCTATTCTTCATACCCCTAAAAGTTAAGGGTGGTCCATTCCGAATTTATTTATTTATTTTTTGGACAATTTCTTTTATTTTTATTTTTTATGGTGAGGCATTAAAAAATACATATAGCCCTAAATTTTTACTCTTCTATCATCAACTCCTATTTTTTTAATAGCGGTATTAGTATATGGGAAATATAATATGGCATAATGTATATGGCAAAATAACATTTGCCGGGTCAACTAGTATAACATATAATAATATTATGTAGGAATGTACTGTCATTTTTCTTTTATACCGTGTTCTGACGGTTTAATAATTATTGTATAATATGGTCAACATGTCTCGCAAATCATCAAAAGTGAATTTTTATATGTTATACTAGCTTACCCGGCAAACGTTATTTTGCCATATACATTTGCCGTATACTAATTTCGGTATTAAAAAATAGGGGTTGATGGTAGAAGGGTGAAAATTTAGGGTTGTATATATTTTTAATGCCTCACTATAAAAAAATAATAATAAAAAATTTTGTCCAAAAAATAAAATAAAAAATTTTGTCCAAAGAATAAAATAAAAAATTCGAGGTGGACCAACCACCCTCTGAAAAATAGATGTTGGCTGATTCTCAGACCTACCCGATAAGCACACAAAATTTCATTAAAATCGGTTCAGCCGTTTCGGATGAGTATGATAACAAACACCGTTACATGAGAATTTAATATTTTAGATTTAAGCATCTTCATCCGATCTTACATGAAAGAAGAAAACACTTTAAAATAATATTTATTTATTTAACAAATTCAATCATTCAATTAATATATATCGTAAGAATATGGATTTTCCAACTAGGTACCAGTTTTATTTATTTATTTAGTACTTACTTGTGCTATGATTATATCCTTTATCCTTTTGTTACAAGATAAACATTTTCATATCATTTTTATGAGTTTACTATATGCACATAGATATTTTATTGGTAGAAACATTTGTTATTTTTTACTTTTATATTTTTTCGTTAAAGGATATTATGGCCGTTCAATGTATTAATAAATAAATATATAAATATCAAACTTTTAACCTAAACTTAAAACTAGAAATGAAACAAATAAAATCATAACTAAATGATGAACATTCCATATTATTATAGAGAAAAAAGTAAGAAAAGTATCTGAATACTTGCGAATCGGCTTAGAGTGATGGCTTAATCTAGTGTTGTGGAATTCTCAAGAAATAATTTTTAGAGAATTAAGAGAAAATTAGAGAATTTTCCAAGATTTTTTTTTATTTTTTATTTAACAGTATAATAATAATAAATAGGTACTTTATTCAATCAATCAATAACAATTTACAAATGTTGAGACAATTATCACCAATATGGCTACAATTAATTATGGAAACAAAAAATGTTAGGTACCTACATAGAAAAAAGTGCTAATAACTGATGAAAAATCTTAATGTTTGACACCCCAAATGCCCATATTTAAGTTAAAAAAAAATTGCAGGTACGTACATGGAAAAAAGTGTTAATAACCTCTGATTTGGACCTTAATCAGCCCCACAAATTTTTGTATCAATAAGGTTGGCTGCGAAGTGTACTGGGCGAAAGTTCATAATACCGCTAAGAAAAATTATGGAGAGAAATTTCTCTTCCATCAGAGGAGAAATACTCGGAGAAATTTCTCGTTCTCGAGAAATTTCTATGGAGAATTTTCTCTTCTCACATCACTAGCTTAATCACGTTAATCAATTTCTCAAAGACAATTTAATTTTGAGTATTCGGTATACTTGTACTAGGAATTTCCGGAGTTAAAAGGGAACACAAAAAATGTGCGAGGTTAGGTTGATCTGCCATTCTGCCTATACCGCAAGGGATCCATGATAAGGTATTGAAAATAAATTAAATTAAAGTTATACTCAAACTTCCTCACATTTCTTGGTGAATGTTCGATGTTAACTGTTGAAAAGATTACCAGGTCAACATGGCATCAATAAATCCCTTTAAACACGCTTTAAAAATACAATAAAGCTCTTTTATCTGCAAGAAAATAAAATGAAACTTATTGTACCTCTACTGAAAGAGCTTTGCGAATAAATTAAGCGCAATAAAATTCAGGTTAGAACTTTCAGGAAATACAGCCACGAGTTACTCTAGAATATTTGAAATTTGAATAAAAGAACTTGATAGAAGTAAATGATGAATAAAACGTTGCAAGCAATTTGCGCCTTTGAAAATAAAGCTTTGAAGCCTGAAAAACAAATATATAGGTGCAAAAAAATGTAGTTTAACAGTTTAGGGCAACCTAAGACTGTCAATTATGTGAAAACAGCAAAGTAATTGCAAATATGGACATTCATTTGACGTTCTTTAAATATAAGATGAAAGTAGTTTGGAATCGAAAGTGGGTAAATGCTAAAAAGTATGTTTTGAATCCGTCCACAGCGAATCACTTCTCAATAGTTTTTTATCGATGAATTATAACTACTTTCTTATCAATACGGGCTTCTTTTTCTCCCAATATTCTTCTGTTCAAATACTATAAATACTGTTTGTCTCTGTATCTTATTTCACTTTTTACTAATCGCCTGATGATGGAGTCGAGAGTCTCGGAGCACAAGTGGGTGAACGAAGTTAATTAAGTAACTTGGAAGATAACTAAATACTATGTTGTTTTTTCAATTTATTTTTAAATGGACTTCCAACAATTACTTTCAGCGAATAATATGGAAAAAAAATGTGTGCAGAAATATTATTTTTGTCCAGTTCTATAAATCTGCAATTTACAAAACAGTCGATTCTGTGAAATTTATATGAAAAATAGAGAAAGGAATTCGAAATCTGTATTTGAAACAGTCGAATTTCAGTATGTGTTTTGGCCCTATTGATACTATCCTACATATGAATATGTTCGATTTCGATCCCAAATCACTCATTATTTTCCTGATAACATATTTGTTTTTTTGTTGTTCGGAATTATTGTTTTATTTCTTTGACATATTCATCCTTGTTTGTATTGACATAATTATTATTAATGTAATTTATTTACCGTAGACCTATTGTTTGCCATTGACTTCTTCTGTTTTGCATTATTTATTTTATTGACTGTTTCTCATTAATTAATTACTTCAAAATTTAGATTTTTGATTATCGCTTCTGTTTGTGTTTGTTGTCGATTATACTGTTTGATTAACATGGAATGTTTTGAGTTAGTTGGAAGAGATCGCGCCTTTGCGATAAACTCGCCCTCTGTATATTGATTGTATTTAATTTGAATGTATACCTTTTGTGTAATTGTTTGTAATCAATGTACAGTAAAGAATGAATAAATAAATAATAATAATAATAATTATACTATTTCATAGAACATCATGGAAGAATCAACTCGAATAATGTTGGGGTTCTACATTTTGAATATACATAAATTTATTTTAATATTTTATGGTTTTTATTATTTAATGTTATATATTTAAATTTTATTGTTAATCTTATATTGTGTTCAAAATGTAGAATCTAATATTGTTTTGTTAAATAAATGAGATATGAGATAATAATATATTTTTATTCAGAAATTTACAAACTAAATACTTAATTATCTTTTTTTTAACCCAAGAAATTTGCATCTGAGTGCAGCAAACTAGTGAAAACTGTATTTCGCTGCACGTACAATAAATAAATAAAAGGCTCACGCCGTCAATAAGTAAATAAATTAATTATAAATAAAACACCTATTTATAGTATATCCACAGTGACTTTTTATTGGATGCGAGCCGGGTTTCAAGAGCTTCCGCTCTCATCATCAGGCTAGCGTAAAGTAAAGAAATTACAAGTTGGCGACGAATACTATAAAATACTATAAAAAAGTGTTTTATTTATAATTAATACAACATGAACTTCCACCAAGAACCGTCGGTTGAAAATATCCATTTTATTAAGTAAATAAATAAAATAAATACGATCAGAGTCGGGAGTTAATACTCCAGAGATGTAAGCAGAGATAACAAGCCAGATATAATTCTCTGGCTTGTTTAGTAACTGGATAATGTACATATATACACATAGGAACTTACTAAATTATTCTATTCAATAAAATGTCCAAAGTCATTTATCATAGTAGCGCACTATCACAAATGTTGAAGCTGTTATTTCTTTTATTTTCTGATTACACCATGTTGAAATGTGTACTGTACTGAGAATAAGTATTGCCTGCTTAAATCTTCACAAGACGTGAATCATGAATATTTGAGTAGGACATTTTTCTCCGCATACTCAGTTGTATGTAGATACAAACTTGTCTATGGACGTGTAGACTTGATGTAGGTATAGCTCGTTCTTTCTGTTGAACACAATGGTACTAATTGATTAAACATCTGGACGAAAATATTGAATAAATGATCAATCGATGGACTGTATAAATGCGTTGAACCATTCCATTAATAAATTTGATAATTTGGTAAGTTTTATTATACACAACAAACAATACAGATATTATAACAATACATAGAATTTTTTTTAAAAATTCTATGTATTGTTATATCTTAACATTCTCCTTATACAAGTCTCGTTTAAATGACGGTTTTTTTTATTATTTATATTTAGGATATATTATTAACATTTTTTTGAAGATGACAAAACCAATGATACATCTCCATCGGAGAATCTTGTTCACTTAAATAAAATTGTACAAAATCCAATAGAAAGAAGTGAGAAAGATATCCCAACGCTTACGAATCTCTAGGCTCTAGGCTGGCTCAATCGATCCATGAAAAACGACACTCTCGTCGTCACGATATAAGTTCCAGCAATCGAGAAATATCCAATGCAAATAACTGTAGGAGCGATCATTTTTTGGTATCCCGTATTTCAGCTCTCGATTGCAAATCTCAAAACTGTATGCAAGGATAATATGAGTAAGTGGCGTTCGATTAGGGTTGCCAGATGGTATCCAAAAGGAGGACATGTCCTCCTATTTTATGTTTTGTCCTCCCGTCCTCCCTTACCTTACGTAAGTGCTCCTTTTTGATAAACATCGGGTTCTGAGAGTTTTATTTTTGTATAAGCGCACATAACGCAAATGTGGAAAGAGTTTTTTCACTGATTAATACTCAGTGGAGCAAAGAGAGGAATAGACTAAGTGTGTAGTCAGTTAAATCTTTAATTCTTACTCAATACAACTTCAAAAACATGACATGTAAAGATTTTTATATTAATTGTTAAAAAACCAAGAATTTTCAACATTGAATAAAGTAAAATAATATAAAAAAATCCTTTGATTTCTGGATGTCCTCCTTTTTTACAGAAAATCCTCCTTTTTGACCCATTTGTCCTCCTTTATCAAATTATCATCTGGCAACCCTACGTTCGATCCTTTCTGCCTATCCCGCAGGAGAAGCGACGTGATGATGATGATAAATATTGTACCATGAAATTTACGTAGATAATAATTAAGTTTCAGGGCAATGTTTTTAAACTAAAAATAAACGAATAAGATCTTTATCTACAACATTAATTAATTACTTTATCATGAAATTTATTATGTCATAGTAACAGATAATATATACACAAAAACTCACTGTGTAGCACTGGACACAGTGTATCATTGTCATGTTACTCGTCTATACTCACCCATTTCGGAAGACATATTACGTGACCTGACTTCCGCATCCGGTCTCGCCTCATCTAGGTGCCTACTTTATTATACTACCATCACTATATACCTACCTACAACAACAAACAAAGAAGCAATAAAATTATACCTCCTAATTAAATATGCCATCCTATTACCTACTACTAGGCGAGATATAAACAGAATAATGAAAAAAATTAAATAACAATCCTTATATCTTATAAAAATGATTTTTGAATTTCCATACTAAACTTTCACCGGGCTATACTCTCCCATTTCAAGGAATTTGCGTTCCATTGACCTGACCATTACAAGATGAGGTATCTATGTGAAATAAAAACCCACTAAATGCCGTACTTTCTTTTTGAGGAGCGAGAAAAACAGCAAAAAAGAGTGTAAAAAAAAAGTGTGAATGAGATAAAAAATACGTTTTTTACGTCAGTTTGAAAGGGTAAGAAAATATTCTTTACCGCCAAAATTGTGTACCATATTATATTGCCATACTAAAATTAATTAAGAAAATATCGATAATTTATTTCGAGTAAATGTATCATTATAAATGTATGTTACATAAAATAGTTTAATTTGTGTTTTTTTAATACTTTTGCAACATGTTTTACGCGAATTAACCAATATTTAAATAATTTGAACGTGTTACATGAAGATTCAAGAAACGAAAAAACATTATTTTTTGTTAACGGCAACATCGTTTTATAAATATTCTACGTCGGCCAATCACGTCGCTCGATAATTTGACATATTGGAAACGACGCCATTTATATTTTGACAAAATAAAGACGCTATAATATGTCTATTTTGTAAAGTCTGCGTTCCGTACAGAATTATTTGTTTAGCTACTACATTTTATAAAATAATAAACTTCATAGTATGACAATAAAATATTGTACATTATATTATATACAAATGTGAGTGGTACCACTCATACACAATATTATGTACAGAGTGAATTAAGTGAAGTGATAGTGAACACTATAACAAATATTTTTGGACTAAATAAAAGGTAATAATGATGTTTATGTACACATTCATATAAAACCAATAGATATAATGAACTAAGTAATATGATACATTAGTTTCTACGAAGAAATGTTTGAGGTTATGCCTTAAAAACACAAGTAAATATAACATTTGTTACAGGAGTCAGTTTTGTTTGACAACTCATTTCATTTAATTCATTATGAACTTATAAACTGACATTATACAATTACATCTGAAGTAATTTACTATTTTAAGAAATACCGTGATATTATTTAATTGATATTGATAATATTAAGTTAGTAGATGCAACATTATGAAGAAATCATATTAATCGTATTTAATCGTGAGTAATTTACAACAAGATATTAAAACTTTGTTTTTTTACCTTTTTACAGAAATAATGGAAAATGCATAACAATAAACATTGATTAAAACGATTCTGATGTTAAAGGATTATTCATTACCATGACAATGACATTTGAGGGCTAGGAAAAGATTACATGATTAATGCAAAGGCACCCTGAATCTTGGAAGCTGGTTCTGCCTTGTGATTCTAAGAGAGCATTAATTATTATAAAGGTAAGAATATATTTGTTAATTTAAACACAACAGCACATAAAGCATAAGGAACTTAAGTCATAGTAACAAAAAAATAAGGCCAATTGCAGTGTTTTATATGAATTTAATTTATAAGACATTTAATACTTACATATATTATATTTTATATATATAATAACAAGAATATATAGCCAAATAATAGGGATAACTAATTATTTATCACTTTGAATTATATTATAATTAATGAAAATGTTACACTGTAAACTGAGACATGAATCATAAATTTTAAATAAAGCGTACCAAGATTGAACTAGGTATCACTAAACGAACCATAATTTTTGTAAAATCTGTGTAAGAGAGTTATCTAAAATGTGTTATATAATATATTATTTTTCTTTACAGATATGACTGGTTATTCATTTCAATAACAAGAATGACAAAATCAAATATTTGGATGTTAGTTAATAAATTGAAGACAGTAAAATATCCAAAAAGTGGAGATTTGAAACATTTGCCGAGTGCTTGGCAACGTCATGAAGACCTAGCATGGTACAAGAAGAAGAGAATTAAAAATAATACATAATTTTATTATTTTACTCAAGAAGTGGAGATTGGGAAGCCTTTGCCATGTGCTTGGCAACGTCTAGAGGACCTAGCATAGTATAGGAAGAAAAAAATTAAAAATAAAAAACAAATTTATTATTTTACTCATTCACTGTGTTTAGGTAGTAGAATTAAATAAATCTTATACATATTATGTATTTTTGGTCCAATATATAAAACTAAATTTAGTTTTCTATTTTTTGTGAGATAATATTATCAGTAGATAAATAAAATATGGCTCCTTTTTTAAGAATGATTTATTTTTTGTTCTGCATTGAGTATGGCATGGTGAGTAGGTAAGTATTGCAATGGTTTTCGTACATATTATTTCATTACATTAGCTTGATTAATCTGTATTAGAGTGTATGAGCCTTTTTAATAAGTAAACTTGTGTGAAGGAGGTGTTAGGTACTGCTTACATACATGAAATTACTTACACTTATTCTAACATGTATATTTATTATTCCCAGCTATATCTAATTATTAGGTATTCAAATATTTAACATTTTAAAATATCTTTTTATTTTCCCAACAATTCCATTACAGCAACCATTTCTTGAATTTGGAAAAAAATAGTTTATTTTCTAACTGTATATCCCATGGAACATCCAGCAAAAAATAGATTTCCAACTTTCTGTAAGTTCTTCAGCATTCTGTAAAAGGTTGATATTTGAACAAATACATTTTACGTAAGTGATGAGGCTATGCCATGCATTATTTATTTATGGTACAAAGTGGACAACCAGCGTGATTATAACATGCAGCTGGTCTACTGAATCCTTCACTTTTGTGTTGTATCCTATTGATATCACCCATCCTGATTGCCTAACCTTTATATCGGCACGGAAGGGGCAACCTGCATGTTTATTACATGCACATGAATTGCAAATCCACATGCTATGACCAGGCTATATATGCCCATTTTCATTGAGGGGGTTATTTCAAGACTCAATACCCACATAAAATAAAAACCCACCAATTATAATATTTCCTTTTTAAGATGTAATTATAACTGCATTTAAGTAAGGTAAAACAAGAAGCACATTTTTTGCATCTGTTGGAAAGAATAAAAAACAATGTCGTGTCAATGAGTCAACTTTTTTTCTTTTTTTTTGGATGGCTTTTCACCCATTTAGAGTGTTATCGCCAGGAAACAGTCTGAACTCTTCTTTCTCTCAATAGAAGCAGAGTGTATCTATAACACTATTCACAAGATATTCAGGGTGACCCATGGTTGCCAAAATTGTGTGGCCATATATGATTTTCACTCTATCATAATACAAATCTTACTTTTCATTATTCTGTTTCATATTGAAATGTCTACCTTTTCTTAAAGAATATTTACTCACGGTACCTTTTTTACAATGTAACGGGTATTTGTACCGATAACTGCTTATGTCAACACCAAATTACCGTACATCTAATATATAAAATTCTCGTGTCACGGTGTTTGTTATCACACTCCTCAGAAACGACTTAACAGATTTTGATGTAATTTTGTGTGCTTATCGAGTAGGTCTGAGAATCGGGCAACATCTATTTCATACCCCTTAAAGTTAAGGGTGGTCCACCCCATTTTTTTTTTTTAATTTAGGGCAAAATATTTTTTTATGCATACAGCCCTAAGTTTTTACCCTTCCACCATCAACCCCATTTTTTTAATAGCGATATAAGTACATAATTCATCATTTTCAACTCCGGTCGATTACTGCAGTTATCCCCGCCAGGTGTCTTCTATAAGTCTAAATAAAAATTACTTTAATAATTTGTCTACAACGCTTCATTTGTCTTTTAATTATTATAACATCCTCACACCTTTATAGTCTTTAGTTATTTTTTATTGAACTCAAAATAATTTCCAAAAAATAATGTAGGTATAGGATGGCAAAACAACGTTTGCCGGGTCAGCTAGTTAAGTATAAAATTGTTATGATGTATAAATTATTCTCTATACAATCTTAGCTTCTCTCACAAGTGGGACAACCAGCGAACCAATAAATCACTTGTAGTGATATAATTCATCATACTTCTCTATTTTTGAACAAACATTATAACTACAACAACAAACAAACAATTTGATTTCTCTTTGTAATGTCTTGACCAAATTTTTAACTTATGAATTTTAACTAATTGACTATTTACTATATTTGACATTTTCATACCACTTTGATTTCTCTTTGTAATGTCTTGACCAATTTTTTTAACAATTTTGTATCTTATTTTATAAATATAACATGATTAATGTTATATTGTCTGTTAAACTCTCGTTTCTTTAGTCTAATTGTTTTGTGTCTTTTTTGTAACAGATCTTTCCTTTGTTTACATGTTTTGTATGTATACAGAGGTTTAACATGTAAAAGGCTTTGGCCGTAAATATTTGTAAATAAACAAATAAATAAATATAAAAACTCTACCTCCCAAAATATGCTATCCTAATACTAGACGAGAAATAAACAGAATAATTAGGTAATAAATTTGGAGGAGGTTTGAAAAAGCGAGGATGTCTGGATTAAACTTTTAAGGACGGCCGCGTCTTGAGTAAAAGAAGTCGGCGTGTGTGTATAAGAGATTGTATGAATGTGGAAGAAGCGAAATAAGTTTGTAGAGATATAACTTTTTTTTAAAAAAAAAGATAATCTGGCTTTTGTTATAAACCCAAATACAGCCTAATACACCTTTCACAGTAAGCTAAAAGCTTGTGTCGTGAAAGGGGAGTTTGCCGGCACCTGGGATCGAACCGCGGACCCCTTGTTCATGAAACCGAGACTCTACCTCCAAGCTACCGACGAAATCTAACTGTTTGGTATTCCGTCCTCTCTACCTACTCCACTTGGGATACGGCGTGAGGGTGTTATACTTTAAGTATTCGAAATTAAGATATTATGTACCATAAGAAGAGTAGGTATGACCAAAATAGTGCATACAAACATATTGTGTCCAAAACATTTGCAAGTTAAACAATAAGTCGAATAATAATATTCATAGTCTGTTATGAAGATGTTTTTTCGCGATAAGAATGAATATCAAATAATATAAAGTGTAAACACGAAGACCTGTATTGTTATTTTACACAAATTATCTATTCAGTAAATCAATATGTGTATTTCTAGATGTCTTTATGTGTATATAACTAATTTTTAATTATTTATAAAGCATCTTCTGTATGTATATATTTATTATACGTAAAGTTACACTATCACGCAATATTCATCAATTTCTATAGTTTGTTGGGTATATATTTTTATTTTGCTTTAATTTTTGTAGCTACTGTTTTCTTCTTGTGTTTATACCTATGCTAAATTGTATAGAGTGTAGAGAAATGATATGTATTGATGTAAATTGTATTGGTGAGTTATTTTATTTTGTTATTAAAAAAAGCAACAGCCGTGTATAGTTTAATAAATAAATATAGGGTAGCCAGTAGACGATACTATTGAATTTATTCTACGGTCCACCAGCGGATTGAAGAGTCCTCTGGTGGAGATTGATTGTAACTAATTTATTCATTTATTTATTTATTGATATAATGCTGCATTGATATGCCTTTTACAAGACACTTAGAGGTATGGAGAGATTTTTTGTATGCAATGTTTATTACTCTCCTTCTATTCAAATTTAAATTAATGTTTTCCCTTTCTATTGTAATATTGATGAACCTAGGTGTCCTGTAAAGGACTTCTGGGAAATGTTGAAGAATGAACAATAAAAATAATATGATATATTAATTTCGTGGTTTCAGCTAACATACCGGTCCAGTGAACTTGAAAACCACAGGTATTTAAAAAAAAATTATTGTTTAATTCTATTTTGAATGAATTATTACTTACAAATAGTTTTTTTAGATTGTTTCCTTTATCTGGTGATAAAACATCACTGATTATTTAAATTATAATTAACATTTTTCTATTTTATTATTGACATTTTAATCTATTATAGACTAATTCTTACGACATTCAACTATTGACTACATTTCTTATGACATTTAAAATATTTGTACCATTTCTATCTACTTGAAATCTCCAAACTTAATTTCAATTTTAATTTTAATTCTTTACATATTGCTAAACATTTCATTGACATTCTATACTATTTTGTGATTTGACTAAAATTATTGATATTTTGTATTGATTCCCATTTGTGTTTTTGTTTTTCGACAGTTTTTTGTTCTATCTTGCTCCAGCAGTGTTTGTTGATGAGAAATTTGATTTGTTTGTTTTTTTGTATATTTTTAAACATGTTTTTGTTAATAAATAAATAAATTTTTGAAGACAATTCAGTTGACGAAATTATTTTGAATGAAAGAAATATTTGCTGAATTTATAATATTCGAATTCATTCGCGTTTCAAACATAAGGAAAATATATTATTATAAGTGCATATTGCGAAGGTATGTTTAGATTTTTTTTCTTTGGTACTGATGCACGGTGGGTGCATAAGCTAGTACAGTTTAAGTACCTACCTATAATATGCAAGTAGATATGTACCTACCTATTCACATAATTATTAAAGAACAGACATGCATAATATCGAATACAGTAAAAACATTACATAATGATCTCACACACACACACACATACACACACACACACACACGGTAGGTACAATGAATGAAGCAAATAACATACCAAAAAATGTGATATTTGCATAGCGATTTACGTTTAAGGTTGTCACTTTTATAACACTTATTTTATATAAATTAACTAAGTATTTAACAATTATTGCGACGAGACATTTTTCTTAATAATAAATTATTTATAATTAAGATTTTTATAATTCAAGTATTTCGAGGTTTGTTTGTTTTTTTTTTGTTTGTTTTTTAAATTATAATTTATGTAGGTATTATTATTAGTCAGTTAATATATAGATATAGTTTTAAATCTATTACAAATTTGTTCTTTTGACATTTCAATATATTATTTATTACATTTCTTATAATTTAAAATATTTTACTGTTCCATCTACTTACTATATTACAATTTAATATTCTTGCTATATTATTGTATTGAATTTTCTTTTTATATTCAATAACCGACATTCCAATATTTTCATTTGTCTCCCATAATAGAGTAGTTTGATTTAAATTAATTTATAAATATTATACTTTTATTCCTATGTACCAACATAATATATTTTAGGTTAGTTAAAAGAAGTCGAATTTTTTTCAAAAACTCGTTCTGTGTATGTTGATTATATTTAATTTTAAAGCATTTCTCTTTATAATTGTATTGTTTTGATCAATTTACAGTAAAGATAAATAAATATTTACATATATATATTACTCTACTTCAATAATTATTGTTTATGTTTTACTCTAACTATGATATGAAAGAAGGAAAGTTTTAATTTATTTATTTGTTTGACAGGTAAGAGACTCACGCCATTGATATGTTGATAAATAAACGGTCACTTCATTTTTATTCACGGGTGGATAGCCCAGAGAAAAAAATTGTTTCATCTTCTAACTATCTAACCTAAATGCATAGTTTAAAAATTTATTTTGTATATCGTCTTCGTGGTGCTATGACACAAAGATGGCGCTCTAAATACATACCTACTCTCCGTTATTATTAGATATTATATCTACTTATTCCACTGTTTTCCATAACTGGGGAAATCAGAAAATTAACTGCATAAAATAAAAAAAAATAAAAAAAAAACAAATTGATAGTTTTCTTGTAAGACAAAAGATGTTTCTCTCAATAAAGAACATACCTAATGTATAATAGTTTCTTTTTTTAATTTCAGTATGGAATTCTTCTACCTAAACACCGACACAGTCCATACAATAAACACACGAGTTAGCTGAATTATACGCATAACAATACTTAAATAAAATAAAATAATCTTTATTGTACATTTTTTATATGGTACAAATGGCGGGTTTATTGCTTGCAGGCAATTTCTAACAACCAACCAGTTATACAGGTAAGACACATGTTTACAATCAAAAACAATACTTATGTGACACAGAATACAAACACACATATATACATACACTCATACATTGTAGATAAAAAGTACACAATAGATAGGATGTAGAGGGAAAGGAAAAAAGAAAAAGGGGGGGGGGTCAAAGCTCAAGATGGATCATTAAGAGCGAGATAATGATGCTGCAGTCTACTCTATTCTATTCTATTCTATTTTCAAAAGCCATCCGCTCGTTTACGAGTGATCAGTTTACTTTTCCAGTCTACTCTTGAAAATGGAAATATTATGTTGAATAACTAAAAATTAATAAAAATGCAAAGCCGTCGGTAAGTAACAATATTTACATATATCATAAAAATTTAGAAGTATCTATGTATTTGTTCTTGATGTAGATTTAAGCCAATATAAGATATGGCAATATTTCATAAACAGTATGAGGAACAACACAAATGTTTTTAACACAATTAAGAAGGATAGTATGTAGGTACAAAAAACATCTGCAGGTGAAGGTACCTTTTCACTCTTATGAAAACATTTCTATCTCTTTCAAGTATTTTTCGTAAAAGAAATTTATTGTTAAATAAAACCTCCGAGTTATTTATCGTTAAAATAGGTTAGTCACGTAACTGGAAGAGAGGATAGCAGATGAATGCTAAGGATCCTTTAGCTGAGAGTATATTAATGAACCAATGTAGCAAAAAAGAAGATGAGTAGATACCACCTTTCATATAACGAGGACATGTGGAATTGTTTTGCTATAAAAAGCGTGTAAATTTTTGAAAATATTTATAATCATCAGCTCGGTAAGAAAACGATAGAAAATGGAAGAAATAAGTGACGTATAATCGAAGAGTTTGGAGATATATTTCCACTACTAGAAATATGAAGACAAATAATGTCGAGATAACCCTAAAATCAATAAACATTGCACTTCAATATATTATGTCTACAATTAATTGATGAAGACAAAAAAATTGTTTGCAGTTCGTATTTAAACTATGAGTCAAGTCTAAGAATCATGTTTTCTTGCAAAGAATTTTGTCTTATTGTAAATTATTTATTTATATAATTATAATACATATGACAAATCTTTAAACTAGCGATAAAATAAATAAAAAATGTATGCAGTAGGTTTGATCTCTTGTGTACAACCGTTGATTAAATAATATTTTCTACACCGACACAGTGAATAATCTTTTCTGTTTAAGGGTCAAAGGTTGATGGAAAAAATATTGGAGTGGAGATTGAAAGAACAAGAGAGAGCAGGGTCGTCTTTGAATATGCTGTGGCCCCTGGGCACAGCGACAGTACGGGGCACATGGTGACGCAGTCACAGCCACCCGATTAAAATTTTCTACCACCTCGTAGCTGAATTTTCTAAAAGTTATAAGAATTTAAAATATGTTAAATAAGTTATGGGATTTAAGACCAAAAAAAATTAGCTTCCTTAATGGCATTCTGGGGGCTAATGTGCGCTTACAGTAAAGATAAAATAAAACTGTGAGAGAGACCCCCTAAGTATATATTTAGCCGCTGATGGTCGGATGGAAAAAGCTTAAGGCAGAAAGAAATGAAGAGTCATGAGGTTAACCTATATTCTGCAGTGGAGACTAATGTCCCTACAGTGCGCTCCTTAAGTTCATCTCAGAATCTTCTTCAAAATATATCGGGCGAGATATGTAAATTATCGATGCTTTTGTCTGGAAAAATCTAGACTCCCATAAAAATCGTTTTCTATGTCTGACTACTTATTTAAATCATCACGTACTTCTTAGAATTGGGGTTGCCTGTGGACTAACTGCATAATTTGAACATATAGATCGTCCTTTCTGCTCCATAAAAATAATATATTTAAGGTGAGTGGTATAGAGGATTGGTGATGTCTAAGAAGATGTTAAATGTCATGTTTTCATATTTTACGAATACAGGATATTCGAAAATTAATCACAAAAATAGGAGATATCATATACTATTCAATGGACACTATGGATTAGATTATGCATATATTATTCGTAATCAATCCATATCATGTGTTATACTTCATGCAATATTACGTAATAAATAAGTAGGTAGGTACGATAAGAACGTTCTTATCCGAAAAGTTCTAAAGCACGTACCTGGTAGGTACCTACTTACTAGACCGGCCGGCGCGCGGCACTAAACGTGATTGCTAACAGCAGAATGCGTCGCTCACGTCTTGCCCCATATGTTCCGCTCAGAAAAATATTATTTACATTACTAAAATTGAGGAGGTCAGAAGCCTTATGAACGAGTACCGGACTTTTAATCTAGAAATCCTTGATTCAACCCCTTTCGCTGTTAACCCATATACACAAGAATATTTCTTACTATTAAAAGTGTATTTACGTGTGTTTCAAACCTACATTAATCTTTTTACTAATTACACTCCAAAACATCCCGCATTGAGCAATACACTTATGCCATAAGGGAGGAGAAAATCGGCAGCGAATGTCAAACTACGGACCAAGAAAAATTAAGATAAAAAGTTTTCAAAACCGAATTGTGGAGCAACCATTTTTTTCAGTGCGATTCCAAAAAAAATCGTAGGTCGATAATCTTTTCGATATATTACGTCTAGTTTTTATTATTTTTATCTAAATGGTTTCACAAAGTGCGGCTTAATTGCCTCACATACTTAGATATAAAAAAGATTTTGAAAAACGTGCAAAACTGTCTTCATAATGTAAGTATCTTGTAAAAAGAATCAGTGCAAAGCCAACTTTTATGTATTACATCTGAATATCTTAAAACAATAATAAAAAATTACATAAGTATGTTAAAAAACTTCCTACCAATGGAGTTAGGCGTATAAATTTATATTTCCGTAAGGACATTTTCCGTTTCAATGAATTCTTTCATCTCACGACGCCGCGAACAGCGTCGCGACGGACGAAGGTTTTATTATTTTATTCGTTAAAACATGAAAAGACACAAAGAAAGAAAGAGTAGTAAATATAATCCTTAGGATCTCAGTTGAGCTATAAAAAGAACGACTTAGTCTTCGAACAAATATAAATACAAAGATATATTTTGTATAATAATATAAACACTCAATAAAAGGATAATAGCACTTCCACAGTATATAAATTTATTTTAATGTATATTGTTCTTGCTTTTTTTGTTCGTGTGTTTATGTCAGCTGTTGAATTATATACCAGTTATCTACTTGTAGTGTGCATTGAATTTTCAATGCAGCTCAGCGAATCAGTACTGAAAACTGTATTTCATGATAACGTGCTTTTGAAAAAACGTTTAGGTACAATGCTTTTTGAATATTCTTACCTTTTGTGAGTCGTTGCAAGATTAGGTCCTTATGCTCCTGGGAGTAAGGTTCCCCGATGATGATGAGAAGGTAGCAGCCGGTGAGGGGGCTGGGGGGCGGCACTCCGAGACTCAACTCAGCGCCCAAAGATACGGAACGGTCATCATCCTTCAAACACCCGGGTTTATCGGCCATATTGGCCTCGTCAACCGAAGCTGACACCTCCATCCTTCTACTTAGTGTAAAACTGACTTAGCAACAGTTCTAATCAAAATTCAAAGGACAGAAGGCCGAGGGCCGGGCCCCCGACCGAACTAGTAAAAACGAGAACGACTTTCCCGTCTTGGATTTTTCGTTCAATTACTTTGTTTATTAAACCAGCATAGTAACAAACAGTAAAGAGAAAAGCTTAATATTTGATTATTCGTGGAGAGCAAACTTAGCCGGCTTACTCTCTTATATCGGAATGAACGACGCGACGTTATAACCCGCCGCGTGCTTGTCCACGAATGACAGCTGTGGCTACCCAGCCGGCTGGTGAGACCCCCCGACACCCGCTCTGCGGCACCCCCCCAGCTGCCTCACTTCCCCGCAGTCGCACACTGTGTTCGTGTATTCCTACAACAGCCGCACACTTCACAAAGTTACGTCATGCCTGAAGGATTTCATCGAAAGATCTTTTCAAATACAACTGAAAACAAAACTAAACCTCTTTGAGAAATGTATATTTTCTTTGTCATGTCTTATTCAGTATAACCACCCCTATGAAAATATTTGCTTCACCGTTTGTTCTGTTACAGTATAGACACTATGTGTATATTGCGTCTTCTTACCGATAGGATATTCTATAGGAGTTTCCTGTAATAGACAATTTGCTTTCCTTACTGCTGACAATTTTCATGTATACAATGATCGAATTCGCTTATACATACTTAAATAATAATACATGTTGGATAAAACAACATCTCTATTAAACAATAATTTAAAATAAGATCTATTTGAGATACTAGTACATAATTAGTAAATTTGAAAAATCATTCCTTGCTCCAAAAAACATACATTATAATTATGTTTAACCTACAAGCACAGATGATGGTATAAAAATAAGTGATTGCTGTTTTCTTGCAAATCGATTTTTCTCTATTACATCATATTCATGAAATATTTGAAAAAGTCAATCCGTGCTGAATAACATGTTTCATTAAAATATTGCTATGGTGCTTTTTTTTATTGTTTAGTCGAATTCGATTTTCTCATTTTGTGAGTGTGTCGGTGTTAAAAATTGCGGTAAATACACGCGTGAAACGGCGCGGTACTTTCCTTAACGTCAATACTCTCTACAGTGGAGTGGGTGCAAAGGCATATGGCGCCTGCGCATACCCTTCATCAGCTGATTAGAGGCGGAGCATAAAACAGACATGTACTACATTTCAAATACAACCTCTTGAAGCAACATGATCTCCTGGTATAAAAGACACAATCTTTATATAAATTTATACAAATTTTGGTGATTTATTATTGTTTTTATTAATAATTTCTTTTTATTTCTTTTTTTTACTATCAATTAAACTTTTTATTATACATATTTTATCGTAAAATAAATTAAATTTTATAAAATAATGTTGTGTATTATATTTTTTTATCGGTTTGTTCTATCAGCTGTTCAGTGTGAACAGGATGGAAGATTATGAAATTCAAGAGTTTTTCTCTTATTCAAAGAGCCTTTTTGAAGAAACGTCTTTATTAAAAAGGGATGGAGGCAAATAGACTTATGATTCAAATTTATCAAACAGAGATAAGCTAAATATTATTTTCAACACCTACATTTTTTACGTTTGATAGGTACGATTTATGGACTCAATTTTTTACAGAAAAATGTGACCCAAAATAGTTTTTTTTTTTCATAATCATTTTTTTTACTAGCTTCAATAGCCGGTGTTTCTCAGAAATTGTTGTAAAATAACAGATTTAGACTACGATAGCTGAATTTTATTTGAAGTAAAACATAATAAAATATTATTGATATTTGTAGTTGATTAAAAAATAATTCGTTTGTTCAAATAAGGCAGTAATATTTGTTATATTCATCTTACAGAGAAATAACCACCTAAGCAGGTTGAGCACCTACCTTTTTCAGGACACTCGAAAACTTACGAAAAAGAGTAAGAGATTAACTCTTTGCTAGATGTTCCACCTTATTTTATAATTATGTTTTTTCATTTAATTTAGCAGGGATTTTAATGATAAAAATAAATATTAATATAGGTAGGTATATTAACAATATTATTTTGTATTTGTCTAAACAGAATTTTGACACCTATGACAGTGTTTCTAAATCGTATATTACGATATATATGATTAAATAGTAGATGGGGTTGACTGTATGAAGTCGCTACACAGCGATGATTGCAATCACCCGGACTAAAAGATTGATATTGTGAGAAAAAAAGCATGAAAGAAATAGGTGGAATCGGTAAACGTTACAACGGTATAAAACGCTCGAGCCAGCCTGAGCCGATTCGTAAGCGTCGTGACACCAAATACTCTCTCTATCTATCCTGCAAGAGATCATATCTTCAGGTTATATCATACCTATCATGATACATATCACGTAAGTGTAAATTACCAATGATTTAAAAATCAGAAAATCTTCGCATAATAAATGAATATTCGATGGTTTAAAGCACAAAAGACACATGTCCACTATTTAGGTAAAATGAGTTAATATATGTACAAGATCGGTTGAAACGTCGTCTATGTCCTGATTACATAATTACCAATAATACTTATATCATTATCGAAATATTTAACAAAAACCAGATGCCAAACATTTTTAAATAATCATTTTTTTGTGCACAGATGTAACATGTCACATAAGAGATTTGAGAATGTATTAATATCGGCATAATTGATTCTTAAAAAGCACATGTCCACCAAGGACATCTTCTGAATTAATTTAAAATTAGTTAATTAATTTTGAATCTCAAACTTTCAAACCCTGTTTTCTCTAAACTGTCAAATGTGGACATGTGTCTTCTGTGCTTTAAACCATCGAATTATGTACCTACACACATATACTGTCCACATGTATGGCAACCAGTTAACTAACTGTGTATATTGTGTTTATTTAAGCTTCTATTGTGTATAAATATAAATGTAGATGCCTAATACAAAGCAAAGTTTGATTAAAATAAAAGCTCAGGCCTATATGGAGTACCTACTTGAACTGTTTGCCAAATTATTTAAACTTGCAGAATATGGAAAAGTTTACTTGAAAAAAAAACTTGGAACGAATTGTGTGCGATATTCAGGGAATGTAAAAAGGTGAATAAAAATAATTAAATAACTTTCTCGTACCGTAGAATGTGCAGTTATTTTTTTGGTTTGAATTGCCTCTTGAGCTTAGGCAGGCTGCAGATCTTAAAACATTCAGAAGGAACCTAAAAGTTATTATTTTATTAAGTATTATTGAAAATTGTATCCCGTTTTATATTCTTGACGTGGATGCATGTTGTATACTAAATATTTAAAGTACCTAATACAATATTTATTTTTTTTTGAAAAAGATATATCTGGGTTTTGTTATAAACCCAAATACAACCTTACACACCTTTCACAGTAAGCTACTAAAAGCTTGTGTCGTGAAAGGGGAGTTTGCCGGCACCTGGTATCGAACCACGGACCTCTAGTTCACGAGACCGAGACTCTACCTCCAGGCTACCGACGAACTTGAATATTTAGCTTCTGACACGGATAACTTCAGAAATGAATTCGATATTCTCATTTAATCAATCTATTTATTTATATTTATTTATATTTATTTATATTTATTTATATTTATTTATATTTATTTATATTTATTTATATTTATTTATATTTATTTATATTTATTTATATTTATTTATATTTATTTATATTTATTTATATTTATTTACATTTATTTATATTTATGTTGAATACGATTTGTACACTGTAGACTGGACGCTCATCTTTTTAAAATTCAACTAAGATGTCTTCATTTCTTCGAATACCTGCAAATTATTATAATTATAGTGTGGAAATTTTGATTATTATAAATACGCCATCGCACGAAGAAAATAAAGCAATCACTTACGAAGATAGTTATATTACTAATTTGTATATTTCAAATAGTCCATTTCATTAATTATACTCGTATAAGTAAGTGTTATCAACTACTTTCCGTTCATCATTTTATTAGAAAATAGTCACGTCAGAGTATGAAACATGATGGATAGCATTTTTAACGAGTGACTGAAAATTCAAACTGGAGGTTGAAAAAAATATGGAAATGACCAAACAGAATTACTGACTGAGCGACTAAATATGTGCGATGACAACATGATAAATACTAATGTGAGCAACCACTTAATATTAATTTATTCGTTTATTCGTATATTCGTTTATTCATTGTATATAAGAAACAATGAACAGCATTACGGTAAAAAAAAAAAAACCTTTTCGCTATCATTGTCCGTCAACAGTAAACAATCAAGACAATAATAAAATACAACACAAAAATACAGACACGTTCAACTACTCAGGAACAACATTGTGGCGTACATTTTGAATAAAAATCTATTCATATATTTAATTTTATTTCATTGGACTGATAGGGTCACAAAAGTGCTAAGAAGAGCTGGAATGGGCAGGGAACTCTTGTTGGAAGTGCGTAAGATCTCGTATCTGGGTCAAATAATGCGTGGAGAAAAGTACCACATTTTGCGGTTTATTATGACAGGCAAAATAGATGGACGTCGGGGGGCTGGCAGAAGGCAGACATCGTGGCTGCGCAATATACTATATTGGACTGGAATGAGAGACGTGGAGGAGTTCCAGACAGTGCAGGACCGAGAAGATTATGCCAGAGTGACCACCAACTTCAGAGGGACCAGAAGAAGATATCAGTTTAAGATTTAAAAATTAAACGATTAATTTTACTTGGTATTTTCTGTAAATCACTCAATATAGGCATGATGTCACAAAGATAGTATTTTCCGTCGCACGTTATATATTGTCATTCTTTTACCCAGTATGAACTAAGGTTCATTTTTCGCAGCTCAGTTATAAATTGTTTTCTTTACTATCCCATCCCTGTCATCTCCGTACCAACAAAAAAAATCAGGGATTAAGGATCGGTGGTAAACCTCTTCGCTGAATTTGAGATGTAAAATGTCTTTTACAGGACACTCAAACACCAATTTTTTGTCGGGTGCTCCACGGAAATGAAATTTTGTATAACAATTTTAGTATTAGACTCAGTTCATTGTTACTCGTATCCGAAATTTGCTTTAACCGTAACCTGTTTCAATATTACCCAAACATAATGAAATTATGTAAAATGTTTAATTTAAATTATTAGTATTACATTGTACTTCGAAGTGACAAAATGTCTTTCAAATACAAATATAACAAAAGTGTACTTATTTCTAACAACAATTTATTATTGGGAAAAATAGAGTCATTGAAATATTTCAATTATTCTCTTTTCGGTAATAGATTTTACAATCGAAATGGAAATGAGTATACCATTGTATCTGGTTTTTACAAATTATATTTGGTCTTATTATTGTTATTAGATCTTTTGCGAATAATCAATTTTATCATTTTATGGCGGAGAAAAATGAACAATCACAACCAGCTAATTTACCAACTTTTGACGTGGATTATTCAAATACTGTATGTGTCTTATCATATGATACACAAAATAAATCATTTCAACGCTAAAAAATCTATTAAAATGATAAAAAATCTTGATAATATAGAAAGCGAGTTTCCAAATACGAATGCTTTTTTAAAGAGTAGTTCATTGTTTATAATATTCCAACTAGTTTTTTATACAATTTTTGTATTTGTACAAGTATATGGTTTGAACAATGTCAATCGTATATCTGTGCTTTGGCTTGTTATACAAACATTATTTTTTCAATCATTCATGGGGGTCGCATATCTGATGAGCGTTTTCCAGTTTTGCATTATTACTTGTACTCTCAATTCCTATATGAGCATGATGAATAGATTAATATCAGCAAAGTATTCAATCGATATGCCAGAAAGCCTTTCGACATGTTTTCAAAAAATGGTACTCAATTTCGATTTCGATGTAAGCACTTCGCTCGCCAGAAATTTTTCTGTTGGAATTATGTTTGACTCTTATGTCAAATTAATGAAATCAATTGATTATTGGATTAAAAGACATGCAGTTAGGGTAAGAGTGTTTATACATTTATTGATATCTTAATTAATTTAACATGATGTAATACTTTATATATATATAGATAACGAATTATGTATCTTTATTTACATATAATAATTATCTCTCCACTAATTATTATGGCGTATACATAAATTCGACTTCAAAAAAATCAGATTCCAACTATTTCCGTTTACACTGTTTATATATTATTGAACTATTTTTTTTTTAGTTTATCCACATCAGTATTCTTGTCACTATATTTACAATAAATGCTGTACCAAATATTGATCGCGATGTAAGTATATTTAAGTATTTGCATATTTTTTTTTTATTTTTATATTCTTAAGGGACACAAACAGTTCAACCTAACAAATATCAACATTCAAATCTCTCCATCAAACAAACCAATCAAGGTCCCGCAAATTACCGAAGCGTATGACGAACACGTTGCTAGTAAATAATAACAATACACACTTTACCCTACTCAAATCAAAAGCAAAAAACAAGAACAAAAATCATGAAAAAAGTAGTTAAATTTTTTTTTAAATTACATATCCTTAACAATTTATCAAAACATATAAATCTCAAACTTAGAGAATCAATGTGTAACGAGGGTGGTTATAAAACGTTTTCGATAAAACAAATATACATGATCTTTTTTTTTATTTAAAAAGATCAAAAAGTTTTCATACCACCATTCTATCTATGTCACTTGGAATTGATAGGGCTTACCTGCATTATTATTTTAACAAAGCAAGAGCATTATTAATATGTAGATTTTAATCAAGATACTACATCATGTATTTTTCTATTTTGAGGTATGACATTTTACGCACTTTACTGCCCAACACAATCCGAATTATTCTGATTATAATTTTGTTTCAAATGAAATTCAAATCAATAGTATATCTATAGATTATATCTATATAATATTTTTGTAAAATAATAACATAACTTATAACTTGCGTCATATAAATACATCACGCACTTAAATTATAGTTCAACTAGAGGAGGAAACCTCTATAAAAATTACATCTCTGATAAGGGTTTACCCGTGGTTTCCCCGTTATCGTACAAAGGCAAATGCTGGAGATGTTAAATATAAGGCCGTCCACAGCGGCTCAAAATTATAATAATATGGTTGATGATACATGATAATAACTCATCTCTATTTACTATTATTTCAATATATTGTTTTCTTTTTGTCACATACCTAATTGTCTTGAATACTCTACTACTTAGATAATAAGCTGTAAAGTGTTGTCTTTAGTGTTAAGAATTTTAGTACGTAGCAATACGTAACTGTAAGAACATAGTTTGTAAGAATATTGTAGTAGTGAGTAGTGCCTTGTAGTGAGTATCTCCTCCAAGGGACATTAAGGGTTGTAGTTTGGGGGAGGATTTTGTCGGGGGGAGCCCTTAAGGCAAATCCTGAGCCCTCCCTTTGAATTTTTCTTTTGTTTCGTTGAGTCTGGATGATATAGGAGCTCAGCTCTTAACACATCCAGGGGAAAGTGGTGGGAAAACCCTTAATGTGTCACATACCTAACTTGTAATGAAGCTTCACTTTACTTTTGCCTGATGAGAGCGGAAGCTCTTGAAAGCCGACTCGCATAAATAGTCAAAAGTGGAATAAGTATATATCGCGCTTTTTTAATATGAAATTTATTAATATGCACTTCCACCAAGAACCGTCGGTCGATAAATTAAACTTTATTATCCTTTGAGTATTTTTTTCGTAGGTATTTATAAAAAGTGTATTACTGAAAACAATCATACATTTACAAACAATATTTGCATGGATTTTTTTAATTAATATATTATTGTTTCTTTGACACGGAGAGGACAACTTCCATGTTGTTTCTATCTTCTGGTTGATCCGCTGTCGGCGGCTTGTTGGATATGCCATGATGTCATATTACACTAATATTTTATTTTTACAGAATATCTATAGCAGGGGGAATGCTTTTTTTTGGATTACCACAAGTTACGTCATATTTTTTCTTATATCTCATACATGTACTAACGTGTATAATGAATATACGACGACCAAAATTATTTTATGTAAAGCATTACTCAAAACACCAAAATCTGTAGGTAAGTTATATAAAGCTCTTTTATACATTTGTTAATAAACTTTATTTATTTATTTAATAGGAAATGAGAGAACAGTATGCCAGGTAATGATTGATAACGAAGAACTTTTTACTAATCGCCTGATGATGGAGTCGAGTCTCCGAATACTACATAGTACGCGAAGTTAATAAGTCATTTGGAAGTTAACTACATACTGTGTTTTTTGCAATTTATCTTGATATCGAAGTGTTAGAGCAAGTTGACGAATGAGTGTAGTTGTGTACTTAGATAGCTTGTTCTCGCGAGATGGGAAGGGTGTAAGCGATATTGAAAAGAGAAAAGTTACAGGCGATAAGGTAAATGGTGCAATCCGACCCATAATTGTAAATAGAAACATATCTTCCATAGCTAAAAGGTTGGTGATCTTAGTACTCACACTAATGTATGCAAGTGGGACGTGGACATGGTTAAAGAAGGATGAAAGTGGCATAAATGCAATAGAAATGAGATCGCTGAGAAGGGTGTGCGGTAAAAGTCTAAGAGATCGTGTGCGTAACAGCGCTGTAGATACGAGAAGAATATGGAATGGAAGTTGGTATAAAAACAAGGATGAATGTAAATAAGTTACGATGGTTTGGGGATGTGCAAACAATGAATGAGGACAAAATGAACAAGAAGATATATTTGGCTGAGGGGAATGGAGTTCGGAGACGTAGCCGTCGAAGGATCAAATGGCATGATCATTAATCAAATCCTACAGGACGGTCACGTGTTGAGCACATTGAACAGGAGAGCATGCATGAGGAATTGTATGACAGTGACGGGAGCGAAAGATGTATGCAAGGATAGAAGGAAGTGGTATGTAGGTATGTCTGTATTTATTTATTCGTATCGAACATCGATTCTCTATTACTACTAAGGCAATCTCTCCAGTGAAGAATGTGGATATTAGAAGAATGAGCGGATGCACGAAGAGTGTTGTGGATAGAATGCGTCTGAATAAGTTACGATGGTTTGGACATGCTGAACGAATGAACGAGGTAATAATGAAAAAGAGGATATACTTGTCTAAAAGAAAGGGTGTGAGGAGGCGCGAACATCCGAGAACTACGTGGCTTGATCACTTGGATCAAATTCTTAAGGACGGCCGTGTGTTGATTTAAGGGACCGACGTGCGTGTATGAGAAATTGTATGAATGTGGAGGAAGCGAAAGAAGTATGAAAGGATATATCTATTTGCGTTCCGTTCTCTCTGCCTATCCCACTTGGGACACCGCGTGAGGATATAGTAAAGTATAATATAGTATAGTATAGCAATCTCTCCAGCAGGGTTACTCTTGACACAATCTAAATTTGATCTTAATCTTATGTTGATCTAACCCTACGATGCGCTAATTGACTATAGTCAAAAATACGTGCATTTCAATCCCGCGGTAGCTGAGGATAGTCGTTTTTAACATTTACATGAGTAATTATGGTTGCATTATGTGACATCACCCCAAAAATGTAAGAGACATTAATGTAGACATATTATTGTGATGATATTTATCAACTTTTTTAAATGTAGATATTTTCTATTTCGTACATTCATTAATTCAGGCAGTCAACTATAGCACCTTCGGTGTGAACATGATTTCTTTAGAATTTCGACTAAATGGATGTCGCCAGGCTTCTTCCAATGATAAATCAACAATAAACTTTTCTTATTTAATCTTCAATAATATATTTTCTTTCTTGACATTTCAGAAAAGAAACGAATGCGCACACTCCGCAAATGGCTGAGAAACAATAAACTATACAACCCGAAATGTACCTTCATGCCATTACACATATCGTGCTTACACAATTTAGTCAGCATAGCAGTTTACTACTGTTCCGTTTTTATTATAAGTGGACATTGAAGAAAGAACCTCACAAGAGACAGACTCAAATCGGTTTTTTTCTGGGTTTCGACACGATAAATAAATAATTGAAGAAATGTAGTTTTTTTATTTTTATATTATTCTATTTTAAACAACATCAAGTGATATTTTGATAGCACTTTCATAGAAATAAATCTCAGTTAAACTATGAATACCCAAATGATAGTGTTGTTCTCCAATGTGTCTCAAACATAAAAGATCTAGGAATCACTTTCTCTGAGGATCTAACTTATAACATGTATATAGAGGAAACTGTTAGCAAGGTAATGAGGTGTCTAGGCTTTATATTCAGATTAGCATCCGACCTGCGGTTGACTCAGTCTTATAAGCTACTATTTGTATCCCTCGTGAGACCTCTCTTGGAACACAATACAACTATATGGTCTCCTGATTATACCATCCACAATAATAGTGTAGAGAGGGTGCAAAGAAAGTTTCTGAGACTGATTAACTACTTAAAGGGAATCCCGGTTGAAGATGTGGACTATCCTGCACTGATGGGTGAGCTTGGTCTCCTCGCCTTGAAAAACCGAAGAATGCTGTTTGATCTCTGTTTTATGCATAAATTACTGAATGGCGCCATTGGCTCTCCGGGATTGGTCGAGTTATTACAATTTAGCGTTCCTAACAGGTTAACCAGATAACTGTGACATTCCACTAGTCTAATACTCGTAATAATTATGTTTATTATTTACCACTTATTAGAAATATTAATAAATATTAAGATGAATAGTATGAATGCGATTAGAAATAAAGAGGGATGTATGTTGATGAATGGTCTTGACGTTGTGAATAGATGGAAAGAATATTTTGAGGAGCTGTTTGAAAGTGGAGGCGAATATCCAAGCCAGAATAGTGAAAGGGAAAATGCGAATGAAGCAAGGGATGAAGAAATAACTATGGATGAGGTTAAGAATGCATTGAAGAAGGCGAAGAATGGCAAAGCGGTTGGGTATGATATGATCTCTACGGAATTCATCAGTCTGAGTGGGCTGAGGACTCTCGAATGGTGTCATGCACTCTTTAACCAGTGTTGGAGGGAAGGTTGCACGCCAGAAGACTGGCGAAAAGCTGTGATATGCCCTCTATACAAAGGAAAGGGGTCAAGACTAGAATGCGGGAGTTATCGGGCTATTAGTCTGCTGAGCTCGGTGGGGAAACTGTATGCAAGAATATTGATTGAAAGAGTTCGAAAAGTGACTGAGACGAATGTATGGGATGTGCAAGGTGCCTTTCAGAGTGGTAGAGGGTGTGTGGACCAGATCTTCTCCTTGCGAATGGTGACAGAGAAGCTCCTGGAGAAACACCAGAAGCTTTTCTGCGCGTTTGTTGATCTAGAAAAGGCTTATGATAGAGTAGATCGTGAGAAAATGTGGCAAGTACTATCAATGTGTGGGGTGGGTAGTCGGCTAATTCGCGCCATTGCGTCCCTATATACAGGAAGTTCTGCGTGTGTTAGAGTGAACAATAACCTGTCGGAATGGTTCACATTGACAAAAGGAGTAAAACAAGGGTGCGTGATGTCGCCATGGCTTTTTAACCTATACATTGATCATTGTATTCGTCCATTGAAAGAACTGAATGTAGGTGTTGATATGAATGGGATGAATGTAAGAGCGTTAATGTTTGCCGATGATTTGGTATTGATGGCTGAAAGTGAAAGTGATCTACAGCGAATGATGACGTGTGTGTATGAAAATTGTGCGATTAATGGATTGAGAATGAATGCAAAAAAGACAAAAATCATGGTGTTTGAAAGAGGAAGTGAGAGAACAGTATGCCAGGTAATGATTGACAACGAAGTGTTAGAGCAAGTTGACGAATGTGTGTACTTAGGTAGTTTGTTCACGAGAGATGGGAAGTGTGAAAGCGATATTGAAAGGAGAAAAGTTGCTGGCAATAAGGTAAATGGTGCAATCCGACCAATAATTGCAAATAGAAACATATCCACCACAGCTAAAAGGTTGGTGCACTCTGCTATCTTAGTGCCAACACTTATGTATGCAAGTGAGACGTGGACATGGTTAAAAAAGGATGAAAGTGGCATAAATGCAGTGGAAATGAGATCGTTGAGAAGGATGTGTGGCAAGAGTCTGAGAGATCGTGTGCGTAACAGTGATATACGAAAGGAATGTGGAATGAAAGTTGGTGTAATAACAAAGATGAATGTAAATAAGTTAAGATGGTTTGGGCACGTGGAAAGAATGAATGAGGACAGAATGACTAAGAAGATATATTTGGCTGAGAGGAATGGTGCTCGGAGACGCGGACGTCCGAGGATTAAATGGCAAGATCATTTAAATCAAATCCTACAGGACGGTCACGTGTTGAGCACATTGAACAGGAGAGCATGCATGAGGAATTGTATGACAGTGACGGAAGCGAAAGATGTATGCAAGGATAGAAGGAAGTGGCGCTCGATCCTTTCTGCCTACCCCGCGAGGGAAGCGGCGTGATGGTATGTATGTATGTATGTATAAATATTAATAAATAATAAATATAATAAATAATAACTTATTAGAATTCACAGACTGGGGAACCTGGTAGGAGACCATACTGATATTTTTGCTGACAGTTTCCCAAAATTCAAAACTGACTTTGTTAACTATTTAAAATCACAAAACTGACATAGGGCAATCGAGGTTTGAGTTCTGACTTTTTAGTGTTCTATCTATCTATCTATTCCCTCACGCCGTATCCCAAGTGGGGTAGGCAGAGAGAACGGAACGCCAATTAGATCTGTCCTTACATACTTCTTTCGCTTGCTCTACAGTCATACAATTTCTCATGCACGCACGTCGGTTTCTTTTACTCAAAACACGGCCGTCCTTGAGAATTTGATCTACATGTTCAAGCCATGTAGTTCTCGGACGCCCGCGCTTCCTCACATCCCTCCTTTCAGCCAAGTATATCCTCTTTGTCATTCTTTCCTCTTTCATTCGTTCCACATGACCAAACCATCTCAATTTATTTACACGTATTCTATCCACAACCCTCCTCTTGCATCCACTCATTCTTCTAATATCCTCATTCCTCACTCTATCACGCAACTTTTTAGTGTTTACTATTTTTATAAATTTTTATTAATATGTTGACCCATATTAACTTTCTGATTGTTTTATTTAATTGATTATTATGACTGATACATTTTGTTTTATATCTACTGTTGAAATGCTTAATTCTGATATATTGTGTATAACCATTTTATTTGTTTTTATACTAAGTAATTAATGGCTACAATCTATATATGTATGTTTTTTAATGGATTTTTTAAATCATCACATTCTATAATTATTGCTGAATTTCTGACTATTTTACTTGAAACTATGTAATTGTCTTATCTGTTTAATTATTTATAATCAATAATTTTGACGTACCTAATTTATATTATTTTAAGATTTTTTATTCTTGATTTATTGTTAATATAATTAACATAAAAAAAAATTATATGGTTATCAAAATAACCAAATGATATGGATATTAATTGTTTTATTGTGAAAGCCACAAATATTAATCATATTAAGAAAATTTTATAATTTTGTACAGGTTATATTATTTTAATGCTTTTAGGTAATCAATTATTTTTTAAATAAATACAACTTAAAGTAGGTAATGAGTTTTTTGCTATTAATTACAAAACCTATTTAGTCACAAAAATCAGTTCTTTTGTCTATTGGACATAGAGAACAACAGCTGTTTTCAAGCATTACCATTTGTGATCAATCTTAAATAAAAAAATAAAAAATGTCATTCAAAAATCAAAATAAAAAATCTGTAGTGATTTCTAATAACAAACTTTTATTGAGAAAAATAGAATCTTTAAAACACATAAATTATTCATTTCTATGTATTAAATTTTACAATCGAAGTGGAAATGAATACACCATTATATCTGGTTACTACAAAATATGTATATAATTATGATACTTTTGTTATTAATCGACATTTTTCGTATATCAAATTTCATCCACAATTTGCGAAATAAACCAGTTAAATACGAACAATTTATTTACGTTATTTTGAGTTTGTTATTTAATATAAGTTTTACGTTTTACCATTTAATTTACAAAATAAACAATTTTAACGCAAAAGGAGCGATTAAAATGCTTAAAAACATCAATGACGTTGAAAGCAAATTTCCTGACATGTATATGTTTTTAAAGAATAGTTCGTTTCTACAGTTCAAATGATCTCTCATATAATTTTTATTTGTGTTGAAGTGTGTAGTTTAAGCGCAATTTATCTTCATAGTGTAACGTGGTGGATCTTTGTTAAAAACTTATCAATATTTTTATTTACGGGGATAACCTATTTATGTACCATATTCCAGTTTTGTACAATCACATATACCATCAATTCTTACATTTGCATGATCAATATTCTCATATCTACAAAGTATTTAAACTGTACCATGGAAGACCTTTCAACATATTTCCAGAAATCTCTACTTAAAATTGATTTTGCTCAAACCCTTCGCACACCAATTATCGACCTATAGAAATATTATGGGATTTCTATATTAAATTTATTAAAGCCTATAATAATTGGCTCCAAAAGCACACTGTTGTGGTATGTACTTTTATATACATTAGAGTTTTAAATTTCTTGTTTAATTGTATACAAATAAAGCTGTCATGGGCATATTCACATGAAAATAATTGGAAAAAAGATATAAATACTTTGCAGCAAAGTGAAAATATTGGAAATTGATAATATTTATTTATTTATTTATTCTTCTTGCACATCATCATTACATAAAAGTGTAAACAAAAAAATATAAAATTTTTAAAAACTAGGACGATGTGCAGTGGCGAGATTATCACTATAAAGTGATTTCTTCCATCTAACCACGACACATTGACATAAACCTAGTAAAAACAAATCTGTGGTGACAAGGTAAAGGGGCATAAGTCAGTTTTGCAGTATTGAGTTATTCCCTCCACAGATATGTAGGTATTTGTCATATCTCACAAAGTAATAGCATCAAGGGTAGCCTATGGTACTAGGTAGCCCATGATGCCATTATTTGTGAGGTATGACATATATCTACATTTCTGTGGAGGGAACAACTCAAAACTGCAAAACTGACTCACGCCCCTTTACCTTGTCGCCACAGAAATTTACTTAAAGAAACATATAAAACATTAATACACAACAAAGGAAAAAAAAGAAAATTTAAAATAATATTTGACACACACCCAGGAACGGATACTGAGTTAGAAGATAGCATTTTTTCCTTAACACAAGATTTAAAAACATTGAGCGATTGTGAAACTCTATGCGAAGAAGGAAGATTGTTCCAACAACGAGCACCATAAACTGAGAATGATTTCGATAAATAATTGGTAATGTGTGTAGGAATTGCCAGAAGACGCTCGTTATTGGATCGCAATGGTAGGCCATGTCTCGCTAAATACTCGAAATTTTCTTTTAAATAGTAGGGAGAAGACGTGGAATAGAGTATTTTGTAAAAAAGTGATAGAATATGAAGTTCACGTCTTTGATGCACAGTTAGCCACTTTAGATTGACTCGATATCTACTGGGAGATATGATCAGACCTCTTGAGATTGAAAATAAATCGGATACCATAATTCTGAAGTCTCTCAATTTTATTTGACAGGTTTTGGTTGATATCGAGATATACTGCATTAGCATAATCTATGAGAGGCAGCAGCAGAGATTGAACAAGTAAGGTTTTGATTTTAGTTGGAAGGAACATTTGATATCTTTTAAGAGAATGCTTTACCTCCAGGCTTGTTTTGAACAAATGATTAATTTTTCTACTATGCGATTTATTCACGAGAGAGAAGTCTTTCGTGAATAAATTGCATTGTAGAAAAAATATTTCGTAAGGAGTGCAGTGATTTGTGGATGGACGTAGTATTACTCATAGAATGTAGAATATATAGGCCAATCTACATAACTCCAAATCCCAAGAAATCCTTGGTTCCATAAATCAAAACTTAACTGACCTGAAATTACTGCCATAATTAATATGTTGAATGCGATTTGTGCACTGTAGACTGGACGCTCATCTTTTTAAAATTCAACTAAAATGTCTTCATTTTTTCGAATACCTGCAAATGTAGTATGGCAATTTGGATTATTATTATAAATAAATCATCGTACGAAGAAATTATAGCAATTACTTAAGATATACATAGTTATATTACTATTTGTTATATTTCAAATAATCCATTTTCATTATGTAATTATATAGGTAAGTATTCTCAACTACTTCCCGTTCATCTTTTTATTAGAAAATTGTCACGTCAGGGTATAAAACATAATGGATAGTATTTTAAACGTGTGACTGAAAATTTAAACTGGAGGTTGAAAAAAATACCGAAATGACCAAACAGAATTACTGACTCAGCGACTAAATATGTGCGATTACATGATAAATACTAATGCGTGAGCAACCACTTTATATTTATTCATTTATTCGTTTATATTTAATGTTTCAGTGTTGAAATTGTGAAACAACATTTTAATAATATAAAATATAAAAAAACACTGTTTTGTGTTTATTTATTTGTTTTTTAACATCTCCCGTAGGTCCTTTACAGGAGACTTGGGTTTATACTATACTATACTATACCCTCACGCCGTGTCCCAAGTGGGGTAGGCAGAGAGAACGGAACGCCAAACAGATCTATCTTTACACACTTCCTTCGCTTCCTCCACATTCATACAGTTTCTCTGGGTTTATCAACATTACAATAATACAACAAGAAGGAAAACATTAATACAATAGAAAAGGCGTAACAGACACCAAAGACATTAAAAATATTGAAAAGTCAAGACACAATAAAATAATTATAGACACATTATTTTTTCTTCAGTACTAAAAGGATGTAAAGGGTCCCTTTAGCACCATGTCAAAGTGTAAAAAATATTTTATCAAAGTTAATAACAAATCCACATCAAAAAACAAATTATGAAAACAAGTTACAACAAAGGAGTGTATGCTTCACGAAAAAATAGGCCTGTAGTAAGAGCATTAGAACAAAGTCATTTCGCAAGAACAAAGTCAATGTTAGTATAATAATAATATTATTAGTAAGTTATTGAGTTAGTACAATATGTTATTGAAGACATGTTAAATTGTTGGTTAAAATCTCGTCAATAGAGTAGAAAGCATTGCTAACAAGATACTTTTTTACCTCTCTCTTGAGAGTTTCACATTAATGTATACCAAAGTAGGTATACTACAATAATTACGCCTAGCGCTTTCACCAATACATTGGCATCATCAGGGCGGAGTATAAACATTTACATAAACAGTTTATACTCCGCCCTGATGATGCCAATGTACCTATTGGTGAAAGCGCTAGGCGTAATTGTAGTATACTTTGGTTTACATTCAAGTGAAACATAAAACAGAGTATTTTTTAAATTTTATATTATTTATTCGTTTACTTTTATTCATTTATTCATTTACATTTATTCATTTGTTCATTTGTTCATTTGTTCATTTGTTCATTTGTTCATTTGTTCATTTATTCATTTATTCATTTGTTCATTTATTCATTAATTAATTTATTCATTTATTAGTTTCTTCGTTTATTCGTTTATTCGTTTATTCGTTTATTCATTATTCATTTATTGTATAAAATAAACCATGAACAGCATTACAGTAAAAAAAACCTTTTCGATGTGACTGTCCGTAAACAGTAAACAATCAAGACACTAATAAAATACAACACAAAAATACAGACACATACAACTTCTCAGGGACAATATTGTGGCGTACATTTTGAATAAAAAAAAAAAAAAAATTATTTCATTAGACCTATAGGGTCACAAATATTGAAGTACTAAGAAAAACTGGAATTGACAGGGTACTCCTGTTGGATGTCAAAGCGCGTAAGATCTGTATCTGGGTCATATAATGCGTGGAGAAAAGAATGACATTTTACGGTTGATTATGACAAGTAAAATAGAGGGACGTCGGAGGCTGGCAGAAGGCGGACATCGTGGCTGCGCAATATACAAAATTGTACTTTATTCTTCAACATTTCCCGTTGGTCCTTTACAAGACATTTGGGTTCATCAATATAATAATAATACAACAAGAAGGAAAACACTTATACAATAGAAAGAGAATAACAGGACTGGAATGAGAGGCGTGTAGGAGTTGTTCCAGACAGCGCAGGACCGAGAAGCTTATGCCAGAGTGATCACCAACGTCAGGGGGACCTGACAGAGCACCTACAGAAGAAGAAGATGTCAGTTTAAGAATTAAAAATTAAACGATTCATTTGTCTTGATATTTTCCGTAAATCACTCGATATAGGCATGACGTCGCCTAGTTAGTATTTTCAGTAGCTTGTTAGATATTATCATTCTTTTACCTAGTATGAACTAAGGTTCAGTTTTTGTAGCTCAGTTATTTATTTATTTGTTCTTTTTGCACATCATCATTGTACAACGGTGTTCAAAAACAATATTGAAATTTTAAAAAAACCAGGACGATATGCAGTGGCGAGATTATCACTTTAAAATGATTTCTTCCATCTAACCACAAATTGTGAATTGATTTCTTTCCTATCCTTTTCCTGTCCTCCCCGTACCAAAAAAAAATCAGAGATTCAGGATGGGTGGCAAACCTCTTCGTTGAATCTGAGATGTGAAATATCTTTTACACGACACTTGAAGACCAATTTTTTGTCGAGTGCTCCACGGAAATGAAATTTTGTATAACAATTTAAGTATTAGACTCAGTTCATTGTTATCCGAAATTTGCTTTAACCGTAACCTGTTTAAATATTACTCAGACATAGGCAATGGAATTAAGTAAAATGTTTTATTAAAATTAGTATAACATCGAATTTTGAAGTGAAAAAATGGCTTTCAAATACAAAAATAAAAAAAGGGCTATAATTTCTAACAACAGTTTATTATTGGAAAAAATTGAATCGTTGAAATATTTTAATTATTCAGTTTTCGGTGTTAGATTTTACAATCGACATGGAAATGAATATACCATTGTATCTGGTTTTTACAAATTATATTTGATGTTATTATTGATTCTAGACATTTTGCGAATAATAAATTTTATTTTTTTATGGCGGCGTAATATTATCCATCCCAATCAGCTAATTTACCAACTTTTGACGTGGATGGTTCAAATATTTTATGTGTCTTATCATTTGATACACAAAATATATCATTTCAATGCTAAAAGATGTATTAAAATGATAAAAAATCTTGATAATATTGAAAGCGAATTTCCAAATACGAATGTTTTTTTAAAGAATAATTTATTGTTTACCATGTCCCAATTAGTGTTTTTTACAACTTATCTAATTGTACAAGCATATAACTTGAACAATTTCAATCGTATATCTGTTCTTTGGCTTGTTATGCAAACATTATTTATTCAATTATTCATGGGGGTCGCATATCTGATGAGTATTTTCCAGTTTTGCATAATAACCTGTACTCTCAATTCTTATATGTGCATGATGAACAAATTAATATCAGCAAAATATTCAATCGACATACCAGAAAGCCTTTCGACATATTTTCAAAAAGTGGTACTCAAATTTGATTTCGATGTTGACACTTTGCACGCCAAAAATTTTTCTGTTGGAATTATGTTTGATTCTTATGTCAAATTGATTAAATCAATTGATTTTTGGATAAAAAGACATGCAGTTAGGGTAAGAGTGCTAATACATTTATTGATGTCTTAATTAATTAATATATATTTTTTATTTACCTATAGTTTACGAATTATGTGTGTTTATTTACATATATTTATTATCTATCTATAATAACTATTATGTCATTTTTCTTAATTCAACGATTCTTTAATCTTGTCTTGATTATAACTTGATAATTCCTGAATATTTTCTCTTGACATTTTATGACATAATAAAAAACTACATTATTATAAGATGGTAAAAAGAAACAAAATAATTCTATACTACATAAAATTATAATACAGGCCGATAAAAATCATAAAATCATAAATGACGAAACAGTAGGTCCGCGACTAAACTAATTAAATATTTTGTTAGAATCTTGGGGTAGGAAGGAACTTCATGCTAGACACCTCAATGAGTGTTTTCTGGATGTTGTGTTATTAAATTTGACTTCATATTCTCGGTTGGATAGGTATGAAGACATCCACGTCAAAACCTTGTCCTTAATGCCTTATGCTCTAGCTTTGAGAGAAGTATACTATGATCAACCGTGTCATAAGCTGCACTCATATCGAGGAAAGACACTAGTGCTAGTTCGGCATTTCCCATGCGAGATATTAGGTCCGATACAGTTCTCATGAGTATCGTTTCAGTGGAGTGAAACTGCCGATAGCCAGATGGGTTTTTTGCAAGAAGGTTCGTCACATTAAGGAACTTTGTCAATTGATCACACACAATTCGTTCTAGTAGTTTTAACAGGGAGCACAGGTTTATTATTGGACGGTAGTTGCCGGGACAATTAGAGTCTAAGTTGTGTTTTTTTTTAATATTGGTTTGACTATTGACTTTTTAAAGTTACAAGGAAATATGCCATTACTATTTTAGTGATTACTGGAGTGAGGATATCGACACAGATTTTCACTAGCCATGTGAGAAGAGAATCAAGTTCAGATAGTTTGTTTGGCTGTTTGAATTTTTTCACTTCTTCTTCCGAGAGTGTTGAACTTGGTGAAACAGAGAGAGATGAGGTGTTCTTAGTATAAGAATGTGATACAGATGTTGATCGGATGTTTTCGATTTTTTCATTTAAATAGTCTGCAACTTCTTTATACACTGAGAAAAATACTCAAAACGAATCATTTGTACGGTACTATCAGATTAGGACCAGAGATCGTACAAACGATTCATTGGTATAAATCTATAATATTAACTCTTCGCAAACAAATCATTGGTAAATTTACCAACAACTTGTTTCCGAAGAGTTAATATTATAGATTCGTACTAATGAATCGTTTGTACGATCTCTGGTCCTAATCTGATAGTACGTACCAATGATTCGTTGTGAAATTTCGTTAGTATTTTTCTCAGTGTATTATAATAAACACTTGTTATATTCTAAAAAAGTTTTTGAACACAGATATTTCAGGCACAATGCTGGTATTTTGATCCCGCGTTTTGAGCCTAATTCTTTGATATCCTGTATACCTGGATAGATGAATTTTTCCCGGCATTAGACTGTTAAGTTTTTGTGTGACCATGACTGATCATATGGAGACTTATCTGGTTGTAAAATGCTGAGAAGTGTGGATGGCAATTCAGCCGCCGCGTATAAAAACAAATAATATGACATTTTATTTATTCTACAATTAGTTGCTTCTACAAAATTTAACAGATGTAGTTTGAAGCCTTTGTCGTGGGCACAGTCGATATATGTTCTTTTGTCGATGGAATGTATTTTGGTTTTCCACATGCATTTTAGACGCAATTAGAATCACTGCATAATATAAGAATAGACAGGTAGGTATTTGTCTTATTTGTGAATTGACATTGTTTAAATATTGATTTTTTTTTCAAGTTTAATTTATCGACTGACGGTTCTTGGTGGAAGTTCATATTAATAATTTTTAAAATGAAACACAATATATTGTTATTCCACTATTGACTTTATTTATTTTGCGAGCCGGCTTTCAAGAGTTTCCGATCTCATCGTCAGGCAAAAGTAAAGGGTACTTTAGTATGAATATGGGCTTGTAACCCGAAACACATGTAACTGTGAATAAAGAAATTTAAAACTCTACAGTATTTTTTACTTATATTTTTTTTTAATCTAAAAATGGAGTTTTACTCATTAAGTGAAAACAAAATCAGTGAAAGGGTACTTTGTTGCGAGCCCGCTTTCAAGAGTTTCCGCTCTTGAAAGCCGGCTCGCAAAATAAATAAAGTCAATAGTGAAATAGCTATATAATATTGTGTTTCATTTTAAAATTTTTTTTTTTAGTTCATCCACATCTGTGTTCTTGTCACTGTATTTACTATCAATGCTGTACCAAATATTGATCGCGAAGTAAGTATATTTTAGTGTTAACTTATTGTGTGGGATGATGTACGTGTATTAATATGTGGTGTGGGATTTGTGATGTGTATGGTTGAGGAATATTTATTTATTTATTTATTTAATACATAAACGGCTATCGCCTTTTAAAACATCAAGAAAAATACATTTCACAATAATAAAATCTTCAATTTCCAATAAAAAAGCATTAAGAATTACTAAAAACATAACAAAAACAATACAATAATTCATCAACCCATCCATCTCACATCATCAGTTATATTACAATCTTTCATAAATCTCATACAAAACACAGAGAACATTAATACAGTTTAAATAACAAATTTCACAATTAATTGTATATTTATATGCATTTCTTCCCATTTTGTCTATAAAAAAAAATAATCAAAATAACAACGAAATGTATGACATGACGTCTCGCTAGCATCAGGCGGGTAACAATTATAATTATACTACATACTGTACAATGTACAGTAAGCACCCGCTTATGAGGCAGCGAGTATGGTACAACTTGGATTGATCAATGGTAAAAAACACAAACATACACAAAAACTCATGATAAAAAAATAATTACGAGACTAAAATAAAACTAGAGATTAAAATATTCAATGTAAGGTTAATTAACTGATATTGTGAACAAGATTGAAACTTCATCTATAAATATTGTAAATCACATCAGTAAGTAAGTTAATCGTAGCAAAAAAGAATACATAAATAATCAAAAAATGAAAAATACAATTCAAAAATTTAAATCGTATCTATAATTAAATAACTTCAATCATGACATAAAACAAAATTATAATCACAAATAAAGGAGATGAAGTGAATAATTAAAATCTTTATAACATCAATACCGTGAAACATATCAATCTATAAACATATAAAATAAAGGAAAATTATCATGAATTAAATAAATTCAATTTCACCAAAATTCAAAATTTCACTAAAATTCAAAATATGGGTCAACAATATGTTGTTTCTTTTTTATTATTGTTATTTTGTATGGAGAAATGGTTTGTTTGTGTATTATTTTATATATGGAGTGCAGTATTTGTTTACAGTGCAGTACAGCAAAGTTAACAGGGCAGTATTTGCTTGTTATGAATGTGATTATGTATATGAATGCTTTTTGTAATTTTGTATACTTTTGTATATGATTGATATGTTTGTAAGATGTCTGCCCTAGTACAGGACCTACCTATTGAGGCAGCATCAATAAAGTATGAATGCAAAATTTAAATTTATTGAGAGAAATAAATAAATTATTTTATTTTATTTATTAGCCAAGCAAATCATAGTCATTTGGTACAAAGTACAAAGTAATAGGTGCTCCACGGAATTGAAAACAATCATCCATATTTACAAACAGTATTTGCATAGATTTTTTTACTGAATATCTTATAGTTTCTTTGGCACGAAGAGGACGATTTCCATGTTTCTATCTTCTGGTTGGTCCGCTGGCTAACCGGCTTGTTGGATGTGCAATGATGTCATAATATATTAATATATTTTTTACAGAAGGGATTTGACAAAGTGATTGCTTATTTTTGGATTACCACAAGTTACATCATATTTTTTCTTATATCCCACACATGTACAAGTGTGTATGATGAATATAAGAAAACAAAAATTATTTTATGTAAACTATTACTCAAAACACCAAAATCTGTGGGTAAGTTATTTATTTATTTACATAATAAACGGCTGTGTTAGCCTTTACAAATAATACAATAAATAAAAAACAATCAAGGAAGGAATTATGCATATGTAAAGAAAACAATACAAAAAAAATACAGAAATAACATACACACATGTTTAAAAAAGGTTAAAGTGGCATAAATGTTGTAGAAACGAGATCGTTGAAAAGGATGTGCGGTAAAAATCTGAAAGATCGTGTGCGTGATAGTGGTATACGAGAAGAATGTGGAATGGAAGTTGGTGTAATTACAAGGATAAATGTAAATAAGTTACGATGGTTTGGGAATGTGGAGAGAATGAATGAGGACTGAATGACCAAGAAGATATATTTGGCTGAGAGGAATGGTGCTCGGACAGGTAGGCGTCCAAAGATCAAATGGCAAGATCATTGAAATCAAATCCTACAGGATGGTCACGTGTTGAGCACATTGGATAAGAGAGCATGCATGAGAAATTGTATGACAGTGACGGAAGCGAAAGATGTGGTATGAAAGGAAGTGGTATGATGGTATGTATATACTTTAAATGTATTTATTTGTGTCAAACCTAGAAACTCAATCAGTACTAAGGTAATCTCTCCAGCAGGGTCACTCTTGATACAATCTAATTTAAATTTCTAATTTTGGATGGTTGAACTGAACATCTTGGTATTTCCGTTCAGACGGCACCCGAGAACAGGGTAATAAGTAGGGCCTTCAGCCAAATCAGAGAAAGAACCTTGGATGTTTGGCAGGAAAGATGGGACCGGGGGAGAACCGCTAGACTTGTATACGATATTCTTCCGGATGTAAGAGAGAGGATTATAAGGCGCTTCCTGTCTTTCAGTCACTTTGCCGTGCAGTTGGTAACGGTACACGGGGAGTTTAAAGCCAAGCTCTTTGAGTTAGGGCTGACGGACGATCCGTGGTGTGCTTGTGGGACGGGAGCTCAGTTTGCGGGGCATATCCTGTGGGAATGCCCAATGATGACGGATGCGAGGGATCTAATGATTGATAGTTTGAGTGATGATACTCCCAGGCCCGTTTGGTCTGGGGAATTAATGATTTGCCCGAGAAATTTCAGGGCCTTTTTGGATGCGGATGTCTGGGTGTCTCGGTGGGACCTTTTGCGTGAACCGGGGCTACCCTCGGCTTACCTGGATGAGCTTGATGGTTGATTTTGCCTTGTGTGATCGTGGCTGTTGCGAGCGAACTCGTTTCTTCGTTTTTTGTGCTGTCCTGTCTCTTTTGGTGGAGAGTCTTAGGTCTGGGAGGGATGTCCCTTGGGGAGCGAAGCGTGTCTGCGAAGACTCCAGTATCGGCGACTCTTGGGTTCACCGGCATGAATACCAAAAGAAGTTTCTGGACACCTCAACTCAGCTCTCTGCTCATTTTTTTTCTTTCTTTTCTTAATTTTTATTTCTAATATTTTGTTCTAAATATTGATTTGTTTTCTAGGTTAAGGAAATGCCTTTGTAAATATATTGTAAGTTTTATATTGTGAATGTATTTGCTTCTCTCAGCTAGAGGGGCATCGAAGGAGTGTAGTCAAAAGATTCCACACATGGAAGTTATAATATGGTGGTTTGGTGGTTTATGGCCGGCCAGCCCCTCAGGCTGCCCACTATGGTGCCTCCGGTGTGGACAAAATTTGTGCAGTGTAGAATTCGGACAAATGGAAGTCCCCAGAATTCTGCGCTTTCCGGGTGGTCGGTGGGACTCCTTCAATGACACAATCTAAATTCGATCTTAATCTTGTTTTGATCTTAAACCTACGATGCACCAAGTAACTTTGGTGAAAAAAACGTGCACATGCCAATCCCGTGGCAGCTGAATATAGTCGTTTTCAACAGTTACACGAGTATTATGGTTGTATTATGCAACATCACCCCAAAATAATAATATTAATTTCCCAAAATATTTTTACAGGACAAAGTATAACATTTTTTATTATTTAAATTTACATTATTATGCACTCAATACTACCTCACTGGATTTGCACCCATATCGAGGTAATATTAAATGTAACAACTACAAAAAAAAAAACATAAAACTACTATACTATACCCTCACGCCGTGTCCCAAGTGGGGTAGGCAGAGAGAACGGAACTCCAAACAGATCTATCTTTACACACTTCCTTCGCTTCCTCCACAATCATACAGTTTCTCATACACGCACGTCGGTTCCTCTTACTCAAAACGCGGTTGTCCTTGAGAATTTGATCCACGTCATCAAGCCACGTGGTCCTCGGACGCCCGCGTTTCCTCACACCCTTTCTTTCAGACAAGTATATCCTCTTTGTCATTCTTACCTCGTTCATTCGTTTAACATGTCCAAACCACCGTAGTTTATTCTCGCGCATTCTGTCCACAACACTCTTCTTGCATCCGCTCATTCTTCTAATATCCTCATTCTTCACTCTATCACGCAGCGTTTTACCAACCATTCTTCTCAACGATCGCATCTCCACTGCATTTATTCCACTTTCGTCCATAAAACCATATAACAAATAACAAAAATTTAAACAATCAAAGGAAGAAAAAAATCTTTAAAAAAATGTACGAAACATTGGTGTAAACATTAAATGTAAATAAAAAAATTAATATTGTGTAAATAAAAAATTAATATTGTTATTATATTTCAACATTTATATTATAATGTACAGTGAAACCTCTATCTATCGTTCCTCGAATAATAATTGTTTTCCCAATTTGTGGTTATTTTTTACAGTTCCGAATTAGTTTCATACAAAAAATGTAAAAATATATCGCATCCATCGTTTCTGTATATGATTTTATCGCATTGACCGTTTAAATTACACAAAAAATCGTATGTGTATAAAAACATTGGAGAGCGAGCGAGAAAGAAAGAACAGTTTGTTGATTCTGTCGGCTGTCTTTTATGATAGTAGGTACGTCAGTAGGTTCAATAAAAAAAGCAAATGATGATGAAAGATTACATACAGTATAAAGTATGATTTTGCTCTCCATGCAGCTTTCTTTTTATTTTGTTACCTACTTTATTTTTTATTTCAACAAATTGATTTATAACTTTTGAAACATGTACCTATCATTTTCAAAAAACCTATAAACTCGTATAGGTATGTGATTTTTTTCCCGCATTGATTGTTTTCCTGCATCTATAGTTTATTAATTTCAATAGGTCCCTTCAAAAACGATAGATAGAAGTTTCACTGTATTTTCTAATTTTGTCTGCCCACTTAGACAAGACAAGATTGAGTGTCGAGTTTCGGATAATCGGAAGTCCCTAGACTTCTTTGGTATCCGAGCGGAAGGTTGATCTCCTTCAATGATTGAAAGTTCAAGGATAAATCAGCAACCACCTTTTCATATTTGATTTTTAATTAATGTATATTTTGATATTTCAGAAAAGAAAGAAATACGCACACTCTGCAAATGGTTTGGAAACAATAAACTATACGACCCGGAATGTGCATTCATGCCATTACACATATCGTGCGTATACAATTTAATTAGCATTGCAGTTTACTACTGTTCCGTGTTTATTATAAGTGGATATTGAAGAATTTTAGTTTTTGTTTATAGTATATTATTCTAATTTATTGAATATAGGTATAACAAATCAATATATGTAGTTATCAAATTAATATAGTTATAAATTAAGCCCATTGACTACCCGTCAAAAGAGCTATACTCAGAGGCAAGAGTTTTAACAGTCGACAGCTTATACGTGCGGTCTACGATACTTCAGGTGTTCAAGGAACATAGGACTTCTCCTGTGAGACGAGAAATATCAAACAGTAGAGTCTTAAGACTAATAAATAAACTGCCAATACCGATGTGCAGGAAGGATGTGGCCCAGCGGCACTATTCGTACTTGGGAGTCAAACATTTTAATGAACTTCCCAGTGAGGTGCGAACCGTTCATGATTATGAGCGGTTCAGTAGATGTGTGAAGGAATATGTTGTAAAGAGAAATATGAATTCAGTATGAGATGAGATGCGATTTATAATGAGTGATTCTATGTATGTCTTGTGTATCTTTGGTTTATTTATTTTTTTCTGTTCGGAGAGTGATGAAGTATGTAAATGATGGTATGAGTGTGTGTAAAGGTGTGTAAGGGTGTGTGTGAGGGTGTGTATGTGTGTGTATTGGATGGTATGTTTTTGATATTATTAATATTAGTGGCATTTACAATGTGATAATTTCGCGACATGATTAATAAAAATGAGTTTTTCTTACTGTGTTTTAAATTATCACTATGAATTTTTATTTTGCGACCGGTTTCGACACGTTAGTGTCATTGACGAGCACAGTGCTCGTCAATGACACTAACGTGTCGAAACCGGTCGCAAAATAAAAATTCATAGGTATGTTTTTGGGTTGGAATGAATTGTGAATGATGGATGGTGGGACAATATAGTTAAGTATAGAAATATAGTTAGGAATAATGTGTATTGTGTGAAATATATATGTAAATGTACAAGTATATAATGATTAATTGGTATATAATCCCTCCCTATACACGAGATATCTCTAATAGGGAGGTAGAATATTATTATAACTGTTTTTTTTTATTGTTTGTTGAAAAAATTGTATTGTGTACTTTGGTAATAAATATATTTATTATTATTATTATCAAATACTCGTATGGATAGTAATTGTTTTATTGTAAAAGCCACACACATTAATCATGTTAAGAATATTGTATGATAAAGTAGGTACTAGTAATATTATAATAATGTTTTCAGGTAATCGTTTATTTCTTAAATAAATACAACTTAAAGTAATGAGTTTTTTTTTGCTATTAATTACAATACCTACTAAGGTAACATACCCTATTTCTGACACCTACCCAATAGCTGACAATTTTATTTTGATGAACGAAAATAAGGAAACCATAGCCAGTACATGTTGCGTGACTATTCATAATTGTACATTATTATCTATGAATCACTTTTAATATAACTTTTTGTCTTATGTTATTTTAAATAAATGTCAGTTGATAATTTGCGTTCAGACATAGTGCGTATTTGTGTATTCTGTCATTTTGCTTAACATTTTTGTTAAGAAATAGGTGTCTTGAATCAAGAGATTTGCATCAATATTTTCTCACTAATATGTCCATGTTGTTGTAAATATTGTAAATCAAGTCATGAATTTTGATATTAGATATGTTAAATGTTCATATAACCTAAAAATAATTTTTTTAAGGGGGTGTCAGGTATTGGGTACGTAGATTATCCAATTATCGTAGAGTATCCAATAGCTGACACCCGTGTCAGTTTTTGGTGTTTTGAGAATTTTGTAATTAACGGTTAGAGATTAAATATTTCTTTTCAGAAAGCATTCTCAACGCTATACTCAAAGACACATCTTTATACGCTATTGGGATCCAATACCTGACAACGTGTGTCAGATATTGGTTCCTCAATTTTTGAAAAAAATATTCATACAACGTAAATCCCTATTCCTGACACCAAATATACATACATACACATACATACCATCACGCCGCTTCCCTCGCGGGGTAGGCAGAAAGGATCGAGCGCCACTTCCTTCTATCCTTGCATACATCTTTCGCTTCCGTCACTGTCATACAATTCCTCATGCATGCTCTCCTGTTCAATGTGCTCAACACGTGACCGTCCTGTAGGATTTGATTTAAATGATCTTGCCATTTAATTCTCGGACGTCCGCGTCTCCGAGCACCATTCCTCTCAGCCAAATATATCTTCTTAGTCATTCTGTCCTCATTCATTCTTTCCACGTGCCCAAACCATCTTAACTTATTTACATTCATCTTTGTTATTACACCAACTTTCATTCCACATTCCTTTCGTATATCACTGTTACGCACACGATCTCTCAGACTCTTGCCACACATCCTTCTCAACGATCTCATTTCCACTGCATTTATGCCACTTTCATCCTTTTTTAACCATGTGTGTTGCCACTTGCATACATAAGTGTTGGCACTAAGATAGCAGAGTGCACCAACCTTTTAGCTGTGGTGGATATGTTTCTATTTGCAATTATTGGTCGGATTGCACCATTTACCTTATTGCCAGCAACTTTTCTCCTTTCAATATCGCTTTCACACTTCCCATCTCTCGTGAACAAACTACCTAAGTACACACATTCGTCAACTTGCTCTAACACTTCGTTGTCAATCATTACCTGGCATACTGTTCTCTCACTTCCTCTTTCAAACACCATGATTTTTGTCTTTTTTGCATTCATTCTCAATCCATTAATCGCACAATTTTCATACACACACGTCATCATTCGCTGTAGATCACTTTCACTTTCAGCCATCAATACCAAATCATCGGCAAACATTAACGCTCTTACATTCATCCCATTCATATCAACACCTACATTCAGTTCTTTCAATGGACGAATACAATGATCAATGTATAGGTTAAAAAGCCATGGCGACATCACGCACCCTTGTTTTACTCCTTTTGTCAATGTGAACCATTCCGACAGGTTATTGTTCACTCTAACACACGCAGAACTTCCTGTATATAGGGACGCAATGGCACGAATTAGCCGACTACCCACCCCAAATATATTTACTGTTTATTTTTGCATAATTAGGTAAATTACATAGAGTACGTATAATTTTTAGAAATGGGAAAACCTTAAACATTGCCTAGATATTCTAATAAAGACGTTAAAAAGGCATTGGATGCGATTAAAGGTAGTATGCTTGTAATAAAAGCGAGCAAAACATTTGACGTTCCACGAACAACATTATTTTACAAAAAAAAACTGAGGTGTATCTAGTTGATGGCAGAAAAGGTCCGAAAACAAACCTAACTGAAGCAGAGGAAGATAATTTGATGAAATGGATGTTTCACATTGCTAACTGCGGGTTTCGTCCAACCAAGGGTCAGTTTTTAGATTCTGTTCAATCACTATTAACTCGAGAAAATCGCGTAAACAATTTTGTAAATAATAGACCTGGAAAAATGGTACATATGTTTAATGAATAGATATCCAGAAATAGAAGAAAGAACGGCACAAAACTTGACCAAATCTCGTGGGACAGTAACGTAAGATAATATTATACAATGGTTTTCAGAAATTATAAAATATTTAAAAGGCAACGACAATTGGAATATTATGGCGAACCTTGCAAGAATTTTCAATACAGATGAAATGACCATGTTCCTTAACCCAAAAGGCTAAAAAAATTAGGTTAATACAGGTGAATCGTTGGTATATAATTACATATATTGGTAATGACGGAAAGGATTTTTTAACCAGCCTAATAACAGTTAACGCAAGCAGAGATCTCGAAACTCCTATGATAATTTACTCTTATGTTAGAATACCATCTAACATAAATACTTCTTATCCAGCTGGTTAAGGCATAGGAAAATCTAAAATTGGTTGGATGGCAGCGTTTTTATGAATATATCCTTGATTAGATTGAAAGGAAATTGTTCATCTTTAATACCTTACGAAACTCGAAACACACGACATGAAGTTAATAAAGCAACTTGCATTCAATTTACTCAAAGCACACCAATAAAAGATCAAACATTCCAGACGACATCCCAACGCCATTCAAAAATTGTTTATTCTGGCCAGATGATTCGACTTCCAAAACTACAAGATGAAGAGAACGAGTACCGTCATGTGTTACGTGTGATGCATACTAACAATTAAAAGAAAAAGATGAACAGATGCAGAACTAAGAAAGAAACAGAATAAGGGGAGAGAATAGAAACAGCAAATTAAAATAAAAAAAAGCAACAAAAAAGCCAAAAGTGAAAAAAGATTTTAAAAAGTAAATGAAAACAATATTATCTTCTTTTGAATCATCCATTGACATGATTTGGAGTTTGAAGTAGAAACATTTGCCTCACACAGTGAAAAGGAAGAAGAATTTACAATTGCTGGATTTTATAAAACACACAAAATAGAAAATCCAAAATATAATGTTGGTGACTATGTTTATTTTTCCAATGAAGGTGAAATTTTCCCAGGATAAATAATCTGTGTAAGGAAAAATGAAGTAGAAATTTCATGCATGATAATGTGTGGTATGGAAAGATGGAGATGATCAGATATTCCTGATAAAATATGGTACCGAAAGGAACACTTATTAAAAAAACTAGAAAATATTCTCAAGGATGGAAATTAATATGTTGTTCCAAATATTGCTAATATTTAACTTTTTTTAATCTTTTCATCAAATAAAAATATAATATACACAGAAAACACAAGATTTTAGTTTATGATGTTGTATTTTATCATATATTTTAAAGTTTTACTTGTTGTTAATTAAAGATATAAGATTTTCTATATGCCATATCAAAATTAAGCATGTGTCAGGTTTTGGGGTGTCAGCTACTGGATTTCTGAGATTTTTATGTGTCAGAAATAGGGGACAAAATGGACATTTGATAATTTTTGATTTTTTCATACATAGGACTATTCTAGTATCACCATTTGTTATAATATAATAGATAAACGAATGGCCCAGCTATTTGTGTAACTCATTTTGAAAAATATTGAATAATAAATTTTTCACTAACAAAAAATCGAGTTTTTTTTCTTAGATTGTCAGCTATTGGGTATGTTACCTTAAGTCATGTAAATCAGTTCTTTTGTCTGTTAGACACAATGGACAACAGCTGTTTTGAAGCATTACGATTTGTGATCAATCTGTGATAAAAAAAAATAATAATGTCATTCAAAAATCAAAATAAAAAATCTGTAGTGATTTCTAATAATAAACTTTTATTGGGAAAAATCGAATCTTTAAAATACATAAATTATTCATTTCTTGGTATTAAATTTTACAATCGAAGTGGAAATGAATACACCATTATATCTGGTTACTATAAAATTTATATGATACTTTTGTTATTAATCGACATTTTTCGTATTTCAAATTTCATCCACAAATGGCGAAATAAACCAGTTCAATACGAACAATTTATTTATGTAATTTTGAGTTTGTTATTTAATTTAAGTTTTACGTTTTACCATTTAATTTACAAAATAAATAATTTTAACCCAAAAGGAGCGATTAAAATGCTTAAAAATATCGATGAAATTGAAAGCAAATTTCCTGACATGAATATGTTTTTAAAGAATAATTCGTTTTTACTTAAAGTTCAAATGATTTCTCATGTAATTTTTATGTGTGCTGAAGTGTGTAGTTTTAGTGGAATTTATCTTCATAGAGTTACGTGGTGGATCTATGTTGAAAATTTATCAATATTTTTATTTACGGGGATAACCTATTTATGTACCATATTCCAGTTTTGTACAATCGCATATACCCTCAACTCGTATATTTGCATGATCAATATTCTCATATCTACAAAGTATTTAAACTATACCATGGAAGACCTTTCAACATATTTCCAGAAAACTGTACTCAAAATTTACTTTGTTCAAACCCCTTCACACACCAATACTCAATCTATGGAAATATTATGGGATTTCTATATTAAATTTATCAAAGCCTATAATAATTGGCTTAAAAAGCACACTATTGTGGTATGTACTTTTATAAACCTATTATACTTATAGAGTTCTTATTTAATTGTATGGAAAGGTACTGTCATGGACGTGTTCGTAAGAAAATAATTGGAAAGACGATAAAATTATATATAATGAGTTACAATCCATTGGATTGGTCTGCAACGAGTTTGGTTTTTCTTCTCCATTCGTCTCTATTCTCAGCCAGTCTTTTTAGCTCTACGTATGAGCCACAGTTCATGTCTCTCTTCAGTTGGTCCATATATGCGTCTCTTGGTCGGCCTCTGCCATTTGTCCCCTCGGTCTTGCCCTCTGCGATGGCGATGAGTAGTCCTGGGTGCCTGTTGTGGCCAATCCAGTTAGCTCGTTGTTGGCTGATTCTCTTAAGGAGTTGCCTTTTTTCGCTTACCCTGGTTAATACTTCTTCATTTTCGACGTGCTCCGACCAATGGATCTTAAGCATGCGTCTGTAGCACCACATCTCAAAGGCCGCCAACCGTCCGCTTTCACTCTTGCTGATGGCCCATGTCTCACAACCATAAAGCAGAATGCTCCATACAAAGGCTTTAGTAAGGTTCTTCCTTACGCTTAAGTCAATATTTGGGGATTCCAATATCTTTGATTTTTTGTTAAAGGCAATCCTTGCCTGGTTTATTCTGCTTACAATTTCTGCTTTGGAGCGTCCATCCTGGTTTATTCTGCTGCCCAGGTACACGAATTCACTTACTTGTTTGATGCTCACTCCATTTATGGCAATGTTCGCAGTCACTTCCTCTCTTCCAACGACCATACATTTTGTTTTTTCTTTATTTATTTTCATGTTGTACTTTGACAACAGAATACTTTCCATTTTTCCTAAGGCTTCGTTCAGCTCCATCTCGGAGTCTGCGAGCAAACAAAGATAAAATTACTTTGAAACAAATAAAATTATTGAAAATTGGAATTGAATATATCCATAAACACATAATTTAATTGTGTACATTGTATGTATACCTAGCTATACGAGTATAATAAGTTACTTTGTAATGTACCATTGTACATTGGACTAAGTTGTATTCTCTTCTCCCTTCCGTCCCTTCATTTTTCAATAATTATTTTATTAATATTTTGCTGTTAAATTTTTCAGAGTTTAGGTACTTTAATTGACGATGTTACTATTATTTTACTTAATTATTGTATTATTTATTGTCAAAGCGGTGGTGTTTATTAAAATAAATAAATACAATAAACAAATACTCCAATTGAATTTCTCAACTTAGTTCATACAAAACATCACATCTGACTATAAGTTTTAAGATACAAATTTAGACATTTGGTAATCGGTATAAAGGTAGATACATATTTATAAAGTTAATTTGTTTCTATATCATTGTTTCAGCAAAATCTATTATCTAACCTCTAACAAGTTTTTATTCCTCTCCATATTATTGTAAATGATCTATACACAAATGTTTTTCTGATCTCTATAGTCTATTGATGTGCTGTATCTAATCTGTTTATTATGATGTCTAAATTTGTTTCTTCCACATATATTCCTGATTGTACTGTCCGCCTCGACACAGGCTCCAGCCTAGTGAGGTGGCAAAGTGGAATTAGTTTTATTGGCATATTATGGATATTTGAACTGTATAATATTGTATATGTTTATTTGAAGAAATAAACGAATTTGAATATTAACTAAACATTTTTTTTCAGTTTATAATTAATTCAGCAATAGCTATTACATACTCAATCAATGCTATACCAAATATGGAACGCAAGGTATGTATAATACTAAAATACTTGAAAAACCTGTAATAGGTTTAGGTAAAAAGTATATTCTTGTGTGTGTGTGTATTCTATTTTTTCACTTATTTTAGAGGCATTAACTATGTCACAATTTTTGTAGACATTTTTTAATAAAATATTCAAACTTGAATTACTTTGTTTATTTGTTACATTAATTCAAATCGCGAAATCGCGATAGCGTATTTTAAATTAATATAACAAATAAACATAGTAATTCAAGTTTAAATATTTTATTTACAAATGTGTATTTTATAATTCATATTCATTTGTTTTTTATTTGCTTGTTTTATAAATAATTACAATTTCTAATTTTTATTTAAAAGTCTCTTTTAAAATGTATTCTTCTTCTCCTTCCTGTGGCACGTCAGGTCCTACTCCCTGAAAGAAAACCTCCCTGTCCTGTGCTGCCCTGAACAGGTCATCTACCGTCCTCATTCCGGTCCGCTCTCTAATGTTGCGCAGCCAGGACACCTGCTTTCTGCAAACTCTCCATTTCCCTCTAATTCAATATATTATGTAGTAGGTCGGAGGAGACGGTACTTTTCTCCACGCAGCACGTGACCCAAATATGAGACCTTCCTGACAAAAATGTATAGGTGAATAAAGTATATAAATAAATTATCAAATAAAATAAAATAAATATTTATTTTATTTTATTTGATAATTTAAAATGAAGTGTTACAAAGTAAATGACGATATAATTAACGAAATATATAAATAAAGTCTAGCAGGTCATAAGAAGAAGAACAATAATACATAACCTCAAAAAAACCACTTTGTTAAACTACTAGATCAATTGAGAATATAAAAACTCATTTTTTTTCGAATTCCACTCAGTTTTATTATATATTTTTTCAAATGCAATATGATAATGATGAGATACTTACCTTACATTTATCAAAAATTTAATTTGTTTTCATTGAAGAAAAGTATAGAATATTTTGGTATTTATTTATTTTATTCATTAAATTTTTTACACGGCATAGCTTTTTGATGGTATGAACATGTTACAAATGATGCTGTGCGCCGGCGCACCCAGCAGAGACCTGTAATCTCTGTAATACAAGAGAGACGATGGTCCTGGCTGGGACATGTTTTGAGAATGCCCAATGATAGTTGGCCAAAAAGAGCACTGTTCTTCCGTCCGCAGGGGTTCCGTAGGCCCGGGCGTCCCTCTTTCACAATACACCGTTCCTATGACAACGATATCAGAGCGCAAGGAATGTCGTGGGAAGAGGTGACGCAATTGGCACAGAGACGCTCTGAATGGAGGAGGCTGGTTTCTGCCCTGTGCTCCCGAGAGGAGCGTTGAGGGCGATGATGATGTTAAAAAAAAACAACAACAATAACAATTTGACAGACGATGAAAAAAACACTTGTAGCAGCATGCACATAAATTGACTATAAATTACATACCTACATAAATATTCCCGAATAAAACTTAGGTAATTTGTAGGTACAAAAAAATTTGAAATTGAAATGATAGTCATACAATGAAAAATTGTAAAATGAGTCTATTATACAATAATAATAAATAGTCAAAATAAAATGGCAGTTATATACAAAGATGTCATGATTTAATAATTTTTGTAAAATAAATTTTATAACATGAGTTTTTTTTTTCAGATTAATTTTGCAAAACTGAATAATATGTATTGGCTTATAACTGGTTATTCTTTACTGCTCATGATAGCTTCTCCTTGCGCCAGTATGCAAAACGATTACAAGAAAACCAGAATCATCATTAGTAAAGTGTTGATCGCTACACCAGAACTTAATGGTAAGTCATAACTAGACTGTAAATCTTTATTAATATTATAACCCTTCACGCAATGGGGAGTTACTTCAATATTAGTTTTAGAGTTATCTATCTTAATTAATCTAATTGAAATTGATGTGAATTTCGTTAATTTCTAATTTGTATTTTCCAATTTGGAATTAAAACTGCATTAAGAGCTAATTTTCAGTTGTCAATTTTATTTCTTGACTCAAAATCACTGTCATTTTATTTTGACTATTTATTATTGTAACAGACTCATTTAACAATTTTTCATTGTTTAACTATCATTTCAATTTCAATTTTTTTAATGTGTATCATGCTACACGCTGTATTTTTGTCATCGTTTGTCAATTTGTTATTTTTGTTTTAGATTTTTTTATTTAACATGTAAAAGGCTCTGCCGTGTAAAAATGTAAATAAATCAGAGTTTTTTTTAAAGATATATCTGGGTTTTGTTTGTTACTAACCCAAATACAACCTTATACACCTTTCACAGTAAGCTACTAAAAGCTTGTGTCGTGAAAGGGGAGTTTGCCGGCATCTGGTATCGAACCACCGACCCCATGTTCACGAGGCCGAGACTCTACCTCCAGGCTACCGACGAACTCTTAAGAACGAGTTAAAAAGTGTATTAAAAAAGAATTAAATTGAAAAAGCTATGTCGTCATAGCTGTAGGCATTTTCTCTAGCGGCAAAATTTTTATTACGTAATTAGTGTGATATCATTTAATTCAATTTCATGTAACTAAAAACACCAAGTAGTCAATACTAAAGAATGGCAGACTACTGCATAGAGAAAGATCATTCTTTCTATGTTGACAATGTAATAGTCTTACATTCTGAAAGTAAAGGACGTAAGTTGAATGTTTCAGAGGCTTTAGAGACTAAGAAATGTTTATCTCACAAAGTAGATATTATAAATGTACAAATTCCTTCAACCTCTATTCTATTCTATTCTATTTTTCTCAAGGCCATCCACTCGTCCTCCCGATTGCTTTGTATCAAAACAACACCACCTAACATTCCATAATAGTTTCATGTAGGTATATATAGATGATTATTTCTCTCTTAGTTTTAGTTTTATAATCAGCTCTGTTAATGCCAATTCATTGGTGAATGTGCTAGGCGTCTTTGTGATATACTTTGTACATACGTTTGTGGCTAAAAAAAGTTTATTTTATGAGAAAATTATTTAAAATGTCATTTCATTATTTAAATATTATTATTATTATTATACCCTCACGCCGTGTCCCATGTGGGGTGGGCAGAGAGAACGGAACGGAATGTTGATATATCCATACATACTTCTTTCGCTTCCTGTACATTTAAATACTGAAATCCTAAAATCAATTACTACAGAATGGGTAAGGTTCACATCCTCTTTTTATACTGATCTACATTGATATTTTATTTTTGTATTTTTATTACATTTCAGAAATGAACCGACTACGCAGATTCTACAAATGGCTGAAAAATAATGAGCTGTATAACCCAAATTGTACTTTCATGCCAATACAGATGTCCTGCATTTACAATATTATCTCCGTTACGGTGTACTACAGCGCCTTATTTATGATAAGTATACCTTAAAGATCCTAAATCACTCGCAAACGAGTGGATGGCCTTGAGAAGAATAGAATAGAATACCTTAAAGATTTATTAGTTACATATTTGAAAATTTTATTACATGCTCCTATGAGAAAATGTTTTCGACAAAAAAATACAAGTTTACGAATTTTATTTCATCATTAATTGTAACATTGGTCATTATTTATTTTACCTTATTTTATTTACGTAGGTATGTTTTATATTTATATGGGTTTATTATATTTTATTCATTAACTTAACATTTTCACTTTTGCTTTATTTATTTTTTGATTTATTTATATTTTTATTTTTTATTGTTATAGAGTAGGTACTTAGGCAAGTATATAATTCTCTTTTGTTTTTTTTTTTCGGGTTTAGGATTGGCTGGAAGACGTTGCTAAGCAACAAGTCCGCCCTTTGGTCCTTATTATTTTAATTATCATGTCGTATATTTATTGTATATTTTTTTTATTTAAAATGTACAATTTAATCAAAAACGGTCTAGAATTTTTCCATTTGAAAGCAACCAGGAAATGGAAAAAGCTTTGTTCGAAGTTGTGATTTTTTATACTTTACCCGTACATTGGCTGATATGATTAGACTTTCAACAAGATTTTTACTTACTTCTCTTAAGTCTTTCTTTTTTTTTGGATCATTTTGCTATCGTACACCGGTACCTAGTTTTAATGATAATAGAACTTTAAAAACATTGAATATTCTTATTTTATTAACATACTGAATTAATGTTAAAAATTCGTAGTAAAAGCAGTTGTATTTTCTAAATGTTTGGATCACCGATATTTATAAAAAAAAAATACATAATATTTCTTAAAGATAACAATTTCAAAAGTGAAAATTTCTCATTTTCGCATCATTGTTTCAAAAAGAAATTAACATATTTTCAATAAAACTATGGTTTTGAAAGATAAAGATGAACATTCTTATAATTTCAAACAGTAAACTTTTGTTGAGAAAAACAGAATTCTTAAAATATATAAATTATTCCATCCTTTGTTTAGTCTTTAACAAAAAAAATAATGAAATTGCAAACCTATTTCGGGCTTTTGTAAGTTTTACATGTTTTTTTTTAATATAGATTTAAATTTATTCTTTATGTAGGTAGATCGGCAAATCATTCAGTCAAACATTATCAAATAATACACCAAATTTACATTTTAATAATCAAGTTTGTACAAAATTAATTAATTCAATGCTAAAAGGACAATTAAATGATTAAAAATTACTGATGTATCTACATAAAAATTCTTAGTATGAATGGTTAAATAAAAATTATTCTCTATCATACTTCAAACAAAGACTTTCATATTTCTTTTGTGTTTTTACTTTTTTTATATTTTTTATGGATGCTTTAACATTTTTTTCATAAATAAAGTACCTCAAATTTAAGATTATCAGTTGATAAGGAAGGGATCTTGATTGGTTTGCTCATTGTTGTAATCAATCCAAATAAAAAAATCCAAGAGCATAACGGTCAGACGAGAAGCGTTTAAGGAGTTTTAATTTCCAATTTACAGAATTTACAGATCAAAATTAGGGTTAGACAAATGGTATTTAAGGAGTTTCATTTTTCTATTTGCAGAATTTACAGGTGACATTTTCCACAAATTCCAGTTTAAATTCTATTCCCCACATCTACAATGGCCTCTTAAGAAGCCTGTAATCTTTACGTACCCATCTTGATAATATGAAGTTTGTTTAGGTTTATGAATAACTTAATCCATTTGCTTCGTGTTTTCCTATTCTGCTTCAGAAATGAAGCCATTTCGCAATATATTCTGAAAGCAGCTGAGAATGCATTTACTATATGAGTCAGATTGTAAATTTGCAGTATTACATTAATTATAATGTTGGATATCTACAGTGCATCGCTATACTAAAGTGCTCTATTCACCATATATTTGAATACTTACATAATACTTACTTTTGTTTGATCTTTCATCTTATTCATTGGTTTATTTATTTATTTATTACATGAGACACACACAGTAGGTTGACAAAACATATATGAAAAATAAAAAGAGAGAAAATAATGTTGATCTGATCAGGCCAACTCACTATTGTTGCTGTTCAATACATTCATTTAAATCCATTCATTGTTTTGATTTGTTTTAAATACTTTTTTATATATATACCTATTACTTTTAATCCCGTGGAGCACCCGGTAAAGAATTGGTCTCCCACTCTTCTGCGTAAGTTTTCGAGTGTCCTGTAAAAGGCAGGTGTTCGAATAAATTAAAGACATTGTACATCTTAAATTCAGCGATGAGGTTTGCCACCCATCCTGAATGTCTTGATTTTATATTGGCACGAAGAGGACAGTTTGCATGTTTCTTACATGCAGCTGATCTGCTGGCTACCCCACTTGTGGGATATGCCGTGATGGTATAGTAGTAGTAGTAGTAATAAATAAAATATAAAAATATATTATTGTGCACTGTTTAATCTCCACTATGTTAGGTTAATTACCGAACGTTTTCGCCTATACTTGTAGGCATCTTCAGGGAAACATTCTGTCTCAAACAGAGTTTCCCTGAAGATGCCTACAAGTATAGGCGAAAACGTTCGGTAATTAACCTAACATAGTGGAGATTAAACAGTGCACAATAGTATATTTTTATATTTTATTTATTAAAATTAAAAATGGATTTCCACAGCGTAAACACAAAAACTCTTGAATTTATATATTACTTTGTTTTGTAGGTACATACGTTGATTTTTTTTAATCTTATTTTGTTCATTTAGTCTTGTTGAATTCGTTCACTTGAATCTTTTCATCTTATTTATTGTTTTAGAAACATTTTATAGTGTTTTTACTTTTACTGTTATCTTGCTTTATTGATTTATTCTTATTTTATTCATTCATTTAAATCCATTCATCTTAATTAATTGAACACAGACAATTATGTAAGAAACAATTATTGTGAGAAGACATTTTGTGCTTGAGTTTTAGAATAACATCCTCCCCTCATACCAGCATTTCATTGCTGTTTGGGGAATACGAAGTGTTTATTGTTAACTATAATAAAATATCAATATAAATGTATCGAAATATAAATTGTGTATTAAATTAAATAAATAAATAAAATAAAATAATAATAAATAAATACATTTTCATCAAAATTTGTTACTTTGAATCTATTCATTTGGTATATATTGATTGTGTATAAGATTTTGTAATTTTTTACTGTTTTTATTTGATTTTTAACTTTGATGATTTTTTTAAGACTTCTCAGGTACCTAAATTTAGGATCACGTTCTATAATTTATTGATTGCCTGATCTTGTGTACATTGTAAAAATAAAAAAATAAAAATAAAACAAGCATTTCATAAATAAGCTTAAGGCTCCTGCAGCTATCAATTTACTTATTTTTTTGGTCTGTCAAATTATTTTGACTCCATTTATATTTATTTATTGACAAACTTTTTACAGCACAAGCCTATGACATGTTTAAATACATATAAATAATAACAAGTGTTTATTATAATAGATTTTTGAATTTTAATGTACAAATTAACCGGTAAATCTAATTTTTGTAAATTATTTATTAAAGATTTCGGAGTTACCCCTGTAGCTGACATGACTAAAGGTATTATATAAACGGACCTAGAATGCCAAATATTTTTTATTTCTCCTGCTAGTTCTGTATATTTACGTATTTTTTCTGCGACGGTTGTTTGTATATTATGTGTATTTGGGACAGCGATGTCTATTAGGTACGCTATTTTATCACGTTTATCATGTAATACTAAATCGGGTATATTATGATGTATTTGTCTATCTGTTATTACTAAAACCGGTTGGTTCCGGGTTGTATTTATAATAAGGTATTATATTTTTTAATAGATTATGTTTAATTGCTAAATTTTGATGTATTATTTTTGCGACATGATTATGTCTATTAGTATATACTCAGTTTGAGCGAGAGTAGAACAACCCGAAACTATGTGTTGTATTGTTTCCGGTTTGGCCAGACATTTTCTACACGAATCATCAATTATATTTTGATTTTTTATCAATATTGTTTGTTACGCTCTTTCTGTTGTATTAATGTTTTCCTTCTTGTTGTACTATTGTATTATTGTAATATTGAAGAAACCAAGTGTCCTGTAAAGGACCTACAGGAGATGTTGAACAATAAAGAATATATTGAGTACGTGTTTATTAGGTATGGTTTTTATTAAAAAATATTTATTTATTATTATTTAAAATTCATTACCTATTTATTATTTTTCTTGTGTATTGTTTAATTTATTATTAGTTTTGATAAATTATTTTTTCTTGAGTTAAACCAATAATGCCATTTTCATCCTTCTTTAACTATGTCCACGTCTCACTTGTATACATTAGTGTGATTCTATTAGTGATGTAACGAATGTGTGATTTTGGATATTCGTGAATGCGAATATTTGTTGCCGACATTCGCGAATTCAAATAGCGAATATTGACTTGCTTAAATTTCTACAATTGCTCAAACATTAAAATTTCAACCCCCCCCCCCCGTCGCCGAATTTTCAAAATGGTATAGGAATTTTAAGTATTTCAAAACTCCTCGGTTTTCTTAAAGAATATTTTCTTGCAGTACCTTTTTCTACAATGTACCGGGTAAGTATCCGATACTTTTGCCGAACTACCGATACTTTATAACCAAAATAATATTCGCAAAACATTCGCATATTTTTTTGCGAATACTTTGAAATATGCGAATATTCGCGAATGCGAATGCTAATACGAATATTCGTTACATCACTAGATTCTATAACAGGCATAATATGTAGTTGTTCTGATTGCATCGTTCAACAATACAATACAGAATAACAAGAGCATCTATGTTAGAATACAAATAATATTAAGAACCTAATCACGCATTCCACCGCCACCACAATATATTATATAATAATATACCATGTATCCGCACTGCTTTCCTGATACATACTCGTAGCTGGCTGGTGAACAACAAAATAATCAAACCATTTTATACAAATATGCTGCAAGAAACTGGAAAATAAGATATTATATTGACTTCTAGTGTTGGTAATTGAAGTTCAATATGATTTTCAAAATAAATGATTCACAACTTTTAAAATGCTTGTTTGTTATGGGTAAATTTTATTTATTTATTTTATTTAACAATAATTATACAGACATTACAATACATAGACTATTTGATAAAACTTAAATCTAAACATCCTCCTTATAGAGACAAGTCTCGTGTAAAGGAGGGTTAACATGATGAAGATATAAACATACATTTATTCACTGTCTCTCTCTCACACACACGCACACACACACTCACGCACCCTTACAAACACACACACACACACACAAACACACACACACACACACACATACACTTACAACACGCGCATAACGCGCGCACAAGCACACACATGCATTGAACACTGACATACCAACTCATTCATTCGGACCTCATCATCGGTGACAGGATGCGCTTCACCACCTCTTTCCTGAGTTTCTCGCAGTCTTTGATAGCGCGCATTTCACTGGGCAGATCATTGAAGTATTTCACACCCAGGTATGTGTAATGTCTTTGGGCTATATCTTTGTTGCACAGTGGAATTGGTATACAGTTGATCGCCCTTAGAATCCTGGAGGTTTCAGTACTGGAGGTAGTCTGCGACTTTCGTTCTTTCACCACTTGTAGCAACGCGTATTTTCTAAAGATTTGTTTTAGTGTCAGCACTTTTATTTCGGAGAAGAGTCTACTCGTTGAATAATCTCTAGGCTTCTTCATAAATATTTTGAGAATAAGCCTCTGTGTTACTTCAAGAGGATAAAGATTTGTTGGGTAAGCACCTCCCCATCCTAGTATACCATACTGAATGATTGATTGAAATAGCGCATAATAGACTGTTTTTAATTGCGCAAGATTCAGAAAGTTTCTTAAATCCAAAAAGACATAAATCAATTTTCTCAATCTTTTAGTTGTTAATGCAATATGTTCCTTCCATTTAACATTTTGATCTATAGTGATCCCTAGATACTTAATTGATTTAACAAGTTTAACTTTATTACAACTGTCGTTGCAATTGTCAATTCCACATGGATCCGAATGTATGATCATGCTGATGTCCCCTGGAGTGATTGCCTGATTTATCGTAAATGCGATGCATGCTGTTTTGTCTGCATTTAGTGACAGAAGATTATGATCAAACCACTTTTTGAGTTTATTAATGTCGTGGTTAGCTCGGTCATTAACTTCGTCCCATGTAAATATCTCGTATAACTTCCCCTTAACATTTCTAGATTTTCATGACATGTTATAGTGAGTTCATTGGATTGGTCTGCAACGAGTTTGGATTTTCTTCTCCATTCCTCCCTATTTTCAGCTAGTCTCTTTAGTTCTACGTATGGGCCACAGTTCATGACATCCTACAGTTGGTCCATATAAGCGTCTCTTGGTTTGGAGGATAGGACCTCTACCATTTCTGCCTTCGGTTCTACCCTCCGCGGTGGTGATGGGTGCCTGCACTGAGAAAAATACTAACGAAATTTCACAACGAATCATTGGCACGTACTATCAGATTAGGACCAGAGATAGTACAAACGATTCATTAGTACGAATCTACAATATTAAGTTTTCGCAAACATTTACCTATGATTTGTTTGCGAAAAGCAAATATTATAGATTCGTGCTTACGAATCGTTTGTACTATCTCTTGTCCCAATCTGATAGTACGTACCAATGATTCGTTGTGAGTATTTTTCTCAGTGTGATATTGTGGCCAATCCAGTTAGCTCGTTGTAAGCTGATTCTTTTAAGGAGTTGGCTTTATTCGCCTACATCTCTTAAATACTGTTAAATAAATAAATAAATAAATAAATACATACCTGTAAAAAAATAAAAGGACATTTTTAATAATAGTTAGATAATATTGTAGATTATTGTTAGTTCGTGTTTTGTTATACAACTCTCAAAGATAAAGTATTGTTGAATGTTTCTTGTAAATAATAAAGTATGATAAAAGTTGTGAAACAAGTCTAAAGACTTGGGTAATTGTCATCCAAGTCCCTGGTGATAATATGATCTCAAGTGTACAGAGAAGAAGTGGAAACTTTCTGGAACTAATAGACCACACAATAGTGTGTAATATAAGTATTTAGGTTAGTGAGAGAGAAACTACTTTATCATAATCGGTATGAAGATTTATTATTTTTTATATAAAAAATAACTGATAACTTTTTGATTGAACCAACGAGTATAAATGATAAATCTGTATCTTGATACTACGGAAGCATCTCCCATTAAAATAGCAGCTTGTGGATTCAGTAAATAATTATAAAATTCATAAAATTTAGCGATGAGGAATGTCACCCATCTTGTTTTAATTTTTATTTTCACGGAGAGGACAACTTGCATATTTATTACTTGTAGTTATGTAGAGGAGCACCCGGTAAAGAATTGGTCTCCCACTCTTCTCCGTAAGTTTTCGAGTGTCCTGTAAAAGGCAGGTGTTCGAAAAAATTAAGACATTTTACATCTTAAATTCAGCGATGAGGTTTGCCACCCATCCTGAATGTCTAGATTTTATATTGGCACGGAGAGGACAGCTTGCGTGTTTCTTACATGCAGCTGGTTTGCTGGCTACCCCACTTGTGGGATATGCCGTGATGGTATAGTAGTATAGTAGTAGTAGTTATGTACGTGTGACGGTATTTATCAGACATCTTGATTGGAGAGCCATGTTTACACAATGTAACATTGTGCAAAATCAAATCGGAAGAAATGAGAAAGGCGTCCTAACGCTTACGAATTGGCTCTAGGCTGGCTTAAATGACCACTTTCTTATTTGGCGATTGTTTTCTATGAACACCGAAAGGGATCACTTAAGCCAGCCTAAGCTCTTTCGGGAGGAAGAATAGTTTTTACACTACTCCGATATTCGTGACCCCTGAGCTCACTGTCATGGATCCCCTACAGTTTCCGAACATCATATCTGTGGTATTTTAAACCAAATTATTGATATTATTTTTCTTTGTTTTCCTGTTTTTCTACTCTGGATCCATATACTATTTGAATAAAAAATATATGTAGGTTGATAGTTTTTCTCTTCCTTGAGAAGTTATTGAAAGTTGACAGTAGTTTAAAATATTCCCACGAGGCGGATTTGGTCAGTCAGCCATTCCATCGGGACAAAATGTTTGTATGCAAGTGCAAATAAACAGGAGTTTTTGACTCCTGAGATATCCGGATGTGTGGTAGGTCCTCTCAATACATTCTTAAAGAAATTACCATACTATTAGAATACTAATTTAAATGTCACAGAAATAAACGACATCTTCTTGTATTATTATTTATTTATGAATATTCATTCAGGCTGATACAATACGGTGAAAAGACTTACCTTAGAAGCGACCTGAAAACATTGTAGTTATGTAGATAGATACGAGAATCCACCTTTGTAATGTCCATATTTCAGTTGAGAGCTTATGCCCTACGATGTTTGGCTTGAAATGCTGTAAGAGTTCGTCGGTAGCCTGGAGGTAGAGTCTCGGCCTCTTGAACAAGGGGTCCGTGGTTCGATCCCAGGTGCTGGCAAACTCCCCTTTCACGACACAAGCATTTAGCTTACTGTGGAAGGTGTATAAAGTTGTATTTGGGTTTATAACAAAACCCAGATATATCTTTTAAAAAAAAAAAAAAGAAAAAAAAAAAAAAAAAAAAAAAAAAAAAAGGCTTTAAAATAGAGGGAAATCGAAGGAGTGTAGTCAAAATATTCAACAGATGGGAATATTTCGACCGGTCAGCCCTTCAGGCTGTCCACTACAGCACCTTCAATGTGGACAAGGTTTGTTAAGTGCAGAATTTCGAATAAATGGAAATCCCAGACTTCTGCGATATCTGGGTGGACGGTGAGTCTCCTTCAATAAGGCCATAACAGCTTTTAAACAAGGTGATCTCAACAGGATAATATACAAAACGAATTTTATAAAAAAATTAAAAATGGAGGAAAAAGCACACAAAACAGACACCATTAAAAAGAAACAACAGAATCAATGAAGAGTCTCTATTCTGACGATTAAAATATCAACATGAACATTCAATCCATTAAATAATTTAAAGCTGACAGGAGAGTTCGGGATTATATTATTCGCTCTGCTATCCAGTGAATAAAAAACATGTTTGCGAGAACGATTGTTCGACATTGGTAAATTGAAAGACGACGTGGTTCTGGCAGAAGCGAGGTCTCATGGCTGTCCAATAAACCACACGTGATTGGAGTGGAGCTTGTGAAGGAACTGTTTCGACTGGCACAGATTTAAAAGAAGATTTTGTAGAGGTGATTGACAGCGTTGGAGAAACCTCATAAGGCACAAAGATATTATTTTCAACATACACGTACCTACAAACAATTTTGTGATTTTATTACAAACATAATGTCAGATGATTTACAAATTAATATCCCCTAAGCTTTCTGCCGCTACCGTGCACCTACCTACTGCCAAAGAAGTAGAGGAAGGTTTTGTGAGGTTTTGTAATATAATCCTGGTACCTACTTGTGTTTGCAAGATTTATAGTTGTGCCTCGTAAATGGGACGTCATTGTGTACGGGTAGGCACCTCCTAAAGCAGAGGTCCATAAGCTTTTATCCCCGAAGACCAATTTTATTTCACCCGACAGTTTTATTGCGGTCCGCTGATGATGATAATGATTCTGGATGATTTTATTTTGACACCATCTAACAGTCCCTAGACCGTCTCAAGACCGCCGGTGAAGAGTCCAGTTTTATATTTGCTTCTGATGCTGGTGACAGTCTGATTATCTCTCAATGGAACCGGTAGGCGATTCCAGGTAATCAACCCAACAACACCAAAAGCCTTCTCATAGAAGTTAGACTTGCCTGAGGGGGACATACTGATTATTTACAATGAAAAATAAAGTGAGGATTATTTTTCGGGTCTCAGATTCTCAGAATATGATTTTATTTATTTATTCTTTACTGTACAACACCGTTTACAAGCAAATTTACATTTGCTTGTAAACGGTGTTGTATATTTTATAAAGTTGTATTTGGGTTTATAACAAAACCCAGATATATCTTTTAAAAAAAAAAAAAAAAAAAAAAAAAAAAAAAAAAAAAAAAAAAAAAAAAAAAAAAAAAAAAAAAAAAAAAAAAAAAAAACAATCATAAAATCAATATACAGAGGGATCAAAATACAATATGATGATTTCCTTAGCACTCGAAAAGGAAAATAAGACACAACATAAAAAGAAATGACAGTTTTTTGTTGTGTCCTTTTTTTAGACATTTTAAACAGAGTAAAGTAAATTTGTGAAATATTTCTTCAAAAAATCGAGGATACGTGAAATGCGAAATCCAAAATCAAATCAAGTTCCTATACTTTTTCAAAAATCTGGTGATTCGCGGGGGAGGGGGGAGTAATGAAAGGGAAATTATCAAATTATTGAATCGTTTACCTCTCAGTGGGCTGCGGTGAAACTATCAAACGTTTATCGGTCCGCAGAGATGAAAAGGTTGGAAACTACTGTCCTAGAGAACTCGAAACCCTCCTCCTCCCATAACCTCCCGGTCTACTCTAAAATGTCCAACCCATAATGATAAATAAATAATAAATGTACCTTTACCTCTGATAGTTAATGAGAATCTGTATTTACGTTTAAAAAAATATTTTCTATTTATATTCATCACTTTTGAGAATAATAGTTCTATTAAAGAAATGTGGTCATAATACCTATATAAAAGAGAAGTTTTCTTTTGTGACACAGAAAGGACAGTCTAGATGTTTATTACACTCATTCCCTCTAATCCGCTTATGAGAGGTGGTGCAATTGTATAGAAAGAATGATGTCTTAAGAATAGCTGAAAGGGCCCATTACAAACTGTGCCTTATACCTAGCTTTGAACAACATGACACCTCAGTCACTTTCTGAGCTATGTGTTCTCAAAACACCTGCAAGTAGACCTCTATGCTCAGATAAGACATCCACCAACATGCTGGATGAAATAAATAGAGCAAACAATTCCTGCTTCTATGATAGGGCTTTTGGCATCGCAGGACCCGTCATCTGGAACCGACTCCCCGAGGACCTCCGTAAAAACCAATCGATAACAACGTTCAGGAGCCAGTTGAAGATATCGCTCTTCCTAAATAGTTTCCGGCGCCCTTGAGATGGATGCTCCATTAAACGGCACCAAATAAATAATCTAACATACATACATGTTTAGGTTAGTTGAATTAGTTGGAAGGGATCGGGCCTTGCGATGAAATCTGAACATTGATTGTATTATCCACCTCTCTTCCAAAAGGTACAATATGAGTGTGTCTATCGATAAGACAAAGTGCTTAGTTATTTCAAAACACCCTCTCAGATGTAAATTAACCATCGATGATAAACCTATCGAACAAGTGCCAACATTTAAGTACCTTGGCGTAGAAATATCTTGCAATAGCGAATTGTACAATAAAGTGAAGCAGCAAACCAATAAAGCTTCAGTAGCAGCTGGATGTTTGAAAGGTGTCATATGGAGGAACAAACACATGCTAGTAGAGAGTAAAGTCCGAATATACAAAACATGTATCAGGCCAATAATGACTTACGGCGTCGAAACAAGAGCAGACACAGCAAGAACCAAAAGCCTACTCAGAACATCTGAGATGAAAACCTTACGAGCTATCGCGGGAAAAACTCTCAGAGATAGAATTAGAAATACTGAGATTAGAAGGATATGCGACACGGAGGACATAGTGAGATGAAGTAGGAAGAGGAGATGATTCTGGAGACACCATATAGACAGGATGGCTGAAAACAGGATCGCCCACATTGCTGCAAAGAAGACACCGGCTGGCTCACGTTTGCGAGGAAAACCACCAAAGAGATGGAAAGATAGCTGGTCCTCAGGGTCACAAGAGGGAATCACTTCCGAAACCGATCGATGATCTATCACACGAGGAAGAAGAAGATTGTATTTTCCAATGAATTTGTTTGAAAGCAATGTTCCGTAAAGAATAAATAAATAAATAATAGATAAAGTTGGTTAATCGTAAGGTCGGTGTTTCGCTCTTTATATCTGGTACACTTTCTTTTGTTGTGGTTGTATCAACAAGTTGCTTGTTCTAGGATAATTTTTTTATTAAATCTTCTTACTCATACTGAATAAACTTATCCAAGGAGTCCATTCTTTCAATATAATTTCGAGTATCATGTCGGAAAGAGAAATTCGAAAATCGAAATTCGTAAACAGAAAATCGAAAACAAGACATTTGAGTTTCTTCAATTCAACGATGAGATTGATATGCTACCTTTCCTGAGTATCTCATCTTTATGTGTCACGAAGAGGACAACCTATATATTTAATACATGTCACTCGCCCACTAGCTACTCAATTTGTGGTAATACCTCTTCTTCTTCTTCTTCTTGATTTGGAATGTGAAATGAATGGATGATGACTTATCTGAAAGTGGAGGTGTGAGAAAGAGCAGGCGTCTGAGAACCATGAGACTTAATTAAATTCTCAAGGGTAATTGTAAGATGAGTTAGAAAAATCTACGCGCGTGTATAAGAAATTGTATAAATGTAGAAGAAGCGAAAAAGAGTAAATATAAATCAATATGCCGTTACATTCTCTCTGCTTACCAAACTTGGAATTTGGCATGAGAGTATAGTTTAGAATAGATAATAAAGATTTTATATCAATGAAATGTAGCTTCTGTGGAGCACCCAGCGAAGAATTGGTTTTCCACTTATTTCTGTAAGTTTATTTTCTTCGAATGTTCTGTAGAAGAATGATATTTGAAAAAATAAAGATATTCTAAATCTTAAATTCAATGATGATGTTTGCCACCAATTCTCAATGTCTTATTTTTTTATAGGTACGAAGTGGACAGCTTGCATGTTTATTGCATGGGGCTGGCCTGCTGGCAACTCCACTTCTGAGATATCTCGTGATGGGATATACCAGTAGTAATTTATTTACATGTTAAATAAAAAAAAACAATAGCAATTTGACAGGCGAAGATAAAAATAAAGCTTCTAACAGCATGCACATAAATTGATGAAGAAAAATTATATAAGTAGGTATTCCTGAATAAAACTTAATTTGTAGGTACAAAAAAAATATTAAAATTGAAATGCTAATTCAAACAAATAGTTGAAATGTTAATTTTTAATCCGTTTATCGCCGTATATTAAATTTTTGTGGGATACTTTTATTTTATGAATAAGATATTCTTGTATTTTAGGAATAAATTTGCTGCTGGCATTTTCGTTTACCACTTATCATAGATAGACCTAAATAAATTGTCAAGCTATTTCGAGATCGGCCCGTTTTCGTGTCCCCACCCCACCTCACTCTAGAAAGGGTTGAGATAGCTTAACTTTTGATGGATGATACCAAAGATCATAATAATTTATTTACACGTATAAAACTGTTATAATATTATATTAATCAGCCCCCTGAGGTCCCGAATATTATAAACAAAATATATTTAGATGTAACCTATTTAAAATTCAATAAAAGAGTTTATCATTAAAATTTGACATGACTACCTACTTTTTATAATCTAATATATAAAATTCTCGTGTCACAGTGTTTGTTATCATACTCCTCCGAAACGACCGGACCGATTTAGATGAAATTTTATGAGCTTTTCGGGTAGGTCTGAGAATCAGCCAGCATCTATTTTTCATACCCCTAAAAGTTAAGGGTGGTCCATCTCGTTTTTTTTTTGGACATTTTTTTTTTTATGGTGAGGCGTTAAAAATACATATAGCTCTCGCTCTTCTACCATCAACCCCTATTTTTTAATAGCGATATTAGTATATGGCATAATATATATGGTAAAACAACGTTTGCCGGGTCAGCTAGTATACGATATAATTATTGGATAAGACTGGTGACATTTTTAGTAAAGGTTTATTTCAGCGACCGATTATTCTTGGTGGAAGTTCATCATAGTAAGAAAGGTGATAACCAGTGGAATTACGGCACATTTTGGTTCATTTCAATTTTGTACATTTATAGAACATATATAAAAACTATTAAAAAATAACATTGTAAGTCGAAACCAGGTATCTAATATATATTTAAAATAGTAAAAAATAGTAAAGATGGTTAGGACATGTTGAGCGAATGCACGATGAAAGGATGACGAAGAGAATGTGTTTATCTGAAAGAGGGGTGTGAGGAAGCGCGGACGTCTAAAAACCACGTAGCTTGATCACGTGGATCAAATTCTTAAGGACGACGGCGTGTTGAGTAGGAGAAATCAGCGTGGATGTACGAGAAACTGGATGAATGTAAGCGGAAGCGAAAGAAATATGTAAGTATAGATGAAGTTCCATTCTCTCTGCCTACCTCACCTGGGACACGACGTGAGGGTATAGTAATAAATAGCACTAACATAAATTAGTATGGAGTTAGTTTTACAAAATAAACATCAAAACGATCAATGAAATTTAGAGCAATATTTATTAAATTTAATATTTTATATTTTTTATGTCTAATTACATAATAAAACACTTTGAGAGATTATTCAACCTATATATATGAATATTCGACTTATCCTTTTTTCCTTATGGAAAACCTGCGTAATTTAAAATATTGACATCAGTAAAATGACGAAAGTTTATTCAAAATTCGTTTCAGAATTCAAAAATTGGCACCCTAAAGCAATTACATTAGGAACTAAATAATATGTTGAAAAACCTAAAACCATTTCGTTCTATATTTTCTTTATAGCCCAAGAGATCTCTTTATTGAAATGATTACATACATTTTTGCTGTATTCGCATGAAAAGGAACAGTTTAATCCTTCCACGCTGGAAAATGTGGAAAAATATTCTACCTTGAGATAAAAATATTATGGTAGTAGTGAATATCATATAAAAGTACACTTCAAGTAATATTATATTAGAGACTAGCGGTCTGCCCCAGCTTCGCACGGGTAGATAGACGTTTAAAAAAAATTAGTTTTCATACAGATTTTTAAAAATCTTTTGTTTTTTTATTTCTAATTTTTGTAAAAAGATCAAATATACAAAACAAAAGCCATTCAATCAATTGAGTCTGAGCTTCCCTGTAAACAATATTTGTCACTGTTTTATTTAGTGGCAGCTAAATAAATTTATTTTCATTAGCTCTAGCGGTTTATGTTACATTGTTAGAGTTTTGGTAAGGATCCCTATATTTTTTGAAAATATGTCTATGTCACCCAGGGATGGTGTAGCTTCCCAACAGTGAAAGAATTTTTCAAATCGGTACAGTAGTTTCGGAGCCTATTCAATGCAAACAATCAAATACAAGATTCACATCTGAGTTTGGGACTAGCTCGGTCTGTGTGAATTGTCTTTACATGGTATGTTAAATCTTTCCTCTTTATAATATTAGTATAGATAAATACATTAATACAGGGTGTATACGTCACAACATGATTGTCAACAATAAAAAGAAACTTGAGTGCAGTCAAACTTGATTCAGCACAAGCGCTGGATAGGAGTTCTTGGTGGATGAGGATCAGGAGGACCGATCTCAGATGATGGGAATGCAAGGCCAGGAGAAAGAAGCTGGAAGCAAATCACGAATACATTATTTATAGTACTTTTTCGAGAAGTTTCACGCACAGAAAAATAACATAATTTGAGTTTAAAATGCATAACAAAATCAAATTACAATATCTTTCTATCTATCCCTCAAAGCACGAGCTCTGCTCAAATTTGAGGGAATGAATTATGCTTTGCCTACTGTATAATTATAAATAAATTATTGATGTTGCAAACTGTATATTTATCCATAGTAAATATATTTGAATTTGAATTTCATTCTCATCTTGTTTTTTCAGTGAAACCTCTAGTCGTAGTCAAAACACATTTTAGCGTTTAGTAGTAGAGTGGTAGAAAGTATCAATTTTTGTAGCTAAAATATACAATGACTGGTGTATTTTAGTTACGAATTAGATACTTTGTCGCACTGTCGTATATAGTCGAATGACTACATATCGCCAAAATGTGTTTTGACTACGGCCGCTTATTATCTTTGTTAGTTAATCTACGAATCGAATGAAAAATAATTTGTTAATTTTATTTTTGATAATATACGAGATAAGGCGAAGACATTAAAAATAAATTTATGATTTTCTTTAAAGATAAAGTAAATTAAAATTAAAATTTTGATTTTCTATATTAATTAAATTTATTCACGTAATTATATACTTTTTCACCCAAAAACTGATATGATAATAAAATGATTGTCAATGAATGTGATTTTGCTTAAAATAGCACCAAACTAACTCTTACTTAATCAACAAATCAGTCAAACATAAAAATTTAAGTACTTATGACATATTTTATTTTTTTCCACTGTGTTAATGTTTTTATATTTTGGTTTAATATGTATACTTAGTTATATTATTGTGTAAACGATATTTGTAAACCTTTATTGTCAATGGCCAATGTGAAAATCCTTATCTTTTTTTTGATTAAAAAAAGAAAGTGAAAACTCACTGAAAAGAGATTGGTTTACGATAGGTTCTATTTAGAAGAGTCTATATGAGAAATGTTGTATGCACTCTGTATTATGAAAACTAGAGAGCCTATACTTATATGAAACACGAACCGTGTATTCGAAAATTCCATTTTATATATTATTTTCAAGGATCGGAATATTTTCATTCAAAATAGGTATTTAGGTAATACTCGAGAGCTCCTTAACACGCTCTCTGCCAAATGCACGTTAACAAGCTCTATGCCAGGCAAGATGTCGTCAAGTAAGTTGTGCGAAATCATCATAAAAATATGAGATGCACTTCTTAATAATTTTTGTAAATACATTTATTTTTCTTCCTAGATTCAATGAAGAGAGTCCCACCTCACACCCGGGTATCTCAAGAGTCGTAGACTTTAATATTTATATTTATTTTATAATTTTTTTTAGTACCGTCACTTACGTATGCAAGCGAGACATGGACTTGGCTGAAGAAGGACGAAAGTGGAATAAATGCAGTGGACATGCGATCGTTGAGAAGAATGGTTGGCAAAACGCTGCGTGATAGAGTGAAGAATGAGGATATTAGAAGAATGAGCGGATGCAAGAAGAGTGCTGTGGACAGAATGCGCGTGAATAAAATACGATGGTTTGGGCATGTTGAACGAATGAACGAGGTAAGAATGACAAAGAGGATTTACTTGTCTGAAAATAAGGGTGTCCTGTAAAAGGCAGGTGTTCGAAAAAATTAAGACATTATACATCTTAAATTCAGCGATGAGGTTTGCCACCCATCCTGAATGTCTTGATTTTATATTGGCACGAAGAGGACAGTTTGCATGTTTCTTACATGCAGCTGATCTGCTGGCTACCCCACTTGTGGGATATGCCGTGATGGTATAGTAAAGAAAGGGTGTGAGGAAACGCGGTCATCTGAGAACCACGTGGCTTGATCATGTGGATCAAATTCATAAGGACGGTTGCGTGTTGAATAAGAGGAACCGGCGTGCGTGTATGAGGAACTGTATGAATGTGGATGAAGCGAAGGAAGTGTATAAAGATAGATCTATTTGGCGTTCCGATTTCTCTGCCTACCCCACTTGGGACACGGCGTGAGGGTAAAGTATAGTAGTATAGTATAGTATATTTTATAATGTGTTTAATTTTCCGAAAATCTACCTTTTACACGACACTCGAAAACTTGCGAAAAATAGTGGGAGACCAATTTCTTAGCCGGGTGCTCCACGGAACACATGAAATAAAATAAAAAGTCAAAAATGTAGTTTATAGAGGCAGGGGTTACAAAATGAAGAGTCGATGACCAACATTAATAATATATGATAACAGAGTGATGTTTCAAGTCCACAATAATATTGGTTAACCAAGTTTCACTTGGCATATATTTCAGTTTACCAAGATACAACTTTTGACGAAATAATAAAGGCGGTAATATCGGTTTGTGGTTTACAAACTTTTACAAAATCTTAGAGAGAAATAGATATAATATGAATGTTTATGTTTATGGTCATGACGACTTCATTAATTTATCACTTTTACTTACTTTGCAAAGTTTTGAAACGAAATGTCTTGAATTTTTTTATAATTATTATCATCATCATGTTCCGTGAAGCACCCTATTTTTGATCTCTTAAGTTTTCGAGTGTCCTGTAGTAAAAGGCTGACGTTTGAAAAAATAAGGACATTCCGAATATCTTCATTTTTTGGAGGCACAAAGAGGACGGCTTGCATGTTTATACCATGCGGATGGTTCGCTGGCTAGCCCATTGGTGGGAATTCTATGACGGTATGATAATTTCATAATCACCACATGAATTAATTATTAATAAAACACTTATTTATAGTATATCCACAATGACTTTTTATTGGATGCGAGCCGGCTTTCAAGAGCTTCCGCTCTCATCATCAGGCTAACTAAAAGTAAAGAAATTACTATAAATAAGGTTTTATTTATAACTAATTCAACATTAATTTCTACCATGAACCATCCGTTGAAAATATCAACTTTATCCCCATACGAATTTTTGAGCTATACTATACCCTCATGTCATGTCCCAGGTGAGGTAGACAGAGAGAACTGAATTCTATGTTCATCAATTCTTACATACTTTTTTCGTGTCCTCCACATTCATTTAGATTCTCAAACCTATAGACGTCTATTTTTCTTGTTCAAAAAAGTATATTTAATTTCAGTACATTTAATTTTCAGCATTAACTACTTCCTCAGAATAGTCAAGGCAGTAAATTCCATTTCTTATTATTGTTTTTAGAACACATTTATTAATTTATTTATTTATTGTATAAATGAAACAATGAACAGCATTACAGTAAAAAACCTTTTCGCTGTCATTGTACGTAAACAATCAAGACAATAGTAAAACATAGAAATTCTATGACATAAATATACAAAAAAAAGGAATACATATTGACCACGTCGAACCGTAATATGGTTAAAAAGAAATTATGTCAGGAAATCAGCGATGAAGATCCTGAAAGTCTCATTTTTTTTATTCTAGAGAACAGCTTGCATGTTTTTTGCATGCGGCTGGTCTGCTGGTTAATGTAGCAGTTAAGTTTGATATTGTCGTAAAAATAATAACACCCTCACGCCGTGTCCCAAGTGGGGTAGGCAGAGAGAACGGAACACCAGATAGATCACTTCTTTCGCTTCCTCCACATTCACACAGTTTCTCATGCACGCACTTCGATTCCTCTTACTCAACACACGGCCGTCCTTGAGACTTTGAACCACGTGATCAAGCCGCGTGGTTCTCGGACGCCAACGCTTCTTCACCCACACCCTTTTCAGACAAGTATATCCTCTTAATCATTCTTACCTCATTCGTTCGTTCAATATGTCCAAATCAATGATTAAAATAATAAAAAAAGCGTATATTATAAGAAGATATCGTTATGTTTATACTCATAACAATAATAATAATAATTTGTATATTCCGATAAAGCAGGCAACTTACTAATGAACTCAAGTGTGCGGTATAAAATTACTTGACCCGAATAAAAACCGATAATCATTGTACTAAGTATCCGGCTTATGTAACATAACCGTACACAATGTCCTGGTTAAACGATTATTTTTACTATCATAATATCCTTTACTGTACCACCACGACATTTCTAACATTTATGGTGAACTTACGTAATGAACTTACTACAGTTATATTATTAACCATTGTGTGAGGTTATTTTATTTTATTTTATTGTTTTTAAGTCATACAGTTTATCTGAAATGCATAGTAACAATACACGTTCCTACAACACATGAACCAATCAAGACTCACTTACCAATACAAATATTACAAGACACCAAATGCATAAAAACTACACAGCATAAAGAGATTAGAAACATGGTTAAGGTTTGAAATAATAAAAATATAAGAACAAAACAATTATTGAAATTGAAAAAAAAACAAATAGAAATATATATGTACCTAAAATTAAAATTAAAATCAATCATGCAAGTAAAATCATCAGGGTGTAAAGTTATCAGTATAATAAGAACAATAATAACACAAGAATAAAACAATAATTATTGAAATTGAAGAAAACCAAATAAAAATGTTTAGGTAGGTTTGTAAATTTTTTTTTTATGCGAATGCGAATAAAATCATCAGGGTGGAATGGATTCAATCAACGACCTGGATATACCTCTCCTGAAACTTCCAAGACTCATAATCATAATATCAAGAGTCCCGAAAAATTAACTCTTAGTTGGAACAACTGCGTTGGATAAAAGTATTCGGAATATAATTAGCTGGGCATGCTGGCAAGCGGAAGAGACCATGCGCTCTGGTAGCACGTGCGGGACAATTAAAACCGATTCTCTCAAGCAATTTCATGGAGTCAATCAAGCCATTAACAATCCTAAACAAAAAAAAACATATCACTTAATGTTCTCCTATTTTCCAGCGTGGAAATTCCATGAAATCTCACAGCAGATCTATAACTATCGAAACTCTGACGAGACAAATAATTGAGGTGACCAACAAATCTCCTTTGTACAACTTCTATCATATCAATGTAAGTCAGGTTATATATATGTAAATATTTCGCTCCTCATACAGTTTTAGATATGGTAGTACAGGCCCCCTAGTCAAAACACATTTTAGCGTTATGAAGTCGTTCGACTACAAACGAAATTACGACAATCTACCTACATGTACCATATAATTATGCGTTATTGTTGCAATTATAGTCGTAATTTCGTTTGTAGTCGAACGACAAGTGACGCTAAAATGTGTTTTGACTAGGGCTGCAGATCTTTAAAAAGAGCCAAATGTCCACTCACGCTCTTGACGAACTTGACTTTTACAACAAACACACTCGTACATAAAACGAATAAATGTTTAAAGAGGGATGAATGTGCAAAGTATGATTCGTTTGTAACTTGAAAGTTATTTTCTTGGGTAAAGAGTTGAGTTGAAGCTTAATTCTCTAGTACTCAACTTAAAGCTCATTTAAAGACTCACCACTTGCGAAATGAATACAAGGTTATCGAGATACTGAAAGAATAATAATATATTATAATCCGAACGACAATTTATTTTCTAAAGACTTTTTAGTCGTGGACACAAAAAGTGATAATATCAAAGAAATTAGATTATTTAAAAGAACATCAGTTAATCCGTGGTCGTATATTTGTTACAAAAGATTAAAAATAATTGAGAAAAAGTAAGATAAGGGTATATTTCAAGTTTTATTATGGAAAGATGTAACATTAGTATTTTTATAGATAATTTACAGAAGGGTACCAATTAAGATGATCCAGCCAGATGTTCCGGATAATAAAAATGAGATTGAACATCTGTTAATTTTGTCATATAATACTAAAAATTGAAACAAAAAATGAGAATGGGACGAAGAATCTTCTGGAATAAAGACAAAGAAATTTATTGCCTTCTAAGCATAATGGAAGCATATTTGATTAGTTATGTTGATATAAATTGTATGCAAGTTCTTAGAGATTGGAAAACAGTTGATACAAACTGAATCTTTTAATATTCATGTTTGACACCTGCTTTTGCCAGCTTTTCCGATTTCTTTCAGCCTGATATAGTAAGATGAGTAAGCTATAGAGAATACACTTATGACAAATCTTTCTTATAATACCAGCAGCTAAAAATAATTTCCACAATGACAGCTTCAACAAAAAATTATTGATACCCGTAGGATATCGATGGTAAAATATTTGGTACATACTTAGGTTATGATAGGTAAAATTCAATCTATCTACAATTGGAATTATCCAGCATGCTTATACCCATACTAGGTATCTCAGAACAATACCTACACATGAAGCTGTCATTATGGTTTATAAGAGTGAATTTCGAGGCATCCAGTATGTGTCCGGTAGCTTGATAAAACATAATTATTCTGTTTATTCATTCAGCTGGCTCTTTCGCTGACTCTATTGCGAGCTCGCTCACTGACTCACTCACTCATGACATACATAACTCGTTTAAACTATCTGCACAGACTGACATACTGACTCACTTATTGTTTATTTTTGTTATTGTCAAACAAGATAAGTTTATTGTTTCTCTGCCACAACACAGCCTTATGGCTACTGTGGTTGTCATATACTTATGCATATTTTAATGTCTTTTGTTTATTTATTTATGTAATTGTGAACAAATCTTTTCCAATAAATAATTATTATTATTATTATAAAGCACCAAAAAGGATTCAAACCCCGTCCAGAGCACCAACGAATAAGGCGACGTCGTTTTTTCCAAACCTTGTCATATGATTTTATGCGTTAAATTTACATATATGTATGATGGTTAGTTAATGGTTAAGATGGTTAATTGTAAAAATAGCTTCGGTTAATATTTTTTTTTTAAATAAAAATGCACTTGAAATGCTTAGATATTCTACTTTCCTTAAACTTCAATGTATATAATATAAAGGATTTAGTACCACCTTCCACATCAAAATAACATTTTTTAATGATAGCTTTTCGACACAATTCCTTACTACACTGGAAATATTAAACCCTATATTTCATTTCACCCCCATATTATTCAGAAACCGTGGTTATTTTGTTTCGGAATATATTCATGAGGTGATAATTGATCATTTTTTCGTACTATAAATAACTCTTGTGTCCTAAAGGATTAATAAATAAAGAAATTGAGTTTTGTATGTTCGTTATTTCTGCGTAGGCCAGACATAAAAGGTTGAGTTTCGACATATTTTTGGCCTAACTATTATATTGTATAATATATATTGAGATGACCCTACCTATTTTAAACCATTCTAAGCTCCGAATTTGCAACATCCTAGCTTCTAAACTATACCTACTGTAATAATTGATTCCCAAACTAGAAGTGACAACCCTATTCAGCTAGCTAAGAATTGTATGAATTTTCGCATTGTTGCAAATATACGCACGAAATATCGCATTCCTAATTGAATTAATTAACGAATTTTGGCCTTCCGTGATCGTCTAGATTTATCTATTAACTATTTTCATAGATTTGGACCCAGTACGTTGTGTTTTGACGATAATTTTACCTACGTTGTGTATTTTTAGAACGCAAAATAAGTCACCTGAAATATACATTTCAGGTAATCAAAAAGAACAACAAAATCACAAAATCAATAAAACAATTTAAACATGAATTTTGATACATATTAACTCTGAGATCAACTTTGACGTCAGATCACTTACCTTGAGATACTGTAAAATAACATAATAAAAATAGAGCATAATAAAACATAACAAAATATAACATAACAATCATCATAACATAAAATTCAAATAATATTATTCAATATCATTACGAGAATGTTGTATGGTAACTGGTTGCCGATCTATGTCCCTACATAAGATAACCATTTCATAGTTTCTATAGCCGATGTATGTACATATGTTCTACAACATACCTACTAATTCGTTGCGTCGTAAAGGACAGTGGCGCACCCCAAACATTACCTTATTACTTTTAAATATTAATTAAATTTCAACACGATTGCTTTGACATCATTTTCGGAGACTATAACTACTGGTTGTTAATGCATGGAAAGCATGCTGTGTCCATGCTGAAGGAGCGCCGCCTCCGCTCCCTCACGTCTCAAACTGTCCCATGCCGCATTTTGAGCCCGTGTGCACTAAGCTACATCCCGAATATATAAAATAATATATAATATGTATACTCATTTGGACATGCAGCTATATATATAATAAGAATAATTATAAATATATGTTAAGAAGCTTTGTCTTGGACCCTGGCGGGAAACGGGGCAAGACCAGTATTGACCCTTGTCTCGAAAGCTGAATCGAAGAGAGGGGAGCAGGGCTTGCTAACGGTACACCTACATTTCGAAGCAGGATTAGGACTGGAATTGTTAGTATATAGTATATGTTTCTACAAAGTACATAATACGTCTCGTGCATAATTGTATAATAATAATGATAAATATGTGGTTACGAATAGATCAAACCCACACTATAGACACAAGGTAGCTAGTCTAGTGTCGATAGGCAGAAGGGATCCATATCCATAAGGTAATCTCGACAAGATTTAGCTATAAAAGACTACATATTTATGGTGAGGTGAATTTAGGTATCATGTAAGTCAAATAAAAATATATTAAGACCAATAAATACATAAATATTACTTATGATTAGTGTCATGCAAAATATCAAATTTGTTCCTTCCATGATATCGCAGCAATTACAGCATGTTGAATAAGTAGAAAAATCCAGTAAGTTCGTAGAATACAAATGACATTCGACGATAAAATATGTAATTAAATTAATAATCAAATAATATCCTTCTCAACATATAACTCCTCTTCAAACTGTATACTCCATCGTTATGGTAAAGTAAATTAAATAAAAGTATAATATTGGGTAGAGCGGTGCGCCACTGTTATTAGTCTAGTTCTAGATGTGTCGGACCGCGCTATATAAAATCAGCCACAGGTACATACATACATACAATAATACTGAAAATAAATGTACATATAACACATAATTCCTTCGTTTTCAAAATCCGTAAAATAATAAATCCTTGAGTACAAATATTGCCTTGTAGACAACAGACATCCTGAGAGTATCCTAACACCTAGATATAAATAATAAATTAATAATATTAAAAGAAAATCTTATCTTAGACAGCTGGCAGCATCACGGATTTTAAATGCTAATTAAAAGTAATTTAGGATGATCTTTATATATTCCCAATTGTGGAAATATCACTAAAAAATAATGTACTAACTACTACGAAGGTGGGTAAATAAATATTAAAATATATCGAATTCAAACACTGAGATTAATATGATTGAGTCCCACCTCTCCCAGGCTCAAAACTAAACTGCCCAGAGTAATAAGTACTCTGTCTTCAGACCCTGAAAATGTCGACCCAAAGCAACAAAAAAAAACTACATCCATCTCTTCCTGACACACACCGAAATATACCTGTCTCTGTCTCCTACATAGCTAGTTGTGTTCAACAACCACTTGAAATCAAACTAAGTTTCATTCCTATATTAATTACCTACTACAAATATTCGATCTAGGTATATAAAAATAATATATACCGTCTTGTATATATTCATTTCATGACATCCCCCCCTTGAGATTACGCTGAAGACAAAATGGCTGAGGCATTATCTCACAACCAATTATTTTATTTTCTAATTATTTTTCATAATTATTTAATTCCAACTTTCGAGTCCGCCCCTGTTTATTCCGATAGGTCATAGGTACCTCGCCAACTGTGTTCCTCTATTCATGTCATCAATAATAATAGTACAACCCCAATGCATCCACTTGAGAAATACTCGCTCAATATTATTGCCCTAACATAACATACTATTTATTTTATTATTTTGTGTTTCGTTATTATTTTATGTCGTCACATCTACAGAACATAAATATAATAATAACAAGATTGTTCTTATACTTTAATAATCCAAGTTGCATTTTGTTAAAATTCCTTTTCATGTAATCACACATCATTATAATTATTCATAGTCGTTGTGGTTCTTTATAGTCCATATATGCATTCTTCAGGGTGATCCAATTCGCTGGTAACACCAATCCTGTACTACTAGCCAGATGTCTCATATCCATGATTCCTTTGCTGATGCAACCAGTAGTCCTGCAGCACACAACTGATACGCAAATCGTCCTCTCCGTACCGACACAAATTCAAGACATTCAAAAACGGCGGCAAACCTCATCGTATCCAAGATGCTAAATGTCTTAACTTCCTAAAACACCCGTCCTCCCACAGGGCACCCGAAAACTCACGGAAAAAGTGGGAGACCAACTCTCCACCGGCAGCTCATACTAAATAACCATTCATCTCTCAGTACCATCACGCTGCGTCTCAGATGGGGTAGACAGAGAGAACCGAACGCCAAATCCCTCCATCTAGGAATACGTCCTTCGCTTCCATCACTGCCATACAATTTCTCACACAACGCATACCGATTTCTTCCACTCAACACGCGGCCGTCCATAAGAATTCGATCCACGTGATCAAGCCACATAATTCTACAAGTAGTGCAACATCCTCCCGCTAACCAGCAAAATGTGTGATAATATGTTGACAAAGTGCCTAAATAATATCAAACGCAAACAGCTAACTCGAAATACCTATAATTACGTAAAATTAACACCTATAATAATACCACAAATAATCAAGAGAAAGATAACATACTATGTTCTAGAACATACAGGGTGTTAAATTTATATCAATTTAGTAAGGAGGTATCTCTGTAGATAGGTACCTACCTAAATCAAATCATTTAATGGAAGTGTAATGGTTTATTTAAATTTATAAGTAGTTTGAAAATGGAACAGTTTTGAATATTGTGTTGTTATATTTTTTCTGTCTGTCATTGTGTTGGTATGTGTAGTAATGTACATATTTAAACGATTCTTTCAATTATATTATTATTTAATTAAGTAAAACACCAACTTTTTATTTTTAACAACCACAATTCTGACCATTAATCACCAAATGGTCCTATCGTACCGGATATAAGTGGACTTGTTGGTTGTTAAGTGTTTTATATAAGTTTTGAGACATAGTTTTATTGAGTGCCACCGACGATGGAAGAAAAGAAAATGTTAAATGTAAGGCGTTACATTAAAGGACGCCTAACATATTATGAAGAACATTTAAAAGAAACAACAAATATATCAGAGTATCATTTGATCATGGAAAGACTGCAAGAGTTATTTTCAAAGTTACAAGATGTTAATATTGAATTGGAAGCTGATGAATCACATGTTCCGGAAGGAATTCAGCTAGAAATTAAATGCAATTATTTAATAAAAATGATAAAAGATAAAGTGAATGTTTCTAAAACCTCTGAAGCCAATGTTCATGGTAATATACAAAACTGCATGCTGCCCAAAATTAAGCTGCCAAATTTCGAAGGAAGTTATAGTACTTGGCAGTCTTTCAAGGACCTTTATATCTCTATGATTCATAATAATACTAAATTAAATGATGTAGAAAAATTATACTACTTGAAGTCTTGTTTGACTGGAGAGGCCGCAGCCACCATTTCATCCTTGGAGATTGCTGATACGAACTATGAAGCAGCATGGAATGCATTGCTGAAGCGTTACGACAACAAAACTTTGATTGCACATTTTTATTTACAAAAAATAATGAATTTGGAAAAAGTAAACAAAAATTATTCATTAAGAAATTTGTTATGTGATTTTCAGCAGAATTATAGTGCATTATTGTCATTGAATGTCGGCAACATGGCTGACTTGTTACTTATACACACACTGTCGGCAAGACTTGACTTTCTTTCTTTCAGGGATTTTGAATTTCAGAGAACGAGTACGCCGTTTCCTTCTTTGGGCGAGTTTGTTGATTTTGTGACTCAGAGATGTCAAGCGCTGGAAGTAATTTCATGTGATGAATCAAGGTCTAAGTTCACAAATAAAATAATATCAAATGTTACGACGAGCGTTACTAAGTCCGAAAGGGATAATCTTAAAGGTAGGAAATGTTTATTTTGTTATAAAAACAATCATTGCATATTGAATTGTTTCAAATTCAAAAAATGTCAACCTGATGAAAGGCGTTTGTCGGTGGAAAAGTTAAAATTGTGTCTCTTGTGTTTATCTTTAAATCATAAGGTGTCCGATTGTAGACGGACGGATTTATTGTGTAATAATTGTCAACAGAGACACAATTCTCTGTTACATGTAAATATTGCGAAAGAATCGGTAAATCATTGTGATGATAATGATGTTACGAAGGTTTCCGTAAGTCCGGGACCTTCAGTTTCATTATCAGTCAAAAATGTTAATAACACTTTATGTCATAATGTATCATTACTACCTACTGTTTCTTGTTATGTTGTTGACGATGCGGGAAATAAGCATCAATGCAAATTATTGATGGATGTTGGAAGTCAAAGAAATTTCGTTTCAGCCGAGTTTGTGAAGAAATTATTTGGTGTTAATTTCAGGTCAGTGCAGTTCTCAGTTGAAGGGGTTGGAGGTCATTCAACCTCCGTTTCTCAATCGGTAAAGTTAACCATTGTGTCTAGATTTTCTGATTTTAAGTTGAATTCAGAGTTTGGTGTACTGGACACAATAACCGATAGTCTTCCAACAAGTGATTTCTCAAAGAAGGAAGTAAGATGGCCTTCTCATGTTAAATTGGCGGATCCCAGTTTTAATGTATCAAGTAAGATAGATATCATTTTGGGTGCCAATGATTTTTTCATTTGCCTTAAGTCAGGTAAAATAGATATGGGACCTGGATTCCCAGGTTTAATAAATACCAAGTTTGGTTGGGTGATGTGCGGAGATCTATCTTTATCAGATCGGCTTTCGTGTTCTTTAAAAAAGTCTGTTTGTAATTTAGCTGTTTTGGACTCCGACATTACACGTTTTTGGGATTTGGAAAATATTCCTGATAAAAAAATCTTATCATTACAGGATAAGGAATGTGAGCAGTCATATTTAAAGTCTGTAACACGTGATGAGTTTGGCAGATATCAAGTAGATCTTCCAGTTAAAAAGGAATTACTGTCAAGGTTAGGTGATTCCTACAATATGGCATATCGTCGTTTTGTGTTTTTAGAGAAAAAATTGGCAAAGAATTTTGAGTTTTATGAAAAATATCGTTCATTTATTTATGAATTTGTTGAACTAGGTCATGCGCATTGGGTAGATAAATTCCCTCATCAGAGTAATTTTGTTGAATATTACATGCCTCATCATGCAGTGGTGAAGGAACATTCAACAACCACTAAGTTAAGGGTTGTTTTTGACGCTTCTGCAGTCTCATCATCAGGTTTAAGTCTCAATGATGTACTTATGGATGGCCCATCTGTGCAGCCAGATTTGTTCACAATTTTATTGAGATTTCGCATGAATGTGTATGCTTTTGTATGCGATATTACTAAAATGTATCGTCAAGTCAGTATCAAAGATGAATTTCAGTCACTACAACGTATTTTATGGAGAGATGATCCTCAGCAACCAATGAAGTGCCTGCAGTTATCAACTGTTACGTATGGTACCGCTCCAGCCAGTTTCTTAGCCACCAGAACTTTACAGCAGTTGGTTGAGGATGAAGGTCACAACTTTCTTTTAGGTTCTAAAGTGTTTAGCGAAAATGCGTATGTTGATGATATTTTGGTTAGTTGTAGCGATAAGAATGTTTTGATCGATATTGTTAATCAAGTACAAACCCTGTTAAGTCTTGACAAATTTGATTTACACAAATGGTATTCTAATAATCCTGTTATATTGAATACTATTCCCTGTGAAAAGTGGGAAAGATGTACATTTTCCTTTAAAACTGTAGAAGATTCTTCTGTCAAGACTTTAGGTCTGAAATGGGAGCCCATTTCAGATGAATTTCAAGTTGTTTTACCCGATAAATTATTAAGTAAAAGTCCGACAAAGAGAAATGTTCTATCAGATATAGCCCAAATTTTTGATCCCTTGGGTTTTGTAGCTCCTGTAACTGTTTTTGCAAAATTGTTAATGCAGCAAATTTGGAAAGAAGGTTTAGCCTGGGATGATAATATTCCTAGCGCTATCTTAGAAGTGTGGAAGTCATTTTGTGAAAGTTTGCACTTTTTAAATTTTCTTTTAGTACTTCGTCTGATTTTTCCAAAGGATTTGGTGACAATTGAACATCACGGATTTGCTGATAGCTCTTCAAAGGCTTACGGAGGTGTTATTTACGCACGTTGCCAATCTACATATAATTATACAGTCCACTTAGTTCGTGCTAAATCTCGTGTTGCTCCATTAAAGCCAGTCAGTTTACTTCGTTTGGAATTGTTGACTGCTTTTCTTGTTGCCAGATTAATGGATAAAGTTAGTAAGTTATTGAATATTGATTTAAGTTCTTGTTTTTATTGGACAGATTCAAAGATCACATTATGTTGGTTTCATGATGATCCTTTTAAATGGACCATATTTGTGGCCAATAGAGTAGTTGAAATACAAGATATTTCATTAACATGTAATTGGAGTCATGTTAAATGGCGAGAAAATCCAGCCGATTTGATTTCTATGGGTTTGAAGCCGCAGGATTTAGTTAGTTGCAAGCTATGGTATAAAGATCCATACTGGTTATCTTCTGGAGTATTTCAATGTCATGTTCTTATTTCACTTGATGAGTCATCTATTCCTGAACAAAAAGTGGTCGCTAATGTCTTACGCGAAACGCAAAAATGTTATTTAGGTGTTGATTTTACAGATGCAATTAACGTAAAAGTTTCCGGGCTGAGGAAGGCGCCGATTCTCAAGTCATATGTTTGCCTTTTTGTGTGTTTAAGTACCAAGGCGGTTCATGTAGAGTTGGTGTCAGATATGACTACAAATGAATTTTTAAATGCCTTACGTCGATTTGTAAGTCGACGAGGTAAGCCGTTGCAGATATTCAGTGACAATGGCACTACTTTTCATAGTGCAAAACACGAATTGAATAAATTGTGTGTTATGTTTAAGGATGATTTCAGTTGTATTGCTAATTTTGTGTCTCATGAAGGAATAGAGTGGAACTTTATTCCTCCATACAGCCCCCATTGGGGAGGGCTCTGGGAAGTGAGCATAAAGCTCCTCAAGCATCACCTCAAACGAATGCTTGGAAATGATGTATTGACTTACGAACATTTAAATACGTTACTAATACAAATTGAAGGAATTGTAAATAGTCGCCCCCTGATAGGGATAAGAGATGATGTTACGGATTGTTTGTGTCTCACGCCAGCCCATTTCCTTATAGGTCAGAGTCTTACAACTATTCCAGAAGGTGATTTGACAAATTTCCCTGATTGCAAGTTATCTTTGTATCAACAAATTACTAAAATGAGGAATTATTTCTGGAAGAGATGGCGATCTGATTATTTAAATTCATTGCAAATGAGGTATAAATGGTATAAAGAAAAGCCCGATTTAATCTTAAATTCAATTGTTCTTTTGAAGGAGGAATCACCTCCTTATGCTTGGCCACTGGGCAGAATTACTGAACTGTTTAAAGGTAAAGACAATCGCGTGAGAGCGGTTTCTGTCAAGACATAAACTGGCTGTTATGTGAAACCTATAACTAAAGTCATTCCATTGCCTTCTGACTAATTTCTTGAAATCAACATTGTTATTGTTTACTTATTTTTGTTTTATAAAATTTTACAATTGTATTGCACCTGATATCTGTGTATTATATTGAATGTTGACATTACATGTCAACGGAGGGGTGTGTTAAATTTATATCAATTTAGTAAGGAGGTACCTCTGTAGATAGGTACCTACCTAAATCAAATCATTTAATGGAAGTGTAATGGTTTATTTAAATTTATAAGTAGTTTGAAAATGGAACAGTTTTGAATATTGTGTTGTTATATTTTTTCTGTCTGTCATTGTGTTGGTATGTGTAGTAATGTACATATTTAAACGATTCTTTCAATTATATTATTATTTAATTAAGTAAAACACCAACTTTTTATTTTTAGCAACCACAATTCTGATCATTAATTTATTTATTAAGTAAGTGGTGGGAACCCCTCCCTCAATGTGTTTACGCACATTCAAGCATATAAGATACATAACACAATATTTAAACGAGTTGCATTGACAATATCTACATAATACATCCCAATATGTTATTCTATAATAGGTATATAGAATTTCCCTTGTATCCAATATAACAGTCACCTAATGTATATACCTACATTTTAGGTATATATATATGAATCGTCCTCATTCATTTCAAAAGTCCTGAAAAAAAAACACTTATCTATTTCAAACTATATCACATACACAACTAAATATAATACACACAATTGTAACTCCATATGCACATATCATAATATTCGTTCCACTTGTAAAATAATAATAACTAAACACTTTATAGTTCACATCTTCACTCTAACACTATTGAATAATATTATTATAATATTTGACACCACAATTTTAAAATTATAACACATTAAATAGTTTATTCCATTTGGGACATCTATATGTCCACAAGCGATTCCCAACCTGTTACATCATAGCGTTGTCCTTTCTTCTTACATTAGTCCTCTCCAGCAATTTACGTTATTGTACACCACTCTCTTTTGGGTTAACAGAGAGGATACAATGCTACACAATCCTATCTAGTCGTCTTTTGGTTTCCATAAAACTTCTATCATCGCTGTCCAAACTTTCCACCAAGTTTCTTGCAAGTAAATCATGTTGTTATCCTACCAATAAACATTCAATTGAAATAATTATCTCATTTTAGCGCACGCATAATTCCTAATACCCTTTGTCTCAGGTTTCTTTGTTCCATTCAGCAACATCACAATATCAGGCATACAGTTTAACAACCACTGATCGTATACATCCCATTAGGTACTATAATATCCCGTATACCTATCTGCTTGCATCTTTATTTAAAACTATAGTTTTTTGTCATTCCAGTAATAATATTATTTCCACTCTCGTTCTTGGTTTTAAATATTATAACGTATTAATTAATATCTTAGTATCTATAGGTTGTACATCTTATTTCTCTATTTGGAAGACATGATGTGTTATATCAGCGAACACCAGCCTCTTTCTTCTTAGAATATTTTCATAAATTCGTTTCTTCTTCCAGTCCTTCATTTTAAAATGATAGATACCACCTTTCAGGGTACACAAAGAGTTCCAACGTTATCCAATGTGAAGCCCTTGGTTTTGCCCTCCCTGGTTTAAAAGAGTGTAGGTTGTCCCCCCCCCCCTTTAGCCTGTAAGAATGAATATCCACTATTTCTTCCAGCTAACCGTTTAACATATAACTGTAAAAATAATCACCTAAATCGTGATTTTATCAAAACCTCATCATTCGATTATTGCCTATATACTTATCCGCTTCATTCGTATATTGTATTATGTATGTTATCAGATACTCATAAAATCTGGTCTAATATTATTTCAAACTCAATAATATATTCACCATTCTTACCTCGATCATAAATTTATTTCACACCCCAAATAATTAACTTGACAGAATTCTAAAAGTTTATTAACAAACCACTTAACTTACAAATACTGTAAAATGTTAAGACCATATCCCTCATGAAATAATAATAATACCTATTATAATTAGGTACAATTCTTGTCCCTAACAAACATCCACTTGGTACATATAACTAACACCAACCTATTATTTATCCATTTTACCCAAATACTATAATATCTAAAAATCCTAAAAACTCTAGTCATATACCCATATACATAAAATAAACTCCACATACCTAATATTCATGTTTACAAGTCTACTTGGGAATATAATACCTATTCCATTTTTCTAACACCCAATCTTCTTATGAAAGTACATATTTTTGGTACCTATATACATTATTGAATAAACTAAAGAACTATTCATAAGGACATAATTCCAAATGAACTCTTAAGGGTTCACCATTCTTATGTATAATGTAAGATATATACCTATAGATAGCCAAACATAAATATAATATGTTGCCGAATTTACCTAACACTATAATCCATGGGTAACCAACCCGCGGTTCTCGAAGTAAAAAATCAACAACCAATTTCCTCGCTACATCTACCAAGAATAAATTTTATTCCTCCCCTCAAAAACCAAACACATTCCTCTGTCCATAACCCAGTTCTACTCCTCAAAACCCATTTATGCTCCCCCCCCCCTCCAATATTCATGATTTTAGTTATTTATCATCGCAAACCCAAAACCCACTTCTACTCCGTAAAAACCCAGTTTATGTCTGCAATGACAGACATAATATTCTGGTCCAAGGCACCATTTGAGATGACCCTACCTATTTTAAACCATTCTAAGCTCCGAATTTGCAACATCCTAGCTTCTAAACTATACCTACTGTAATAATTGATTCCCAAACTAGAAGTGACAACCCTATTCAGCTAGCTAAGAATTGTATGAATTTTCGCATTGTTGCAAATATACGCACGAAATATCGCATTCCTAATTGAATTAATTAACGAATTTTGGCCTTCCGTGATCGTCTAGATTTATCTATTAACTATTTTCATAGATTTGGACCCAGTACGTTGTGTTTTGACGATAATTTTACCTACGTTGTGTATTTTTAGAACGCAAAATAAGTCACCTGAAATATACATTTCAGGTAATCAAAAAGAACAACAAAATCACAAAATCAATAAAACAATTTAAACATGAATTTTGATACATATTAACTCTGAGATCAACTTTGACGTCAGATCACTTACCTTGAGATACTGTAAAATAACATAATAAAAATAGAGCATAATAAAACATAACAAAATATAACATAACAATCATCATAACATAAAATTCAAATAATATTATTCAATATCATTACGAGAATGTTGTATGGTAACTGGTTGCCGATCTATGTCCCTACATAAGATAACCATTTCATAGTTTCTATAGCCGATGTATGTACATATGTTCTACAACATACCTACTAATTCGTTGCGTCGTAAAGGACAGTGGCGCACCCCAAACATTACCTTATTACTTTTAAATATTAATTAAATTTCAACACGATTGCTTTGACATCATTTTCGGAGACTATAACTACTGGTTGTTAATGCATGGAAAGCATGCTGTGTCCATGCTGAAGGAGCGCCGCCTCCGCTCCCTCACGTCTCAAACTGTCCCATGCCGCATTTTGAGCCCGTGTGCACTAAGCTACATCCCGAATATATAAAATAATATATAATATGTATACTCATTTGGACATGCAGCTATATATATAATAAGAATAATTATAAATATATGTTAAGAAGCTTTGTCTTGGACCCTGGCGGGAAACGGGGCAAGACCAGTATTGACCCTTGTCTCGAAAGCTGAATCGAAGAGAGGGGAGCAGGGCTTGCTAACGGTACACCTACATTTCGAAGCAGGATTAGGACTGGAATTGTTAGTATATAGTATATGTTTCTACAAAGTACATAATACGTCTCGTGCATAATTGTATAATAATAATGATAAATATGTGGTTACGAATAGATCAAACCCACACTATAGACACAAGGTAGCTAGTCTAGTGTCGATAGGCAGAAGGGATCCATATCCATAAGGTAATCTCGACAAGATTTAGCTATAAAAGACTACATATTTATGGTGAGGTGAATTTAGGTATCATGTAAGTCAAATAAAAATATATTAAGACCAATAAATACATAAATATTACTTATGATTAGTGTCATGCAAAATATCAAATTTGTTCCTTCCATGATATCGCAGCAATTACAGCATGTTGAATAAGTAGAAAAATCCAGTAAGTTCGTAGAATACAAATGACATTCGACGATAAAATATGTAATTAAATTAATAATCAAATAATATCCTTCTCAACATATAACTCCTCTTCAAACTGTATACTCCATCGTTATGGTAAAGTAAATTAAATAAAAGTATAATATTGGGTAGAGCGGTGCGCCACTGTTATTAGTCTAGTTCTAGATGTGTCGGACCGCGCTATATAAAATCAGCCACAGGTACATACATACATACAATAATACTGAAAATAAATGTACATATAACACATAATTCCTTCGTTTTCAAAATCCGTAAAATAATAAATCCTTGAGTACAAATATTGCCTTGTAGACAACAGACATCCTGAGAGTATCCTAACACCTAGATATAAATAATAAATTAATAATATTAAAAGAAAATCTTATCTTAGACAGCTGGCAGCATCACGGATTTTAAATGCTAATTAAAAGTAATTTAGGATGATCTTTATATATTCCCAATTGTGGAAATATCACTAAAAAATAATGTACTAACTACTACGAAGGTGGGTAAATAAATATTAAAATATATCGAATTCAAACACTGAGATTAATATGATTGAGTCCCACCTCTCCCAGGCTCAAAACTAAACTGCCCAGAGTAATAAGTACTCTGTCTTCAGACCCTGAAAATGTCGACCCAAAGCAACAAAAAAAAACTACATCCATCTCTTCCTGACACACACCGAAATATACCTGTCTCTGTCTCCTACATAGCTAGTTGTGTTCAACAACCACTTGAAATCAAACTAAGTTTCATTCCTATATTAATTACCTACTACAAATATTCGATCTAGGTATATAAAAATAATATATACCGTCTTGTATATATTCATTTCATGACAATATGAAAGACTGTATGATCTAATTTTCATCCGAAATGCATGTACAACATGCACCTCCTGAATGAAAGATCATTTGATTTTACGCAGGAGATAGTATGAGGTGAAGGTTTTACTCCATTTCGCTGCGTACAGTCAGCCATAGACTTGTCTCATGCCTTTGCATACGGAACGAGGCTCGGCCCGTCACCGGAATATGCAGTTTGGATTTGTCGAAGAGATGTTATGTTTCGACATTGGCGCATGTGTCTCGTCAGGACCATCTTACATAATGGCCGACACAACATCAAATCCAGTATGCGAGGAGCATCGCATATAATGAAAGACTGTATGATCTAATTTTCATCCGAAATGCATGTACAACATGCACCTCATGAATGAAAGATCATTTGATTTTACGCAGGAGATAGTATGAGGTGAAGGTTTTACTCCATTTCACTGCGTACAGTCAGGCAGAGACTTGGCTCATGCCTTTGCATACGGAACGAGGCTCGGCCCGTCACCGGAGTATGCAGTTTGGATTTGTCGAAGAGATGTTATGTTTCGACATTGGCGCATGTGTCTCCTCGCATACTGGATTTGATGTTGGGTCGGTTCATTGTAAAAATGATCACTAAAAAATATATCTGCCTCAAAGTACACCATAATTCTCCAAAAATTCCACACTTCGAGAAATTTACCGAGAAATTTCCTCTCATACCAGGAGAAATTCTGATTGGGGCAATGCTTATGGCTTATTATTATATAGTAGTTGATTATTGAAATTTTATGTACCTATTATTATTATTGTGTTTGAAATAAAATAAAAAATTCTCGAATCTTTTCTCGAAAAATAATTTCATGAGAATTCCACAACACTACCAATCAAGCATTGAATAAATTGAGAAAAAACATAGAACTTATATACTCGTAAATAATAAATCAATCTTTGAACAATGACAATAAAAATAAAATTAAAATGTAATCAATTTTGTTGCCCGACGGTACTTTGTGGAAGTCCATGTCAAATTACACAGGTCTACAAAAAAAAAAATTTTTTTGTAACATGAATAACTTTTACTAATTCCTATTTACTTTTACCTGCTGAATCCTAAAATGACACTGAAAATCATCTACCACGACTGGTTTTTTTGTTATAGAGACACTGGCAATAGAGTGGTAAATAAAGGAAAAATAAAGCCACAAACTTATTATAAAAACAAAAAATTGTAATGTAATTGTACACACTAATTTTTTTCTCTTTCAAACAACTTAAACACATTATTTTACCTATGAGCATCTTTGAAATATATACATATGTACAGTTTGTTCATGTTTTTTCATTTTTTTCTTTTGTGTGGAGTGGGATCTTGCTTCTTCAAAAATCAACAGTAATCTCCGAGCATTGCAGGATCCCAGCGGTCTTGGTATCTCGTTTCAATAGTTGCTATATCCTGGTGTAATTTCTCACATTGTTCATTACTTATAGCTCCAAGATTCTCCGTAAATAAGCTGATATGCGAGTGAAGGAAGTGGATTTTAAGGGACATTCGGCAACCCATAGCTCTGTAGGTTTTCAAAAGGTTAAGAACTTAACTCTTGTAGTTATCTTCTCTGTTGTTTCCAAGAAATCCTTTTACCACCTTCACAAATACTTTCCAAGCTGCCAATTCTTTTTTGTTTAGCTTTTTTTCAAATTCAGAATCACGTATGACCTTCCTGATGTCAGGTCCAGTGAAAACACCTTCTTTTATTTTCGCTCCGTTAAGTTTTGGGAAAAGTTCCGACAAGTACTTAAAACCGGGTCCCTCTCTGTCCATGCCTTTTACAAAGTTCTTCATGAGACCCAACTTAATGTGCAGAGGAGGAAGTAACACGTTTTTAGGGTCAACCAATGGATCGTTTAACACATTTTGTTCCCCTGGAGTATAAGATTTTCTTGGCGGCCATGATTGTTTAACAAAGTGCTGTTTTTGGTCCCTGCTATCCCATAAGCACAAAAAACAACAATACTTTGTAAAGCCACCCTGAAACCCCATTAATATAGCTATCACGTTATGGTTGTGCCTTTTGCCAAAAGATCTTGAAATCTTGAACCTAGTAGTTCAGACTGCTGCTTTGATAAGCCTAAGTCACGGGCCAAATCATTAAGTTCATTTTGCTTGATAAGGTAAGGCTCACTAGACGGAGGAACATATTATGTAGGATCAATGGTATTTTCCTACAACTCTTCAGTTTCCGAATGTAAGTCTTCAATGTCATTTAGTTCTGGAATTACCAAATCTTCCCAGTTCAAAGGTGGAGTTAGAACGGGTAGGCCTTCACCGTGAGGAACAGGTTTAATGGCTTAAGGTACAGTCGGATAGTCAATGTTCTTGTTCTTTTTCTTCTTCTTTGAATAACCTTCAGTATTAGTAAGGCAAAAGTAGCAGTCATTAAAGTGATTAGTTGGTTCACTCCAAACCATAGGTACAGCAAATGGCACACTGCTTCGGTTACCCTTCATCCACTGAATAAGTGTTACGTAACAGCTCACACAACTACGATGTGGCGCCCATTGTTTATCTTGGTCTCCTATTTTGCATCCAAAATACAAAAAATATGCTTTTTTTACATCTCCATTCATATGCCTACCTTGAGATTTTAATACGTAACGTTCACAAATATAACAATACTTATCTGGTGAATTTATACAAAGTTTCGCTGCTTTGATGCCATTTTCGCACAAAACTTTAAATGAAAACACACATAAAAAAAAATTACGAAGAAAATTATTTACGCTATACATTTTTAATTTCAATAAAAATGCAATATGGAGAATTATACAAAATCAACGATGAAGTTTTTTTCACAGATTGGCCTATTTACAGAATAATTTTTGTATATATTTTCAAATTAGAATCGTTATCCACACAATTCAACAACTGTGGTTCTGATATTTCAATTTTGGAAAAATCATGGAAAGAATTTTTATAAATTTTACTACTACTACTACTATACCATCACGGCATATCCCACAAGTGGGGTAGCTAGCAGACCAGCTGCATATAAAACATGCAAGCTGTCTTCTCCGTGCCAATATAAAATTAAGACATTCAGGATGGGTGGCAAACCTCATCGCCGAATTTGAGATGTCAAATGTCTTATTTTTTCGAACACCTGCCTTTTACAGGACACTCGAAAACTTATGGAGAAGAGTGGGAGACCAATTCTTTACCGGGTGCTCCACGGAATAAATTTTAAATGAATAGGTTTAAACCTACATAATTATATTACGTACAGCAGATAATTTATAAACAAATCTGAGTTAAGTTAATTATCCAATATAAATTGTTCATGTCGCCAGGTGGGGCGCGGAGGTAGCACTTTTGCCTTTGAGTCGGCCAGTGCAAAGTGAAGAATGACCTTTTTCAAATTGTCCTGGGTCTGGGTGTTACATATTATGTATGTATAGTGCATTGTATACGTGTGTATCGTCGCGTTAGTACCCATAATACAAGATTCATCTTAGGTTGGGACTAGCTCGATGTGTGTGAATTGTCTATGTAAAAAAATGAATGGAATTTTCGCAGTTAAGCGGCCCTACCCGTTGTCGAGTACTTTTTTTCCATAGAAAAATTATTATTTTTGAAACTGAATGAAATTGTTGTCATTTGTAGAATTATTTTAAATGCCGGCAAAAAAAATCTACGTCGAATATTAATTTCCTAAAGTTCCGTACATATTACTCGACAGCGGGTGGGGCCGCTCAAGTTTCATAGTTGCAACCTATATGGCAACAATTTCCTTAAGTTTCGAAAATATTACTTTTTATGTGGAAAAAAGTAGGTACTCGACAACGGGTGGGGCCGCTAAACTGTGAAAGTTCCAAATGAATTTTATTTTTTACACTATACCTACGATAACACACTTGGACAGTTACGGGAGTTTTTAAAGAGATTAATAATATTAATCATTCATAAAGTCTGTAGGAGAGGGCAGTAGATCGGTGGGCCGCCCTAGAAGAAGCTGGCAAGGGCAGGTGTCGAACCTGTGTGTTGAAAGGCTTGGTTTGGAGTGGCCAGAGTTCCTGGAAGCAGCGGTGGACAGGGATCTCTGGAGGAGATACCTAGGGGCAATGGGCCCCCGACCGAAGTAGGACAAGGGGAAGAAGATGTATGTATGTAATCATTCATTGATTCTTAGGCGGTACGAAGTTCGCTGGGCCAGCTAGTATAGAATAAATAAATTAATAAAATATGTTTTTTGGAGTGAGATACACCGAATCGTAACACGTAGTTTTGAAAATTAATCGTTCAAAGATCTTTAAACATAAACACAACAATTGTTTGCTACATGTTTATTAACATAAAGTGACTGTCAAAAATTATTAAGTCATTACGATCATATAAAAATAATGTACATGTTTTATATCATATACAAATAATAATATATTATATTATATACTTGTGGTGTGGGTGGGAGAGGGAGTAGTGGGGTTCCGCGTTACCCCCTCCACAGTTATTTCATCAGCAAGTATTGAATTGTAACAAGACGCATGCGTCAGACAAAATGAAAGAGTGTTTCGCACTATCAAAGGATTGATAGAATAAAAATAATTATTACAATTTTATTACTGTCCATATATCTATAATAGAAAAATAATTCATAATCGCCACCATCACTCCGCTTTATTCGCGGGATAGGCAGAAAGAGTCGAGCGTTACATACTCCAATCTTTTCATAAACTTTTCATTTCCGTCACTGTTGAACAGTTTCTAATGTATATTCTTAACCAATCGTTTGAGAATATACATTAAAAATAAGAAAAAGCTAGGGCAATCAAGGTTTGAGTTCTGACTTTTTTGTGTTTACTATTTTATGAATTTTTATTATGTTGACCCATATTAACTTTCTGATTGTTTTATTTGATTGATTATTCTGACTGACACATTTTATTAAATATCTACCTATCTACTGTTGAAATGCTTAATTCTGCTATATTGTGTATAATAATTTAATTTGTTTCTTTGCTTAGTAATTTATGTTTACAATCTATATATGTTTTTTTATGAATTTTCATATCATCACATTCTATAACAATTATTGAATTTTCAACAAATTTTATTTGAAACTATGTACAGTGGTACCTCGAAATACGAGTTTAATTCGTTCCGCAACCTTGCTCGTATTTCAAATTACTCGTATCTCAAAGCAAATTTCCCCGTTGAAATCAATTGAACTGCCATTAATTTGTTCCAGCACCCAAAATGTCACCCCAGTTATTTTTGTTACGTGTTTTTGAACAAGAAAAATGTATTTGTAAATGACAAATATTGTACAAAAACATAATAAAAGAGAATGTAAAGAAATAAACTAGAATAATAAAGTGATACTTTTGCTTTGCTTTTCTCTCCACTGATTTTTGTCTTTTTCGCCACGCTTTTCTCACTTTCACCTGTAGGCCGTTTAAAAAAACATGTCCAAGGAGATTTGTTTCTTCCTCCCTTTCAGAATGTTCCGGAAATGAGTTAGCCACGTGTCATTAAATAGTTCTATCCCAAATTTTGTTCATATTTCAAAGCAAAAAATTGCTCATTCGACGGCTCCTATCTCAAAAAACTCGTATAATGGGGCACTCGTATGTCAAGGTACCACTGTAATTATTGTCGTATCTGTTTAAGTATTTATAATCAGCTATTTTCACGTACCTTATTTATATTATTTTAAGCATTTTAATTCTTAATTTATTACTTAATACTATGATGTGTTAATGTGAATTTGTGTTGTAGGTATATTATTGAAACATGTAAAAGGCTTGCGCCATATACAACTGTAAAATAAAATAAATAAAGAAATAAATTCTCAAATTCAATGTGCTCAACACGTGCCCCTCCTGTAAGATCTGTTTTACATGTAGTTGTTGGCCACATCACCTAGCACTATTCCTCTTAGCCATTATAATAATATATTTACGGGACAACTTTCGTCTCGAACTTTTTCGCAGTTCAGGGTGCTCCTTGCTGGAATAATCTCCCATCAAACTTTAGGCCGACTCAAAGTCAGACATCTTTCCTGGCTTTATTGCTTACTGATTAATAACTGTATTGTTTTTTTTTTGACGGAGAACTATAAATCTGTTTTTTTTAGAATATTGTTTGTGTTTTTAGAGATTGATTTATTATATGTTTTGCAACCACGACGTAGCCATGAAGTTAGTGTGGCTAATCTGTAAATCTATTTATTTATTACAAGCACAAAACAGACAATGACTGCATATTATGTTAAGTACAGAAAAAAAGATAAATCTTTCGGAAATCAGCTATCATCGAACACCATGCGCTAAAATTAATTTAAAAGGTATAGGTACCTAACATTCCAATCATCTTAAGATCTTCCCCACCTATTGTGTACTTACTTATATTGTTTTTTTTGTACTACATAATAATGAATATATTTAAGATACTATAATTGGCGATGTAAATCAAATATTGAACTTGTAAATTACTTATTCCTATTGTAAATGCTGTTGTATCTAAAAGAAAAATAAAATAAAAAAATAAAAAAAAAGATGCCCTTATTTATAAATGCCATATAATGCTTATATTAATTATAATTATAATGTTGTTATAATGAAAAATTTGCTCGTATTGTGAAATCATTCAATTGTACTGAATAAATAAACAAATAATATATACCTGCAATACTAGCAATAGTCTTAATACGTCAACTTACTGAATATCTATCCCATTTAAGAACATGTGGAAACAAGTCTAAATTAAAACTCCTTTACAACAATTTGAGTAACCTTTTATTAGGACATTTCGGAAGCTAGGATGTCATTGAAAAAGTGTTAGTATGTCGTATACTAGCAGACCCTTTCATTAGAAACTAAGTAGAGAATTCACCTCAAAACTTTCATTCAAATAAAATGTATTAAGTAGTTGTAACAATTCTATCTACGAATATTGTATATAAATGTATTACATAATGATATTAAGACCATAATAAATTGAGTCACGTTGTTTTAACATGCATATTAACTCATTGATTATTATCAAAAATGTTATGTAAGTAACCAACATTATTCAAGCAAAACATTGAATGTTATTTCTGTAAGGACAGATTTGAATATAAAACTATATAATATGTATGACATTTAAATATAAACTGAAATATTTATAAAAATTACATAATCAAAAATAATACTATGTCATCCATTCCTCAACCACGTTATGCAATCTTGCTTGTACGTTTTTAAAATAAGAATCTAGACTTAGGTATATAATATACAGTTTTATGTAAGAGTTGAGTTTGTCGGTAGCCTGAAGATAGAGTTTCGGCCTCTTGCACAAGAGATACACGCTTCGGTCCCAGGTGCCGATAAGTTTGCCGTGAAAGGTGTATAAAGTTGTGTTCAATGTTAAATTTAGTTTTAAGTAACTCTTGCCCTGAAGATGCCGCAAGGCGAAATCGTTCAGCAATTAGAATTTAGTCATATGATACTAATAATAATACATTACATAGTGTTTTCTTCTGGGATCGCATTGGCCTTCAGCTGTAATGATCCTTGTAAGAATCGTCTTATTGTCAGTAATAATAATAATAGTAATAATAATCTAAATACAAAATCATATGTGAAATACAGATAGACAAATACATCATAATAGACCCGATTTAGTATTACATGATAAACGTAATAAAATAACGTACCTAATAGACATCGCTGTTCCAAATACACATAATATACAAACAACCGTCGCAGAAAAAATACGTAAATATACAGAACTAGCAGGAGAAATAAAAAATATTTGGCATTCTAGATCCGTTTATATAATACCTTAATCATGTCAGCTACAGGGGTAATTCCGAAATCTTTAATAAATAATTTACAAAAATTAGATTTACCGGTTAATTTGTGTATTAAAATTCAAAAATCTATTATAATAAACACTTGTAATATTGTAAAAAAGTTTTTGAACACAGATATTTCAGGCACAATGCTGGTATTTTGATCCCGCGTTCTGAGCCTAATCCTTTGATATCCTGTATATCTGGATAGGTGAATTTTTCCCGGCATTAGACTGTTAAGTTTTTGTGTGACCATGACTGATCATATGGAGACTTATCTGGTTGTATAATGCTGAGAAGTGTGGATGGCAATTCTGCCGCCGCGTAAATTAAAACAGTGTTTTAATATTACATTTTAAATTTCATTAATCGTATCGGCATTAACTTTGTAACACTTCATTCTAAATTATCAAATAAAATAAAATAAGTATTAATTATTATTATTGTTTTATGTTACTGTTGAGACGCAACATTGTATTGTATTGTATTCAATGTTTCGGTGTTTAGGTACATAGTAGAATTCCATAATGAAATTAAAAACAAATGTGTTCTTCTCGTATCTCATCTCAATCTATCACTCATCTCAATCTATCACTCATCTCATCAAATTGACAATGTCAAATTTAATGACATAATATGAAGATCACCTTAAGATCTTCATATAATATGATAGTTTCAAGACGAGAGACGTCTCTCTCCTCAATAGATCATATTTTTTATTTATTTATTTATTTTACAACACACGGCGTGAGCCTTTTACATGTTAATCAAGCAGTATAACAAACAACAAACACAAACAGATACAATAGTCAAGAATACATTATTACATAGATTTGAAGTGAAAAATTAATGAAGCAACAGTCAATAATAAAAAAAGGACAAAGCAAAACAAAATAAGTCAATAGGAAACAAAATGTCAACGATAAAAAAAAAATTGCATTAATTATATCAATTCAAACAAGCATGAATATGTCAAAGTAAAAAAAATAAAAATCCGATCAGAAAGATAATAATTTGATAATATGCAATTAAGATGATTAGAATGTCAATAAATATAGTACAAAACAAATTAGATTATTAAAAAATAGAATGGTTTAAAAATATTTGGTATAAAAACAAAGAAAAATAAAGTGTCAACAAAATAAAGAAAAATTGAACTGTCAATGAACTGTCATAATATTATTAATATAGTAGAAGAAAATATTTGTTATTAATTTCGTATAAAGTTGTATTTGGGCTTATCAAAAAACCCAGGTACATCTTTTTCAATAATATAAAAAAAGTTTAATATGGTTGGTATCAAAATGTACCTACCTATTAAACACCCACACAGGTTCTACAGCAACCATTATAAACCCTCAGGGTTTTCTGTTGTATTATTATGAACTGTCATTATCAAGGATAGGCAAAGAGACTTTTATTTAAATACTCGTAAAATAAAAATATACCTACAGCGAGAGAATTTACGTTGAATTTATTGAAATAAAAAAAGATAATTAAAATGCTTCCACAAGACGTTATAATGATCGCAGACCGTTGTCTTTCAAGAGCTTTCACTCTTAATCATCTCTTGAAAGCTTGCTTACGATCAATAAAATCTCGTGGAAACTTTGAATATAATTCATATGTATTCCTAACACAAAGGGCGATATTTTTTTCATTGTCTTTCAAGTATTTTTGAACTATAGACCGTTTTCCTTTTTTTATTTATGTTTGACAACCTTAGAAAGTCTCTGTAATACAGGAGAGACGATGGTCTTGGTTGGGCCATATTTTTAGAATATCCAGTAACAGTTGGCCAAAATGAACACTGTCCTCAAGAGTTCCGACCGACGGCCCAGACGTCTCTCTTTCACAGTACATCATTCCTATGACATCGACATCAGAATGTCATGAAAAGGAATGACTCAATCGGCGCACTGACACTGTATGGAGGAGGCAGGTTCTTGCTTTGTGCTCCCAAACCGAGAGGACTGTTTTATTATTTATATATATTTATTCTTTCCTGTATTGCTTACAAAAAAAAACATTAAAATCAAATACAATCTTACAATCAGTTTACAGAAGACGCGTTTTCTTCCAACTAACCCTATGTGTTGAAGGGCGATATGATGATGATGACAGCCTTATGGTTAATGGAATAATATGATTTGATAATTTGTAAGTAGGTATATACTTTTAAATAGAGCAATATAACATTGAAAATTTCTTTTGTTTTATGTTAATATTTTGTGGTTGAGTAAATATATTGTGTGTGGTGTGTTCTTATGTGAAAAATAAATAATAAATTAAATAAGTACCCCACTTGTATAAAACATAAATCGACATTTTTTTTTGTTATGTTTTGTAAAGCGATATCACCCCTGGCTTACATTAAATATAATAATATTATCTTTCCTTGAATAAAATTCCAATTCGAAGTTATGTGAAGTAAAAACCTTTTCAAAAAGCTTCATTATTATGCCTTATACGTGCTTTATAATGAAACAAAAGGAATCTACACAAGTTTATGGAAAATGCCCTTGAGGTTTAGGGTACTCGATTATACAGTACACACTCTGATTTTCTCTCAACATGTAGATTAAAATCCCATATAAATAATATCATATTAGTCCATTTGTTGATATACATATTATATGTTTCCTCGTATATATCCATTCTATCAGTTCTAACCAGCCAAGAAATGAGAAAATCGATGCCTTATTTTTAAGCTTAGAGCGTGTTCCCGGATAATTAAAAAAGTACGACTCAAGAATCAAAAATATTAAAATCTTTATTCAGTCAACCGATGGTAGGTACTTTATGAATATTCATACAAAATTAATAAATACAAAAAACTTTTTTAATGATCGCGGACCGAGGTCTTCAGGAGCTCCTGCTCTCATTTATATTATATTTAATGAGATCCAAATACAAAATATGAGTAATTAGAAGCTGCAGCATTCAGTTGAGCTTTATTTCTTCTTCTTTTCAACAGTTTTGAGTCGATCTTGGAACACAGATATCTTCTATGATTTTCAAAATTGCTTCCGTTATGAGTTTGCTGCGTCATAGATTATCTAGCCAGAAGCATTCCGACGAATAAATTTCTGTCTATTTTTTTTATTTTCCAAAATAGTGCATACAAAAAAAAACATAAGAACAACATTATGGAATATACTAGACTAAAATCTGTTCTGGGGCAATACTAAGAAAAATATACAAATACAATAATACAATTTAAAAATATAACAACAAAAGAATACAACTCTTTCATGTTTTTGGCAAATTTTTGCAACATTATGAATAAAGAATCAAAATAAACAAAAGACGTAGAAGAATAAAAACATCAAATAATAATATAATAAAAAAACAATAAGTACTAAATATACATATTGAACACCTACCGTGGATGTTATTTAAAAACAATTTATATCGCAAAGATAGCAAAATTGTCTAAATGTTAAAAAAAAATCAAAACAAGTGAATTTTGCAGTAAAATACCAAAGTTAAAAAAGAAAATAGGGTTGGACGCTCTGAAATATGATAACGGTAATCGATACTACTATTGTAGTGGAAGTAGAGCTGCTTTAATAGACGAAACGATAATTTATCGTTTATACAACACACAGTCAGTATATAGGCTATATCATAGGCTATGTGAACTAAATATTGTCTCGAGATCGCTATCGGAACAGCTGATTTATTAGTCTGTGTATGCGTTAAAAACAAAAAATAAACCGTATATTTTCAGAAAAGTTAGCTGATTACGTAATGTATCAATAAAATATTACTGTGATTAAGCAAATTTCCATTATTTTGTAACCAATTAGAGTACCAATCCTATGATATTCCAGTAAAGAATAAAATTTGAATTTTATCATACATAATGAAATATCATAGCACTAATTTATCATCGCCATTGCGGAGGGTAAGACCGAGGGGACAAATGGCAGAGGCCGACCAAGAGATGCGAATATGGACCAACTGAAGAGGGACATGAACTGTGGCTCATACGTAGAGCTGAAAAGACTGGCTGAGAATAGGGAGGAATGGAGAAGAAAGTCAAAACTCGTTGCAAACCAATCCAATGGATTGTAACTCATTATATATAATTTATGAAGTTTTGGTTATCAATCGTAATTATTCAGTGTGTCAGTGTTTAGGTAGTAGAACTCGAAAATGAAATTAAAAAAACAAATGGTTTTTCTATTTTGATTTTTATTGAGAAATACGTCTTTATCAATCTGATTGATAAATTCCTTGGAAGGCGAAAGACGTCCCTCTCGGTGAAAGTAACGTTATTTTTACTAAGCCTTATATCAGAGATGCACAGACTTATAGGGAACAGGGGCCACTCGAGAAAATTATGAGCCAAGGACGGGCCGCTACAAGAAAATTAACACTTAAAGTTTTAATTTTTTTATTAATACAAATAACAAATCACTCAAACATTCTAATCATTACAACGTAATGTTTGGTGTTTTATTATTTTGATGCATGACATTGTATTGACCCAACAATTTTTTTTTATATTTAGCTCCACATTACTTGTCGCCACAAGTAAAATTTCTTCCAAATTTTTGTTTGCAAGGCGGTTTCGATTTTTTGTTTTGTTAAGTTTCATAACTGAAGAAAAATAAAGAAGTGAGATGACATGGTCGAGATGTGGTAACATCAGAGAGAGATCGAGTCTTGCGGCGGAGATAAACTTGTAAAATTATTGATTTATATTTTAAATATTCTTTTGATTCACAATTTCTTAATTTGCTGGCGGGCAGCGGTACGTGCATTCCTCCCAACAGAGGGTGATTTTGCCCATAATTGTAAATTGTTTGTACAAAATTCGCGAATATATATCATAATTCACATCACTAGAGTTCTTCCTTTAAGTTTTTTAACACGTAGTGATGCAAGATGAGAATTAGTAAATTGAAGTGGGTACATTTAAGATAATTAAAACAACGTTACGTGTATGTGAGAGGGTGTGTGTGTGTGTGTGATGTGTGCTTGAGATAATATTATGTTTAGCAAAGCAAAAGTCTGTGCTTACAGCAACGGAGTGAGATGATAATTTCTACCTGAACACACCAATAAATTAAGACTTGCCTTACGTAATCTCTTTTGACTAAAATTTTACCTGGATTAAAATTCAAATTAAGATGTTCCGATACTATATAAAGCTACGTTATTGTTCTCTTGATGTGGAAATTTATTTTGTTTCAACACTAATTGTCAATGTCTATTAATTTATGTAAGTAGGTACTCATTATTGGATTGAATTTCAAATTAAATATTTTTTATTAATACAAATATATCAGAGAATACGCTTGTACATGATTTAAAAAAGTTGATTAAACCTCTCTCTCTCTCTCTCATTTCGGTAGGTCTTACTTCTATGAGAGGGCTTTTGGTGTTGTTGGGCCGGTTACGTGGAATCGCCATCCGGTGCCATTGAGAGACAATCAGTCCTTGAAATTAATTTATATTTAGTATTGTTATTGATGATGGAACAAGTAGTTCTGAAAACGTTTTAATTAAATACAGTTATTTGAGTGGAAAATACAATATTTCTTTTATTTTACACAAGCGGTCCGCGCCGGCTTCGCATGGGTAGAAAGGTATTTAAAAAAAATAGTTTTAGTAAGGATAAGGGATAGTGTAGTTTCGCAATATTGAAAGAATTTTTCAAATCGGTTCAGTAGTTTCGGAGCCTATTCAATGCAAACAATCAAATTTTCCTCTTTATAATATTAGTAAAGATAAATCAATAATAAATATGGAATTCTACAGTGTAAATCACAAAATATTTGAAAAGCTATTATTTCATTAAAATATCATAAAATATTCTTACATCATATTCGATAACTGCTTTGAATAAACATAATATCTCATAATTTAATTAACTCTTCAAAACATTAATTAATTAAAATAACAATGTTTCAATAAAACTTGGAGAGTGATTAATTCTAAAATAGAAATAAAAAATTAATGAATAGATATTAATTTCCCATTCTCTTCGCATAAATTCTTCCTCGGGAAAAGTTTCAAGTAGGTATTCCTTTTCTACTATCTGCCGCAAATTTAATACACTATACTAACTTCTAATTTATAATTAGTTTCTAAGTTAACGACACTGAAGATGGACTAAGTCCGTAAGGCCTCTGCCAAAAAAAAAATATACAGTGTTTTTATTTTTTAAATGGCGGTTCATCCCGTTGAATGTTATGGCCATATAAATCATCATACATATATATATTTTAAGCGAAAAAAAGAGAAAAGAAAAAAAAAACAAGAAAAAACGAAAAACATTCATATCTATCAGAATCATACTCCTTTGGACGGATTCAAATATAAGATCATTAACTTGTTGAGAATTCAGTCCAAGAAGGTAAACAATATTAACAGGGTACTCAACGTTTATGAATTTAAAATATATGTCCATAGCGTCCCTAATTGGACATCCTAGGATGCTATGGTCCGGCGTTTCCTCGTCCCAACCACACTCGCAATCGGGAGATTCAACAAGGCTGATTCGGAACAGTACAGTGTTTTAGCTAAATCATTTTAATATTAATTTATAATATATGCACGACATGTAGACACTAAGAAGTTGAGCCGGGTTAGTTGGAAGACATCGCATTCTAGCGATAAACTCGCCCTCTGTACATTGAGTTGTATAATTGATATTTTTATGATACTTTGTATTGATTTGAAATAATATAACTAATATGCAGTGAAGAATAAAATAAATAAGAAATTAAAATGTAATAGTAAATTCATTGGTAACATTATTAATTATTTGTAATACGGCTTTCGAAAGCTTCCGTTTTCATCATCAGGCAAATGAAAAATACAACATGTGCCTACCTATTATTATAAAATTTATGGTAGTGAATAAAAGAATTCTCTATATTATACAAATACATCTTACATATAAAATTCCATGTGGTTTATGGTGTACCAGGCAAACAATAGATCTCCCTTTTCTTTTTGTAAATTTTTGAGTGACCCATGAAGGGCAGGTAATCAAAAGACTTTACGAATTTAACATCCAGTAACGTAACGAGGCATGCCACCCGTCCGGAAAATCTTATTTTTCATCATAACGGAGAGAACTATTTGCATGTTTATTACATGCAGTTAGTCAACTGTCTACGCCACTTACCTAAGCCTTGATGGTATAGATAAATATATATGAATTCTCATCGTTTTGGGAGTACCGGTTAAAACGAGCCTCACTTTGAGTGATTCTATATTTTTTTTTTGTTTATTTTTTTTATTTATTTTATTTCACTAATAAATTACAAACTTTATACAACATAGTTCGTCGGTAGCCTGGAGGTAGAGTCTCGGCCTCGTGAACATGGGGTCCGTGGTTCGATACCAGGTGCCGGCAAACTCCCCTTTCACGACACAAGCTTTTAGTAGCTTACTGTGAAAGGTGTATAAGGTTGTATTTGGGTTTATAACAAACATAACTCAGATATATCTTTTCTTTAAAAAAAAAAAACTTTCATTGATGCTGCCCAACTAGGTATATCCTGTACTAGGGCAAACATCTCACAAACATAATTATCATTCATATAGAAACATATACACAATTACAAAAAGCATTTATCTCACATATTTACACAATCACATTCATAGCAAGAAAACACTGCTGCAAACCGTCCATACATGAAACAACACACAAACCAATTCTCTATACAAAACAAGAAAAAAAACAACATATCCCTCAACCACACACATCACAAATCCCACACCACATACTACAAAACAAATCACGGAACAAATCCCAAGATATCCTGTAATCTCTCCATTGGAAGATCAGTAGGCCTAGTCAAAACACATTTAAGCGTTGCGTTTTCGTTCAAACATGACGAGGTTGCGAGAACGCGTCAATTTTCGGAGCTAAAATATACAAGTAGATACGTAAATTGACGCGTTCTCGCAACGTCGTCCGCGTTTGAACGAAAACGAAACGAAAACGTAACGCTTAAATGTGTTTTGACTAGGCCCACTGATACCCACCCATAACATGCTCTTTTAAATTCAACAAAAACAGTGATTTCTCTAATCTTTAGAGGCATGATGTTAAACAGTCTAGGTGCCATGCACATAAACTGTCGCTGGCCGAACACTGTAGACCTGAATGGAATGATACATTAAATGACACCATCTGTCTTGTGACTCTATTATTGATTATATATTATTAAGAACACCGTTTAATTCCACTATGAGAATTGTTTACTATGTAGTTATCGGTGTTATTTTTACAATTAACCATTGTATGAGGTTAAATATTATGTTAATTTAACACATGAAACTACCATATAAGGCTTAGAAAAGACAACATCATCTTATTAGGTGGTGCTCTGGGCGAGATTTGAACCCACATCCCTAACCTTGTCGCGAGGAGTGCTTTTTCCAATTAAGCTACCGGGCGTCTTGCCGAAGTCTCCAATATTCTCTTTTATAAACCCCGATGACAGCTTCATGTGTAGGTATTGTTCTGAGATACCTAGTATTGGTATCCTATGATGTGTGTAGGTATTGTTGATAAATATGTTCCAAAAAAATAAGACATTTTAAATTTTGTGACTAGGTTTTCCACCTCCTCTGAATGTTTTAATTTTTGTTGGCACCATGAGGACAAATTGCATGTTTATCACCTGCAGCTGTTCTGCTGGCTACCCCACTTGTGAGATATGATATAATAGTAGTAGTAGTAGTAGCATATATATATATATAACCCGATTATTACAAACCAGTCCACCGTAGATTACGAACACGAATAAAGGAAAGAAATAGGTTTAATATGTAGGTAAAAAGTGCATGCATGCATGCTATAAATAAAGTCAGCTAGTTGGCTTGAATTTTACATGATCCGTAATGCAGCGATAGAAAGGTCATAGGTCATACATGGTATGTTGACCTGATACCACCGTATCGTTGTAGCTTTCTAGATATATACGTGAAACTATACACCACTCGATAGCTATATTATGTCACGTAGATAAATTAATGTTATTCATTTCATAGATTTTATTCTGTTTATTCTTCGTCAATAGAATAGAATAGAATAGAAATATTTTTATTGCGCATAAATACAAAATATCAACATACATTTTTTCTTAACATGGCTACAATTAAGTTGCAGCAGCCTCACTAGGTTACCCTGTATCGAGGCGTGCTGCGAATAAAAATAATAAACAATATACAATTAACAAACTATCATTATATTCAACAACAAAAAAAATCACAATGAACAAATAAATAATTAATAAATTAATTAATTAATTACTTAATTAAAAATGAAAATATGTCAATGAGTCAATAATTAAACGCATGCACAATAAAGTAAACAAATTAATATTTGGAAAATGATGGATAATTAAATGAACGACAAAAAAATATAACAATGAACAAATAAACAAATAAATAAACAAATAATCAAATAAATAAATAAATTAACTAACTACCTAATTGAAAATGAAAATATGCAAATGATTCAATAATTAAACGCATGCAAAATAAGGTGTACAAATGAATATATGGAAAATTAAATAAACAGATTAATCAATGAATACAAGAATAAACAGATGAGACAACAATGAAAGAAAATAAAACAATAAAATAAAGTAACAAAATAAAATAAAATAATGAAATATATAAATCATCAAATATGTAAGACAACGAATCAATGAATTCCAGATAAAACCAAGTCAAATGAAATAAAACAAGTCAATACATGATTATCTGTAAAAATTAAGAATCAAAAATTAAATACAATATCAATCAATAAAATAAAATAGGGAATGAATAAACGAATGTAGCTGGTCTGCTGGTTACCCCACTTGTGGGATATGCCGTGATGGTATAGAATATAAAAAATAAACGAATAACCACAAGTAATACTCAATCCGCAATTTAAGTCACATGAGTAAAAAGCTTGCTCCTCGCTTCAGACCGACCCATCTCCATTAACCATTTTTGAATGTTTCGTATAATAACGCTTAGATTTATATTAAGCTTAAGATGATCATGTCACAAATTGTACAGCCTTGGTGACAGATAAAATGCTGATCGCTGTCCAAGAGCCGTATTCACAAAAGGAACGACACTGACACCCCTTATTACGGATGTTTTTATTGTTGTTGAAATAACTTTATTTCTCAGATATTTCAGGAGTCCAAGGACTCCTATTTATCCGTTTAGCTGACAATTTAACTGTTGTTCTTTTTTGTTCCAACTGTGTTGTGAATAAAAAAAAAAAATTGTTTTTTGTGTTATGTAACATGTAAGAGGCTCACGCCGTGGATTTATTAATAAATAAATTATTTCATAGTATTATTGAATTGTGGTCAAAATAATATCACAAGTAGGTACTGTTTTAACTAATTGACTTTAACTAATATTTGACATTTTTTATAGCACTTTGATTTCCTTTTTTTATAAATCTTGAACAAAAATTTTCAACAATTTTAATACTAAAGGTTAAAACGGTCATTTTCGTAATATATACGTAATTGTTTTTTTAATTTAATTAACTGAATTAGTTTAATTGATTTAATCAACAGATTTATTTTTTTATAATATGTGGAATTCCCTTTTTTTCTTTTCAAGTTTTATGGATATGTTTTAGTAATGTTTTGATAGTGTTTTTATTTATTTAGTTGTAAACATTAAATTTCAATGAAGTTGAGTCATTGTAATTTAATGTTTTATTTATACTTATGTATTTGTAAACTATGAAAAAATAACTAAAAAAAATTGATAAATAAATAATAAAAAATACACTTTAAAAAATATGAAGATTGGCTTCCAGGTGAACATATTCATTCACTATAATAATATAAATATCATATTATGTTCTATATTAGATATATAATAAGTCATCATTGATTTGAATATTTATTTATTTAATCATATAATAAACGGCTTTCGCCTTTTACAATGTTAAATAATTCTATAACAATTTTTATACACCTTCAAAACTACACATTAAATAATTTATTCTACTGAAAACACATCAACAGATACAATCTATATTAAGACCTAGTTAAAATTAAAAGTATAATAAGCAAATAAAAGAAGCAGTATATCTATACAGACATTAATACATACTACACAAAATCAACAAATATACACAGTCACTCGCAGCCAATACAATTTACATCCAGGCCCACTCCATACTATTATAATACATCTACATTTTGTATGCATATGCAATATCAATACCGTACTTATAGTATACATAAGTATCTTTATGTGAATAATATGTATTCAAGTGGGCACAGTGTGCTGTCTATCATTTCGCGGTATATATTTTTGTGTTAATGAGAAATCGAAACAAATTCAAAAAACGTTATTATGTACCTACCTAAATTAAGTCATACCTGGTTATGTATGTATATTATAGATATATTTTTAATTGTACAATGCAATGCAATTCACGAAAATAATAGTATTCTACAGAGTACATTGTACTCTATGCGGTGAAAATATTATTTTAACTCGCTTTGAAAACTTTATTTTTATTTATAAAACAACAAAAACAATAAACTTATCTATGCAATATGGTAATAGAGTTATTAGTTTTCACTACATAATAATATCTATCACGCAACATTTTTTTATATCACAGATTTGAAATGCAATTATTCTATTCTATTTTTAAATGCCATCCACTCATTTACGAATGATCAGCTGAAATGCAATTATTGGTTGATGTTACTTCATTAAAAACACTGTTTATTTTCATTTATTTATTTTATATTTTATTTAAATTCTTTACTGTAAATTGGTTATAGCATCATACATTATTTGTATTATAAAATTATCAGCCCCCCCTAGACAAACTGCACTTGGCGATCAACTACAAATGAACTTTTCGACAATAACCGCAACAATAACGCATAATTACACGGTACATTGTAGATATAGATTGTCGAAAAGTTCGTCAGTAATCGATCGCCATGTGCGGTTTGTCCAGGGGGTCAGTCATACAATTCAATGCACAGTAGAGGACGAACTATATATTATCTAACTTACGTGAGTTTAATAAATCCCAGAGCATTTTAGGAGCGTGCATATACAATACGAGCTTTACAAATATTATACAATTCCGTTCACTTGATAATTGCCTAGCTAATTCAAGTCAAGGTTTTTGGAGAGTGTAAACTTATTTATTTAACATTTTGACCTCTGCTGACATCTGGTGACAGCTCTGTGACCTATTCAGACAGACAATGTACATGTTGAATGTATGGGTATAATAACATAATATATGTATGTTTTTCTTTATTTTCTGGATAAAATGACTGTTTATTGCACGTTGGCTAAATATTATTTCCCCCATCACGCTGTTTACCTTGCGAGGTAGGCAGGAAGGATCCAGCTCCACTTATCCCTATCCTTGCGTATACTTTTCACTGTCGATCAATTCCTTATGCATGCTTTCCTATTTAATATGCTCATAACGTATTTCTTATCCCTGCTGTAGGATCTGATTTACGTGATCATTTATAATATCAAAAAAAAAGTAAAAAATATAAACATATTTAAACAAAGTTTGAATTCTTTGTTCATTCCTCCCTATTTTCCGCTAGTATCTTTAATACCACGTATTTGCCATATTTCATGTCCATCCTCACTAACATGATTCATATAGGTGTCCTTAAGTCGGCCTCTAAGATTTCTGCCTTCGGTCTAAACCTCCGCGATGGTGATGAGCAGTCCTATGTGCCTGATGTTGTGGCCAATCCAGTTTGCTAGTTGTTGACTAATCTTTTTAAGTAGTTGCCTACTTTCGCCTTCCCTGATTTCTCCTCTTCATTTTTGGCATATTCCGACCTATTGATCTTAAGCGATAGTCCAAGTCTCACTACGCATAGCAAAATGCTCCAAATAAAGACTTTAATCAAGTCAATGTGTGGAGATTCCAATACTTTACTTTTTTTTGTTAAATGCAATTCTTGCCTGGTTTTTTCTGCTTTTGATATCAAATTGGTAGCGTCCATCTTGATGTATTCTGCTACCCAAGTACACGATGATGATGATGATGATTTTGGATGATTTTATTTTGACGCCGTTTAACAGTCCCTAGACCGTCTAAAGGGCGCCAGTGAAGAGTTCAGTTTTTAATTTGCTTCTGAAGCTGTTTACAATCTGACTATCTCTCAATACGATTATCTTACCTGCTCCGTACTCAATCCATTCATGACAACTTTATCTTTTCCAACAACCATAAATTTTGTTTTGTATTACATAATTTTCATGTTGTACTTTGACAGTTATAAATTTTACATTTTTCTTAAGCCCCTTACATATATACTTTTCCTTATATATTAAACTATCAAACTAATCGGGAAACAAATATATCAAATCATTCGGGAAATGTAATTAAACACTAAATAAAAGAGAATATATAAATAATGTGTCATAAAATGTTCACCTTAATTATAAATAGTTTTCTAGTAATAGAATATTGATTTCAAAAAGGGGACCCACTGCCCTTGCAAAACAGCAATGCCAAGTTCAATATAAGTACGACAAAGTACCAAAGGTATCTCCACAACAGGGCCCTCCTCATTTCCAACCAACATCCCCTGAGTGTTGTCATGACCTATCCAACATAACCCTCCCTATAACCTTCACACCCTTCTACTACCCTGATACCTTCTATCTATTCCTACCATTACGTTATCCCCCTCCGGGGCGAATTTCCACAAGGATAACGCAAGCTTTTGTATAATGTATTCAACATCTATTCTTTATTCCCTGAAATGTGAATACACTCGTATTTGTATGAACATGTTGTGATGAATTCATCGTATTTTTTATGTATTGAACGCGAAATTTCATGAAAACAGAATTTCACGAAAATCCATAGGAACATAACATGTGAATAGTATTTATATACTATCGAATTTATTTTTTGCTCACATTTTGTATGTGTACACGTGGAGAATTCAATTACTTATCATATCCGCATTATGACTCTTTCTTTGTAGGTATTCAAAAAGTATTTTATAAAGAAAATACAAACCAGTTATGCCTACCCAAGCATATACAAATAATATCTACTCCGTTACGTTTGCTCCTTAATATATGCAAACTCTACATCGCAAAATTTATGGAATACTCCTGAATTTATGCAAAAGTTATTACATGTGTCAAAGTAGTACATCTATATTATAATTTCATTTAGGAATATTATGACCACGTAATTGGAAGCCGTGTGCTGAATTTCAAACAGTTCTCTTCAGACGAAACGAATTGAATAATAAAGAAGGTAAGTAGGTATATCTTTCTCAATAATTTGTGAAATCTAACTTGAGCAAGAAAATTTGGTAAATAAAATATACACATCAATTTAGTATGTTAATTATTTTGGCCGAAAATTGAGTCCTTTTTATGTATTTCTTTCTTTATTTTATCATGTATTATAATAATTTAGCCATTTTCAATACTGTGTTTAACTTCTAATAATATTACCTTTTTGATCCTAAACAAATATTTGGGTGAAAGTAATTAATAGATTTTAATTAACTTTACATAGTTACAAATAAATTTAGTCATGGCCATTCAAGCAATTTTTTTGTTACATAAATTTTTCTTTGTAACGAATAGTTTGAATATTTTTGAATTTATCTACTACAAAGTGTGTAGGTAACCTAAAAATAATAATCCCTATTGTGAAAAGTTTTTATTTTTATTTTTAATAAATAAATTCTTTCACGTTATTCGTTACGTTGTCATATTTTATTAATGTTTGGCATTGTTTAGCCTTTTATTTTATACATATGAAATAGGTAAACATTTTGAGCTATTAGCAAATCTAAGTCACTCTCACAAATGTCGAATAACTACTATTCTAACTATTCCCCCTGACTAAGTGCCATCTTACTCACAAACAGTGATTAATATTATTCTATTTTTAGTCCCAAATAAAGTTCCTTTCTTTCTTTTTTCTTTTTTTTATAAAAGATATATCTGGGTTTTTGTTATAAACCCAAATATAACCTGATATGGGGGGGTGAGAGAGATGGTGAAAGAATGGTTTTGGTTGAGGATAAAATATATAAAATATTATGCCAAAAATGCCAACGGCTGAGACTCTACTGGGCTACCCACAGCACTCCAGGAGTTAAAACAATAAAATGGTCTCGATTAAAGTATACAGTGAGGCTATATAAATTAAGAGACGACAAGTTATCTGTAATTAAATGGACAAATGTGTAAAAGACAAATTTAGATTCAAATAAACATTTAATTAAAAATAAAAAAAATTCTTACCACTATTACAAACACACGTTTAAATAGCAACACAATACTACGACTTACTCACTACCCCGTATTGTCTGTGCACATGTAATTATCCCAATAAAAAAACACTTGATTATTATTTCAATAAAAACAGAAACGAAGCACTTTTAAAATAATTAAATTTCACTTTGCGATGATTGTAATGGATCCCGCGTTGAGGGCGCCTCTGGCATGAAAATGCCTAGAGGCAAACAAGTTGAAGAAGGCGCCCCTTGGCGCAGTGCTGGGAGGGCGAAGTCCCACGTCCGAGGCTCCTGGAGGCAATTACCAGCCTACACAGGTGCAGAGTTGGCTCGTCATGACTTCAGGAGGAGAATATCTCGACTCAACTGAAGTCCAGTGACTAGAGACACTTGTCTCTCTGAAGGTCAGATGATGAGTGATGACAGGAGCGATCCTTATACCAAGGACGCCTGTTTACGACTCACTGCTCGCTACGACTCACTGATAACGACTGTTGACGACTGATGGCTGATGGAGACTAACTGATCTTTCAAGGACATTTCTCCGCTGTTCCTTGAGTGGTGTAGAGAGGGGTTGGTCATATACCCCTCCTACGCTGTGATTCATCAACGTGCAGCGCCGTGATTGGCTAATGAAAATACAAGTACACGCCTTCCCGCAGGTACCATTGTATTACGAGTCCACCTGGGCTCTTGTCTGGATTCCGAGAATTATGCAGTAAATAATAAAATAAATATTTACAAATAAATTTGATATTGTTAAGCGTCCAATGCACTGATTTATAATTATTCACATATGTATAATTAAAGCGTCTCTTTCACTGATATTAAATATAAAACATTTCTTGTGTCCATTATCACCATTATTATTATAGCGTTTTTTTCGCACAGCACAAATAACACACATCTTATTCTATTACATAGCACAATACAACCCTTTAGGTAGATAATTAAATACTCAAACTACGTATGTTACAATAAAATTAAAATTCATACCTAAAGAGTCGTTTACATAATTCAAAATATATCATCGATATCAAAACTCAATAGATCGAAGCGTAGGTATAAAAAATCCAACCAAGCCGATACTAAATAATAATACAAACGCATTCTAAAATATTCATTAAATAATTTGATACATAATGAATGCGCCTTAAGTTGATACATAATGAATGCGCCTTAATCTTTTGTTGATATTATTCTCTTTATTACCCCTGTTGCCATGCAGGTACAAATATAGATAAACAATGATATTTTGTATGCAGGTACGAAGATTAGTAAACAATACATTATTAATGTAGGTACCTTTTAAGTGCAGCTATATTTTTAATGTCGGGATTTTCATATTTCTCGTGAACTGCATTGTTTAATATTAAATTCCCGTACAACTTTCTAAAACCAATTATTATTTTAATGATAACTTTTCGGCACAATACCTACTATACCGGGCATAACAAACCTTATACACCTTTCACAGTTAGCTAAAAGCTTGTGTCGTGAAAGGGGAGTTTGCCGGCACCTGGGATCGAACCCCGGACCCCTTGTTCACAAGGCCGAGACTCTACCTCCAGGCTACCGACGAACTCAATTATTCGTAACATTTAAATTTGCAAGAACCTAATATTGAGAAGGTATAGAAGAGGTCTTAGTAATAATATCGACGTCTTAATTTAAAAGAAATAGGAATAGATGATTGATATCTCAGATAGATACAATAAGTCTTAAGAGGGTAATTTTTTTCTCGTTGATTTTCTTTCGATTCCTTAATTTCCGCTCTTTATTATATAGCAGAATCTAGAATGGTGGAAGATAATGAAGAAGAGTTGGAGTAGCCTGAAAAGCAGAAGATTTTATATAATTACCGATTTAGCCCTAAATAGTTTATTATGAAAAACTAATTTAATCCCAACAAGGCTGTAAGGTGGTTAGAGGCCATGGCATGGATGTAACCAGGGAGAGAGAGGGCAAATTGGGGCAGTTCCCTCAGAATTTCTAAAATAGTAGGAAAGTAGATAAAATTTGTAATAAAGTATGGCAACAATAAATAATTTAATAGATACCGAAGTAGGAAATTGACCTCCTCTCCATAGAAGTTATAAATTGTAATACGAAAATGAAGAGATCGAAAATGTTCTCAAATTCCTATACCAAATTAAAAATTTGTCGATAGGGGTCTAGAAATTTGATTTTTTTTTCTATATTTTGTTGCTCCCCTTCCTGGTAACGCTTTTGGGTCATAGTCTAATTAACTAATTTAATGTGCTTTGTTCTTAAAGCTTAAATCGATTATAGATAAATTTTATCTGTCTATATATCGATACAGTAACGATATCTTCCACGAGTTTATTTGCCAGTGAATTCACTGGATATACACTAAAATTCTACTGTCAGTTCTTAAAAAAAATAACACGGATAGGTACTCGTTCTTATTGCGAGCCAGTTGGTAAGATATTACATAATTTCATCTCTCATCAGTAGCGAAACATACAAAGTTTCGAAAATAAGTGTCTTAAGGGTCGTTCACATTTGTTCACTTTCAGTGATCACTCCGGATGATCCTCCAAAATGAATAGGTGTGAACGGGCGTTTCATCAATAGTGATCACTAGCGATGACGGAGGAAAGAGATCGTCTCGTTTTAATTTTGATGAAAGGTCCTTTCACTGAAACGACCATAAACAAGTTTTATCTCATTATTTGTTTTATTCTCTATGAATTTGTATTGAATGTCAGAATTATGTACAAAATTATTATACAGTCGAGAGCTATATTAGTTTATTTTATGTGTTATTTTCATTTTTGCATTTGTTTAATTATTTTTGTACGAAAATATGTTAAACTACATACAACATGACTGAGAGTGTTGACATGGCAGTGAAAGCATAGGATGAACAAGTGTGAACAGACGTGTTCACTTTCGATGACAGGTTTGACCCTGACACTCTGGATGATCATCCAAAGTGAAGCAATGTGAATGCTACTTTAGAAAGATTTTATATATTAGGTAATAATATGAAGATGTCACAAATGGCACTATGTACCAACCAACGCCTCTGAAGCAATGGTTCTGGCTGGATCATGTCAAGAACAGAGTTCGTCGGTAGCCTGGAGGTAGAGTCTCGGCCTCCAGAACAAGGGGTCCGTGGTTCGATTCCAGGTGCCGGCAAGCCTCCCCTTTACGGCACAAGCTTTTAGCTTATTGTAAAAAGTGTATAAGGTTGTATTTGGATTTATAACAAACCCAGATATATACTACTACTATACTACTATACCATCACGGCATATCCCACAAGTGGGGTAGCCAGCATATCAGCTACATGTAAGAAACATGCAAACTGTCCTCTTCGTGCCAATATAAAATCAAGACATTCAGGATGGGTGGCAAGCCTCATCGCTGAATTTAAGAAGTAAAATGTCTTAATTTTTTCGAACACCTGCCTTTTACAGGACACTCGAAAACTTACGCAGAAGAGTGGGAGACCAATTCTTTACCGGGTGCTCCACAGGATAAAGATATATCTTGAAAAAAAAACAGTATTTTATTTATTTTACAAAAACACACGGCACAGGCCTATTACGTCATGTTTAGATACAATATTTTACTAATATAAACAACAACAGTGACATAAAAAAAGATAAAACAATAAATTTATAACACCAACAGATCAACGGTAAACAGAGAAACATAAGGAAATAAAATTATATGGCGAGAATTATGATTTCAGTAAATAATGATAAAATATTAATAATATGCCATATTCAAAAACAGCACTATTCTTTTCCCACAATGATTCCGACAGCCCCGACGTCCCTCTTTCACAACACACTGTTCCTATGACAACGACATCAGAGCGTTAGGAATGTCGTGAGAAGAGGTGAGTTAATTGGAGCAACGACTGAGAATGAATTAAGTTAATTGAACATATTATTCTACACCTATAAACATAAACAGCACATTTTGATAGAATAAACATGTATATAGGTATTATGGTGTTGGCGTACAATGCGGCAAATCGATCGAATGAATAAAGCCAAGACAGTGAATACCTTAGGTAGGTACATAATATGTAAATAAGATGCTCAATATTACCAAGTATTGGTTAACAACTTCTACGAGAAGTAACAGTACATTTTTGTTAAAGATACGCCGAGTATAAATTTTACCGAGTATTTGAGTAGGTACCAAGTAGGGAATCCAATCCCGCATCAAAATCGCGATCCCGCAAGACTGCGGGATTGAGGTCGTCAGTCCCGCGGATCCCGCGGGATTTGTGAGATTGAGATTTTTTAATAAAAAAAACTGTTTCAAGTAGACATTTAGTTATTTAAAAAAATATATCAAATAAAGACGAGTAAATTTGATATTTTTTTATTATTATGCAGTTTTTTTACTCATATTACTAATTAACAAGTGGAAATAATGATGTTTTTAGTTATAAATAATCAGCTTCTTGTAAGGAACAATATAATACAACTTTTCACCTAATATATTTGTATTGACAATTTAACATATTTATTAGTTTCGACTCAGTGGGGGATGGCTGATTCACCCACCTGCCCATGCGGGGAAACCCAGAGCATGGACCACATCGTGGAGCAGTGCCCCCTATATTCCTTTGACGGGGGACTGAGAGAAATACACGACGCCTCGGAGGCAGCCGTACGATGGTTGAGTGAGCTGGAAGTACGGGTTTAAGGCCATAAGAAGAATGAGACGAAAAAATGAAAAAAATGTATGTGTTTGATAAAATGTGAAGTGTTGGGATAGTATTTGTTTTTAGTCTCTTTTTAAAGTTTTTGATTTTCCTTTTTTTTAGAGTTTGTTTTGTATTGTTATTGCATAGGTACATTTAGGAAGTGTGAATGTGTTTGTGCGAATGAATGTATTATGTGTGCGAAATTGGGTGAATGGATGTATTGTGAATGAATGTATTGTGTGTAAGATTTTCTATGATAGTTTTGTGTGTTATTGCTGAAGTGTGCACTGTTTGGATGTAAGACTATTGGAATGTTTTTTTGTCGCTTACATGTTATATTTATGTGTCTTTCATCTGTTGTGTACCATGTAAATGAATAAATAAATAAATAAATAAATAAATAAATAAATAAGAAGAAGAAGAAGTTTCGACTTTTAGAGGCATAAAAAATAGCTTTTTTCTGATAATACTATCGAAGAAATGATAAGTATCTAACGTTTCATCTTTTAGATTTGATCTAATCTTGTTGCATAAATAGCCAGCGGCGGAAAAAGCATGTTCAGCTTCCACGCTATTAGGTGTAGTTGACTTCATGTTACTTGGCTATCCATTCTGTACGGAGACTGTGCTCTAATTCATCTTCTAGTATAGGCGAAGGCTCATCATTTAATAGATTCGATAAAGGCGTGACTTCTTCATTGCCATTGTCATCAACTTGTTGGTTTTGAGTTTCAGGTTGTACCTGCGTGTCTGACAACAGTCTCTCAATTAAACACTTCATTTTAGTTCGAAGTGTAACTTTGCTTGGATGAAAGAATGGAACGTCCACCACATTTGTAGATCTTGAATCTTTTTATAGATATTTGTTAGGATTTTCTAAGCACAGCAACACGAGTCATTGATGTGTGGCGTTATTTTATAGGGCGAGATAGCGACACTTCAAATTCCTGGCTTAACCTGGTATTTTGTCGATCCAGTTTGCTTATCATGAAACGCAATGTGGTTTCTGCAGAAACTAATTTTGCGTCCTCGCGGCATAAGACATTTACAGCAAGCTTCACTGGCTTTAAAGCTCGTTCAATATTACTCGATGTTATAAATTCTTCATCAGTAAATGAAAATGAAGATGATGTCAGTTTAAGATCAATAAGTGCTTGGTTGAACCTCGATAACATTGTTGCGAGACTGTTCCAGCGCGTTCAGCAATCTAGGATCAGCTGTAATTCTTTGCAGAATTCTGCTTTAATATATATTTGCAGAAGATCATTAATTGTTACTGGAAATTTCGAACTAAAGAGCTTGTCAATTTTCCTGACTTTTTGAATCAGTAAAATCAAAACACGGAATAAGTTATAATGATTTTCATTGAAAAATCTATTGGTCTGACAATACTTATCTACCTACATTGTGGTAGCAAATCTCCTTCTTGAATGTCTTCCTCTACCGAAAAGTGACCTTGCTCGTCATCATTTTCATTATCACTCCCACCATCCGGTCTATTTTCGAATACTTCAACTTGACATCATTTCTTCTTCTTGTCTCTGATTGCATAGAACTTCAAGAACAGCGAGTTGCAACTCATGTGCAAAGCATAACTGGTGGTGCGCTTATAATAATCTCCCAACTTTCTTCATGACTGCTGCACTATCAGTTGTTGCTGTGATCACATCTAGATTTAGGAAACTCTAATTATTTTCCATACAAATTCTATAGAAAAGTCACGAGATCCAAGGCAAAGTAGTTAATTTACTTATCATTGAGGCTGTGCTGGGTTTAATAAATAATCAGAACGTTGTCTGAGCCCATTCTTAAATATTTTTTTTCAGTCCCGCCAGCGGATCCCGCATCAGTAATCCCGCATTTCTGATCCCGCAAAAAAGGTGCGGGATCCCGCATTTACGGGATCCCGCTTTTGCGGGATTGGATTCCCTAGTACCAAGTATAACAAAAATTAAACCGAGTACTTGGCCGAGTTACTTGTTCCATACAAACGCTCTGGGATGCGAAAACATGTTTAAACAGGCTCATGATGCACCACTGACAAACGAGTATTAATAATGGCTATCATTTAAACGATCAGCATAATATTGATGTTATGTTCAGCAGAAAAATGTATTCTGCCGACAAATAAATCATGTTGATATGCTACTTTGTATGCCCAGCGAGAATATTATATTTCTATTGCAAACAATATGATATCGTAAAACTCAAAATTTAATCGACCAGCAAAATTATTATTTGACCAGCATAATGATTATTTGTGCAGCAAAATAAATAAATGAGCAGCAAACCGTGAGCTAATTTTAATTAAACTTGTGAAAGCTAAATTTTTAATCTTGTTCAAACAATAAATCTTTGTATGTATCATCTTTTTATGTGATTTTATATGTAGCATCTGAATGAACGATTCTAGCGTTTTTCGACATTTCTGTTAGATATTTCGTTAATATAGCAAAGCGGAAACTGGCATTATTTTCGTAGTCATCATTAATTTGGTAAGAAATGACAAAAACTTCATGTGGATCCGAAGGCAAATCGGTGTGTGAAAAATATTGTTTATCTAATATTTTCTGTCCGTCATATAATAATTCTGCTGCTCAAATAATAATTCTGCTGCTCAAATAACAATTCTGCTGCTCAAATAACAATTCTGCTGGTCAATTAATTATTTTGTTGTGTGAGTATTTATTAAGCTGTTAAAATTTGTTAATTTGCCGATATAACCAAGTTTGTTTGTAAAACAAGTGTTGCGATTATTTTTTATTTATTGCCGATGAAAACATTGTTTATGTTAAATGCTGATTTTTTCTTGCCGAACGAATGGATTAATAGTCGATCAAATAATTTGTTCTCATTAATAATTGTTACTTTTTAATCAACGACAGAGAATGGTCAAGTGTTACATTTGGTCCATTTTGCTGTACGGAGTAGAGACTTGGACCCTCAAAGCGAACACAATGAACCGAATAGAGGCATTTGAGATGTGGCTTCATCGCAGAATGTTGCGCATTCCATGGACTGATTTGGTTACCAATAATGAGGTGTTGCGGAGGGCTAGAACAGATAGAGAGTTGTTATCCAACATAAAGATGAGGAAGATGGCATATTTGGGACACGTACTTCGAAATGAGAAATATAGTTTGCTCCAACTCATTTTGAAAGGAAAAATTGAGGGTAGTCGTGGTGTGGGAAGGCGGCAGATGTCCTGGCTGAGAAACATCCGAGAGTGGATCGGAGTTCGGAGGGTGGAGGAGTTGTTCCGGCTGGCACAGTACAGAGAGGCCTACGCCAGGGTGATAGCCGACGTCGGGGGGACCTGACATGGCACTTTGAGAAGAAGAATCAAACAGATACTATGCCTTCATATTTTTGTTAATAAATACTCATTATTTTACTAACAAATAATTTTATTTTTATTAGGTATCTCTTACGTAACTATATTTAATTTATTTAAACTTGAACCGAATAATTCGCCCGAGTACGAGTGTTTGAAAAACACCGAATATGCCGAGTGCCGAGTATTAACCATAAGTACTATTAGGAGCATCTCTAGTTTTTATTCCTTTTTTAGTTTTCATTGTTCTAAGTGTTACCGATTCTAATGTTTACTATTTCGAGAGTTTAAATCAGTGATTCCCAAATTGATCCAGGTGGACCCCCAGTGGTCCACGAGAGACTCGACGGGGGTCCAAGAGTCCATAGTTAAAGTACCGGATATTTGGTTAAAGCACCAGATATTGACATAAACAATAGTCGGTACAAATACCCGGTACATTGTAGAAAAGGGTACTAGGAGAAAATAGTTTTTAAGAAAACCGAGGACTTTTTGAAATATTTATTTCAAATTCCTATTCATTCATTTCATTCATCGCCCTCAACGCTCCTCTCGGGAGCATAGGAGGAGGCAGAAACCAGCCTCCTCCATTCAGAGCGTCTCTGTGCCAATTGCGTCACCTCTTTCCACGACATTCCTTGCGCTCTGATATCGTTTTCATAGGAACGGTGTATTGTGAAAGAGGGACGCCCGGGCCGACGGAACCCCTGCGGACGGAAGAACAGTGCTCTTTTTGGCCAACTGTCATTAGGCATTCTCAAAACATGTGCCAGCCATGACCATCGTCTCTCATCAAATTCCTATACCATTTCGATTAAGAAGCGATTTTTGAAAGTGGTTTATGAGAAAAAAAGTTTGGGAACCTCTGGTTTAAATAATTAGAAAAATTATCTACATAAACAGATATGACAAAAAACATTTTTCGCCATATTTTTTTGGCATTTTGCTGGAATTTGTGATTCCTGCATTGTCTTCTTCAAAAAGATGGTTATTCTTATTTTCAATTTGATGATTATTTCCTCCAAGCGAAATATAGTTTGAACTTAGTATGAAATATTTCTATACGAGAATCTACGCACCTTGACCTCAATATAAAATAATTTGTCTTTATCGTCTTAGACATGCAAAGACATGAACATTATATAACTTATATGTATTATATATGTATAGATACCTATACCTAACTAGTAGACACATATTAATATTATACCTATTCTCAGTGGCGTGTTGTCCATATATGCAAAAAAAAGCACCGCATGTCTATAATGGTGTACTTTTTTATAAATACCAACACTTGGCCTAACAATTAACATGTTGCTAAATTTCTTGAACCTAAGGATAAGATGGAATAGGGATTTTCTTAAATCCTCATACTTAATAGGAAATAATTAGACAATGCGGATGGGAATCGAAGGAGACCCAATTACCACACCGATAGCTCACTAGTCTTGGAACTTCTAAGAAATACACTAAGAAATTTATCTCCACGAGAAGAATCATGAAGGGCTGGCCTGCCAAGATCCCCACTAATGGAATATTTTGATTAGACTCCATCGATACCTCTCTAGCCAAAGAAACAAAATCGGTGGTTAGACAAATGTAAAAAAGAAAACAATAATAAAAAAACAAAAGCAGGTCAACTTATTATACCATTTTCAAAATGTATTGTGTAACAAAAACTACGCTTAGGTGTCCAGAAACTTTTCTAGGTATTCAAGCCTTTGAATCAAAAAGTCGTTGATACCGGAATCCCCGCAGAGACACTTTCCTCTGCAAAGGACATCCCACCGAGACCTAAGACTCTCCACCATGACGGGACAATACAAAAACGAATCCGTTCGAGGGGGAATAGAAATGTGAAAAGTCAAGTAATTTCTTTAACTCCTCTACCAAACTGTGAAAGCTGAAAGAAAAAAGAAAGGTTCACTGACCTTTTAAAGCTGATATGATGAAACAAAAGCACGACTAATATAAAAATCAAATTCCGCCACTGCTTCTCACATATTATACAGAAAACATATGTATTGTTACTTTTAACGTTTTTACTTGGTTACTTTATAATATCTTTGACCAAACATTCCTTGGTACACAACAATTCAATATTAAATCGTACCCTGGTATTTTTTTTGGGACTAAATATTGTAGGCACTTAACACACTCAACTGAATATAAGTAGGTATTGTTGCAGTTGTGAATGTAAATACACTGAGAAAAATACTGACGAAATTGGTAAATTTTCCCACAATTTATTTGCGAAAAGTTAATATAATATGTAGATTCGTACTAATGAATCGTATGTACTATCTCTGGTCCTAATCTGATAGTACGTACCGATGATTTATTGTGAAATTTCGTTAGTATTTTTCACAGTGTATCGGTGCGAAATTCGTACACTTTCTACACAATACTTCGAAAGTCAAATAGAAAACAGAAATATTATATGCCTTATTTTAATCCCCATGTAAGTCCATGATACTAAAGTCTTTATGTCATAGAACTGGCCAATAGATCGGGTAGACTACATTTGACATTCGTTCCACTACACGAAAAAGGCTCAACAAGAAAATGTGAAAATTATCGTACTACTATGTCATTAATATCCCATGAAAGTAAAATAATACTTCACATAAATTGAGTCCTTGAAGTGAATTTATTCCACAAAACGGCGTAGGTACTATAAATTGTCTAGTTATTATTATTATAAAACGCAAAGATCTAACAGAGATTTGCGAACTCTGGAGAGTGTGACGAGATTAAAAACCCTATTGTTCGGGAGGTGTTATGATTCTTGAATGGGCCCTTGCCATGGTTTTTCCACAAAACGGCGCATAATAAATAAGTTGTCTAGTTGTTATTATTATTATTAATATCTGGAGCCATAAAATAGTTTTTTCATAGATGGGAAGGGGAGCAAGGAACAGGATCCTTAATACGAGACGACTGCTCATTGAAATCATTGACTACAGGAAAGTCTTTGATTGTGGGAAGTGAGACTGAATGTGGAAAGTACTCTTAGAAATGGGTTACTTGTGCATTTGGTGAAACGTCATAGAGAATCAACATCTCTTTCCTCGGAGAGAATAAGATCGGCGAAGACAGACAGACACTCGTACATCTGTTTGAGACGTATAATCCAAATTTTCAGACTCGCCTTAAGACAGGAAAAAGGCATAGAAAGATTGATCATCCCCTCTGGCGTAGAGAAGAGATGAGAAAGAGGACGATTCTCTGCAAGGTGAATAAACTTAATTTACTCTGTTTCTTGTTTAACAGTGGTGGGAGCAATAAGAAATTAGATGTGTCGAGAAGAATGAAGAACCATGAACAATCGTGCAGTAGAGGTAAAAAGATTGACAGGCTACGACGCTCAGCGTCGACTTAGCCAGAATCTCTAGATATTTTGGTATTAAAAATCTTCTACAAGTCTTAAAATTTAATAAAAAGCTTTCGTGCACCAAAGTTTGATAACATCCGCTCTGCAGATCCGACAGCGTAGACTATTTGACGCCCGCTGAACTCTGCGTCGCGCGCCGCTTCTAGCTAGACGCTACTACATATATCAAAGCTTTACACTAAATAACACTAATATTAAACCCAGTAACATACAGTGTTATCATAACATAAATAAATGTAGCACATCATAATAATATGATTACATAATATATATGCATTAGCTATATTGGTCTAGATACCTACATCCATAATAACAATCACGGAATGAGTTGAACTATTCGATTCAAATTTTTCAGAAGTTCTCCAGACAGCATTTACTGCAGCCCTACTCCCGACACAATCTAAATGCGATCTAATCTTGTTTGCATCTTAAAATGGCGAATTGGTACTTTTGAACACGGTCTAAATCTTAACTTTTAGACAGATCTAGTATGATGTCTTAAAAATTCGTTACGATCTTAACATTTGTATGAAATCGGTACTCTTGACACAACATTGCCAAGGTCAAATCTTAATAGACGTCTTAAAACACAATCTAACAACTGTCAAAACTTAAGATTGCTGTGGAGGTGCATTTTAGCAATCTAAAAGTCTTTTTCCATAGTTTTTCCATCTTTTTACAACGCAAGTTTGTTTATTTTTTAGAATAATATTTATTTTAGTATATTTCTAATACTTTTTTTCTATCTTGCTGTGTTTTTTACGCAAATAAAATTTGGTGTTGATTGTTAGTTTTGTCTTAGTTAGTTTAGTTTTGTGAGACTAGTTTTAAAACGAATAATGCATTGTGGAATTATGTCGTGAACAGTGTATGTGTTGTTTATCTGACTACTGTCCTATATTCTCATTCATTGGAGATATACAAGGCCTCCATCCTGTAACAGACGACGCAAAAACATGGATTCGCACCCCCTCTGAATCAAGTCTAGCGGGCTATAAGAAGATGAGTGAAAAATATTATTTCAAAACTACATTATTGTTCAACAACGACTCAACTGGATTGGCCATAACAACAGGCACCCAGGTGTGCTCATCACCATGGAGAAGGGCAAGACAATAGGCACAAATGTAAATGCGGACCAAGAAACACCTATATGGATCAAATAAGGACATGAATTGTGGTACGTACATAGAATTAAAGGTTAATTTCTATAATAAGTTATCCAGTAGTACCCATTAAGAGAAGATATAAATTGATGATCATAGTTGTATTTTTTATTATTATTATCGTTCACTGTATACCGTTACAAGATATTATAGAAGTGCTCAGATGGCAATATTGGGACAAGGGAATGAATCTCGCCCAGTGAATGCCATATTATTTATGCACATAAATGCATAATTATGTCATGAAATTCAACTATGCAGAAAATAAATCATAATTAAGTTTAATCTGTACCCCTCCCCTAGTTCATATCCGAATGCCCCACGATATCTTGTAACAGTGTACAGTGAAAGATAATAAAAATAAATACAACGATGGGTATATATCAACGGTATGGATCATCAATATAGGTACATTTTCTAACTGGATGCTATTGGATAACCTATAGCAGAAATTCACCGAATTGAAGAGACTAATGTCCCATCCATCCTGATTGTTTTAATTTTTTGTTGGAACAAAGAGGACACCTTGGAAGTTTATTACATGCAGCTGCTCTGCTTGCCACCCCAGTTGTGAGATATGCTATAACGGTGTAGTTGGCCGGTGTGGCGCGGAGGTAACGCTCTTGCCTTTGAGTCACGAGGTCCCGGGTTCGATTCCGGCCAGGGCAGATTGAGGAATGACCTTTTTCAAATTGTCCTGGGTCTGGGTGTTACAAGTATGTGTTTAGTGCATTGTAAATGTGTGTATCGTCGCGTTAGTACCCATAACACAAGATTCATCTAAGTTTGGGACTAGCTCGATCTCTGTGAAATATCTATGTATGTTATGTTATGTCTATACAAATGTCTTATGTCTATAGTAATGGTAGTAGTAAAGAGGCTAGCAGAAATTGGATGATATGAAAACTGATGTTCTTGAAACATCCAGGGGTAAATGGTGGGAGTCCCTTTCTTAAATGTTGACTAGCATAAAATAGAGATGAATGGAGAACAAATTCTAAATACTTTTTGCTTGTGTTACACAATAATACATTATTTCCCCTTATTAAATAATATGTTTCGTTTACAGGTTATATTCGGATATTATTTAGTTAAAATATTCTTGGAATCATTCTCAACCGTCTCCAGATAACCTTTAATGGTGCTGATGGGACCATTTACAGAGACAATAAGCACTGACACATCACACCACTGTTTAAGGAGCTACATTGGATGAGAGTCCCAAAGAGAGTAGACTTCAAACTGTACCTCACGGTTCATAAAGCCTTGAGCGGTGCAGCACATCTATGCCTCGCTGAGCTCTGTCCCATCGACAAAACTCTATTTATTTATTATTATACATATTTATTTATTACACATATGTACAGCTTAAAGCTTTTATAAAATGGTATTAAAAATTCAAACAACAATTAATACTATATAAAAATAAAAAGCAATTAAAAATGTATAAAATGTAAGATAGTATCATTACACTTTTAAAAAAATAAATATCAAAATACCATAAAAATAATTGCATTGAGCAATTAATAAAAGAAGAAATACACAATATTAGTCAAACGTTAAAATTAATAATGAAGAATTCTCAGATAAAACAGTCAAAATTCATGGTATCAATCAAAGTTCATTCAATAAACAATTGAAACTACACATCCGTCACATAAAAAGTTTGAGACGGAGAAAATAAAATGCCAAATGTCACAAAAACAAAACACAAAAAACAACAACAAAGCAAAAATTATACGAATATTTCAAGAATTCATAAATAAAGATTCCAATTTGGAGCGGTGCGTGGCCTTTCACTTAGGTCGGAGAACAATAGATTGCTCTTGATTCCCTCACATCACTCTGATTTCTACTTTTCATCTTTTAGCATTCACACCGCTAGACTTTGGAACCAGCTTCCCTCTACAATCCGCACCAGCTCATCGTTTATGTCTTTTAAAAATAAATTAGTCTCTAGGTGATGAACACTACATTCCTTATATATATGTTAACTGTTTATTATTTAATTATTTGAGATAAATAAACATTATATTTTGAAATTTATGTTTTTTTTTGCCTTTATCATTGTTGTCAATTAAATTCTTATAAAACTGGAATATTTTTGATTCATCGTGTCAAACATGGCAAAAATGCTGGTGCACAATACCATTCTGTTACCGACACTTATGTTTATAAGCGAAACTTGGACGTGGTTGAAAAAGGATGAGAGTGGAATAAATGCTGTGGAGATGCGTTCACTGAGAAGAATGGTTGGTAAAACGTTGCGAGATAGAGTGAAGAATGAGGATATCAGGAGAATGAGCGGATGTGAGAGGAATGTGTGTTAACAAAGATATGATGAGCGAATGCACGATGAAAGGATGAAGTAGATGATGTGTGTATCTGAAAGAGGGGGTGTGACGAAGCGCAGAGTCCAAGTGCATATATCTATCTATTTTATTTTATTTCATTTCATGTATGTATTTTATTTTATTACATTTTTATATATTTTATTTTATTTGGGTTAGTTGGAAGATATCGCAACTCTGCGATAAACTCGCCCATTGTACAGATTTTTTCATGCATGTTGTATATAATTCCTGTTATCATATTCTGCACAATAAAGTTTGTTATTTTTTTTTTTTTTAAAAAAGCTATATCTGGGTTTTTGTAATAAACCCAAATACAACCTTATACACCTTTCACAGTAAGCTACTAAAAGCTTGTGTCGTGAAAGGGGAGTTTGCCGGCACCTGGTATCGAACCACGGACCCCATGTTCACGAGGCCGAGACTCTACCTCCAGGCTACCGACGAACTCGAACGACGAAGAACGTTATTATTATTATTGTAGCCTAGAATGTACACATCATCTGCATACATCAATGCATTGACCCGAGTTTAATTCAATTCAACATCCATCTTTCTAAAGGTTGCATTCACAAGTCAGACATGTATCACAATAATTCATCCAATTTCCTTATATTCTCATTCAAATAAACCTTTAAAATACTTCTTCTATCTCTGTAATACACATTCATTAACACACATAATAGAATTTAATTGCCTCACCATATAAACCAGATATTCCGTGGGGCTCCATTCTTTCTGCCTATAATATATAAATTCATGATATATCCTGTCCTTTACCTTCACGCCGTGTCCCGGGTGGGGTAGGCAGAGAGAACGGAACGCCATATTGATCTTTCCTTACATACTTCTTTCGCTTCCTCTACATTCATCCAGTTTCTCATACATGCACGCCGATTCCTCTTACTTAACATGCGACCGCCCTTGAGTATTTGATCCACAAGGTTCTTGGACGTCCGCGCTTTCTCACACCCTCTCTTTCAGATAAATATACCTTCTTCGTCAATCTTACACCATCCATTTGCTCTACATGACCAAACCATCTCAATTTATTTACACGCATTCTATCAACAACACTCTTCTTGCATCCACTCATTCTTCTAATATCCTCATTTCTTACTCTATCTTGCAATGTTTTACCTACCGTTCTTCTCAGTGTTCGCATCTCCACTGCATTTATTCCACTTTCGTCCTTCTTCAGCCATATCCAAGTTTCGCTTGCATACATAAGTATCGGTGCGAGGATGGCGTTGTGCACCAGCATTTTAGCCATGTTCGAGACATTGCTATTAGATCGAAGTGCACCGTTCACTTTTCTTTTTTCAATATCTCTTTCGTATCTACCATCCATCGCAAACATACATATTCGTCCACTTGCTCCAAACATTCATTTCCAACCTTTATTTCACACATTGTTCTATCAATCTCTCTTTCAAACACCAGCACTTTCGTCTTAGTCACATTCATTTTCATCCCATTCATTCTGCAACTTTCATGTACAACTGACACTCTCGCACTTCTTTCTTGCATGCTCTGTAAGTTTCTTTCATTCGTTCCTTATATTCGTTTCTTTCATTCATTCATTATATAGGCAATAATTAAAAACATTCTTCATCCGTTCCTTACATTTGTTTCTTTCATTCATTCATGATAAAGGTAATAATTAAAAACATATAAGTATACAACATTTATTTGAGAATGGTTCAAGACTTTATAAATCAAAATTTATTCAACTTATTCCTACTCAACTGTATTTTCCCTAGTTGTAGCACCAAAATTCAGGCATTGTTCTATGCTACAGGATCATCGTCCAATTATAGCTATTATTCATCAATGAATTGACTCCATGTAATAGGGAATTATCACTGTGAAGTTGATTTCAACTATTCAGAGTACACCATGAGCAAATGTGCTGTGAGCGGGTTTATTCAAAGGTTCATGCTTTCTGTTGAGAATATCCAGTAGTTTCTATTGTCATGTTGTATTCATTGTCTCTTATATGTTGATTGTGTTTGTTCCAAGTTTGTTGTTTTTTTTTTTTAAGTAATTGTAGTGTAAAAAGGCTATTTAGCCATATACTTTGTTAACAAATAAATAAATTGTTTTACTTCATCACACAAAAAAGAGCTTCTCTTTAAAGTTCGTAGACGATCATATGCAGACATTATTCATTAATCCTTGTGTAGAAAAACATTTTAGTTAATGTCCAAATAAACCTATAAACAAAACATGTTATTTAATGCATTATATTTGTAACAAAGTACATTAATGATTGTTTCCACAATTCTTATTTCATACTTACCTTAATTTGTGACTTTCTGATCATTTTAATATAATAAATTCGCGTATACTTCTGCAAAAACAACAAACTAAAACATCGCAAAACAAGCATTGATAACTGTCAGTGTCAAAGAGAATATAATACTACGTAATAGTCAGTGTCAGTGAGATAATAATAGACAATAGCAAAATATGTCATAGACAAAAATAGTGTCAATGCATAGGTTTTAAAAAATATTTTTTATAAATTAATTGCACTGTTATAGATCATTATATAATATCATTTTCATTTCATTTAATCAGAAATTGATATTAGATTTATAAAAAATGTGGAAATACGGTGAAATCACGTGATATATTAGTTTTAATAATTCAGTTGTCGTGGTTGTCATGTTGGTACCCATAGATAACGGCGTTAGGAAATACATCTCTATATTAAGACATCTTAAAGTTAAGATTAGATCAAGATCAAGACTAGATTGCGTCGGGGGTACCATCTACAAGTCTTAATCTAATCTTGATCTTAAGATCGAATCTAATATTGATTGAATTCAAGAGTAGCCCTGCTGGTATGAGAAGAAGTTAATTAATTAATTTTTATACTATGAACTATTGGACTCTAATAAATTGATAAATTAACACAAATAAAACAAAACAAAAATCTTACGGGACTTGAACTAAACTTAAAATATAAATAAAATATGTTATGTCGAATGTCCTAGAATTGATGAATAATTGTACAGTGTCCTTGAGGTGCTTTTGCATGTAAACTACACTTTAATGTTGTCCAATAATAATCATAAATTCATGAATCAGTAAGTGGGTATCTAAACCTATTTGAAATCTTAATGAACTTGTTAATATGTATGAAGAAACAAGAACCTATTTATTAGTTAGTAGTTTATGTGTTCCTGTGGCAATATGTATGTACTGAGGAAACTGATGAAAGATGTAGAAAATATTTTATTGAATGTAATGTTTAAAATTGAGCAAACATTAATAAATATTACTCACCGTAAATAAATTAATTATCATTCATATTTTTAAATTCTTAAGTTTGTACATTCACAGAGTGAAAATTCATACTGATGATATTTTATTTTAATTACACAACACTGTTAATTTTTCACTTTTGTCTATGTAGATTAGATAGGTATATAGAGTTCTCTTGAAAATGTCAATATATCTACATTGTAGAAAGTAGGTGGTCGAGATTTTAAATAAATTAAAGTGAAAAATTAAATGTGTTGTGTAATTAAAATAAAATATCACTCATAGGTACTTTAGATACTCATCCCGTGGAGCACCCGGTAAAGAAATGGTCTCCCACTCTTCTGCGTAAGTTTTCGAGTGTCCTGTAAAAGGCAGGTGTTCGAAAAAAATAAGACATTTTACATCTTAAATTCAGCGTTGAGGTTTGCCACCCATCCTGAATGTCTTGATTTTATACTGGCACGAAGAGGACTGTTTGTATGTTTCTTACATGCAGCTGATCTGCTGGCTACCCCACTTGTGGGATATGCCGTGATGGTATAGTAGTAGTAGTAGTAGGTACTTTAGATAGGTAGGTACTTGAGTTTCTCCATCATCTATCTATCTATTCCCTCACGCCGCATCCCATGTGGGGTAGGCAAAGAGAATGGAACGGTAATTAGATCTGTCCCTACATATTTCTTTCGCCTCCTTTACATTCATGCAACCTCTCATGCGCGCACGTCGATTTCTTTTACTCAGCACTCGACGGTCCTTGAAAATTTGATCTACGTGATCAAGCCTCGTAGTTCTCGGACGCCCGCGCTTCCTCTTCTTTCAGACAAGTATAATATCCTATTTGTCATCTTTTCCCGTTCTATTCGTTCTACTTGACCAAACTATCGCAGTTTATTTACACACATTCTATCCACAACACTCCTCTTGCATTCGCTCATTTTCCTAATATCCTCATTCCTCACTCTTATCACGCAACATTTTACCAACCATTCTCCTCAGCGATTACATCACCACTTTCATCTCTCTTCAATCATTTCCAAGTTTCGCTTGCATACATAAGTGTCGGTTCCAGAATGGTCTTTAGCACCAGCATTTTTACCATGTTCGACACATGTAGGTAAGTACCTAAGTTTTTCCTAAATACATACTTATGTATATTTATATTTAAATAGGTATATATATGTACCTAGGTATATTTAAAAAATTACACCACTTAGAAATTTTTGTATATTCTATTGATTTCCAGTAATGATGACATATTTTTTAATTGTGATTTTTTTATTTATGAGTAATTCAAAAATATAATAGGTCATACCAATATAAAAAAGATCTGGAAAACGTTTGAAAAGGTATCACTAGTTCCATCTATTGAAATTTTGGTAAAGTATTTACCTAGTAGTTATTACTGACAACATTGATTGATTATTTCAAGTGAAATCTCATAGATGGTGCTATTAAAGATGCGTACAAAATGCAAATGGCCGATTGATTACGTAACCACTCCTAGAAGGCCGACAAACTTTAGCGTAAGTATTAGGAATGCAGCGACGGGAGAGGGTGATACACAAATGATATTATTCAACTCGAAAATAACAACGGTGGAGGCGTGTTCGCTTATGTATACGTAGGTGTATTCTGTGTTGGCACGCTATTGGTCGACGATGCCGGGTAAATTATTTTTTTATATAGTTGGTACTACAGTACTATTATACTACAGCATATTCCATAAGCAGAATTGCCAATGGACCAATTTGTATGTATATTTTTTTTCTCCGTGCCAATAAAAAAATTAGACATTCAAGATGTGTGACATGTCTCATCGCTAAATATTATCTATTGTAATTGTCTTACACGAGAGATTTTAGGAACACCTAACTCGAAATCTTCCAGAGAAGACTAGGAAACCTATTCTTTACCCGGGACTCCATGGACCAAGTTTTATACAGTAATATAAATGACATAAATTTATGGTGCTCGGAGACGTTGACATCCGAGAATCAAATGGCAAGATCATTTAAATCAAACCCTAGAGCAGTGTTCCGCAAAGCGTGTGCCGCGGCACACTGGTGTACCGTGGTCATCAGTTTGTGTGCCGCAGAAAAAAGTCAAGGTTTTGTGAAAATAATACACCTAAAAAAGCTGAGAGCTATAAGAGCGAGACGCTTTGTTAAATAAACATTGCTTTTTTCTTTGGTGTACCTCTAAAATTTCTTGATTTGATAGGTGTACCTTGAACACAAAAAGTTTGCGGAACACTGCCCTAGAGGACGGTTACGTGTTGAGCACATTAAACAGGAGAGCATGCATGAGAAAATGTATGACAATGACGGAAGCGAAAGATGTATGCAAGGATAGAAGGAAGTGGCGCTCGATTCTTTCTGCCTACCCCCGCGAGGGAAGCGGCGTGATGGTATGTATAAATTAAGTTCCATTCCCAGCCAACCATCTCGGGTTCCGAGGGACAGTCTCTAAATTTTCCCGCATTCGTCATTTCGGAATTCAAAAAAAAAATTAAATACGGGTGAAGATACTCTGAAATTTTCCAAATTCAAATTCAAATCCGATTAAATCGTAGAATATTCCAAATTGTTTTACCAGATCAATAATTTGCTAAAAATTCTTAGTGTCGTCATCATCAAGCCAATTGTGCCACACAAAAGTTTGTTTACATATTCATTTCTCTTTTAAAACTTTCTTTCGGGTAGGTACCTACGCATAGCTGTCTTGAAAGATCTCAATTAATGGTGATGAATTTCTTTTAGGAGTTTGTAAATAACTTTAGAAACAATGCGCGTACATATTTTATTCCTTTTTCAAATAATTTAATGCCAAAATACCTATATTAGCGACATTTATGTAGTTTAGTCATACTCTCCTACACTGATGAGTGATGACAATGGTGCACAAATTTTAACGAAAATAAAAATGCATCAAGAACTAATCTGTGAAAATAAAATTCACAAGTCTGATTACAAAACAAATATGGACAGTAATTTTACACAGGTAGGATACTAAAGATTTTTTTGTTGGAAAACAAAATAATATTGTCTTTTTTTATTATTAGGAGGTAAAAAAAGTAAGTATCCATATAATTCTCTACTTTCGAGCAGTTTCGACATCGTTGTCTTGTCAGTTTTACCCGGACATTTGTAATTTTGTTTGAGTTTGTAGTGGGTGTGTTCATTGTGCAGTCAGTGCAATGTAAAATGAATGGATTTATAATACTGTATTATGTTGCCTAATGTACTCGACCGCTCCAGATGTTCTAGTTTAGTTTTTTATACCTCTTTTCACTTATACTCTCCTGACGAAACTGGAGCACAAATTTTGTACGTGGCAATAAATTAATTAATAGTTTGTGAAAATAATAAGTCACACAAAACGCTATTTTTGTTGAAATATTTGCACAAAATAATACTCTATTTTTGTATGATTATTGTTATAAGGTAACAAAAGAAAGAGGTACTGAAATCACATGATTGAAATGGTTATTTATACTTCTATGATCGAAAAAAAATCTATCATTGGAATTGCCGAGTGGGTTTCTTTTAACTAAAATAAATTAAGAAAAATAAGATGAATTTGTTATAAAATATTTCAAAGAACGCAAAATATTGCAGTCCTTTTCATGTTAATTCAATATGCCCAAAACAGGAGCTGCCCGTGCCACTGCTTCCGCCAAACTATACCTACTATCAATAAAAAAAATAATCAAAGAAAACTGGGTTTGTAAAAATTTGGACTAATATTATCAAACTTGAGTGACCACAGTAATAAACTGGACAGGGATAAAGATAAATGGGAAAAGGTAGACATGATTCGATATGCTGAAGAAGCATTGCTCGCAGGCGCTGAGAATGGGTTGAATGAAACGTAAGTAATAATGGAAAAATACTATCAGAATACAACGTAAAAATAATAAAGACAACATAATTTATGATCAATAGAAGGATGAGGTGACTGCGAATATTATCATAAATGGAATGATTCATCGTGCAGGTAAAAGAATTCGTGTACGTTGGTAGTAAAATAAATCAGTGTGGAAGCTCAAAATTGTAAATTAAAGCAAGAATTGCTTTTAAAGAAAATCTAAAATATTGGAACTCCCAAACATTGACTTGAACGTTAGGAAAACCCTTATTTAAAGCCTTTATGTGGAATATTCTGTTATACGGTAGTGAGACGTGAACCATCGGCAAGAGTGAAAGTGGACGATGGCGAAAATAGGCAACTCCTTAAAAAGATGGGCCAAGAACCAGCAAAATAGATTAGCCACAACATTAGGCATCAAAGCCTGCTCACCACGCGGGAGAGCATGACCGAAATCAGGAATTATAGAGGCCGACCAAGAGACACCTACATAATATATTGATCAAGTGATGAAAGGCATGCGCTGTTGCAGGTACGTAGAATTAAAGTGACAAGCAGAAAATAGGAAGGACTAATGAAGAATACCTATATTTAAAAAAAACGAGATTTATGTCATTTTGATATACCTAATCTCATGAATTATATCTGTGGTTATAATTATTATGTTGTTCATACAGTATTAATTGTCAATATCAACTTTAACGTCATCCTCAAACGCTACCGCGGAGTTCTTTCACGTTAACCGATTCAAACTTTGTTATTTATTGATCATTCATTACGCAACCCAATCAGCTCGGCTGATTTGTGGCATGTGAACAATTTTTACACCATTAAAATAATTTAATCGAAAGCGAAGAAGTGTTAACCAGGGTTGGCGAAAAAAGGCAACTCCTCAAAAGAATCTGCCAACAACGAGCTAACTAGATTGGCCACAAGCCACAACATCAGGCACCCAGGACTGCTCATCGCAATCGCAGAGGGCAGGACCGAAGGCACAAATGGCAGAGGCCGACCGAGAGACGCCTATATGGACCAACTGAAGAGGGACATGAGCTGTGGCTCAAACATGGAGTTGAAGAGACTGGCTGAGAATAGGGAGGAGTGGAGAAGAAAGTCCAAACTCGTTGCAGACCAATCCAATGGATTGTAACTCATTATATATATATAAAAAAATAAATTGAACATTGAAAATAAATTTTGTACAAATCAAAACGTTAATCTAAAAAACCAAAACAAGTCGATTTCTTTTTATCATCACACATGGCGCCGGACTCCTCCATATTGTGTCATTCTTCTCAATCAAACTGTTCAATTTATTAGGATATCATAAAACGGAACGGATAATTTCAAATAATATGTATTTTTAATTCAGTGGCCACTTTGTATAAAAAGTCTTGACTTGTAAAAATTTCAAGATAAATGCCAGATAAATAACCGAGCCCTTTCGATGACCGGACTTCATTCGCCACCGTAGTAGAGGAAAATAAATTGTTTTGGTTTATGGATTGAAAAATATTATAGGATGCAATGTTGTTTTCCTGGTTTTTTCTTGATACTAAAAATGAAGTCTCATTTTTATAAATCCACTTGCGGCTTTGAGAAAAAGTTTACACAAAATTGCGAATTATTTTAAGGTTCTTCTGCTGCATGCTTGGGTATTGAGTGATAGGTAGGTACCTACTTTTTTTATTATTACCGGCAATCCACCAGTAATTTGTGCTTACCAAAAACTCAAATATAGAAACATGAACAATTACAGGAAAAGAAAAACATCTACACTTCCTTCTATTTTTGGGTGCTTGGCAACTTGGCACCCGAAAATAGGTACTTGTGGAGTTGGGTGTCGACTGTCGATCGGACAGAGACTTGGAGACTCGATCTTGAGGTCGGACGCAGCGATCGGAATTGCATTTTTGGAATTTGGTTTTGGTTGCAGTGTTTCAATTTTATATATATTGGTGTTTTTGACGCAATTTTTTCTTTTTTTGACAATTACAGTGTGCTCGCGATCAGTAAGTACAAACTTCAAAAGTAATTAGAATTACCAAGCTCATTGTGTGTTATTGTTACCCGCATTGGTGCATTCCTTGATATTGCACTCGACACATCCATATACGAGTGTAACATATTGAACTACTGACTTTATTTTTTTCCTCATAATTTCCAATCATGGATGAACTCCATAAACCCAGACCTCCAGATAAACCTCCTCCTTATGACACCAGTACTCAGTCATTGGACCTTCAAGGAGACACCCCAACATCTCCTGCCGAATTTGTTGTAGTTACAACTAAAAAAAAGAAAGGGAAAAAAAGGGCCAAAACTATGGACTCACCTAACCTCAGCGATGAAGAGACCTGTTTTACTAATGACCCGACAATCATACCTACTTCCCCCAAAACTCTTCTCCCATCCTATCAAGCTTCTCAAACCCTCCCCACATCTTCGCATCCTGTAAATAACAATGTAAGAACGATATATAACCATATGGACAAAGGTCCATTTGTTGTTCATGTGTCGAAAACTGACAATAGCCTACTTCATGATATTGACTTCGGGAAATTTTTAGTTAAAAATCAGATTACCACAGCTTGGAACGGGATAACTAAGGTTGGCCGCAACAAGCTCGCAGTTAAATTCACTGACTATAAGGCGGCTAACCACTTTCTTTCTTTGGAAAACGTAACTAAGAATTTTAATGTTTTTCTACCCTCATTTAACATCACGAGGATGGGTGTAGTCTCGATTCCCCCTCACATCCCCGAATCGGAGATCTTGGAAGGCATTGAGATTCCACAGTCCGGATCAGGACGACTGATTAAATGCAGAAGGTTGAGCCGGAAGAGTAAACAAGGTGAAACGACGGAGTGGATCCCAACCAACAAGGTGGTCCTCACTTTTGATGGTCAGGTGCTCCCCTCTAATGTCGCGATGTACCGAGTTGTTCTACCGGTGAAGCCATACATTTATCCCACTCTCCAATGTTACAAGTGCTTCCGATTTGGACACTCCCAAACAATATGCAGATCTGTTTCCAGATGTTACAAATGTGGAGGGAACCACAACAAAGAAGAATGTGATCTTGCTGCCGATGCTATTAAATGTGCAAATTGTAAAGGCAACCATTCCCCAACTTACAGGTTCTGTCCTGAAGCAATCAGACAGAAGAACATCAAAGTTTCCATGGCCACGGAAAGTATATGTTACGCTGAAGCGTGTAGGCTCCATGCAGTAGCAAAACCATCTTACGCAGAAGCAATCAAAACAGTCACCCCCACTTCCGAAAGGAAAACAATCTTTAAACCTGTTCAGCCACACAAACCCCTGTCTTCACCCTCTTCATCTCACAATCATCTCTTACTCTTCCCAAACGGTCAACAGCCTACTATTCCTAATGGTGCTGGACTAGTTAATAGCTCAGCTCATGATCTGTCTAATCAACTATCAATTCAAACCATCCCATACATCTTAGAACTTATTCTAAACTTAGTTAAGATCAATAATAGTAACATACCGTCCAACGTAGCATCCGAAATTAGTTCTATTCTCTCACTTTTTAAACATGGGCAATCCCCAACCCCCTCCCCCTCTTCTCCCTAAGATTCTGCAGTGGAACTGCAGAAGTCTTAGCAATAAAAAAAATGAACTTCTCAGTCTTCTGTCAACCTCTTCCATCGACGTAGCGGTGGTCCAGGAGACGTGGCTAATCCCGGGATCTCATTTTAGCATCCCGGGCTACCATTGTGTTCGGGACGACCGCGTTGATGGTAAAGGTGGTTCTGCCATTTTCATCAAAAAACAAATTCCTTTCTTTCCCATCACAATTACTACCTCTAACCGTAGCTACGAGATCTGTGCAATTCAAACCCTGAACATCAATATATATTCTATATACATTCCCCCCTCTCCAAAGCCTAATTTGGACTCACTCACGTCACTCTTCTCTCTCTTTTCTCCTCCCTGCCTAATATTGGGAGATTTCAATTCCCATCATAACCTGTGGGGCTCAAGCCAAACCGACAGAATGGGTCGTCAGATCCTTGACCTTATGAATGAATCCCACTTATGCCTTCTCAATAATGGGACCCCAACTAGATTCCAAAATCCCAACCAGAGCCCCAGCGCAGTGGACCTGTCACTCGCCGACCCTTCTCTTTCACCCCTTTACTCCTGGTCTGTGATGGACGATCCTTGTGGAAGTGATCACTTCCCAATTCTGCTCGTACCCCCACAACCTTTCATTCTTTCTTCTTCGCTCTCACTAAAAATAAAGAGGCACAATCTTGCAAGGATTGACTGGATGAAATATAGTCAAACTGTAGAGAATAGAATCCCATCCCTACCTACAGTTAATCCTGACGACATCTCGGCATGCTACGAACAATTCGTAGAACTTATAACCGAATCTGTCGAGTCTTCAATTCCAAAAAAATCTGAGAGAAAACTCCGCAGACCTCCCCCTGCCCCTTGGTGGGACCAAGATTGTGAGAACGCAGTTAACGATAGGAGACTTGCGGCGCTCGTTTTCAGACAGAACAAAACCCAGGATAATTTTATTCACTTTAAACATGTCGAGGCCAAAACCAAAAGAACCTTGAAAAAGAAAAAAAAGCAGGGTTGGAAAGACTTCTGTTCCTCTTTGTCCCCTGACACACCGCTTTCTAGGATCTGGGACAATATTAAGAGATTTAGAGGGGTATTCTCACCTCCTAAACTCCATCCATCCTCAGACAAATGGATCCTTGAATTCGCGGACAGACTAGCCCCCCCTTCAGTGCCAAATCACAATGAAATTTCTCGTTCCTATTCCCACCCTCCTCTTGGAGAGATTGACAAGGAGTTCAGCGACGAAGAACTAAGGCTGGTCCTGGAATGCACTTCGGATACATCCCCGGGAATCGATGGAATAACATACAGCCTTTTACAAAGACTACAAACGGTTTCACTAGACTATTTACTCAACATTATTAATACTATTTTCATTACAGGCAAATTACCTTGCTCGTGGAAGACTCAGATCATTGTTCCAATCTTGAAAGCTGAAGCTGACCCAAATCTGGGCCAATCATATCGACCAATTGCACTCTCCTCAGCAATAGCCAAAACTACAGAACACATGGTGAAAAATCGGCTAGATTGGTTCATAGAAGGTAACAGGAAGTTGCCTCCTTGCCTATTCGGCTTCAGGAAGAGAATGGGAGTCATGGACAGTGTAGCCACCTTGGTCACAGATGTCCACGTATCCTTATCCAAGAGAGAGCTCTTGGGAGGTGTATGCTTGGACATCAATAGTGCTTTTGATAATGTTATTATTCCTAAATTGTGTGCAAAGCTTGATCATTTGGGCATTCCTCCTACCCTCTCCTCCTTTATCCGCAATCTTCTATCTGGACGTGAACTGATAATTAATGCCCGTAATCATCCTCCTATCAGGAGAACTGTTCACAGAGGATTGCCGCAGGGCTCAGTGCTCTCACCCATTCTATTCAACTTGTACACACATGATATCTCGCAGTCCCTATCCTCGGATGTCCAAATTCTACAATACGCGGATGATCTGTTCGTTTATAGCTCAAATAAATCCATAGACACCCTCCAGGCTTCCTTGCAATCTTCACTTTCTTCTCTGAACTGTTGGATGTCAGACCACGGTTTTACACTTTCCTCCCAGAAATGTAAAAGCATTGTATTCTCCAGAAAACTCCATCCAGTCCTCCTGAAAGTTAAAGTGGACCAACAGTTGATCAATTCTGTTAACAAAATAAGATTCCTGGGGGTCATATTGGACTCTGGTCTTAGATGGAATTCTTTCATTGAACACTTACACTCCAAGTGCCAGGCCGGTCTCAATGTCATGAGAGCCGTTTCCAGGGTCTGGTGGGGTTGCCACCCCTCGACACAAAAAATTTTCTACACTGCATTTATCCGCAGCCACTTGGACTTTGGATCCTTCCTAATAGCCCCAACTTCCAAGAAAAACTTGTTGAGACTGGACCGGATCCAGTCTCAGTCTCTTCGGTTGATTACGGGTGCGATGAGATCCTCCCCTGTCAACGCCTTACAGGTAGAGGCTGCAGACCCCCCACTTGAACTACGCAGACAGCTCGTATGTGACAGATTTTTAGTCAAAATCTTGCGTATCATCGATCACCCGCTGTCTCACAAACTTCAGCTCCTCTCTTACTTGGTAACCCATTTACCGGTATGGAGAGGTAAAGATCCACCGACTCTTGTTACTAGCTATAGAAAAATCCAAACTCCCTTGTTGGAGAGCTTCGCAGTTCTTCCTGTATACTCTATGTCATTTTCCACTCTAAGTTTTAAACCAAAAGTTATTCTCAATCTGGGTGTCAGTAATGGCACATTCGCACCTCGTATTTTTAAATCAATTATTGATTCTGATTGGCACGACTGGCATCTAATCTATACAGACGGCTCGAAAAGTGATAGAGGTCGTACAGGGGCCGCCTTCCTTTTTGAAGACAACACCAATAAAATGTTCAGGCTCAGAGACGAGTCGTCGGTTTTCACAGCGGAATGTCTTGCTATCAGAGAAGCTCTAAGGGCTCTGACCATTCGCCAGCTCAAGGTTAAAACTCTCATACTCAGTGACTCTCAAAGTGCTCTCCAGGCCCTTCTCTCTCCTGCATTGTCCAGACCAGATGATCTATTATCCTTAGAAATTAGAGACCTCCTACATAAACTTCAGACTTCGGGTGTAGACGTGGTTTTGGGCTGGATCCCAAGTCACTGCGGTATCCCGGGCAACGAGGCGGTAGACCTATTAGCCAAATTGGCTACGGACCTCCCTAATCCATCTGGATCTGTTTCAGCCTCTGATTACACCTTATTATTTGACCGGAATCTCATCCAGTCCTGGCAGGCAGTATGGTCAGAGACCAGTCAACTCAAAGGAAGAAAGTATGCCTTAATCCAACCCGATGTGTCAATGAAACCCTGGTTTTCAGAAATTTTAATGAGTAAGGCTGACACCTCCACAATCTGCAGAATGAGATTAGCTCATTGCTGTACCAGATCCCATCTATACAGAATCCACGTTATCGACTCTCCTCTGTGCGACTGCCAAGAGGAGGAGGATCTTGATCATTTATTTTTCGAATGTCCGATCAACAACATCTACCCAACTTTGATTAATGACCTGGCACATTACAGGGTTCCACTACCTACAAATATTTCCTTGCTCTTGAGTTCTAGAGACCAAAACATTTTCAAACTCCTTGTCCTGTTCCTCAAGACCCATTTGATGAAACTTTGAATGTTGAATTTTTGTATTTTTTCCTGATTTTTTGCTGATCTAATAATTTTTACTTGCAGTTTCTGGCTAGGAACACCCTCAAGGGTGAAAGCCAACAAAATAAAAAGAGAGAGAGACTGTCGATCAAGATGTCTTCTGGGCAGTGTGACCAGATTTGGTAGTTTCCTACTTTTTTGGTAGTTTTTGAGGCATTTGCAAATATGTTTAGTAGTTTTTATTTCTTTGGTAGTTTTTAGTAGTTTTTGGTAGTTTTTAGTAGTTTTTTGTAGTTTTTTGGTAGTTTTTGTATTTAGTCGGTAATTGGTAGATAAATTATCGGGTACTTGGGAAAAGTACCCGATACTTACTGAATGTCGGTACAAGTACCGAGTACATTGTAGAAAAAGGTACTGCGAGAAAATATTGTTGAAGAAAACCGAGGAGTTTTTGAAATACTTCAAATTCCTATACCATTTTGAAAATTCGGCGACGGGGGGGTAGAAATTTAAGCGAGTAACTTTTTTCAGTAGTCGGTATGAAAGTATCCGAAAAGTAACAACTGTCGGTACAAATACCCGGTAAAAAGGTACTGTGATAAAATATTGTTTAAGAAAACCGAGGAGTTCTTGAAATACTTCAAATTCCTATACCATTTTAAGAATTTAGTAGTTTTTGACTTCCCCATTTAGTAGTTTTTGAAAATAAAATCTGGTCACACTGCCGGTCAGAGGGCGGTTCTTGTTGCCACGTTGCCAGGCAATAAAACTTTATTTTTAAATATACTGTTACTCTCCGCTACCCTCTCAGGAATTAACATGGACTAAAAGCTTTAACATATTATGCTTATTTCTTCGAAGAAGTTGAAAGAGACTGAATGACATTATTATCAAGAAGATTATTACCATCTCATACATTTCGCAGAATGCAAAATATTATATCAAAAAACGTTTTGATTTATTTGTTTGAAACCAAACGATCTGAATAAATTAATTTACAAATCATAAGAATATAAACAATGCATTATCCTACTCAACTTGTATTATGTACATAATTTGCTATGTTACACTATAAGCCCACAAGCTTGTCATTTATTTTTACTTATAATAAAAGTAGGAATAAAAACAATAAAACAAAACACTAAATACATATATATAATTTATTGAATGATTGCGGTACCAACTAAAGTACCTACTTAATAAGAGTTGAACTTAATTACATTTACATAGTTTGTAGTTTTTTTTTTTTATCTTAGGTACCTAATACTTTTTATTTATTTCAGTAGGTTTTAAAACATAACATATCTACTGATTTCTTAGTAATATCCGCAAACTTCCCTGATCAAGTATTGATTTAATATATTATTTAGGTATTTGTAATATTTTCCAAATGTCTGTATCTTTTGCTTGGCTAATAAATAAGATATAAAAAATATCTGCACTTATCAATAACATCATGGTACATCCCGTAAGTGGAGCAGCAAGTGTACTAAATGCGTGTACTGAAGATACAGGTTGTTCTTTCCGAGTCACAAAAAAATAAGGCATTCAAAATGGCTGATATAAATGGCCAAAATGTTTTTAGTAGCTTTGGTTTTTTAGTACTTGATTATTTGCACATCTTAATCATAGTAGAATGGAATTAATTATTTTTTATCCCAAATGAAAAAGACCGTTTATTTTTCTTAATGGTTTGAACCAAAGTATTATTATAGAATGGGTAATCCACTGTAATAATATCCACAAATAAAAGGTAATAAATATGGGTAATCCACTATATTGTGTGAAAATTTTATGTATTTGTATTATGATGTAATAAAATATGTAAGTAAATAAATAAAAAAAAATAGAATCGATTGCTTTTATGGGATGTTCCAGAGTGCAATTATGGTCGGTGTCTATCTGGGTAACTTACGCCCAATACGTACGGTATTGCCCCACAAGAAACGCCTTGTCATTGCTGCGCATCCCAGGAGTACATAAAACGTATGGCGGATACATTTTACATCAGTCAGCTGTTTGAACGAAAAAGGCGGGGGATAAATAATATCAAATTATCTCGCGGGACTCTTTCGGTTCGATTTGAACGAACCAGAGATAATAATAACATTTTTTCCAGTAAAAAAACCTTTTCTTTCGTTTAAATCTTGGATTTTGTTACTCTTATAAATTCCATCTCTAAAAATTTACCATTTCTTTTGATATTATGAGATAAATATACTTTTTTGTATTTTATTTTAACTTTAACATGCTGGAACCTGGAACGTTCATTCCTTACGTCCTTTCTCTTCATGGATGTGTGGATGTACTCTATCTATGTAGGTCCATGTTTCTCTTAGCTTTCATTCATATAAAGATTATAAGACAAATTAAAAAGAAACAAGAAATTCAACATATTCAATTCAACGAGAATGTGTCACTATTGACCAACATGATAATATTTAGAGATCAGTACATAACGCAGTAATAATTTTCTTTAAAATATAAAGTTATACCTACATACTTATGTACATTTAACTATTATGCAGTTTTATTCCATAACATGACCATCTTATACCTAGGTATTATCTGGGAAAGTCATGAAAAGATCCCTTCCATAAAAAAATAACAATGTCCTTCAGTTCAGGCCTTGCAACACGAATTTGTTTGGTAGCATTAACATTTTTTCCATTGAATTTCTAATCTTTATTGATGTATGTCACCCATCCTAAATGTCTTAACTCTGAATGGCGACTTGTATTTGTGTTTTATTACATGCAGTTGGTCCACTGCACTGGCAATGGATGATAGATAGATAGAAGATAAAACAAAATTCTACTTAAAAAACTATTTAAAAAATATGAACCTAATGTTGCAAAAATACGGTTAAAAAATCATCTTCAAAAAAAACATGGAGTCGAAGTCAAAACAAAAATATATAAAACTAAATTAAATAAATAAAGCCCCCTTGAGACGGTAAATGGATCGTAAAATGGCGCCAAATAAACAAATCATCGAATATCAAAATCATCATGAATTTTAAATCATGAGGTCTCTCTCTGAGCTTTGTTTTCTTTTTTTTCTGTTTCTTTTCCTTGGAGCACCCGGCAAAGAATTGGTCTCTCACTCTTGTCCGTAAGTTTTCGAGTGTCCTGTAAAAGACAGGCACAATATACATACATCTTACATTTCAAATTCATCGACGAGGTTTGCCACCCGTCCTGAATGTCTTAACTTTTTGTTGGCACAGAGAAGACGATTTGCATGTTTATTACATGGATGGTCTGCTTGCTACCCCACTTGTGGGATAATCCGTGATGATGGAGTAAGTAGTATTTTAACAATACAATCATGGATACACTGGAACATTATGTAAATGAAATCCAATTTGTATTAGGATATCAGAAAAGGTTAGAGGAGAATCGTCACGTGTTTGATTTGAATAATATTACGAAAATAAATTGGAACGAGTTCATTTCAGCATTCAAGTGATAATAAGGGTGTACCTACCTACATACTTATCACAGAACAAAATATGTAGTATCATAATAAGTACTGCATGTACATTAATACATTATGTAGGTACGTTTGACTGTCGCAAAAAATAGTAACAAAAATACAATATAATTTATAGTTTTGTAAGTCATTCAGATAAAATAATAGAAATATTATTTGATAGGATAAAAATGTTGCGACTTTTATTTTTATTTCCTTAGAACTTATTATATTAAAAGATATTCGACCATCTCTTTCTTTCCTCTGTAGTCTGCCACCAAGCAGCGGCGAGCAACCGAGCGTGTGTACATAATATTATATTTAGGTATTATGATTGTGTTATCCTAAATCACTCGCAAACGAGTGGATGGCCTTGAGAAGAATAGAATAGAATGATTGTGTTCTATTTCTCTTTGTGGGTGTGTGTTGTTGCCTGACGTATTATACTACTGCTTCGTATAGTATTATTTCCTGGTTGGCGGCAAAGGGATTGTGTTAGGAAGATTGTTTATTCTTTACGTTCATGTTCTCCTGATAACTGGCGCTAAGAATGTTCTTCTTTTGTTGGACTTTATTTTCTTCCTTACCCATTTTATCCACTGTTGCCATTATGACAAAATAATCACGTACAACATTTTTTTAAAGTTCGCCTATTTAGAAGACAAAAACTGTAGACAATTTGTTCGTAAATTGACGACATCTGTGTAATTAATGTTTAGCTATTTTAGCAAACGAATAAATTATTTTGACATACGTCACACAGATGTCATTAATTAAAAAACTAAAGCTTTTTATAATTTTCAATAGATGGCAGCAATATTAAGCTTACATTGGTTAAAGCAGTGGCTCTTAATTAACCTGGGTTCGATCAAACCCCAGGGGTTCGGTGAAAATCATTTTAAAGGCAAGATAGTTTTGCGAGTTGCAAAAAGAAAAAACTACTCCGATAATTAATTAGGTAATTAATATGTTTCATGTTTTGATTTACCCATATTTAATGTTTTGATATTTGTTGTTTTTTCATTTTGTAAACCTATATATAAATATATACCATGTTTTGAATTTGTAAAAATCTTATTTTATTTTTCAAATTAGGAGGGGTTCGGTGAATGCATATGTAACTAACTGGTGGGGTTCGGTACCCCCAAAAAGGTTAAGAACCACTGGTTTAAAGTGAAGTGATTTTTTTTTCTGTACCTACTGATCAAAATCTTTATGGTGAATACGGAAAAGTCCGCTCCAGTTTAAAAACAATCCTCATCAGTTTAAAACAATCATCACCATCATCATCGCCCTCAACGCTCCTCTCGGGAGCACAGGGCAGAAACCAGCCTCCTCCATTCAGAGCGTCTCTGCGCCAATTGCGTCACCTCTTTCCACGACATTCCTTGCGCTCTGATATCGTTGTCATAGTAACGGTGTATTGTGAAAGAGGGACGCCCGGGCCGACGGAACCCCTGCGGACGGAAGAACAGTGCTCTTAAAAACAATAAAAATGGAAAATTAGAAAATTAATCTTTATGGGATAGAAAAATACAATAAGTAGAGTCTCGGCTTCGTGCACACTATAGGTTCGCGGTTCGATCCCAGGTGCCGGCAAACTCCCCTTTCACGACACGAACTTTTGGATTAATGTGAAAGGTATATAAAGTTGTGTTTAGGTATACGACAAAAACCCAGATACATCTTTAAAAAAATCGATATGTATCTCGGTGCTTATTGCTTATTAAATTTTCACAAGTGCCTTATAATATTGGACTGTGATTTTGATTTCAATATTCAAATAAATATCCAAAAGATAAGGGTAGGAAAACACCTGAATAAAAGCCCAGTTCGTAAAGAAATAGATTCAGAAAGTCAATCACCATATAAAGTCAGAAATGTCAGTTGGGTTAGTTGGAAGAGATCGCGCTTTCGCGATAAACTCGCCCTCTGTATATTGATTTTATCTAATTTGAATGCATTTATCCATAAAATTGTATATATTGTGATAAATGTTCTGTACTGTATATAATATCCGAACCGACCTGGGCTGCTGTAACTACCTCTTATGGAAATGGGGAAAGAGGGAATCTCCGCAGTGTGATTGTGGCGCAGATTATCAGACAATTCGCCACATCGTCGAGGAGTGCCCATTGCGCAGATTCCCAGGGGACCCATCCAGCCTGCACGGAGCGGGAGAGGATGTTACCAACTGGCTGCAGCAGCTGGACCTGAGACTATGAAACATGACTGAGACGCAACCACGAGTGGTGAAGAATACTGCCCAAGACTCGCCATACGAAAAGTAAAGTAAAGTCTCCATTCCTCCTTAGGTATATTCTCAGCCAGTTTCTTCAGCTCCACGTATGAACCACTTCATGTCCCTTTTCAGTTGGTCCATATACGCGTCTCTTGGTCGGCCTCTGCCATTTGTGTCGGTCCTACCTTCCGCGATAGCGATGAGCAATCCTGGGTGCCTGATGTTGTGGCCAATCCAGTTAGCTCGTTGTTGGTGAATGAATAAATAAATAAAAATATTATTAGCCGTAGGTACCAACAAAGGACTATGACGTATGTGAATATATTGTGAAAATTATTTTATATCATATGGACCTCATCTCTTTAAAATTGCCGATATTATCTGATTATTAAAATGCTGTGCGTAATCGCATGTCCATCGCACAATTAAATGAAAACCACAAACGATATTCATATTATGGGAACAATGAACTTAATAATCTGCTTACGTAACATTAATGGCTCTATATTAACAGGGAACTGTCTGGTTAGACTTTACTTTTCTGTTATAAGACACATGAGAACTACCAATCAATATGTTGGGGTGTACAGTAAGTTGGAGGTTTCTGTTGGTTTGTCTGGTGATGATTGGAGCCTGCCAAGGGAGAAAGGTATGAAAACAGTCACTTTTGTTTAAATTATACTCATATAGTCTTCAGTCATGTGTCATGTATTACGTTTTGCTATTTTATGAAAACAAAAATACCTAATATATAATTATTTAATTATTATCTTAAAAAATTAATGTCATCGTGCACTGAGAACTGAGACCATAACAGTTTTTAGCCAAGGCAATCTCAGCAAGAAGAAAAATCAAAGCAAAATTTAAAAAAAAATGGGTTATTTATAAGATATCGCGCATTTACGATACACTCGCCCTCTGTATATTGATTATATCTAACTTGAAAGTTTACCTTTTATGTAATTGTTTGTGATCAATGTACAGTAAAGAATGTATAAATAAATAAATAAATTAGCAAGACACAGAAAAAAATCACAAAAGAAACAACAGAATCAAAGGAGAGTCTCTATCCTGACGATAAAGTCATTGTAGTGTACCCATAATACAAGATTCATCTTAGTTTGGGACTAGCTCGATCTGTGTAAAATGTCTATGTATGTTATGTTATGTTATGTTATGTTATGTTATGTTATGTTATGTTATGTTATGTTATGTTATGTATGTTATGTTGAAAATATCAACATGAACATTCAAATCATTAAATAGTTTTATAGCCTTGCCGACAGGAGAATTTGGGATTAAGTATATTTTTGTTCTACTATTCGGGGGGTAAAAAAGCATTTATGCTGTCTAGGACGATTATATTTCCATATGACCAAAAACGAATATAAAAATATGAAAAATAGTGTGCCCCTTTGCAGGCATAAATGAGTTATGTCCTGAACTACCCCGTCCCCACAAACGCAGGATTCCCACAAAGTATATCCACCGAGAACACAGAACCAAATCTGTCGATTGGTCTCTGCAGACACCACGATAGGAAGCCAACAGACAGTTGAGAACAAGGAGGAGCAACCCAATCATTCAATCAAAGCAATAATCGTTACAAACATCAAAATACAATATACACAAACATCCAAATTTCATCGATTTAAACGAAGACAAGCAAGATAAAAAAAAAGCGATGATGACTTTATGAATCATAGACATACCTACTATACTTACAGCGCGGTACATTTTTTCGGAATTTTTGTGTTTCAACATCGATGTCTTTCAAGCATTAGGTAGCAATGTATTGTCTTACTAACAACGTCAGTTTAAAACTAGATGCAAAATTTGAGCAGCTGCATGATGGATTTTTTCATTGGATTACCGATCTTGTATTATCTTTGTTATGAATGTGTTTTTTATTTTAATTATTATATCTGTGTTACAATATTTATTTTTCCTTCCAGATGGAACACTGGGAAATAGTCTTAGAGAGAATGGAATTCAAGATAATAAATGCTAATTATGTGGTTGTTCATAATTATGAGATATCGCGGCACAATAGAACATCTAGACCGGGAATGTATGTAAACTTAACCATAATACATCCCTGGTACAACAATGTCACTGTAAGTGTAAAAAACAAATTAAAATTAACAATTTATTATTGATTATAATGATCGTGTGAAGAGTAAAAAATATTTTAAAGATTTATCCATTGAAATATATCGTCCCTCTTCTGACTAGCAGTCGTATCTGCCGAGATGTAAATTGTTTAGGAGAGCGTTTTAGTGTTTTGCCATGCATATTTTCGTCTCTCCTAGTTATATGATACAATGTAAATATATTACATTATTTAATTTGTACCTATTCTTGACACTGGGAAATAGTCTTAGAGAAAATGGAATTCAAGATAATAAATGCTAATTATGTGGTTGTTCATAATTATGAGATATCGCGGCACAATAGAACATCTAGACCGGGAATGTATGTAAACTTAACCATAATACATCCCTGGGACAACAATGTCACTGTAAGTGTAAAAAACAAATTAAAATTAACAATTTATTATTGATTATAATGATCGTGTGAAGAGTAAAAAATATTTTAAAGATTTATCCATTGAAATATATCGTCCCTCTTCTGACTAGCAGTCGTATCTGCCGAGATGTAAATTGTTTAGGAGAGCGTTTTAGTGTTTTGCCATGCATATTTTCGTCTCTCCTAGTTATATGATACAATGTAAATATATTACATTATTTAATTTGTACCTATTCTTGACACTGGGAAATAGTCTTAGAGAAAATGGAATTCAAGATAATAAATGCTAATTATGTGGTTGTTCATAATTATGAGATATCGCGGCACAATAGAACATCTAGACCGGGAATGTATGTAAACTTAACCATAATACATCCCTGGTACAACAATGTCACTGTAAGTGTAAAAAACAAATTAAAATTAACAATTTATTATTGATTATAATGATCGTGTGAAGAGTAAAAAATATTTTAAAGATTTATCCATTGAAATAATATATCGTCCCTCTTCTGACAAGCAGTCGTATATCTGCCTAAATGTAAATTGTTTAGGAGAGCGTTTTAGTGTTTTGCCGTGCATATTTTCGTCTCTCCTATAGTTATATGATACAGTATAAATATATTACATTATTTAATTTGTACCTATTCTTATATAGTATCTCAGAATCATTTTTGTGATGAAATTTTGAGGAATTAGTAGATACAACACATTTTATCTAGAATAATTCGTCAATACAACAACAAATCAGAATTCTTTTCCAGGATAACGGTAACGGTTACAGGTGTGATCTTCAATGAGAACATGTAAGGCACATAGAAATACACATTCTTCTTTTGTTGTGTTCGTAATTATCAGGAGACTGTTTATATGAAAGAAATTTTTTGGAAAATCCAACGGAATAGTCGGAAATTTGGATTGTATGTTTGTATGAAAATACCGTTTGTATGCATTGATATAACATGCTAGATTAATTTTTGTATGACAGTTCCGCTGTCACACAAACAATAATGGATAATTACACAAAATCAACGATGAAGTTTTTTCATAGATTGGCGTATTTATAGAACAATAAATTTTTGTATACAGTTTCAAATTAGAATCGTTATCCATACAATTTAACATCTGTGGTTCTGAAATTTCAATTTTGAAAAAATCATGGAAAGAATTTTTATAAATTTAAAATGAATGAGTAGGTATCAACCTAAAAAAATAAATTAGTACCTACATATTATATTACGTATAGCAGATAATTTATAAACAAATCTGAGTTAAATATAATTGTTCAACATAAATGAATTTTATTTTTTTACACTATACCAGTGATTCCCAAAGTGTTGCAGGTGGATCCTCAAAGATCTACGGGAGACTCGACGGGGGTCTACGATAGCGTGACTAAAAATGGGAGTGCGCGAGTCGTAAGTGGGGGGGTCCACGAATCCATAGTTAAAGTATCGGATATTCGGTAAAAGCACCAGATATTGACATAAATAATAGTCGGTACAAATACCCGTTACATAGTAGAAAAAGGTACTGTGAGAAAATACTCTGTAAGAAAACCGAGGAGTTTTTGGATTATTTCAAATTCCTATACTATTTCGAAAATTTAGCGACGGTGAGAGGGTAGAAATACAGGGGGTCCACCGGAACCAGCAAATTTTTGAAAGTAGTCTATGAGAAAAAATGTTTAGGAACCTCGGGAGTTTGTAAAGAGATTAAAAATAATATTAATCACTCATTGATTGTTAAGCGGTACAAAGTTCGCTGGGTCAACTAGTATTAAATAAACTACACTTATTAAACTTACAGGTAGATATTTCTACAGCACTTCATTTTATTTACATTTTTAAAATTTTCTTTTTTATTGTTCTTTATGCATCCTATCTTTTAATGAGTTCCTTTAATAACTTTTTTTCAATATTATTGAATAGTAGTGCTGGATAAAAAGTTCGAAACTGAAATTTGGTTCTGTGCGCCTCATCTAGTTATTTATCATATCAATGATTCACTGTGTGTATAGATTATAATATTATTATAAATGTAAATGAGTTGAGCTACCTACTATAGTCTATAATCAATATAGGTACCTACAGTACCTAAATGGGCCACTTGCAGATTTTTTTATTACATAAAATTGTAAATTAGTATGCAAGAAACACAACCACAATTTTTTTAATTCTTCTTGCACTATTTTCTTAGGTATTAGATTTTAAAAATTGGATTTTCTCGGAGTGATCAAAAACGTTATGGCGGCACTGTGACGTCACGGAGTCCAGTGAATCATAATAACTTTCGCACCACAGATTACAACCTCATACCCACACGGGACTCCGTGACGTCATCAACTGTCAAAAGCCATTTAACAAAATTTTGCATTTTATTTTTGAAATCTTTCCATAATTTAGTCATAAATATTTGTGTTTTCCGACCTCACATTTACTTAATGCGATCAATTTCATGAAAATTCCCCACGACTGCAAGTGGCCCATTGAAGGTAATTTTAGAAACGGTTAACAAAACCATTCTACTATTAATTAAATATTATGTACATTGTCAACAGGAAGAGGTATCTGGTTATCAGCTAGTAAATCAAGAATACAAGAAGAGCCTTTTTGACTTCAAGGGATATGTTTGTAACTATATTAAGAGCAATTTTATTGCTGCGGAACTGACGAACAAGGCATTAAATCTTCATGACTGTCCGGCCGTAAGATACATTTAATTTTCTGTTTGATAAATATCTAATAGGTATTAACTATGTACGATAAAATATTTACATTTAAATTGTATTTGAAGTGAACAAACATACGAGTACATAATTATCGACTGTCCAGTTCTATAAGTCAACGAGTAAAAATGTCTGGACAAATTGCCATTTTTGTAATTTTGCTACATTTATATTATGCAAGTGAAACTTGGACGTGGTTGAAGAAGGACGAGAGTGGAATAAATGCCGTGGAGATGCGTTCACTAAGAAGAATGGTTGGTAAAACGTTGAATTGGGATAGAGTGAAGAATGAGGATATCAGAAAAATGAGCGGATGCGAGAAGAGTGTTGTGGATAGAATGCGTGTAAATAAGTTACGATGGTTTGGACATGTTGAGCGAATGCAAGATGAAAGAATGACGAAGAGGATGTATTTTTCTGAAAGAGGAGGTGTGAGGAAACGCGGACGTCCTAGAACCACGTGGCTTGAGCACGTGGATCAAATGCTAAGGAAAGACGCGTGTTGAGTAAGAGAAATCGGCGAACATGTATGAGAAACTGGATGAATGTGGAGGAAGCGAAAGAAGTTTGTACGGATAGATCTATATGGCGTTCAGTTCTCTCTGCCTACCCCTCCTGGGACACGGCGTGAGGGTATAGATAGATAGAGATAGATAAATATAGATTATATATTATTTACCTGTGACATTTATTTACATATACAGTGCGATCACATTAGCAGGCAAAAATACATACATAAGATAATAATAATATTGTCTCCCGTACTAAACTTTATTGCCTTAGTTGATCATGTTCTGTAACTTTCCGATAAATATAATTATCTTAATATTATTTCTAACCAAAATGCCTCCTTTTCTCAATCGTATGCAATTATGTTCCTTTCATTCCTCGATTCAATAATATTAATTATTTTTTTCAGGTGGGTAACTATGTTGTTACGAATTATCAAATTCCACAAACACTCGTGCCAGCATTTTTGCCGGAATGCAAGTGGAAGGCGAAATTTATGTTTTATACAACCAAAGAAAAAATTCCTTTACTTATGTTTGAAGTTTATGCTACATATAAGAAAGAAGTTCCGGCTTTAAAAAGAAACAAGAAAGGAAAATAACAAATTACACTTAAATACTGTAAGCGACAAATATCAAATAGATTATCTTGGAGTTTCTAATTGTTGTATTATCTTATAAACCACATTGTTCTTGAATGTAACGATTTGAAACTGTGTCTAAAGGTATTCACACTTGTTCACTTTCAGTGATCACTCTGGATGATCCTCCAAAATGAAAAGGTGTGGACAGGCGTTTCATCAATAGTGATCACCAGCAATGACGGAAGAAAGCGATTACCATCCGATATAATTTTGATGAAAGGTCCTTTCACTGAAACGACCATAAACAAGATTTATCCTATTATTTGTCTTATTCTCTATGAATTTGTATTGTTTTGAAAGTCAGAATCATAATATGCAAAATTATCATTCTGACGAGAATAAGATTAATTTGTTTTAATTTTTAATAAGCTTTATTTTTTATTATTTTATATAAGTACATATTAAGTTATATTTTTACGAAAATACGTCAAACTACATACAACACGACCGTGAGTGTTGACATGGCAGTGAAAGCATAGGATGAACCAGTGTGAACAGACGTGTTCACTTTCGAAGATCAGCTTTGACCCTGACACTCTGGATGATCATCCAAAGTGAAGCAATGTATAAATGCTACTTAAGTTTTTTTTTTATATAAGAATATTCTTTTCTAAATAAGACATCATAGACACAATATGTACTGCATAGAGGCGTCCATACAATGTGCGATATGGAAAATTGTGAATACATTTTTCAGACGTAAAAACAAAACAAAATAATATGTTATAAATGTGAAAATATTATACATAATTAATATTGTTATGATGTACTGAATTGAAACAATAGTTTACTTGGTATGTATTTTGATATAATAAATATTTTATGCGTATCACAAAAAGCATTTTTCATTGTTTCTATAGATTTCGACCAGCAGCGTGCTCTTGACAATCTAAATACAATTTTTATCCTATCTTGATCTTATATAGTCAAAAGGGACTACAATAAATAAAAAAAACCGCGATGCCGCTACCGCGGGATTGGTACGCACGTATTTTTGACTACAATAGTCACTTCGCGCATCGTAGGATTAAGATCAAACTATAAGATATAGATAGTATTTAAATCGTGGTAAAAGTTGCCTTGCTGATTCATTCTTCCAGACTTGAGTATGCCTCAGTTGTATGGAATCCCCAATATGTAACATACATAGAAAGGTACGAAAGGGTACAAAACAAATTCTTAAAGCACCTAGATTACAGATGTCGTTTGGCTTTTGATAATAGAAAACAGTCATGAGTCAGCCCTTCATCATAGAATCACTATCTTAGAAAATAGACGCACTATTAAGGATATGACATATTTACATAAGATTATACATGGTACTGTTGATTCGAATTATCTCATTGTACAAATTTCGCTTGATTTTGTCACTTGCGAGCTACAAGGACATCATTTACATTTAGACTTCCTCGATGTAGGACAAACTACGTTCAAAATTAATTCATACAAGGAGCATGTAACAATATTATAACGTTTTTTTTTTCAAAAATATTGATATATTTCAATGCTCTGCATCAAAATTTAAAAACGCCACAGTGGGTGTCCTGTGTAACATGGTAGCTGGTTTCTGCACTGTTCGGTTTGCGACTGCGATTTTCCAAATTCCTCTTATCCTCCATTCCCCGTTTTAGAGCGCTATTATATTTTTTGTTTTTGCCAATGGCCCACTATATTATGTTCATGTTAATTTTCTGTTTTTGTAATGTAATGTGAATATGATTGACTCATTTCATGTTGCTTTTTTTTTCTTTCTTTTTGGAGATTTGTAAACATCCTGATCTATTTTTAAGTAACTTCTTTTGTTGTCGTTTTGTTATTCTTCTTTTGTATTTTAATATTTGGTTTTTTTATCATTACTTTAACTTTCTTTTAGCTATGTAAACACATTCGAATACAAATGTGCAATCTGTAAATGGGTTAATATGTTTGTATATTGTAATATATTATATTTGTGTAAAACCTGTAGATGTGCCGATAAAATAAAATAAATAAATTAGTGATATCCGCAAACTTCACTGGTCAAATATTGAATTAAATCGTCTATATATCGACGATTAGCACTCAAACGGTTAATGTATTAATTTGTAATATGTACCAAATGACTGTATGTGTTGCTTGGCTAATAAATAAAATAAAAATATAAAAAAAAATCTTAAATTCTCTGACATTTCACGACTTGATTATAGCAATATTATGATCTACACAAGATTGCCCCAAAATATTTTTTATATGGCTTTCAGCTGACATTAATAATTGCTGCCTGGCTCATGACTGTATGCAAGAGTGCAATGACTTTAAGAGAGGATCACAATATTTAAATTGTTTTGGTTAGTGAACTAAGTCGTTGCAGTGGATTTCTGAACTCTTCGTTCCGTGTGCGCTGCTCTCATCAAAGTTATCATAGTGTGAAAACGAGGATATAAATTTGATGAAGTAGTGCTCACCACAGAGCACTCCGTTCCTGACTCGTCTTTCATAGACAAAGAGCCTGCCAGATACAACACCATATAACATATAGCTATAGGTGTTGCAAGCCCTATGATAACGGAACAAACTGGCTGTAGATCTTCAGGGCCAGAAAAGCAAAGCGTTCGAGTATTTAATCATTAGTTTGAAAAATAGACCTTGTTGTTGTTTCAGCGGCCAGTGTGACTGAGAGTTAACACTCTTGCCTTTGACTCACGAGGTCTCCAGTTCGCTTTCCAGGGCAAAATGAAAATTGTCCTTTTTCAAATTGTCCTGGGTCTGGATGTTATACATATATACGTGTTTAGTGCGTTGTATATCATCTGGTTAGTACCCATAATACAAGATTCGTATCTTAATTTGGGACTAGCTTGATCTGTGTGAATTATCCCTTTGTATGTAACGATACATTTTTAAAGTTTAGAAATATGTTTTTTTCGCATTTTAAATGCACAAACTCTCGAACAATTTAATATTATCTACATATTAAAATGCAGTGGATAATAAGTATGCTGTATTTTGTCCCATATCTGGTTCATCGCACAATTAAACTAAAAAAATACCGATGCATCAGACTAATTAAGTCCGCTCATGAAACATAAATAGCATTACATTCAAAGGTGCACATCCTGATCTGCATCAACAGGTATTCTTCTACAGCAGATGTCAGAATAACTAGCAATCAATATGTTGGGATATGCAGTATTCTGCAGGTTTCTGTTGGTCTGCCTAGCGATAATTGGAGCCTGCCTAGGGAGAAAGGTATGAACGCAGACACTTATATCTATTTCAATTAGCTTAACAAAAAACTCATTAATAAAATTGTTCTTAAAACTACTGTTACATATGTGAACCGGTGACTTGAAACAAATACAATATTTAGAGATATGTATTTAGACTTGTTGGCTCTATCGATCTCGTCCAGCATATTGGTGAATGTCTTTACTGAGCGTGAATAAAATATAAAGTGTATTCGTATGCCTGTCTCAAATAAAATGGTTAATTTTGTTTCTATTTCTATATTTTTATTTCAAACAATGGTAATTTGCATGTCTCGTGCCTACTATATCTAAGCTATTTGAATTATTGGTGTACATTTCTAAGAGTTTTTACTATTTTAGACTGCTAGCTGTTTATATCCATATTATCATCGTTGCATATTCAAAAAGAGGTACCTATGTGCGAACAGTTTTATTTAGGCATAGGTACTCTTTAAAAACTGTTGATTAGGGCATTAAAATTTTTGTTTGGACTTTTTATTGGCATGTGGTATTATTCTTAATTGTATTGAATTTTAATATTTGACACTAAGAATCACTTATTAATCAATCATAAGATTGTAAGAGAACCTCACAAGTGGCAGACTCAGAGCATCTCCTATTTAACCATCTTCCGCCACCACCACGTCTCAGATCTAGTCTATCCTTTTTAAACGCCTCATCCTCACTGATGGGCCCTGCTTCCTCTGAACGCCTACGCAGGTGGGCGGAGGATCCGCAAATATGCGAACCTTTCCTAGCCCATGAACACCTTGCTCCAAGAGGCGATAGGTATAGACTATAGGACATGGAAAACCCCGAATCGACTAAGATCTGGTGTAGGAAAATGCCGTGAGAATACATAACGATTTCCTACAAGACGACTGTGGTGCCGCACATACCATGCCACAATAGTTGGAGAGTCCATTGTGCCCTATCACATGCACTATGTAGGATAATTTTGACGCATCTCCATGTGCTGTGCGTTCTGCACAGTACTGGAGAACAGTTTGATTGGTTTTTTCCTGGGTTTCGACACGATAAATAATACTAAGAATCACTTTATAAAATGGTTATGATGTGATTATAAGCAGTTTACTATAGAAATGTCAAAACATTTATAAATTCACATACTTACCACTTTTTGAATATGCAACGACGTTATATTTTCTACAGATTATTTTCCTTTCAGTCGGAGCAATGGGAAATAAAATTAGAGAGATTGAACTTTACGCTAATAAACACTGATTATGTGGTCGTTCATGATTATGGAGTATCGAGGTACAACAGAACAAGTAGACCCGGAATATCAACAAACTTAACACTAATACATCCCTGGTACAACAATATCACAGTAAGTGCAAAAAAGAAATAAAATAAAATCATTATTAATTTATCTTGAAATATTCTAAGGTTTATTTATATACAAATATTCTTAAGTCTTTAAATTGTTAATAGACCATTAAAGGATGACGTCACAGAAAAATCATTGAGGGGCATCAGGCATCCCAACACAACAGACGATTACGGTGTAATATTAGGTGGAACGCCTAAAGAATACCTAATAATAAAAAAAAAACTGTCAGTGTCGATTTTGTTATTATTTTGTCGTCTGACTTTCTTTTTTTTTTCTTATGGCATAACATCTTACAAGGATGATTTGCGCAATCTGACTGTTTGCCCCCCAAGCAAAAGCAAATCCATAGACAAGACCACGTGACCTTTAATGGTCTATTGATATCTGTCACATTGTTTTATCTTCATCTCATCTTATTAATTTTTTCTTTCTTTCCAAATTGTGTAATTTGTTTTTAATTTAATTGAATTCAAATTTTATGTTTTTTATTATTGACATTCATTAACTATTTTTATTTAACTGCTAATTTTATTTCTTGACTTAAAATCCATAACTGACATTTTCTTTTGACTATTTATTATTATTTATTTATTTATTATTCAATTTACGGCTCATATAGCCATTTACAATATATATACATATATAAACATACAAATTCACAAATTGGTGTTAAGTAATTCGAATATATATAACTAAAATAATAACAACAACAAAAAATGCAATCAAATAATTATAACAGACTCATTTCTCATTTTTTTGTTGTTGGACTATCATTTCAATTTCAATTATTTTTTTGTACCCAGTGATATGTTACAACTAGATTCGCAATGTCATACAAATATTCTCTAAAAATGTGTACCCACCCGTCGAGGTACAATACCTGAGTAATATATATTCATCTCTTTTCTTATGTATATATTCATCTCTGTCTACCGGCCTTTGTCGTCTGTAATAATCCCCATTCTCATATTGTCTATCTCTTGTTATCTACAAACAATTTATATGTGTGTCGCTTTTTTTCAAACTAAAAATTGCGGCACCAAGGACCGCAAAGAGATTTTATTGATGGTACATGTTTGAGATTCATATTGCAAATCTAGGTATAACATATCACTGTTTGTACCTATAAATTAAGTATTACTTAGAAATATTTATATAATTTATAATCAATTCATGTGCATGCTGCTACTAGCTATATTTTCGTCATCGTCTGTCAAATTGTTATTGTTGTTTTTTTTTAACATGTAAAAGGCTCTGCTGTATAAAAATGTAAATAAAATAAAATAAAATCGTAGTATTATGTAAAAAAAATCAATATTTTCATGATAAGTAATTAAATAAATAATTCTAATAGATTTTATCTCAAATCCAACAAGTGATATAATGAGTGTGTTCATTATACCTATATCACTTGTTGATTTCAAGACACCCTTTAAGATACAAATTAGTTATCGATGATAAACCTATTGAACAAGTTGCATCATTCAAATATCTCGGGGAAGAAATATCTAACAATAGTGACCTGTACAACGAAGTGAGAGAGCAGACCAATAAAGCCTCAGTTGCAGCCGGATGCCTAAAAAGCACCATATGGAGAAATAAACACAATAATATGCTAATTGATAGTTAAATACGAATATATAAAACCTGTGTTAGACCAATATAATGACATATGGTGAAGAAACAATGAGCAGACACGGTCAGTGATATGTTACAACTAGATTCGCAATGTCATACAAATATTCTCTAAAAATGTGTACCCACCCTTTGAGGTACAATACCCGAGTAATATATTCTCATCTCTTTTCTTATATATATATATATTCATCTCTTTCTACCGGCCTTTGTCTTCTGTTATAATCCCTATGCTCATATTGTCTATCTCTTGTTATCTACAAACAATTTATATGTGTGTCGCTTTTTTAAACTGACAATGGGTATTGTCGAACTTCAGCAAGTACTGCAAGTAGCATTGTATAAAGAGGTGTATTACTTTTGTACCCACTATCGACATATTCCATATCAATAGCAACATTCTTTTACAAATTACAATCATGTTCCCTAGATTTGTTGGCAAATTTCAAACTTGATGAAGTAGTCGCTATCTCAAAACGTTCATCAAAAAGTCAAACCATTTCTATGTTATCATTTAAGCACAATGCGACATTTTTACTTGATGACATTTAATCCAACGACACTGAGACGACAAGCTGCCACGGAAGTTCTAAACAAACTAAATAAAAATTGCGGCGCCAAGGCCGCAACGAGATTTTATTGATGGTACATGTTTGAGATTCATATTGCAAATCTAGGTAGGTATAACATATCACTGGACACGGTACGAACTAAAAATCTACTCAGAACATCAGAGATGAAAACATTACGTGCTGTTGCAGAAAAAACTTTCAGAGACAGTATAAGAAATACCGAAGAACATAAGATGCAACACGGAGGACATCGTAAGATGGAGTAGGAAAAGGAGACGATTCTGGAGAAACCATGTAGATCGGATGGCTGAAAACAGAATCGTACATACATATAGCTTCAAAAAAGATAACAATACCTACCTAAAGATAAGTATTATTAACAATAAAAATAATGGTTGATTATTTTGTTATTATAATAGATGGATGTAAGAGGTCATCAGTTGATAAATCAGGAATACAAGCCGAGCTTATTTCACTTCAATGAACGTATTTGTAGCTTTCTAAAAAGCAAAAACTTTCTCGCGGAAATAGGGAAGAGAGCGACGAATGTTTATGATTGCCCCATCGTAAGAAACATTTTCTTATTAAAAACTAGATACTTATATAATTATTATAACTCTTGTATATCTTATTTTCTCAAAAACCAATGTGTTTTCATAAAAATAAATATCTTAATTTTCCTAATCAAACTGACGAGTTCGTGGGTAGCCTGGAGGTAGAGTCTCGGCCTCGTGAACAGGGGGTTCGTGGTTCGATCCTAGGTGCCGGCAAACTCCCCTTTCACGACACAAGCTTTAAGCTTACTGTGAAAGGTGTATAAGGTTGTATTTTGGTTCATAACAAAACCCAGAAATATCTTTTATATAAAAAGAAAATTGCCGTCACTTTGAAAATCTACCTTATGTAGTAGTTCTATACTTTCGTATCTACTGAAACTCCTCGCTTCAAAGCTAACAATAATATAAATTATCTAATGAATTTTAATTTCAGGTTGGTAACGTTGTATTTAGTTACTATCAAATTCCTAGAACTCAAATTCCAGCATTTATTCCTGAAACTAAATGGATGGTTAGGTTTCTATTTTACACAACGGATAAAAAGATTCCTGTTGTTAATTTTGAAGTCTTTGCAGAAAACGGCAAGGTCGTTCCAGCTTTGAAAAGGAACAAAAAGGGAAAATAATAAATAGTAGACAATTGCGAGCAGCTTACTACATCAAATAGATTAGTATCTTGGAATATTTTGTTGCACTTAATTTGTATATTTTTCTAAAACAATTTAATCTCCAAACTGATTTTTAAATTTTATTATTATTTTGTTTCGTTATCGTAAAGCTTTACAAAAACTGACTAGCCAGTGCATCACAAATGTTTACAGAAGGTAGGACAAATGACTTTAGGGCGACAATGAGACTGAAAATTCACGGCTTTAGGACATGACTAATGTTAATAAATAACGCACTTTTACGAGCTGCTTCCCAAAGACAAGTACAACAACTGACACAAAGGTGGATTACTTACATAAGTTAAGAAAGTCTGTATATTGAACCGATACCAATTTAACTACTTTTTTTTCTTGAGGGGAAATCCTAGTCATGGACACCCGGCCTTTCTGGCCAGGTAGTGTCGGACTCCAACCGGCTAAAACCCCTCATCTTCTACCTGGTCTCGGTTCCTGCCTTTCGGCCTACCCAGAGACGAGGCGTAATTGTCTTATGATCTTCCTTCCTAATTCTCATCGTACTCCTTTGTCTTTATTGTGTTTTCTATAAATCCTTGAATAAGCCTCCAGTATTCTATCGAAACCATCATTGTTAGAATGATGGTTTCTGGTGACAAGATTTCGCATATTTTTCTTTCCAGTCTTATTCTGTCCTCGTGCCATTTGGAGCATTTGAAGAATGTATGCTCCGGGTCATCTATCCCCCCCCCTGCAGTATGTGCACTCATCTGAGTTTTTAATTTAACTGCCTACTATTATTACTGTTATCTATAAATTTATCACCTTTTTTCTTCTTAGGTACTTTACTGTAATACGTATTCATTTTTTATAATTTGTGTATGTATTGTATGTATTTTGATATAGACTTGAGAAGTCTGCACAACCCACCTTCAAATCTGGAGTAGGTAAAGATAAAATAATAATAATAATAAATAAATAAAAAAAAATCATAATATATTGCATCAAGAGTAACCTTGCGTATTTTTTTTTTTGATTATTGGTGTCATTTTAATTTTTTTTAAACGTTTTGAATGTTTTTAAATGAGAATTCCACAATGCACTTCTGTTACTTGATTAACAGAAGAAGTGCATTGTGGAATATGTCTCGAAACTGTTACTTATTGTGTTGTTAATATTTTTTTTCCATGGGTAAGGTTTAGTAATCATTTCTGTAACTTTTTAGAGTCCCGTGATGTAAAGCAAATATTCGAAAAATATCTAAAGTAATACATTTTAAATTCAACCCATCCTGAATGGCTTATTTTGTGGCTTGCATTTTTATCAAATACAAATAGTGTATTGGCTACCCCAATTGTGGGAGGTGCCGTGACACTGTAGATAGATATTAGGGTCAATTTCTACTATAGGTTATCCAATAGTATCCAGTTAGAAAATATATATTGACGATCATTGTTGTATTTATTTTTATTATCTTTCACTGTACACCATTACAAGATATCATGGGGCATCCAGGTATGAGATGGGTGAGGGGTACAAATTGTATTTATAGTAGGTATACATAATTTGTATTTGTTTCTGTACATAGTCGAATTTCATGGCATAATTATGCATTTACATTAAATTTCAATCACTGGACAAGATGCACCCCCTCGCCCCCCATATGGCTTCTATGATATCTTGTTAGGGTACACAGTGAAAGATAATAAAAATAAATACAACAATGATCATCAATATATATTTTCTAACTGGATACTATTGGATAACCTATAGTAAAAATTGACCGATATTAGTAGGTATAGTTATATAGGAAGAGATCGCGCCATTGCGATAAACTCGCCCTCTGTATATTGATTATTGTTAATAAAAATAAAACACTCATATTTAGTACTTCCATATTGACTTGATTGATCGGGAGCCGGCTTTCATTAGCTTCCGCTCTCATCATCAAGCTAACGTAAAGAGATAATCACTTCACGTTAGCTTGATGATGAGAGCGGAAGCTCTTGAAAGCCGACTCGCGATTAATAAAGTCATTGTGGATGGAATTACTAAATATATGAGCGTTTTATTAATTTAGTATGAACGACAATATCATTTTTATATTATTTTATTGTATTTAATTTGAATGCATTTCTCTATAAAATTGTCCGTATTGTTATCAATGTAAATACAGTAATGAATTAATAGATATATGTAGTTGTATGGTATTTGTCTACTATGTAATCTTTTTTTAATAGTTTTCAACTCTTTTTATGATCTATAAAATATTAAACTATGATTAATATGATGGACGGATAATGTCTCAATTGAAATATCGAAATTATACCAACTAATTATACATATTTTAATGTCATTATTGTGCAATATAGAATCCATTTATAATGCAGATAATATGTATTGTAATGTAATAATATATTTTTAATATTTGTAGGCACTTGTATTGAGTTTTTTTCTAACAATAATCTATACCACTATCAGTGGCGTAACTATATCATCTGACGCCCGTGCCAAATTCATTGGATGGGGCTCCCTGTAAAAATCCTCACGCTGTAATTAAATTTTAATAAATTACTTAAGTAGTTATCCAACAGTAGTATTACTAATAATATTGTGTACATTTTAGTTGAATACTAATATATTTTTATTTTCAAAAGCATAGGTATTACATAATTTCAATGAAAAAACAATTTAATATTTACAAAAAAAAAATATTAATAAAATTCTTTTCTCCAAGCTTTCTGTTCCACAAAAGTGTAATTTATTTGAATTTGTATAAAATATAGTCTTTAGTTGTGTCTAACTTTGATTGATTTTAAGTACATACTTATATAAAATTTATGAATTTTACATTTTTTTTTTTTAAATGTTAGGTAACTTCTGAGCTCGCGGCCTCTCGGACCGGGGGCCCTGAGCAGAGTTAAGCAGCATAATAATAATAATACTATTGGAACATGTTTCTAAGAAAATTAGTACTGCGATACTAGTCAATGGTTAAATAATAATAATAACTAAACAACTTTTTTAAGATGCGCCTTTTTTGGAAAAAACCACCGCAAGGGCCCATTCAAGAATCATAACACCTCCTGAACAATAAATAGGGTTTTCAACCTCGCCTTGTACACCATGGTGAAGTGATGTTTTTCACCACTCGGTCCATTGTAGGTATTTTTTTGGTCGACTTTTGCATTTTCTGCCTTCGCTTATGCCCTCAGCAATGGTAACGAGCAGACCTGGGTGCCTAATTTTTTATGCTATTTTTACCTATTTGGAAACAATTTTTGATGTTGATGACACAATTTATTTTTCTCCACACAGGAGGTGAGTTTTATTCCTTGCGATTCTTAGTGAGTAAAGAATGTATGCACTTGCTGGTTGAGTTCAAATATATTTTGTAAGCACACATCACTTTTGTAATAGTTTAAATCCTTAGTACCTACGCATTCGTACACAACTGTAATATAGACTTAAGAAAAGTTGTGTATATTTCTAGGCATAAGATTCTAAAACTATATTTTATGCTATGTATATGTGTGTGTCATCCTCGGTGTGAGATTTTTCACTAAGGGTACATCAAGGGAGTATTTTAATTCTCGAGTGGGTTTTGCAGAGGGAAACTCGAGCCCACTTTTTGATAAAAAAAAGAAGCTTTTGCTCTAGACTGGCTGGATGACATGGATGGAATGGATTCTTGAAACATCCAGGGGTAAATGGTGGGAACCCCTTAATGAAATGTATGATGAAACAATAATTTACTAAATTTCGTAAGGTTAGCCCAGATTTTTTTATAACGACAGTATTGGCATAAATATGTACTTAGCTACCAAGTAGGAACTAGGTAATTATTCTTTTTTCATTCAAATTGAAATCTGTTGGTTAGGGACCTTACGTACTTTTTAACATTTTTTTCATTTCAAAATAAGAAAAGAAAGTTTTTCGTACGCTGTCATATACCATGTGTCAAAATTCGTGATGAAATTATGTGACCTTTCAATAGTTGTTGGATTAGCCCATTTAATCATATTTTTTAACTTTGCCATCGTTGGAGAACTTTACAATCCAACAGATGAGCAACAAAGCCAAATATCACTAACGAAAGGTAAAAAGGTAAAATTTCATACAATAAATGCTCTAGTTCCGTATAAGTAAATTTTACATTGATTTGGTACGGTTACTTATATCAAACTTGGAACTGTGCCTTTCTTATAAAATGTATTTAGTTATTAAAAATATTGGGGCTAAATTCCAAATAAGGTGAACGCATCAAAATTCAATTTATGATTTTTTAATATATTCGCGTAATTATATAGTTTTTCTCCCAAGAAATATTATGATAAAGAAATAATTGTCAATCAGTGTGGTTTTGTTATATTTTGTTAAATAATCATTTTCTTTTATAACATGTTAATTTTAAACCAGGTAAAATTATAATTATAATTTAATATTTAAAAAAGTTATTACATTAAACCGTTAGGCAATTAAGATACTATACTATACCCTCACACCGTGTCCCAGGTGGGGTAGGCAGAGAGAACGGAATGCCATGTTGATCTATCCTTACATACTTCTTTCGATTCCTCTACATTCATCCAGTTTCTCATACAAGCACGCCGATTCCTCTAACTTAACACGCGACCGTCCTTGAGAATTTGATCCACATGGTCAAGATGATTTAGATGCATTCTAAATTAGGGTGTTAGGTTTGCCTAGACCTACGGCTGACTCAGAGATCAACCAATTACACCTTTGCGCAGCTTTGTATCAGATTCTGTTTCTGTTGTTTACCTTCTGTTTTATATGTAGGTATTTGATGTGCCTGTTTGTGTTTGTTTTGAATAAATAAATAAATAAAACATAGATCAAATACGTTTTATTCTATTTATCCAAATTTGGCTTATTTAATTTACCCCGCCATATTTAATTTCAGTTCCCCAATGATTTCAGTGGTGGTTCTGTTTCTGGATACAAATCAGAATATGAAACAAGAACACCGAACAAGATCAGATACCCGCAGTACATCAAAAAGATGAATACGAATGAAATCTGGAATTACTTTCACAATAGACATTTGCTGGATAATGCAGAACTTGCAACACCCAATGAATCTCAAAAGAGTGTAGCAGAATTGAATCGACTTAAGTATATAAAAAGAAACGCAAGGAAAATAATCAATCAAATTGACAATGATAGAGATAAAATATATCCTAATAAATTTCATTATTCAATAAGCAACGAAATATCTGAAGATGATCATTTTAATAAGAAAAACGATGTAAAAGATGAATATAAAAGAACAAAAGACAAGGCCGGCATAGAATACGTCAAAATAAAAGACATTGGTAATTAATCATTATCATTACAATTTGTATAGAGCAATTAAAATTTACAACATAACATAACACAACACAATATTACAACACAACACAACATAACATAACAAACATAATTATGGACAATTTACCTACATAGATCGAGCACATTCCAAACTAACATATTTATTATGAGTCTTGTATTATGGGTACTAACACGATACAGATATATAAAATGTACTAAACACATATAGGATGTAACACCTAGACCCATGACAATTATTTGAAAAATGCCAATTTTTCATTTTGCCCTAGCCGGGAATCGAACGCTAGGCCTCGTAACTCAAAGGCAAGAAAGAGCGTTTCCTCTGCCACACTCCAACCGCCTCAAGGCAGATAGTTGTTTAATATCGCAAAAAATAAAATGAATTTCGCGTACATATTGGTTTTAGTTATTCTATTTGCACTTATTCACCAAAGTCGTGCCAAAAAACAATAACATTATTGGCAGCCTTGTTCCGTAAAGCAGTTTCTTTCATCAACTATGAAGAGCAGTTTGAATACATAACTGTTAAAACTTAGCACGTTATGATAAAAATGACTCTTAGAATCTTCCAGTTGATGTTACAATACGTCAGAATTTATGCGTTCATTGTATACGAGATTGATATCTAGGAAAAGTGGTCTGTCTCGAAGGAACAATAATGTATCTATCTCAAATCTCAGATGAAAATGCCAATCTTTGTTTGATAATAAATAAGAAATCCAGTACATTCATAAGTAGATTTGCCGTCCCTATCTTGTAAATAGGCACTATTCGAACGAAAATTGTTAGATTGTTACAGCTTAGAAGACTAAGAAGCAAAATACTAAAATGAAAATCTTGGACATTTTAAAAATTTTAAATGAAATTTATTTTTAAGATGAAGCTGGTGATTCACTGAACGATATTTACAGAACTGATAGAAGAAATAATGAATTATCAGGAAAAAACATTGAAGAATCGTTGATAATGAAGCCAAAAATGAAAAAAGTGTAAGTGGATGTTCATACTATTCCTTTTTTACAATTCATGCACAATTTGTGACCTATTATATGTAATCACAAAGATTTTTTCAGATCTACAGGAAACAGAATACACGAAACATCAACTGCGTTTAAGAAAACAAGTCATGTTGAAATGACAGAGAGCATAACTGAAAGTTCAGAGTTTGGAAGTACACTTGATTCGACCAAAAAAGGAAATCAAAGGTTTCGAGATACAAATAATGGTCTAGAAAATATATCCAACTTAATTAAGTATTTACAATCGCTTACTTCCAACAACCAAAATAATTCCATTGATAACAAAGCAAATAAAAAGTATCATCCACATATTTCGAAGCAACTAAAAATCAAAAATGAGTTTAACCTTAAAAATAAAAATAATTTTCCTCCTGGTCATGAAACAAACTCTTTGTCCTCATCGGCTAAAAAAGTAAGTGACTTAATTAAAATTATCGGAAAAGACGAACACTTAATTAAATCTAGCAACAAAACGCAAAATTTCAAAGTTAAATCTGGAGACAGTAACGTAACATCAGGTGAAGGTGACAATGACTCATACCATTTATCTACTGTGTCATTAGAAAAAGAAGAGCAGCAAATAGAAACGCCTTTAGTAGAAGTGAGAAATGAATCCAGTACTATATTAGGTGTTGTAGAAACTACATACCCGTTTTCTCATGAAATCTCAACATATGAAGGTAAAAAAGCATTTATAGTCTCGATAGAAAAAAATTCAACAGCCTCGATAAACACGTTTACGGGATCACTAAAGAATCGCATGGAACAAACTGTTCCTTTTATGAAAGAAATACTTCTTAGAGCTGGAAATGAAACGTCGATTGAAATTACAACTACTTCACTGACAAGTGTAAGCAAAACTGCAATAGATGAAAATAAAACAGATTCTCATGATGTATTTTCAACATTGCCAAATGTTGAACAAACAGATACCCCGACAGAACAATTATCAATCGAAACTACAACAACGTCACTCCCTTCGAATACCTTGGATACTATATCAGACATAAGTGACGAAAATAAAACTGATTCATCTCCGATGACAATTCTTGAGCAAACTGAAACATCTGAAGAACAATCATCAAATGAAATCACAACAGCATTGTTCTTAACAGAGGCTGCAGATTTTATATCCAAAAATACTAATACAGAAATAACAGATGAAAATAAATCTAATTCGTCTTCCATGTCAACTGTGACAAACTTTGAGCAAACAGAGACACCTATTGAGCAATTAACAAACGAAAGTCCAGATATAATTTCGACAATCACAAACATAACCTTAGTAGACGAAAATAAAGAGTCATCAACAGCATTATCATCAACAAAAACCGAACAAATAGAAATATCTAAGGAGCAAATAACAAATGAAACTGTAACTGAATCAATCATTACAGAAACTGGATATTCTATGTCGACAAATGAAGCCTTTACAGAATCACATGACTCGTCTACTGAATTATCAATAATAAACGTTACGCAAATAGAGATATTTACGGAGCAATCGACCGAAGTTACAGATTTCATATCGATTTCACATGGAAGCAGTACAGATTCGCTTGAAACATCATCAGTGCTTTTAACAACAGATGCTATCCAATCTGTAACGTCCTTAACAGATGAAAATTGGAATCAAACTACAAATTCTTTATCAACAGATATAAGTAAAACAGAAATGACACAATTTACAAAATTAGAGATTTTGGAATCTAGCTCAGGACTATCACCAATAACAACTCCTGAAAAAACTGATGCACCAGAATCTGAAACAAAAAAGCCAGACTCATCTGAAACAAAAAAGCCAGATTCATCTGAAACAATAAAACCAGACACATCTGAAACAAAAAAGCCAGATTCATCTGAAACAAAAAAGCCGGATTCATCTGAAACAATAAAACCAGATTCAACTGAAACAAAAAAGCCAGATTCATCTATAACAAAAAAACCAGATTCATCCGATACGAAAAAGCCAGATTCATCTGATGCAAAAAAGCCAGATTCATCTGATGCAAAGAAGCCAGATTCATCTGATACAAAAAAGCCAGATTCATCTGATGCAAAAAAACCAGATTCATCTGATACAAAAAAGCCAGATTCATCTGATACAAAAAAGCCAGACTCGAAAGATGAAAAGGATAAGAAAAAGAAAAAAAAGGATGAAAAGAAGAATAATAATTGCGATGATGATGGGTTTCCAAATATATTTAGTTGGTACTTCATATTAATTGCATCTTTTACACTGCTAACTCTTCTATTAGGATTTTTCTTTTACTTTCAAAAACCTAGAGGTTTCCGTAGTTTCAATCTCATAACATTCTTCAGAAGATAATAGACCATTAAAGGATGACGTCACAGAAAAATCCTTGAGGGGCATCAGGCATCCCAACACAACACATTCACAGTGTTTACGGTGTAATATTAGGTGGGACGCCTAAAGAATAGATACCTAATAATCAAAAAAAACTGTCAGTGTCGATTTTGTTATAATTTTGTCGTCTGACTTTCTTTTTTTTCTCTTATGGCATAACATCCTACAAGTATGATTTGCGCAATTTGATTGTTTGCCCCCCACGCAAAAGCAAATCCATAGACAAGACCACGTGACCTTTAATGGTCTATTGTTTTGGAATAAAAATTTCTGAAATGAACAATATCAAAAGTCACGTAAACTAAACTTTACTTACCTATTTCCTTTAACTATTTATCAGTTACTACAATACTTACCAATCTAAATAGTCTTCCGTCATTTTTATATTTAAACAACATTATGTTTAAAGTTTTATCATAGTTTTTCATTAAATTACATGTTGACTCATAATTGTTAACAATTTTGTATTGTTTTTTTTTATATAATAAAGTGATATAATTATACTTCTGTAACTTTTTATGTTACTACCTACCTAGTTTTTTTCCCATTTGATCACGAAAATGTAGAAATTATAGGTATTATAAATATATCCGAGGTAATTCAAATTTTAGCCCACGGAACCGAAAATAAGACTACCAATTGTAAAATATCAATAAATAAAAAACACATTTCGTATGAATACTAAACAAATACTAACTTAAATGTTTATTTAAATGTCAAATCGACATTCGTGTTTAGCAATACCACCTCAAAGCAACTATAACGGTGTTTAAATTTTGACAATTATTATTATATGAACTAGCATTTCATTAGAAAGCAACATATTATTACTGTCAGATGCTATCTTAAGATGCAGGGTTTTTTTTATATAAAAAATAAGGTACTTTTGCTTGAATTTGGTGCGGTCACAGTCTTGTAACATTAGGTATAATTAGTGTTGTGGAATTCTCAAGAAATATTTTTTCGAGAAATTTACCGAGAAAATTCTCGGTAAATTTCTGGAAATAGAGAATTTTCCGAGAATTTTTTTTATTTTTTATTTAACAGTATAATAATAATAAATAGGTACTTTATTCAATCAATCAACAACAATATACAAATGTTGAGACAATTTATCACCAATATGTTAGGTACCTACATAGAAAAAGTGCTAATAACTGATGAAAAATCTTGATTTTTGACACCCCACATGCCCATATTTAAGTTAAAAAAAATTGCAGGTACGTACATGGAAAAAAGTGTTAATAACCTCTGATTTGGGCCTTAATCAGCCCCACAAATTTTTGGATCAATCAGGTTGGCTGCGAAGTGCACTGGGCAAAAGATCATAATACCACTAAGAAAAATTATGGAGAGAATTTTCTCTTCCATCAGAGGAGAAATTCTCGGAGAAATTTCTCGTTCTCGAGAAATTTCTTTGGAGAATTTTCTCTTCTCACATCACTAGGTATAATATCTCTGCTTTGCTGTTAGTAATATTTTTCTATTTTCTATGGTTGTAAACGTCACCTCATTTGACAGTAAGACGAAGTAGACGTAGGTAATTTTATTATTATTTTCTTTATGTTTTGTCGGTCGAGTAAAACAAAATAGAATAATTTATACCCGTGATTTTGTCCAAAAGTAGATATGTTTTAATTTACTTGATTTATAAAACTTATACATTGATTTCAAAAGAATTATAATCAAATTGTTAAGCATGGAGTACCGGGATGTATGCTTTGAAATAGAAAATGACGATTTTTATCGACAGTATCTTAGTGACAAACATTCTGTAGACGAAGAACTCAATACTAATGATAAAGTTGAAAAGTTGACTAAAGGAATCGAGAAATTAAATTCAGAATTAGAAGTTCAGGTTCTCTCCAAGCATCATGATTTGTTGACTCAGGCAAATCATGCCACCAATCTTGAGAAAGCCATTGATACAATGCATATAGAAGCTCAGTGTCTGCTCACAGGAATAGAAAAGTTACGTTCACAAGTTCACATTCCCTTTAACATTTTGGAGAGCCAAACCATAATACTCAGTAGAGTTCAATCTGTGTGTCATTTATTGAGGCAAGCTCTAAAAGTTATACAGCTTTGTAAAATATTGAAAAATACTAATTTGGAACCATCCGCACAAGCTAATTTGCTTTATGAAATTGAATTATATGTTAAAGATAACGATTTCGCAGGAATACATTTCATGGAGGAATATTTAAGAGATTCCAAAAATATGAAAGAACAGTTAGTTCAAAATGCTTCACAAAAACTAATCAAAGGTTTGACAACATCCGATCGAAGTCTTCTCCTTTCCAGCTTTCAAATTTTCAATAATCTACATTGTGCTAGAGAGCGAATTGACAATATTGTCTCAACTCTCCTTCAAAATGCTCGACAAGCGACACTTAATGCTTTCATCATAAAAAATGAACTAAAAAAGCAAGAAGTTAACAAATCGGGTCCTGGAAAAGCAAATTTTGTTAATTTGCAAACTTATAGGACAAAGTTTTGGGAAAACATTGAAAAATTATTTTCAAACGACTACTTCTCCAGTTGTAAAGAAATTGTGTTGTTACAAAACGCATTAAATGATTTGAACAGTTTGGAAAATTATAATAATGTCGCTAAGACATTCTGGACACAGTTGTCCTCAATGTTCAGCACTGAACTGAAGAAATGCATTGGATATGCCAACCAGTGTGTGGAACTTGACTTCCCAAAGTTACTTAAATGTTATAATGATCTCTGTGGAAGATTACACCATAAGGATATTGTTGTTGAAAGGGAATTACTCGCACCTTGGGAAAACTATTTCTTGTCTAAATCTCTGGAAAAATTATTAGATCCGGTAAGGACCATGTGGAGCAGTAAACAAGTACCAAACTCTGACGATATTGACTCTGTTGTTAGAGTCTTATCCAATATACTAAGTGTGTCTCTTGGAGACAGGCGACTCTCCGTATCACTTGCAACAAGTATTGCTAAGTGTATCAAACAGATGGCTAGAGAAGCGGAAGAAAGAGTTTGCTTAGAAAATGATGCAGGTCAAATTATCGAAGCACCTTCGAGCTCACAACAACTCAATGCTAACATCTCCAACATTCTTTACTACTTTAACAGCCAGATAATCAGAGTTTTAAACAATATGTCAAATATATTACATCCAGACACCGCAGCCATTATACAAGACAGTCTTAAAGAAATCTCCAGTGTGTCCGTGTTGCAGCCATTCTGCATGTCAATAAATCATTCGATTGACCTTATCATCGGAAGCATGCACAGTGAAACTGATCTGAACAGAGCAGATTCACCAGAAGGACAAAATATAACACATTCCTTGTACTTGCGAGAACTCGGAAGTTTTATTGTACGCTGTAAAGATATATATTTATCTTTATACCAAGATGCTACTGCGGTCAATAAATGTTGCGAAGAAATAGCTATGCACTGCGTTCAAATATTTGTTCAAAACGTTTGTTCACTGAGACCATTGTCAGCATACGGAAGAGCAAAGTTGCAAGAGGACTGCAAGCATTTAGAAATTATACTACAACCATTGGTCAGTGATTTAAGTTTGATGGATTGTCACAGAGAACTAAGAGCCTTACAAATGTTGCTCAAGATGACTCCATCAGAAATATATGAAAGCCAGTCTAAGGGCGGGTCACTTCCCAATTCTTTAGTCATGATGCTTTTGTTTTCTCATGGAGAATCCACTCTTCTATCTCCTCATCAATGTGTAGGTTGGTCGCAGCCAAAGCTTCTGTCCTGGTTGTCAGAACATCCCAATGAAAAGGAGAGATTGGATTTCATAGCTGGTGCCTTGCAGAGATATCAGACGCACATTAGACAGAATAATATAAGTAAATACGATGATGTTTACCCTATTCTTTTACAGTTTTTGGAAAGTGGAAAGACTCAACTATAGTTGTGTCTTCCCACTTTCTTTAGGTTCATAATAAGTTTTTTTTTTAGTTAGGTTCTATATCATTTATTGTTCTTGTTAAACAAGTTGTCTATTTATTTATAATTATGATTAAATTCAGACCACAAATAAAGTTATTGAAAACTTTAATTTTTTGTCAATCACACCTACTTTTGTTTTCTTAAATACAGATATCGTTTTTCATATCCATTCATCAAATTGTCTCGGAGAATATACAGAAAGAGAAAATTTCACAATATTCATACAGTTTTCCATGTGTGTGCAGCCTTACTCAATGCGCTCACAATTTGTGCATTCTTAACCTCTAAAGTGGTATGGCCGTACGGGTACCGCAAGGAGAATCAGTGCAAATATGAGTATGGACGTACAGGTACGTCTGTCAATATTACAACGCGTATATCATTTTTCATGGAATAATCAGTATGATAGTTATATAATGTGAAACTTAAAAAAAATCTAATGGTGAAAAAAACTCACTCCATTAGGACCGAACAAAATCTCACTCCATTACAGGTTAAAGATCTGGTCTACACGATCTAGGGCCAGGCTATTTGTTTTATTTATTTATTTATTTTATTCTTCACTGTACATTGTTTACAATAATACAAATTAAAATATTTATCATAGAAAATATCATTTATGCAATTCAATGTACAGAGTTTATCGCTAAAATGCGATGTCTTCCAACTAACTAACTTTTAGTTAGTTTAACAATAGTACACTATACCACATTGATTTGGCACCATAAGAGGTTAAGGGTTTTAAAATATGTAAAAAATAAACAGTCAATTAAATGTAATATTGTCTTTATTCAATTTAATAACAATGCACTTAAAATCATGAACACATAACACCAGCTCTGAATTATTACCATAAAAACAACCAATCGTTTTACAAGTAAAAGTAGTTCTATCAAAAAGTACTAAATATAACATTTATATTGCACAAAACATTGATCTTAAGATGCTTGATACACTTCTGCTATTATTTGGGTTTATGACAAATTAGCAATAAAATTATATGATGTTTATGTTGACAAATCAGCAATAAAATTATATGCTTATGTTGACAAATTAGCTATAAAATTATATGATGCTTATGTTGCCAAGTCAGCAATAAAATTATATGATGCTTATGTAGATAAACTAGCAATAAAATTATATGATGCTTATGTTGACAAATTAGCAATCAAATTATATGATGCTTAAGTTTTGACAATGTCCACATAGTTTACCAAAAAGAAACTACTTTTGTCAACAAAATTTTGACAAAACTTTGATGAAGATGTAACTCGAATAGTGAAAAATCAATCTAAATAAAAGAAAGTTAAATCCTCCCGTGTGTACCTGAGAGGAACGTTAGCGAGGACATAAGAAAAAGAATACTAAACATGATTATTAAATAATTTTTTTTATCTCCCATTGTTCTACATGAGCATCTTTTTATTGTATGATTTATGAATGTGTAAATATTGCGGTTTCTACCTACAACTAATGCTATAAAGAAATTTAAGTATACAAACTAATCTCATTGTATTTATAAAGGTCTCATAATTGTCTTTTTAAGCTTTGTTATTAGTATCTTTAGGTTGAACATGGATTATAACTTTTACTCCAAGTCCAGCACGAGCCGTCTCGAATGCTTTCACAGTCTCTTCAATAGTAAAATGATGCGTTACCAATGGCTTCACGTTGATCTGCCCACTGCTCACCATCGCCAGTGCAAGTGGATAACTGAAAAAAGAAATGAAATATAGTTGGTTATTTATTTTAATTTATTGATGAATTATACAGTACACGTACAGTGATAGCAAGGCCATTAAAATATGTGACGCATTTAGAATATCCATACTTGTTAAGATTGATAGATTAAAATGTAGAAGGATAAGAACTTAATGAAAGGAATAACTAAGAAATATTTCATTTTAAGAAAGGAAAATACGGTAAAATATAAATGTGATGATTAAAATTTAGAAAAAAGGTGTCCCAGTTTCCTACTAAAAGGAGTTTACACGCTCTGTTTGTTGTGCAAATCTATTGAGTAATATTCTTAAAATAGCAAGATGTCCTCTCTGCGCCAATAAAAAATTAAGACATTAACAGTGAGTAGCACACATTGCTGAATTTAAAAGTTATTAATTGTGTCGGTGCACACGTAGTAGAATTCCATAATAATGCAATGTTGAAACAAGTGTTCCTTTCTACTATTGTTTCAAATTGCATTATGTAAAGTTATTATTTTTACCAGACGCTGGAAAACTTGAAGAAAAGATTGAGAGACCTATTCCTTGCTAAGTGCTCCATGGCAACTATTCACAAACACTCTTGATGTATGTTAAACGAAGTTTTTACAGGGTAAAGTGCACTTAAACCAGCCTAAGCCGATTCATAAGCATCGGGACACCTTTCCTGTTTCATACAAAAGGGAGTTTGCACAGTCTGTTGGTTGTGTGGATGAGGTGTCTGTTGGGTAATATTCATAAACTCTTGATGTAATATGCTTGTGTTAGCAAGGTGAAATAGGACAATAACGAGATTATAACCTAATGCATTTGTAGCGGCTGGTGGCAACACAGCCAACCCCCACTCTCCGGACGCGATCGACCGGCCGAACGACAAAACGAAGAGCGACACGAACCAGTCTCGTTGTTAGTCAGTTAGCGCTGCGCGCCACTGTGTCTCTTCATCAAATTTTCTTAGGCGGATTTCATACATCGCCATTTTTATCCATAAGTTTTTTTTTATTTATTAATTACTAATATTAAATTGTAATTTGTGATCGTTTAATTACATGTAAGTACAAAACACTCAAATCTCTCATTTCTAAGAAACCTGATTCCATAATTCCCCTTATCAGGTCTTCAACCTGATACGAGGAATAATTTAGAATTTTGATGAGAATTTAGTATAAAAAATATTCCTTCTGATAAACAAGCTCTTTTTTTGGCCAAGCCACCTATTCACTCTTTTCTTTTGAATATCTTTTAAATTCATAAAGGTGAACGCCAAAGGATTGGCATACCTATATACTTAGGTGGCCAAACATTATTATACATGACAAATATTCCCTTGCTAACATTTATGTGGAGGGAAAAGTTCTAAGTACACTTCCCATATGTATTCTATTTCAAATTGATGAAAAATTAACCTTATTTGACAACATAAAACAAAAATGTCCAAAGTTTCTAAAGATGTTGATATAATATAATTAACACTCACTCATTGCAATATCTGAAGATGCCTCTGATATCAACTTCCCTGGCTAAAGCGTGGGCTAGAGGCACTTTGACTTCAGATGCTCCCATACCAATCAGTACTGCTACGCCACCAGCCCTGGTAGCCTGGAAAATAAATAATTTATCTAAAATTTCTACAATCTGTTAAATATTAAATTGTTAAGAGTGGTTATATTAAAAATGATCACCATCAAATACATAGTTTGATTTGTCCTCAATTTAAATTTAGAATTTGGTGATATTATAATGAACATTATCTCAAATGTTTGGCGGTTAATCTGAACAATTTAAAAATTATATTTTAAATTTAAATTCTCAAATACTCATCATCAGCCACATCTTGCCCTTCAACGCTCCTCTCGAGAGCACAGGGTAGAAATTAGCCTCTTCCACTCAGAGTGTTTCTGCGACAATTGAGTCACCTCTTCCCACGACATTCCTAGTACTCTGATGTCATCGTAATAGGAATAATGTGCTGTGAATGAAGGGGGTCCGAGGCATCGGGACCCTTATGCACAAAATAACAGTGCTTTCTTTGGCCAACTATCATTGGACATTCTCATAACATGATCCAACCAGGACTATTATCTCTCCTGTATTACAGAGATTGATCTTTCCTGGGTGCGCTGGCGTACAGTATCATTTGTGACATACTCATACCATCTAGTATCCAAAATCCTTTTAACATACTTATTTTCGAAACTTAGTATCTTCCGCTGTTGAGCCTTGGTTAGCTACCAAGATTCACAGCCATATAGAAGGATCGGGATATTACAGGCATTGAACAGACGGCATTTTGTCCCAATACTTTAGTCCAGATGCCCTCCAAATTCTGTCCATGTCAAATATTTATATACATATTAAATAATACGTATCCTAAAAATCACATACTAATATGGCAACACGTGTAGTAGATTCCACTCCGCTACAATCCAATGACTTCTCAGGTTCACATCCCATTAATGCATGAATTTTTTTCACAACATCTCCTTCCTTGTCGTCCTTATTAATAAGTAATGTATGTGTAGCTCCGAGTTCCTTGGCCATGTCCAATCGTTTTTGAACCAAATCTATAAAAAAAAAATAAACACTGTATGGAAGAATAATTAAGTTATCAAGACAATTGACAAAACTGCACTATCAGTGATTTCCAACAATAATTAGACGTCAAGTGATCGACTCACAAGCAAAATAGGTCACGAATTTTATGACCTTTACACTCTAAATTTTTACCCCCTCTCCCCTGTCAGATTTAGAAATTTGAAAAATGTCATGATCTCTTGAGTTTTGTTAAAGAATATTTTCAATTTTTTCAAAAGTGGAGACCTTTTTGCAGATCAATCTTAAAACCGCTTACTATCGACTGTTTACTTACCCCTGGAGCCCAATTCAAATAGCTCGTACCGTCAGTAATGCTACATTATCTCCATGGTAACAGCAATGAGCAATCCCACTTAGGCTCCTGATCTATACTATAACAAGATCTCCCACAGGTGGATTAACTGTGTGTAAATGACATATTGATTGTTCTCATTCTATTCTGTGAATCCACAGAAAATTTTCTTCTAAATCATAATTTACTTACACAAAAAAATCACTCATTTGAAATTCACCTGTAATAAGAATGTTGGCAGCTCCCATTGACTTGGCAGTCAATAATGTCACCAAACCAATAGGTCCAGCTCCTAGGATGAGTACAGTACTACCAATGGTGACTCCAGCTCTTCTGCAGCCGTGGACACCTACAGAAAGAGGCTCCAGCAATGCTCCTTCCTCCATGGTGACATGATCTGGAAGCCTGCAAATAAATAACATAGTTTTAAATCTACAAAGTGTTTGTTACCCACTGGTAAAAAGCAATAAAGGCTTTAAAGTCGGTATAGCCGGTTCTCAAAGGTCACGAAGATTAATTCAGTAATAGACCAATAGCAAAAAAAGTTGGAAAAACATTGATAGGTGTTGATAAAATCACAGGAAGGTTGACTCTCAGCTTATAATTGTAAGAATTAATATTATTTACCGCATTCCTTAGTGACAATTATAATGTTTAGCGCACTTGACTTGCGACACAGAGGTCCTAGGTTTGAATGGTTTATTCGCCTTTCTTTTATAAAAAAATCAATATCTATACTATACTACACCATCTCGGCATATCCCACAAGTGGGGTAGCTAGTAGACCAACTGCATGTAAGAAACATGCAAACTCAAACATGCAATCAATATCTATAATTTAAATAAATTACAAAAATATATAACAAATTACTTGTAGCAAAAATCTGCAGCGTGTGGATAATACTTAGTGAGATTTCCATGGATAGGAGGAGTTGCACAGAAGCTCATGTCAGGACATAAGTTATACTGCCCACCTTTGCAGAAGTCACACTTGCGACATGGTACTCCAGGCTCAATAGCAACACGATCACCGACCTTCAAATGTTTCACTTCACTACCAACCTGGAAATATTTACAATTGCATTTCAAGTTTACATATTAAAAATTTCTATATTTAAAACATAATTAAAAAATTTCATAATGCTGATTTTAGTACCCATTTCTACTGTTGGCGTTAGTTTTATGTAGCATCATATTTAACTAACTTCATGTTGATTCAAATGCGTAGAATTGGAAGGCCCAGGAGCTCTCTGTACCATCAGAATTTGTTCAATATTTATATCGATTGTGAACATTGGTATTTCAATCTCTAGACAATCCAGTGGATTGTGGTTTAGTCATCTCAATTGGAAATTAAGTAGAAATGACATTATTTTGTTGTATTGGTAAAAAACAATGGTAAACATACCTTGGCCACAACTCCCGATGCTTCGTGCCCAATGACCATAGGTGCTTCAACTATGAAGTTACCACATCTTCCAGATGTCCAATAATGAACATCAGATCCGCAGATACCCACGGAATCCATCTTGAGAAGGACCTCTGAAAACACAAGACAACAAACAGTCATTTTTAAAATGAACTGCTCTAATTTTGATACAATTGAGAATTTTTTCTCAAATAATGTTTACGAATCTGTTATATCCCATCTTATTAACAAATGTGGATCAAATTTGACCATTTATCATTTCACAAAATGTGCAAGATTTTTATTCTGATCAGCAGGTAAATTTTTGATCCACATTTCTCAAAAAGAGGGATTATGTTCAAATAATTTATTCACAATATTTTAACGCTGAAAAGCAAACAAAAAAGAAATAGAGTAATTAAATTGACAGTAAATATCACAGTATTATAATAAAAGCATTATTAGAAATAAACTTTTTTTTTTTAAAAAAGATATATCTGGGTTTGGTTATAAACCCAAATACAACCTTATACACCTTTCACAGTAAGCTAAAAGCTTGTGTCGTGAAAGGGGAGTTTACCGGCAACTGGGATCGAACCACGGACCCCTTGTTCATGACTCAAGGCCGAGACTCTACCTCCAGGCTACCGACGAACAAACTATTTATTTAATAAATAAAATAAATGAATGAAAGTTAACAACAAACTCACCATCATTTTTAATTTCAGGAATAGGTCTTTGTTCCTGAAAAAAAAATTAAAATATCTTAAGCACTATTTAGATAACAGGATGTGGATTGGTTAAATTAAAATAAGCGTTTTCTTTTACTAACTTATAAATTGAAAGATATTTCTTGAGTTCTAAGGTCGGTATTTATCCGATGATATTTCATCATGTCTTTTAAGACAGTGTTTCCCAACCTTTTTCTCCTCGCGAACCAAAAGTAAAATCCAACAGAATTTGGCGAACCCCCTATGTAGCCGTTAATGATAGGCAAAAAACAATAAAATTTTGTGGAACATTTATTTTACATATTGCACAAACATTAATAAGACTAAAATGATTAATATTAATAAGACTAAAATAAGCTATAAAAATTGAATGCAAAATAAATTTAACAAACTGGTTCTTATTTCAGCACATGTTCCCTTTGAAAAAGCTCTTAATGGGATATTTTTGGCTGTTTCATGGAATAAAGCAATTGAAAGTTTGGCTCAATATCTGACAATTTCAGTCTTAGATCAGGTTCTGCATTTAACCTGTTTCTATATTTATCCTTCAGATAAGTATATGTTGAAAATCCTTTCTCGCACAGATATGTTGTGCAGAATGGTAATAGAACGTCTATGGCTTTTTTTGACAGAACAGAATATTAATTTTTATACTGAGCCAGAAGTTAAATAAGGAGATTCTTTGGCCATTTAAAATCCCGCCATTACGCTATTATTTTCGCGAACCCCCTTTGTACACATAGCGAACCCCCAGGGGTTCGCGAACCACCGGTTGGGAAACACTGTTTTAAGACATATTCCAAATCAGCGACAGAATATACTACCTATTCTGAATGACTTTCTTTTTAATGGCACAAAAAGAAGAGTCAACTTGTTTATAGTAAGTTTCCTGAATACCCAACTTGTAAAAGACAGACAGAATACTTAGGCATATTCTTTATTTCAAGATCTTTTTCATTCATTTTGTACTAATTTTGATTACTACTACAAAATAATGCACATTCTTGTTACTCAAACAATAATAAAACAGAGTTGAAATTAACATGTTTATTGTTTTATATAATTATAATAAAAATCTTTAGTAAATAGCCAAGAGAATAAATAATTTTGAGCAGAAAATATCCAAATTCACTTGTGAACAGCGATATTTTGAATTTGAATTTAACATAGAACGTGTTCCAATAATATTTATATCACATCTCGAATCGTGGAAGTACATCTATAGATAAGTATAACTATTTATGTCTATGGTAGTAGTACATATAATAATGTTTATTTTTGAGTACAATAGAACTCTGATAAACCAAATTTTAATGATTTGTTTGGAAAAGATTGTTTGTGCGATATGACTGATCTTTTGGCACTTCTCTATTATTTACCGTACAGTTTTACATTCTAAAAACATATGTATAAAGAAATATGTTTTTATGTTTTTAGATTTTGATTGCCGGATTTTTGTTTTTTTTCTGATTTTAATGTTTTGTGTTAAAACAAGAGGTACATTATGTGCTTTATAGGAGACAAATTCATTTGAAGATCTTCTAGCCCCTAATACCAGCTCTATGGTGCTGCCTGGGGCCTGATTTTGTTGTTTTTGTATATTTTCATTTTTGTGTTTAATAATTGAATTGTTGTCCTATATATACATATATATTATGGGTAATAAAGCGACGATACAATGTTTATTTATTTACAATCCATCTGATACTTATTTTAACTTATAAATATTATGTGTTTTTGTTTACATTGGTTGAATATTAAGATAAAAGTTCGTTAATATATTCTGTGAAATCCTCAGAAAGGACAGTCTCCCACTATTTCCTATAAGTTTACGAGTGTCCTGTAAAAGATAGGTATATATGTAAATAAATAAAAATAAGATTTTAAATAAAAACAAAAAACTCAGCGATGAGATTTGCCATTTATCATTAACGGCGTGAGGGTATACATAGATAGAGGCAGATAAAATATTCATAATAAAAATATTCCGTTGGTTAAAAATTTTGTTAATCGGGTTATTTGTTACGATGATGTTTGACCTGTATTGTGCCAATGAAATAATTAACCTTGTAACCAAAATAAAGTCAAAAATAGTTATTCATTTACATATTGATTGCACAGTCTCTGCCAGAAGCACATAACTGCATAGGCATGACTGCATGACGGTCAACCAAAAGTGCAAATAAATATGTACATCTATGTAATGTGATGGATGACAAATCTCATCGCTGAATTTAAGATGCAAAATGTCTTTATTCATTACAACACCTGTTTTTTACAGGACACTCGAACACTTATGGAAAAGAGTGAGAGACCAATTCTTTGCCGGATGTTCCACAGAATAAAATGAAGCGAATCAAATAGTTAACTGAATGGCTGGGTGGCTAGTTAAATGCCAGTATTCAATTGAATTGCTAACACAGTTTTAACCAGATTATTAAACGAAAAATAAAATTTAAAAAGTGTTATTAATCCAGATCATTTGAATACATGTTCCAACCAAGACCATTGTCTTTTTTATATTACAGAGACTACAGGTCTTTTCCAAGTGTGCTGGCACATAGTAACATAAGTAAGAAAAAATTATTTAAAAAAAATTGTGCTGTTAATATTACAATCGGTTTTGAGGTTGACTTCACAAGTCTTCTATCACAAGAAGTATGTATATTACACTGATTTCCTTAAATAAAATCTTATTCGTATATTTTTTATCGTCTCAAGACTAGATAATCTAGGTTTCACTGTATTTTGTTGTTGATAAAGATTATAATATACCTACTTGCATATTATAAACTTCAACATAAATGTTTTTGTAACCTAGAGATGATCTTAAGGTCAAAATCATTGTTATTTTAACAAGATTATAGCTGATTATTAAATAAACAAAGTTCTTCAAAGAATTTCTGTTACTACCGAATATCTTGATATCTATGTATTTCATCACAGTCTCTCCTTGGGTAGCCAGTAATCAAGTGGACATAACAACAAACTGAGATAATTAATGTTTTGAAGGAACACCAAAGAGCGTTAAGGGGACTTTCTGGATATTCGGAAATGGCAGACCATTGCATTGAGAATGACCATTCTTTTAATCTTGAAAATGTGATGGTCTTACATTCTGAGGGTAAGGGGTGTAAAGTGAACGTTCTGGAATCATTGGAGATTAATAAATGTCTCAAACTCCTTTAACTTGGCCATTGCTTTGTTCTAAAACACCCCCACCTAACATCCCTTAATTTCTCATGTATACATAGATGTCGTTTTCTCTTGAAAAATTAGTTTATACTCCGCCCTGATGATGCCAGTGTATTGGTGAAAGTACTAGGCGTAATTGTGGTATACTTTGTATACATTAACCTGTAAAGGATTACCAACGCACCGGTGCGTGCAAGAAATATTATGGGATCTGGAGTACGCACGCACCGGTGCGTTTGATCCAGTAATATTTAGGTATTACCTCCAAATTCGTCAATTTCATCATTGGTCCAATCTGTCGAAGGTACTTTACCAATCACAAGGAAAAAAATGAAAAATAGGCGTGTATAGACCTTATTTATCGCCTGTACAAGATGTCACGTGATCGCCGCTTGAAATACCTAGCCGTCACTCGCGGTTGCAAACCATTTTGCTGCGTGCATTTGTGCGCTATGGGCGTTATTTTATGGAGTGTTTTGTGATTTTTTTCTTACTTTTTGTGCTAATTCTGGACAATTTAATTAGTTTTTAGTACCTACATAAGTTTTTGTTAAAAACAAATAGAAATAAATATTTTTAATAATAATAAATATTTCTATGTTGAACCCATTGTTGACAATACCGGAGCAGACATGACGTATCAAAATTGTTTTTGTTATATAACTCCGTTATTATTAATTTTTGAGAGTTGGTTCCTTATAAACATTTATTCTAGGGATCATTTTCTATAACATGCAATAAAAAAATATTCAAAAAGTGAAAGTTGAATTAATTCACTCTGCCATACACTTTTATTATTTCTTTATTCACTCACGGACAGGTTAATGTGAAACAAAAAACAGTGTTATTTTATATTATTATAATGTTTTGTATTGATCAAACATCAATAGTTCTACCTATGAGTTGTCGGTAGTGTCTAATAGAGACTTCAGCAACTTAATTTTTTGTTAGACCCAAAGGTCCCCACGTGTAGGAAGGTTCTCTTGTGATATTGCGGCCCAGCTGTACTTCCATCGTTTTCGGAGGTTTTCCTGGTAGACAACGTCCCTCAGTTGTCTATGTAGGACAGTATTTGGGATTCTGGCATTGTTCGCTTTTGGGCGTGTTCGTACCAATATCTCCGCCGCTGTCTTTTTCATCTAACAACATTTTGGACCATAAACTCTCGACTTCAGTGTGAAAAAAATCATGCAAACTATCAAAAGTAACTAAAAAATTATGTTATTTTCACAGCAGCATTAAAATTTACAAAAAGTATTTATATGTTAATTCAGTATAAGTGAATACTTCTTCAAATTAGAATGAAGTTTCCATTTCGGCCCTAGTTAAACTAGATCTAGAATCAAAGTTATGGTTTTGTCTTTGGCCAAAAATCTCCAGTTGGATACTAATTGTCAATTTTGTTGGCATTATAGAGGAATAGATATGACATCCGCTTATTTTTTTATCCAAATATGAGCCAGAAGACTCACTCCATAATAATACAGTATATAGGTTGTCATCTGTGTTCCATAATCCACCTACAACTCGAATGAGATGTTATCAAGAAGTATTTCCTTAATGTGTTTACTTTGTTTTACACTGTACAATGGCTATAAAATAATTTAATATACGCGTGTTTTTTCCCATTCCTAAATTGAATAATTGGATTCCTTTCCATTCCTAATTTAAACAATTGGACGATTTGAATAATACATAGAATGTAATCATCGCCGTTTATAGACAAAATGTCATTAATAAGTGTTTCTAAATATTACAATAGAACAATATTAATATAGTCCTATTTATGTTTTACAAATATCTGTCTTTTACAGGACACTTGAATATCTACCACAAAGAGTTAGAATCTCTATGAATACACCCTTGCATAAAGTTAACCATCTGTGATACTTTCATATATTTAAAAAAAAATACTTCGAAATTTGAACACGAAAATTATATTGAATATCACAAAAGGATAAAATGACATGGAATCTAATTCAACACCTTCAAATAAATCAACAAAGCAGAATAGGTATTTAAACAGTTCAAAAATTAAAATAAGATAAAAACAATGTGTAGTGTGTACATAATTCAAGAGCTTTCGACTAAATACTTTTAATAAAAAATAAAAATAAACAGAACCGAATCAAAAACACTAAAAGTAAAATATTTGATTATCTAATCTCGACATTTTACTACAAAATACAATATAATATATCGTTTAGCAATACAACTAAATAAATATAATACCGATAAGTACATTAAAAATTACATTATCTACTTACCAATCTCAAATCATTGGTCTTGTATAGCACAGCTGTCAAATTATCTTCGGACATAGTGATACGAAAAGTTTTTTTTTACAAAAGTCGGAAAAGTTTTGAATTATGAAACTTTCACACGGGGCGTTTTGAATCGATGTGCACTTTTGGAATTAAATAAAAATCGAAAATAACAATTTTACTAAACTAAGAAATTTATGGGGGAAAAATGTAAACACTTCTTGATAAACGTCACAAGAATTGAGTGAAAATAAACAGGATTCCGAACAATTTTAATTCCGAAAGCCGCTGCACTTTACGGGGCGCTATGTGCTTCGGATTCGAAGTCTATGGTCCCAATGGCGTTTAAGCCCGGCAAAATGTGAAATTAGCATAAATGTGTGGGTATATATAATTGCAATAATGATAACATTATGTATATTATATACATATGTATCGATATAAATAGGGTTTTACAAATAATAGTAGGTACGTAAATACCTATTTATTTTGGTATTTCAATGCTATTTTATTCTACTCAGAATGCCGTTGTAACGATAAAGCGACATATTTGCGTGCTTACGTGACATTCTAATGAAACAAAATGTAAAATTATACATATATAATATTATAATCATTATAAATAGTTCCAATTCAAAATAGAATATAAAATGTAGTAATATATTTGCATGTGTGCCAGTAGGGCTACTCTTGACACAATCTAAAGACGATAATTTATTAATTATTAATCTTATCTTGATCTCAAATTATACGTGCATACCAATCTCGCAGTAGTGGTAGCGCAGTATTATTGACTATTAATACCTATAATCTCTTCGCGCATCGTATGTTTAAGATCAATACATGTAAAGATAAGATTTAGATTGTGTCAAGAGTAGCCCTGTTGAACTATATTTAGTAAAATGTCAAGTTTTTTGCGTTTTAAATGCACTTTATGATGATAAAATCAATTTAATGTTTAAAAAAATTGTTTGACATCCAGTTTTTCAGTTCAGTGGAATTCGCCGAAATACGACACTGCTTTTTATTGTATTATTTTTTAGTGATGTGCCGAATATTTTTGGAAATTCTTATTATTCGCGTAATCGCGTCCAAATAAGATATTAGGCATATCATTACCAAATATAAAATAATATTATGCTCCAAAAACATTATGGTAGGTATATCGATGTCGTATATTTTTTGATATTTATACCTAAGTAAATAGTTTGGTTTAGAAGATGATCACATAAAAACATTTTGAATTAGGTACATAGAAAATTTTCCATTTATTGGGTATATTCGAAACGAAATACCGCTGTTTTTACTAGACTGTTGGAATCTGATAAGATACCTACCTTTTGAGTATCTACGTAAAATTTGATGCGTTTTTGATATTATAGATGGCACTACTGAATTTTCATTAAAATATGTAAAATAGGTATTTATTTAATTATATGGGCATTAATCTTTGAGTGAAAGAACATTAATGAATTACAATTTTTATAGTGTAATATCAATAGTGCAAGCTATGGAACATTGACAATAATATTAAAAAAAAATACCTATTCAAAATGTCCGCATTACCTATTGTAATTCATATATGCACGTGAAATTAATTAGCTTATCAATATTTAAATAACGTTTTTATTTTATTGGTATTGACATTATGAAGATAAGATCGGTTACTTACGTAGTATTATTATTACAAGCACTAGTAACTTACATCACAATATGTTATCTCTGAATTATGATTGAGACCTTGTTGATAAAAATAATTATTACTTACCAGCTGATTATACCCCTTTATAAGTTCATTTTATTACACAGTACAATAATTATATTATACTACCTCCCCAGAAGTACTAATAAGACTAAATAAAAGGTGACTCTAAAACTGTTGAACAAAACAGGGAGAATGTGAAACAATTCAAATTTCTATCTATACTGAGATGAAAAAAAATGGGGTAGAAATTTTATGCGGAAACTAAATCAGTAATTCGTAAATAAAAGAAAAAGGTTAACACATTAAATTTGATAGTTGTCAGACTAACTATAATGTGGGTATACTGGCAAGAAACTTTAACTGTTAAACCCCTGTTTAAGAAATCAATCATTTAAGTTTTCTTCAAATTTGAAACATATGTATTTCTATTAAATTGCATTTTTATTTGGTATTCAAATACCTACACCATAATTTTAAGTATCTATTTACGAAAATATTAAAAGCCACTATTCTTTTTAATTTTATTTATAAATAATAGCTTTTTAAAGTCTATTTCCAAAATGAAAGCACTTGTGTTTTATGCCAGAATTATATTTTGTTCTGGCAAAAACCACAAAGTTGTATAAGTACTTATCTACTTTTTGCCTGTTAGTCACTATTGTTCTAAACTGACTGCTCTCATTATTTTTACTACATTCTCATTACTATTGAAAGTGAAAATTGTTTTTAAAAAATCAAATAATATAATTACCTATTTACTCATTACAAAATTCAAATATTTTATAAGAACAATTCATAATTAGTTACTTATTGGAAAATGAAATAAAAGACTCTTCATAAAATAGATACCTACCTTCATAATTTTATGCTTCGTTTTTATATTTTTATTTATTTCTCATATTAAAAACTTAAAACTTTGTTAATTCCTTTCTTTCATCCACCCCCAATGGTGCATAGGGTACTGCAATGGCATATGGTAATTAAAGTTTTAAATGTCATGTTTTTATGTTATTTGTTTATTTTTACAATTTCATAATACACATTTGTTAAAAAGATAATATATACAAAAGTTAGGGCAAAGAAAAATAAGAAGATAATAGATACAGATTAAAACTTATAACTAGTGATCAGTTTCGAAATCTGAATCCATCTCCGATGATTCAGGAATCAAATTCCTCTCTGCTCCCGAGACTGGTAAATTAAGATACCTACCAGTTATGAAGTTCCGAAGGGATATTTTTTTTCACACATACGTAGAAGATCAACTCTTTTCTTCTCTTTGCTAAGCGGTAGCTGCGCATCATACGCCTTTGGAATATTGACAGGTCCATTGTTGTCATTCGCCTACAACAATTTACCATGACACTGATCCTTTTATATTCCCCAGTATAATCATACCTGTAGTATATTGTACCTGGGGAAAGTTTTTCGTACTTTAAACATTTAATTTTGAGCCAATTCACCTTTTCATTTTTGTTTCTCATTTAAATACCAGATATTGGTTTTAGGTCAAGCATATCTGAAAAGCTTAATTGCGTTGCTTCATAAGGTGGCTTTACTATATTTTTTTCAGCTTTTTCTCGACTCATTTTGAATTATGTTCAGCCAGTCTTGTAAGCTGAACAAGTCCATGTTCTGTCCACCTCCATGTATGTATTATATGTCCACTCTCCAGGAATTTATTCTCAATAACCTGTAGATCATTTCTAGATTGGACGAGGTTTAAAAAGAGAGACACAATATGTACGTTCCTGTTTTGTCCGCCACAAGTGTCCGAATAAAAAATGAGGTGTTCAACTTGCTCTCGAACTTTGTGATATTATTCATCAAACCTGAACCAATTTCACTGTCCCCCCGTTTTCCATCAACTTCGGTCCATGCGTAACAAAAGCCTCTGTTTGGGAGCGCACCTTCATAAACAGCTAGGGCAAATTATACATATTTAATTTCCTCATGAAATACATTATGGCCCAAATATCCTCCTATAAGTTGTTTGGCTCACAGGTTTTCTTTCATTTTTTAGGCAATACTCTTGGTACTGGATGTACATTTTATTTATTGATGCGAAATAAATAAATAAAATAAAATAGTCCTATTTATGTTTTACAAATATCTGTCTTGGTACTGGATGTAGATTTTATTTATCGAGAGACTGCTGTCCAAATATTGGCACTTGGATGAAGATCTCCATAGTTGGATAACTCTCTATGTGTTCTTTTGCAAATTTTATGTCATCTTGTTTAGTTTTATTTGAAGGACTTCTGCAGCCCCTCATATCATTTCCACTAAAGCCCCCTTGGTTGTCCCGATTATTAAATGCATTTTATATTACTGTGTTTGAAATACACAATGTGGAGCAAAAAACTTTTGGCAGACTCTTTCTCTCCTTGAACATAAATAATATTTGGAATTTTTCCTTTGGTTATTTTCAGGGGTACCCACCTTACGATATTTTGGGACTGCTGCTTTCCACATTTTTAATGATAAAATCTTTCTTCCGTTCGTAACTATTAAGTCCCTAGTAGATTTTACAAATTTGAATTCGCTCCGCATTTGTTATTTTTTCTATGCATTTGAATCTACATGCAGAACAATCTACACATTTTGGTATTTTTGCAGGTCTTGAAACACCTTTTCTATTTTCATAAGGCAGGCATTGGTCCCTATTTTCTTTTTGAATATTTCTTTTCAAAAAATCAAGTCTACCTACTAATTATAAACGGGAACTAATTATTTGATCGGCTATTAATCCATTCGTTCGGCAAGAAAAAATCAGCATTTAAGTCATTTGCGCAGCAAACAATGTTTTCATCGGCAATAAATAAAAAATAATCGCAACACTTGTTTTACAAACAAAACTTTTGCCTGACGATGAGAGCGGAAGCTCTTGAAAGCCGGCTCGCAAAAATAAATAAAGTCAATAGTGGAATAACTAAATATCGTGTTTCATTTTAAAAATTATTAATTGGTTATATCAGCAAATTAACAAATTTTAACAGCTTAATAAATAATCGCACAATAAAATAATTAATTGACCAGCAGAATTGTTATTTGAGCAGCAGAAATATTATTTGAACGGCAGAAAATATTAGATAAACAATATTTTTCACACACCGATTTACCTTCGGATCCACATGAAGTTTTTGTGATTTCTTACCAAATTAATGATGACTACGAAAATAATGCCAGTTTCCGTTTTGCTATATTAACGAAATATCTAACTGAAATGTCGAAAAACGCTAGAATCGTTGCTAGATGCTACATATAAAATCACATAAAAAGATGCTACTTACAAAGATTTATTATTTGAACAAGATTAAAAATTTAGCTTTCACAAGTTTAATTAAAATTAGCTCACAGTTTGCTGCTCATTTATTTATTTTGCTGCACAAATAATCATTATGCTGGTTAAATAATAATTTTGCTGGTTGATTAAATTTATTATTTTAAGGGTGAAAATAGGGGAGACTTTAAAACATGTAGGTATTTATATATTTTTTCAAGTAGGTTCATGCGTATATTACATGTACAAAAATTAACATTGAACATTATTTTTTTTATATAATTAACTGAATTGTGGTTGGTAAGCTGAACCTACTTTTTATTAAAACGATTTCTAGTCAAAAAGGTTGGCAACCACTGATGCAGTTTTTTTTGAAGTTATCGTAATTTCATTATCAGCATAATTATTTTAAACTCTGTATATCCACCGAAGGGGATAAACTTGATTCCTTTCTGTGCTTTGAGAAAATTGAGAGGAAATTTTCGGTATCTTGATTCCTTCAAATAGTTCTAGTTAGAAAAATAAGCCCATTAATAAAATACTAGTTAGTTTGTTGGAAAATTATGGCACATGCATTAATTCTGATTTTCTTAATATGTACTATGCAATCATGATAATGCATTATTTAATTAGCTATTATGTTTTATATATCCTATAAATTTTATGGTTCGGTGTAGAGATACATTTATTGCTTTTTTGTGGTATTATTGTTCTAGTTGTGTAGTAAATTGAATTTTCGACGTAGACTTGGACTCTTCACATTCGCAACTGCGTAAATATTATGATTCAAACTTTTTATAGAACAATGATATTTGTAATGCATAACAAATCCAAGAGCCAGCGTAATAAGGGCTTAAGGAGGATCAAAATAAACACCAACAATTATGTCAGTTTAAAGTTGATATCATTTGAAACAATTGCCTGATAACACTATGCAATTTTGAGTCTTGTATTTATTAAGTAGGATTATCTGACGGGACCAACAATTCTCCTTTTATATCTCCAGATTCTTAGAATATATAGGTTAAAAAAAATGTTGTGAAAAGTGGAAGCATGCAATTAAATGGACTGATTATATAACTTAGAGTTTGTCGGTAGCCAGGAGGTAGAGTCTCGGCCTCGTGAACAAGTGGTCCGTGGTTCGATATCAGTTGCCGGCGAACTCCCTTTTCACGACACAAACTTTTAGTAGCTTACTGTGAAAGGTGTATAAGGTTGTATTTGGGTTTATAACCAAACGAAACCCAGATATATCTTAAAAAAAAAATAGATAATCACATTATTTATTAACATCAAAATAGAGTAATTTATTTACATATCCACATAACACAAATTAGTTTATTCATCCCATCCCCATATTCCTTTACTTTGTTTAATAGTATCACGATTTTCTCTCTTCACTCTCGTGGAAGCACTTGCTTCTCCTTTAGCTACACAATGTTTTCTTTGCAATTTTTTGGCTCTAACATCAAAATTCCTTTTGACCTTATTTCTTATGACTTCTGGTGCAATAGTGGATGCATTTGTTGAATAAGATCTCATTGATCTTATATCAGACAAGGCTTTTTCAACCGCAGCTAATTTGAATTTATGTGAATTTTTATCTAATTTACTTTCATCAAATTTGTCTTCCTCTTCTTCTTCACCAAATCTGTCACTATTCATCAAATCTTTTACTTCTTTCACTTGATTTTCATCTAAATTTTCCACAACAGGTATACTGTTAACATAATCCAACACACGTTGATTTTGTTTGGATGAAATTGTAGGTTTATCAGATTTACTTATGGACGTATGAGATTTTTCTTTGACTGTTTCTTCTTTTTTAGTGTCTACTTTTTTGCTGTTTTTACCTTCCTCGTCACATTTTAAAGTATCCTCAAGCTAAAATAAAGAGAATAATACATATAACCCATAATTTAATATGAAATTAAGAATAATATGTACACCTATCAACACCATTATGATATTTCTTTCAAGTGGGGTAGTCAAAATAAGAAAGATTCCTGATCTAATGCGTAATCTTTTCTTGTGACATGATTATAAGAAATGCTTTAGACCAGTATTTCCCAAACTATGGGTCGCAACCCACCAGTGGGTCGTGAACAAATATTGAGTGGGGTCTAATGAACGATTCGCTACTGTATATACTGTATAAGACATGAATAAAAAAAGCTAAAAGGTGGGTCCCAAGATAGGAAATTTTTCTTAGATGGGTCGGAGCCCAGTCAAAATTGGGAATCACTGCTTTAGACTAAAGAAATATATACATAGTTTCTAGAAATTTGTGACATTTTAAATTTGGAGTAAACTTGATTAAAAACATATCTTTATATTAAAGGAAAGTTACAATATGTATGTCAAATGATTTATTTGATGCCACTTAATGAATCATCCATCTCAAGGGCGTGGGAAACTATGTTGGAAGAGCGATGTCTTCAATTTACTCCTGAAAGTTGTTATTGATTGGTTTTTACGAAGGTCCTCAGGGAGCCGATTTCAGATGATGAGTCTAAAGACATCAAAAGCCTTGTCATATGCTGGGTCCACACAGCTGGATGCGAACGTCAATCATCAATCATCAAGCAAAAATCTTAAATCTTTTGGCGACAATTCGGAGCATTCTCCGAAGAAATATTCGAATGAATGCCTTCGTTACGTCTCATGGAATGGTAACGAAGGCATTCATTCGAATATTTCTTCGGAGAATGCTCCGAATTGTCGCCGAAAGATTTAAGATTTTTGCTTGATGCTTGATGATTGACGTTCGCATCCAGCTGTCTGTACACGGCAATAGAAGCAGAACTTTTTGGCGCTTTTTGACCAAATTTATATGAATGCAGTGATATAATCCCTTGTAATGTGGAACACTCATTATATTTATTGTGATATTTATAAGTAATTTCAATTTTTGTACAAATATAACAATGATAATTCCATTTGTATCTATTAATTAAAAAGTTAAATTTATAGTCCAATGCCATTCTCTACTATAATCTTTTGGCAGTAATTTTGTATTAGTAAACGTGTGAGAAGCAAATTATGTTGAAAAAACTGAACGGTCACAATGCAAAACGGCAAAACGATATAAGAAGTAATAAGGAACTATTTTGGGATGCCTAGAATATAGATATCTTCGGAAGAAGTTAATATTAAACAAAGAGAACTATACTAAAATGGATTCATACCTCTTGCCTAAGTTTATCAATTTCATCATCTGTTAATATGCTGTTCTGTTGATTGTGAGGTGTGTTAGAATCATTTTCTACATCATCTGGAACTTGTGAACTTTCTTCGTCACTCTCCTCATCATATTCCTTGTCAAAGCAACTTGTTGTTATAAAACCATACTCCTAAAATAAATGTCCAAAAAAAAAAAACAATTATTTATTTTTAATTGTTCACTGATTGTAAGCAACAAAAAAAAAACACTTTTAATTAATAAAATCAACATAAAGAGGATAAATTTATTGCAGAAACACAATTTCCTCCAACTGACTCATAAAGAAATTAATAGGAACCACCGTAAATCTATTTTTTTAAAGGTGTATACATCTACTACTACTACTATACCATCACGGCATATCCCACAAGTGGGGTAGCCAGCAGATCAGCTGCACGTAAGAAACATGCAAACTGTCCTCTTCGTGCCAATATAAAATCAAGACATTCAGGATGGGTGGCAAGCCTCATCGCTGTATACATCTGGGTTTTTATTATAAATCCAAATACTTTTACACTCTTACACAACCTAAAAGCTTGTACGGTGAAATGGGTTACATTGCACTGACTAAAAAATAAACGTAAGCATCTGCCTGACATATTGAAGTCCTATTATTTCATAATTATTTTGAGTGTTTTGAATCCCAAACTGAATACACTTGTTTAGCCCAATATTTAGTAAATGCATAATTTAGGGGAAAGAGGAAACGTACGAGAATATAAATAGGTACTAGACAGAGAAATAAAAAAAACAAATGACTTACTCTAATCAGTTCTTCATTCATTTCCCCAGTGAAACCATATCCGGAACATGCAATCTCCCGATCCATCTCGTCGTCCCTCTCCAGATCACTGAACACAGGGTACAGATCACTCTCGTAGCCGAATCTCTTCTTGAAGAATTCTCTTATACACGTCACATCACGATTGAAATATCTAAAATATCGAAAGATATTAAATTTAAAAGGTATTAAATTAATTGGTCCGCTGTTGTATTTATTCTATACCTACTGACAATTTGAGATATTGTGGAATGGAGACTGTAGTGTATGGAATTTGTACACTGAACAGGTTAAGTGAACCTAGGACCTTGTTTACAAGTAAACAGGTGATAATGAGTGAGTAGCAATACGCTACTGTCTATATAGGTTAGCTTCCTATAGGGAACGCGCGCATTATTAAGACGACCTTCACTTGCACTGTTAGGCTACGTGATTGACAAGTTGTGTTCGACAATTATAATAGGAATTATTTATTGAATATATTTGTGTAAATATAAAATCAGTGTTTGTTATTATAAAGAATCTAATATTGTTATACTTGACAAAGTATACAATAGAGACAAAGTACTGCGTGTATGCGGACGACACTGTTTTGATATACAGTGGCTATAAAAAAGAACATCTCCATAAAACAATGACAATTTAAACATTTTTATATCTTGGCTGTATAATAATTCATTAACAATAAATGTTGAGAAGACAACATATTATATGATACTAAAGCAAAGAAACAAACAAGTAATAATAGGTCTGAATGTCACTATAAACAATACTGAAATAAAAAAATCAACTACTGTTATATATCTAGGATTGATATTGGATGACAAGTTAAACTGGGAAGATTATAATATCAAGTCATTACTGGATAACATAAGCTCCATGATCAGTGTGATGAGAAGTGGTGAGTGGTTTGACACTGGAACTAAGAAACTTTTGTACAACACATTTATACTACCGCGAATCTCCTACGGATTGTTTATAATCATGGTCACCATAGTACTTCAAAATACACTGTATATCGAAATATTAGAATTTCGAGTTGTCGGTTAATAGAACCGGGTGATTAATATTATAATCCCTTGAGATTTTATGAACAAAGTTTACATTGATAAGGCTAATAGCTAAAATCACAAATGGTTATTTACACTTCAGCATTAAGATGAGATGTGGAAAGCATTTGTGGGAAATCAATGATGATTGGTTTGCCCTCTTCATTTATCATGATGTTGAACTCGTTGAAATCTCCATGGATAACTCCACAGTTGCCAAATCTCACAATAAGATTCATCAAGTCATCATAGAGCCCTTCTACATCGGGCACTGAACATACGTGGGTTCTGTAATGGAAACAAGTTCTATTATAATAGAGGACTATCTATCTATCTATTCCCTCACGCCATATCCCAAGTGGAGCAGGCAGAGAGAACGGAACGCCATATAGATCTGTCATAGAATTTCTCATGCTTGCACGTCAGTTTCTCTTACTCAAAACACGGCCGTCTTTGAGAATTTGATCTACAATTCCACTAATGCACCTTCACAATACAAACTACTGCTAACTGTGAAAATGGTTAGCGTGAACATAGGTTAAAAACATTATCAAGTTTATGTCAATGTGGTTTGACACATATTGAATAAACTAACAAAAAATTGTGCCGTAAGTCAAACTTAAAAATGGTATTATAACTTTGATTTATTTTACTTTGAATAAGTAGCAAAAGTCAACCAATCTAATGTAATATCTACATTTTGTTAACTCACAACTCATACCACAACTGCTAGACATTAATTAGGTATGGGTTAGTTGGAAGATATCGCTTCTGCGATAAATTCACCCCTTGCACATTATCATTTATTTGTATCACATTGTTTTATAGCTTGGTAATTATGTATTGTGCAATAAAGTTTATTATTATTTCTTTTTGAAATTGGTGCGGACTGACATGCACATTGCACAATCCAATTATTTTACAGATGAATCTGATTTTGAGTTTGAGACTCCATCATCAAGCTGCTGGCTACCTCAAATTTTAATAAATCTTAATGAATTCTACAAAGACTGCTGAGTTTCAGTTTGAGACTCCATCATCAAGCTACTGGCTACCTTAAATTTTAATAAATCTGAATGAATTCTACAAAGACTGCTGAGTTTCAGTTTGAGACTCCATCATCAAGCTACTGGCTACCTTAAATTTTAATAAATCTTAATGAATTCTACAGTGACTGCTGAGTTTCAGTTTGAGACTCCATCATCAAGCTACCGGCTGCCTCAAATTTTAATAAATCTTAATGAATACTACAAAGACTGCTGAGTTTCACCTACATATTTATGGACATTTTCTAGGGTGCTTTTTATTTAATAATTTTAATTGAATTATTACTTACAGAGGTCCCCCTTGAACCAGTTCCATGATAACACAATGTCTGTTGTAATCAATTGGCTTCGGTACTGGGAATCCTCTATCGTAAAGTGCTTTCATGTAAGCAAATTCTTTGGTGGCCGAAATTCTCGAGAGGTACAGCCACGATGCTTTATTTCTGTGTTGGTGATATTCTCGCTTGTTTTTGATATTCCTGAAGCACGTTCTGCCTAATCTGAAATAGTACTATACAGAAGTAGCATGTTTAAAACAACGCATTAGCAAACATAGTTGAATCGCTCATTTGAGAAAGAATATAAGTCAGGTTTTTAGCGATTTTTTTTTTTGATTTGGGTCCTTTTTTTTTAAACACACGCAAATTGAGCTGATTCAATTGGCCAGTCAATAGAAAAATAACGCAAGTCACAGAGACTTATGTTATTACTACATTAAATGCATTTATGTCAATTCACAGCTGACACTTAACGCCAACTTCTAATGTGGGTGAAAATGGTGATTTTTGGTTGTTTAATAAATGAAAGTGTTGATTTTTATTCCCTGAAATGGTGTTCATTTGAGAAACAACATAAGTCAAAGGTTTTTAATTAACAAATAAAATATTTTGACAAAAAAAAAGTTTATAATAAAAAAATACACTATAAGTTATATTTTGATTTGAGTTAGATACCAACATTTCATCCATAATTTTAAAACAAACAGTTTTTTATTATTTCTGAAAAGTTTGTATTTACTGGCTTATGTTGTTTCTCAAATGATCAATTCAATTTTGGTATGCTCTAAAAGAAATGTTTGTAACAAAATAGAAAAATTGAAACAATTTTTTCCAGGCAGTTAAATTTATATTAGAACTGGATTGAAAGTTAATTATTTTAAGAAAATAAAAAACTTACCTGTGTAACTTAAGACAAAGCGGATTGCCTTCCTCATCTGCCACAGTATAAATGTTAGATTCTTTGCCAACACCAATCTGGTTACCAAACGAGGCCACAACACCTCGTGATGTGAGGGTCTTGAGAGATAAGTAGTCATAACCGGAATTTGTGAGGCGATATCCATCATCTATAAAAAAATTACAATTTGTGTACTATTTGTCGATTATTCCGTCATCTAGTATTATCATAAACAATTTTTTATATTATTGTCCTTTTTTAATTTTTAAAGAAGCACATCAACCTACAGTGTTTTCCCCTTTCATAGCTCAACAATTTCTGTTTGCACAACTCTTTTAATAACTTGTGAACTCCTCCGTGTCTCAAATTTGCTATCGAAGCAGCTAAGGCTCCTGGAACCAACTCGTGATTCTTCATTCCCATTTCAATCTGAAAACAGGTATTTTTTAAAACAAATTTAGACACATCACTTAACCAAGAAATATTCATATATCAATAACACCCACCGCCGTTAAAACACGGAAATCTTCTCGGGATAGGTAACGTAATATAGTTACGTTAAGTTTTCCCATTTTGTAGGTTGCAAAAAAGGAAAATTTATATATATCAAATTCACACGTGCCCCTCAAAAACAAATCGAAGGCACCAAAACCAAACCATAGAACGACCAAAACATGACAGATGTTGATAAATAAAAATCTATGGAGATGAGTGTTGCCAACTTGGATTTTGAAAACGACGTGGCTTAAGTAGCACTGAGGCTGTTTCACTTTGTGTGATCAATCATTCGGAGTGCCAGGGTCAAAGGTCAAAGCTGTTCATTATACGTCATTGAGTATATAACAGTGTTCCGCAAAGCGTGTGCCGCGGCACACTGGTGTACCGTGGTCATCAGTTGGTGTGCCGTGGAGAGAGTCAAGGTTTTGTTAAGATATTAAGCAATAGCTGAGAACTATAAAAGTGAGGCGCTTTTTTGAACAAAAAAAATTAGTATCCAATGCTTTTAAAAAGCGTGCTGCTGCAATTCTATTACCATTTTGGGATTTTCAACTCTCACTACTATATATAATGAGTTACAATCCATTGGATTGGTGTGCAACGAGTTTTGTTTTTCTTCTCCATTCGTCTCTATTCTCAGCCAGTCTTTTTAGCTCTACGTATGAGCCACAGTTCATGTCCCTCTTCAGTTGGTCCATATATTCGTCTCTTGATCGGCCTCTGCCATTTGTCCCCTCGGTCTTACCCTCTGCGATGGCAATGAGTAGTCCTGGGTGCCTGATGTTGTGGCCAATCCAGTTAGCTCGTTGTTGGCTGATTCTCTTAAGGAGTTGTCTTTTTTCGCCTACCCTGGTTAATACTTCTTCATTTTCGACGTGCTCCGACCAATGGATCTTAAGCATGCGTCTGTAGCACCACATCTCAAAGGCCGCCAACCGTCCGCTTTCACTCTTGCTGATGGTCCATGTCTCACAACCATAAAGCAGAACGCTCCATACAAAGGCTTTAGTAAGGTACTTACGTTTAAGTCAATATTTGGGGATTCCAATATCTTTGATTTTTTTGTTAAAGGCAATCCTTGCCTGGTTTATTCTGCTTACAATTTCTGCTTTGGAGCGTCCATCCTGGTTTATTCTGCTGCCCAAGTACACGAATTCACTTACTTGTTTGATGCTCACTCCATTTATGGCAATGTTCGCAGTCGCTTCCTCTCTTCCAGCGACCATACATTTTGTTTTTTCTTTATTTATTTTCATGTTGTACTTTGACAACAGAATACTTTCCATTTTTCCTAAGGCTTCGTTCAGCTCCATCTCGGAGTCTGCGAGCAGTGCTATGTCGTCAGCATATCTGATCATGTCGACTTTTTTTCCCATTTATTTTTACTCCTGTCCAGTTCTTCATTTTTTCTCTCAGTTCATCAATGGCTCGCTGTATATAGCAGTTAAAGAGAGCTGGCAACATTGAGCATCCTTGTCTTACGCCTTGTTCGACCCTTGCTTCTGCGCAGCTCTCTCCGCTTTTGATCACAGCCATTTCGTTCTTGTATAAGCTCCAGATTGCTCTTCTGTCTTTATAACTCATTCCTGTCTGGTTTAGAGTGTTAAAAAGTTGTTCCCATTCTACTTTATCGAATGCTTTATCAAGGTCGATGAATGCTTTATATGTGTTTTTATTAATTGTTATTCTCTTTTCTAGAATAAGTCTGAGACTCAGGATTGCATCTCTTGTACCAGTCTCCTTGCGTAATCCAAATTGATCTTCTGAAAGTGTTTCGTTTATTTTATTTTCCGCCCTTTTCATTAGGCATTGCATCTCTTGTACCAGTCTCTTTGCGGAATCCAAATTGATCTTCTGAAAGTGTTTCGTTTATTTTATTTTCCGCCCTTTTCATTATAATGTTGGTGAGTATCTTAGAAGCACTACTATTAAATCGAAAAAAAGAACGCCTGAGGACAATCAACGAAGAGATGAGAGCAGCCTTATCAACGATTGCTCCAAATTTTGACCGCCTGTCCTCAGTTAAACAGGCTCACATTTCCCAGTAAACATCTCATATTAGGTATATTGATCTTATAAGTAATAAAGAAATATTATATAAACATTGCTTTTTTATTTGATGCACCTCTAAAATTTCTTGATTTGATAGGTGTGCATTGAACACAAAAAGTTTGCGGAACACTGTAATAATAGACCATTAAAGGATGACGTCACAGAAAAATAATTGAGGGGCATCAGGCATCCCAACACAACAGACGATTACGGTGTAATATTAAGTGGAACGCCTAAAGAATACCTAACAATAAAAAAAAACTGCTAGTGTCGATTTTGTTATTATCATGTCGTCTGACTTTCTTTTATTTCTCTTATGGCATAACTGTTTAACATAATCTAACTGTTTGCCCCCCAAGCAAAAGCAAATCCATAGACAAGACCACGTGACCTTTAATGGTCTATATCAGGGGTCTCCAAACTTTCCAGCCTTAGGGCCATACTGATTACTCCAGCAAGTTCCGAGGGCCAAAACCATTTTATCATTGTTGCCATGAGGGCCAAAACCATATTATCATTTAAAATGTATAAAATGTTAGTTGAATTCATTTCAATAATTTGTTAGTTATTATATATTGAAGTTAAATTTTCTGCATATTTAACATGTCTTTACTCATTACAATTCTGTGTTTCTTTATCCAACTTATCACAAAAACAATAACAATAAGCCTACAACAATGTTGTGAGTAGTTAGCCCATGACCATATCAATGTAGATGTCATATTAACCCTTACAGGACTTCAAAATTGGAGACGATGTTATACCTACGGACGAACACTTTTGCATACAATACTAAATTCTCAAGTACGTCGTAAATCTATCATCTATCCGATATTTGTTTATACAATCATTTGAGTAATGACATTGGTGTCCCTTTTGTGTGATACTTGACTCACAAAAATGTAAATAGACACATAAAACTTAATTATAAATATTTTTCATATAAACAATACTTACCTATCCGTCATTTATACGAGGACAGGAACACTACGCCGATGAATGTTTTATGTCATTATGTAAAAATTATTACAATAATAATCAATCACAAATAAATTACGATTACTAATTACTGTTTTTTATGAAGCCATTATGTTCCTTTATTGTCAAAAATGACGATTACGCGTCATGCAGATTCAAAAAAAAAAAAATTCTGGAATGTTAGTGTCGTAGATATACTTATTCAGATACACGAGAATGCTCAGTTTATTGTTTAAGACTTGTTTCGTATACATAAAAAAATATTTTTTCCTTTACAATCTTTTCAAAACTCGAAATCTGAGTCCATGTTGATAACAGTATCGAAAATTTCATCATTCCGTAATTTTCGTATCGAAAATTTCATACTCCCGGAACTCAAAATCTGAGTCCATGTTGATAATAGTATCGAAAATTTCATCTTCCCGTAATTTTCGTATCGAAAATTTCATACTCCCGTAACTCGAAATCTGAGTCCATGTTAATAACAGTATCGAAAATTTCATCATCCCTCAATTTTCTCTTAGACATTATGGATAATTTAAAGTAATCATGTAAAAATATAAGATATAAAAAAGTACAAAATAAATAACAAAAATGAATTAAAACAGCGCGATATCAGCGCACAACACCACTTGTACAATCCTTGTAACAAGATCTAACGTGCAAGCCGCGCGATATGATTCGTCCGTGTTATTGCGCGGGAATTTTTAAACTTATCGGGACATCGACATGATTTCAGGACATGAATCTTCTGTTTATATTGACGAAAATATAAATTATTTCAAAAGATTTCCAAGAGATGTCGACAGTCTGATGATTTCTTGATTTTTTAATATGAATATTATTTGAAATATATATCGCCTATATAGAGAAATTTGTATGAGAAGCGAGTGTCAAACGGTATTGTCGGCCGGCCATACGCCACGACTCGTTGCGTCAAACACGTTTGACAGCCGTCTGGTAAAGATTAATAATTATTCAACATAAAATTAGAATACTTCAGTAAACTAAATTTAATTTGCTATAAAAAAATATATTCTCTAAAAGGAGTTTTCAAGTATGCTAGCTCTCCGCGGGCTGGACAAAATCTGTCCGCGGGCCGGATGTGGCCCTCGGGCCGTAGTTTGGAGACCCCTGGTCTATATTATACTCGTATTAAGGAATACGTCTATAAGTATACTTATTAATCTTATATGCATTTACTGCCATGTCAATACTTACTGTAATGGTGTCTGTTGTTTGACGTATTTTCGTAAAAAAATAATAAAAGAACAGTTACGAAAAATTAAAAAATAAATTAAAAATACTGAAATTATCAAGAACATTTTCCTTTTGTTCATGACCTAATCATTCAAGACATATCCACAGAGAAAAAGACAAATACTCGGAAAATCCACAGAATTCCATACAAAACCTATATAAAAATCTATGGGAAAAACTTGTTTGAAGTGAAAAGACCTTCCATCAAAATTTTGTCGGGTAGTAACCGCTTTCATTCGTCATCGCTAGTGAACATAAAATTTCTATTTTCACCTTTTTAATTTGAAGGAACATCCAGAGTGATCATTGAATAAGTATGAATATTCCTTTAGAAATCGACATACAAACTAATCGTGTAAATGCACATTTTGGTATTTATTGTACTGGCAACATTTGACATCTCGAACATTTTCGAACACACAAACGCCAAATTATCAGAGTCATGTAAATTGCCAAAATGGCAGAGGGACAGGAAAGTGGTAAAAAAATATCTATAACTGTTAAAACACTGAAAGAAAAACAAACTTTTGAGATTGAGGAGGATGCAGATATCAAGAAGGTACGTCTGGTGCGGTTTAAAATGAATTAATGCTCGTATTTACACTTTTGTGCATCAGACGCTTAGCGTGACGACACTCACGTCTCATGACGTCCAAAGTACCCAATTTCATTTTTATGAACATTTTTGCCTGTCGGTTTTTCAAAATTTCTGATTATCCGAGGTGTCGCAAAGTTTTGAATTGGATAAACTAGCATCAAGATCTTTAAAATTATTTTAACAACTATGTATTGTGATACGTGTTACTTCTGCTTGGGTACATGTATGGTGAAGTTTCGGCGCAATATATGTGAATGTTGCATTATATTTTAAAAACTTACATGTAAATTTATGTTAGTTATACTTATGACTAAAGTTCCTTATTAAAGCTACTAACGCAAAAGCTTAAAAATCATATCACTGGTGTTGTAAATGTTTCTTTGATTTCAGTTAAAGGAAGTGGTGATAGAGAAATTTTCTGCAGAACCAGATCAGCTATGTTTGATCTTTGCTGGTAAAATACTGAAAGACAATGAAACCCTTAAGGCTCAAAATATTAAAGATGGGTCTACAGTTCACTTGGTTATTAAGACCCCTCCGAGACCTGAACCAGAGGGTGGGCCTAGGAGACCTCCAGGTGAGAAAGTGTTTTATATATTTTGTAACAAATTTAACACTGCAGTTTCATTATTAGTTTTAGTTCTGATAAACTCTCATCCTGTGATTTGATTATTTTTGTAAAATTTTGCATCAGTTTTTGCATTAATGTACAATGAAGTATAAATATAAATTTAAATAGTCGGTAGTCCAATGTCAGAATCTCAGATTTCTAATTAAAAGTTCAGAAGTTTAATTTTGCCTATCTAGTTCATTTTCACTATGACAGCGTATTGTTTAGTGTGCAAGTGTTCGGAGTTTATCATAAATTCAGATTCATCTTCAAAGATAATTAAATAAGAAGTTAGGTTATGGAGCAATAATATTGGTTAAGTTCCCTGCAATTTGTTCCGTAATCATTGTTCAACGTTACTCCATTTATTTGCCTAGCCTTGAGGCAGTGAGAATTGTTTGTGATATAAGGCGTGTTGGCAATTTAATTTCACACATTGCGATAATATAACGCCATCGTGCACCATATCTGTCCTCGGCATCCCACTGAATGGTTACGGAACATTAAACAGCGCTAAATACAAGTCGTCCATATTATTATTATTTTTTGGCTGTTGCCATCTCTGAAAAATATTTGAATGTAGAATTACTTACAGAGTCCGTAGAGATTATAGTTGATATGTGTATTTAGGTAAAGTATTAGCAATAAAAATTCAAAGTAACCCATAACATGTATGTTTCTATCGTCATGCTCAAAATGTAATGTCGGATCCACAGATTTATCACTTTTTTACATATTTAATCGTGATACATACTACTACTATACCGTCACGGCACATCCCACAAGTGGGGTAGCCAACTGTATGCAATAATCACGCAAGTCGTCATCGCTGCCAACAAAAAGTTAAGACGCCAATCAAAATGGGTGGAAAACCTTGTCACTAAATTTAAGACGTAAAATGTCTTAATTTTTTCAAACACCCGCCTTTTACAGAACACTTATGGAAATGAGAGGGAGAGCTATTCTTTGCCGGTTGTTCTACGGAACATCGCTCGTTTCATAATAACATTATTTGATTCTACATAATCTAATGTAAAAAAGTGAAAAGTTTTGTAACTCTGTTATTATGTATAATAAAATTATGCATTTATTTGGCTTTTGTGTAGAATTACAATATTGCAGATAAAACGTTACATTTTGGGCGTGACAGTATATACATATTGTATTATTATTATTTTGTTTGTTTGATGTCAATTTTAAGATTTAAGATTGTTTAGAAAATATGTTTAAATTTTAAGATTGATATTGCGTAATTTAAACGATGGATGTGGAAAATGTTGTAAAGCGCCCCTAAAGTGATATTATCACAATACGACGCTATATAAATTGTCATATTCGAATTTTTTAGGCAGTGTAGATAATAATTTGTAATGTGTTACCACAATTTGAACAAATAACTTCTTTGTTTACCAAACACACATCAAATTATCAGTTACTCCGTAGCTGCTCTTTACAAATTACACACAAATTTCATATCAAGTTTGTATGAATTCCCATCATCCTATCATAAAATTATATTTCTAAATATTTAGGAACAAATTACAAATATGTATACAAAAAGAGCTATACTAGACTACGACTATTACTACTATACCCTCATGCCATGTCCCAATTGGGGTAGGCAGAGAGAATGGAACGCAAAACAGATCTATCTTTACACGCTTCTTCTACATTCATTCAATTCTCATACACGCACATTGGTTCCTCTTACACAACACACGGCCATCCTTGAGAATTTGATCCATGTGGTTCTCGGACGCCTGCGATACCTTACACCCTTTCTTTCAGACAAGTATACAATAAGAGCATTATTTCAATGAAAAAGTACAAACCCATACTAGCTCAGATCATACATACTGGTATGATTCCTTTGTTAAACATAATGTGTGACGTGAAATAGGCCGTCTGCTGATCTGCAGCCCTAGAGCAATATTACCAGTTTTAGAAGCAAAACGAAAACCGCCCTTTCCATAAACAAATCATTCAACATCATAAAATGAGGCCTTTAAATTTTACCGAAAAAAAAAAATCAAAATTTATAATATGACTTCTGTGCCCAATTACTTACAAGAATTATTTTTCTTCAAATATTTTTAATTTTTTAAAGTTGTGTTCGAGGGGGTTAAAGCAAATAAGATTATTCATACTTTAGTGCAACTATTTCAAAGTTCAATATTTTATCACTACAAAAATATTTCGTGGAACAAATTGTTTTCGTGGCATAATTTCAATTATTTGTTGTCTACTATGTCGTCATTATTTTAATTTGGAGCTATGACTTTCGACTACCAAAACTTGCGTCGATAATTTAAATCAATATTTGAACTGCCAAGTATCAAAATATTGAATCATTTACCAAACAGAATGACTTTCACAATTTTAAAATTTGAAATTCATTGTTCTAGTACTGGGCTAATTAAAAAATTATGTAATTCATATTTATGATAATCATACATGTGTGTGTATGTGTCAATTGTTTTGCTGTGACACAGTCCTACGACATAGACAAACATGCATATGATTAATATTAGTTTTTAAATATTTGTTACACTGTCCCTCATTCGTAAATCAACGCCATTGGCAGTGAAGTATGCCGTTCATCTGTCTTATTTTAAGAGTCCACCGGTCGTGCTATTTGTACGAGATGCCTTGATGAAGTAAATAAATTCAAATTTTTTTATTTCCTCAAATAAGCATATACAATACTATCAAATATCCATAATATGCCAATAAAACTAATTCCACTTTGCCACCTCACTAGGCTGGAGCCTGTGTCGAGGCGGACAGTACAATCAGTAACATATCGTCCCTCTTCTGACTAACTCTGGTATCTGACATTTTTGGCGAAATCGAGTTATGATCACCAATGTGTATTTATATATGTCCTGCATGTTCTCACTGAAGATCACACCTGTAACTGTTACTGTTATCCTGAACAGCTTTCTGATTTGTTGTCATATTTACGAATTACTCTAAATAAAGTGTGTTGTCGTATCTACAAATTCCTCAAAATTTCATCACAAAAATGATTCTGAGATATATAAGAATACAAATAAAATAATGTAATATATTTACACTGTATCATATAACTAGGAGAAACGAAAATATGCATGGCAAAACACTAAAAACACTCTCCTGAACAATTTACATTTTAGCAGATACAACTGTTAGTCAGAAGAGGGACAATATGTGCAAAAAACAAATTTAGTTCAACATCATAATAAACATATCAGATACAACACACCAATAGACTATAGAGATCAGAAAAACATTAGTGTATAGATCAGTAGCAATTTTACAGAGAGAAATAAAAACTTGTTAAGAGGATAATGATGATAGATTGGTGCAGGAAATTAATCAGTGATGAAGAAATATAATCAATGTTAATCAGATAGATGTCATCAACAACAAATATTAATAAAACTTGGTTGATAGAAAGATTATAGAAAAATATGTATACAGGATAGATAATTAACAATACAAGAAATAATGAGGATAAATACAAAATGTCAAACAAATAAGTATTACCATTGAAATCTTATGAATATTTATATGAGGTTTCTGTTACGTAACATTCGTAATATCTTCAAGATTCACGCAGGTGTTGAAATTCAGTGAAACCCGAAAACTATGTTTAACATTGATAAATATCTGTGTTTTTTCAATGTTGCGGCAATATAATTATTGGTAGTAGAGAAATTTTTTGCAACGTTTATGATTTCATTTCAGCCGATGTAAGTGCAACACCATTCGGTCTGAATTCCTTGGGAGGTTTGGCCGGGTTGGAGAGTATGGGTCTGGGACAAGGAACCTTCATGGATATTCAGGTAATGCCAATTTTAACAGAATTCATATACCTATAGTTTATAATTTACATATCTTGACTTGAAACTATTGAAATTTATCAAAATAATGTTGATATTTGTAATCTTCAATTCAGCGATGAGGCATGCCATTCATCTTAAATGTCCTATTTTTTACATGATGGAGAGATTGACTTGTATGATTATTATGTGCAGTTAGTCCATTGGCTTCTCTACTTATGGAATATGCCGTGATGATATATTTTAAGTAGACGATAATCTTCTTCGTCTTTGCCCTCGCCTTTATCACTTTTATATGGGATCGATTCTCCTAGTCCTCATTCTCCAAGTTCTCCGGTCCCCTGCATCCTCCAAAGGCAGCTCTGCCTCCCTCAGGTAGATGATAATGTTCACTTTTATTTACGTTTTAGGCTCGCATGCAAACGGAGTTGATGTCCAACCCAGACATGCTGCGGCAGGTTCTAGACAACCCTTTGGTGCAGCAGATGATGAATGATCCAGAAAACATGAGGACACTCATCACATCTCATCCCCAGATGCAAGATCTTATACAGGTCAGTATTTACCAATGGTCTTAAATAGATCAAGTGATAAATATTAAATACAAATGTACTTTTTTTGTCGTCAGTCGGGAAAAATCAACTTATTTGTTTATTTATACTTTGATGTCATGATATAGTCAACTTTGGAGTTGATCTCACCTTTTATCCGTGAATTCTTTTTATTCTCCTGCTTCTGTAGCTTTTCAATAGTAGTAAACCACAGATAATAATAAAATTTATTGAAATTTCTGTTTTCAGCGTAACCCAGAGATTAATAGAATGTTGAACAATCCGGAGCTGTTGAGACAGACGATGGAATTAGCTCGTAATCCAGCTATGCTCCAGGAGCTAATGAGGTCTCATGACAGAGCCTTGTCCAACTTGGAGAGCATACCAGGTGAGATAAATGGTCTATGACTTACGGATCTATAGGGCATGCTGGTTTCAAAGTAACAAGAATTTTTTCCAACAATATCCCTTAATGATTCCACACACAGAAGAGAAGGCATTTCTTTGTGTTCTCTTTTCTCCCTCCAGAGAGAATTTTTATTAGTTATTTATTTATTCTTTTTGTTTCAACATATTTGAAATTAAGTTTACATGTGCTGTGGTATGATTATCATGATACTGTGATTTCTTTGTCATATATTTCTTGAGTTGTGATTTTCCATGTTTTGTGATATTTTCCAGGTGGTTACAATGCTCTCCAGAGAATGTACCGTGATATACAGGAGCCTATGTTGGCTGCAACTAGTAACATTAATCCATTTGCGGGACTAGTTGACAATTCCAGAAATACAGGTACGTGTGTAAAATATATTTTTTGAAACATAAATCTTGGTTAATGGTAATCACAGGCCACCTTGAATATTCTCACACGGGTGGAGTAGGTTGCTGCCAGATTTCAAAATCTTCCAATTGGATATCTGAGACTTAATCATCAGGTTACTGATTATCTCGTTTCCTTTAACTGCAGTTATTTTTTAATGAATGTTTTATTTATTGTATACTGTATCAAGTATAACAATATTAGGTTCTTTATAATAACGACACGGACATTTTATATTTACACAAATATATTCAATAAATAATTCCTATTATAATTGTCGAACACAACTTGTCAATCACGTAGCCTAACAGTGCAAGTGAAGGTCGTCTTAATAATGAGCCTCCTTCTCTATAGGTGGCTAACCTATATAGGCAGTAGCGTATTGCTACTCAGTCATTAACTTTGCTTAGCTTGTAAACAAGTCCAAAGATCAATGTACAGATGCAGTGTACAAAGTCCATACACTACATTATTATTTTCTAATGATCTGTTATTCCTGTTTTTAGATGGTACAAATCCACAACAGGGCAGTGAAAATCGTGAGCCTCTGCCAAATCCGTGGGGTCCTCGCGGGGGTACTGGCACCACTGGCAGTGGCCCCAGCGCTCCATTGGGCATTATGAACACGCCGGGCATGCAGTCGCTGCTTCAGCAGATGTCTGAGAACCCACGTCTCATGCAGTCCATGCTAAGTGCTCCCTACACTCAGTCCATACTTCAAGCTTTCCAGGCGGATCCAAATATGGCATCGCAGATCATTAATCAGGTAAGTGAATTGAAATTAGCAGATTTTTCCTCACTAGCCCACCTAATCTATACTAATATTATAAAGAGGAAAGATTTGATTGTTTGCATTAAATAGGCTCCGAAACTACTGAACCGATTTGAAAAATCCTTTCACTGTTGGGAAGCTACATTATCCAGGGGTGACGTAGGCTATATTATATTTAAAAAAAAGGTATCCTTACTAAAACTAAATTATTTTTTTAAATACCCATTATTAAGAACCGCTAGTTAAATATATTTTTCTGAGGTACATAGGATGGAAACAGGCCTCAAGTCATTCAATGCCATTCAGTGTCAATTGGGTCGTCTCTTGCCGTAATAACATTTTAAATATTTGCCATACATTGTCAAATTGTCATACACAAACATAAGTGTTGTGAGCGGCATTACCTTAACCGTCGGTAAACAAACTGATTGTTAATAAGATCCAATAATCTCAATGATGCTATGGTAGTTTTTTTTTGAGAGGCAATTTTTTTCATTGTTTTAAACATTTTTTGTTGTTTTCAAAATGGGGCATAATTTTATCCAGCGCAATTTTTTGAATGAATATGTCTACGACGACATGAGCCTTTTACATGTTATTTAAATACTTAAAAAACAAATCATAACATTTATAAAATCAGTCAATCAGATAATACCTACTACATACTATTGAAGGCAAATGAAAATGAAAATATTAAAATGACAGCTTGCATTTTCATTGCATGGTGCTGGTCTGCTGGCTACCCTACTTGTGGGATATACTGTGATGGAATGGTAGTAGTAAATTAGGTCACGAGATTTGAAATGCTACAGTTTGTACACATTTTTTTCAACGTGTTCTGTGATGATTGTTCCAGAATCCACTGTTTGCCAGTAACCCACAGATGCAGGATACCATCAGAACTATGATGCCGCAATTCCTGCAACAGCTGCAGAATCCAGAGATCACACAGATGATGACTAATCCACAGGTGAGAAAGAGTTTAACTAACAGACAACTGGTATTTTATTTAATTTTATTTGTAATGAAAGTTCAGGTCCATTGACACATGTTACTGTAAATAAACTTTTAGTACCATTCAAAAGTGGTTTAGCCGACATGATTATATTGATTGTACCATTGTTGGGAACAAAATTTATGTGGACGATGATAATTGACCCATGACAGGATATCATCCAGTTCAAAACTGCTCGTTTCATCCCTGCTGTTTGTTAACAATTCTCCTAACTTATTTTGAACTATTTTTTGTTTTGTTTTATAGGCCCTGAATGCCATTCTTCAAATTCAACAAGGTGTAGAACAACTGCGTACTGCAGTGCCGGGACTCAGTTCCACCCTCGGTCTGGGGGCCACCACCCCCCCACCAGCCAGCACCACTAATACAACTACCAATACCACAGCCTCATCCAACCCCCCACCTGCAAATAACCCAGATTTGTTTTCACAGGTATGTCTACAATGATGTTTTGTTCACTATTAGCTTATATTGTGTGTGGTAAAATGTGCACCAACACACCTACGTACAGTCTTTGTAATACAGGAGATAAATCATGGTCCTTGCTGGACCTTATTTACTGACGATATTCAACAATAGTTGGCCAAAAAGAGCACTAAGGCCTGATTCAAACACATTTTAGCGTTACGTTTTCGTGTTGCAATCGTTTGAATATAGATGATGTTGCACCATAGTGTCAATTTTCGTAACTATTGTGTATCTTAGCAACGAAATTGACACTTGCAACTTCGTGGAACGAAAACGTAACGTTAAAATGTGTTTTGACTTCAGGCTCAGTTCTTTCCGTTCCTACGACAACAATATCAGAGCGTTAGGAATGTCACGGGAAGAGGTAACTAAATTGGCGCAAACATGTTGTGAATAGAGGTGGCTGATTTCTGTCATGTGTTAAGAGGGTGATTGAATTTGATTTTGTTAGTACACATCATGTAGATTAATGTGTGTATGTAATGTTTTTAGTTTATGCAACGTATGGTAGCATCCATGGGAAATCAGGCTGACCCCAACACACCTCCTGAGCAGCGGTACAGCCAACAATTGGAGCAGCTCACTGCCATGGGATTCCTTAATCGAGAAGCTAACCTGCAAGGTGAGTTCTCACATATTTAGTTATATTTATATTCCTTTACTTAAAATAAAATTTTATCACGTCGAAAGCTTTCAAATGTACCACAACATGTTTTTTTGTGTAGTTTTATGTTGTTCCTAATACTATATTTTTTTTTATTCATTTAAAATACAATAAGATACAATAATTATGTTCTTATCTTTCACCTTTTAATTTGTGTCAAGCATTATGTCAGACAGGACAAGATTTTGACATAGGATGTTATTGTTTATTAGGACATTAAAAACATATTAAATAATTAAACTCAATGTTAAACAGTAATAATAAAAAGAAATGGAACAGTTTAAATATTGAATAGTTTCTTCGGAGTATCAAAATTTTATAAATGTTAAATGACCCATATTAACACATTGACGGACATTAGGATCAAGTGAAGTTCGAAAATTGACACTATATGTTTTTGTAATTTTTAGAATATTAGAAGTAGATATAGTTTTACTCTTTCCATCTTTACGAAATTCAACCTAAAAAAATGTTTACAAAACATGACACTAGGCTTCTACTTGTACGCTGGTAAATGCACATTTGTGCCGTTATAGTCGTAGTGTCTAAAAACGATCGTTTTGTTTTGGACAACAATTGCTGTCATGCCACATAGTGAACTTCGCTTTGACGGCTGTAGACGCAAGTGTACTTCAACGTGTTAAAATATGCTTCATCGATTGTAATATCATCACTAATATTTTTGTGTTTTTTTGTTTATTTGCAGCCCTGATTGCTACGTTTGGTGATATTAATGCCGCTGTTGAAAGGTTATTGGCGCTTAACCAGTTATCTCTAAGCTAACTATAATAATATTAATTACAAATGTTATAAATGTTGATATAAATTTATACAAGAGAAACCTACTGCATACATTCATATACATATTATTATTATTATTATATTTATGTGTAATACTAAAATGATATTGTACTACCCATTATCCACTGCGTAGTAAGTAATATTAATATTGTCACTCTGTGTCTATTAAATGTTCCCCGTAATATCATATGTTTATGTGTACTCTTCTACTATACTGAACTAGATGGCATGCTCTTGCTCTTTTACTAAACAGAAATTGCCCGTGTCAAATTAAATATGAGATATTTCTTTTAATTTTGAATTCTAACACTTAGATTACACCAACCGATTAAATATCCAGTGGCTCGATTGAGCAAATGAGAGTAATTGGATGATGCGATAGTTTGTGATGAAATTAAAATCTTTCTAATAGAATTAAAATAAAACACTGTATTACTTTCACTATGAGTAATATTTCACTCATTATTCATAGTGAAAGTAATACAGTGTTTTATTATAAATCTATTAAAATGAACTTTTACAAAGTTATTCCAAGTACTATGCAATCATTATTAAAATCTTTCATAAGTTAGTTGGAAGAGATCCCGCCATTGCTATAAACTCGCCCTCTGTATATTATTGTCATATCTAACTTGAATGTTTACCTTTTATCTAAGTGTTTAATCGATGCACAGTAGAGAATAAATAAATTTATCTAAGATGCGTTTACAGAGATGGATTAAGAATCTAAATCAATTTTTTTTAATAAACAGCGGTATGCATATCATTTTTAAGATTATTTATTTTAGTGTGTGCGTTGTATATTTGCATGTATGGAAGGCATGCTTCTGTCAGCGATATAATAATAAAAAAAGTGTGTTAAAATTTAATTTGGTTTAGTGAATGGAAGTTGTAATTGTTTATTGTTTTGAACAGATCATGTGGAACGAGCGTTAATTATCCTGAATGTAATGGTGTTCTATTTGGTCAGGATCCTTGTTTCGGTTGGTGTAATATAGGCTAAATATTATATTAAAACAAATTTATTTTTCAATTATTACTTAATTTTTGTATGGCTTCGGCTTGTATTAATAATCATTCCAAATCAGATCCTTATTTCTCTTTCTGAAAGCCACTGCACTGCCTCTGGGATTGATCTATGGATGCTATTTAAAGTCATTGCAATTGTAATGGAGTTAATCTGTTATAAACATCATGATAACTAACATACATATATTCTTTGCGCTTACCTAATAGTTTACATTTTAAATATTAAAAAGGAATTGATTGATTTAAAATCTAAATCTGTGAGTAAAAGAGTAAGACATGTTGATAATATTGTCTATGATATTTAATTTTGCCTTTCTTTCTCTCAGTATATTTTATTACTTTGCAAATAATACGATTATGGTTGGCTGTAGTTTTTATATATAGTAGCTACGTATCTATTATTTAGTAACAATTTAAATTTAAATATATATTTTTTACAATTTTGACATTATCAACCATCTATGTAAAATCAGTCAAATTGATGTTGCGATAAGTGAAAACGATTGGCAATTATTCCCACAGAACAATTGAAATGTTCCCTTGAATAAAAGTCTAAATGCAGAGAATATTAATTATAGAATATAGAACCTTATTTGAAGATCTAATAAGGATCTATTTGATATATTTCGCACTTAAATTCTTTTTTCATGGGATTTAATGTTTTTGAGTGATGAATAAAATTGTTTTCGTCGGTAGCCTGGAGGTAGAGTCTTGGCCTCATGCACAAGAGTGCGCAGTTTGATCCCAGGTGCCGGCAAAACTTCCCTTTCACGACACAAGCTTTAGCTTACTGTGACAGGTGCCGTATAAGGTTGTATTTGGGATTATAACAGAAACCTAAATATGTACATCTTTTAACAAAAAATAAAAATTCCATGAATGCAAAGATTTCCGTTTTTTTTTAGTTTTATATGCCAATGAAACAATAATTATACATTTAAGTGAAAACAATCAATGTTTTTTTACGTTTCAAGTAAAGGCTGTTTTTAATATTCTACAATAAGTTTATTTTTTCCTAATGGAAAGAAGATAAGTTTATTGTGTACACAAAAACATAACATTATTCTAGGTACTGTGCACTAGATCAATAAATTCTTTCTGTATAAATTGATAATTAATGATAATTGGAGATGCAATGAATATTCGCAACTATTCGGTATTCCGAAATATTTTTACTATTCGGCCGAATACCGAATATTTAGTCTATTATTCAGTATTCGGCCGAATAGTTTAAAAGTAAAACTGGAAAGAACTAATAGCTTGTAGATTGTTGCTATTTCATTGTCAGCTGCAGATGCATAATTATTAATCCTCAAATATCTAATTAACTAATTTAATTTGATATGGAGTGAAACAACATATAATTATTGTTATTATTAATGTTTGAACACAAAAAATTCGAAAAAATGTACAGCGCTGCAAGTCTACATAGTATGTCCATGATATACCTACATGAAGATATGCGCCGTCGGGAATACCGCACGCTCTGAGCATTGTTTTGCCGAATATTCGGCACGTGATATTGCATTATATTGGGTATTTGGTAAATATACTATTCGTTGCATCTCTAATAATAATAATAATAATAAATATTCCAGTCTTTGATGTTGTGCAGTATTTTATGTAACGGCCCTAATATTCTTTGTATTGTACAATATTACAAATATATTAAAATAAAACACTTATTTGTAGTATATCCACGGTGACTATTTGTAGTATAGTCACCGTGGATATACTACAAATAAGTGTTTTATTTTAATTAATTCAACATGAATTTCCACCAAGTACCGTCGGTTGAAAATATCAACTTTACAAATATATTATTATTTGTTATTTTTGAATGGATACAGCGAAGAGTGACGACAACCGTATGTGAATGTATTTATTCTAGAAGCGTCATTTTGTATATTCATGTAGTTAGTATGTTTGTTTGGGTTGTGGTAGTTGCGTCTCAAGACAAGGTTGGATGGTTTATATTACAGCATAAATAAATATATCAACTGTAAAAAGTGATTGATGCAGTTTTGTATGATGAGTCAATCTCATCATAATTTTAATGGTGCGTTTCAGTATTTCACAGCAACATAAGGCAGCAATTGCAAGACAATGTTCTATTACGTTAACGACCAATGCCAATACTATGCACTCAGAATTAAGGTTGTAACTGATGTCCACTTCCGTGTAAAATTTTCATCGGCATTCTCAACTTTTTTTTTTAAAAAGCTTCACATCCTCATCTGCACTCGCATCCGTTATTATTTAAAATGCTCCGTATCCTCAAAAAATATATGAGGATGTGATAACATGTAATTTTTTCTGGAATTTTTATTACGTGCAGTTAGTTGCCCTACTGGCTACCCCAGTTGTGGAAAATGCCATGATGGTATGAATGAACGTGAAGGAGAACCATTTTGACTGAAAAACCTGAAATTTATGGTCATATATTTTAAGTTCCTCAATATTTTATCTTGAAAATTAAATATATCAACAGGCGCATCTCATCTGCATGTATATATGTCGGATGATTTATTCGGTGCCGTTTAATGGAGAATCCATTCCAAATCTTAATCATTTTTAAATTGGCACCTGCATCCGATCGTCAAAAAAATATACGCCAGATCCGCATGTGACATCCGTTACAACCCTACTCAAAATATCATTGGGCAAAGTAACATGTTACATGAATTTATGCAGGGGCGATCTGCTGCTTTGCTTGACAACACTCCCATATTAATGTGAAGTGCGTGATATCACTGTCGGTCGTCTTGACGTAATCGAGCGCTGTGCATTCCATTTTTGCCGACCTCTGTAGCGTCTAGACACAGAATCATACTTTACCAGTTGGATCGGAGAAATAATTTGTATAATTCAAATGTAACATATAAATTTTACATTAATGCATACCTATCCATAATCTGTATAATGTTATTCATCTTAATGTTGGATTGGATTGCAAAATTGCTATTATTTTTTATGTATCTAATTATGCAACAATATTATCTATTATATTTTCTTTACTTTTGGCTTTATTAATGGTATAAGGTAGTTAGCAGAGTTTGGAGCTATCAGTCTGGTTACCATTTAACTTTTACCATAAATGTTGGTCACAAGTCTCTGTAATAATTTTTCTTTAATGGGCTTTTAAATATAATTTATAATAATCCTCTCCTCGTATCCCGTTGTAGTAGAGTTTTAAATAAAGGACTTGTATTACATTAAAGGACATATTTAAAATTTGTGTTCCCAATAAACATAATATTTTAAATATTGACACAAAATGTCATTGTCGTGGAAGAACATTGTAAAGTTAATTTTATGTCTACATTTTAATATATTTACTTTAAACAAAAGAATAGCAAAATAATAAATATATCATTCTGTAAAATTTAATGTGTTAAAATCAATAGGTTATTTTGAAAAGTCTTGCAGTCACATTTTTCTATGGCACAACCAATAGTATTCAAAATACATATGAATATTTTCATGGCATGGCAACACTGCAAAACAATCCTTTACCATGCTACTACGCCTGGTGGTGATATTGTGTACTATATAACTGTATGGGAGTATACTAAATTAATCACACAGTACAATATACTAATAGTCCAGGACGTCGTGGTGTGATCAAGCATTGTTTTGCGACGCCGTCTTGCGATGAGCTAGTTACAGAAACACAATGAAGATTAAAAACAAAATTGATTTGTAATGTGTGTATGAGGGTTGGAAGAAATAAACCTTTTAAATTCCAATATAAATATTTTGAATAGTTTTTGAGGTGTTTATATTATTTAGTTAGTGAATTAGTTTTCGTAATTTTTAATTTCTTTTATTAATATATGGATGGTAGTTTGTGTTTTGTTATTTTTGTCTGGCCTGATAAATGAATACAACATATATTTAATTTTACTGTACCAATGTAAATCTCTGCTGAAATAAATGTATAGAAATAATCATTATTCTTCATTTATTATATATATTTATTTATTAATTAACCCAAACAAGATGCATCGTTGTTAGTCAAAAAAAAGAAATCATTGTTACACTAAAGAGGACATTAATAACATTGTGACTCTGGCAAAGTTGACTTATTATTATCACAACCATGAATATTTCTACAGTAGGTATACAGTCGATTCCGCTTAATTGGGACACCGTTTAATTGAGACAGTAGCTTATTTGGGACAAATCTCAAAGAACAAAAACCAAACCACGAAACCAATAGTAAATTTATATGTTTAATTGGGACAACATTCCGCTTAATTGGGACAGTAAATTTAAAATTACAGCACATACCTATTATATTACAAATATTTGTAATTTATATTTCTTTAATTTTATGTGTGTATTACTGGTTAATGGCCTTAGTTGCCAAAACCAAATAAATGAATTGAAAAAAAAATGTGAAATTTGCTTAATTGGGACAGCCGCTTAATTGGGACAAAATGCCCAAGTCCTGATATGTCCCAATTAAGCGGAATCGACTGTATTTAGAACTGAAAGTTATGGTTAAGAATAAACATTTCAAGTGTTTTACAACATATTGGAAAGGTACCAACAAAAACAATATGTTCAAATATCTTTAAAACAGCAAAGATTTTTCTTATCCAGAGTGTTTTTGGAATAATAATTTTATTTTGGGATGGTAGTTTTTGTCATATTATGATGAATGTTTGGAGTCAAAAATTTATACTAAAAACAACTAAATTGTACCTATTTAACTATGCATAGTCTTGTTTCCGCAAACATTCTGCCGTCATTTATATTTGACTCAATCTAAGAATTGAATGCGTTGAATTCTGTCAATGGAATATTACAAATAAGTTAAACATTGCACTTAATTGTGACGGCGTCTGCTGAAATTTTGGTTGTGACTATCATGTCTATTTTGAGCGCAATATCAGGTACCCCTGACATCAGCTTGCATTGAGGCATATGTCTATGAGTCAAAAAGTTTTATCAAAAGAAAAAAGTGGCCATTGCTAGAATGAATGGTGCACTTAGACCCATTGTCATCAATGACGATGTGTCGAACATGGCAGAAATGCTGGTGCACAATACCATTCTGGTACTGACATTTATGCACGCAAGCGAAACTTGGACATGGTTGAAGAGGGACAAAAGTGGGATAAATGTTGTGGAGATGCAATCGCTGAGAATGCTTGGTAAAACGTTGTGCGATAGAGTAACGAATGATGATATTAGAAGAATGAGCCAATGCAAGATGAGTGTTGTGGATAGAATGCATGTTAATAAGTTACAATGGTTTGGACATGTGGAACCAGTGGGTGGGGAAAGGATGACACAGAGGATATACTAGCTTGAAAGAAGGGGTGCAAAGAAGCGGGGGCGTTCGAGAACTACGTGACTTGATCAACTGGACCAATTCTCAAGGATGGCCATGTGTTAAGTAAGAGAAATTGACATACTTGCATGAATGTGAAAGAAGTGAAAGAAATATGTAGGGACAGACCTATATGGCGTTCCGTTTTCTCTGCCTATCCCATTTGGGATTTGGTATGAGAGTATAGATAGATAGATTTATCTGTTCTGTGTTATTTGAGAGAGCTTCTCCATCTTGAATTCCTGTTTATTCTCAATACATTTTCAACTAGAATATTTGTCTTCTTCCGTGTTAAGTTTGTTTAGTATCTTGTGAACAGATTCAACATATTATTATTTAATATAGTGTTGGTTTTTTGACTCCCTAACATTCATTATAGTAAATTTATTTTATTTTACGTATGGCATGAAAGTTCCACATTGTATTTGAAATGTAGTTTTGAGTTTTTAGCAGATTTTTATATTTATTTTGTTGTTGTTCTGTGTTTAGATTTCTAGGACACTAAGACGTAGAAGTCGGAAAAAAGAGACGACAAGACATCAGAAGAATTCGATTTTACTTCATTACACGTTGCATGCATTTGTTTATTTTCAATTTCGCTCGAAAGCGACCATTTAAATTTCATACTTTTGCAATATTTGGAATCTTCAAAATACATCAACAACCTATCTTGAAATTAACTTTAACAAATTCATGAAAACTTCAAAATTTTAATTTATTCCTATCATATTGAGGTTAGAAAAATTTAATATAATAAAATGATCTAGAGTTTGTGTGTTCACATTGTGAAAAGACATTTTAAACATATTTGATATCAATAAAACACTGTTTTACTTTTCACTATTAATTTATTATTACTCAAGCGCTTTCGTCAAGTTAGCTTGACATTTTCAAGAGAACTAATTACAAGAAAATTTTTTCTTAAAGTCACATGCAACAACAATATTTTTTATATGTAGGTACCTAAAAATAGAAAAGAAGGGGTAAGGAAGTAGGAGTAGTTAAGACAATGGTGGATGAACAATTGGTTTCAACAATGGTGATGAATGGGGTATTTGAATATTTACTATATTTTTTATATTTCTATGTATTTCCAATGTTTCCAAAGCAATTAATTTTCCATACCGGTTTTCTGAATGTAGGACCCTTACACTATTCACATCAAAATTGTGATTATGACTAATGCAATGATCCGCCATCTCCGAACAATTAGATAAACCCCTAAGTGCTCTGGAATGTTCTTTGATACGAGTGTCTATCGATCGACTGGTCTGTCCGACATATTTGGCATCACAATCATTGCAATCAATACAATAGACACCGCTGCTATTAATTATATTGTTACGGTCCTTATTATTAAAAAGAAGTTTGCTTAAATTGTTGTTGGTGTAAAATGCTGGATTAAAATATGGTTTTGTAATATTATTTACTTTTTCAGTCAAACTATTGACGTACAAAATCTTTCTCCAATTCTTATCACTATCTTTTACAATGGGTGCATATAAATATCTATAAAAAATAATAAAACAGTGTTTGATATCAAATATGTTTAATATAATAACTTATACGCCTAGTATGGATGTAACCATGAAATGAAACTGTTTTGAACAAGTGTGAACCGACTTTTATATTAAACGGTTTGAATGGAATAGTAAATTTGAGACTGTCAAAGGTTAAAGGGTGAATTTAAAATGTGTTCGTTACAATGTTTTTATTAATATATGCGTAATTTGTTTACTGGTGGTGTTAACTCATAACTTGACCAGAAGGTGCTCTGTTTCTAAATATATTATCAGAAACTAACAGTGAGTACCTACATATCGTCGTTGCATATTTTAAAAAGGGGTATGTGAATTCGTAAATGTTTTGACATTTCTGGAATAGACTGCTTATAATGACATCATAACCATTTTATAACGTGATTCTTAGTATCAAATATTAAAATTCAATACTTAAAGAATAATATCAAATGCCAATAAAAAGTCCAAACAACAATTTTAATGCCCTAATGAACAGTTTTAAAAGAGTATGCCTAAATAAAAATGGTCGCACATGTCTCTTTTTGAATACGCAACGACAATATTCAAAAAGGGGTATGTGAATTCATAAATGTTATGACATTTCTAGAATAGACTGCTTATAATGACACCATAACCATTTTATAACGTGATTTTTAGAATCAAATATTAAAATTCAATGCTTGACCGTTTCATTACCAATAACGGCATATCACGTTGCGAATTTCCTGACCATGCATTACCAATCCCGTCATATCACGTTTTCCATTTTTGACTACTCCTAGAGCCATCTTTTATTATGGGATAGTGGTGACTCATCAGTGTCTAATTTGTTTGCGATAAATAGCCAAATAATTAATGAGCTCACTTGATCCTATGGAATGTCTGTGGTGAGTAGATTTGTATTATCAAAATTAGTTTAAAACTAAAAAAATGGTTCATTTAAATCACGCGGTATTGAGGGCACAATCGTATTTGATATGGACGGTAATCAAAAGGTTAAAGAATAATATCAAATGCCAATAAAAAGTCCAAACAACAATTTTAATGCCCTAATGAACAGTTTTAAAAGAGTATGCCTAAATAAAAATGGTCGCACATACCTCTTTTTGAATATGCAACGACAATTTTGGAAGAATATCATTCTAAGCAATGTTGAGAACACATTGACACCAAAATGTGACAGATTTAAAGAGAATGTTAGCTCTTAATGAAAACTGTGCATGTGAAGAACTACCCTTTCACCTCTGACAGTCTGTTATCTTCTTCTTCTTTTTTAATTAATGTTCTTAAATTATTATTTTTTACCACTTTTCATTCCTTATTTATAGTATTATATACAAGCATATTATTGTCTATTCTGAGGGTGTCTGGGGTGTATTTGAGTTCATCACAAATCAGTGGCAGATACAGATGGAGGGGTGCATGGGGCCTATTGACAATGTCTTGTATATGGGTATAATCAGTTTAAATAAAATGGCATTGTCTTGTATATGTGTATAATTTTTGCCTCCCCCCCTTGAGTTTTTTCTGAATCTGCCACTGTCACAAATCCAGATTCATTTTTTTTTTTATTTACCTATGGTTACTATTGCTTGTTTTTTCTGTTAGTTGAAGGAGTTAGAAAATTATTGACAAATTGCTAAATTGTTAGTTGAACAAGCAATATTTGGATTGAATGTTTAAATGTGCTTTGTTTTATGTAAATAATAAAATTAATTACCAGATTTTTCAGCATTTTAGACATTAATATTTTTTCATTTTTATTTTTAAATTAATCATTATTAATTTCTTTTATAAATTTTGGTATTGTAGTTAATTTTATTTCATATAATATTATTATTTTGGAATCTAGAAATATATATAAAACTATAATGTGTTTAGGATTTTCTACTTTATGTAATCTCTGGAGAAGAAACCTAAGGTATTTGCAAAATTAATAAAATCTTAAAAGAAAAAAAATCTTTGCTGTTTAAATATTATATTATTAATATCGTCCAAATGGAGTGTGTTATGCAACAGTCTGTTAAACCATAATATCAAAAAAAAATGAGCAACTTTCATATCAATTCAAATTGATTGAAATATTGTTCTTGCTTTGCCAAAATAATGAGCAGCTAAATTGAACTAAATTTCTGTATTTCCTCCATTCGTTGTTAGATTAGTGTTAACTTAATAAAAAATGTTGAGTATTTCAGTCTGATGTTGTTTTGTTTTGACATTGTCACATAACGCACTCCATGTCAAAGTCATATGCGCGTATCTTCTTCGTGGGTCTAGCAGAGTTATTTCAAACATAAATCTTCATGTCCAAAATGTAAAGACGGATCCGCAAAATTGACATTTTAAAAGAGAGCTAAATAAAGGGGAATAAATGCTTAATTTTATTGTTCGTAATATATAATTACAAAAAAAAATTATTGTATAGTACTTGGAATATCTTTGTGAAGTTCATATTAATAGAATTAAAATAGATTTAAAATAAAACACTGTAAAACTTTTAGTAGTATGAATAATATTTGACTCGGACGCCTTGAGTAAAAAAAACTCACTAATGATGGGTGTCTACCCGAAAGGCCTCTGAGTCTAAATATTATATAAAAAAAAGGACCTGGAAAAAACTCATAAAGCACTAAAGTTCTCCCAAGAGTTCAACCAAGCTATCCAATATACCAGGAGCAAACCCAACAGCGAACAATAGATGTACATTAAATTTATATTATAAACTTACTTTTGTTACTTATAAACTTACCGTTACTTTTGCCAATCGTGTTATATCTTCTCAGGACATTTCTGATGCAATTATTTGGGGACTGCAATTATCTTAGGGCTGTCCGGATCGCTAAGAGTCTTGTAAGTAAATCATTTCTCTCTAAAGACACTCAGTTGGTACAAAATCATTCTGAACGCTACTTATTGATTGTTTGTCGTCTCCGACAGCAAGTTTTAATACCAAAAAGGACAAGGGTCTCAGGAAGAAGTACCCAAGAGCAATGAACATAACTCAAGTGGAGATAAGGTGAAGAAGACAATGGAATATGTATGTAAGCTGTCCTCTGTGAAAAGTTGTTATATGTAAGCCGTCCTCTGTGAAAAATAATTCTAGAGTCTGTACATTCACTGAGTGAAAATTTATACTGATGATATTATTTAGTTTTATAAAAAACACTGTTAATATTTCACTTAAATTTATTGAGTGAAACCTCGAGTACTATATCAATCGGTATAATTATATTGATGTACCTCGAGGTTTCTGTCAATAAATTTAAGTGAAATATTACACTACACCATCACGGCATATCCACAAGTGGGGCAGCCAGCAGATCCATCAGAAACATGCAAACTGTCCTCTTCGTGCCAATATAAAATCAAGACATCAAGACAAGAAGTGAAATATTAACTTGTGTTTTTATAAAAATAATATTTGTAGTTAGGATCTGTAGAAAGGTTTTGAGGTTAAATAAATAAATTAAAATCATGTTATTTATGTTTTTTTTTATTGGGAGAATTAGTAACATGCATGCATAAAAGAAAACACCAAAGAATATAAATATATATTTTAGTTCTCCAAAACTTGTTAACAATATTTATTACAGATATAATAAAAATAATATGGACTTATGGATGTTTTCATGAAAATATTAAAATGTTAATGCATCAACTCATATTTAAAATAAACTGTGAAGTCTAGTAAGGGTTTTTAGTAGTTTTATTTTACTTCTGATAAGGCGAGAATAACCAAACTTAACAGTTTTGAGATATCTTAACACTTTTTTTTTATTTCCATCTCATGAAACCACTCGCAGTCGATTGAATTATTCCCAAGACTTTCTTTTCAGGTGCTTCTTCAACCGAGGTGAAAATATCATAACATGACTAATTAAAGGCTGGTTATTACAAAGGTACTAAGTATCAAAAACTTCCAAAAGTGAGTTTTCCCCCTCAATTGGTGTTAAACATAAATCCTAATACATACATAAACGTATAAAGGTGCAATGTGATTGAACAACATAGTGTACTTCAAACTTCGTCCAATATAATTATTATTATATCACTTTTGCTACATTGCTCTGTTGTTTTCCTTATTTTCACTTTTTCTTGGTTTTATGTTCCAGACACTTTGTAATAATTAGCCTTCAATTATTTTTAGATAATTTCATTTAGTACAATATTGTTCCACTTTAATAAAAGGTTAGGTTGAGATTCAGCAGTGCATATCAAAAGCACACAATTTTTTACTCAACTTTTTTAACAGTGATTAAAATTACTAAAAACATTTACACTAGAGGTAAAAAGTATATACATATTATAGATCTCGACATTATGAAGTATTTTGATGAAAAACATAATGAAAATTAAAAAACTTGTTAAAATGATGGATAAAAAGATAAATGATTATATTACATTGCACAAAAAAATAAAAATATAATGATGTATTTAATTATACCGCCTGCATTTTTTGTGGTTCCGGCAGCATTTTTTACGCAAATTGTTCCGTTCGCTTTGTTTGAATATGTTCCACGACATTCGCAAATATTATTTACACATTCCATGGATGTATCGTCTGGATGGCATCTGCAGTCGAATTTTCCTGTACATTTGTCTCCGGGATGTTTTTTCACGAAGCATTCACTTCCGTCTTGGAACGAATTCTCAGGGCATTGGCAAGTGTTTGTAATTTCGTCGCACACGGCATTTGAAATTTTTGGACAGTTTTTATCGTCATCACACGCGCCTCCCATTACGCATGTTTCATTCACAAGTTTCAAACCTTTGACGCAAACACATTTTGAATTTATACACTCTTTTCCTTCGCCACAATGTGTACTGAAGCCGCAAATGGCTTCGACTTTCGACTTAGCGGTATTATCTTTATTTATGACTGCCGATGAGTTATTATTGAAAAAAGTTTCTTCGACAGGTTCACTATTACAACCATAAAAAGAATAACTTGAAATAATCAATAAAATATATAAATAAACCATTTTTAAAATTAATTTAATCACTTGATACTAACTTGCTTTCTTGATTTTGATAAAATTTAGTATGACAATAAAATATTCTGTTGCCTGTATGTTTCTTGTAAAATAATTATTGTGACAATTATTTATACCGCAGGTAATTGGTTGGTATTGACTGAATATCTGAACAAGAACATCCTATTGGTGCTCGGTATAGGTAATAAATTATTGTTCTTGTTATAAATGCTTTGGTGCTTAAATTTAAAAAGGTCTTTAGGATTAGTATGTAGGTAATTTTTTTTTGTAGTTTTGGTGTATTTAGGTATATTACACTTTAAAATACAACACAAGGTGAAATAATATACCTACTAGATATATAATAATCGCACTGTTGAAGACATCCGTTGTCCTTGTTCCGTTCAATAGCTAAATAATTCGAAATGCTTATTTTTGGAATTGAAAATGGGTAATTTTTTCGATAACTAAATACTTAACATATTTTTTTTAATTTATTTATTTCATACTTGAAGTTACAGCTTATATTACATAATAAACAAAACAATAATTGTATAAAATTAAAGCCAATTACAACTTAAGTTATATAATACAAAATTATACTTAGAAAAGCAAGTTATGTAAAGTATTTTTTTTTTAAAAGATACATCTGGGTTTTGTTTGTTATAAACCCAAATACAACCTTATACACCTTTCACAGTAAGCTACTAAAAGCTTGCGTCGTGAAAGGAAAGAGGAAGAAATAATTGATATTCAAGACAAAAGATAATTAGATAAATATATAAAGAGAACCGTGTATCTTTGTAATTATTTGTTCGTGGAATTAAGGGCCCCGTTTAGCAAAAAAAGGTAAAATCTTCAATTTTCAACAAATTTGATAGAAAAAGTGCCAAAACTTGTTGAACATATTGATTTGATAAAATAAAAAAAAACAAGTATTTAATACCAATATCAGTTTTTTACTAAAAAATAAATAAATCGCAGACTGACCAGATATATTTATGTAGGTACTCTTTGTTATATCAAAATACAAATTATTTGTAAAATAAATACCAATATTTTTTATTTCTCCTACCAAGCATATAAATACTAAAGAGTTTAGCAAACTTTTTTTAGTATGTAAAAAATCGAGTTCCATGTGGTGATTTTTGGTTCCAAAATATGAGAAAATTTTGTCAAAAAAATATTTTTTAAATCGGTCAATATCCATGAAAAAACAAAAAAATATAATTTATTTGTTCTATAATTGTAATAACTATCTAAGTATTCGTAATATTAAAAAAAAAATATATCAAAATTTGTAGGATTCTCGTGCATTTATGTACCAAACACACCCCCGAATTCGATTTTTTAGAAATACGCTTTTTTATAATCGAATGTTATGAAGCTAAAATCAAGTTTTTTTTTTAAAGTTAAAGTTTCATATTGGTAATTAATATTTGTTTTCATATTTTATCAAATCAAAATGTTCGAAGGGTCAACAAGTTTTGAGAGTTTGTGTACCAAACTTGTTGAAAATTGAATGTTTTATCGTTTTTGCTAAAGGGGCCCTTTAATCATTAATTGGAAGAGAGAATATTCAAATATTTTTTTAATAAATTTTCGACTTGCCAAGTTGTGGAAGCGGACAGTCGATAAAATTCTATTTCCATAATAAACTTACGTACGTTCGTAATGGTATCCACATTTTATGCCATAAATAGGTCTTTAGGTATTCGTACCTGAATATTCCAGTCCGGCGTAATTGAAAATAGATCGATGTTTATGTTAAGGACGTGCTGATGGCTGTCTTTACTACATAGTTTACCCATACAAAGGGCCTTCGAATAATTTAATATTATCTAGACCTATTTATCATAAAATATAATATTATATTACTATGAAGTGTGAGTGATGTCATTATGTAAACTATAACATAATGCTAATGTTATCTTTCTTATTTATTACTCCAGAAGCGTCACTCTTGACATAATCTTAATACTATCTTAATCTTGTCTTAATCTCAACCCTACAATGTGCGAAGTGACTATAGTCAAAAATACGTGCATGGCAATCCCACGGTAGCTGAGGATAGTCGTTTTCAACAATGCAAGTGAGACGTGGACATGGTTAAAGAAGGATGAAAGTGGCATAAATGCAGTGGAAATGAGATCGTTGAGAAGGATGTGTGGTAAAAGTCTGAGAGATCGTGTGCGTAACAGTGATATACGAAAGGAATGTGGAATGAAAGTTGGTGTAATAACAAGGATGAATGTAAATAAGTTAAGATGGTTTGGGCACGTGGATAGAATGAATGAGGACAGAATGACTAAGAAGATATATTTGGCTGAGAGGAATGGTGCTCGGAGACGTGGACGTCCGAGAATTAAATGGCAAGATCATTTAAATCAAATCCTACAGGACGGTCACGTGTTGAGCACGTTGAACAGGAGAGCATGCATGAGGAATTGTATGACAGTGACGGAAGCGAAAGATGTATGCAAGGATAGAAGGAAGTGGCGCTCGATCTTTTCTGCCTACCCCGCGAGGGAAGCGGCGTGATGGTATGTATGTATGGTTGTATTATTATGTACCTGAGAGCCATTAGGACTCAAGTGCATTTTTGACAAAAATGACAAATTTACAAAAAAGCGGAAATAACACAACAGTCGTGAGTCTTAAGTAAGTACAGAAATGCTTAGGGTCTATACTATAGGGGTCTATGTAATAAGCTATATACACTATATACAGCTTAGGTATAACTAGTAAAATGTTGAGATTTTTTTGATTAAAAAATTGAATTTGGAAATGACATTTTAGTACTTAAGACTAAATGGCTCTATATTTGGCGCCGTTTAATGATCCGCGACCATCTCAAGGGCGCCGTGGTTTTATTTGATTATGTGATATAATCCCAAGAATGAACCATATATTGGTGAATAGATTAACATTGTTGTGATATTTTAAATTTTTTAAGAAATATATCTTCTATCAAAAAAGAAATTGGTTAACAGACATCTGATATTTTTTGATATTATATATAATAAGTTACAATCCATAGGATTGGTCTGCAACGAGTTTGGTTTTTCTTCTCCATTCGTCTCTATTCTCAGCCAGTCTTTTCAGCTCTACGTATGAGCCACAGTTCATGTCCCTCTTCAGTTGGTCCATATACGCGTCTCTTGGTCGGCCTCTGCCATTTGTCCCCTCGGTCTTACACTCCGCGATGGCGATGAGTAGTCCTGGGTGCCTGATGTTGTGGCCAATCCAGTTAGCTTGTTGTTGGCCGATTCTTTTAAGAAGTTGCCTTTTTTCGCCTACCCTGGTTAATACTTCTTCGTTTTCGACGTGTTCCGACCAATGGATCTTAAGCATGCGTCTGTAGCACCACATCTTAAAGGCCGCCAACCGTCCGCTTTCACTCTTGCTGATGGTCCACGTCTCACAACCATAAAGCAGAATGCTCCATACAAAGGCTTTAGTAAAGTTCTTCCTTACGCTTAAATCAATATTTGGGGATTCCAATATCTTCGATTTTTTGTTAAAGGCAACCCTTGCCTGGTTTATTCTGCTTACAATTTCCGATTTGGAGCGTCCATCCTGGTTTATTCTGCTACCCAAGTACACGAATTCTCTTACTTGTTTGATGCTCACTTCATTTATGGCAATGTTCGCAGTCGCTTCCTCTCTTCCCACGACCATACATTTTGTTTTTTCTTTATTTATTTTCATGTTGTACTTTGACAACAGTATACTTTCCATTTTTCCTAAGGCTTCGTTCAGCTCCATCTCGGAGTCTGCGAGCAGTGCTATGTCGTCAGCATATCTAATCATGTCGACCTTTTTCCCATTTATTTTTACTCCTGTCCAGTTCTTCATTTCTTCTCTGAGATCATCAATAGCTCGCTGTATATAGCAGTTAAAGAGAGCTGGCGACATTGAGCATCCCTGTTCGACCCTTGCTTCTGCGCAGCTCTCTCCGCTTTTAATCACAGCCATTTCGTTCTTGTATAAGCTCCAGATTGTTCTTCTGTCTTTATAACTCATTCCTATCTGGTTTAGAGTATTAAAAAGTTGTTCCCATTCTACTTTATCGAATGCTTTTTCAAGGTCGATGAATGCTATGTATGTGTTTTTATTAGTTGTTATTCTCTTTTCTAGAATAAGTCTGAGACTCAGGATTGCATCTCTTGTACCTGTCTCCTTGCGGAATCCAAATTGATCTTCTGAAAGTGTTTGATATTACATTATTATAATTTGTTCGTTTTAAGATTATATTCATACTGACATACACTTAAGAACGATGATGTACAGTTAAATGTTGTGAAATACGTAAAAAAAACATATAAACAGTAGGATTACTCTTGACACAACCTAAATATGATATTAATCTTGTCTAGATCTTACTACTACGACGGAAGTGACTATAGTAAAAAATACGTGAATGACAATCGCGCGGTAGCTGAGGATAGCCAAGCACGTATTTTTGACTAGTCACTTGGCACGTCGTATGATTAAGATCAAGACGAGATTAAAATCGCATTTAGATTGTGTTAAGATAGTATCTAACCCTGCAGGTATAAGATATTATTCCATTTTTGCGTATTACCAATACCTACCACGTCAGTAGGCGGTGGACTCGACCCAAGTCGGAGATGCCAATAGGTACTGGCTTAGCGGTACTGAAGGACTGGAGAGAGTTGAAATAATAAAGAAATTGTCACCCAAACGGATAAATAGGAGTCCAAGGACTCCTGAAATATCGGGGAAAACAGGTTATTTCAACATTATTTGGTATTATTAATTTAAAGCTGATAATTTGAACAAACTTACGGTGGTTTGGACATTTTGAACGAATGCAAGATGAAAGAATGACGAAGAGGATGGATTTATCTGAAAGAGGGAGTGTGAGGAAGCGCGGACGGCTAAGAACCACGTGGCTTGATCACGTGGATCAAATCCTAAAGGTCGGCCGCGTGTTGAGTAAGAGAAATCGGCGTGCATGTATGAGAAACTGGATGAATGTGGACGAAGCGAAAGAAGTTTGTAAGGATGGATCTATATGGCGTTTCGTTCTCTCTGCCTACCTACCCCTCCTGGGACACGGCTTGAGGGTGTAGATCCTACTTAGTTGATCTTTGGTGTAGATAGATAGATAGAATTTGAACAATACCTGAATAATGCTGCGAGCTGGCATAGATATTGTATTAAGTTACATAGTTCAATGCACCAACAACGCTAGTTTCATACAAATCTGAAATGAGTAAATATCATTATTTACTTGATCACATATTTGTAACGTCCAGTGCAATCATAGCCTTTTCATTGATTTAAATGCTGTTGATTTGCATTAGGTACACGGCGGACGTTATTATACATGGTTAAGCGTATAAAGTTTTCAAAGTTAGTCAGCAAAGGGTAGGTACTCATTATAATTATAGTTTCACAGTTTCCAGTGCCTTTGGAGTGTTGAGTAATTTTTTTTTAATCTTTTTGGCGTACATTGCAAGTTTTTTGTGCTTTGTTTATTTTACAAGGACGGCCGTTTTCGTTGAGTAAGCGAAATAGACTTGTACGCATGAGAAATTGCATGAATGTATAAGAAGCGAAAGAATTATGTAAGTATATGTAGATCTATATAGCGTTCCGTTCTCTCTGCCTACTCTACTTGGCATACGGCGTAAGGGTGAAGTATGGTATTTTGCTATATATAATTTATTATTATTATTGAAAAGACATCATATTCTACTGGGACCATTACAGGCTAAGCCATCTGGTTTGGGGAAGTGTTTCTAAATGCCACAAACGCTTCACGCTTTGAGACATTCGTGGATGTGTGGGTCTCAAGATGGGATCTGCTGCGTCGGCCGGGTCCCCCGCCCACTGACGTGGTAGGATCGTAGATGCCAACACTGGCATAGTTATATTAGAATAGAGAGAGTCCAAATATTAAAAAAAAAAAAAAAAACTTCACCTAAACGGATAAATAGGAGTCCTTGGACTCCTGAAATATCCGAGAAATAAAGATATTTCAACATTAAGCCAATGCGATCCTAGAGAAAAGAAAATATTTGCAAGTTAGTGTTTCTACTTTATTCATAAATTCGGCGTGTTATAATAATAACGTCATAGTTATAACATATTATGTTATAACTATGATGTTATAATTACTCTTTATATAAAAAATACTCTTAATATAACTTAATTATTTTATATTTGACTTGTGATTTCTGATTATCGTGTATGTTTGTATTTGTTGTCTATTATACTGTTGTTTAACATGTAAAAGGCTCACGCCGTATATTGATGTAAAATAAATAAAAATAAATAAATTATGGCAGGCAAAATAGAGAGACGTCGGGGGGCTGGCAGAAGGCAGACATCGTGGCTGCGCAATATACGATATTGGACTGGAATGAGAGGTGTGGAGGAGTTGTTCCAGACAGCGCCGACAGGACCGAGAAGTCTACGCCAGAGTCATCGGGACCTGACAGTGCACCTACAAAAGAAGAATAATTTCATATAATCAGTTTTAAAACTAAAAGTTCATATCTCCCTTGACTCGCTCGTTGTAGATGCATTTCTATTTGTTGAGTTTTGTAACTGGACAGGTTGATACTGTATAACTTTATAGTTTTATATGTCTATAGTTAAAACGGTTTGTATTGTGAAGTTTAGATGTGATGAATAGGAGCCAAAATTGGTTGCAAATTCTAATATACATAACAATCACGAATAATATTGAAGTCGAGTAGAGAATGCAAGTAAGTATTTTCTCATAACTTTCATAGTAGGAAATAATTCTTTGTCGAAGAGAAATTACGATATGTCAAGAAATTTAATAGTTATCTTTTTCAAACACTATCCAAAAAACGATAGGTACCTACAATCCTACCTACCTACACTTGGAAGTATCCAGCATGCGTTACCCATACTAGATATCTCAGAACAATACCTACACGTGAAACTGTATTGGGGTTTATAAGAGAGAATATCGGAGCCTCTGGTAAGTCGCCCGTTAGCTTAATTGGACAAAGCACATCTCGCGACAAGATGGGTGTGCGGGTTCAAGTCCCGTCCGGGGCACTACCAAATGATGTGACGTTGTCTTTTCTAAGCCTTACATGGTAGTTTCATGTGTTAAATTTACATATTGAACGGCGTTTATACATTGCATTACAAAGTATTTAATCATATTACGATACAATTATCTGTTAAGAGTCACATAGGTAGGTATAGAGATATATCAAAAGATAAAAATATCTATGTCTAAAAACATTAGTGAATTCGGCATAAAGTCGACATAGTGTATAGTTTCTTTCTGACATACAGAAATATACAATTAAGTTTAGCAGATCTATTGATGAATCTATTAACTTATATTAAAATAGTTTGTGGTAGGTCCCTACCTATAATAATTGTTAAAGTTTTCATAAACTTGCAATGCACTGTTTACTCTAAACTAGGGGCTATAAGTAACCTATTTGTGAATATATATTTATATTAAAAACAATGCGGAGAAAAAATAATATGTGGTATGAAAGTTGAAAAAAAAAACTGAAAGAATGTGAAAAAGAATTTTATGTTGCGAAATAAATAGAACAACAACTGTTTTATTCTACTTTTCGATTTAATCACCGGAGAGACGTCTTTCGTCTTGTTAGGACATTGTCAATTCTCAATCAATGTCAATGTCCTGACAAGATGAAAGACGTATCTCTCGTGAATAAATCGAATAGTAGAATAAAAAAGTTTATTTATTTTATTTATTTACATTTTTATACGGCATAGCCTTTTACATGTTATATAAAAAACATCAAAAATAACAATTTGAAAGACGATGACAAAAATATAGCTAGTAGCAGTATGCACATAAATTAATTATAAATATTCCTGAATAAAACTTAGTTTATAGGTAGAAAAAAAAATTGAAATTAAAATGATAGTCCAAAAATAAAAAAATGAGAAATGAGTCTGTTATAATAATAAATAGTCAAAAGAAAATGTCAGTTATGGATATTGAGTCAAGAAATAAAATTAGCAATTGTTATCAGTTATCCCGTGGAGCACCCGGTAAAGAATTGGACTCCCACTCTTCTCCATAAGTTTTCGAGTGTCCTGTAAAAGGCAGGTGTTCGAAAAAATAAGACATTTTACATCTCAAATTCGGCGATGAGGTTTGCCACCCATCCTGAATGTCTTAATTTTATATTGGCACGGAGAAGACAGCTTGCATGTTTTATATGCAGCTGGTCTGCTGGCTACCCCACTTGTGGGATATGCCGTGATGGTATAGTAGTAGTAGTAGTAGTAGTATCAGTTGTTTTATTTATTTCGCTATGGAATTCTACTACCTAAACACCGTCACCGTGAACAAAAATTATGTTGGTTTGTATCGTGTAGATGGAGTATTCATAAGACAGTAGGAGTATTTGAACCTGGGATCTCTCGATTGAATTTCATAGATTCTTTTATCGTGCTACTGATAACCTTAAACAAAGGCTATCATTTAAACGATCAGCATAATATTGATGTTATGTTCAGCAGAAAAATGTATTCTGCCGACAAATATATCATGTTGATATGCTACTTATGCCCAGCGAGAATATTATATTTCTACTGCAAATAATATGATATTGTAAAACTCTAAATTTAATCGACCGGCAAAATTATTATTTGACCGGCATGATGATTATTTGTCCAGCAAAATAAATAAATGAGCAGCAAACCGTGAGCTAATTTTAATTAAACTTGTGAAAGCTAAATTTTTAATCTTGTTCAAATAATAAATCTTTGTATGTAACATCTTTTCATGTGATTTTATAATTATGTAGCATCTGAATGAACGACACTAGCGTTTTTTGACATTTCAGTTAGATATTTCGTTAATATAGCAAAGCGGATACTGGCATTATTTTCATAGTCACCATTAATTTGGTAAGAAATCACAACTACTTCATGTGGATCCGAAGGTAAATCGGTGTGTGAAAAATATTGTTTATCTAATATTTTCTGCCGGTCAAATAATAATTCTGCTGCTCAAATAACAATTCTGCTGGTCAATTAATTATTTTGTTGTGCGAGTATTTATTAAGCTGTCAAAATTTGTTAATTTGCCGATATAACCAAGTTTGTTTGTAAAAAAACAAGTGTTGCGCTTATTTTTTATTTATTGCCGATGAAAACATTGTTTGCTGTGCAATTGACTTAAATGCTGATTTTTTCTTGCCGAACGAATGGATTAATAGCCGAACAAATAATTAGTTCCCTTAAATAAATAGTCCCCCATTTCACCCATCCTAGTTCCCTCACTTATGATCTGACAAGCAGAGGTATTATAGAATCGTGACATTATGGATTAGTAGTACAGTGTCAATGTGTGTATCAATTTATACTCTAACATGTTTAGAGATAACACGAATATTCTGTAAATTATCCGACCAAACAAGCTATGTACAAACTGATCAACTGAATTTTTATTTATTACTAGCTGATCCGGCAAACGTTGCAAACAAATATCGCTACTAAAAAATAGGAGTTGATGGTAGAAGGGTGAACATTTAGGGCTATATGTGTTTTTTAATACCTCACCACAAAAAATAAAAAATCAGGTGGACCACCCTTAACTTTTAGGGGTATGAAAATAGATGTTGGCCGATTCTCAGACCTACCCGATAAGCACACACAATTTCATCAAAATCGGTCTAGCCGTTTCAGCGAAGTATGATAATATTGAGGAAAGGGCTTTGTTGGTATAGATTATTAATGTTAAATATCCTCACAGATTCACTGTGTACATATTTTCCCTTTCTTCCATATACAATTTGCAGAAGGCTTGATAAGTAAGAAAATTGATTTGATTCTAAATGATTATATCAAATTACATACTGTGATTAAAAAGGAACGAAATGAAACAGATATATTTTTACTTACATGAAAATATGCTTTCCACTAAGTTTATTCACCAATAATAATTTAACAATAAAAATGTTAGTAATGTGTTAGACTAAAATATGTTGTCGGCTGAACGTTCAAAAGATATCTGAATTCATTCTTTCCACAAGCCATAGTTATTAAGGAAATAGTGGTTAAGGAAAAATCTAGAACTCACATCAGGAAATATTCATCGCCATCTACCTATAATAGTTGTAAACTAATACCTAGCTAGCTACCGAGGTGTTTAGTAATTCTCTTCTACATGTGTTTCTCGATACTTCAGGTAGATGTCGCCACAATAACAAACACCGTGACACGATAATTTTATATATTAGATTTATTAGTGGAAGTACCAAATAAGCGTTTTGTTTGTAACGATTTGGCGTATAATTTATTCAGCGCCATTTAATGAAGTGTTCATCTCAAAGGCGTGGAGAGCTCAGTAAGAAATGTAATATCTGAAATCTGAATGCCACGATTTGTTGATTTTTGCGAAGGTTCTCGGAGGGTTGGTTTCAGCTGACTAATCCCGCTACCCGAAAAGTTCTCTCATATTTGACAGAGGCTGGGCATGTTACTAACCGGCTTAAGATCTCGCTGGATATCTGGCTAAGCTGCTATGCATTTCATCAATAATTATAATAATAATAATATATATATTATATTATTAATTAATGTCAATAGATTAATTCACTGTGAAGTGGTTTGCATAACTGGTAATTACAATAACATTGTCTGCTTATGTAATGTGCTTGATGAGAAAGCTTATTTACTTATTGAATTTAATCCAATAACAATGTATCTACCTCTTTGAAGATACTAAGGAGCAGAGCTGGGCTTCTTAAGAACTTTATCTGTTAATTGTTAATTAATAAAGTTATAAAAGTGCATAACTTTGCGGAGATAAGCACTCTAAAGAACTCAATGGTAAACTGAATCGGCTGCAGAATACTTGCATTCGATTTATTTTTGGTCTGAGCAAATATGACCACATTTCTCAGTTCCGTATAGAAATTAAATGGTATATTTAAAATATATTCCGCGTGTTACACATTCTATGCTTCCTTTTTAATATCCTTACGTACGGAGCTCGCCGATATCTCTTAGAACGGTTTGTTCCTCTTTACTCCCATGGTCTATCGTAAAGGTTCTAAAATAATCAGTATCTAGTATTCCCACTTCATAGCACGTCTTTTTATTCATCATCTTTCACCGTACATGCTATGAGAATCTGGAACAATCTTCTAATGAAATGAGGTCTTCTTCATCTGTTGGCGCATTTAAACACATAATTTAATTAAATCACTCCATCAACTTCCTAACCCCTCATAAACAAACTACCATCTTCCTTAGAGTAGATAATATGTATCATTTAGTTTTATAAATACATAAAGGTTTGTTTTATTTTATTTTCATTTTAATTTTAACAAATAAACGGCTTAAGCCGTTTACAAACTTAAACATTTAAATAGAATACAAACACAATAGATAATTAAAACTAGGTACACATATAACATTCAAAGATCCTATGATCTCAAATAATTAAACATATTTATGTGTTACTACTATCAGTACTTCGTCATTTAAATGAAGTTAATGGTTCTAAGTTAATGGCTAAGATTTCTATCAATTGTGACTTTTATTTTACTTTATACGACCTATACAAAGTCACTTCATGTTAAAACATATAATCAAACATTAGGTTTACTGGAGAAATTGATGCCTTTACAATTATTGTTTTTACAATTTTTATTTTAAATACGAAGTACGAAATATCATTACATTATTATCCAAAAGTTTTAAATAAGAAATGAAAATAAAATTTATATTAATTTAACTACAAAAATCGTTGTTAGACTTTCGATAAAAAGTTTGGATAATTACTGAGAAACCATTTTTACATTTTTTCGATTCTTTGGAATGAACAATAACTAGCGTTTATTTAAAAAAAAATAACGAATTTATGAGTAACAGTGTAATTTTCTTAAGATAGTTTAATATTTGGGATTTAAATAAATCAATTAAAAATCTTTGCGTATTTGATATAATTTTCTCAAAATAGCGAGCTTATTAATCTAGTTGTCAAATAAAACCAAGGCCTTACAGTATTCTGTTATTTTTAGTGGGCGGAACAAAAGCACAACGCTTTTGTGGCTATCTGAAATTGGGAATATATTACCGAATAAGTAAGAACATTGAGATATAAGCAATACTAGATGTCCATCCATTCATCCCATCATGACATCTCCCACAAGTGGGGTAGCCAGCGAACCAACTGCTTTGTAGTAAACGTGTAAGTCATCTTCTCCGTGACATTCATGATGGGTGACATACTTCATCGCTGAACTGAAAATTTTAAATATCTTATAACATGATCTTTCACGAATTCCTGCTTCTTACAAGACATTCGTAAACCTACACGAACTAGAATGTACTAGAAGTGAATCGACTATTTGTAGAATGTTGTGAATTCGATAAGTCAAGCGCATGACAACTTTTTCGTTAAGTATACTGATGATATTTTTATTGTTAAAACATAATTATAATCTGTTAAATTATAACGTTTTTTCTGCTGATATTGCTTTGGCCAAAAGCTGTTATGTTAATAATATAAAATAACACTGTCTTTTGTTTCACATTAATGTTTACAAAGTAATGAATGAAAGTTGGTGTAATAACAAGGATGAATGTAAATAAGTTAAGATGGTTTGGGCACGTGGAAAGAATGAATGAGGACAGAATGACTAAGAAGATATACCTATTTGGCTGAGAGGAATGGTGCTCGGAGACGTGGACGTCCGAGGATTAAATGGCAAGATCATTTAAATCAAATCTTACAGGACGGTCACGTGTTGAGCACATTGAACAGGAGAGCATGCATGAGGAATTGTATGACAGTGACGGAAGCGAAAGATGTATGCAAGGATAGAAGGAAGTGGCGCTCGATCCTTTCTGCCTACCCCGCGAGGGAAGCGGCGTGATGGTATGTATGTATGTATGTATACAAAGTATACCATAATTACGCCTAGCACTTAAACCAAAAAATTGGCATCATAAGGGCGGAGTATAAACTCTTTATATTGGTGAATGCACTAGGCATAATTGTGGTATACTTTGTATACATTAATGTGAAACAAAAGACAGTGTTATATTATATTATTAAAATGTTGTTTCACAATGTCAATACCTACTGAAACATTCAATTCAGCTGTTATGTTCTCACTACAGGGTAATTTTTTTTTATGATAATCTTTAATTCAGTGACAAGGCATGCCACATGTAAGAGTTACTAGACCAGTAATATTAAGAATATGCACTATAAATATAAATTCTATTTTTTTTCAAACGTTCTTAGATTTATAAAACAATAAATAAAAAAGTAGGAATCACTACTTCTCGATTCGACTCGCTGTGTGTGGTAGCTATTTTGTCAAATTCTTTTACTTCGTGTAATTAGTATTAATGGTTTTTATTTACTACTACTATAACTATACCATCACGGCATATCCCACAGGTGGGGTAGCCAGCAGATCAGCTGTATGTAAGAAACATACAAACTGTCCTCTTTGTGCCAGATAAAATCAAGACATTCAGGATGGGTGGCAAACCTCAACGCTGAATTTAAGATGTAAAATGTCTTAATTTTTTCGAACACCTGCCTTTTACAGGACACTCGAAAACTTACGCAGAAGAGTGAGAGACCAATTCTTTACCGGGTGCTCCACGGAATAAAGATTTTATTTAACTCTTTATTTTTAATTATTTAATTTAATTGTTTGCTGTAATTTGTAAAAAAAAAAATAATAATCGCGAGTTTTATTTTACCTTATTTTGTTAATTATTCCTATGTACCTACCATGAATTTGCGAACACGCATTAGTATTTATTACTCTTATCACATTCTTTTTAAATTGCCTTTAAAACTAACTACCTTCACCACTCAGCATAACATAACATAACAACATACATAGACATTTCACACAGATCGAGCTAGTACTAAACTAAGATGAATCTTGTATTATGGGTACTAACGCGACGATACACACATATACAATGCACTGAACACATATACATGTAACACCCAGACCCAGGATAATTTGAAAAAGGTCATTCCTCAATCTGCCCTGGCCGGGAATCGAACCCGGGACCTCGTGACTCAAAGGCAAGAGCGTTACCTCCGCGCCACACCGGATTCCGGACGCCACACATGAATACATATCTTATTTTTTATTGGAACATAGAGAGGTAGGCCTGAATGTTCATTGCATATAGATTTTATACAGCCTACTGGCTACCAAATTGTAGGAGATGTCGTGATGGTATAGATTTGTAGAACAATAAAATATAAAAAATAATTCTCAGTGGATCATCTAGTGATTTATGTAAATCAGTGAGTTAGAAATAAAAAAAAATGACATGTAGGATATTTTGTCTGTGCGTTATAAAGTTCCAATGGTGGAATAAAGGATGGTTTCAATTTCATGAGTAGAATCTTGATAGTCAGCAGTCGAAACTGATGTATTGTGTCACGTCCTTGCCTCGATTTATTGTTAGATACCAATTTCAGAAATTGTACCTTTTTCATCGTTGGAGACATAATCGGGTCTGTGTCGCAGACAGTCTTCTGAATCTTATTTTATCATTGTCACTATGAAAAGGAAATTTCAATCATAGACTTACTAGACTGGTAGCGCGGTACAAATTTGTTGTAATATTGTGTTCCAAAATTTATAATGATACTACTTAATGATATCATGCAGATTCTATAACATTGAGATGGTAATGTAAAAATCTAAAAATGTTTTATTTTTTAAGTACAAAGTACTAAGCTTGAAAACAAGTGTCTTAGGAGGATTTCGGATGTCAAATGATATGAATAACATGTCACAAATTATGCTGTGTACCGACGCACCCCGCAGAGATCTGTGATCTCCATGATACAGGAGAGACGATGGTCCTGGCTGGATCATGTTCTGAGAATGCCCAATGATAGTTGGCCAAAAAGAGCGCTGTTCTTCCGTCCGCAAGGGTTCCGTCGGCCCGGGCGTCCCTCTTTCACAATAATACCGTTTCTATGACAACGACATCAGAGCACTGGGAATGTCGTGGGAAGAGGTGCCGCGATTGGCACAGAGACGCTCTGAATGGAGGAGGCTGGTTTCTGCCCTGTGCTGCCGAGAGGAGTGTTGAGGGCGATGATGATGACTATTAAATATTGTATTCTGTTTTACATTCTTGAAGTGGATACATATTGTATCCAAAATATTTAATGTATTCGAATTGATAAATTGTACAGTGTCCTTGAGGTGCTTTGGCACGTAAACGACACTTTAATGTTGTCCAATAATAAATAAATAAATGGTCTCTTTCCTACTAATGCTGAAGTAAGGACATCCTTTATACTTATCTGAAAAGCCATAAAAAAACGTTTTACAATAAATAAAAAAATTAATGTTTTTTTCATTTTGCAACATATAGAATTATGTACCTATATGAACGCAAAATTTGAACAAACTGTGGTGATTATTGTAAAAAGATGCACTTCTAATACACGGACTATCAATATATTGTGAATCAACAGTATCATACTTTTATAGATGCATACACAACGAGGGACTTGAAGGAGATATTTTTGAACCAATGTTCGTTCAAACTGATTGATATATTATTTTGGTCGCAAAATTTTATTGGTCGCATTATTAGTTTTTCATTTAAAATTCCAATGTAGATATATTACAGGTCATTGATTTTAAGGGGCGGGATAGATGTATTGGTTTAAAAAGTTTCATAAAATCTTTTTTTGTTACAGTTTCGATAAAAATTATGTGCCATTGAAAAAAAATATATTCAATATTCTATGACGATAATTATCAACACATTATAGTTTTCCAATTAATGGGGCAATCAAAATAGACAATACAGATTATGAAACATTTTCGTTTAATTATTCGCAATGCAAAAAAATATATTTTTGGTATTGGTACAGACTTTATGAAAATGCCTATATTATTTTTTCAGCCCAGCAAAACGTGGTCATTTGGTACATATTACAAATTAATATATTAAATCAATATTTGACCACTGAAGATATCAATAATACATGCATGGTCGAGAAATGTTTTTATTTATTTATTCTTTACTGTGCAGTACATTGATATTTTACAAAGAAATACAATTATTTCAAACACAATAATACTATAAAATATACAGAAGGCGAGCTTTATCGAGGAGGCGCGATTTATTCCGACTAACCTTTTTCTTCTTCCTGTTTTAATAGATCAGCAGGGCTACTCTTGACACAATCTAAATACGATCATAATCTAGTATTGATCTTGATCATACGACGCACGAAGTGACTATTGGCCAAAAATACACTAAAACCGATCGCACGTTAGCGGTAGTGCGGTGTTTTTGACCATAGTCCCTTCGTGCGTCGTATGATCAAGATCAAGACTAGATTAAGATCGTGTTTAATTTTGTCAAGAGTAACCCTGCTGTAGAACTGTTTCTATGGCGTCGAGGTCTCCTGGGACACAGAGCTCCAGCTGTCTTGCTATCTCTTTGCAGATCTTCCAGGTTCCAAGCTTCCAGGTCTTAGTGCAGGATGAAGTTTTTAAATAATAATGAAAATAATAATTTTAAAAAACTATTTTTGATAAAACAAACACTGTATTTTCCACTTTTACAATTTTATTTGTTTAAAAGTTTTTCAAGACCTACTGTCTCATCTTCATGTACGATGTAAATGATCACACATTTGAAAAATAATTTTAAAGCTATTTCGCATAATTATTATAATAAACATGTTTATACAAGATATATTGGAACACTCAATTATAATATGTAAGGTATATCGTACACACAACATTATGTACATGTGAATGAAGGAAAACACGAGAGGATTTTGCTTTTGGTAACGTTGTCCATAATATTAAACATTTGATATAAGTATATTAAATATACATAAGGCGGTCAACTTTACATAGAGTCAAAGCGGGACAAAATTCATGATACTGATACAATTTATTGAGAGAACATCCAACCTTTTAAATTTCAAGTCTCCCCGCCCTCCTCCGTATAGGAATTGGAGATGATTCACAATTTCATTATTTTTGTATTGGAATATGAAAAAAAAAACGGTTTTTAAATTTTCCATCCCTGGTTCTTTGCTTCTTGCTTTTGTTTCGACGCTGTAAGCCATTATTGGCCTAATGCAGGTTTTGTATATTCAGACTTTATTCTCTATGGCCATGTATTTGTTCCTCCGTATGCCACTCAAAATATGAGAACCTATCCATTTTAAATTTGTTATACCCAGGCTAACCCTCCAACTAAAAGATTGCTGTCCAACTGGCTTGTGAGAATAGGCAGAAAAGAGAATGAAAACGTGTTAAACTACGTGTCGAGTTAGGAACAATTGTGGTGGTGTTGTTTTGTGTTTGTGGGTGAATGTGTGTGTGTGTGTGCGAGTGTGTTTATGGTGATGGGAAGATCTGTAATTTAATCAATTTATTCAATTTCCCATCTGTATTTAACATGGGAAATTGAATAAATTGGGTTGTCTGATATTCTTTTTGTATTAGTCCATTATTTTTTTTATTTGAATGAAAATTTATGTTAACACTGCCTCAGTACAGAGGTAGATTGTTGTGTAATTTTTTGTAAGCAATTGATCATTGAATAAAGATTATTATTATTATTTTCCGAATACGGGATAATTTGCGGGATTTTTGTTACTGATTTTGGAAGTTTGGATCATTGGACGTTGGACTCAAATTGCGGGGTGGTCCCGCAGAAGCCGGGACGGTTGGCCGCCTTAGATATAGTACGTAACGTACCAAGTTCGCTGCAATGCAGGCGATGAAAACAACATATTAATACAAAATTATTAACAGCCGATAACGTAATGAAATAAATCCATTATTAGCAATATACCCAGAAGCGATGTTTTCGGGGAAGGTATTATATAATAACATGGTCTAGAAATAGATTTTCATTTGCTAATTCATGTTATATCGATCGTTGCTATAACGTTGCTGTTGCTGAATCATTCCACGCTAAATGTATTTCCATCCAGTTCTTTAGGACCACAACTTAAAATTTATATTTATTTATTTCTCAATTCACGGCCTGGGCCTTCTATATGTAAATATTAACATAAATTTCATAATGTACACAAACAGTATTACAACACGTGGACACACACAACACATTAAATAGACAATAAAACAAAAACCACAAATGAATAAAAATTTAAATATAGGTACATGGGGAAAAAAGGGAAATTTTGTAGATTTTATAATATGTAAACTTGATGATTACTTTTACATAGTCAGCCAGTTTAGTCAGCATGAAATATTCTTTACAAAACAAGTGAGATGTCCAAAAAACAAGTTATTTAAAATAATATTAATAAAAATGAACTTTCATAATGTTACCACCGAAAAAATAGAATACTTATTTAAAATATATGTCAAAAATCAAAAGTAAAAAGTCAAAGGTATGTAATATTATTAGAGCACCTGAGGAATGTCAGTCAATATAGAAAAGTCAAGGTAAACGAGATATAAAATAATTTAAAGTAAATAATAAATACTTTGATATATGGTCTGTCGAAATTTGAAAAAGTAGTATTAAAAATTTATGGCAAAGGTAAAGAATTGATCTCCCACTCTTCGCCGTAAGTTTTCGAGTGTTCTGTAAAAGGCAGGTGTTCGAAAAAATGAAGACAATTTACATCTTAAATTCAGCAATGAGGTTTGCCACCCATCCTGAATGTTCTAGCTTTTTGTTGGCACTTGTGGGATATGCCGTGATAGGGTGGTAGTAGTAAATAAGGTCACAAGATATTAAATGCTAAAAATGAAGACAATTTACATCTTAAATTCAGCGATGAGGTTTGCCATCCACCCTGAATGTCTTGATTGACATGGAGAGGACAGCTTGCATGTTTTTTATATCCGGCTGGTGGTCTGCTGGCTACCCCACTTGTGGGATATGCTGCGATGGTACAGTAGTAGGTAGTATAAATAATAACGTTTTTTAAAACTGTGATGTCGAAATAATTCAACTTTATATTTATTATAATTATAATGAGTAAAAAAAACGATTATTGGAAATTATCGAGTTGTAGGCTTAGCTGAACTGAGTAATCGATATAATATTTATGATAATTATGTCAAAAAACTCGATTTTTTGAAAATTATTAGTTGCTGGCCTACTGAACTGAATAATCAATGTAATATTATATTTTCAATTAATGAAATAAAAAACAAAACGTCGTGCTATGGAAAAAGTAATTGTCTGCATATTGAATAAAAGCAATTGTTTTATTTTAAAAATTCAATACGTCAATTTTAGTTCATTTTTTGTACTAAAACTGAAATAGAACTGTTACATTTCATACAAAATATTTCACAATATTTATACGCTCCAACCGTCGATTTTTTTTGTTAATTTCCCAAACAGAAATGGGGGATAAAAATTAGTATGTTAATTCAAAATGGCTTCTAAAAATGTTCTGATGTTTCACATTACACTTTCTTTTATTGGAGGAGGACAAAAAAATAACTGTAATAAGTGAATAGGTATATAATAACAGTCATTTCAAAAATCGCTTTTTCGTAAAGACGTAAATGTTCATAACACGTAGTTAGATCACTGACTACCCCTAGCTAGCTTATTGCAGCATGCTGCAATAAACATGTAAGCTGTCCTCTTCATGGCAACAAACAATTAAAACATTGAAGATGGGTGGAAAACCTCATCGTCAAATTTGAGATGTACTATACTATACTATACTATACCCTCACGCCATGTCCCAGGAGGGGTAGGCAGAGAGAACGGAACGCCATATAGATCTATCCTTACATACTTCTTTCGCTTCCTCTACATTCATCCAGTTTCTCATACATGCACGCCGATTTCTCTTACTCAGCACGCGTCCGTCCTTAAGAATTTGGTCCACGTGATCAAGCATTTGAGATGTAAACTGTCTTTATTTTTCAAACTCCAGCATTTTACAGGACACTCGAAAAGTTGCCTAAAAGAGTGAGAGATCAATTCTTTGCCGCGTGATTAATAACATAACATACAAAGACAATTCACACAGATCGAGCCAGTCCCCAACTGAGATGAATCTTGTATTATGGGTACTAACGCGACGATACACACATATACAATGCACTACACATACATAATATGTAACACCCAGACCCAGGACAATTTGAAAAAGGTCATTCCTCACTTTGCCCTGGCCGGGAATCGAACCCGGGACCTCGTGACTCAAAGGAAAGAGCATTACCTCCGCGCCACACTGGCCGACTAACATCGAATAATAACATCGATAGTTATGAAATGGGGCTAGTGTTATTTTAGAGTACCTACGTGGTGCCATTTTTATTTGAGACGTGCTTGACAGCTAGTTGTGGTCGCAATAATAATTGAAAAAAGCCTTACGCACGGCTAGTAAAAAAATATCATTCAAACGTTATCAAGTGACAAACCAATAGTCACTCACGACTAGTCACATATGTGAAAAACGAATCTTTCTATCACTGAATGTACGAGTGATGATGATGATGATTCTGGATGATTTTGTTTAGACGCCGTTTAATAGTCCCTAGACCATCTCAAGGGCACCGGTGAGGAGTGCTGTCTTCAATTTGCTTCTGAAGGTGGTGACAGTTTGATTGTCTCTCAATGGCACCGGTAGACGATTCCAAGTAACCGGCCCAACAACACTAAAAGTCTTCTCATAGAAGTTAGACTTATCGGCTCTATTGGGCTCAGTAAGTCTATTCACAGGCAGTTCCGAAGAGCGCAGAGGTCTTCTAATGGTCAAGTCAAGGTTACAAAGGCACGATGGTGCTATTTTGTTTATAGCCTTCTAGACTAAATAGCATGTTTTGAATGTTACCCTTTCCTCTACCCTCAGCCAGTGTAATAGTTCTACGAGGGGGGTGATGTGGCATCTTTTGACTCTCTCATCTGAGTATTAAATTTTTATTTATTTATACAGTTGTATACGGCGCAAGCCTTTTACATGTTTAAATATAAGACAGACTATAAAACATATATATACAGTACAAATTCACATTTATACATCGTGCAATTAAGAATTAAAAATATTAAAATAATATAAATTATATAAATTAGGTTCATCAAAACTACTGATTATAAATAATTAAAGAGACAAAGTTTCACAAAGTAATCACAAAGTTTCAAATAAAAGTCAGAAATTCAATTGTCAAATATAAGTTTTTTAAAAACTTTATTTTTTCTGCTGCGTCGTTGTTTAAAATGTGTGATGTTTGTTTTAGATTTTAACACGAAAATCATTCTCACACAATTAAAATTCATCGCGAATACTGACCCTGGTCATATAAGTGCCGTTACTACAGGATAGGATACGTGTTAACAAAAACACTTCTCTATTTTTTAGTTATTTTTATAGTGTAGGATGTAAAGCAGAATTCATATGATAGGAGATTAATCGCAGATCTTCATCGTAATTGGAGATACTATCGCTGAAAATGTCAAAAAAGATCAATTACGTACCGAATAATTACGTAATATTACTCAACAGACACCTCATTCATACAACAAACACACAGTGCAAACTTCATTTAGTTGGAAACAGGAAAGTTGTTCCGATACTTTCAAATCGGCTTATGCTGGTTTGAGTGCCATTTAGGTACCCATGGTACGTTTACCAATCCCGCCAATTCCTGTTATAAACCACTATGTTCGATAACTGTTGAGCATACATTTAAACTAAAAGCAACCATCTTCATAAATGATTGCGTTTGAGGCAGTTGGGAATCTATCGTTGATTGTCAACCTAAAACAATAAATGGCGCCAGAGAACGATACTTTTCTCCTTTTTACAGCGTTGCATCAAAGCAACCACTGGTAAGAACGGATTCTTTAGAGTGAGAAAATATTTCGGCGATTTTTCTGAAATAATCATATTGTGACGCATGTCAATTGTTTGAATTTCCTTCGCCTTGTATGTAATGCCATTATGTAACTTTTTCTCACATACACATTATGATGTGGGTTGATGACACATATTTGAAAGCTACAGAAATGAAAGTATTCGCAATTTACCAATACTCATGTTGTGTATATTGAAACAGAAATATTTACCAAACTGTGAAAAAGAATCGTTTACATTCATACGTTCTTTGTTAAATTATTGGTAGGTACATATAGATAGACACAGAGACAATCGTGCCTTTATAAATATTTAAACTCATACTTATACTAGTTCATAATCTAAAAAGCTGTTAGGTTCTTTGTTCATGTTAAATTGAACAGGCTCAGGTGAGGTGGGCGTGTGTAGAAAATGTCGCCTTCAAGGGTAACAAAGATATGTTTAACTATTCGACAAAGATGTGCTTACATTTATTTGTTCACAATGCTCTTTATTCAATGTCATTCCCATAGTACAAATATTAAGTAGGTTTTTGATGCATCACGGAGGGACATATATATATATGGACCAACTGAAGAAGGACATGAATTGTGGCATATTCGTAGAACTAAAGAGACTATCTGAAAATAGGGAGGAATGGAGAAGAAAATCCAAACTCGTTGCAGCCCAATCCAATGGATTGAAACTCACTTTATAAATGAATTTTTGAATACTTGGCGAGTCCCGTTTTACCCCTGAGGTCTAACAAACAGCGCATATCTTGAACTTTTTTGCTCTCGAGCTCAGCGTGCTCGTTGCTGGAATAATCTCTCATCTAACTCAAGCGAGCCGTTAAAGAGAAAGTATTTTTTTCAAATACCTACAGTCCAATCTCTCCTGCGCCTTCTCCAGTTGTATATTATCTCTTTTCTGTTTATTTATTTCAATTTATATAGTCACTTCGATTTGGTTTCTTTATTATTATTTTGTGTGTAAATATAAACTTTTTCCTTGTTACTTAAAATTTTTGAGTTTGTTCCTTTGGGTTAGTTGGATAAACTCGCTCTCTGCATACTGACTGTATTTGATATGATTGTACTTTGTTTTGGACATATTAAACGAATGAACAAGGAAAGAATGACAAAGAGGATATACTTGTCTGAAAGAAGTCCGAGAACCATGTGGCTTGATCACGTAGATCAAATTTTCAAGGACGGCTCCATGGATTCAATTCTCAAGGTTGAGTAAGAGGAATCGACGTTTGCGCATGAGAAATTGTATGAATGTAAAAGAAGCGAAAAAAGTACGTAAGTAAATATAGATGTATATGGCGTTCCGTTCTCTCTAACTACTCCACTTTTTTATAAAGTTATTTATAATCAATGTACAAATTAAATTGAAGGAGATTCACCGTCCACCCGGATACCCCAGAAGTCGGGGGACTTCCACCGGATAATCAATATACAGTAAAAAATGAAAGAGTAAGTAAAAAACTATATAAAATTAAGCATAGCTTTTAGTAAGTATTAGGAACTTTTGTTATTTTTAAAGCAATTACGAATAATCGTAATTATACAGTAAAGTCGCGATAAAAGTTTATAGATGATATTAAAATGTACGTATTGGCAATATTACGATGTATATTATGTAATTATGTGAACTGTTGCAGTTAGACTCTGTTAACTTGATAAATTGTAGAAAATATTTGGTCCCTTGAAAAAACTCGATAACTTGTAAGTTGAGTATAAAATGTCACACATATTTTGAAGTTCATCAGTCTATTTCATCTTCGCGATTAGTCTCCGTGGTATTCAACTTATTTTCTATGTATTGAAGGACCCACCAACCACCCGGATAGCGCAGAAGTCTGAAGACTTGTATTAATATGTAAGAAAGAATGGATGCTAAGCATGCACGTACGTCTGAGAACTACGTGGCTCGACAACATGGATCAAATAATCAAGTACGGCCATGTGTTGAGAAATAAAAAAAACAGCGTTGTATAAATATGATGTGTTTTTGTCTCTTTAACTGATAAATGTCACCTTCTCTTACCAGTAACAAACAATTCTTGAAATATCCACGAGAAAGAGAGGATACAATCTTAAAAGTTCAATATACAACTCGGAGTCCAAAAAAAATCGATTAGTCAAAGTTTTTCAGTGCTCTCATGATATTATTTGGGTTTTGAAAGTTTTACTGTACTTCCAATTAGTATAATATTATTATTCCCTGAATATATTATATCAGTAGTCATAATTGTTAGTTACTATTTTTTATCGATTCCTGTTAATTGCTTCGAAAGAGGGTGAGTATGTTTTTTTTATTATTTTCCAATAATGAAGTCTAGTTGATACTATAATATTAAGTAAGATACAGTCGAAATATTCGAATAGTTGGAAAATGTTATCTATATAATATTTCAGTAAAACAACAATTGGTTGACACACACAATACTGTAAGTGTGTTTTGGTTTAAACGCATTGATGAATAATTAGTTGTCGCCTAGCCCCCCCCCAAGCACGTAGAGGACAGCTTGTATGTTTATTAAACGCGGTTGGTCTGCTGGCTTCCCTACTTATGCGATATGCCTTGATGGCATCCGTGGGTGGGGGTACGAATTTTTTTATGTCTTTTATTTATTTATTTTTATATTATTCTTCACTGTACATCGGTGACAATATTTAAAATCAATACAAAGTATCATAAAAATATCAGTTATACAATTCAATGTACAGAGGGCGAGTTTATCGTTAGAATGCGATGTCTTCCAACTAACCCGACAGCGTACTTAGACAAATTGCATTTGGCGATCATACTTAGACAAATTGAATTATGTACATAATTATAATGTTATGGTACATTGTCGAAAAGTTCGTTTGTAGTAATTTGTCTTAGTAACAGATCACAGATTTAACAGATCACTCGAAAGCTGTCAGGAAAGAGTGCGAATTCTTTTCTTTGCCGAATATTTCACGGAGCTGTGTGGACAAAATTACAGTATTGTATAGAGACTCGTGTAAACATAATATGATTTACGTTAGGAGGTAAGTTATGACGGTTCTTTAAGGGTCAGAAGTGTTCACACTAAGCAACATTTAGATAAAACAGTAATAGCAATAAACAATAAAACTTTAAGATTAGTAGATACTTAGGCTCGGTATTTCAATGTGCCCATAGGGTGACCTTAAACATGAGATAGCCCTTAATTTGATAATTTTGTCTTTCAAATCCAATAACACGTTATTTTGGACAACTCTATACACTAAAATGTAAGGGACGGATAGAGTAACTTTGTGAGTGTCAAGTGAGGTTGGCAGAGAGAACAGAATGACCTATAGATTTGTCATTGCATACTTCTTTCGCTTCTTCTACATTCTTACAATTTCTCGTGGATGCACTTCTATTTTTCTGACTCAATAAACGGCCGTCTTTGAGAATTTGATTCACGTGATTAAGCCACGTTCTTTTCGGAAAACCACACTTCCTCTATCCATTCGTTCCACATGTCCAAACTTATTTACACGCGTTCTATCCAAAATCCTCCCCTTGCATCCGCTCATTTTTATAATTTATTGTTATTATCAAAAATAGAATTAATTTATTTCAACGTTTTAATATGATAATGGTAAAAAAATATAATAAAATATAAATGAACATATGTACCACTATTTGTCACTTGCATTTTGGTATGAATATTTATGAGTAGAATTCCATAAAAAAATTAAAAACAAATGTTTTCTTCTAACCATATTGATTTTATCGTGAGATACATCTTTTGTCTGTGTTCTAATTGAAATAAAGTCAAGATTGACCATGTCCTTGAGAGATGAAAGACGTCTCCCTCAATAGAAATCAACATAGTAGAAGAAACCATTTGTTTTTAGTTTCATCACGCAAAAACTAGTTTGATAGAATGAATAAGGGCTACCTCAGGATAGGGGTCACTTTAAGGGGACATTGAAATATTAGGTCTTAGCTAGTTACGTAAGAGCTGAACTTTAATACAAATTACGTCTACTAAATAATTTGACTAAATTTCAAACTTCTAAATATAATATAATATACCTAAGAATATAATATTAAGGGAAATGTCGTTTTCTATGTATCTACTTTTATTTATTTATCAGTTGAACTTAGAATAAATTATGTACTACTGCTATTAAAATAATAAAATGAAATCTACGTGTGCGAAGAAATTCCGGGTTGGCTGGAAGAGATCACTTATGCGATAAGCTCGCTTTTTGGGCTTTTTTGTAAGCATGGTATACTTGTATACATCATAATATTTATCCAATAAAGTTTTTATTTATGCATTATTTATTTATGCGAATAGTGGAGTTTTTTTTGATTTTTTTATTTCAGAAATTACGTCTATAAGCCTTTTACACGATAAAATAAAATAAAGAAATAACAATGATACAAAAATGGGTAAAATAATTCACAGTAAATGTTTACAATAAAACAATTCATAAAACATACATACATGTAAATCAATAAATACTCTACGATCTTATTAATGATAATAAAAAGTAAAAAAAAAACTATTAAAAATTGAAGACGTTATAAATACGATTAGTTGGAAGTAGGAAGACATCGCATCTTAGCGATAAACTCGCCCTCTGTACATTGAATTGTATAACTGATATTTATACGATACTGTTTTATTTTGTAATATTGTAACCAATATACAGTGAAGAATAAAATAATAATAATAAAATTAAAGCGATGAGGTTTGTTACCCATTCTGAATGTCTTGACTTATTGTTGGCATGGAAAGGACAGCTTACATGTTTATTGCATGGAGATAGTCTACTAGCTATTCTACTTGTGGGATGCGCCGTGATGGTATAGTAATAGTAGTAGGTAGTTAAATTTACGAAAAAAACCTCATAAAATTGTTAATAAAATGTAAAAAAAACATCTACTTACGTTCAATAAAGCAATGTGGTTTATAAGATTATAACAGAGATACCCATCTGCTGTTTTTCCCATGGTAAATACAAATTAATAATTAGATATTATATTATATATTACGATTGGATAAAAAAAACGAATTATTTTTGGAATGTGAATTAAAAAAAAATTATGGGAGGTCAAAATTTTTACCATGTCCTTTATGGTGTCTTATCTTCTATTTGTTCAAAAGCCCTAGTCTTTGTGATGCAAGCTTTTAGAACAATTTCAAGCTTCAAGGAATAAAAAGATCTATCTTATACAAACTCCATTACCTGTTCTAAGTTTACGTATTCTAAAATATGCAGACAAGAAAATTACTACTTAACGTAGCCTGCATGCGCCACTCAGAGATAATTACTATTGTTAAGTTAAAAAGCAAGATTATGAATATACAGTACACCTAAGGCTGTTTCTCAAGTCAAAAAACCGCAACGTAATTACTATGCACATACAAGCTAAGATAATGTGGTAAGATTCCATTTTGTAGCTGGTTGCTTATTAAAAGCAGTGTTACTTACGAGCACTTACTTACTGTACGAGTATGTAGAGTTACAAAGAGAGTACACTATCTCGTTTGAAATCTTCTGCACTTGATAGTGGTTTCGAGCCAGGTTCATTCTAAAGAATCGGTCTCCCACTGTTTTTCGAAAGCTTTTGAGTGTCCTGTAAAAGGCAGAAGGTGTTTGAAAAGTGAACGATATTTTATATCTCAAACTCAGAGATGAGGTTTGCCACCTTATATTAAAGTCTTATTTTTTAATTGCCACGAAGAAGGAATCTGCTAGCTACTAAATTTTTAGCATTATATGCCGTGATAGTTTGGTTCAGAGAATGAAATAAATAAATAAAATTTTCTGAACGTTAAATGGTCCACGTAGTGAGTAGTACCTCGTAGAGAGTTTCTCTTCCAAGGGGTTGTAATTTAGGGAAGGTTTTTGTCGAGGATCGGGTTTAAACCAAATCCTAAAACTTCCCTTTGAATAATTATTGTGTCGTTGATTCTGTATGATATAGGAGCTTAGCTCCAAAAACATCCAGAGAAATGTGGTGGGAAACACTTAAAGGTCCACATCTGCAGTGATAATAGAATTATTAATTGATTTTCCGTAAATTTTTGGATATTTTTTGTAATCAAAATAATATCTCAAGTACCTATCTTAATTTCGAGAGAACTCAGAGAGAAACATTTCATTCATTTATAAATAATACTAAAAATGTGTTAAGAGTCGACTGTTTAAGTATCCACGAGTATAACTCGTTGTTCCATACGACTATTATCACTTCATTTGTTACGTCATAAAATGGAAAATCTTATTACCACTCTACTTCTTTCCGCGGGGAAATGAAAGATAAAAGCTTATACTCCCGCAGTCACGTAACAATGCATACTTAGACCTGTTTAACTAGCCATGTGTATCTAATATGAGAATAGAGTTGGCCATGAGTATACCAGGACCTTACTTTCAAAACACGATCATGCAATATTGATATCGTAGTTTCTGAATATTGTAGATGTAACACTAACCAACTGTTTTTCTCAATCTTTCCCAATAAAATTTGCATTGTATATAATCATATTTTATTTTATCTACTAAGGCATAGTATTTAACTAAAAACACGGCATGTATTAGATTCAGTTTGACAATGACTTTGTAAGTCGAAACCAGGTTAATATTATCAACAAATACAGTAAATTTAGAACAGTTTGTTTATTTCTTTAAATTAATGTAGAGTTTTGCAAAAAAACGTCAGCTGATTCGATATCCTACAAATTGACAAAAATAAAGTACACACAATGCACAATTGATAGCTGGCAATAATTTTTCGTCGAGAGTAAGAATTCTTGGGTAGAGTCTCGGTTTCATGCACGAAGGCTACGCGGTTCGATCTCAAGTGCCGGCAAACGCTCGTTTCTCGACACAAGTTTTTGTTTACTGTGAAAGGAGTCAATCAATCAATCAGTCATTGCCCTCAACGCTCCTCTCGGAAGCACAGGGCAGAAACCAGCCTCCTCCATTCAGAGCGTCTCTGCGTAAATTACGTCACCTCTTTCCACGACATTCCCTGCGTTCTGATGTCGTTGTCATAGGAACGATGTATTGTGAAAGATGGACGCCCAGGCCGGCGGAACCCTTGCGGACGGAAGAACAGTGCTCTTTTTGGCCAACTATGTATCATTGGGCATTCTCAGAACATGTCCCAGCCAGGACCATCGTCTCTCCTGTATTACGTAGATTACAGGTCTCTGCTGGGTGCGCCGGCGCACAGCATCATTTGTAACATGATCATACAATTTGACATCCAAAATCCTTCTAAGACACTTGTTTTCAAAGCTTAGTATCTTCCGCTCTAAAGGAGTATAGTTTTGTATTTGGGTTTATAACAAAAACCCATTTAAAACAAGTCACCTACATAGGTATAATTAAGTCAGAACAATGATAATTTCTGCTTGTGTTTGACGTGTCACTTAGCCAGGCATAAGAGCTGAAATAACAATATTATTATTCCGTGTTTACGAGTACCGATAAGAGAGCTTTCTATGCTTGTATTACATCCTATCCATTTCAGACATTCAGACAACCTCACTGTGAAATACTTTGCTATGTCGCTACGTAATATTGTTCGAGTTTCCTAATACATATTCTTTATAATATTAAAGCTTAGTAACTCGGACAAGAAGGTACAATAGAACCACAATATTCGTTCCCAAAGTTGATGACCGATGTTCATACAGATTTAATAGTAGACAGAAAGAAAAAAAACTTCTGCAGACAAGAGCACTTTTACACAAGAGCATACACAAGTAAACCAAAGTCAAGAGTCCTGAAACTAAAATTTTGTGAGTAACTAACGAAAAGTTAAATAAAGTTTTGAATATAGCGAAATAATTATTTTATCAACTTAAGAAGGTTTTTATTTTTTTGAAGAATATAGAAAATCTCAAAAAATGAAATAATTTCTCTCAATTAAAGAAGACATATCGTTTTAGAAGAATTAAAATAATATTCAAAACAATAAAAAAATCTTCTTTAAAGAAATTAAGATACCTACTTAGTTTTATTGAAGAAAACTGATTTTCTTAATGCAAGGAAATATTCATAACTCAAAAAAAAAATACTTGAATTATTTGAGAGATTTGAAATTCTTGGATTGAAAGAATTAAATTAGCCTACTTTTTCTGTGTATAAACCAGAAAATCAAAGAAAAAATTGTAATGCGACCAATCGAATCATGCGACCAAAAAATAATTTCATATTAATCAGTCATAGAAAAGTGTATATAGAATATATATACAATACTTACGTACAAGAGTGAGAAAGTCCATTACTATCTTAATGTCTTGGAGTGAAACAGCAAGCGTCTCTATCAATTTTTATAAAATATGTTTTCGAATTTTGTATTTTTTTATGAAATAAGAAGATAAATGTCTTAAAATTTGATAAAGATCACAACAATATAAATGTAAATGTACAACATTTTTTGCACATTCTTTGGGTTATGTCACATAATAATAATAGTTTATTAAACACAAATATCATTTACAATAATCGAACAATAAAATAATACATTTTTTTTCCTAATACAATTACTCCCCTAAATTGAGCGTAGCTCGTGCTTTGGGGAGAATTATTTTATACTATATAAGCAATTAAAACAAAAAAAATAGCAATCAGAAAGAAGACATACACATACAGTTATAATGTTCCGACTAGAAATTCTACTTAACAAGTTTAATCATAGCATATAGATCAAATCAGAAATATACAAGAAAATCATATCAAAAAAAAACAAACAAAAATCAAAAAAGAGTCATACCATAATTATTTATGTATTCAGTCTCGTTCAATAAATCTTTTGACAAACTTTTTAAATTGCTGCAGGTCAACATTATCATAATGCAACCATAATTCTCATGAAAAATGTTGAAAACGACTAATTGTCAGCTACCGCGGGATTGGCATGCACGTATTTTTGACCATAGTCACTTCGCGCATCGTAGAGTTAAATAAAAAAACAAGATTAAGATCGTATTTAAATTATGTCATGAGTAACCCTGCGGTAATAGTTTTTTTGTCTCATTGGCAGCAACTGCTAACTCTATAATTTCCCGTTTGGAATTATGCAGCAGGTGCTAACAGTTTTGCGACAATTTCTGTTACGTAGATGATAATATAGGTTTCATTGTAGATAAGTATAAATTGAATGGTAGAAAGATACCTAACAATGTACGTAGACTTGAAGGCGAAATAGGTGACTTTATATGTATATATATTATTATTCTGTCCAGTTTACGTGGTCTCTCGGTGTTTTTCAAGGAAGATTAAGTTGTTGAAAGTTTACGACAGCAATTGCTGTGAAATGTAATACGTCTTATTCACAGAGAAAAAGCTTGTGAACGGTAATATTAAATGAAGAAAATTTCTTCTCCGCCTCCCATTCCGAAATTGTCATTCTCATTTTTAACAATTTCACGTATTTGGTCTATTAACTATCCTTAATAAGACGTTCAGGATGGAACGGTCTATTTCATGAAGATGTTAAACGTAGTTTTCGAATTTAACAGGATTTTTTAAACCTGCGTTAGTGAAGATATTAAGAATATTACTCAACAAACAACTCATCCACACAACCAACAGACTGTGCAAACTCCTTTTAGTAGGAAATAAAAAAGGTGTTTCGATTCCTAGGAATCGGCTCAGGCTGGCTTAAGTGCACTTGACATGTATGCTCAATATCGAAATGTTGTCGAAATATTGGTTTAAAATAGAAATTGGTGGGGTTGGTGAACTTAACATGGGTAAAGTGCACGTAAGCTAGCCTTAGCCGATTCGTTAGTATCGGAACACTTTTCCTGTTTCCTACTAAAATGAGTTTGCACAGAGTTTGTTAATTGTGTGGATGGGGTGTTTGTTGAGTAATATTCTTAATGTCAATAAATGTTAAGTTCCTAGAAATAATTGTGTCGTGTCGATGTTTAGGTTGTAGAATTCTGTAATGAAATTAAGAATAAATATATTGTAACTAATTTGTCGATTTTTTATTGATGTCTTTCACATTTCAATTTTTAGAACTCAGAAATATTAGAAATAATAAAAAATTCATTCTAATTTCGGTATTCCCACTCTTTTGTGTAAGTATTCCAGATTTCTATAGAAAGCAGACACTCGTAAAGCAAAACGAATAAGGCAGGTATAGGCAAGTAGCTAATCATTACCTAGAAAATTAACCAAGCCTGTCTTATTCATGACGTTTTTATTTATTACAGTAGGCCTAGTCAAAACGCATTTAAGCGTTACGTTTTCGATTCGTTTTCGTTCAAACAAGACGAGGTTGCGAGAACGCGTCAATTTTCGTAGCTGTTTTTGTATTTTAGCTCCAAAAATTGACGCGTTCTCGCAACGTCGTCCGCGTTTGAACGAAAACGAAACGAAAACGTAACGCTTAAATGTGTTTTGACTAGGCCCACTGGTGTAGGAAGACCTCAAACATAAATACAAGTTATAGCGGAAATGTTTTGGAGATGCCTATGTGCATATGGAGCGTAACATATGAGAAATAAGTAAGTAAGTAAGTATAAAGGGAAAGGTCGCATTCCTCATAGGTATACCGAGTCTTTAGTGTGATTCGCCTGCTGACATGGTGAGACTTTTCAATGGATTTCTAAACATGAATGCTGATGCGGTTGTACTTCTATGATTGTGAGCTTATCTGTTTTGCTGACGAAGATAATAAGAGTGACGCATGTATGTAAGTGATAATACTTGAATACATAGTCAAAACTGACCAAATACACCAATATTGGTTATTAAAAATAAGCCATATCTGTACAATGTGAGTTTTTGTTTTTGAAATTCCAAATACAAAACATAATTATTCTTCTAATTAGTACTACTACTATTACACCATCATGACATATTCCACAAGTGAGGTAGCTAGCAAACCAGCTGCGTGTCATCAACATGTGAACTGTCTTCTATATACCAACAAACAATTAAAATATTCAGAATGGGTGGCAAATTTCGTCGCTAAATTTAAGAAAAAAGAATTTCTTAATTTTTTGGAACTCCTGTCTTTTTTAGTTGAGACCAACTGTTTGCTGGGTGCTTCAGGGAATTTGTGTATCTTTGAAATTAATTTTTTCTCTTTTTTTTTGCATTTCGAAGGCGAGTTAATCGCTAAAATCTGATGTCTTAACAACTGACCAGCAGAGCTACTCTTGACAAAACTAAACACGATCTTAATCTAGTCTTGATCTTGATCATACGACGTGACTATTGGCCAAAAATACACGTAAACCGATCGCGCGTTAGCGGTAGCGCGGTGTTTTTGACCATTGTCCCTTCGTGCGTCGTATGATCAAGATTAAGACTAGATTAAGATCGTGTTTAATTTTGACAAGAGTAACCCTGCTGGGTCAATTAATTTTATTCAATATTTGCAGTTTCACCCCTTCCACCTTAAAAAATGTGACAAACTTAACTTAACTGAAGTCAACCTTGTAGTGACTAAAAATGAGATAAACTTAACTTAACTGAAGTCAACCTTGTAGTGACTAAAAATGAGATTAACTTAACTTAACTGAAGTCAACCTTGTAGTGACTAAAAATGAGATAAACTTAACTTAACTGAAGTCAACCTTGTAGTGACTAAAAATGAGATAAACTTAACTTAACTGAAGTCAACCTTGTAGTGACTAAAAATGAGATAAACTTAACTTAACTGAAGTCAACCTTGTAGTGACTAAAAATGAGATAAACTTAAGCTTAGAAATATTTTGAGGATAGTGAATTAAATAATTAATCCAGTAATCATTGATGACTTACTTACTCTGCTTAGAAGTAGTCTCGTATTACTTTGCGGGTAAACGGTATTATAAATTATTATCTCATATGTATGTATGTAAGTCTTCAACATTAGGCAACAACTTCCTTCAAGTAATTTGCATAATGGTTTCACTCCTAAATTTATATTAATTAAGCAGTACAGAATCTCACTGAAATAGGACTGCGGGGGTTCTCATAATGATAATAAAAACTAACTCAAATTATAATATATTATAAACTCTACATATGTAAATTTAGCACGTGAAACTAAACCAAACCAAGTTTAAGTAGTCTATATTTATTATGTTAGTAGTCGTTGGTTCATCTTACACGAGGTTGTTCTTTCGATATGAGATATGTGACCTTTTTTTTAATTTCATAATTATAATAAAACATTTAATACAATGATACAGTGACTCCAAATCTATTAAAACAGATTTCTCGGCGCGTTCCTTTCCAATCTAACCAAAAGCAGCGAACATATACCTAATAACTATAGTATTTACATAATCTCAATTGTATACAAATCCACATTTCAGAAGCCATTCCTATACAAGCCTTTTTGTTGCAATCTTACTATCAGATTTCTTAATAGATGTCGGAATCATATTAAGCAATTTAGACCATCCTGAATGTCTTGTTTTTTATTGCCATGTTCATCACATCTTCAAGGCTTCAAGCGGTACGGCACCTCTATGCCTCGCTGAATTTTGTACTGTCGATGAAACTCTGAGGCAATCACTGCGCTCAGCTTTTACCACTGTCAACAAACCTGGGGAACCTAATATGGCAAAAACCTCCAAATTCACGGAGAGGAGCTTCAGTGTCACGGAGCTACTACTTGGAGCAGATTACCAGCGAATCTAAGACAGAACCTTTTACTTCTACATTCTGGAGAGCGTTGAAGACATCACTGTTCAGGAGAAGTCCCGCGGATGTTATGTGTGGAAGTACTAAATACTGGGTCTCGGCGAGCACAGGCAGGGGTCCTCCGCTCCATTGATGTCTTTCTTTCTCCTAACCGTTTCTGTCCCTAACCCTTCCCTTACTGTTTCCAATGATTTATGCACATGATTGGTGGATTTTCGGACTCGGCTGTGTATCTATAAAATTTTCATTTTCTTTTTTTTCTTTCACTGTAGTATGTAGGTACTTGGTAAGATTTATTTTGTAATGTGACAGCAAATTTTGCTGGTTTATATGCCAACTTTTTTTTATCTATTTGTACTATGTATTGTAATAACTGTATGTTTGTGAAAATTAAATAAATTATAAAAAAAATATAAGTGTTTTTTTTATGTTCATTAATTTAACACGAACTTCCACTAAGTACCGTCGGTCGACAAAATTAATAATTATATTAAGATGATCCATTTTTTCTGATGATTTCAAAAGTTGGGAGAAATTTGAGATCAAAAATATCGAAGAGGCTAGGACTAAAAATACATTTAAGTTGCTTCAAAAAATGTGTATATTTTTCAATAAAAGCTAGAAATTATAAAATAGTCCTCTTAATGCACTTCTATTATCACTGCTGTAACAAAAAATAAATTTTTGTCTATCATAAGTAGGATCTTGCTACATTCTTTACAGCATAGGCGGAAAGGATCGAGCGCCACTTACTACGATACAATGCTCATGTTTTTCAATTCCTAAAACCAATTTCCAATTCCTAAAGTATTTTTTCAAAACATTTGAACTTTGGAATTTTAGTGTTCCCATCCCACCCATCCTGAAAGTCTTAATTTTTGGCACGGAGAGGACAGCGAGCATGTTTATTACATGCAAGTAATCTGCTGGCTACCCCACGTGTGGGATATGTCGTGATAGTGTATATAGATAGAATTTTTTTTCTTTTATGTTTTTCTCTTGTCGTTGGATATTCTCAAATCCTGAAACAGCCTAGATTATTATTTTCAAAAAAAGATATGTCAAAAAAAGTATAGATTAACCATAAAAATACTAGTACATATCGACTGTCTAGTTCCACAAAACAACAAGTCAAAATTTTCATAAATTTTGATTTAATTGGTATATAATTCAAAAAATTAACTCCTTTTCTATTAAATCCACAAACAAATAACTATACATATAAAAATGCACGGTTCTCTTTATACATTAAATATTAAGTTAATGATAAAAAATTATGTACCTATTTTCAATTCCACAAATAAATATTTCGAATTGTTTAACTATTGAACGGAACAAAGGCAACATAGTGCGATTATCATATGGTATATTTAAACTTTTTGTTGTGTTTTTAAAAAATAACAAAAAAAAAAAAAAACAAAACTACGAAAATGGCGATGTATCGAATATAAGACATTTGGACTTGTTGAGTTCTGGAACTGAACAGTCGATATATTTTGGGTTTTAGTCACATGAAATCCTAGGTCCATTTTCAATTGCTGATCCCAAAAATATCGACACGTACATATGTATATAATATAATGTATGTAACATAGTTTAGCATTGAAAGGAAACTAAGTCACAGAACCTCGTAAAAATCTCTTTTAAGGTTCTTTTTATGGCACATAAAAGGTTTTACTAAAATGAATAATAATACTCATCTGTGATGTTGAAACAGCAAAGTCACGATTATTTTTTGTAAGCTTTGATAGAAAAATAAACATTTTCATAGTGAAATTGTTTGTGGTCTTTGTAACTTCATTATAATAATATCTTACGGATGAAATAGTTTTGATATACATAGGATAACCGTTCTTCATGTCGTCCGTAATGTGGTGTTCATACGAGGCGATGTAAAGACCTGACGATTTGGCTTGCATAAAAAACAAAATATCGTCGGTCGTCCCAATGGATCGTGAAACGTGTTCACACAGTCCACCGGCATAGATTCAATCTGTCAGATGCGTTTTGATTTAAACGTTGTTTTCGACGTCGAGGTGGAGATCGCGGAGTGTTTATTATTAGTTGAAAATGTAATAGTAGAGGTTATTAGCCACCTTTCAACTAAGGAAACAAACGCCATAAACAAACAATAAAGATAACAACTGTCACCAAACGGGAAACATTATACAATTTATAGGTTATAAAGTTTTTACCATAGATACGGATGCCGCGCACATCTACGCATGGACGCATCGTTCCACCAACGAAAAATGTTGAAAGGTGGTCAAATTGAGACGATTTTTTTTTTTTTTTGTTTAGATTGCCGCCCAGTACCACAAATTATGTTCGGGGCTCATTTGTGAGACGTACTTGTACGTTGTATAATAGATCATATATAAATCTTGATTTCTTCTCGATCAGCAAGGCAGAGTTCAGAAGGGGTGTAAGGAGTACACTGAATTCTTGATTCTAAAGAGAGACAGAGATTCGATCAATTCATAATTTGAACTATTTTAATCTCAATTGTTTTAATTCTTAATTATTATATATTCTTATAAATTCTATTGTAGTGTAATTTTAAGCTTCTCATTTTCACGGGGTTTGTTTTGATTTTTGCATTTGATATGGGTGGGGTGAGTTTGTGTTATAACTGTTTACTTGCAACTTTACTTGTTCGTCATACGCTTCGGTAATTTGCGGGACCTTGATTGGTTTGTTTTCTGGAAAAATATGACTGTTAATATTTGTTAATTTAAACTGTTTGTGTCCTTTAAGAGGAATAAAATAAAATATCGTTTTCACTGGTTTTAATCGTTTCGGACTAACTGTCTATTTGTTTACACGGTTCAAAGGGCTTACGATATTTTGGTTTTCTGACGATATTCGCCTCGTGAGAACAACGTTTTATGGATATAGGATAATAGTTTTGATATAGGATAACCGTTCTTCATGACGTCCGTTTATAAAAGGCGAGCGTTTTTTATGATGAGGCGAATTGTAGATAATATTCAAGCGTATTACAATTTACCGACGCGTTTAATAAAATGAGTATCTAGTCAAATTGTTAAATTTAAGTTTCACTTCTCACCATCATCAGTGGGCCTAGTCAAAACACATTTTAGCGTTACGTTTAAATGTGTTTTGACTAGGCCTACAGGTTTGTCCCTTTTGGGAGGATTTGATGTTTTCACAACATTCGGCACTGGCGATTCTCGAGCTCACGCCCTTTGAACGCCAAATAACAAGTTTCTGGACACCTCATCTCGGGTTTCTGTTACCTACTCACCAATTTGTATGTAGGTAGGTATTATTAGCTTATTCGATGTTATTTATCTTTTATTACTTGTGCTATTCTTGTCATGTTTTGTGTCGTTTTTATATAAATTTGTCATTACTTTGCACTGGTTTTTGCCTCATTCCTAAATTGAAGATGTTAATTATTATCTTATTCTTTCGTTTTCTATGAAGGTATATTAACCACTGCTTACCCACTTGTGGAATAATTATTTAATTGGAATTGGAAGAATCAAGACTAATATTTTGATAAACAGCACCATGTGGTGGTGAGAAATGGAACCAATATTAAATTTTACCAATTAACTAGTCATTTTGTAAAACGCCTCCGCTAAATATTGTAATATGCCTGAGTGTTTTCGTCGTTTTATAAAGAGCTCACAGTTTGTAAATAGATGACGTCGTTTGTAAACAGATGGATTCTTCCAAATGACTACGACATAATTATACAATATGTAATAGTTAAGATATAGATAATTTAATTTTAAAGATGTGCTTTATGATAGGGGTCTCTAGACCAGGGCTTCTTAAACTTTTTTATATAGCGACCCCCTTCAAGCTTAGGAAATTTTAAACGACCCCCTCCTCCATATAATGAAATATATATTAACCGTAGATGTAGATGTAATGTCGCACTATTTTACAATGTAAATAAAATAAGGATTAAAGAATACGTACCCATTCATTTCACATATATATAATTGGAAACGTTGACGGGATATCGGTCGTAATAAAACACAATAAATAGAATGACATAAAACTATATATATATTTATTCAATAGAAAAAATAAACTTTTGTAACAATTTTTTTATAAGAAAACATAAAACTATATCTATATATTCAATATAAAAAATAAACTTTTGTAATAATTTTTTTAATAAATACATATTATTAACATCAAACAATATTAATGTGACCCCCTTTCAGTAGTCTCGCGACCCCCCTGGGGGTCGCGACCCACAGTTTAAGAAGCCCTGCTCTAGACTTTTCAGTATAAGGGTTATACCGATAACCCTAATAAGCTTCAAGGGCCAAAACCGTTTGAATTGTCGAGAATCATTGCAAGCACACTTGCTAAATTCAAGGAACAGCTATTGTGACCGTGATACTTGACAAAATCTTGGATTTTTGGGATAAAAATCATATGTGTAATTGAGGTTACATTATGTACATACATACAAATACGGTACTCTTTTCCTGAACATTACTATTGAGGGTGAAACTGCGAGATTTTCAATGTCAGTATGATTCTTTTCAATTTTTTGTTAGCTATCTACGAGTAGCTTAGAAAAGAAGAAAAGCTATCTAGCTTAGAAAGAAAAAAAAGTGGCCGGTGCTAGAATGAACGGTGCACGTCTTCAAGCCGTTGAAAGCAATGTCAGTGTGTCGAACATGGCAAGAATGCTGGTGCACAATACCATTCTGTTACCGACACTCATGTATGCTAGTGAAATTTGGACATGGTTGAAGAGGGATGAAAGTGGAATATATGCTGTGGAGGAAACATTGCGTGAGGGAGCACGGGTGCCCGATAACTACGTGGATCAAATTCTCAGAACGGCCTGTGTTGAGTAAGAGAAATCGACTTGCGTGCATGAGTGAAAGAAGTATGTAGGGACAGATCTACATGGTATTTCGTTCTCTCTGCCAACTCCACTTGGGATGCGGCGTGAGGGAATAGAATTTAATAGAATAGAATATGTAGCTTATGTTAAATTGACCACTTGTCAATTATATATACCTTATTAAACCAAGCTATTGTCATCTAGCTATTGTCAGCTAAAAGGTTGGTGCACTCTGCTATCTTAGTGCCAACACTTATGTATGCAAGTGAGACGTGGACATGGTTAAAGAAGGATGAAAGTGGCATAAATGCAGTGGAAATGAGATCGTTGAGAAGGATGTGTGGTAAAAGTCTAAAAGATCGTGTGCGTAACAGTGATATACGAAAGGAATGTGGAATGAAAGTTGGTGTAATAACAAGGATGAAGGTAAATAAGTTAAGATGGTTTGGGCACGTGGAAAGAATGAATGAGGACAGAATGACTAAGAAGATATATTTGGCTGAGAGGAATGGTGCTCGGAGACGTGGACGTCCGAGGATTAAATGGCAAGATCATTTAAATCAAATCCTACAGGACGGTCACGTGTTGAGCACATTGAACAGGAGAGCATGCATGAGGAATTGTATGACAGTGACGGAAGCGAAAGATGTATGCACGGATAGAAGGAAGTGGCGCTCGATCCTTTCTGCCTACCCCGCGAGGGAAGCGGCGTGATGGTATGTATGTATTGTCATTTTGTGTTTTTTCTTATCCAATTTATCACAGAAACAATAAGCCATTAGCTGTTGCGGGCCGTATTGATAAAAGTGGCGCGTTGGATTTAGCTCGTGGGCTGTAGTTTGGAGACCCTTGATCTATGATTACGAGTTAACTGACAAAGGTTTACCTTTGTTATTATAATAAAGCATGAGTCGAGCTATTACTTGAGCTACAGAATTGTGAGGAATAAAGTATTTCATTACCTACTCTCTTCTCTTTAAAGTTTTTCATTACTTAATAAGCGCTCTTTGTATAATAATTACTAGCAAAGAGGAACTCAACAGACATAATTAAATATGAACTGTTTCATTTCCTTACGTATAATTTTTACTATTATATTTAACAAGGATCCTTATTACATCATAGTTATAAATAAAGTATAAAGCTGTTTCTGATAGTAGCGTACAAAAGAAATTAAGTTTCAATAAATGGTAAACAATTGTTCTTATTAATGGAGAATATTTATCTCCATTCTGTGTTCTCAAAACAAGCATTAATAGCTTAATGAATAAATTTATACAAATTAATAAATAAGATTTTATTTTTAAGTATTTTTTTAATCGAGAGGATAATTAGCATGCTTATAATATGCAGATAGTTTATTTTTATTTATCTCTTGGTGTAACAATATGCTTAATTTTTATTTAGAAAACAATTGATGATGATTTTTTATAAACAATAAAGTGTTATTATTATTATTATATATCAAATACAGTAAAACCAAAATATAGGGACGCCAGGGGGCAGGCAAAAGGCAGACATCGTGGCAGCGCAATATACAAGATTGGACTGGAATGAGATGTGTGGAGGAGTTGTTCCAGACAGCGCAGGATCGAGAAGCCTATGCCAGAGTGATCGCCAACGTCGGGGGACCTGACAGGGCACTTACAGAAGAAGAAGTTAGATAGATAATAATAATTATTAGAAGTCATCTGACTCTATGTTGAGCTGAGCTCTATGGATGTATTATGTAAGACAACTTTTTAAATATATATATCTGGGTTTTGTTATAAACCCAAATACAACCTTATACACCTTTCACAGTAAGCTACTAAAAGCTTGTGTCATGAAAGGGGAGTTTGCCGGCACCTGGTATCGAACCACGGATCCCTTGTTCACGAGACCAAGACTCTACCTCCAGGCTGCCGACGAACTCTTTGTATGTACGTATGTACGTCTTTGTATTCTCGTGGAAATAAATCATAGATGAGTTTTCCCTACAAAAAAATGGAACAAAAGTAAGCTAAGCCGTAAATTCTAAGCTTGTTTAATCCATGTAAAATAATAATGATGATCATAGGTATGTATATTATGTATTTAGGTTTGGATGAAAAATGTGCAAAAAATATTTCAGCTTGTTCAGAACGTAATCACGGTGCGGTGTAGAGTTTTATTTTATAAGAGAGAAAAAGAGAGGTTCTTGAAAAACGCCTTTGTTCAGCTAGTTGCTGGGTTGGGTAAAAGGGTTACGTCAGGTAATTTTTAAGAATAGGTATACTTATTATTATTATTATGACGCTATAAATAAATTCTAGACTCGCCTACCCTCACTCCATCGTATCAAATCAACTGATAGGTACCGTAGATAATAATATTATTATATCATAGATGTTTATTAATTTATCAATTGTGTCGGTGCACACGTAGTAGAATTCCATAATTATGTAATTTGAAACAAGTGTTTCTTTCTACTATAGACTATGGATTCCGAGAGAGACGTCTTTTGACTTATCAGGTCAGTAGGTCAGACAATGACTTTATTTAAAATCCTGAATGGCATGGTTGATTCTGCGAGACTATTGGGTGAAATATCATTCAACTGTCCAACGCGTGTTGTTTGTTCACAACGTTTGTTTCGACTCCCTATAAGCTGTACAAACTATGTTCAGAATTCTTTCTTGAAGCGAGCTTGCTCTGTCTATGACTCATTTTTCCAGGGTCTTGATTTGTTTGCCATGAGTTTGAGAGGTTTTAAATTGTCTGTGTCCGATGCGTTGAGGACCTCATTGATTCCGCTTCCACCTAATTAGAATTGATGGTGTTAAATTTGTTTGAGGGATGACGGTGACCTGCTGTAGGGTCTTTTGTTTGTAAATTTCCGATTTCTATTTTCACATATTATCTGATTGCTATTTCGTTCGTTGTGTTTCGATTGCCCTTAATGTCGTGTATTATTTAAATCAATTCTTTTTATGTTTAGTATTTGTTCTATATGGTATTGCATGTTTTGTTTTATAGGTGGCAATAACTAATTTCTTGCATGTGTTGGATAATATTATTCCTATTTGCTTATGACAAATTTTACTATTGAATTTTAAATGATGTTAAATTTTGAATTTTAAATTTTGAGAGATTTATATGATATTTTTATGTTTTTAATTTTATTTTTCATGACTCATTGTATTGTTTTTATTGTTTAATCCTGCGATTATTGCTTTGTGAGCATTATTCTATTAATTTTGTTAACATAATTTACTCTATTCTATTGTAATTGTTGTTTGTTGATTTTATCTGTTGTGTTTAGTTATGTATGTTTTGTAGAGCACATAAGGGTAATATAGGGATCTTCACTGGTTTGCTTATTGCTAAATATGTTAAAGACCATTGTATTTTTTGTATCAACTGTATGTATCCTGTAAAATTGAAATAAATAAATAAATAAATAATGAATTTCTTTTGTAGTAAATACTATATAGGTAACCAGATGAATAGTTGTAAAGAATTCAGATTGATAATGACCTGATACGTCGAAAGACGTCTCTCTCGGAATCAATAATATATAGTAGAAAGAAACACTTGTTTCAAATTACATAATCATAGATTTTTGTTTTTAATATCTAGACAGAGCTTACTGTGAAAGGTGTATAAGGTTGTATTTGGGTTTATAACAAAACCCAGATATATCTTTTTAAAAAATAAAAAAAAAAATAAAACCTAAAATTAAATGAAACTTTTTTTAATATATAAAGAACGAAAAGCTTGTTTCAAACGGGTTCATGTATTTGAAATGTGTAAAAAAAAAACGGATCCCTAAGTACTTACAATGGTTCCTGATAACTTTTTATCAAATTATTATGTAGGTAGGTAGTTATATGTATAACACGTTTGTTTGCGACAAAGTAGAGACACCCTGTCCAAATGTGTTAACTGTTGAAAATGGGAGTTCCTTGCCTATTAATTAGGAAGTGTGGAAACGTTGGTACCATAACTAGACTCCCAGTAGTGTTCTTCGGGGTCTCTATTATTACAAATGACTGTACACCTAATGTATCACAACAGTTCTCTTGTTGTTTTCAATGATAATTAGAGATGAAACTGCTGATATCCGGTATTCGACTTAGATTTAGTTTCCGGTTATATAATATTAATAATTTATCAATTTATTCTTCTTATGACAGAGTATAGGAGATTAATCTGAAATTTTCTCCATTCAGAGTGTCTTTGTACCAGCTGAATCAAATCTTCCCACAATATTTCTAACGTTTTGGTATTGTATATTTATTTATATTTATTAATACAGTGAACGGCCATAAAAGCCTTTAACAAAAAAAGTAATACACAAATATTAACAAAGTTTCTGCCAGTAAAATACTTGTAATATCAATGAGCATATCAATGGCACCATAAAAAAATAATTATTGTGAATATGGTAGTATCATGAAAAACATATTGTGCAAATAATACAAATAAAAATTAGAATACAAGTAGGTATATTAAAACCTATACATACACAATTATAGTTAGATGCAAACGCTATAGTCCAGGCCGAACATGTAGTGAGTACCAACGCTGCAGTAGGTACCCACAAGTGACAATATTTTGCTGGGAGTTTCGGATGATGGATACGATATACGGCGCCCTTGAGGTCATGTTATGAGTAAACAGCGCTTTACAAATTGTCCATTTATATATATAATATTAAATTAATACCCAGCATGTAACAAAAATACTGCCGAATATATTAGGAAAGATGTAATGTGGAACAGGAAAGTCCTGGTCATTAGAAACTTGGTGGACAAATAAAACAGTGCTCTTTTTGGCCATCTATCGATGGGCATTTTCAGTAACACGTGACCCAACCAGGACCATCCTCTCTCTTGTATAACAGAGATTGCAGATCATTGCTGATAAGTGCGCTGACGAGTTGTAGGTATCATCTGTGGCACGTTCATACCTATTATCATCTAAGCACATGATTCTTCACTTTTGCGTCGACTTCCTCAATGCAAGTCGTAACATGTTAGATTTTTTCTTTTACTATTTGCGTAGTAATAGGTATCCAGTCTGGTTTCCAGTCAGCACTAATAATATCAGAAGAAAATCATATAGACCAGTGCTCCGCGACCTTTTCTCATCTACGGCACACCAAAATTCTTCCTAGAATTCCTCGGAACACAGTGGTCTTGAATATTAAATTAAAATTTCTACCCCTCCGTCGCTAAATTGATGAAATAGTACAGGAATTTGAAATCACGAAGTATTTTCTCACAGTAAGTATATTTTTCTACAATGTAACGGGTATTTGTACCGACGATTGTTTCTGTCAATATCAGATACTATTGTTACGTGTTTACATTTCTACCCCTCGTCGGTAAAGGAATTTGAAATATTTCAAAAACTCCTCGGTTTTCTTAAAGAATAATTACTGAATCATGAAGTATTTTAACTGCATATCCGATACTTTATCATCAACCAATTTTTCACACGACTATATAACTATAATGAAGTACCTACATAATAAAAAAATGCTTTTGACCGCGGCACACCGGTTGCGGAGCACTGATATAGACTACATAGGTTATTCTTAATTAAAAGAAAACAAATCGTGGAAGTATCCGGTTAAACGGTTATTTGTTTCAGCTCTAAAGCTAACTCTTTCATTTATTCATTATGCCACCTAGTATTTGTTACTCAACATCACTTTGTTTGTATAGATAATTACAAAGTAAACCCTTCCATTCCGATGTTACTACTCACCGTCTGCGTCTGTCTGAAACTTTCTGTTGAAATCTTATAGGTATCTATATAAAACATAGAACTAACTCTTTCTTTTTTTATTTTATTTTTGTTATTTTGATAATTGGATGTATTATTGAATATAACGGATTGTATAGGGTTTGTGAATGTATTTTTTTGATTAATGTAGGTACTTATTGTATTTAAATTTATTCTTCCGTGCGCAGGAGTTTCGTCGACCCGGGCGTCCCTCTTTCACAATACACCGTTCCTATGACAACGATATCAGAACGCAGGGAATGTCGTGGAAAGAGGTGACGCGATTGGCACAGACACTTTGAATGGAGGAGGCTGGTTTCTGCCCTGTGCTTCCGAGAGGAGCGTTGAGGGCGATGATTTAAATTTAAAATTTAAATTTTTACTTAAACTAGAGAAGAGCTATGTTTTGTTTGTTTTTATTTTTTTGTAAATGTGTTGAATGATTGTGTGATATTGTAAAGTTCGTCTGTATACTTATAAAGACAATTGCCTATATTGTATTAAAAAATAAATAAAAATAGAAAAAAAATGTACTCAATAAACAATGGAATTTTTAAAACGCTCGAAATATGTGATCAATCACATGATGAAATTTCATCATATTACATTATTTGGTAGTAGAAAATTAACGTTGTTATTAGATTGAACACAGTTGAATACAGTTTGTTTTTATGTTGGATTGAATTTTCAGATATGTGTTAAAAGTGAACAAGAAATAAAATTATATTTCGCAAATGAATACAATTATCTCCGTGATCATTCATATGGACCGAACGGAAACTGACTTAATTTTTTATTATAAAATTGCAAACTGTCCTCTCCGGGCCAACAAAAAGTTAAGACAATCAAGATGGGTAGCAAACCTCATCGCTGTGTTTGAGATGTAAAATGTCTTTATTTTTTAGAAGATTTGACATTTACAGGACACTTGAAAACTGACGGAAAAGAGTGAAAAACCAATTTTTTGCCGAGTTCTCCACGGAACAATATAATTTAAAAAACACTTATAATTTTCACTAAATTAAATCTTGTTAATGTCCAAAGTCTTGCGCTCTCGGTTTGTTAATGTTCTAATTCCTGCAAACTTTCCAATATTCGTTATAAAAAGAGCCCTGTGAACAATTATTCCATTTCATCCAACCCTAAGCTTTAGACTACTTTAAAGTATAATATTATACAGTGTAGGTTAGGTGTTCCTTTTTGAGGAACGTAAAAGCTAACAAGTTGAAAATGCTCGGCAGTAAGAAAAATATCACAGTATTTTTGAATATAAATTATATTATGCACTTATATTTGATACTTTCACATTGACTTCATTAATCACGAGCCAGTTTTCAAGAATTTCCGTTCTCATTATCAGGCTAATGTAAAGTGAAGAAATTACATTTTTTAGTAATATAAAGGTGCTAGAGTAAACGGTGAACTTCGACCCATTGTCAGCAATGACAATGTGTCGAACATGGCTAAAATGCTGGTGCACAATACCATTCTAGTACCGTCACTTACGTATGCAAGCGAGACATGGACGTGGTTGAAGAAGGACGAAAGTGGAATAAATGCAGTAGAGATGCGATCGTTGAGAAGAATGGTTGGTAAAACGCTGCGTGATAGAGTGAAGAATGAGGATATTAGAAGAATGAGCGGATGCAAAAAGACTGTTGTGGACAGAATGCGTGTAAATAAATTGAGATGGTTTGGTCATGTGGAACGAATGAAAGAGGAAAGAATGACAAAGAGGATATACTTATCTGAAAGAAAGGGTGTGAGGAAACGCGGGCGTCCGAGAACCACGTGGCTTGATCACGTGGATCAAATTCTCAAGGACGGCCGCGTGTTGAGTAAGAGGAACCGACGTGCGTGTATGAGGAACTGTATGAATGTGGAGGAAGCGAAGGAAGTGTGTAAAGATAGATCTGTTTGGCGTTCCGTTCTCTCTGCCTACCCCACTTGGGACACGGCGTGAGGGTATAGTATAGTATAGTATAGTATAGTAATATAAAATTAACAACATCCTTTGAAATCCTGTATATCTGGATAGGTGAATTTTTCCCAGCATTAGAATGTTATGTTTTTGTGTGATCATGACTGATCATAATATGGAAACTTATCTGATTGTATAATGCTGAAAAATGCGGATGAAAATTCTGCACCAGCGTTAAAAAAATATAAATGGAATATCTATTAAATATTTTATTATGGACCTACAATATTTAGATCGAAGTAACGTAAATACGTAGCCAGTCTTCTAGTCATTTACAACTTGCCCTCGGCCAAAAGCTCTTGTGAAAGCACTCTCATAATAATACCCAATAATGTTTTAACGGCGTAGTTACCAAGACGTGCAATGTTATAAAAATAACATGAGATGTTATTGACATGGATCGGAAGAATGAGATGGCTGAGAAATAAAACATGAGTACAGGTTTAACAAAAAAAAAAATTAATATATTCTAAAGACAAAAAGAAAAAAAAGAAAAACATAAGCATGAATTAGTATGGTTTCAAAATTAATCGGGAATCTATTACGAAATCTGTTGGTGGTTGCTTCAGACCCTGCCTCGGCTGAGGATGGTATGGCAGAGAGTGTCTTATATTGGGTATTTCCAGAAGTCGCCTCTCGTTGTGATAGTTGGGGACAGTACTGCTTAGTGGTCCATCAGAGTCGATGTTGTTCCGATGAAGTTCAGATGATGAATAATACCAGTACTGACTTGGTTGATGGTAGTAAGGGGCGCTCGCGCAGGGGTCGCTACTGCGCATGTCCTCCCCGCTCTGTAACCACCCCTCCACAAGGTTTTGGTGCTGCCCCAGAGAATGCCCACGTGATCCACGTTCTCTTTTTGATTTCACCATACGACGAAATGTATACATGTATAATAGGTACATGTATAATAGGTACTATATTATAAATAGGTACGATGTTTAATTACTAAAGGCGGGAAGACAGACACGATTTCGCCACACTGATGAAATAGGAATTTACTTAGGTATAGTTAGTGAGTTAGTTGGATAGCGAAAAAAAATAGGTATTAATTTATTAGTAGGTAAGGAGATTTATATTTTTGAATCATCAGCACAGCAAACACACGTCAATCTCGCCCACCCCCAGTTGATCCAAAAATATGAAATTGTGTTACATTATTACAAATATATGGAATTGGGTTACATTATTACAAATATATGGAATTGGGTTACATTATTACTGAAAATATGAAATTGTGTTACATTATTACATATATATAAAGAAGGGCGCCAGAGAATTTTTGTTTAATTGGGTAAATCCTCAAACCAATAGAAGTAATGAATGAAAATAAGCATGAAGATTAATTATAAGTTTCTGAATTCTAAAGCCACGTAATTTTTCACAAATAAGCATATTAAGAAACCAGAACATTCTGCAAACAACACACCCACATCTCGAGAAATCAATAGGCATATCTAGATAGCTCAAAATATCACATAATATTATAACTAATTTTTACCCAAACAATCAAAAGAGAATCAACATTCCTCGTCGTATACAATATTACATATTTTTATAACATATATATTTTTTTATATAATATAACGGGCAACAGAACAGTATTATTTTTCATTTCACAATTTTACATCATTTTATCTTTAATGTCAATAACTAACATAACATATTTTTATAATATAGACATCAGAACCTTTCACAATTTAACATCATTTTATCTTTAATATCAATAATTAACATTACATATTTTTATAATATAGGCATCAGAACCTTTCGCAATTTTACATCATTTTATCTTTAATATCAATAACTAACATAACATATTTTTATAATATAGGCATCAGAACCTTTCGCAATTTTACATCATTTTATCTTTAATATCAATAATTAACATTACATTTTTTTTTAATAATATAGGCATCGCCCAATAATCACAAATTAATATACATATGAGTTATGCGAATGTATTATTTTCTAAACTACTGCGAAAAATTCAGACAATATTTACAATGTCAGAACTCTCCCCAGTGTCCAGGATAATATACTCTCAATTTTGATATTTTATCATTTTCATATTATTTACACACATTATCTACATCAATGTTAATAGCTACTTACTACGTACTACATACTAATATATACAACTATTTAATATGTTCTAAGAGTTACTTTTAACTGTTTACATTGCACCAGAATCTTCAGGTTCTTCAGGGACTAGCCTGAGATCGTCAGAATGGATTTTGATGGGTTTCCCATTCTTCTCCACCCAGTACACGTGACCCCGGCCCACTGGGAAAAGAATCTTATGGGGACCACTCCATTTCGGTGCAAATCCCGCGTGGAACCCTGCAGCTTTATTCGACAATGGGTGTTCCCTAGTCATCACCTCTTGCCCCGTCTGAAAACGGGACATGGCATGTGACTCAGGGGCGTACGTCCGACTATATTTCTCCTGATTCTTCCGCATAACCTCGTCTATGACCCCACGATCCCGCTGATCAGGGGTAACCGAGTCAAATACAGTGCTCAATTTCCATTCCCCTGGACGTTTGGTTTCTAGGCCAAATAGGGCGTGGCTTGGAGTGCACCCTATGGCCTCATTCTGTCGAGTTCGAAGGGAACCGAGAATCTCATTAAGGTAGTCTTCCCAATAGCGATGTGGGTTATTCTGCAAGCGTATTCTTAATGCCTTTTTAATCTCCTGGTTTCGTCTTTCCGTTACATTGCTGCGTGGATGATATATGGACGTAGTCCAATGTATACATTGCCACCGACGAAGAGCCACCTTCCAGGCTCTATGCCCGAACTGCGCACCATTATCCGTCAACAACACGCGTGGGTAGCCAAAACGAGGGAAAATTTCCGTTTCGAGTTTTCTAATTAATATGTGGGCTTTTGTGGAACGTAACGCAAATGCTTCGACCCACCGTGTATACATATCAGTGACTACTAATATTGCCTTATTACCTCTCGTGGACGTGGGATAGTTACCCATCAAGTCAAGGGCAATTATCTCGAAGGGATATTTTGCTTGACAGGCTCCTTGAGGTGCCAACGGCCTTGTTGGGCGACCTCGAGCTCTGAGACAAATCAGACACCTTCTGACGTATTGTCTTACGTCCTGATTCATGCCCGCCCAATAATAGTTTCTTTGAATAGCCCTTAATGTCTCTTTTATTCCCGGGTGATTTGCCACATTACTGTCGTGATAATATTTTATTACTTCTGTCTGATTCGCTTGGGGAACAACTACACGTGCCGTATCCTGTTCTTTATACCACAAATAATGATTTTTCAACATAAATTTTGAAAGGTACTTCTCCTGCGCCGGAGTGGTGGGTTTATAAGAACGCAATGACCTACGCCTAAGCTTATGAAGTATTTCCGTGACTTTTTTATCAGTCGTTTGGTTCTGACGTATTGAATCGACAAGATTCCTCTCGGGCCCTTCCGGAAGATTTACGTCAGGCACAACCGTTGACTCGTCCGCATCAATGTGTAAGTACACGGCTGGCTCCACCACGCTAACTCCTACCTCTTCTTCCTGTGGATTTCTAGATAAACAGTCAGGTAATTCGTTAGCGCTACCTGGACAGTGTTCAATTTCGAAATCAAACTCCTGAAGCAATAGAGCCCATCTCGTAAATTTCGCTTTTTCGTTTTTAACCTTCATCATCCAGGTAACGGCCCGGTTATCGGTGCGCAACAGAAAACGTCCGGATTCAAGATATGGCGAATATCTCTTTATCGCCCATACAACGGCCATGGCTTCTTGTTCATTTGAATGCCATTTTCTTTCCGCATCATTAAATCGGGAACTAGCGTATGAAATTATATCTTTACTCCCATCTTCCCTGAGTTGGTATAGTACGGCTCCCACTCCTAATTGACTCGCATCGGTTTGTAAAATAAAACGTCGTGAAAAATCCGGTCGAGAGAGTTTAAGTGGTAATGAAATAGCCCGTTTTATATTGATCATAGCCGTTTCCGCATCATCTGTCCATTTGAAACTTTTCTTGGTGCTCAGTAAGTCAGTCAGCGGAGCGGCGATTTCGGAAAATTTTGGCACGTACTCTCGCACCCAATTACATAAACCAAGGAATTTTCTTAATTCTTTTCGAGTCCGTGGAGGTTGAGAGCACGCAATCGAAGTACCATACGACTCTTTGGGACGATTACCATCCGCTGAAACAATATGTCCTAAATACTCAATTTCGGTCTTACCAATCTGACACTTATCAGGAGCGCAACGTAGGTTGAATTGTTGTAAACGTTCTAGAACTAATTTTAAATGCCGCAAGTGACTTTCCCAATCGGGAGAAAAAATAACAATATCGTCCAAGTAGACTATACAAAACTCCCGTATGTATCCTGCCAATACTTCCTGAATCATAAGACGCTGGAAACACGCTGGGGCCCCCTTTAGACCGAAGGGCAAAACCTTAAAGTGATAGGTAGCACCATCAGGAGTAGTAAAACCTGTGAGATTCCTAGATGTCACGCTTAAAGGGACCTGCCAATACCCGGATTTCAGATCAATGCACGAAAAATACTTTGCCCCTCCCAAATCTTTAAGGGTCTCTTGGATGACGGGAAGTACGGAAGGTTCATTTTCAGAAACTTCATTCAATTTACGGAAATCTATACATAGTCGGTAATCACCCGTATCCTTTTTCGGTACTAAAATTATAGGGAAATTATATAGCGACTTACTCGGTTCTATGACACCATCTGCTAACATTTCTTCTATTTTTTTATACAAAACTCTTTTTTTGTTGTCTGACATACGATAAGGGGGAACTCTAATAGATGTATTATGCTTGACCCTAATATTATGCGGTGTGAGTGGGGCCGGACCTGCATAAGGAGTAAAAAGGTCTTTGAATTCTTTCAGAACACAAAGAACGTCCTCCCTTTCACTCTTGTTTAATTTACTTATGTCCGGAAACTTTACTTCCCCAATACTTTCCCGACATTTCATAGGAACCAAATGTACTGTTGATCTAGATTCGAGGCCAAAATGTAAAGTATTTCTCATAAAATCTATAACCGCCCCCTGCGACTTCAACCACTTATATCCCAAGATTAATTTTTCTCTAATTGAGTCAACTACTAAAAACTTTACCTGCATCTTGACTCCCGCTATACAAATATTTAATATGATTTCACCATCCACATGTAATCTACCAGTTGCAGCCCCTGTATATAAATTTTCTACATCACATCGTATTGGAGAATCTTTTATTAATGATTTATGAATTATATTATGGGAAGCCGCAGAATCTATAAGTGTAATTATATCTCTGTGATATGTGCGTGAGTCTGTACTAGATAATATATCTGTTCGCACTCTAGTTACTATTGAACTTTCCGTGGTTGTATTGTTAAAAACGCCGTTTTGATTACTTCTTAAGCCCGAGCAAGATGGCCGGCTACCCCTCTCGGGCGGGACACGTTTAAAGACCGCAAATACCTATTCCTTTCCTCACAATCTTTGTTAAAATGTCGTCCTGGACAATATTGGCATCGGGGAAGTCGCTCGGTTCGAGGCGTAGACTCTCTATTCGGAGTAGTAAATACTATACCCGAGGGAAAGTCCATTCTCCTGACCATATCTTCGACATCTTTAAACTCATACTTTCCCGACGCCACTACTAAGTCTCTGTAACGGGGTGACATCATATTTACAATATTTCTACTTATATCCGGTGTTACTTCGATTGCGTATAATCTGTTATATAAAGCACGTTTTCGTTCTAAGAACAACGAGCCGCTCTCGTTTGTATGCTGGTGATCACCATAAAAGTTGGACACCAAGGAGCCGTACGCATCTTTCACTCCATAACGACTTAACAAAATGTTTTTAAAAAACTCCCATTCGCAACCGTTGCATCCCAGACGATTCCACCAAGATTTCGCTTCCCCTCCCAGCCGACTAAGAGCCTCCTTAACACGTTGTTCCCCGTATATGCCTCTGGTCAAGAAATAACTTTCTCCCCTACGTAAAAACTCTTCTAGATTCTGTTCAGGCCGACCTGAAAAGGTATCATCCCATCCCATATGTATGCCGGAGCATGTTCGTTCGATATGATATGTATTGTAAGGGTTTTCTTCCTTTTCACGTTTCGGTACCTTTGGAACTGTGGGTGTAAGTGAAGGAGCCGATGGTGGAATAGGTGGGGGGTTCGGCGTTGAACCCTGAGATAAGTTAGGTATTGAACTCGATGTTGGTAAAGGTACGGAATTCACAGATGCCGTTTTGGGTTTAAATACATCCACTAATTTAGCAATCACAAACACAATAAAGAAAAAACCAGTTCCTAGTATATAGATCTTATCCATAGCCATACTAAAAATTTTGCATTGTATGTAATCAAAAAAATAATATGCTAGTGCCATTCCTACTATAAGTATAGTTATAAATATATCTTTAGGATGACGAATTAAATGATATAACAACCAAATAGTCGCAAGAATAACCTGAACGCCCAACCAAAGCTCCACGACTGACACAACCGTTTCAGCTGTCCAACTCATTTGTAATTACATATGTACGATAAAAATATAATAAATTTCAAATACTAGAAACAATAAAAAAAAAAACAAAATCTCCTACAAAACAAAACAATCATGTTGTTTTCCGATTCTTTTCTTTATTTTTCGCAGACGTATTTTTCCAATAATAATTAAAATAGGTGTGCTTCCAGTGGCATCAAATATTACAATTTATAATAGAAATAATTGCAATGTGAGTGTTCTACATAACAGAATTGCACAACCATTGTGAAATTCCGTTTCTTGTATCAAAAAGTTTCAATAGCACCAACATAATACATCATAATTGTCAATAAAATTCAACATAGAAACAATATATCAACACAGGTACATAACAATGGGGAAAAAAAATATAGTTGAATAACTCCATTCGTAGTAAAACCTAAATTTTATAAATATGGTTACGTAAATTATTTTATTCCATCGTTGCAATGACCTTGAAATCAATTTCGTTTTACAAACGTTTACGCTAATACGATTCATTCACTACTTAAAACAAGTATTGCGCAATAATATCGAAATATATCAATACGAATAAGGGGCGTCATACTATTATACCTAGTAATTTCGTAGTTAATGTTAGCATTTGGGTTGTTTTTATGTACACAAACGTAAATATTTTTCATTTATAACAAAAGGAATATGCAATTATACCATATAAATTTAACCAAGCATAAGAAAAATTTCAATTGAATATGTTTAAATCAGTAAATACACATAACATATTGTACTTTTTTTTAAAATATAATGTAAACTAAAACTACTCTGAAAAGAAAATAATATTAGTGTAACGGGTCGTGGATTCTCCAACTCGCTTGCTGGAACGGTCCCAAAGTTGAGGCGCCAATTGACATGGATCGGAAGAATGAGATGGCTGAGAAATAAAACATGAGTACAGGTTTAACAAAAAAAAAAATTAATATATTCTAAAGACAAAAAGAAAAAAAAGAAAAACATAAGCATGAATTAGTATGGTTTCAAAATTAATCGGGAATCTATTACGAAATCTGTTGGTGGTTGCTTCAGACCCTGCCTCGGCTGAGGATGGTATGGCAGAGAGTGTCTTATATTGGGTATTTCCAGAAGTCGCCTCTCGTTGTGATAGTTGGGGACAGTACTGCTTAGTGGTCCATCAGAGTCGATGTTGTTCCGATGAAGTTCAGATGATGAATAATACCAGTACTGACTTGGTTGATGGTAGTAAGGGGCGCTCGCGCAGGGGTCGCTACTGCGCATGTCCTCCCCGCTCTGTAACCACCCCTCCACAAGGTTTTGGTGCTGCCCCAGAGAATGCCCACGTGATCCACGTTCTCTTTTTGATTTCACCATACGACGAAATGTATACATGTATAATAGGTACATGTATAATAGGTACTATATTATAAATAGGTACGATGTTTAATTACTAAAGGCGGGAAGACAGACACGATTTCGCCACACTGATGAAATAGGAATTTACTTAGGTATAGTTAGTGAGTTAGTTGGATAGCGAAAAAAAATAGGTATTAATTTATTAGTAGGTAAGGAGATTTATATTTTTGAATCATCAGCACAGCAAACACACGTCATTATTATTGAATAGAATTTCAGCCTCAAAGGTATTTACTTGAGTTAAGGCAATGTTCTTAATAATAATAATAAGGTTTATTAATAAAAGGATTAAGAACTTTATAAAATGAACGCTGTTCCATTTATCTTGTAATAACTACTATCAGACCTGGATACCGTTATCTTAAATTTATCTCACTCAATAGTTTATCAGTAAAAGATATTTCAATCTTTTTTTAAAAAAAACATATATCTGGGTTTTGTTATAAACCAAAATACAACCTTATACACGCTTGTGTCGTGAAAGGGGAATTTGCCGGCACCTGGGATCGAACCACGGACCCCTTGTTCTCGAGGCCGAGACTCTACCTCCAGGCTACCGATGATCGACCTCAATCATAGATCAATAACCTTTGTTAATCTTTATTTTTTTGATAATATGATACAAGTTACATAGAGTTTATTCTACTACTACTATACCATTACGGCATATCCCACAAGTGCGGCAGCCAGATGACCAGCTGCATAAAATAAACATGCAAGCTGTCCTCTACGTGCCAATACAATTATTTTACATATTGGGTACTCTTTGAATGCACAATTTTTTCATTCTTTTCAGTGCTTTTGCTTTGTGTTTGCAAATTGAATTTGAAAAATAAACATTCGATCAATGTCTTTATTTAAACTTTTTTTAATTTTAATTATTAAAAACTCTATTGTAGTGTAATTTTTAACTATTTAATCTTTTTGTTGTCTTGTTTTTTGTTTTAGAATGTCTTAATTTTTTTGAACACCTGTCTCTTAAAGGACACTCGAAAACTTACGGAGAAGAGTAGGAGACCATTTCTTTACCGGGTGCTCCACTGTATAAATGATAAATAATAGAGTTTATTCTAGGAGCTAAACAGGAAAAAGTATTTTGGTGTTTTTTTAAAGAAATTAATACCTATTTCGGGATCTAGCTACTAGCTCTTTAAAGAAAACCTGAGGTGCCTATTGCCTTTTTAGAAAACGTGAAGAATTAAATGGTTCTAACATTTTGGTAGCCCATGGAGAGACAAATGCTGGGTATCAGCTTGAGAAACGAAAAAAATAAGAAATAAGAATATAATAGTGAGGACAATAATGAAGGAGCGAGAAAAATAATAAATTTTTCATTTTATTGTTTTTTATTAACTTTATTTTCTTTTTTTGGTGTTTTTATAGATGTTGAACATTTATACTTCTTCATGGAGATCATTAGGTGTATAAATTAATATTCTGTCTGTATATGACAGAAAAAAATATGAGATGAATTTATATTATGGTTAAGGTTAGTGTTACTTGAAACATTGTTGGACAATACCGTACATATAGTTTGTATTGATTACTTAGTTGCGTTCTACTGTACTTGCAACTTTCCTTGAAACTATTTTCAGGTTTAGAAAAGTATATTTCCAACACATAAACTATATTATATAAAGCTTTATAAAAATTAAACCTCGTCTACCGGTTAGTATCAAAGTCCTCTATTATTACTATATACTATACTATACTATACTATACTATACTATACTATACTATACTATACTATACTATACTATACTATAACCTCACGTCATGTTCCAGGAGGGGTAGGCAGAGAGAACGGAACGCCATATAGATCTATCCTTACATACTTCTTTCGCTTCCTCTACATTCATCCAGTTTCTCATACATGCACGCCGATTTCTCTTACTCAGCACGCGTCCATCCTTAAGAATTTGGTCCACGTGATCAAGCCACGTGGTTCTTGGACGTCCGCGCTTCCTCACACCCCTTCTTTCAGATAAATACATCTTTTTCGTCATCCTTTCATCTTGCATTCGCTCAACATGTCCAAACCATCTCAACTTGTTTACACACATTCTGTCCACAACACTCCTCTCACATCCGCTCATTCTCCTGATATCCTCATTCTTCACTCTATCTCGCAACGTTTTACCAACCATTCTTCTCAGTGAACGCATATCCACAGCATTTATTTCACTCTCATCCTTTTTCAACCTCTTCCAAGTTTCGCTTGCATCCTTTTGAAATAACGTCACATTAAAATGTTTTCCCTAAGCAAATAAATATTTTGTGTTGAAAATACATTATTTTTAATACCCAGCACATCAAACTCACCAATCGAGAAACAACACATCTTCCGACTGGATTTAGCACAATGTTACATTGTGTAAACGTGGTTCTCCAATCTATGTAGATGTCTGATTGGTTTTGTCATCAGCATGTTGTGCCCAAATCCGGTTAAAAAATTGTAAATATTCTAAGCACACTCATTGATATTTCTGAGTAGAGGAGGTCGCTGTTCAAAGAATAAACAATATTACAAATAAGAAATTTATTTTTCTGGTTTAATATGAAATATTTTCGTTTTCATGAAAATTCATTTTGAAGTTTATTTTGTTTCGTACAATGAGAGATTTGAAGGCTGACATGTATTAAGATTTACCTCTCCAGGCACTTATCTTATACAATAAAAATACTTCGATTATACTATACATAGTGAGTTATTTTAATTTCTTCTTATCTACCAATATTTTAATAATTATACAGAGAAATAAAAAAAAAAACCATTGTCCAATTTCTTTCTTTTGTATATGTTGATCCTGTATTGGTTTTGTAAGTTATGTGACAGTGTTTTTTGTAATACGTGTTTTCTTTCTCTATCTATTGATTTTCTATTGTATTTTTAAATGTCCCGTGTTATCCCGTGGAGCACCCGGTAAAGAATTGGTCTCCCACTCTTCTGCGTAAGTTTTCGAGTGTCCTGTAAAAGGCAGGTGTTCGAAAAAATTAAGACATTTTACTTCTTAAATTCAGCGATGAGGCTTGCCACCCATCCTGAATGTCTTGATTTTATATTGGCACGAAGAGGACAGTTTGCATGTTTCTTACATGCAGCTGATCTGCTGGCTACCCCACTTGTGGGATATGCCGTGATGGTATAGTAGTAGTAGTAGTAGTATAGTTTTAAATGTCATATAGCTTTTCAATGTATAAATATAATATTGTATACTGTGTAGTTTACAATATTGTAGGTTCTTTTTAAATTACGAACACTGATTTTATATTAACACAAATATATATTTAAATAATAATTCCTATTTATACAAGTAGTGCAAGTCAAGGTCGTATCTGTAATGCGCCCCGTTTCCTATAGGGAGCTATCCTTTATAGCAAAATAAAGTATTGCTACTCATCAATATTCCTTGCTTTACTTGTAAACAAGTGCAAGGTTCAACTCATAGGTGCAGTGTACAAAGTCCATAACTCCATACACTACATATGATATTTAAAAAGATAGTAAAGAGATGGAGAGAATATTCCTTTGAATCGTTCGGTCACAGTATGAACTCTAGTATTTTCTGCTGCTATTGTACAGCACGGGAACACAATATACACTAGATTCAAAGTGTAAAATAAATAAATAGACCTGGTATTTAAATAATTGAGCAGGCTGGTCACGTTCATGTGGATACACATACCTACACTGGTCATATCCTGGTGAAACGTGTTTACGGAGTGTAATTGTTGCATTTGCATTTACCAACCGTTTAATACCGCATACAAGCATGTTAAGTTTTATTATGAATGAAAACAACACGTACAACAGATTTAACATTTTGTTTTCTCTCATTTTTTTAAATAAGATAACAATATTCGATGCTTTCTAGAATATTCTCAAAATATTTCTATTTCGGAAGAGGCCTGGTGCTCTTGAGTTGGTCATTAGCCAGATATTTTTACTTTTTAACTTTTCCATATCTTATGGTAATCAACAACAGTAAAAAAAAGCTAGGGATAATATCGATGGTATAAAGCACAAAAGACACATGTCCACTTTTTAGGTAAAATGAGTTTATACATGTACAAGATAGTTTGTAACGCCATCTATGTCCTGACTAAATATTACCAAGAATCTTAATATCATTATTGAAATATTTAATAAAAACCAAATGTCATATGTCCACAAATGCACTTTGTTTTGTGCACAGATGTGACATGTCACATAAGATATATATGAAGATTCTAAAAAACAAATGTCCATCTAGGACGGACATGTGTCATCTGTGCCCGCATAAACGCATCCCAATAGTCGCCGTGAGTGGCGCTTCTATCACACTTCCAAACACATGTCCATGACCATCATCTAAAAATGGTAATTCTTGACATTCTGGTTAAAAATATAGTAAAAAATAAGTAATAAATGACATTACAAAAGAACAAAGGTAAGATTTTCAACACCTTCTGCATTAATTTGAAGCTAGTGAATTAATTGAGAATCTCAAACTTTAAAAACCTGTTTTCTCTTAACTGTCAAATGTGGACATGTGTCTTTTGAGCTTTATACCGTTGATATATTAAATATCAAAACCCAGAATGTGTCCTATTTAGGCCGTGTGAGAAAATTAACAGTAGCCGCATCTGAGCATCAAGGGCAAGATCAAGAGTCGAAGAGGTGTTGGAAGAAGGCAGATCTACTGACTTCATAACAAACACGAGTTGACAGGAATATCCAGGAGCTGTTTCGGGATGTCCAAGATATGGGCACATTGTCACAAGTGACAGTTAGATACAAGAGAAAGAAGAAGAAATATTTTTATATATTATCTAATATAGATATTATTATACAATACTTTGAAGATACTTTAATTGTGAAGACATATTCGTTAGAATTACCACTGTTTCCAAGAGGAATGTTGCGTATTACATTTTTTATATATTTCTAGTTATTATATTTTCGACATGATATTATGAAAGTTTGTTCATATTCAAAAGGTATAAATGTTGGTATTTTCTTTATCGTGGAATTTATTACAATCAGCAGTTCAAAGGTAAGAATTTCAATTCCAAGTTGATGTGAAACGTTATGCCTACATTATAATTAAACGTACTTATATTTTTTTTTCATAGCTTGCTTCTATTTTTGGCCTTTACAAAAGAATTGACTTCAATATCAATTCTAGTATTTGTATAAATAGTTTTGAAGTACGTTTTTTACCATTGTATGAGGTTACATTTATGTGAAACTATATGTGTTTATAGTTATTTTTTGTGTGATAAAAACAGTGTATCTTAAGTATACATAAACGCCTTGTTTTTAAATAAAATGTATGAAGTTGAGTCGTTCTATTTGACACGACACGAAGATTAAAGTAGAACTTAGTGAAAGTAGAAAATACGCTAAATACAGGTTATCTGCTTTGATTCTGTCTCATGTACGTTCTAAGATAATAAATCCATAATAATTTCTAGCCGTTAGGATAAAGGAATATTCAGTCTGGTTCACTTTGAGTGATCAATCTCCAGATTGAAAAGTGTGAATATATGTTTCATCCAATGAGATCATTTGGAATGATGGTTGAAAGCGATTAATATCCAACATCATTTTGAAAAAAGCTCCTTTCACTGAAACGACAATAAACGAGTTTTTTTCTTATTATTAATTGTCCTATTTTCTAAGAGTAAATGTTATGAATGTCAAAATTATGAATAAAACGAACGCATTGCTGTGTGTTTACGATAATTCTATTAGTTAATTTTCATTTTTAATAATTGTTATTTATTGATTCGTGTATCCTGCCAGTGATAACATAATTATGGGCTGGAGACAATGACGCTAACACTTGCGAGCAAACGACAACTGATGTGTGTACAGCGTGCCATGGAGAGACAAATGCTGGATATTAGCCTAAAAGATAAAATAAGAAATAAAACCATCCGATAAAAGACAAAACTCGTCGGTTTTATTGATAAACTATCCAAGCTGAAATGGAAATGGACTAGTCATGTGTTCAGACGAGAGGATGGAAGGTGGACTTCCAGAATTCTTGAATGGAGGACGTGGGAGGACAAAAGAAGCGTAGGAAGACCCCAAAAAAGTTGGGTTGACGATATTGTCCAGATGATGGGAAAAACAGTGGAATCGTTTACTATCACTAGCTTCAGGAACAAATTGAAAACTGCACTCTTCACCGGCGCAGTTGAGATTGTCTAGGGACTGTTAAACGGCGTCAAAACAAAATTATCCAGAATCATCACCATCATCGTGTTGCATGAGATCAAAAAATGTGGAAAAGTTTTGGAGATCTAGCGGTTGAGAGAAGAAGGCTAGTAGTAGTAGTATCTATCATTTATTTATTTTTAAAGAAAATACGTCAAACCACAGACAACATGCCCTTCCGATGAACAGCTTAGATCGTTTTACTCTGTGTGATCATCCAGAGTGAAAAAGTGTGAATGCTACTTAAGGAGCTTTCAACCTATTTATGTTGTATATCAACTTTAAGACAAAGACGTTAAGTAGGTTTGTAACTTTAATCATACTAAACAGTAAATCATGAGATGGTTAATAATTTGAAGATTCCAAATAAGTTTACCTCTTACGCTTAAGTCCATATAATTATATTAGCTTTGAGCACGATTTCAAAATTATCATAAACATAACATAATTATTATAAACAAAAAGAACATAATTATCATAAACATAAGAACATAATATATTATTATATACGTCTTTTAACGAATAGGCTCTGTGACGTAGGTACCAACTACGCCTATCTTCTAACACGTTTCGTGGAAGATTTAAATTTTGAATTAAGAACGATAAATTATTTAGAACGGGTTAACAAAAAACAAACAAACAATTATATTTGACACATCTGTACATTCCTCCATAATCAACGCATCATTTTTTTTCTGTAAATGTATCCAAATTGGACACGCTATCATAAGTTTTATGCTATTTATTTTTAGAAGCATTTCATATTTCTACAGCTTTAATATTAAATCAATTTTCAAAATAAATAAATATTGATGTAATTTGATTAATAGTAGGTGAAAGTCCCACTCGAAGTTTGAAAGATCAACAGGAGTTTTTAGGATCTGTAAGAGTAAACATTGTAAAGTACTAAACGGTACATTAATTGGTAGGTACACCTATGGATTTAAAGAACAATAAATTCTGAAAGAATTCTAATTAAAAATAATTACACAAATAAATAAATAATTATGTCCATTCGTACGTACGTCTGCTTATATATTTAATATCCTTTATGGTCACTTATATCAGGAAAAGAAGATTATTATTTTGTAAAACTTTTCCACCATGTTAAACCTTTTTTCAACCAGGTACCTACATATTCATCAAATTAAATATGGGTGTGTGGGGTATCAAACTTCAAGTTTTTTCAATGGGATGAGGTTTTTAACACACCATGTAGGTATCTATCATTTTTTACTCAAATATGGACGTGTAAGTATATACAACTTAAAGTTTTAACGAAGGAAAACGGTTTTAAGTACCTACATTTAAACCAACCATTTTTTATTAAGATTTTGTTGTTTTATCTCATTTATATGCACGCTTTTTATTTTTTCATGTGTTTTCAACCCCGATCGATGCCAGGTAACGAAAGCTAGTAAAAAATAAAACACGCATAATTTTTTAACAATGTGAGGCAAATTTTCAATATCAATTAATGTGATTTGATCAGATATTTATCAAAAAACATGATTTAGTTGTTAAAAATAATGACACGTCAAAAACTATTAAGTGGCTCCATTATAAACAATTGTCATATGTGAAAAATTTCAAATGGGTTCAAAATAATTGTTCAACATTTAAAGCACGAGCACTGCTTAATTTTGAAGGCACGAAAAAATTAGTAAATGTATTTAAAATGTGTAAATGTATAACATAACATAACATAACATACATAGACAATTCACATAGATCAAGCTAGTCCCAAACTAAGATGAATCTTGTATTATGGGTACTAACGCGACGATACACACATATACAATGCACTACACACATACACATGTAACACCCAGACCCACGACAATTTGAAAAAGGTTATTCTTCATTTTGCCCTGGCCGGGAATCGAACCCGGGACCTCGTGACTCAAAGGCAAGAGCATTACCTCCGCGCCACACCGGCCGACGATATGTACTAAGAATTTTGATTCTTTTCAAAAATAAACTATTCAAATTAAAACGATTTAAATCTATCTATACCCTCACCCCGTATCTCATGTGGTGTAGGCAAAGAAACGGAACGCCGTGTTAATCTATCTTTACATACTTCTTTCGCTTCGTCCACATTCATTCGATTTCTCATACATGGACGCAGTACATGCATGCTTCAAAATATATCCTTTTCTATTTTTAAAGGTCATCCATTCGTTTACGAGTGACCAGAGCCACGTGGATTTAGTTTATAAAAAGTGCTAAATAGTAAACTTTTCAGTGATATGATTATTATATACTATCTATCTATCTATCTATACCCTCATGCCGTGTCCCAGGAGGGGTAGGCAGAGAGAACTGAACGCCATATAGATCTATCCTTACAAACTTCTTTCGTTTCCTCTACATTCATCCAGTTTCTCATACATGTTCGCCGATTTCTCTTACTCAACAAGCGGCCGTCCTTTAGGATTTGATCCACGTGCTCAAGCCATGTGCTTCTTGGCCGTCCGCGCTTCCTCACACCTCCTCTTTCAGACAAATACATCCTCTTCGTCATTTTTTCATCTTGCATTCGCTCAACATGTCCAAACCATTGTAACTTATTTACACGCATTCTATCCACAACACTCTTCTCACATCCGCTCATTCTCCTGATATCCTCATTCTTCACTCTATCCCGCAATGTTTTACCAACCATTTTTCTTAGTGAACGCATCTCTACGGCATTTATTCCACTCTCGTCCTTCTTCAACCACGTCCAAGTTTCACTTGCATACATAAGTGTCGGTACCAGAATGTTGTTGTGCACCAGCATTTTAGCCATGTTCGACACATTGCTGTTGCTAACAATGGGTCGAAGTGCACCATTCACTCTAGCACCGGCGACGTTTCTTCTTTCGATGTCCTTGTCGTATCTTCCATCCCTCACAAACACACTTCCCAAATACACATACTCATTCACTTGCTCTATTATATACTAATTAAAAAATAATACACGAACTAAAGCAATATTATTTACATGTTTGGACGATACACAAATCTCAAAATATATAATTACATAAAATACTCATTAGTAAAATAGTTAAAATAAGTTAGAGCAGTTTATTAATTGACTGAGGTAATAAAAATATATAAACCGCATAATAATTATTAGCCCATGTACATTGAGCTGCTAAATCTGATTTTTAGTTGTCGCGTGCTAACTTTCTTACCGAGTACAATAATTTATATTCTACTCCGTAATGTTGGGTAAGTTTCATAGAAAAATTTAATATTATTTTTTACTAAATTTAACTTTTACAATAACAAAATTACTTAGAAACGTATTTTTATTCTATTCTATAATTTTTCGAATGTTTCGTGATTAACACTGTGGAATTCCATATTTATTATTAATTTAAAATAAAAGAAACGTTGTAGGTACTTGAAAAAAAAAACAAACAAGTAGTTACGAAAACGTTTTAACAGAATAACGTTATTCTAGTGGAAAGTACAAAGTTTCCTCTATTCTATATCTATCTATTCTTTCACACCATGTCCCAAGTGGGGTAGCCAGAGAGAACGGAATGCCATATAGATCTGTCTTTACATACTTCTTTCGCTTCTTCTACAGACATACAATTTCTCATGCACGCACGTCGGTTTCTCTTACTCAAAACACGGCCGTCCTTTGATCTCCATGATCAATCCATGTAGTTCTCGGACGCCCGCGCTTCCTTACACCCCTCCTTTCAGACAAGTTTCAGTATTTTTGTTTAAATTATTTTATGTACCTACCTATATTAAATTATGCACCAGCCACTTTTCTTCTTTGAATGTCTCTGTCATATCTTCCATTCCTTGGAACAGACCACTTAAATTTGCATACTCACTCACTTGCTCTAAACATTCATCAAGAACCTTTATTTCACAGATCATTCATGCGCTCTCTCTTTCAAACACCAGCATTTTCGTCTCGCAACATCAATTTTTAACCCATTTATACTACAGCTATCGTACACACAGGAAACACATTTTAGTAAATCTCTTTCTTTCTCAGCCATTAATACTAAATTTATCATCATTCAATGTAATAAAAAAAACCTCAAATATTTATATGATCGTAAAATCAATTCAGAAATAAACTCATAGCTATATTATAATTACTTTAAAATACCATCTAATTTCAAAATAACCTGATTTAAATAAATTAATACCATTGCTTGTTTTTCAGTGTCCACCTTATTGTTTGCCTTCTTTCTGGGAGTTCTTCAAACACAAGTAAGTGAATATTTTTAACATTAATATAAAACCGATTATATGCATATGCGATGATTTATATAATATGAACATATTAAACAATACACTTGAGATGATGTAAAAATATATTTTTTTGTGGAACTTCATTAGTTGGTATAGATAAATGGAAGGACTATTTAATATTATGTGAAGTGATGTTAAGAAAATATGTTTAAATATTTTATATTCAAAATATTATTACATACTTTGTTCCAGAATTGCAATGCATTGATGCTTGTGAATCAGCCCTATTGTCCTCCAGATCAAGAGACAACGATTCTGTTCCCACATGAATCATCTTGCAATAAGTTTTACTTATGCGCCTTCGGGACACTCACAGAACTTACTTGTCCTGAAGGAACTGAGTTTGATACTGAAAAACAGGTAAAAAGACTTGAAATTATTTGTGTAGACATGATTCTCCAATCGAGGTTTCTGATTGGTTTTGTCATCTGCACCCAAATCCAGTTAAACAATAAAAAAATTAGTAAATATTCTAAACATTTATTGCTGACTGGTCGAAATAGCAGCCGATAAAGTATTGAACCTAATTGTTCCGGCGCCATTAGACGGGAGATCGCGATCTATTTGAGATCTGAAAAATGAGATCCCAAAAAGATGGTTGCTTCTAAGGTTTACATAAAGCGCCTCTCGATTGGTGGACCTTACATCGTGACAGTGAGAATGGTGGAATTGGTGAACGTTGTCCATGGACATCGAAAGTGATCACTTAAGCTAGCCTTGAGCCAATTCGTAAGCGTTGGGACACCTTTCTCACTTCTTCCGATTAGACATGGTTCTCCAATCGAGGTTTCTGATTGGTGAAATTATTTATGTTTTATTCATCTTAAAATTACTTGGAATTATTCTATCGATTCTTAAAATCCAGGATTATTAGAGGTGATTGGATAATAATAACAAACAATATTCGGATAATTAACGAATAACTTGATCGATTAAATACTTGGAAGCTTACAGAAATCGAATGTTTACCTAATGTATACATTTTGAAGACGCTGAAGCTTTTTCAATAGCTTTGTGTTGCATGTCATCGTAAACAAAAACAAAATGAAGTAAAAACTGGACTAAAAAAGTTTTTGTTTTATTAGTAATAAAGTTCTGTTTATCTGTTTTCACTACAAAAGTCTTGAATGCAAAAACACACCAAGGTCGACAAGAGACAAGATAAAATCGACAACAGCAATTGAGAAATTATTAAGAGGCAACACGGAAAGAGAAGCTCTATCGATAAAAGCCTTGGACCGCCCAATAATATTGCCTGAAACTTTAGTGCAATGTGTAATGATTAGATATTTTTCGTTGTTGAAATTTTCAGTGTATATATTTTAAAATAATTAACTTGCAGACATTTTTAAAAAAAACTGAGAGACAAGAGTCAGCACTCTTGAAAATGTTCAAAAGTGTGGATGAAAACGTTGAAGTTTAAAAAAGCTATAGTGAAAATTTTCACAGTGTTAACACAAGAATACTTGGAATTTCAGTTTTATTCTATTATTTTTTTATTTTCAGATTTGCGACTGGCCATCTCCCGATGGATGCTCAGCATCTTCCACCACGACTACAACCTTGAAACCCACAACATCAGCACCTTTAACTTGCAGGGATGACCCTACAGATATATTCACGATTCCTCATCCAACTAATTGCTTTAAATTCATCATATGTTACTTCGGGGTCACTCTTCAATATGAATGTGATAATGGGAAGGCTTTTGACCCAATAAGATTGGTAAATAATACTAATTTAATTATTTTTTTTATTCATTAGTAAATGGGCAAAGCATTAGACAGTTTTAATAACATCAAGAGTAAGTACTTAAAAACATTATTTAACTTATTTATTGAGTCGACGTTTACATATATTGTAAAACTCAACTAATATAGTAAACTTACTTACTTATGCAGCTATTCCTGTCCACTGTTGAACATAAGCCTCCCCTATATGTCTCCAGGCATCTCTGTCCTGAGCTTTCTGCAACCAGTCACCAGCGATTCTTCTTATATCGTCTGACCAACGTGTTGAAGGTCTTCCTCTACTCCTTTTATCTTCACGAGGTCTCCACTCCACTACCCTTTTTGTCCATTTTTGATCTTTAAGTCTAGCAACATGCCCTGCCCATGACCACTTCAACCTTGCAACGCCGTAACTGCCGATCTTCTACGCATCTCCGTGTTTCTAATGCGATCAAAGAGTTTTATTTGTAGCATCGCTCTTTCTTTTATTGGACTTATTGAATCATAATAATTTTATTAGATATGTATTGCGCATATCCGTCGTGTGATAAACTTAACTAAGAAATGTGGACAATGAAATGGCTACCAAATATATAAATAAATACATTACAATATTGCTGATACACTTGAATAATGATTTTACAAAACATTAATTTATATTTCTATTCTTTTCTAGAAATGCGTGCCCGTACATCTGACAAACTGCACAAAATATTAAGAAAATTCATAAAGTCGTGCTTTATCTAGGATAACAATAACAAAAAAAAATGTTTATTGCACAAAAAATCACGTCAACAACATAACCGAATAATATTTGCTAATTTGTGCAGCGGGCGAGTTTATTTCAGAAGCGTGATATCTTCCAACTAACCCATCATAACAAGGAACATCGCAAAAATGATAATTGAAATAGAAATCGCTTGTTTTTTGTAACTATTATTGTGAATAAAATAGAATAAAAATTGATTAATTAGTAAAAACGTTTTATTTTCCCTTCCTACATCCAATTTCTTGGAATATTTTATGAATGGATTTTTTTTATAATCATGTAATAATAATACTAATAATAAAGACAATTTATATCACGGGTTCATGTCAAGGGTTTTCTTGAAAAGCAGTGTTTTCAGCTTATTCCTAAACGTCGCAGTGGGTTGGTTCTGTCTTAAATCCGCTGGTAATCGGTTCCAGGCAGTTGGCCCCGTAACGATAAAGCTCCTCTCTGCGAATTTGGAAGCGTTTGCCCTGTTGGGTTCTACAAGTTTGTTGACAGCCGTGGAAGCTGATCGCAGTGGTCGCCTCAGAGTTTTGTCGAGGGGACAGAGCTCAGCGAGGCATAGAGGTGCTGTGCTGTTCAAGGCTTTGTGGACCGTGAGGCACAGTTTGAACTCCACTCTCTCTGGGACTCTCAGCCAGTGTAGCTTCTAATTTCAGTATTAAGATAGCTGAAAGGGAATTAAGGATAAAGAATACACGCTAAGCAAAATTATTCAGCGAATGCAGGTCAATGCTGTGTGGTATAGGCTAGTGTACCAGTACTATTTTTCTCAGCAAACATGTTCCTAAACTATAAAATAATGATATTAGGTATATTTACAAAATAAAAAATAAAAAAAGTATATAGTTTAAATAGATACACAAGAACTGTTGACCTGTTCAATGTGACCAATGAATATAATCTGGAGGAATCAATATTAACAGAAAAAACTAAGATGATTGTTAAATTAAGGAATGGACTTATTAAAACTAATATTGATATTGTGACAATTAGTGGGATACATAATTACCAAACAAGACAGAGAGAACATAATATAAGAATGGAATATCCAAGAACGAATAGAGCGAGATATGGTTGTGTGTATACTGTAGCACTGATATATCATACATTTCCAGAAGTAATAAAGTCCACAGCGAGCCTTAATATTGCCTTTAAGAGGGAATTGAAGAAGTTTGTAATTGGCCGGCCAGTGTGGCGTAGAGGTAACGCTCTTGCCTTGTAATCACGAGGTCCCGGGTTCGATTCCCGGACAGGGCAAAATGAAGAATGACCTTTTTCAAATTGTCCTGGGTCTAGGTGTTACATGTATAATTATGTGTTTAGTGCATTGTATATACGTGTATAGTCGTGTTAGTACGCATAATACAAGATTCATTTCTTAGTGTGGGACTAGCTCGATCTGTGTGAATTGTCTATACATGTTCTGTAGTGAGCGATTTAATTAATATAAGTGTTAAAGTGATCAAATAGAATAGAGTATACCATATTAGGACACTGTAGCTTGACCCCTTATACCAGGAAAAATTCTGATAGGGGCAATGCTTATGGTTTATTATTATCAAGTTGCTGATTGTTTAAATTTTATATACCTACCTATTATTATTGCGTTAAATAAATTTATAAAATTAAAAATAAATACTGACTTTATTTTAACGAGTTGAGAAAATACGGGCTTTCTAGAATCACGTGGCTTGATCACGTGAATCAAGACCTCAAGGACGGTGGTGTGTTGAGTAAGACAATATCGATGTACGAACTCAGTCATGTTGTAAATTAACACAAATCATGTGGCGTAATTATCACTTAATTAATAATTATCATTTTGAATGCTAATTAAATCGAAAATACAATACGCAATTATTATTTTAATAATGTGCTGAAATGTTTTAATTAAAATTAATGTAATCTGACCAACTTATGATTAATTGTGATCTAGAAATATGATTAAGTTATTAAAAATAATTACATATCAAACGCTTCTAAGTGGCTTCATAATAAACAATAGTCATATTTGAAAAATTACAAATATATTAAAACTATTTATTTAGTTAAAATTTAGAAATGTGTTTAAATTGTGTAGGTAAATGTATCATATTATATTCCAATAAATAAATTTATTAAATTTCAATATTAATTCATTTGAATTGTATTCCGTGGAGCACCTGGTAAAGAGTTGGTCTCCCACTATTCTCCGTAAGTTTTCGAGTGCCCTGTAAAAGGAAGATGTTCGAATAAATTAAGACATTTCACATCTTAAATTCAGCGATGAGGTTTTCCACCCATCTTGAAAGTCAAGTCGAAATTTTCAATTTTTTTTACTTAAAAACTCCACTCTATCAATTTCACAAAAAAAAAAAAATACTTTAAAAAATAACGGTTCCCTTTATATATTAAATATTTTGTGAATGAATATGAAAATATAATGTATCTACATAATTATATTCAATTTCACAAATAAAAATTATTTCTAACTATTGAACATAATTATGTAGATACATTATATTTTGGTGGTGGTCAGCAGGCTTATCATTAAAAAATAAGATAAGAAGTTCACGCATTCGTGGTAGCATGGGTGTGACGGACATAAATAACAAACTAGAAGAGAGGCAACTAAGATGGAATGGCCACATAAGGCGGAGACCACCGGAACACACTGTTAACAAAGCTACGTCAGTAAATCTCCCTCGACATCCATCAAGAGGGAGACCAAAGAATATCTGGATGATACAATGCAATAGAATCTTGCAGAGAAATGGTCTGAATGATGATGATATAAGAGACAGAAGAACGTATAACCTCAGAACGAGAAGAGCCGACCCCAACAGCCTTCAGTGGCAATAAGTTGGGACAGTGCCAGGAAGAAAAAGAAGTATTTAACTATTGAACGGAACAAAGACAATACATAATGCCGCTAACAGTGCGATTATTATAAATAGTTTATTTCACTTTCTGTTGTGTTTTTAAAGCATACTATACATACACTAAAGTTACAAATATGGGGTCACCTACTCGAATATAAGACTTTTCGGCTTGTTAAGTTGTGGAACTGGACAGCCGATATTATTTATCATGTTTTAACTGTTTGTTTAAAATAAAAATATATCTCATCATCATCATCATCGCCCTCAACGCTCCTCTTGGGAGCACAGGGCAAAAACCAGCCTCCTCCATTCAGAGCGTCTTTGCGCCAATTGCGTCACCTCTTTCCACGACATTCCCTGCGCTCTGATATCGTTATCATAGGAACGGTGCATTGTGAAAGAGGGACGCCCGGGTCGACGGAATCCTTGCGGACCGAAGAACAGTGCTCTTTTTGGCCAACTATCATTGGGCATTCTCAAAACATGTCCCAGCCAGGACCATCGTCTCTCCTGTATTACGGAGATTACAGGTCTCTGCTGGGTGCGCCGGCGCACAGCATCTTTTATAGTAATACTAGCTGGCCCGGCGAACTTCGTACCGCCTAAGAATCAATGAACGATTTCATACATACATCTTATTCCCCTTGTCCTAGTTCAGTCGGGGGCCTATTGCCCCTAAGTATCTCCTCCAGAGATAATTATCCACCGCTGCTTCCAGGACGTCTGGCCACTCCAATCCAAGCCTTTCAACACATGTTCGACACCTGCCCTATCTTCTGCTCTCTCCCACTGACTTTCTTCTTCTTCTTCGCCCTCGCCTTTATCCCATTTACTTGGGGTCGGCTCTCCTAGTCCTCATCTTCCAAGTTTTGCGGTCCCCTGCATCCTCCGCGCGCAACTTTGCCTCCTTCATATCCCTGGCAATTGTGGACATCCAGGTGGTCACTGGTCTGCCTGGTCTTCTGGGTCCTACTTCCACGTCCATCGTCTTTTTAATTATATTATCCTGTGGTAGTCTCAAGATGTGCCCGTACCATCTTAATCGGTTTTCGGTTATTTTTTCACCGATGGGAGCGACTTTGAAACTACCACGGATATGGACATTTCTCACCCTATCCATCCTTGTTACACCACCAGCCCATCTGAGCATTTTCATTTCATTGGTGTGTAGTGTCTGGGCGTGATTATGTTTTAGGGCCCAACATTCAGAAGAATAAGTCATGGTTGGTCTGACCACAGTTTTGTACACCTGACCCTTGATTTTTATTGGCATTTTCTTGTCACACAGTACACCAGAAACAGATCTCCATTTCATTTCATCTCTCCCACTGACTTTATGAATGATTAATATTATTAATCTCTTTACAAACTCCCGTAATTGTCAAAGTGTGTCATCGAAGGTATAGTGTAAAAAAATATAATTCATTTGGAACTTTCGCAGTTTAGCGGCCCCACCCGTTGTCGAGTACTTTTTTCCATGTAAAAGTAATATTTTCGAAACTTGAGGAAATTGTTGCCATATGGTGAATTATAGGAAAAAAATTCGCAACTATGAAACTTGAGCGGCCCCACCCGTTGTCGAGTAATATGTACGGAATTTTAGGAAATTAATTTTCGAAGTGGATTTTTTTTGCCGGCAAATTAAAATAATTCTACATATGGCAACAACTTCCTCAAGTTTCAAAAATATTACCTTTTCTATCGAAAAAAAGTACTCGACATCGGGTGAGGCCGCTAAGCTGCGAAAGTTACATTAATTTTTTTTTACATAGACAATTCACATACATCGAGCTAGTCCCAAACTTAGATGAATCTTGATTATGGGTACTAACGCGACGATACGCACATATACAATGCACTATATACATATATATATGTAACACCCAGACTCAGGACAATTTGAAAAAGGTCATTCTTCACTTTGCCCTGTCCGGGAATCGAACCCGGGACCTCGTGACTCAAGGGAAAGAGCTCCGCGCCACACCGGCCGACATGAACAATTTATGTTGAACAATTAACTTAACTCAGATTTGTTTATAAATTATCTGCAGTACGTAATATAATTATGTAGGTACTAATTTTTTTTTCAGGTAGATTTTACCTATTCATTTAAAATTAATAAAAATTCTTTCCATGATTTTTTAAAAATTGAAATATCAGAACTACAGATGTTAAATTGTATGGATAACGATTCTAATTTGAGAATGTATAGAAAAATTATCATATAAATAGGCCAATCTATAAAAAAAACTTTATTGTTGATTTTGTATAATTCTCCATATTGCATTTTTTATTGAAATTAAAAATGTATGGCGTAAATAATTTTCTTCGTAATTTTTCTTCTCTGTCTGCAAATTTCACTACACAATCTTGCATCAGAACTACCTACATGAACACATTCTTATTTTCATCTTTAATAGCACAATTTTTGGTTCAATAATAATTTTCCATCTGCAAAAATAAAATACAATTTCAAATATAATCTGTGCACGTCCACATTTATGTGACAGAAGACCTATCGATACATAAATATTAGTCAAATAATTCGGTAGTTACATGGCAATAGGTTGTATCTCGCATTTTTTGCGTTTTCAAGTTTGTTAATGTTGTTGTTGTCCATAAAATGCTCAAAATAGTGTAATATTTGATGTGGCAAAAGGATATGTCTCATTATAGTCAGAATAAAGAGAGAAAAGACGTAACTTATTGACATGTAGAAAGATTGTTTTCATCAACATGGCAAAAAAACTCAAATATTTTTAAACTGCAAGAAATTATTTAGTGAATGTTACATACATCTTGTAGAAGAAATTATTAAGAGAATGTTACATCTATCTTGTAGAAATAATAATTACCTTCATTTTGATATATAATGCTCGAAATTTGGTTGAAATATCTCTTTCGCAAACTTTGTTTTTGCTCTCCTGTAAAATTATGTTTTAGTGAGATACAACCTATTGCCATGTAACAACCGAATTATAGTAAACAATTAATATTAGTACACATTTCGTTCATATTAGTTATAGTAATTTGGTTCCTAATATAGCAGAACCTACGGATTATTTTAGCACAATGCAACAGGCGACGTGGGGGCGCTAACAGCGCAATAACTCTCCATATTGTTTTTATTTTTGAAATTAAAAATGTATGGCGTAAATAATTTTCTTCATATTCTTTCTTCCCGTGAATTTGTAAGATGTTTTAATAGCCTATAGTTTATTCCGGGCGGAGAAGAATACAACAAATCAGAGATCATTCAAATCGGTACAGCCATTCTTGAGTTATAAGTGTTGTAACACACACGACTTCCTTTTATATATTAGATATCTATATGACATAATTTATATTTGAGTAAAAGATATATCTTTCTTTTATCCTGATTGGGCTTGGAGGCTGGTTGCATTAGGTCCTTTCTCCAATATCCGTCTATTGCTGCTTCTAGGACCTTTGACCACTCAAACCATATCTATCAACACACGAGTAGGTACAAGTTGTGAAATGAAATTTTGTCGAACTATAGCAGTTTATCAATTGATTGTAAAGATAACAAAATTAATTAATTAAAAATTAATAAATCACATATCAGCACATTGAGCTGCATTATATATAAACAAATAAATTACACATGATTCGACATTATAAGTAAAAATCTTGATTGATTTTTGGTTGTCGTGTGCTAACTTTCTTACCGAGTACAATTCATATTCCGCTCTGCAATGTTGGGTACGTGAAATTTTATTGTGAAGTTTAACATTATTTTTTTTAACAAAATTATACTTTTACAATTACTGAATTTTGTTAAAGTTTTGATAGAATGTCGGTGCACCTTTAGTATCTGGTTTGCGATAATTTGGTCAATATTTCTATTTTTGATGACAAAATGATACTATCGAGGTAGTTCCGAGTTGCTTTATAATAAAACTAGCTGATCCGGCAAACGTTGTTTTGCAATATATATAACTTCTAGATTACTAATATCGCTGTTTAGAAATAGGGGTTCATGGTAGAAGGGTGAAAATTTAGGGCTGTATATTTTATTTATTTATTTTATTTAACAATAATTATACAGACATTACAATACATAGACTATTTGATAAAACTTAAATCTAAACATCCTCCTTATATATTTTTTAATGCCTCACTATATAAAAAAATAAAAATAAAAAAAATTGTAAAAAAAATCGGGGTGGATGACTACGACTACTACTATACCATCACGGCATATCCCACAAGTGGGGTAGCCAGCAGATCAGCTGCATGTAAGAAACATGCAAACTGTCCTCTTCGTGCCAATATAAAATCAAGACATTCAGGATGGGTGGCAAACCTCATTGCTGAATTTAAGATGTAAAATGTCCTTAAAATAAAAATTGTAATAAAAATAATAATTGTAAAATTTAAGATGTAAAGTGGGGTGGATGACCCTTGTCTTTAATGTGTAGGAAAAATAGATGTTGGTCGATTCTCAGACCTACATGATAAGCACACAAAATTTCATCAAAATCGGTCCAGCCATTTCGGAGGAGTATGATAACAAACACCGTGACACGAGATTTTTATACTCGTATTATTATATATTAACCATCGATAATTTATAATAATTATACTAATACGCATTTAGTATGGCTAGTTTTTTCGAGTAAATTAAAATCTTGAATAAATGACATAACATTAGATGTATAGACAATGTACAGATATCGAGTAAGTCCCAAACTAAGATATGTCATGTGTTATGGGTACTTACACGACAATACACAAATTATATACAAGTTATACAACGCAATATACACAAATACGTGACACCCAGATTCAGATATATTTGAAAAAGATCTTCCTTCACTTTGCCCTGGTCGCTACCATGACGTTAAAATTTGAGTATTACAATATTCTCAGTAACGTGTAGAATCGACTATCTCAAACTAACCGATTTGCAAGAGAACATAATATTGTGACAATCGGCTGGCTGTCCAATTAAATTGACAATCAGCTTGCTGCCAATGACCTCATGGTGATTTTGCATAGTCACTGGGTCGGTTTACACCTTCCTCTCGTTGCCTGTTCCCATGTGACAGCTGTTGCTACCTTCTGCAAGTTGTTTTATCTAATACTAGCTGGCCCGGCGAACTTCGTACCGCCTAAGAATCAATGAACGATTTCATACATACATCTTATTCCCCTTGTCCTAGTTCAGTCGGGGGCCTATTGCCCCTAAGTATCTCCTCCAGAGATAATTATCCACCGCTGCTTCCAGGACGTCTGGCCACTCCAATCCAAGCCTTTCAACACATGTTCGACACCTGCCCTATCTTCTGCTCTCTCCCACTGACTTTCTTCTTCTTCTTCGCCCTCGCCTTTATCCCATTTACTTGGGGTCGGCTCTCCTAGTCCTCATCTTCCAAGTTTTGCGGTCCCCTGCATCCTCCGCGCGCAACTTTGCCTCCTTCATATCCCTGGCAATTGTGGACATCCAGGTGGTCACTGGTCTGCCTGGTCTTCTGGGTCCTACTTCCACGTCCATCGTCTTTTTAATTATATTATCCTGTGGTAGTCTCAAGATGTGCCCGTACCATCTTAATCGGTTTTCGGTTATTTTTTCACCGATGGGAGCGACTTTGAAACTACCACGGATATGGACATTTCTCACCCTATCCATCCTTGTTACACCACCAGCCCATCTGAGCATTTTCATTTCATTGGTGTGTAGTGTCTGGGCGTGATTATGTTTTAGGGCCCAACATTCAGAAGAATAAGTCATGGTTGGTCTGACCACAGTTTTGTACACCTGACCCTTGATTTTTATTGGCATTTTCTTGTCACACAGTACACCAGAAACAGATCTCCATTTCATTTCATCTCTCCCACTGACTTTATGAATGATTAATATTATTAATCTCTTTACAAACTCCCGTAATTGTCAAAGTGTGTCATCGAAGGTATAGTGTAAAAAAATATAATTCATTTGGAACTTTCGCAGTTTAGCGGCCCCACCCGTTGTCGAGTACTTTTTTCCATGTAAAAGTAATATTTTCGAAACTTGAGGAAATTGTTGCCATATGGTGAATTATAGGAAAAAAATTCGCAACTATGAAACTTGAGCGGCCCCACCCGTTGTCGAGTAATATGTACGGAATTTTAGGAAATTAATTTTCGAAGTGGATTTTTTTTGCCGGCAAATTAAAATAATTCTACATATGGCAACAACTTCCTCAAGTTTCAAAAATATTACCTTTTCTATCGAAAAAAAGTACTCGACATCGGGTGAGGCCGCTAAGCTGCGAAAGTTACATTAATTTTTTTTTACATAGACAATTCACATACATCGAGCTAGTCCCAAACTTAGATGAATCTTGATTATGGGTACTAACGCGACGATACGCACATATACAATGCACTATATACATATATATATGTAACACCCAGACTCAGGACAATTTGAAAAAGGTCATTCTTCACTTTGCCCTGTCCGGGAATCGAACCCGGGACCTCGTGACTCAAGGGAAAGAGCTCCGCGCCACACCGGCCGACATGAACAATTTATGTTGAACAATTAACTTAACTCAGATTTGTTTATAAATTATCTGCAGTACGTAATATAATTATGTAGGTACTAATTTTTTTTTCAGGTAGATTTTACCTATTCATTTAAAATTAATAAAAATTCTTTCCATGATTTTTTAAAAATTGAAATATCAGAACTACAGATGTTAAATTGTATGGATAACGATTCTAATTTGAGAATGTATAGAAAAATTATCATATAAATAGGCCAATCTATAAAAAAAACTTTATTGTTGATTTTGTATAATTCTCCATATTGCATTTTTTATTGAAATTAAAAATGTATGGCGTAAATAATTTTCTTCGTAATTTTTCTTCTCTGTCTGCAAATTTCACTACACAATCTTGCATCAGAACTACCTACATGAACACATTCTTATTTTCATCTTTAATAGCACAATTTTTGGTTCAATAATAATTTTCCATCTGCAAAAATAAAATACAATTTCAAATATAATCTGTGCACGTCCACATTTATGTGACAGAAGACCTATCGATACATAAATATTAGTCAAATAATTCGGTAGTTACATGGCAATAGGTTGTATCTCGCATTTTTTGCGTTTTCAAGTTTGTTAATGTTGTTGTTGTCCATAAAATGCTCAAAATAGTGTAATATTTGATGTGGCAAAAGGATATGTCTCATTATAGTCAGAATAAAGAGAGAAAAGACGTAACTTATTGACATGTAGAAAGATTGTTTTCATCAACATGGCAAAAAAACTCAAATATTTTTAAACTGCAAGAAATTATTTAGTGAATGTTACATACATCTTGTAGAAGAAATTATTAAGAGAATGTTACATCTATCTTGTAGAAATAATAATTACCTTCATTTTGATATATAATGCTCGAAATTTGGTTGAAATATCTCTTTCGCAAACTTTGTTTTTGCTCTCCTGTAAAATTATGTTTTAGTGAGATACAACCTATTGCCATGTAACAACCGAATTATAGTAAACAATTAATATTAGTACACATTTCGTTCATATTAGTTATAGTAATTTGGTTCCTAATATAGCAGAACCTACGGATTATTTTAGCACAATGCAACAGGCGACGTGGGGGCGCTAACAGCGCAATAACTCTCCATATTGTTTTTATTTTTGAAATTAAAAATGTATGGCGTAAATAATTTTCTTCATATTCTTTCTTCCCGTGAATTTGTAAGATGTTTTAATAGCCTATAGTTTATTCCGGGCGGAGAAGAATACAACAAATCAGAGATCATTCAAATCGGTACAGCCATTCTTGAGTTATAAGTGTTGTAACACACACGACTTCCTTTTATATATTAGATATAAAAGGAAGTCGTGTGTGTTACAACACTTATAACTCAAGAATGGCTGTACCGATTTGAATGATCTCTGATTTGTTGGATTCTTCTCCGCCCGGAATAAACTATAGGCTATTAAAACATCTTACAAATTCACGGGAAGAAACAATATGAAGAAAATTATTTACGCCATACATTTTTATTTTCAAAAATAAAAACAATATGGAGAATTATGGCGCTATTAGCGCCCCCACGTCGCCTGTTGCATTGTGCTAAAATAATCCGTAGGTTCTTCTATATTAAGAACCAAATTACTATAACTTATATGAACGAAATGTGTACTAATATTTGTTTACTATAATTCGGTAGTTACATGGCAATAGGTTGTATCTCACTAAAACATAATTTTACAGGAGAGCAAAAACAAAGTTCGCAAAAGAGATATTTCAGCCACTTTTCGAGCATTATATATCAAAATGAAGGTAATTATTATTTCTACAAGATAGATGTAGCATTCTCTTAATAATTTCTTCTACAAGATGTATGTAACATTCACTAAATAATTTCTTGCAGTTTAAAAATATTTGAGTTTTTTTGCCATGTTGATGAAAACAATCTTCCTACATGTCAATAAGTTACGTCTTTTCTCTCTTTATTCTGACTATAAAGAGACATATCCTTTTGCCACATCAAATATTACACTATTTTGAGCATTTTATGGAACAAATTTGAAAACGCAAAAAAATGCGAGATACAACCTATTGCCATGTAAGTATGTAACTACCGAATTATTCGACTAATATTTATGTATCGATAGACCTTCTGTCACATAAATGTGGACGTGCACAGATTATATTTGAAATTGTATTTTATTTTTGCAGATGGAAAATTATTATTGAACCAAAAATTGTGCTATTAAAGATGAAAATAAGTATGTTTTCATGTAGGTAGTTCTGATGCAAGATTGTGTAGTGAAATTTGCAGACAGAGAAGAAAAATTACGAAGAAAATTATTTACGCCATACATTTTTAATTTCAATAAAAAATGCAATATGGAGAATTATACGAAATCAATAATGAAGTTTTTTTTATAGATTGGCCTATTTATATGACAATTTTTCTATACATTCTCAAATAAGAATCGTTATCCATACAATTTAACATCTGTAGTTCTGCTATTTCAATTTTTTAAAAATCATGGAAAAAAAAATTATAAATTATAAATGAATAGGTAAAATCTACCTGAAAATAAAATAGTACCTTCATAATTATATTACGTACTGCAGATAATTTATAAACAAATCTGAGTAAAGTATAATTGTTCAACATAAATTGTTCATGTCGGCCGGTGTGGCGCGGAGCTCTTTCCTTTGAGTCACGAGGTCCCGGGTTCGATTGCCGGACAGGGCAAAGTGAAGAATGACCTTTTTCAAATTGTCCTGGGTCTGGGTGTTACATAATATATATATGTATATAGTCCATTGTATTTGTGTGTATCGTCGCGTTAGTACCCATAATCAAGATTCATCTAAGTTTGGGACTAGCTCGATGTGTGTGAATTGTCTATGTAAAAAAAAAATGAATGTAACTTTCGCAGTTTAGCGGCCCCACCCGTCGTCGAGTACTTTTTTTCCATAAAAAAGGTAATATTTTTGAATAAATTAATTTCCTAAAATTCCGTACATATTACTCGACAACGGGTGGGGCCGCTCAAGTTTCATAGTTGCGAATTTTTTTTCCTATAAAAGAATTTTCCAAAAATTTGGTGACCAAAAAATAATTCACCATATGGCAACAATTTCCTCAAGTTTCGAAAATATTTCTTTTACATGGAAAAAAGTACTCGACAACGGGTGGGGCCGCTAAACTGCGAAAGTTCCAAATGAATTATATTTTTTTACACTATACCTTCGATGACACACTTTGATAATTACCTACGGGAGTTTGTAAAGAGATTAATAATATTAATCATTCATAAAGTCAGTGGGAGAGGGCAGAAGATAGGGCAGGTGTCGAACATGTGTTGAAAGGCTTGGTTTGGAGTGGCCAGAGGTCCTGGAAGCGGCGGTGGACAGTTATCTCTGGAGGAGATACTTAGGGGCAATGGCCCCCCGACCGAACTAGGACAAGGGGAAGAAGATGTATGTATGAAATCGTTCATTGATTCTTAGGCGGTACGAAGTTCGCCGGGCCAGCTAGTTATGAATAAAAAATAAAACTCTCAGTAATTAAGGGTATAAAGGATAGACTAAAAGGATACACAGATATTATAATTATTTCAAAATTTCATCTTATTTCAATATTAACTAATTAAAATAAATTAATACCATTATCTGTTTTTCAGGATCTACCTTATTGTTTGCCTTGGTTCTGGGAGTTTTTCAAACACAAGTAAGTGAATATTTGTTATGTTAATATATACAGTAGGCAAAATCAATCAGTTATTTCGATTAAAGAACCATGTTTACACAATGTAACATTGTGCAAATTTCATCGGAAGAAGTGAGAAAGGCGTCCTAACGCTTGCGAATTGGCTCGAGGCTGGCTTAAGTGATCATTTTCGGTATGTAGGTATATAAAGAAGGCTTTAGTTATATAAAATAACGTGTATATAACCAATTTAGGACGAAAAGCGTCGCACTCTCCACACAAAAAGCAGACGGACTGCAACACAAAAAGCACAAATAATAATATAATCTAATTCGTAGGATCTTTGTAGAATTATAATTCTATTCACAGCAGCAGGTATTGCAACATACAACCTCAGTGCTAACTTAGTATGTCATCTATTCTATTCATTACTGAATTCACCCTGTAAAGTTCTGAAATATAAAGCGTTGCAACATTCCATTGGCGTCCTTATCTACGAAACATTTTCCTTATTTCCTCTATTGTGATATCATCAGTACGTATTTTATATTACTTAACAAAAGGATGTTAATAAATTTAACATTAAACTACGAGTAAGTAAAAAGATATCGTGATGTAACGATAAACTCTCCCTCTGTGCTTTGAATAATTATATGACAGTTGTTTTATGATATTGTAATGTAACGATAAACATCATTACTAATATACAGTAATATTATGTTATCTTTTAAACAGTGAAGAATAATATATTGACTTACTTACTTCTGATGGCCGAAAAGCCCTTGTAGGACCTTTGCCTCCAAAACAATAGATCTCCAAGCCTTTCTATCTTGAGCAATGGGATGCCAATCGTCTTTAGTATTTAGCTTCTCAAGATCTCGGTTGATGTTATCTTACAATCTTTATCTTACATCTTCATCTTTGAAGTGTAATATAAACTATTATTTTGAAAGAGAGTGTTTCTTTACTAGTTTTTCATTTGTTTCATTTCTTTTTTTGATAGACGAATACTTCATTATAGACCCGTAGTATTACATGATAAACAAAATAAAGTTGTGTATCTATCTAGTAAACATAGCTCACAATATAATATATTTTATATTCAAAATATTACATATATTGTTCCAGAATTGCAATGCGTTGATGCAAGTGAATCAGCCATATTGTCCTCCAGATCAAGAGACACCTAGCCTTCTTCCACATGAGTCATCCTGCAATAAGTTTTACTTATGTGTCTTCGGGACACTCACAGAACTTACTTGTCCTGAAGGAACTGAGTTTGATCCAGAAAAACAGGTTTAAATCTCTAAATTATTTATGTTTTTACTATTATAAAACTATTCTATCGATTCTTTAAATTAATGGATATTAATTCAATTGTTTGAAAATGGAGATGATTTGGCCAGTAACTGGATAGTAATAATAATGGGTAAAGTTTTAATATCATGACTTGAACGATTCAAGCTTTTGGAAGCTTACGGAGATTGAATATTTATCTATTGTATGTATTTGAAAACGCCCAAACTTATTCAAAAACTCCGTATTCAGATCGAGGTAACAAACCTCGGCATAATCGAAAACAGAATGAAGCAGAGACTGGACTAAAAAAGTTTTTGTTATAGTAATAATAAAGTTTTGCTCAATCTGTTTTCACTATGAAAGTCTTGAATCCAGAAAAACACCAAGGACCTTCACAAAATCTCATTTGACGAATTATAAGAAGCAACGCAAAGAGAGAAGCTATATCAATTAGTGATAAATGCCATGAACTGCTCAATAATATTGCCTGAGACTTGAATGTTATGGGAATGATTTGATATTTTTTCTTGCCTACGTAAAAACCAATATTAATTTTTCAAACCAAGTGTTTGAGAAATTAATGAATTGTATTATTTGACTTCTTCTCAAAATAAAAGAATCATACGTTTTCATTGAAGAGGTACAAAATATCCACAAGTGATGACGAGAACGTAAGATTTTTAAAACATAAATAGTGAAAATTTGAACAGTGATTTGTCTTTTAATGATTTAAAATTATTTTAAATAAATTTTCACAGTGTGAACATAAGCAGCTTTTCAATATTAGTTTAATTCTATTAAAATTTATTATTTTCAGATCTGCGACTGGCCATCTCCTGATGGATGCACAGCCTCTTCCATCACCACTACAACCATGAATCCCTCAACATCAGCACCTTTAAATTGCATGGACAATCCTAAAGATATATTCACGATTCCTCATCCAACTAATTGCTTAAAATACATCATATGTTACTTCGGGGCCAGTATTCAATATTATTGTAAGGAGGGGAATGCTTTTGACCCAATAAGAATGGTAAATAAATACTATTAATTTAATTTACTTATTTATTCTTAAGTTTTTTTTATTAATATCTGTTAGTTTATTAACAACATTATATCGCTGATATACTTATGTAAATGAAAAAAAAATTAAAAATGAAATGATGATTTAACATAACATTAATTTATTTGTCTTTCTTTTCTAGGCTTGCGTGCCCATACATCTGACAGACTGCACGGACTCTTCCATCACCACTACAACCATGAATCCCTCAACATCAGCACCTTTAACTTGCATGGACAATCCTAAAGATATATTCACGATTCCTCATCCAACTAATTGCCTTAAATACATCATATGTTACTTCGGGGCCAGTATTCAATATTTTTGTAAGGAGGGGAATGCTTTTGACCCAATAAGAATGGTAAATAAATACTATTAATTTAATTTACTTATTTATTCTTAAGTTTTTTTTTATTAATATCTGTTAGTTTATTAACTACATTATATCGCTGATATTCTTATGTAAATGAAAAAAAAATTGAAAATGAAATGATGATTTAACATAACATTAATTTATTTGTCTTTCTTTTCTAGGCTTGCGTGCCCATACATCTGACAGACTGCACGGACTCTTCCATCACCACTACAACCATGAATCCCTCAACATCAGCACCTTTAACTTGCATGGACAATCCTAAAGATATATTCACGATTCCTCATCCAACTAATTGCCTTAAATACATCATATGTTACTTCGGGGCCAGTATTCAATATTTTTGTAAGGAGGGCAATGCTTTTGACCCAATAAGAATGGTAAATAAATACTATTAATTTAATTTACTTATTTATTCTTAAGTTTTTTTTTTATTAATATCTGTTAGTTTATTAACTACATTATATCGCTGATATACTTAAATGATAATTTAACATAACATTAATTTATTTGTCTTTCTTTTCTAGGCTTGCGTGCCCATACATCTGACAGACTGCACAGACTCTTCCATCACCACTACAACCATGAATCCCTCAACATCAGCACCTTTAACTTGCATGGACAATCCTAAAGATATATTCACGATTCCTCATCCAACTAATTGCCTTAAATACATCATATGTTACTTCGGGGCCAGTATTCAATATTTTTGTAAGGAGGGCAATGCTTTTGACCCAATAAGAATGGTAAATAAATACTATTAATTTTATTTACTTATTTATTCTTAAGTTTTTTTTTTTATTAATATCTGTTAGTTTATTAACTACATTATATCGCTGATATACTTAAATGATAATTTAACATAACATTAATTTATTTGTCTTTCTTTTCTAGGCTTGCGTGCCCATACATCTGACAGACTGCACAGACTCTTCCATCACCACTACAACCATGAATCCCTCAACATCAGCACCTTTAACTTGCATGGACAATCCTAAAGATATATTCACGATTCCTCATCCAACTAATTGCCTTAAATACATCATATGTTACTTCGGGGCCAGTATTCAATATTTTTGTAAGGAGGGCAATGCTTTTGACCCAATAAGATTGGTAAATAAATATTATTAATTTAATTTATTTATTTATTCTTTAGTAAACGGGTGAGGCATTAGACAGTTTAAATAACATCATGCTTAATAATAAGCACATTATTTAAGTTCAAAAGTAAGTTTTCCTGAAACCTGCATATGCTGATTGTTCAAAAAAAAATTTTATATCACTTATTTTCGAAGGACTTATTATTTAACTGACAATATGATGATTTAACAAAACATTAATTTATTCGTGTTTCTTTTCTAGATTTGCGTGCCCGAACATCTGACAGACTGCACACAATATTAAGAACATTCTTCAACAAGTCATCCCTTATCCAGGATCATCGTAAAAATTGTAATTTTAATCCATTATGTTTTTTATTATTATTATTGTGAATAAAATAAAATTACAATTGGTTAAAAAGTTTTTTCTCTATACATCTAACTTCTAATAATAATTAAGATTTTATAAATAGTTATTTTTTTTTAAATCATAGAAGTTGTAAAATAACTAATAGGATAATTCAGGATGTAGAATACATGATTAGCAAAATCCATAAGTGTATGCATTGACCTACATATATGTTATAGAATAGTATCCCAGTACTAATTTACTCAATAAACATTTATATTTTTTTTTATTTATTCATTCTTTTTGCACATCATCATTTTATAACAGTGTTAATAAAATAATATATAATTTAAATTTAAAACTAGGACAATATGCAGCGGCGAGATTATCACTATAAAGTGATTTCTTCCATCTAACCACGACACATTGAGAAAAACCTAGTTAAAACAAATTAACATACAAAAAATATATACAAAACATCAATACACAATAAAGTTTAATTTATCGACCGACGGTTCTTGGTGGAAGTTCATATTAATAATTTTTAAAATGAAACACAATATGTAGTTATTCCACTATTGACTTTATTTATTTTTGCGAGCTGGCTTTCAAGAGCTTCCGCTCTCATCGTCAGGCAAAAGTAAAGTGAAAAAGTCTTTACTTTTGCCTAACGATGAAAGCGGAAACTCTTGAAAGACGGCTCGCAAAAATAAATAGAGTCAATAGTGGAATAACTACATATTGTGTTTCATTTTAAAAATTATCAATACACAACAAAAGAAAAAAGAAAGAAAATTTAAAATAATATTTGACATACACCCAACATGTGGTAGGGATTATGGATCAGAGGGGGTGGGGAGGGGGAGAGGGGCTAGAGAACGGATACTGAGTTAGAAGATAGCATTTTTTTCTTAACAGAAGATTTAAAAACATTATGCGATTGTGAAACTCTATTGTTTACTAGCCAAGCAAAGCATACAGTAATATGGTAGGAACATAGGTATTACAAACTAGCACATTACTCGTACATCAATAGTTTACCAATGAAGTTTTCGAATAATACAATTAGTAGATATATTGATGTGTTTACAATTCTATAAAAAAGACAAAAAAACATGAAATGAGTTCATAAAAATTCACTTACCATAACAATTCTAAAACAAAATTAAGAACATGAACACGCAGTAGACCATTGGAAAAAACAAAAAATATATCAGCGCTTATTTCTTTCTTTCTTTTTTTTTCCGGGAAGGCACCCGATATCGAGTGAATTATGCAAAATATGCATATCAGCGCTTCAAAAACGGGGAATTCGTTCCAAAATTATTAATATTAAATTTATAATATTATACTTACTTGCTATACTTTTTGTATGGCTTCGGCTTGTGTTGATTTGCTTAGCTATATGGCTGTGTCCAACAGTCATTCCAAATTAAATCCTCTGTTCCCGTCCAGTAAGCCACTGCTCGGTCTCTGGGGTCGACCTATGGATATCCATCCAGTCTCTCTCGCACTTTCTTGGTGTTGGATTGAGCTGTTTCACTCCACAATATTATAACGTTTATGGTCTCTTTCCTATTTTTACTTGAGTAATGCATTTCCTGTATAACTGACAAAGCCTAAAAAGGTCCCTTACGAGAAAAGGCCTTGCAACATCAATGTGTTTGGCGTATTACCAATTTTTCTTTTGAATTAAATTTCTAGTCAATACAATATGAGTTTGTATATCACAAGTTAGGTGACGGTTAGGTTTATTTTGATTAGTACTAAATTTAATGAGAATTAAATTGAAAAACAAAATTGTCATTTTCTACTTTTTATTTTACCACCACGGCACATCTCACATGTTCGGTAGCCAGCATATCAGGTGCATGTAGTAAACATGCAAACTGTCCTCGCCATGCCAACAAAAAATTTAGACATCCAGGATTGGTGGCGTTAATTTTTTGAACACTTGCCTCTTTATGACACTCTTACTCATCATTTTTATTTATTTTATTGGATGGGGTATATTGTGTACTGCGACTTATAAGATCTACTGTAATTCTCCTGTTTAGTTTTCCTGGTATTTCCAATCAAAGCGAACTCTCCAGTTTCAGACAACTCTAGAAGTATGTTGAAATAGCTTTATTTCTCGGATATTTCAGGAGTCCAAGGACTTCTATTTATCCGTTTAGGTGACAATTTATTAATATTTGAACTCTCTCTAGTCTAATACCACTATGCCAGTGTTGGCATCTCCGATCAGTGGGCGGGGGACCCGGCCGACGTAGCAGATCCCATCTTGAGACCCACACATCCACGAATACCTTAAAGCGTGAAGCGTTTGTGGCATTTAAAAACACTTCCCCAAACCAGATGGGTCAAGGAGTGTCAACAGTCATACCCAGAATCATTTCCTCTCTTGCATTCATCATCAAAGGACATTCCCAAAGGATATGTTCCGCATATTGAGCTCCTGTCCCACATGTGCACTATAGATTATCAGTCAATGCTAACTCAAAAAGTTTACCTCTTAACTGGCCATGTCCAGTGATAAGCTGTACAGAGAAATGATCAAGGGACAAGAAGCTCATTCTCAGTCTTTCACGGACATCTGGAAAGAACTTGTAGACGAGTCTACGGTCTACCCGTTTCTCCAGTGGTTCATCTGTCTTGTCATCATCTCGTGAAGTCCAGAATCTTGAGGGCAAGAATCTCAGAAACTAACATGACTTTATTTAACACGAGTTAGTTTTTAAAAGCGTATCAAAGCTTTACGCCAGTTTGTCTCGTTTAATTATATTAGTCATGTGAAGGTACTAAATATTAGTATTGAGTTTCAACAAATTCAACATGAACATCCACCAAATAACATTTATCGATAGCGCTGACTGCTAAAAAAATTGCTGACAATCTATATCTATCTATAAGTAGTCCCGCAGACCTTAAGGGTTACACTCTCCCCCACCCATGAATGTTACAGGAATATCAGTTCCCATGTATTTTGTCATCCATACTGTTCAAGCAAATTATTTCTAAGGAAGGGCTTCCCTTGACAAAATCCTTCCTGAAATTAAATACAACCGTTTCAGTCCACAAGCTCTTTGCTTTAACAATATAAACTTTAAATTAGCTTACAGTTACGTATGTTCTACCTATAGAACATACTTAGAACATAGATAACATGCTTAGACTAATAATACATAAGATTTGACTATTATGGAAATTCTTAAAACTAAATACATTCTTCTTGGCATTCACATTTCTACAAAAAAATGTTTTTTTTCAAGAAGTAGTGTTTGTAGTTTACTCTGTATCTGAATTCATAGAAATATTAGGAGTGATCCCTCAATTAAAGTCTTTTAAATAATGGAAGTTGTAACAGCTTTATTTAATGGATTATATCCCTGCATTGAGGTACACCAAGAGACCAAGATGAAGGCCAAAGCGCAGATGGCGTGAAGTAATAAAGTGATATTTCCCATGAGGATGCGCTTGACAGAACCAAGTGGCATAGCCAAACAAGAAAGGCAGAGCCCATCAACTATGTGGGACTAATAATTGCCCAAGGAGAAGAAGAAGTGTGGAGGAGCTGTTCCGAGCGGTGCAGGACATGGTCAGGTTCACTGAGGTGATTGCCAACATGGGGGGGGGGGGCGACAGGGCACTTGAATAAGAAGAAGATCCTAATATTTTTAATACCTCTTAAATGAATTATATTTATAGAATAACAAGAAGAATAATCCTATTAAAAAGCTACTTTGATTTTGTTATCAATTAAATATAAAATTTCTTGTGAAACACTTTCAAATTAGCCTGTCAAATGACAATTACTATTTTAAAGGCACAGACCTAGCAACTACCAACCAGCCTGGATGCCTGGAACTTCATGGAAAAGCCTTCTGTATAATAATAATAGACAATTTATAATGCGCCGTTTTGTGGAATAAATACACTTCAAGGGCGCATCCTAAAATATTGTGTTAATACTTGTAACATAAGTATGTAGGTATTTATGAGTAAATTATTTAAACTAAACATATAAATAACAATGAATTATACTATGTATATCAGTTATATGATACGCCAAACAAGTGGGTTTTTGAACTGACTCTTGAACGAAGCAAGAGATTGTGTCTTACGCACTTGTTCAGGAAGATAATTCGACATGGATGGTCCAGCCGAGCTGAAGGCTCAATAGGAATATTTGGGTCTTCCTCTTACACTGACCTCCGTCAGTCTGACACCCGCGTAAGAGCCTGATCTAAGGGTGGCTTGTCTTTGATACCTGCTCTCTGCAGAGTTCGGAGATATATGATGGGGACATATTGACATATAAAGATATCGAAATAAAATTATCAAATGTTAATTAATGATTTTATAATACTACTTGGTATATTACACTACTTATTTGTACGTAAGCAATGTTTAATCAGATTCTAATTAGATTTTTAATCAAATAATGAAAATTATTTTAGTAGGATTAATTACTTAAATAAATAATTAATTAAATTAAACAATTATTCAGCATAATATTAAATGAAACTGAAATGTTTTGTTTTTAATATTAAAGTCATATCTGAGAATATTTCAAAACCATTTATACAAGCTATTAAAATCCAGCTAAACAATAAAATAAATATGTATGGAAAAAAACAAAATTGGTTTTAGTTTAACTTAAATGATTTTATTGAGTAGTGACCTGGTTTCGACCAATAAAGTCATTGTCAAACTAATCAACGTAACCTTTAAAACAGGAGTTTTACAAAATTAACGTTGACTCAATAAATAAGTAAAAAAATTGAAAATATTCTCATGTTTTTTGATAAGTAATTTTTAAAAATTAATCACTGTTATAAGCCGAAGCTTATAAATTATTGACGAAAGTAAGACGACCTAAAGAAACCATTTCTTAAAATATTATTTTTTAATAATTATAAATATAAAAATAATAATATAATAGGCCCTTTTTACAGCTAATGGAATATATGGAATAGGTGGTTCATACTTTTGAACAGCCAAAGCCCTTAAAGTTTATGTAAGACACACGAACATGAAAGCGGACAATATATATTTTTTAATTAAAAATAATTCCAAAAAATCATACCACTGACAAAGAAAGTCATGTCGATGTATCTATCTCGACATCCATTAAGAGAAAGACCAAAGAATACCTGAATGCGACAGGATCCAGCGAAAAAATAGCCTGGATGAAGATAACATACGGAACAGAAGAAAATATAGCCTTGGAATACTAAGAGCCGATCTCAACAGCTTTCACAGGCAATAAGTTGAAACAATGACAGAATGCAAGAAGAAGAGACCAATTTCAACAGACTTGTGATTTTTTGAGTTATTACATTTTATTTTATAACGAAGACATGACGATCAATAAAAAGGAGCATTGAGTGATGAAAATATTTAATTGTAGTTGTTAATCGTTGCAGACTGATTTCTTTTAAAACCATGTGGGGTAAGCATTTCTAACTTAACTACATATTTGATAAAATTAGTATAAATAAATTAACAAAGTTCACAATTCCTCAACCACTGGTGAAACAGTGATAGAAGATAATTTTGTAAATAAAATATAAATTCCACTTTTTTTCCGTAAGTTTTCAAGTGTCACTCAAAAATTCACAGAAAGTAGTAAATACTTGTTTATTGTCAGGCAACCCCCGGAGCAAATTATAATATTATTACTACTATACCATCACGGCATATCTCACAAGTGGGGTAGCCAGCGGGAAACTGTAAAATAAAGATATGAAGATCGTCTTCTCCGTGCTGACAAAGGAATAAGACATTCAGGATGGATGGCGTGTGTCATCACTGAACTGTAATATTCTACGAACACTTGACATTTACAGGACATTCGAAAATCTACAGAAGAGAATGGGAAGCTTATTCTTTACCAAAGACTTAATGGAATATAATCCTGAAATCTCCAAAGTGTTAATAATCCGTGCATTTTCCATTTTCAGGATCAAGGATTGTATTTGTCCTCTTTTCAGGAATTATTCAATTACAGGTAAGTTCAAATTTCAAATTATATTTCAACAAAATCACCTTTATATTTTTCATTGCTTTTCTTCGGCCATATGCAATCATAAATAAAATATGACAAGTACTTAATAATGTGATAATTCATATTATGTTATGAATTTTTGACACAATTGGATGTCGGGGACTGGATTTGACTTAATAGAAGTGAGTGTAGATTTTAATCATAATTTGAACCACTCTAGATTAATCATTCCAATTGATCACACTCACCGATAGTTAACCTATTTGAATAGGTATTAACTAGGTAGGTATGTTGTATAAATGATACACATACATTATGTGAACTTCTTTAAGAAGTGCACGACACAGAGTTTCGGCGCTTGTAAATCGACAAACGGCTTGGTTAAGAGTACTCTTTAAACCTAGATATAATTCCCAATTCCTCTGTGTCATGCTTATCACATGATTTGAAATTTTTGAAAGTTGAGTAAGTATATTATTCAACTCGATGTTTTTCCATCGTTTAAAATCAGGGTTTTAATACGATTTCATACAATTCTTGTATTTTCAAATTGGAAAGACATCAACTGTTATAGTTCAATGGAAAGTGTATTGTATGTGTATCACTATACAACATACCTTCATAGTTAATACCTATTCAAATGGTTGACTATCGGTGAGTGTTGTACAATGCTGAGATATGTGGACTGCAATTCTATAGCCACGTTTAAACATGACCAAATTGAAAAAAAAATGTACTTAACATTAATCTTGATGTTTTGTTTCTCATACTCTTGAGATAACCAGCGGATTCTGGTATTTTATAACAAATAATATAAAAGATTGTCTATCATCATATTAATAAACACATTTCGATTATATACCCAGATAACATAAATTAATTAAAAAAAAATAACTAATTAAAAACACATGCTGCGATTATCGGTACAATATGTTCTTCTGTTCCAAAAGAATGAAATGTTTTCATAGAATCTTATCAAAGTTTATCAGATTTTTTTTATTGATTAACAATATTGTTTGATAAAAAATAAAATAAATTTTAATAAAAGATAGTATTTTTCTTATATATACGAGTATGAACAGATTAGCGATAATTATCAGCAATTAAGTATGATAAATCAGTAGACCACATAATTATATAATTTATCAAAAGTCAAAGTTTAATTAGTTTCGAGTTGTTTCCATATTATCTATCTATCTATCTATCTATACCCTCACGCCGTATCCCAAGTGGCGTAGGCAGAGAGAACGGAGCGCCATATTAATTTATTTTTTTCGCTTCCTCCACATTCATGCAATTTACTGACAATTTATAGACACTTAGCTTACTTATTTACTGCTAGCCTTTACCTCTCCGCTGCTGGATATAGGCCTCTTCAAAATCTATCCAATTTTTTCTGCATTGAACAATACGAACTCAATTATTAACATAACTATTAAATATAACGTTTTGCTGAAAATCATTTAGACAAATTCCATACTAATCTAAAATATAAAATTCTCGTGTCACGGTGTTTGTTATCATACTTCTACGAAACGGCTAGACCGATTTTAATGAAATTTTGTGTGCTTATCGGGTAGATCTGAAAATCGGCTAACATCTATTTTTTATACCCCTAAAAGTTAAGGGTGGTACACCCCGAATTTCTATTTTTTGGTCAATTTTTTTTATTTTAATTTTTTTATCGTGTTACATTAAAAAATACACACAGTCCTAAATTTTCACCCTTCTACCATCAACCCCTATTTTTTAATAGCGATATTAGTAGGTATATGGGAAATGTATATGGCAAAACAACGTTTGCTGGGTCAGCTAGTATGTTTATATATTTTTTCTATTATATCCTCTTTAACTCTCGTTCCACAAAGAAATAACGAGTCAAAACCTTGGTAACTGCAAGTGAAATTCTTGAAAATACTAAAATATGATATTTCTTCTTCTTATTTCATTTTACGGCAATGCACCCGCAATCGAGTGAATTATGAAAATATGATATTTGTACTTGTATAAAACTATATTTTTCAATACTTCATTCCAGTACTGCAATGGATTGATGATAGTGAACCAGCCATATTGTCCTCCAGGTCAAGAAACAACGACTCTCCTTCCACATGAATCATCATGCAATAAGTTTTACTTATGTGCCTTCGGGACACTCACAGAACTTACTTGTCCTGAAGGAACTGAATTTGATGCTGAAAAACAGGTAAAAAGTTCTGAAATTATTTAGGTTTTATTGGAAACACATGAGTAGGTTAAGCTCGATTTTTTATATCTTCTTCACAGGGTTTGATTTATATACTTATAGCTAGATCTTGAGAGCATTATGCTCAGTTATTCCTCTAGATGTTTATCTATTTTATTCTTTTTGCACATTATCATTATAGTAAAACAGTGTTAAAAAATCAATCTTCTTCTTCTCAAAGTGCCATGTCAGGTCCCCCCGACGTCGACTATCACCCTGGCGTAGGCCTCTCTGTCCTGTGCCAGCCGGAACAACTCCTCCACCCTCCGAACTCCGGTCCACTCTCGGATATTTCTCAGCCAGGACATCTGCCTCCTTCCCACACCACGACTACCCTAAATTTTTCCTTTCAAAATGAGTTGCAGCAAACTATATTTCTCATTTCGAAGTACGTGTCCCAAATATGCCATCTTCCTCATTTTTATGTTGCATAACATCTCTCTATCTGTTCTAGCCCTCCACAACACCTCATTATTGGTAACCAAATCAGTCCATGAGATGCGCAATATTCTGCGATGAAGCCACATCTCAAATGCCTATATTCGGTTCATCGTGTTTGCTTTGAGGCTCCAAGTCTCTACTCCGTACAGCAAAATGGACCAAAATATATAACACTTGACCATTCTCTGTCGTAGTTTTAGATTTATGTTATCGTTGCTGAAGAAAGGTCGCATATTATTGAATGCAGCTCTCGCAATCTCTATTCTGCACTTCACCTCTTTTTCGGGGTCTATGTGTTCTGTTATCACACTACCGAAAATAATCAATACAAAGTTTAAAATACTAAGACGATATGCAGTGCGAGATTATCACTATGAAGTGATTTCTTCCATATAACCACGACACATTGACACAAACCGAATTAAAACAAATATACCTATACATGCATATTAATAGAAAAAAAAACAAATTTAAAATAATATTTGACACACACCCAACACGTAGTAGGTAAGGATAATAAATTGAAAAAAAAAGATATCCCTGTCCATTGCTGCTTCCTGGATCATTGACTACTCCAAACTATGAACTATGTCTTCCAACAAACAGATCTGCTATTTAATTTTATCAGCTTTTTCTGATATGAACCACCAGTTTTCTACTCTTTTCCACGGTCTTAGCGGTAGGCTGTTTGTTGGTATGCGAAATACAAGACCCAGCCATCGCATCTGAAACCTCGTCTTTTTTTGTATTTACAGAAATTTTGCTAGGTAGTAATAAAAAATATCTTCCCAATTTTTTTTACAGATCTGTGACTGGCCATCATCAGGTGGATGTATGGCATCATCGTCGACCACAACTTCAACAACAACTACTACTTCTACTACAACATCAGCTCCAAGTCTGATTTCTTTCTGTCCAGAGGAAATTACTACCACATTTGTGTTGGTTCCTCATCCAACTATTTGTCAAAACTACATACTATGTTATTATCTGGCTTTAGAACTAAGTTGTATTGATGGAATGGAGTTTGACCCAGAACAAAAGGTAACACTTCTTAATTATTAATGTAATTTTATAAAAAAAAAAACTTACAAAAGGATACAAAACTTGGAGGCTTCCTTACTAAACTAATTCAATTCCCTCACGCCGTATTCCCAAGTGGGGTGGGAAAGAGAACGGAACGCCATATACGTAGATCCTCATGTACTTCTTTCGCTTCTTCTACATTCATACAATTTCTCATGCACGCACGTCAATTTCTCTTATTCAATACACGGCCATCCTTGGGAATTTGATCTAAATGATCAAGCCATATAGTTTTCGGATGCCCGCGCTTCCTCACACCCTTTTTTTCAGACAAGTATATCTTTTTTGTCATTCTTTCCTCTTCCATTCGTTCCACTGACCAAATCATCTCAATTTATTTACACGCATTCTTACCACAACACTCCTCTTGCATGCACTCATTCTAATATCCTCATTCTTCACTCTGTCACGCAACATTTTGCCAACCATTCTCCTTAGCGATCTCATCTTCAGAGTATTTATTCCACTTTCATCACTCTTCAACTATGTCCACGTTTGGCTTGCATATATAAATGTGAAAATAACTTATAATTGCATATATAAGTGTCGGCATCAGGATGGTATTGTGCAATAGCAATTTTGACATGCGCCGTTCATCCTAGCACCGGCCACTTCCTCGTTCATCCTAGCAAGGTTTCCTTGAAAATCTATGAGTAAACATTATACAAGGGATATGGTTGAGAAAATGGTTTTTGTTAAGGGACATGAATGGACATGAAATAACAATACTTAATATATTTTTGAAGATATCATAAAATGTATTATTGTTTTCTTTACGTAGTATTTAATTATGTTTTATTTTTTCAGCAATGTGTACCAATATCCGATTCCGGTTGTACCGCATCCCAAAACGGACAAATGGCAGGCTTTTCAGGATTTGGGATTTAGGACTATTGATGTAATATACCTAAATAAAACGGTTACACTGCGTATCGAGAAACTTGGGTATTAATTCTATTTCAAGTATTTACATATTTGAGAAAGTTTGATGAAATCGCACCTCCGAGATAAACTCGCCCTGTGTATATTGACTCTATGACTGTTTTTCAAATAATAGTATTTCTGTGTATAACTTCTTGCAATCAGTGTAAAGTAAGAAATAAATAAATTAATATGAGGACAATAAATACTTCCGAAATTATTCATGGTTTCTATTTCCATATGCTTATAATATATTAACTGTTGACCATCTTCCAATTCTAAATAAAAGATGACCCTTCCAACAGATTCTTTAACGATTCAGGGCGACAGATTTTAGGAAACAGGACCAATTTTACCCTGGAGATATCACAAGTAAAGAGTAAAGATGAATCTTGATTTATAATATTAATCTAAACACCATCGTAATAAGCAATGTGATTTAATTCCCCATATTGGTATTTAAGTAGTAGAATTCCATAATGAAATCAAAGGACACTCTTATTGGCAATGTCCTTATAAGACGAAAGACGTCTCTCCAAATAATCTATATATATAAAAGCATGTCGTGTTAGTAACACCATTTATAACTCAAGAATGGCTGTATCGATTTAAATGATCTCTGATTAATTGTTGGACTCTTCTACGCTTCGAATAGCCGATAAGCTATAAAAATATCTTACAAATTCACAGGAAGAAAAATTACGAAGAAAATGATTTATGCTATACATTTTTAATTTCTATAAAAAAAAATATGGAGAATTATACAAAATCAAATATCTGTGGTTCTAAAATTTCAATTTTGAAAAATCACGGATAAGAATTTTTATAAATTAAAAATGAATTGGCATCTACCTTAAAAAATAAATAAGTACCTACCTACAAAATATTACGTACAGCAGATAATTTATAAACAAATTTGAGTTAATTATAACTGTTCAAAATAAATGAATTTTATTTTCTTACACTATAGGATGACACACTTGGACAATTACGGGAGTTTGTAAAGAGATTAAAAATATAAACCACTTATTGATTGTTAGCCGGTACGAAGTTCGCTGGGTAAGTTAGTAAACAATATAGTAAAAAAACATTTGTATTTTATTTTCAATGAGATTATGTTTATGTAGTAAAGTAGTTAGGTAGGTAACAGAAGAAAACTATTCTAGTATCTCTCGATTCACACATCTCCCAATTCTGGTATCTCGCCCTAGAAACTTTCAGGCTGCGTATACTAGTGATGTAACGAATGTGTGATTTCGGATATTCGCGAATGCGAATATTTGTTGCCGACATTCGCGAATGCGAATGCGAAAAGCGAATATTGACTTGATTAAATTTCTATAATATTGCTCAAACATTAAAATTTCTACCCCACCGTCGCCGAATTTTTAAAGGAATTTAAAATATTTCAAAACTCCTCTGTTTTCTTAAAGAATATTTTCTTGCAGTACCTTTTTCTACAATGTACCGGATATGTATCCGGTACTTTTCCCGAAACACCGATACTTTATTACCAAAATAATATTCGCAAAACATTTACATATTTTTTTACGAATACGAATGCGAATGCGAATACTTTGAAATGTGCGAATATTCGCGAATGCGAATGCGAATACGAATATTTGTTACATCACTAGCGTATACCACCAATCGAATTTCGCCAAATCATCAGTTGCTGGCTTTGACGATGATACATTGTCAATGATGCATACATTTATTGCATAATCAAATGGTTTTTCATGTAAGCCAATTGACGATATTTATCCGTATTAATTTCCTAAGCCAGTGTTTCCCGAATCAACACAATACTTTAATCCAAAGAGTGAAGTACTAATGAATCATATTCTCATGAATCATAATATTGCCACTTGATTTTCTTTGATATAAAATGACGCATTTTATATGTAATTATCGGATTAGAATAATTACTAACTAGTTTTTTTAACCCAGCATCACTCTGGACTACCAAATAGATAGAAAAGACAATGTCTTTTTTATTCTTTTCAAGACCAACCGCACGTTTGCGAGTGATTTAGGAGAAGAGACAATGTCAATGTATAAGAATTAATAATAAAAAGTAAAAACCTCTGCTTAATGTAACAATTAGAAGTTTGGCACCCTACTTGGCTATATTGAAGGATAAAAATAGGTCCTGCGTGAAAAAAAAATAAACACTTCTTCGCAGTGTAAAAACATGAACACCCCCCGTGGCCATTTTGAAGGAAAAAATAAATGTCATACTTTTGTGTTAAAAATACTAAAAACCTCTTCTCAGTATGAAAACTTGAAGTTTAACACCCCTCATGGTTATAAGACAAAATTAATAAGTAGGTACTTTAGTGGAAAAGAATGAATCTAAAATATTTCTTAATGTAAAACCATGATGTAACACATCTCAAATACCCATAATTTAGTAGGAAAAAAGGGTTAATATTCTAAAATGCAATAAAATTGCCGACATTCGAATAGAAATTTTTAGTTTGTAGCATTTAGGTGTTCAGGAGTAAAAAAGGTATACATTCATTATATTGGTATTATATAGCAAAATGTTAATTCATGAGTGCGGGTTGAGTAGGATGATGCATTGTCTTTGCTTTGTGATTATGTGTATTATTTCTGTCCATATGTATTTTCAAATAGTTTTGTAATGATGAATAAATAAATAAATAAATAAAAAGTACATCATTCTTGTTTCCCCAAAAGGCTAATTTCATTATGTATCTGTTTTTTATATCTACGGTGTTTATGAAGAACATATAAACATACATATACATGAACTGGCTAAAATATAAATATTCGATTTAAATCTGAAAATTAAACCTTTTATCAATAAAGAGATTAATGGGGTAGTGCAGCAAATATGATACACTCCAAAAATTATATTATAACCACATTTTACACAAGTGGAGTAGCCAGCAGATTAACTGAATGTAAAATACGTGCAAGTTGTCCTGTCCGTGCAAATAAAAGTTTAGATTTTCAGGAGGGTGGTACACCTAGTGTTGTGGAATTCTCAAGAAATATATTTTTCGAGAAATTTACCGAGAAATTTCTCGGTAAATTTCTAAAGTAGAGAATTTTCGGAGAATTTTTATTATTTTTTATTTAACAGTACCTATAATAATAATAAATACTTTATTCAATCAATCAATTACAATGTACAAATGTTGAGACAATTTATCACCAATATGGCTACAATTTATTATGGAAACAAAAAAAAGTTTGGTACCTACATAGAAAAAAGTGCTAATAACTGATGATAAATCTTGATGTTTGACACCCCACATGCCCATATTTAAGTTAAAAAAAATTGCAGGTACCTACATGGAAAAAAGTGTTAATAACCTCTGATTTGGGCCTTGATCAGCCCCACAAATTTTTGGAACAATCAGGTTGGCTGCGAAGTGTGCTCGGCGAAAGGTCAAAATACCACTATGAAAAATTATAGAGAGAAATTTATCTTCCATCAGAGGAGAAATTCTCGGAGAAATTTCTCGTTCTCGAGAAATTTATTTGGAGAATTTTCTCTTCTCACATCACTAGGTACACCTCATTGCTAAACTGAAGATGTCTTTAAAATAATGATTACACTTTGTGAAATTTTCACCAATGAGTAAGACTCCCATTCTCTTCCTCGTTTTCGAGTGTCGTGTTTATTTATTTATTTATTTCAATCTTACAGGATACATACAGTTGATACAAAAAATACAATGGTCTATTACATATTCAGCAATAAGCAAACCAGTGAAGATCCCTATATTACCCTCATGTGTTAAAGGAAGGTACTCGTAAAACATTCCATGCAAGACATTTATTATTATTATTATAATTGGACAACATTAAAGTGTCGTTTACGTGCCAAAGCACCTCAAGGACACTGTACAATTCATCAATTCTAGGACATTACATCCACGTCATAATTATAAATATAGATAAATACATAGATTAAATGAGAATCTCGGATACACAAAGGTATTTAATTGGTAAAAAAAGTGGAAAACAAGTAGACAACACTGAATGTAAGAAATAAGTTGCAAGTTGTCTTCTTCGTGTCAGTAAAAAATATGTCATTCAGGATGGCTGGTGTAGCAAAGATGTTTAATAAGATAATTTGTATTTGCAATTATCAAAATGTAAAATCATTTTTAATTTAAAATCCTAATAAATTATTCCATCATTATATACAAACTTACTGTTTGCCTTCTTCTCTCTACTGCTGGATAAAGGCCTCTTTAAAGTTTTTCACACTTTTCCATCTCGAACAACACGATACCACTGTTTTTCCATAATCTGTACAATATTTTCAACCTATCTGTTTTGGAGTTTCTTTTATCCTCCCACGGCTTCATCATCTATCTATGCCATCACAACATATCTAATTACTAATATTACATTTAATGTCGTCCTCTATGTGTCAATAATAATTGAGTTCGTCGGTAGCCTGGAGGTAGAGCCTCGGCCTCGTGAACAGGGGGTCCGTGGTTCGATCCCAGGTACCGGCAAACTCCCCTTTCACGACACAAGCTTTTAGCTTACTGTGAAAGGTGTATAAGGTTGTATTTGGGTTTATAACAAAACCCAGATATATCTTTTTTTAAAAAAATAAATTAAGTAGACAACTAAGATGGAAGTCTCATTATCCCAATCAGAATTTCTCCTAGTATAAGGGGTCAAACAACAGTGTCCTAATTTGGTATACTCTATTTGATCACTTCATCATTCAATTGAAGATGTTATAATTACCTATGCTCAGAATAAAGAAATACATGTAAATGAGAATAAATGTTTTTGTAAAAGGACATGCAAAACAAAGGTTTACTTAACTCTTTCAACTTAGCGTTAAGGTATACTACCTTTTCTGAATGCATCATCTTTATGACTTGGAGAGGAGATGCCACTCCCTTCGAAGCCCATCCTCTACTTCACGTTCGGATCCCGACAACTATCATTCAAGACCATGCACTATGTTCGGGTGTCATATTTTATTTATCAAGTCTATTTACTCGCATATTATTTTTTGTGTAATTTTATGAAATGTTTTTTTTGCAGTGACGTCCTTTTGAAATAAGGCTGATTTGGTTGTTGTACCTACATATTAGCACGATACAACAATGATTCAACAATAGTTCGCTTTTGAGATTGTGTGATAGTAAATCGGATTTTTCAATATGTCACGTAAGAATTTCAATTAAATTAAATGATGGAAAATATGTATTTACTTACTAGAAAACAAGAGGCCAAATTAATTTTAAAATTTTATTTTTATTTTTTCAGGTTTCATCTTCTGTTTATTTCTCATGGGAGTTTCCCATTTACAGGTTCGTACATACTTTTAAAATTTAATATTTGTGCGTTAAACTGTGAAAATTAATTATAATACAGGAATTCATACTGCATACATAAAACACTGCTAATTTTCACTGTGAGACTGCATTTCATCAATTGAATTTTTGTTTTAAGTAACTCTCACTCTGAGGAGGATGTTGCAAGCCGAAAGCGCTCGGCAATAAGTACATATATTATGAATTATTCATTCTTATATAAATTAAATGCAGTATCACAGGGAAAATAGTGTTTTTGTAAAAAAAAAAATTTCTACATAATTTATTCTTGTTAAGAAAAAGCTAATGTTAAATGTAAAAAACGTTAAATTATTATATACATACGTGCAGACCACTACGGCATTTCCCTGAAGTGAGTTAGACGCCAGCCGATTTGATCAACTGCACTTAACAAATATGTTGTCCTCTTAGTGGCAGTAAGAGCTTAATCAAAAGCTTGATTACCACTTCCTCTTGAAAAAAATAAAATATATGCTCAATCGTTAAATTTACTTTGTGCGTTTAAGTTTATATTTAAATAAGTAGGCAATTATTTAAAACAATCATCTATTTAGATACTCAACTAAAACAAGCTGTGGCTCTCTCTGTCTACAGAGAAATGCTCAATGTAGGGAATATAAAGAGTTATGACTTGAAAAATATTTTTAAGAAATAACTTTGATAATTATGCTCAAATATTTCCTGTTTTTTTTTTCAGAACTGTGATGCATTGCTTGCCCGTAAACCGTTCTGCCCCCCAGATCAACAATTCACAATTTTCTTTCCACATGAATATTTTTGCGACAAATTTTATTCATGTGCCCTAGGCACGCTCACAGAACATACTTGTCCTGAAGGGACGGAGTTTAATCCAGATCGATGGGTATGATATTTTATATTTTATTCTAATGTATTATAAATATATACGAATTAAGTCTTTTGTGTAGTTTTTAAACACTTACGTTTGCATACTTTTCCCCATGGTTAGGTTTGTTTGAGGCCTTTTTGCACATGGATACGTCCACTAGATATAATTAATATTTCATATTTATTTTTGATGATCCATTGACAGTTCCACAATATACATACCGCTAAGACATTATCATATTGTTTATGGGTAGGTACTTGGGATAAAAACTATTATTTTAGACAAAACGGTTTACCCTACAAATGGAATAATCAAAGGATTAACCGCATCTAATTAATATGCAGTTTGTGAAATAAAATACCTTTTTTCAAAAATAATAGTCAACAGACTCATCTGCGCGATTAACAGACTGAAACAAAATAAAACAAATGTTTTATTCTTCTATTCGATTTATTAAACAAATGCGTTAAACGTTGTTTTTGTATTTTACTAAATATTCCACACGTGCGTGTGTAAACATACTTAGAATATTACACCTACTATAGAGAGTCGGTGCTTAGGTAGTAGAATTCCACAGCGAAATAAATAAAACAAAAATGTGTTATTCTTGTATTCAATTTATTCACGAGAGAGATGTCTTTCGTCAATCTATTTTTGTCAAGATTGACAATGTCTTAAAAACGACGAAAGACATCTCTCTCGTGAATAAATTGAATACAAGAATAACACATTTTTGTTTTATTTATTTCGCTGTGGAATTCTACTACCTAAGCACCGACTCTCTATAGTAGGTGTAATATTCTAAGTATGTTTACACACGCACGTGTGGAATATTTAGTAAAATACAAAAACAACGTTTAACACATTTGTTTATTAAATCCCGTGACATTAAGTTGCAAAGACAACTTCCGAGAATTTCTGCTTTCATCAACTTTACATAAATATGTCTACTGGCAAGACAACTTTCAGAATATATTATTCAAGTTATTATTATTATTATCGCGTCTATAGCATCTAGCAAGGCCGGCCCGCAGGGTCGAATTTCAGAAACTAAATGACCTTGAAGTACTTGAGAGTACTGAGAAATGCTAACAAGTCTCAGACTCTGGGAAAGGAAACTCCTGCTCTACTCCTTCATGTATTAGGAGGCGGACAACGTCAAAAGTAACGACGTAGTAGACAGGGACCGATTGTTGGTCGGTATAAGCTAACAACCAACCCTTCTTAACGGAAGATGTTGGAAAGGGCACTCTCTTGCCCGGAGGAGCTAAAATCTTCTCAAAGGCGGAGGAACCTTCGAGGTCAACGGCATGAGGATGTGGAATGCAAGGGAAGCTACCACATTAAAGGCTCTAGCAGCATCCCAAAGTACCAACGAATTATGAAAATGATAAGATCTTTAGTAAAATCTTCCGGAGGTAAAATAGACCCCCGTTCGGCTCTCCGGGTGGGGTCTGCTCTAGATCTTGTCATTATGCAGAGTACACACGAGAAAGAAGAAGAGGATGTGAGAAGAAAACAAACCAACAGAAACAGCACACAAGGAAGATACGCCACCTGGAACGTCAGAACTTTGCTGCAGAACAGTAAGCTTGACAACCTAAAAGAAGAGATGAAGAAAATGAAATTAAGCGCGTTAGGAATCTCTGAGATGAGATGGCCTAATCCTGGAGATATGTGGACGGGAGAGTTTCGACTGATCCATAGCGGTAGTATAGAGGGGAAACCGGGGCAAGGGGGGGTAGGAATCATGTTAAGTAAGGATTTGGGGAGGAGAGTAAAGGGGTATGTACAGTATGGAGGTAGAATTATTTTAGTCAAGCTAGACACCAGACCCGTAGATACAATACTCATTCAGGTTTACATGCCAACATCTAGCCATAGCGACGAAGAAATTGAGAGCATATACGAAAACATCCAGAAATTGCTAGATGACACAAAAGCTGAGGAAAATGTGATTGTAATGGGAGACTGGAACGCAGTAGTTGGGGAAGAAAGAGAGGGATCAATCGTAGGAGCGTATGGGCTGGGCATTAGAAACGATAGAGGCAACCGTCTTATTGAATTTTGTGCCAAAAATAAAATGGTTATAGCAAACACATGGTTCCAGCACCACTATAGACATCGTTATACGTGGAAATCTCCCGGAGACAGATTCCGGTCGCAGATTGACTACATTTTAACGCGGCAACGGTATAGAAACCAAATTAAAGACTGCAGGAGCTATGCAGGCCCGGACATTGATAGCGACCATAATATGGTTGTGGCGGAAACCATACTGAAATTCAAAAGGCTCGAGAAGAGAACCACAAAAAGATGGGACTTAAAGCTTTTGAAAACAAAAGAAGTAAAAGAGAAATACGACGAAAAAACTAAGGTTTGCGATTTTGAGAGCAATGAAAGTGTAAACAGAGTATGGGAGAAAATCAAAGAGAAAATTACTACAGCGGCAGATGAGGTAATAGAGAAAAGAAAGCCGCAAGCTAGGAAAGAATGGATTACGGTCGATATATTAGAAATGATTGAAGAAAGAAGGAGGCTAAAGAACTCGAGAACAGAAGAAGGAAAAAAGGAATATAAAATCTTGAGAAACAAAATCAACAGGGAGTCCAAATTGAGAAAGGAATGCTATCTGCAAGAAAAATGCAGGAATATCAACAGAAATATAAAACAAAGGAAATTTGAAACTGCATATTCTGAAGTCAAGAATTTTTTCAATGATAAGACACAACCACGATGTGCTATCCAAGATCAAAACGGCAAACTACTGTTTGAGGATGAATTGATTGTTAAAAGGTGGAAAGAATACCTAGAACAACTTTACAAAGGAAAGAACATACTTGAGGAAAGTAAAGCACTGGAAACAGAATATGACAAAGAAAATAATGGAGATGACATCTTAAGAAGTGAATTTGATAATGCCTTATCAAAATTGAAAGACGGCAAAGCACCAGGTATTGACCTAATTCCATCAGAGTTGCTTAAATGCGCAGGAAGCGGCATGCTTGACACTTTGTATAAGCTTGTCTGCAAAATATATAACACAGGAGAGATACCTGAGGACTTCGCCAAATGTCTGATACGAGCGCTACCTAAGAAAACAGGCACGACAAAGTGCGAACAACACAGAACATTAAGCATGATATCACACGCTTCTAAGATACTCACCAACATTATAATGAAAAGGGCGGAAAGTAAAATCAACGAAACACTTTCAGAAGATCAATTTGGATTCCGCAAAGAGACAGGTACAAGAGATGCAATTCTGAGTCTAAGACTTGTTCTTGAAAAGAGAATAACAGTAAATAGAAACACGTATGTAGCATTCATCGACCTAGAAAAAGCATTCGATAAAGTAGAATGGGAACAACTTTTTAAAACTCTAAACCAGATAGGAATGAGCTATAAGGACAGAAGAGCAATCTGGAGCCTATACAAGAATGAAATGGCTGTAATTAAAAGCGGAGAGAGCTGCGCAGAAGCGAGGGTAGAACAAGGTGTGAGACAGGGATGCTCAATGTCGCCAGCACTCTTTAACTGCTATATACAGCGAGCTATTGATGAACTCAGAGAAGAAATGAAGAACTGGACAGGAGTAAAAATAAATGGGAAAAAAGTCGACATGATTAGATATGCAGACGACATAGCACTGCTCGCAGACTCCGAGATGGAGCTGAACGAAGCCTTAGGGAAAATGGAAAGTATACTGTTGTCAAAGTACAACATGAAAATAAATAAAGATAAAACAAAATGTATGGTCGTTGGAAGGGAGGAAGCGACTGCGAACATTGCCATAAATGGAGTGAGCATCAAACAAGTAAGAGAATTCGTGTACTTGGGCAGCAGAATAAACCAGGACGGACGCTCCAAATCAGAAATTGTGAGCAGAATAAACCAGGCACGAATTGCCTTTAACAAAAAATCCAAAATATTAGAATCCCCTAATATTGATCTAAGCGTGAGGAAGAATCTCACTAAAGCCTTTGTGTGGAGCATTTTGTTATATGGGTGCGAGACGTGGACCATCAGCAAGAGGGAAAGCGGACGGTTAGCGGCATTTGAAATGTGGTGCTATAGACGCATGCTGAAGATTCATTGGTCGGAACACGTCGAAAACGAAGAAGTGTTAACCAGGGTTGGCGAAAAAAGGCAACTCCTCAAAAGAATCTGCCAACAACGAGCTAATTGGATTGGCCACAACATCAGGCACCCAGGACTGCTCATCGCAATCGCAGAGGGCAGGACCGAAGGCACAAATGGCAGAGGTCGACCGAGAGACGCCTATATGGACCAACTGAAGAGGGACATGAGCTGTGGCTCATATATGGAGTTGAAGAGACTAGCTGAGAATAGGGAGGAGTGGAGAAATAAGTCAAAACTCGTTGCAGACCAATCCAATGGATTGTAACTCATTATATATATTGAATCAATTATTTTACCATAGTCCTTAATCTATGCAGTTTGCAGTTTGAATATCTGTAAAACCATAGTGAATAAATACATACTGTGATGTAAAAAAAGAAAATGAAAACACTGTTTAATACGTCAACGTGGCAAATCTACTTGCAGTTAAAATAAACTTATTAATATGAATTAATTATTTGAAATGCAAGATTAAATTGAATACTCATACAAAATATATTATTTTTAGTCCTGTGACTGGCCTTCACCAAATGGTTGTATGGCCACATCTACTACAACAGGCATGCCAGGTACAACTATCGCATCAACGCCAAGTCCAACATGGCCAACTACATCTACAACAGAATGGCCAACCACAGAATGGCCAACTACACCTACTACATCTACCACACAATGGCCAACCACAGAATGGCCAACTACACCTACCACATCTACCACACAATGGCCAACTACACCTACCACACAATGGCCAACTACACCTACCACATCTACTACACAATGGCCAACTACACCTACCACACAATGGCCAACCACAGAATGGCCAACTACATCTACCACACAATGGCCAACTACACCTACCACACAATGGCCAACCACAGAATGGCCAACTACATCTACCACACAATGGCCAACTACACCTACCACACAATGGCCAACCACAGAATGGCCAACTACACCTACCACACAATGGCCAACTACACCTACCACAGAAAGGCCAACCACACCTACCACTGAATGGCCAACTTCACCTACTACAGAAAGGCCAACCACACCTACCACAGAGTGGCCAACTACACCTACAACTACAGATCCTGGAAATCAAGTATGTCCTGGTAATAGTTCAGCAGTAACTATAGTTCCACATCCAGATGAATGTGACAAGTTTTATGTTTGTTATAACGGAATAGGTACAGAATACACATGTGATGAAGGAATGGAATTTGACCCTACTGAAAACGTAAGGATACACTTTATTTTATTAATATGCACTTATTTCTAGTATTCATTTCGCCACTTAAGTAAATTAAAACCAATCGCCCTGTAACGTTCCATCCGGTAGCACAGTAAGGAAACTAGTCTCTTCAAAATCGTCATCTCTTTTCACGACATTCCTATCACTCTGATGTTGTATTTGTGAGAACGGTGTATGGTAACAGAGTACTTATTGCTAGTCAGTAACTGCGAGATAGACCAGGGGCCAGAGTAAAAACACATTTTAGCGTTACGTTTTCGTGTCTTTATCGTTCGTATATAGACGACGTTGCGAGAAAATGTAAATTTTCGTAGCTCTTGTGTAACTTAGCTTCGTAAATTGACACTTCTCGCAACGTCGTCTATATTCGAATGAAAACAAGGCTAAAACGTGTTTTGACTCAGGCCTGTTGTCGCCGTCTGCTGCGTGGTGCGGAATCTTACACCCGAATTCATAGTCGTGACTAGAGTATTCCCTGATACTTGAGTGCTAGCCAAGTCGCGGTTTTCATTTCATAGTCATATAAAACTTACCCAAGTAGTACTCAAGTACCTGTGAACCCCAAGTCGTCGACGGACACGACTAGAGTGTTACTTAGAAATGTCAAACGCCGTTTGATGTATTTTATTTAGCCTTTTTCTAGTAATTTACATTTAATAAGGTATAAGGTGTGCAAAGATACTATTTATAAATAAAATTATTTGCTAAATAAGTAATAAATACTTACATTATTTATAAATGTTTAAACATAACAATGATCGTCATGTCAGATAACAATGCGAATGTTACATTTTGTCCAGTTATTAGGCACTAATCTTTTTAATAATTAATTTGCTAACTATGAATAAATCCATAATTTATTTTAAATAAATTTCTCATATTATAATCTGAAACGCAAAACAAAACAAGACAACGGGACCGATGACAGGGAACCATAGAACAATAAACTTGAGTACGGGAAACGACGACGGTTTGTCGTTTGTGATTTTTGAGGTTATGTTAAATGGCAGGCGTAGTGATGTATACTTCTTTTTCTATAATATAACAATAGTGCGAGGTTGTACATTTAACTATCATTTTATGTTTTAATTTACTATAAAATGTTACAAAACAATATTTAAAAAGTACTAATCGAAGAATAACACAAAAATATAGAGTTTAACCGTGTTTTTTATGCTTTAAAACATAATTAAAAATACATTTTGTTTAGTGGCAATACTTTTCGCCACAATAATATTTTCCCCACAACTCAAGCGTTAACTAAGCGAAGTAAAGGAGCAGTGTTTGTCTATAGAATGCATCCACATCTTGAGTATTGTTTTTTACTTGAGTGCTCCTCGGCCAAGTATTACTCAAGTAAACGACTATGAATTCGGGTGTTAAGTGTGGATTTATATTTTATGTTATTTTTATTAACATAATATATTCACGGCGTCAGCTTTTAACATGTTAATAACCAAATGTTTTCAGAAATGTGTTATATTTTCAGAAATGTGTTCCAATATCTGATACAGGATGTTTTGCATCAAAGCCTCAACCAATCTGTCCACCATTTGGAGTGTTTATAGTTCCTCATCCAACTGATTGCAATAAATATTACATTTGTTCCAACGGTAGAGACACTCTGTTCTTCTGTAATCCTGGATACAAGTTTGACGCAGTCCTTTTGGTATGTATAAATATAATACTATTTATTTAAAATACTTTATCTGTTTCATGGAATCCTCGCCATACGACATTCTTCTAGCGAAGGATGCTATGCCGATTAAGATACTGAGGTAAAGATTAAAAATTCTCTCTGATTTGCATTTATCGGTAGCCTGGAGGTGGAGTCTCGGCTTCATGCACAAGAGGTGCGCGGTTTGATCCCAGGTGCCGGTAAAATTCTCTTTCATGACACAAGCTTATAGCTTACTGTGAAAAGAGAATAAAGTTGTGTTTAGGTTTATAATAAAAACTCAGATACAATATGATGAACTTCCGAATACAATTGTCTTTTCTAAGCTTTATGTGATAGTTGATCAACCTTATGTAACTGTACAATATTTGAAGGCTTTCAAGTATTTTAAAATCCTTTCGATTTTCTGTGCTTTTCCATATTTAGTTTCACTCCTAAATCTTTCTTGCAATTCTTCCTTGCTTTATTATTATTTACTTACATACGTGGATAGACTTACTGAGCCCAATAGATCCGGTAAGTTTAACATCTATGAGAGGGCCTTTGGTGTTGTTGGACCGGTTATGTGGAATCGTCTACCGGTGCTACTGAGAGATAATCAGACAGTCACTAGCTTCAGAAGCAAATTAAAAACTGAACTCTTCACTGGCACCCTTGAGACGGTCTAGGGACTTAAACGGCGTCAAAAAATAAAATAAAATCATCCAAAATCATCATCATCATAGGCGAGCATAATATAAGTTAGTGAATTTATTTCACTCGTGGCCTCATCATAACAAAACATGTCGTGATTACCACATCGTAAGTGGTAATCACGACATGAAGTATTTGTGCTACATTCATTTCTATTCGTAGGTTTACTTGGTAGAAGAAAATATTCTACAAATTAGTTAATTTAACACATGAAGCTAAGTATCATATTATTAGGCTAAGAAAATACATCGCCACCTATTTTGGTAGTGCCTTGGATGGGACTTGAGCCTGCAACCCATACTTATCTCGTTGTCCATTTTTTTCTCCAGAGGGAAATATCTAAGTAAGTAGGTTAGAATGCTCGCATTACTATCTGCCTACAATAGATCGTATCCAGCATGAGGTACCTACTCATACTTTAAAAAAAAAAAAGATATATCTGGGTTTTTTGTTATAAACTCAAAAACAACCTTATACACCTTTCACAGTAAGCTAAAGGCGTGCGTCATGAAAGGGGAGTTTGCCGGCACCTGGGATCGAACCCCAGACCCCTTGTTCACAAAGCCGAGACTCTACCTCCAGGCTACCGACGAATTTATATATGTTAAAACAATACCTTCACATGAAGCTATCATTGTGGTTTATAAAAGAGAATTTTTAAGCTTTCGATATGTCTCCTGGTAGCTAAATTGATCAAAGCACACCTCACGATGAGGATGGGCTGCGAGTTCAAGCCCCGTTCAGAGCATTTTTGAATGATTTTATCTGTCATTTTTAATTTGAAGTCAGTTTTAACATGTAAAAGACTCTCGTCGTGTGTATGAGTAAATAAACACTTACTTGACATCTGGGGTTATGTCGGAAGGATTGGCTTCGTGGATTTTTTCCAACCGTGATTAAACCAACAGTTACTTCAGAAAGAAACTGAAGACTGTTCTTTTTACCGGCTACTTGAGATGTTCGAGTACCAATCATATTCAAATATTTTTTATTTAAATAAAATTTACAATTTACCAATATTACATACACACCTTATAACTAAAAAAAACACATTTATTACATATTTGACCCTCAAAATTGAGCAGTGCTCGTGCTATGAGGGTTTAAACATATTTCAAATGAACGCCAATTAATTTCATAATCTACTTTTTTTTCCAGGAATGTGTTCCCGACATAAATTCAGAATGCAGTTCATTGAGTTAGAAAGGGATACTTCCAAAATTATGTGACATGCATCATCTTTACTCGAGTGCCTTTATGAGCTGAGAATCAAAGAGCATTATTTACAAACCTGTAATTAATAAAGGACACGAGATCGAAACGTACACACGTACATAATAAGTAAATCAGGTTACCATGGAAGCTTTTATCAACTTGCAAGTCTACGAGTAATTTATTGTCGTGCATGTTAGTTTTTCCTAGTCAATATTAATTATAATACAAGAATATTTTTTAATAAATTTTAAATAAGATACATTTTTTTTTACTTTTTTCAATCCTCTTCATAAAAAAACGTGCTTGCTAAGGATATTCAACTCAACTCAACCAAATTTCAACGTTCTTCTCGAGAGATCAGCAGGCTCGCAACCAATAAAGTCACCGTAGACGTAGTGCTACATTGAAGGGGACCCACTAACCACCCGTTTAGCGCTGAAGTCTAAAGATTTTCATTTCTCTGAATTTCTTGTCCACACCGTAGACGCCATCATGGTCAGCCTAAAGGGATAGCCGGCTAAAACCTCCAAATTACATAGTCTTCACGTGTGGAATCTTTTGACTATATTCTTTGGATGTCCCTTTAGCTGGGAGGAGCAAAAACATTCATTCAAAAAACAAAAGAATTTCCTTAAAAAAGGTAACACTTAAATATTTAAAACCAAATAATAAAAAAAGGCGGCTTGAGTGCTGCGGAGGTAACGTTCTTGCCTTCGAGACATGGGGTCCCGGGTTCGATTCCCGAGTCAGAGTTGAATGAAGAATGACCTTTTCAAATTGTCTTGGGTATTCACGCCTGCTCAACGGCTCACCCGTGGACAATTTTGGTTTGAATGTGCTCTGACTCTTACGATATCCGGGTGAGAGGTGGGTATCTTTTTAATGTCCTGTGTCCTGGGTGCTACATGTACATGCGTCAAGATTATTGAATATGTGTGTCGTAGCGTTAGTACTCATAATACTAGATTAATATCTTAGTTTGGGACTAGCTCGATCATTGTGAATTGTCTGCATTTTATGTTATGCTTTAAAACAAAACAATGAAATGAGCATTAAACCGAGTAGAGGTACGCAGAAACTTTTCTAGAAACCGTGGATTTGCTTTACAAGTTTTCACACATTTTTTTTTTTTTTTTTTATTTAATAACATATACGGCACAAGGCCATTAAACATATACAAAAATTACAAGGCCATTAAACCTTTACTTTTCGCCAGCCTGATGATGAGAGCGGAAGCTCTTGAAAGCCGGCTCGCGTCCAATAAAAAGTCACCGTGGATATACTACAAATAAGTGTTTTATTTTAATTAATATACAAAAAATCATATTTAGTTCGATGCAATACAACAATTATTTCAAACGCAGTCACATTTACTTATCACACACACACACATACACATAACTAGGTATACAATGCAGCAATATAAAACTATAGCACCCGCCAGTATACAAACTTATTTTATAACGAAATAAACAATACAAGCGTTCCACTCCACCAATGATTCAACCCTGATTTTGATAATAATGCAATATTTTTTTTCGATATTTAAATCTAGCCTTTCGAGAGCACAGGGTAAAAACCAACCTCCTTCATGAAGAACGCTTCTGCACCAATTGAGTCCACTCTTCCCATGGCATCTTGAAGGACTCTGACGTCGTTTTCATAGGAACGGTGTGTGTATTTTGAAGTCTAAAAAGTTCACGACTGGCCGGATGAACTTCTTTCACAATGCATTATCCTTACGATAATGATATCAAAGCATTTAAAATGTCTTTAGTTGAGTTATCTTGGTAGGTGCAGAATCGCTTTGAATGGGAAAGGTTCGTTAGTTGGAAGGTTATTTTTTTTATTCTTTTTTTGGTATTATGCCACAGACAGACTCGTGTAACATTTTAATTTCACTAAAATATTATGTAAAAAATCTTTAGTATGTAAAAAAGCCTGAATCATCAATCTAAGAATTTATCTCTAAAAAGTGGACGGAAATTTTTCTCTATAAGACATAATATTTGAGAAGCTTGGGATCAAAAGGGGATAAAACCAAATATTTGTATTCTATATTTTCAAGTGTAACTTTGTGGAAATACATTATAAAAGATAATATTTAAATTAAAACACTGTTTAATTCCACTATGAGATTGCTTTAATTAAAACGTTTTCGACTACAATGTAGTCATCATCAGTAATAACACAATTGTGTATTGTGTTATTACTGATGATGACTACATTGTAGTCGAAAACGTTTTAATTAAAGCAATCTCATAGTGGAATTAAACAGTGTTTTAATTTAAATATTATCAAATATTTGTATTTTTAAATAAGAAGGTTTGTAGAAAAATTCATCGTCTTGAGTTCTGTATAACTTCATTTCCCAAAAAAGTCTAATCCTATAAAATTTGTTTGAAAAAAAGTGGAGAAAATCAATTTGAAAATGAAAATCAGCAATCTACTTCTACTATTACTATATCATCACGGTATATTTCACAAGTGGGGTAAACAGGAGATCAGCTGCATGTTACAAACATGCAAAACGTCCTCCCCGCTATAAACAAAAAAATAACACATTCAGAATGGGTGATAAAACTTGTCGCTGAATTTAAGATGCCATCATCAACATCGTCCTTAATGCTCCTCTCGGGAGCACAGGGCAGAAACCAGCCTCCTCCATTTACTGCTCAGTAGCTCGGAAAAACAGAGCTCTTTTTGGCCAAATTTCCTTGGGTATTCTCAGAAAATGACTCAGCTAGGACCATCGTCATCACTGTATAACGGAGATTACTGATCTCTGTTCGGCGCACAGCACCATTTGTGATTTTGAGATTGAAGAGAGACCCACCTCCACCCGGATATCTCAGGAGTTGTGAACTCCTATTTATCCGCATAATTAAACTAAATTTGTCCTCACGGGCGGGCCATTGGGCAGGCCTGAAGGGCCAACCGGCCAAAACCGCCATCGTGGGAATCTTTTAAGCAACACTCTCTCTTCAATGTCCCTTTTGAAAGATGTTTATTTAATAAAATATAAAATAATAACAATGTAGTAAAAAAATAAGAATACATAGAACAGGACAAGAATAACACAAGTAATAAAACAGAAATAATATCGAATAAATGAATTATGTGTACAAATTGGTAGTAACAGAAGGCCGAGGTGAGGTGTCCAGAAACGTGTTAATTGGCGTTCCGAGGGCGCGAGCCCGAGAGCCACCAGTGCCTGAATGGTGTGAAAACATTAAACCCTCCCAAAAGGGACATACCTCCCAAACCTACTCTCCACCAAGGGAGACAGGACGACACAACGAAAACACGAGTTCGCTATCGCGCCAACGCCGCAATGGGCAAAACCAACCCTAAGACCCTTCCACGTCAGGCGGGGGTAAACCCGGCCGACGCAAAAGTTCCCAACGAGATACCCACACATCCACAAACACCAAAAATGCTTTAAGGTTTCTCGGGCATTGCAGAACCTCCCCAAACCATATTGGTCTGGGAGTGTCTACACTCATATCGTCATATCGTGATTTTGAGATGTAAAATGTTTTTTTTTTATCTTACATCTGCCTTTTACAGGACACTCGAAAGCTTACGAAAAAGAATGGGAGACCAATATACTTCGCCGTATGCTCCACGGAAATATGAAAATCAGTTAAAATCTAATTATTTTACGGATTCTATTGACATTTTTATTCAAATGGATTTGTCCAGTTCAATATCAAACCAGACATTTGGAATGCCAACAAATTTGCCAGTATCTTTTCCTTATATTTTCATTGTTGTAAGCTTATCCCAAAATCTAACAAAACAAAGGATTGTATACCTATCTTATATAAGGGGAAAAAATGTGTTTTTTCATTCAACTTTATTATTGTAGATAGATTCCCAAATCACTCGTTAGACTATGGTCGGTCATCTCGTGTGTTTGTATAAGGTGGATAAACCCAAGGTGATTGCGAGTCGTCGGGGTTTAAACTATTCTAATACGTCTGCGATAATGTTTTAAGCCACACTAACCTCAACCTTATGTAGAGATAAAATGTAGAATTAAGATTGAGAAATTTGTTAACACTGTAATGTAATGATGATGTGCAAGAAGAATAAATAAATAAATAGAAATGCAGAAGCAGAATTGAGGCAGCAAGAGCTGCGCATAAAATGAAATTAATCCTCTGCAATGATAGCATAAATTTAAAACTCCGCCAGAGAATGATCAAATGCTACGTGCTGTCTGTTTTATTGTATGGATATGAAACGTGGACCTTAAAGGTCAACTTAATGAACAGAATGAAAGCAATTCAATGAACAGTATGGATCAGCACCTGATGATGCGAACTTGGAGTCCGCGAAACCGGTTGTGCGTTAGTCTTACTCTACAGTAACATAAAACAATAATAATAAATATTTATTTTATTTGATAATTTAGAATGGAAGCATTTGAAATGTGGCTCCATCGCCGAATGCTCAGAAATCCCTGGACAGACATGGTTACCAATACCGAAGTCCTGAGGCGAGCTAGAGTTGACAGGTAGCCGTTGTCAACTATCAAGATTCGGAAGGTTTCACACCTGGGTCATGTATTGCGTAGGAAAAAATACCACCTTCTCCAACTGATATTGAATTGGAAAAATTGAGGGACGCTGAGGACCCGGTAGGAGACAGATGTCCTGGCTGCGAAACATAAGTGAGGGGACCGGCAATCAAAGTGTGAAGGAACTGTTCCGAGTAGCGCAGGATAGGATTAGGTTCACCGAGGTGATCGTCAACTTTGAAGGAACGTGATAGGGTATTTGAAGAAGAAGAAGAACCTGAACCTTGAACTGATGTTTTATAAAAATTATGCACTGAGTCCGTGCTAATATACCACTGTACTCATATGGGTTGTAAGTATTTTTACACATCATTTTTACATATTTACTATAAAATATCACTTTATTTATTTGTATTTATTTATTTTATCATCATACGGCTTTTAAAAAAAATATTGTAAAAAAATTATTATAAAAAAAAATATTATAGAATGGCTCTAAACACAATTAGAGTAAATCCGGAAATGGCGGACCATGCCAAAGAATGGGGCCATTCTTTCAACCAGGAAGGCATACATGTGTTACATAAATGCAAAAAAGGTCAAAAAATGAATATACTGGAGGCAATGGAGATCAACGAAAATAAAGATGACACCATTAACATTCAAATCCCACTCTAATTTCTCCTCTTACCTGCCCGTTTACTACTTCCACCCATAGATTGCCTTAAAACAATATCTCTACCAATACCTTCACATATCCATTTTACATCTCTATTAACCCCGCCCACTCCCCCTACCCACATTTAATTTTATATTATCATGTACCATCAATTTGTCATTTGTCATTAGTTATAAGTAATTATTACTGAAGATAGACGTAGGTTCGAAAAGCTTTTAATATTATAACAATTTTAAATGAAAGTAAACAGTGTTTTGTATTTAAATATTTATTATCTAAATTATAAAAAAAACTCAAAAGATTTAAGTTTAAGTTTAATTTAGAAAATTTCAAGGAGATTTGAAGGACTGAACCTATTTTTTCATATGCGACCTAAACATGATCACTTTTTTATCGTTTTGTTTTTGGGACTTTGTAAGTCTTTGAACATATTTTTTTGAAGGCTGCTTTATGCGAGAGGAATATTTTTTTTCTTTTTATTGTACATTGATCACAAGAAATTTTAAATTGAAATGAAATTATTGTTAATTCATTCATAAAATCAATATACAGAGCGAGAGTTTTTCACAGAGGTGCGACTTCTTCCAAGTAATCTAATTTCATGAAACATTCACAAAAAACCTGAAGAGAGAAGATACAAGAGGTGAAACACTGACATAGCCCATATTTGTCAAGTAAAAACAAGATGTTAGTATTACGAAGAATAATTAGTAGCTATAAATATAAGTCCCTCAACTATTTTAAAGAAGCAAGAAAGTAATTTTTATATTTGAAATCTTACTTTTTTTCACATTTTTTGACGCATTGGCTTAATATATTGTTTGTCAACGCACTCTAAATGTCCATAATAATGGTAATAATAATAAACAAGATAACATTGAAACTAAATATTGCGTAGAGAATATATAAAAAGAATCATCCCTATGACATAATCGTAACGTTAACCCAAAGCTAAAAGATGAAACCTTTGTGTATAGGTAGTTGTAATTTTAGTAAAATTGGTATTTTAGTCCCTTCATGCAAGATCCTGTGTAAAGGGTAGTCAAATTAATAAACTCACTTAAAAAAATATACTTAACATATTTCTTGCAGTAAATTTGACAATTATTTTAAGTATAATCAGCCTGTTTCATTCTGTAACTGAAATAGTACCTACTGTTTATATTTTTTTTATTAGTGGCAACATCATAATTCGTACGTAGTGAAGTTTAGATCAACATCTATAAATTCATCCTTGGCGTACCCCACAAGGGGGTTGACAAAAGACCAATGTAATAATTATAATAAGCTTGCAGATTGTCCTCTACGTGCCAATCTTATAAATAAAAATCGATTGACCATGTATATCATTCCATAACTTGAGAACAGCTGGACCAACTTGGCAAATTCTTTTTTTATTGTGTTTGTAATTATCAGGAGACTGTTTATATGAAAGAAATTTTAGGAAAATTCGACGGAATAGTCGGAAATTTGGATTGTATTTTTGTATGAAAATGCCGCTGTCACGCAAACAGTATGGATAATTATACAAAATCAACGATGAAGTTTTTTCATAGGTTGGCCTATTTATGGAATAATTTTTGTATACATTTTCAAATTAGAATCGTTATCCATATAATTTAACATTAGTGGTTCTTAAATTTCAATTTTGAAAAAAATCATGGAAAGAATTTTTGTAAATTTAAAATGAAAGAGTAGGTATCTGCCTAAAAAAATAAATTAGTACCTACATATTATATTACATACAGCAGATAATTTATAAACAAATCGGAGTTAAACATAAATTATTTTTATTATTTTACACTATACCAGTGATTCCCAAAGTGGTTCAGGTGGATCCCCAGAGATCCACGGGAGACTCGACGGGGGTCTACGATGGCGTGAGTAAAAAATGGGGGTGCACGAGTCGTAAGTGGGGGTCCACGAATCCATAGTTAAAGTATCGGATATTCGGTTAAAGCACCAGATATTGACATAAACAATAGTCGGTACAAATACCCGGTACATTGTAGAAAAAGGTACTGTGAGAAAATAATATTCTTTAAAAAACCAAGGAGTTTTTGAAATATTTCAAATTCCTATACCATTTTGAAAATTCGTCGACGGGTGGAGGGTAGAAATACAGGGGGTCCATCATAACCAGCAAATTTTAGAAAGCAGTCTATGAGAAAAAAATGTTTAGGAACCTCGGGACTTTGTAAAGAGATTAAAAATAATATTATTCACTCATTAATTTATTGTTAAGCGGTACGAAGTTCGCTAGGTCAACTAGTAAATAATAAATAGGACACTCGGGATGGGTGGGGATGCACATCGATGAATTAATTACTATAATATTAAATATCTCATAGGTGATGTTCCACAAATACCCACCTTCTACAATCTACAGGACACGTCTTAAAAACGAATTATATTCTTTGACAGGAGCTTAAGTAAAGCTAAGAGGTATCTCATAGTATTACATGTAGTTCCAAATTTACCCCGGTTTAAATTTGTAGATTTTGTATTGTAGTTGTGTGGGTAAGGTGGCTCCAATGTTCGTATTCAATAATGCCAGTTGTCACGTATTCACAGTTAGTGAATAGGAATGTCAGAATATTGTGAAAATCACACATTAGATACCTATGTGTATGGCCCAGTACAATACAAAAGGTGATAATATTAGATATCCCTTCTCTCTTTATGCTTATACATTATGTGAATGTGTATACATGTATGTATATATAGTGAGTTACAATCCATTGGGTTGATCTGCAACGAGTTTTGATTTTCGAGTCATGACATAAGGTCTATCAATCGAGAAACATTTAATGCAAATCACGAATGCAACGATTTTTTGGGATTTCATACTATTTTAGTTCTTAAATGGATCAAGATCTTTCGACAAAATGGCCCTGGAACAATAATAATAATAAAATTTATTCATCAACACAATACAAGACAACAATTCATTTATAAAACATTAAGATTACATTTTAAATTCTGCAAATAAAAAACAAAACTTGTCCTCAGACAGCATTATAGAGCTGGTCTTAGGGGTTAGAAGATCTTCTATTAAATTTGTCTTCTAAAAAGCACATAATTTACTTCTTGTTAAAATTCTGACATAAAAAGAAATGAGTTCAATACTTTATCAGCTGCTAGTTCAACCAGTTGCTGTATAAACAAATTTAGCATTGCATAAACATGGTTCTCCAATCGGGATTTCTGATTGGTTTTACATTTATATACCTATATGTACATACTATTGTTCCATTCAGTCGAAATTTGCAAAATGTTAAAATAATTCTGAATTGACCCATAATGGAAAGGTCTGACCGGATATTGTGAAGGTTACAACACCGTTTCCAATAAAACGGATACAAAATTTATGTTCATATCTACATAATATACACACAATTTTGGACAAATATCTAATGTAGGTAAACAACAATTTCGTGCCTTCATTCATATCAAATGTAAGCAGGTATAATGAAGAACGAAGATTATATAAATATAAGTAAAAGTTTGAAATAAATATTTATGATGAGAATTCGTTGATTTACGTATTTTTTTTGATTCTATAAATCTAGAATACGGGATCATACGCTATTTTCAGGTAATCTTTCTTAAAATTTCAATGTTATTTATTGACTGAAGGTATTTGTTGAAAATCTATTTCAAGATAAATTGAAAATAAACTTGAAAAAAGTAACTTTTATTAACTACGCGTTCTAGTATTAAATATACGAGTAATTCTAATTAGGAACAAGTTTAAAGTTTATAGAATACCAATGTGCACTAACTAAAGCTAGAACGTTCCTATTTTAGTTAGTGCACACTAAAATTGAAATAGAATCGGGCGTATTATGTACATGGTGATGATCTAAGTGGTAATACATAATTAAGTTTATTTCAATAGTCACCCGATCCTCGCTGATGGACGACGGCTGAAGTCTTCAAAACCTTATGTTGGGAAATAACGAGGCAATATTATATTGTCGCTTCATATTATGTAACCTGGAAATATTTAGATTGGAGACGGAAAGTAACAAGAAATTTGAGAACTTTCTCAGTTTGTAAGAAAAGAGAATCCAGGAATTTTCTTAGACAAAAACAATTGCCATGTTCTATCTGTCTAAGACCATAGTCTTTCCCATTATATATATATTTATTTATATCTTTAATACGGATGCAAACAGTCATATCACAAATAATGCTGACATAATTTTACAAATCAAAGTGGACCAGTATAATTCTGTACTATTACCAGTATCTTAATAATAATCATGTTCGATTAAAAATATTTTATAGACTAGGTACAAGAAATGTATCAAAGTTTGTTAGACTTTGGTGCCCTCATTTCATTTTCAATCGACAACACTATGAAAAACATGTACCTAATAAACGGGCGAATTTTTGTAAATTTTTCATCAGAATAATTGATGTGTGTCCATTAAATTTAAAGTGCTCCCTCGGGGAAGTATTGCCACTTTATTGCGACATTAAATCCTGTTTTTGCACGTTTGTGTCGTTAAGGAAATATACCATTTATAATCATAATCAGACAAGGCATCAGGAATAATAATATGATGGGTATAGTTACCCTTACACAATATTTATTAAATTAGTAACATTCCTTCGACTATGTAAAGATAGAAGGTACCAATTTTATATTATTTTTCATTCAATGTGTACATTTGTAAATATAGGCACTTGTAAAGTACAAAACGTTATAGAGAATTCTAGACCCTAAAAATTAGGATGGGCTGTAGTCAAATAAATTGTTTGGACACGTGAAAGGAATTCACTAAATGATTGAGCAAACGACAGAAAAAGGGTAGAGTTGTGAAAGGGGAAAGTTAGGTTGGAAACAAGATAGTAAACATGAACCGAAATGGAAATAGTTTATCAGAAGGAAAGTTTACTATTTTATGCTGAGCATACACTGCTCACGTTTGGGTATCTACCCAATATATTTTTTCCCACAACACGGCATTATGTAAATTTCCTAGATCTTTTTTAAATATTAAAATAAAACAAAGAACCATGAGGATGTAGTAGGTACTTTGTTTTTATTTTACTAGTAAGAGAATTTATCTCTTCAATAATATTATAGTCAACGTTTTTCCACTTGATTGTGCAAGTTTTCAAGTATCTTGTTAATAATTGTTGAAGGGTGTTTATGTTAACACTGTGAAAATTCATATTAAATAATTAACAAATAATTTAATAACACTGTTATGTTTTCACTATATTTTATTTAAACTCTAAGGTTTTCGCCCACTTCAATGGGCATTCTCAAAAATCTCCTAGTACTCTTGAGAATGCCCATTGAAGTGGGCGAAAACGTTAGAGTTTAAATAAAATATAGTGAAAATATGACAAGTGTTATTAATTATTTGCAAATTATCCTGATAATCATTGACATCTCACCAGCACAACCATCAGATCTTTAGTGGGAAGAAGGAAAGGTGTTCCGATGCTTACGAGTCGGGTCAGGCTGGTTTTAGTGCATTTTTACAAGGTACATTCGTAAATCAAATTCAATGTGTCAAACAATTTTGTCCGGCGTATGTATTAATTTTTTTTAAATAGGTACATACACCGAGATATTTGATTGTTAGAATTGAATTTTTAAATAGGTGTTCAACTGCTCTGTTGTTGAGTTTTGTTAAGAAACTGTATTTGGTTGCTGTTTGTATTTGGATATGTGTTTATTTTTGTTGTTGTTTGGTGAGCGCTATTGTTTTATCTAAATTATTTAAAATATGTTTAAACCCTCAAAGCACGAGCTCTGCTCAATTTTGAGGGTCAAATATGTAATAAATGTGTTTTTTTAGTAATAAGGTGTGTATGTAATATTATTAAATTGTAAATTTTATTTTAATAATTTGAATTTGACAGAAATTGACAGAAATTGTTAGTTACGAGTTGTGTGTCGATGGCTTAATTATTTTGATATATTCAATTGAGTATCCATCGATGCCTGAGGGATAACAGCAAATTTATTGGTATTCAGGATCCAATTAAAATTAAATTATTGTCGAATTAATTGCTTCTTTACCCTTTATTACCCTTGCAGAATTATTTTTAGATTTATTTCCGTTATTTGGCTGTAAAGCGGAGGAGAGAAATATATCGACTGCCCATTTCCACAACTCAACAAGTCGTAATGTCTACTATTCGAGAAATCGCTATTTTTGTAATTTTGTTTTATTTATATCATACATACATACCATCACGCCGCTTCCTTTGCGGGGTAGGCAGAAAGGATCGAGCGCCACTTCCTTCTATCCTTGCATACATCTTTCGCTTCCGTCACTGTCATACAATTCCTCATGCATGCTCTCCTGTTCAATGTGCTCAACACGTGACCGTCCTGTAGGATTTGATTTAAATGATCTTGCCATTTGATTCTCGGACGTCCACGTCTCCGAGCACCATTCCTCTCAGCCAAATATATCTTCTTGGTCATTCTGTCCTCATTAATTCTTTCCACGTGCCCAAACCATCGTAACTTATTTACATTCATCCTTGTAACCACACCAACTTTCATTCCACATTCCTTTCGTATATCATTGTTACGCATACGATATCTCAGACTTTTACCACACATCCTTCTCAACGATCTCATTTCTACTGCATTTATGCCACTTTCATCCTTCTTTAACCATGTCCACGTCTCACTTGCATATATGAGTGTTGGCACTAAGATAGCAGAGTGCACCAACCCTTTAGCTATTTATATTATGCTTCAAAAAGTAAAATATAAGTACCATATAATAATCGCACTGTTAGAATCATCGTGTTGTCATTGTTCCGTTCAATAGTGAAAAAATTCGAAATATTTTTATTTGTTGAATTGAAAATAGGTAGGTACATTTTTTTTCCATTTACTTAATATTTAATGGTATACTTGAGACTGACCGGGAACACCATCATTGGTGAAGGTCATAAAAAAAAAAAAAATTTAATGTATAAAGGGAACCGTGCATTTTTATAGTTATTTGTTTGTGGAATTGATAGAGTTGATTTTATGAATTACCAGTTGAATCAAAATTTTCGATAATTTCGACTTGTTGATGTGTGGAACTGGACAGTTGAAATGTATTTTTAAAGATTTTTCGAGAACATTTTGCAACTGATGTTCATTTCAAGAACAAAGTGGTCAGTTTTTAGATGTATATTTCATTATTTTTTCATAGATTATAGTCTTTATTAATTCATTAGAATTCTTTCAATTTCAAATATCAGGGCCCCTAGTCAAAACACATTATTTAAGCGTTACGTTTTCGTTCAAACAAGACGAGGTTGCGAGAACGCATCAATTTTCGTAGCTAAAATACACAAGTAGCTACGAAAATTGACTCGTTCTCCCAACGTCGTCAACGTTTGAACGAAAGCGAAACGAAAACGTAACGCTTAAATGTATTTTGACTAGGCCTACAGAGATGAGTTGTGCCAAAAAATCTTGGATCTGTTATTTTTTATTGCGCAAAGAAGATGATTCATTCATTCATGCGTTAAACTTATTTCAGTAAATATTTCTAAGGGAGCTTAACATTTCGGTGCGACTCTCAACGATTTGCAGTCAGCGCGCGTTGTGATATTTCGGACACATTGCAAGAAGAGAGCATGACAACCTGGAAAAGGTAATAATGACTGGGGTTGTAGAAGGGAGGAGGGGAAGGGGCAGAGTGCCAATAAGATGGAGCGATAGAGCACACTTCACAGGGCCTTACACATGGCGGAGGATCGCTCAACATGGAGACAGATGGTTTACAGGACGAGGCATGATGATCACGATCCTCAGAATTGAGGGACCGACAGAGATGATGATGATTCATGTGTGGGTATCAAATCTCTTATCTAGCATCAAGCATTTTAATTTTTTTTAATTAGGACATGAATCATCTATCCTGATTGTCTTTTTTTTGGCGAGGAGAGGATAGCCTGTAAGTTCATTACATACAGTCAGTGTACTGAATCCTACTTGTAGGAGGTGTCTTGATGGAATAAGTAGAATTTCAACCAATTACTAGACATAACACATTACAAAGATTTTATCGTTTTATATCTAAAATTAGTTACCCAAATGTGGCTTTGGGATTAAAGACACACATTCCCATTCTAAAAAGGTTAAAGCTATTCAACGTTTTATTTGCAAAACCTCTCAAACCACATTTTTTCAAAAATGAGTAAAATATGCAAAATTGTGCAAAATCCAATTCGTTACTTACCTGCAAAATCTTATAGACCACAGATAACTGTAAAGGGGTCAAATCTAAAAAAAACAATAATAGCTCTTTACACAAATCTTTCGAAAGTTTAGAGCAAAATCTCTTAACCCACTATTTTTTCTCAAAAAAGAGCTGGTTACACCATTATTTTACATAAAATAGTTCAAAATATTTAATGCGGCCGGTGTGGCAGGGAGATAACGCTCTTGCATTTGAGTCACGAGGTCCCGGGCTCGATTCCCGGCCAGGGCTAAATGAAGAATGACCTTTTTCAAATTGTCCAGGGTCTGGGTGTTACATGTATACATGTTTAGTGCATTGTATATATGTGTATGGTCGTGTTGGTACCCATGATACAAGATTCGTCTTAGTTTGGAACTAGCTCGATCTGTGTGAATTGTCTTTGCATGTAATGTTACGTTTTGTATGTTATGTTATAACAAATAACGCAAAATCGCTATCATCGATTGATTATTACGAATTTAAAACAGTTTTTACGGTCTCCTGTAAAATTTGCTCAATGTGTTGTGATGAGAGGTTTTGCAAGTTAACCAACGAATATGTTATAGGAAACGTAAAATTTTATGTTAAGGCAAGATTCATATGGAAACCCTTTATAGCTTTTTCATAAAGATATGTAGGTTTTGTAAGAGAATAACCGCCGGTACCTTCTTATCCGCTAACGTTTTTATTTTTATTATATCTTGTTTATTTTCCACTCGCCAGGCAATAATAATTAAAAGCCAAAATACATGAACTAAAGTCGTAAGACTCACGATTCTAAAGTAGAGAAGGTTTATTGTATTGTATATATATATATAAAATGTTGTTATATGCTTAGTTATAAAACGGAGAAATGAGATTTTTAGGTTATACTAGCTGACCTGGCAAACATTGTTTTGCCATATACATTATTTCTAGATTACTTATATCGCTATTACAAAATAGAAGTTGACGGTAGAAGGGTGAAAATTTAGGGCTCTATGTGTTTTTTAATATCTCACCATAAAAAAAATAAAAAAAATTGTCCAAAAAATAATAAAAAAATCGGGGTGGACCACCCTTCACTTTTAGAGGTATGAAAATAGATGTTGGCCGATTCTTAGACCCACCCGATAAGCACACAAAATCTCTTCAAAATCAGTCCAGCCGTTTCGGAGGAATATAATAACAAACACCGCGACACGAGAATTTTATACATATATTAAAACAGTGGTTCCCAAAGTTAACTGGGCTCCGACCCATCTAGGTAAAATTCCAATCTTGGGACCCACCTTTTAACTGTCTTAGAGAAAAGAGGTCATAAATATTGGTAATGCTCAGATTCTCTAGAAGCGAATCATGGAACTATGTACTTAATGCTCAGGGCCCACTCAATATTCGCTCGCGACCCACCGGTGGGTCGCTAGCGAATATTAGAAAGATCACAATAATATTTTTTTCAAAATATTATTGTGATCTTTCTATTTCGATTTCTTCATTTGATTTTTCATGTATTAAATGTAATACATGAAAAATAACGTTCCTATGACAACGATATCAGAGCGCAAGGAATGTCGTGGAAAGAGGTGACGCAATTGGCACAGAGACGCTCTGAATGGAGGAGGCTGGTCTCTAATCTGTGCTCCCGAGAGGAGCGTTGAGGGTGATGATGATGATGAGATGTAATACTTTTTTTAAAGATGTATCCGAGTTTTTGGGTTTATTATTTTGCCTTATTATTTTGTACACCAGTTTTAAATCATCTTCTCTCAGTCAGGCTTGACAGTTTACTGCTTAATACAGTTTACAGTTATACAGTACATTCAGTTTACTAACCACTCAGTCATTACGATATCTTGAAGTTGTAGATAGATAGCTATTATACTACTCTAAATCCTACTAAGTGTACTTATACTTGCAATAGAGCAAGGATTTGCACTTCTGTTTATCAAATAATAATACGATTAATATGGTAGGTGTACATGTCAGATATTGACACGTTTGATTAAGATAATTGATGGTATTATCTACAAGTACAGGTAGGTAATGTATGGCGCTATTAAACCTAATCAATGAACAATTCAAATTTCCATTCAGGTATCAACAATGTATAATTAATTGGTTTGTCAAAATCATCTATGCTGTTAGGAATCTGTTGTAGGAAAATTTTGTTTACCTGTCAATAAAAAAATACATGTTTTACATAAGAATTGCACGTTTAAATATATCAGTTTTAACTTTCGCTGTCCTGTGATGTACACTACTTTGACATTGCCCCTTATTGTGTGAATATCTTCGTAAATACGCTAATCCCATTTATGATATTTTAGCTAATCCTCCGTCATATATTTGTTAATTGAATAAAAGAATCGCGAAATAAAAATATTTATTGGTTGCGACACAATAAAATATTTTGTAGTTGAATCCGGCGAAAATTTGTCGTATGCATATTTGTATTTATGGCGCGAAAATGTGTATAACATACTTTAATGAACATGATGAATAATCCTGGCGCTATGATCGACTCAAACTGTATTTTAGGTATGTAATTTTTAGTACAACATTTTGACACCGCGGCTCATCTTCGTTGTACTCCTGGCGACACATTAGCTGTGTGCGTGAGTCATTTCGTATCCTTGGTATGTTAGTGTTGTCTACAGAGTGATAATAAAGTATTTGTGATCCCTAATTCCGATAAATATTTATTTACTTTTAATGTTATTTAAATTTTAAACATGTAATCATAAATCAACATTTCACATATAAACACATTTTAGACAATATACTCCACTCCTTTTAAGCATCCTAATGCTTGTGTAAGGAATATTTTTTTATTTATTTATTTGTTATTTTATCAAAAATATTTCCATTATGTTTTATTTTATTTTTTTGCTACATTGCGCTCATTGATAATATATTTTATGTTATTTTAAATTAAAATATTTTATTTCCATTTAGGTAGGCACTTACACAATAATTTTGATGTGCGAAACTTATGAATTATTTATGTACTTGTTTATAATTTTGTTTTCTTACTTGTGTATGATAATGTTTAGTTAGGTACATCCATATTATTCTGTTGACTTTTAGAGATTGACATATTTATCATTAAGTGTAGGTATGCATAAGATCAATAATATTTATTAGGTTTTATTTACCTCTTGATTAATAACTTCGTATCTAAGCATTATGTATGTTCAAAAATGTTCACGGTTATATCGTATTATGTTTATTTTTAATTCTGTTATAAAAAATAATAATTTTAAGTACATGTACATTAAATACCGTATTTATTACATGTGATCATATTTCTAACTGATTGTGTAATTTAATAATAAATTTAATATTAATTTCATGTCGTATATATAAAATATTATATTTTATTTGAAACACCTTGTCGTTGTCGCAAATATTATCCGTTGAAGAACGCTGCGCAGTAGATCATTACGCACTGCACTCGTGTCGTCTCATTCTTTCATTAGTTTGCTGCTGTTCTAGACGCCGGATGGACGTGTGGATTGTTACTCAAATTTATGACGATCATTATTTTGCATGTTCCGATGTTTTTTTCCATTTTTCAGTCCTTATAATATAATATTTGATACATATATTCACATTTATATGTAGATACACTCTTTATAATTGCTGGTAAAAGCAAAAAAATGTAAAATATTCCATTTTTATGACTAAAAAAACAAGGAATTCAATAATGTACACTGAGTGTACATCACCGGAGCGCGTGGATTTTTTTGCGGCCGTAAGGGAAAGGTTAAACGTACTTAATTTTTAAGAACAAATCTTGTATAGATAATAATAAGAACATATAATACATTAACAACCGTCGCAGAAAAATAGTAAGTAGGTATACCAAACTAGCAGGAGAAATAAAAGATTTATTTGTCATCCTAGGCCCGTTTATATAATACTTTTAGCCATGCTAGTGACAAGGGTAACACCAAATCGTTGTTGATTTACCGCTAAATTCATACTTTAAAATTCAAAAAATATTGTTAAAAAATTAAACACAGATATTTCAAGCACTACGCTGATATTTTGAACGCGCGTTTTGAGCCTAATCCTTTGATACCCTGTATATCTGGAAATAAGATTTTTTCCCATCATTAGACTGTTAGGTTTTTGTGTGACTTTATGGATACTGATTACATGGGGACTTATATGGTTGTATAATGCTGAGAAATGTAGATGGTTATTCTGCCACCGCGTTAAAAATAATTAATAAACTTTATTGCACAAAATATAACAATACGAAAACATAACATTATATATTATATAATGTAAAATGGTCGAATTTATCGCAGTAGCGCGATATCTTCCAACTAACCCATGCATATAACATACATATGGTTTAGTATTGTTGAAAATTAAGACCAAAATCCTACTCGTTCAATCCTTATTAATACCGATCCTTGACTATGCAGACATTGCTTTTATTGATCTAAATGAAGATCTTCTGACTAAAGTTGAGAGACTACAAAATGCAGGCATCCGATATATTTTTAACCTCAAAAAAACTGATCACATAACCTCTTGCAGAAATCAGCTGAAGTGGACCACCATACGTCAAAGACGTGATCTTCACATTTTGTGTCTAGTTTTTAAAACATTATTTTTAACGTCCTCCCCATACTATCTTAAAGAAAAATTCGAGTATCTGGCGAGTCATGGTTTACCTTTGCGATCCAACAGAGAGCGTCTTCTAGCAGTACCAGCACACAGTACGAACTTTCTGTCCAACTCATTTCTTGTTCATGGTGCTCGCTGTTGGAACAATCTTCCTTCAAAAATCAGAATGATAACAACTTTTCCTTCTTTCAGACAAGCTGTCAAAAATCACTTCCTTTCACTGAATTTAGCATCTGACTCCTAAAACCCTTTCCCCTATGCATGTGCACGCGGCAGTGTGTGTATGTACTTTTTTTTTTTTATTATTATGTGTCCATGAGTACATTGTTGCCTGCATGTGCCTTTTTCATTTGCTTGCTTTATATATATTGTATTTTTGTTTTTTTTTTTATATTTGTAATATTACTGTAGATGTGTATATTTATAGTATTGCTGTAGATGTGTATGTTTATAGTATTACTGTAGATGTGTATATTTATGTCTGGTTTTTCTTTTTTGTTTTGTTTTTTGATTTTAATAACCGGGTTAGTTGGAAGACATCGCATTTTAGCGATAAACTCGCCCTCTGTGCATTGAATTGTATAAATGATATTTATATGTTAATTTGTTTTATTGTAAACAATGTACAGTAAAGAATAAAATAAATAAATAAATAAATAAAATTAAGAAAGAAAATACGAGCGCATCTCAAGTACTCAAGAGCTGTTAAGTTACATAAGGAATTGTTTAACTAAGTGTAAAGTTTGTAAACAAACTAACTTCTTACATGTTTCTAGTATGCACACGGAATTTTATCAGCAGTTGCTGTTGTCTAAAGGGGATTCCCGTATAACTATTTGGATTAGTTTACACAAACGTCTGTTCATAATGATTTTCTTTTGTTCTTTATTGATTTCTTCATTCTTTTAAAAAAAGAAGAAAAGAAAAGTTTCTACCTTATTTATATATTTATTTATTCATTCTTTACTGTACATTGATTAGTTGTACGATTAGTTACATTTGTTCTTGCGAGTTTTAATGCAGACTGCGTTTCACCAAGAAGAGACGCATTAAGAAGAGTATCTCTAGTTGTTTTGCAAACCTGCAAGTCTTATCATCTTACATCCTTTTAGTACTGAAGAAAAAGAAATTAAGTGTCTATATTTGTTTATTATTGTGTCTTGACTTTTCAATTTTTCTTGTATGTTGTGCTTTATTGCGCTCTTTCTATTGTATTGATGTTTTTCCTTCTATTGTACTATTGTAATGTTGATAAACCCAAGTGTCCTGTAAAGGACCTACAGGAGATGTTGAAGGATAAAGAATAAAGTATATCATCCTTAAGAGATAATATTTATAAAATTTATTGACACACTATTGTTTTAATTGGTATTGCATTATTTATACTACTACTACTACTACTACTATACCATCACGGCATATCCCACAAGTGGGGTAACCAGCAGACCAGCTGCATGTAAGAAACATGCAAGCATTATTTATTCTATTCTTGTTTTATACTAATCTAATTGTATCGTGTCAATTCTATTATAAGACTTTTATATACATGTATTGTATATATATTGTGTATATATTGGGCGACCGGTGTGGCGCGGAGGCTAACGCACTTGCCTTTGAGTCACGAGGTCCCGGGTTTGATTCCCGGCCAGGGCAAAATGAAAAATGACCTTTTTCAGATTGTCCTGGGTCTGGGTGTTACATGTATATGTGTATCGCCGTGTTAGTACCTATAATACAAGATTCATATCTTAGTTTGGGACTAGCTCGGTCTGTGTGAATTGTCTACACGTGTTATGTTATGTTATATAAAAGTGTTATGAAAAATATGTTTTATATAAAATGCCTAAAAGTTAAAAGGATTGAGCTGTGAAGTTTTGAAGAAAAAAAAACTCTTAAGCCAGGGTAATCACTCAACGAATGGAATAATCAGAATCTACTATATTCTTTTTCAAACAGATCCAGATAAATGAGGTAAAGCACGAAGTTCTTCTCACAATGAATTCAAAGATGTTAAGTTCTGTAGTTACGGTACACCAATATCTTCTTAAAAGCTTGATTTCTCTACATGTAACAAGAGCCTCCGTCTTTGAGTCATCCATCGTTCGAAACAAGATCCGTCTTTAATATTAATAATGTTCTGTTTGTAATAGTTTACAACATTGTTGGTTTGTAATCAAAACCTATGAGCAGAGTTTTACCATCACAAGATATCCAAGCCAAAAAAAAGTTACATACAAACATACATACATACCATCACGCCGCTTCCCTTGCGGGGTAGGCAGAAAGGATCGAGCGCCACTTCCTTCTATCCTTGCATACATCTTTCGCTTCCGTCACTGTCATACAATTCCTCATGCATGCTCTCCTGTTCAATGTGCTCAACACGTGACCGTCCTGTAGGATTTGATATAAATGATCTTGCCATTTGATCCTCGGACTTCCGCGTCTCCGAGCACCATTCCTCTCAGCCAAATATATCTTCTTAGTCATTCTGTCCTCATTCATTCTTTCCACGTGGCCAAACCATAATAATTTATTCACATTCATCCTTGTAATTACATCAACTTTCATTGCACATTCCTTTCGTATAATCACTGTTACGCACAAAAAAGTTCATCTTACAATAAAATCTTGTTGTTAATGACCGAAGGCACTTGTTGGAAGTCCATTTCAAGATAAAATTTAAAAAAAAAAACACAATATATAGTTAACTTCCAAATGTCTTTTGTCGACTTGGCGTACTAGTATTTGGAGACTCTCGACTCCAACTTTTTACTAATCGCCTGATGATGGAGTCGAGAGTCTCCGAATAAGCGAAGTTCATAAAGTCATTCGGAAGTTAACTCGGTATATATTGTGTTTTTTTTTAAATTTCATTTTACAATGATGCTCATTACAACCTTATTAGGTATTATAAATAAAAGTTATAAAAATGTTGTCGTCTCATTAGGCTAGAGCTTTTGTCATGGAGGAAACGATTAACAGGAAATAGGTATAAAATAACATTATGTACCTACTATGTATGTACAAGTGTAGCGGAAGTTTGGTGCTAAATTTACTTAACATTATCTACTTCCCACTACTTAAATACCCACTAGAATATTATTATAATATTATTGTTTGAATATTCCCTTCTCTATGGTGTACCCGGAATTCTCTATGCGGTTTGATGCGGTTATTCCCTTTGTCAATAATGTGCAGGAGTTAATAATTATACAGCAATACTTACACAGCTCACTAATATATCTCGTTGCTGTTAAATTATACCGGCATATGTGCCAAAATTGAGTTGCTGGTACATTGAAGAACCCACCGACCACCCGGATAGCGTAAAAGTCTGAGGAATTCCATTTATCTGAAATTCTACACTTAACAAATCTTGTCTACACCGGAGGCGCCATAGTAGGCTGGCCGCCTAAAGGGCTGGCCGGCCAAACCACTAAACCGCTAAAACCTCCGTGCGAAATCTTTTGACTTAACTCCTTCGATTTACCTCTATACGAGAGAAGCTAACAACATATATGAAACAAAATAAAATAAAAGTATACAAAAGCATTTTTAGCCAATTTTGCAAACCATACAATTACAATAAAACAGAAAAATAAAATAAGAAAAACAAATTTATATACATATTTGAGCACGAGGCTGAATTGAGGTGTCCAGAAATTTTTCCAGATATTTAGGTCGGTGAGTACGATACCGTCACCCGCTGCAGAGACTCTTTCTGGTGTCGAAAAAATCTTTTTTTTCCGTCTATCTTTATCTCGAACAGGCATATCGTATAGTAGAATAAAAATCCGTCATATTTTATGGCGTTAGACCCGTATATATTTACGTGAAAATAGCCTTTTAGTTTTGGAGAAGACAGATCTATTGCGCAACATGCCGGTTGCTTCAAAACCTTCAAGCAGGAATGACTTCCATCATGTACAAGTCAAACTGAATTATCTCCCAATACAACAGTGACACAAAAACAAATGTTACACTGATTTTAAAGTCATACTGGCATATCTGCATATTTTTCTTAATTTAAGCAATTTCAGATGTTTTGCAAATACTAAATTTTATTCATCTAAATTTTATTCATGAATTGAACAAACGGATTGAAAAATTGAAAAAAAAACAAATTGAAACGAACTAAACGGATGTTAAATGGAAATGAAGTGAACTAAACGGACGTTAAATGGAAAATATCACTTGCGAAAACTTTAAAGTCCTCAGGTGAAAAATATGCATTTTGCAGATATGCCGGTTTGATTTTACAGCTACGATCTACATATATATATCCGGATAGCAGAACAAATATATCGGCAAGGATAAGTATAAAATTATTTAATGATTTGAATGTTCATTTTGATAATTACAACATAAAATACGTCCGGGGTACTTCCAAACAAGACGTTGTTGTCTTTTCTAATTGTTTTGTGTGTCAAATTAATATATGTAATATCATACAATGGTAATTGTAGCAATGACATCGATTTAAATAGGAGAAGAGTTTGCTGAAAAAGATTCCTGTTCTCAATATTATGTTCCTAAAAGGAATGTCTGACTGTGTAAGAAGAAGAGAAGTAGATTGTCCAGAAACTAGGTGGATAAACTATAAGTTCGCCCAACATTATACAGCTTTATAGTTTCAAATAAAATTGAACAGAAATCCACGTACTAAACTTCTTTCGAAAGCTGAAATTTGTAGGGTATCATATCAGTGAGAGAAATATATAAAACATACTAGCTGACCCAGCAAACGTTGTTTTGCCATATACATTAAAAAAATAGGGGTTGATGGTAGAAGGGTGAAAATTTAGGACTTTTTGTATTTTTTAATGTAAAAAATACATAAAAATTTGTTAAGTATGGCTCTCTTGAGACCATGTTAGATATGAGGAAACGGCTCTTTACAAATTGTTTATAAATTGTATTTGTTCTTCGCCAGTTGTTGTTCTGTTCTAACTGTGTTGTAAATGAGAATTATGTTTTGTTTTTGTTTTATATTTTAACATGTAAAAGGCTCACGCCGTGGATGTATGTATTAATATTTATTAATAAATATATTATATACGTATTTTTGCTTTATATCGTTTTTTCTGTTTTATAAATGCCCTATGCATTTTAATTGATCTAAACTGACTTTGTTATAAAACATACTTATCAAACATGTATTAGGTTTACTGGAAGACATTGTTTCAAGGCAATATGTATGCTTTTTGTACAAATGTATTGTGTTTATTATGATTTTTTTTGGGTAAATGACTTTATGAGTATTGCGGCAAAGCTGGGCTTAAAACTAGTGTAAAATGTCTTATAGTATGTAGTTCAATTCATGTCAGGTATAGAAGTTAGTTTACAAAATTGGCAAGAAAATGATATTATTTAAAGCATGACAAAATAAGAATCATGTGTTGTTTGTATCTTAATGTAATAGAACGGAACATAAAAAACTTATTTATATTCTAAGCCTTTCTCTACATTAGTTGGAACATTTCGTCTGATATTGAGAATACTGTCATTTTGTTTTTAAATGAAACACGATTATCTAAGAAGAATGGATAATATTTTACTGTCAAAATACAACATGAAAATAAATATAGACAAAATAAAATGTATGATCGTTGGAAGAGATGAGGCTACTGCAAACATTGTGATAAATGGTGTGAGTATCAGCAGGTAAGAGATTTCGTATACTTGGGCAGGAGAATAAATCAGTTTGGGCGCTCCAAATCTGAAATTGTAAGTAATGGGGTGTTCACATTTGGCGAATATCGCCAGCCGAATTTCAAAATATAACGCCAGGCGAAAAAACAAAATTCGCCGTACGCCCATTGATCGTCACACCTGTTCACACAAGTCCACCGATATAGAAACGATCTGTCAGATGCGCTTTGATTTTGACACTGTTTTCAAAATGGCGTCGAGATGGAGATCGCGAAGTGTTTATTTTTAGTCGAAAATGTTATAGTAGAGGTTATAAGGCGCCTTTTAATTAAGGAAACAAACGCCACAAACCAACAAAAAAGATAACAGCTGTCACGAAGCGGGAAACATTATAAAATTTATAGGTTATAAAGCTTTTACCATAGATATAAATGCCGCGCATATCTGCGTATGTGCAAATCGTTCAATCGGCCGAGAAAGTTGGAAGGTGGTCAACTCGAGACGATATCGTTTCTACTGGTTTTTATCGTTTCAGACTAGCTGTCATTTTGTTCACACGGTTCAAATGGCTGGCGATATTTTGGTGCCCTAGCGATATTCGCCAAAGTGAGAACACCACATAAGATAAACCAGGCAATAATTGCTTTTTACAAAATATTGGAATCTTAAACATTGACTGATTGGTATTGATGCCTTTGTCTGGAGTATTCTGCTATATCGTAATGAAATGTGGACCATACATAGCTAAGAGTGAAAGCGGACGGTTGGGGGGCTTCGAGATGTAGTGCTATACAGACGCATGCTGAAGACTAATTGGTCGAAAGCGAAGGGGTATCTATTGATTAGAGTAGGCGAATTAGGCAACTCTTTAAAAAGTTTAGTCCAATTTCATCAAAAAAAAAATATATGTTCAGACGTCTAAAAAAAAGTTAGTTGAACAGATAATTTTAAATTCTTTGAAAAGTAAAATTTTCTCTTTTTTTTTCAAGTCTAACGCTGTCATACAATAATTGCTATTAAATTTTATTATTCGCATTGTGTCCTTACAACGCATCCGGTACCAGCTTTTGTTTTGTTTAAAGTAATGAAAAAAAATACTCTAGAGAAATTACAACACTTAAATTACCATAATTTATGTTAGTAATTTAAACAAGGATAATAATAATATTCTAATGAATTTCCTGTTAGAATGGATACAATAAGCTTGCTAAACCGTGAATACGCACACTAGAATTCTTAACATTGTATTGTTAAGATTATTTACTATTTTATTATTGTTTAACTGGGCTTAGTCACAACGCGCTGGATTACAAAACCAATCAGAATATTATGTAATTATAAATAAAACACTTACTTATAGTATATCCATTGTGACTTTTTATTGGACGGCTTTCAAGAGCTCCCGCTCTTATCATCAGGCAGATTATACCAATATATCTTTGCCGTGGATGTGAAGTGATGTAACCCACAAGACAGACATTTCGAGAAAAAGGGTGATGAAGTTATGCTGTCGCATCCGCCAATACTAATCTGATTATAGCAAAGTTATTTTTGCATAGATTTCGCTAAAAATTTTACACAATATTCCTGATCACATATTCCACTAATATCAATAACAAAATATTAAATAATTTTTATATTTTAGAAGTAAACACGAATTTATCACTTGGGTTATTTCACCACTGTAGCTGAGAAAGATCCACCTGTAGGAAAGTTGTTGGAAAGTTACGCGCTATGCGGCTTGGATCTTTTCACTTCTATAGTTGAATTGAACTATTTATTCCTATCTGCGTTAGTGAAATGCTCTAACACACACTTGAAATGATGTAGAAACACTTAACATCTCTTCACAATTTTCCAAAAATATGCACAACAAAACACAAAAAACGCTCTCCTGAACAATTTACATTTAGGCAGATTCGACTGTTAGTCAGAAGAGGGGCGATATATGAGAAACTGCATAGATGTGGTGAAAGCGATTGGAATATGTTAGGGTACATATATGACTTTCCGTCCTCTTTACCAACCTCATTTGGGATGCGGCATGAGGGTAAAGTGTAGTACATTAACATCCCTAGACATGATCACGTGATACATAGTGATTTTTCCTACTTTTTACCTAATGCGAAGTTAATATTTATTTTGCATGTTGTTTCTATAACATTGTAAGCTAACTAGATACGAGTATTATGTATGTTAACATAGGAATTGGCTTGGTATCAAAATCGGACATATCCATTTGTTTTAAATTGTCAGTAGAGTCCAAAAACTAGCATTGAATTTCTCTTCTATTTTTCATAAAAAAATCATAGAATTTGACTGTTTTGGAAAATGCAGTTTTATAGACCTCGATACAAAAATAGTCTGCATACTTAATAATGATAAATAGCAATAAATACTTTATGCAATCAATTAACATATAATTTACAGGAAAGACGATGGTCCTGGCTGGGTCATGTTCTGAGAATGCCCAATGAAAGTTGGCCAAAAGGAGCACTGTTCTTCCATCCGCAAGGGTTCCGTCAGCCCGAACGTCCCTCTTTCACAATATACCGTTCTTATGACTGGGATTATGTCGTGGGAAGAGGTGACATGATTAGCACAGAGACGCTCTAAATGGAGGAGGCTGGTTTCTGCCCTGTGCTTCCGAGAGGAGTGTTGACTGTTGAGGGCGATGATGATCATGTACATATAATAAAACCAGCGACAATACATCACCAATATGGATAAAACTATGTTGCAGTAGCGTCACTAGGTTACCCTGTATCGAGGCGTGCTGCGTTAAAAAATAACATAAAATTAAAAATCACTAACACAAAGATCTACAAATGAATGTATGATGATACTATTTGTAATATTTTTTTTTATTTCAATCAATCTAAAATCAAGACATTCAGAATGGAAGTAAACCACATCGCTGAATTTAAGATGAATTTAAGTCTTAATTTTTTCGAATACCTGCCTTTTACAGGACACTCGAAAACTTACGGAGAAGAGTGACCAGTGACGAGCAATAATTCTTTACCATTTTTATTTTTATTTGACAAAGAGTAATAAGTGTAAATTTGTATTGAAAATAATATTGTATTATAAATAAGAGGCATTTATTGTATCATTTATTGTATCAAAAAATAAATAAATTCTTTGTTTAAAAAATGGATTTGTTCTCTTTTGATCCCAAACCGCACATAACTATTATGATTATCATCATCATTATTATTAAAATTACGATACTTTTCTTCTGTGAAAATTGTTATGTTTAGTAAGACGTAGAAGCTATTCAGACGAGGGGATATTATTAATATGTTTTGATCAACATCGCTGAATTTGAACAAGACATTTTTCAGACGAATCGGCGAACAAACTTTATACATCTTCTCTCTATCTTCTTCATATATCATAAAATAATTATGTTGTATTATGTCTTAATCGTGGTGATTAAAGAACAACTATTTTTTACTGGACACTTAGTGAAAAGATTGGGAATTCTTTTTTTTTCGATCACTCCACAACTAACCAGCCTTTTATCACAATTGAGATATAATCCCGAAGATTGGCATGGATTTGCCACGTCGTTAGATCCGGAGAAGAAAGGGTGACTAAAGATTTTCTGCAGGGTATATCCGAGGACAGAAAACCGTTAGGCAGAGCAAGACAAAGATTGTTGGACAACATCAACCGAGATCTAGAGGAGCTCAATGCTAAAGATGACTGGCAGTCCATTGCTCAAGATAGAAAGGCTTGCAGATCTATTGTTTCGGAGAAAAAGGTCCTGCAAGGGTTGTTCGGCCATCGGAAGTAAGTAGTAGTACCTACTCTACAGAGAGGTAGGTACCTACATATCGTTCGTGTAGAATATTTTAATAAACGTACAATAATTTATTTCCGACACAAGATTTTTTCCATATTCATATCAAATTTAAAAATAATATAAATAAATAAAAATGACGTAACATGTACGTAGATATTTGAATATTCAATTTGAAATCGACGATACTTTTGTACGTCACAATATTATATATATTTTTCAAATAAAATAATGTAGGAAAAAGTGAATATAATGGTAGAGTGTATGTACATACATATGTAGGCAGACAATAATGTTTTCTAGGCCTAGGTGTGTGTTTCTCCGATGAATATCCTATAATTATCCCATAATTTGAATACAATTATGTTATGTTTTATAAATAGATACATTGAACACAATGGCTAATTATTTCCGAATAATATCCATATCCAGAAACGTTTTTGAATATATTTGGTTTTTACAATATTACATTCTACGTGCGTTAGCTGGTATACTAACTGTATGCCATGAAAACTCAGGTCATCCTTATATGCTATTTATTCTACCCCCCTATAAGCAAAATTAACATTCTCGCAGAACCATGAATAGCAAATGCGATTTGTTTCACCTATAGTATTTTCCCGAATAAAGACATATCCCACATAACGTTAGCCGTGGAGCAACCGGTAAAGAATTGGTCTCCCACTCGTTTCCGTAAGTTTTCGAGTGTCCTGTAAAAGGTAGGTACTCGAAAAAATAAATTAACATTTCAAATTCAGTGATGAGGTTTGCCACCCATCCTGAATGTCTTAATTATTTATTGACACTGAGAAGACGGCCTGCATGTTCGTTGCATGCAGCTAGTCTGCTGGCTACCCCACTTGTGTACGCTGAATTTATAAAGAAAGTAGAAACACTATTGTAAATGTTTGTTTTCTCTGGGATCGCGTTGGCCGAAAGCTGTAAAGGTCAATAGAATATGATGTTTTTTCAATAGTTATAATGATTATATGGGCTAAATGTCAATGCAATAATATGTTAAACCTCGATATAATGATAACAAAATTGTTTTCAGGTTTTACTATGATTTATTTGTTAAATGAGTTACCAGGTTTCGACCTACGAGGTCATTGTTAAACTAAACTTACTATATGCCGTGTTGTTACTTAAATACTATGTCTTAGTAGGTACAACACGGCATATAGTAAGTTTAGTTTAACAATTACCTCGTAGGTCGAAACCTGGTAACTTATTTAACAAATAAATCATAGTAAAACCTTAAAACAATTTTGTTTTCATTATATCAATATACCTAATGGAGTTTTACAAAATCAACGTCGACTCAATCAATCAATACAATATATGTTAAACCTCATTATTGGAGGTAAGAACGGATAATATAATATATTGTTTAATCAAAAAGTTAAGGGTTTGTTGTACCCAACGTAATAACATGTAATTTTAGAAAAAGTTCTATGTAAAATATATCAAAATAAAAAGTAAACCGCTTCGTTTTCAGTTTCTTTGTTCAACTTAATATGTAAATGAAATAAATTTAAGACTGAATGGGTCGATTACGTATCCAAATCTTACTAAAAGAATTTTTGGTTAAGAATTGGGATATTTCGTAGAACACTTCACTGATAAATCCATACGAGATGAGTATGCCCAAACGCTTATTTATCTAGGTATAAAATGAAATGTGTGGCTCAGAAAACGCAGAACGTAAGTAGAACTGTAAGGCTCATCAGTCATATATTATGCTCAGTGCTCAGGTTAAGAAAAGGACGAAAAACTTTGATTCTAACAATATATGTAGCTACTTATCATTTTTTTATTGTAATTGCGTTTTCTAGCGATACCAGCTCATAGCTTAAACTTTTATCGAACTCATTTTCTGTTCATGGTGCTCGCTGTAGAAATAATTTGCCTTCCAGAATAAGGTTGCCTCCCACTCTTCACAATTTCAAGTGAGCGGTCAAGGATCACTTTCTCATTCAAAATCTGGAATATGTTTCCTAGTCTTTTTTCCTACCTTTTCTACACCCTTGTGCCTACTTTCTCTCTTCCTTCCTTAAACGTTGTTTTGTTAACGTTTTATCAAATCGGTTATTTGGAATAAATCACGCCCTCGCGATAAATTCGCTCTTTGTTTGTTGATTGTATTTAAAATAATTTTATTTCTATGTAAAATTGCTTGTAAATAATGTACAAGAACGAATAAATAAAAAAAATTAACAAAAATAAATATATTTCAAACAATGTATATGGCAAAGAATAAAATAGATGTTCATTTTATTCTTAGAATGATACAAATATTTGTATACATTAACTTTGTTGTCTATTTATACCGACAAAACCAACCAAATGTTTGTATAGCCATGAAAAGGTTCCCAATTTAGTATTCTCTACCCATTCAATCAATACCCTAGAATACAATTCAATGACTTCGTTATAACGCTTCAAGCTCTTGAATTTAGTTAAGCAAAGAACCCTTAAAGATTCACCCTGTTCACAATAATTAAACCTTCAAAGAATCCCTTGTAATTATTTCATAATTAATTGTTTTAAATATTATTATTATTATTTTATTCATCATCTATAGGAAAGTGTCTCTCTGGTCTGTGGAGTGTAGCCCTTTCACAAAATATTACCCGGATAAAATGGAGCTGAACCCAATTTATGCTGGATAAAACTATTGGACTCTTATGACTTATAAAATTTTCGATCGCTGTTCTAAATATAATAGATCATCAAAATAGCGATTGCAAGTTTTCATTTTACGTTTTTGTGTGAGTTGTGACATCAAACCTTCGATTAATTCATGTTTCATGTTTGAAAAAGGGAAAACACTTCTGTTGAGTTTTATTCAAAGCTGTGACGTTAAGAATCACTTAAAAAGCTTAAACTAAAACTGTTGATCACTCCTTAGATATTCTGTGGACAAAATGTATAAATAATGGCGGCTGTGTAACACGGAGGTAATGCTCTTGCCTTTGAGTCAAAAGGTCCCGGTTTCGATTCCCGACCAGCAGGGCTACTCTTGACAAAACTAAACACGATCTTAATCTAGTCTTGATCTTAATCATACGACGCACGAAGGGACTATGGTCAAAAACACCGCGCTACCGCTAACGCGCGATCACTTTGCGTGTATTTTTGGCCAATAGTCACTTCGTGCGTCGTATGATCAAGATCAAGACTAGATTAAGATCGTGTTTAGTTTTGTCAAGAGTAGCCCTGCAGGGCAGATTGAAGAATGACCTTTTCAAATTGTCCTGGGTCTGGGTGTTACATCTATATATGTATGTTTAGTGCATTGTAGGTATATATGTGTATCGTCGCGTTATTACCCATAGTACAAGATCCATATTTTAGTTTGGGACTAGATCGATCTGTTTGTATTGTCTATACATGTTATGTTATGTTAATCTTTCGGTCAATTATCTCGTATTAACCAAAAGAGCTCCGTTCTTTCATCAATAAGTAAAGATGTTATAAATGGTTTGGAAAAGACTGGTTTCTGCCCTGTGTTTCTAAGAAAGGAAAAAAGGCTTTGAAAAGCGTAAAGAAACGAATACGTTATCAAGCACTAAATATGTCTTTGCACATTCTCAATATGACGGAGTTAGTACCATTCTGTTCTCTGCAAAAAAAAAAAACAAAACATTCTCACATTGTCTCGATTTCGTAACCTGCCATACAAAAAACCCATTAAGTTCATTTTCCAACAATTTCTTATTAGATCTCATATCTGTAGCTAGTGCTTTGTGTTAAAATTGATTAAAATGTTGAAAAAAATATATATATAGGTACGTTGATATAAAAGAAAGTTGGGAAATGGTTCACACTTTTCTTGCTTTAATTCTTGGAACAACTCTATTTAGATTATAAGATAACAATGAGAACAAAATATATAAAACAATTGTAGCACACCATAGGGATGTGATGAATTTTTTCGAATATTCGTAAATAAAATTTGAATTATTTCTTAAGGATGATGAACACTGATCTATACCTTTGATATTGTTTTACAATCGTTTGCCGAAGTCAAATGCGCTGATAATGATTATGATCTCAAGGGCGCTGGTGAAATGGGCATTTCATTGTGTTCTTTGGCCTCCATGCTGTAACAGACTTCGGCTTCGGACCATCGAGATTCTAGCGGGCAACAAGAAGAAGAAGAAGAAGATTGTGGAAGACATCCAGGTGGTCACTGGTCTGCCTGGTCTTCTGGGTCCTACTTCTATATTGATTGTCCTTTTGATCATATTATTCTATGGTAGTCTCAAAATGTGGTAGTCTGGTTATAGCATTAGTATTCGTTACATCACTATCATACAATAGAACATGATGTTATTATCTCTGTTATACAATATAATGTTTCGTCTACAAATCCTGTAAAGATAATAGCATGAATTCCAAGACACCATATTATTATTATTAACTCTGTACTATCTTGACCATTTCCTCACTTCGTTTCCGTTCTATTTTATAAATGAATTTATAGAAGCTCGTACTTTATGTTGCCAGACAGCTGCTGTACATAGTGAAGCTATTAAATATTCAAATGTCCCACTGATAGTGGCGTGGCGCGATGGTAAAACTGTAAGCCCGTAGGACTAATCCAATATATTGAGTAAACCGTATAATACTTTTCAAGTATTCGAGAGTAATTCCTATTCACCACGTTTTTCACACTCTATTTTATAGTTTTACTGAATATACTTGGATTTATTTTTATTTTATGTACAACCAACGTCCTAATCTGATAGTACGTACAAATGATTCGTTGTGAAATTTCGTTAGTATTTTTCTCAGTGTAGATATAACATAATGCTGTATAAATATTTCATGTAGTCTCTTTACATATTTACTGCCTCTTGATATGAAATAAAATGTGATTAAAAACATTATGGTACGCTGGCTACCCTACTTGAGGCAAATGTCGTGAAGGTATGAATAAATGAATGAAATAGATGTACAAACAATGTGTTTTTATCTGTTTAACAATATATTAGAGATAATAATATGAATTGTTTAAAAGAGAGGATATCAAAGCCTTCAGCATGTTTAATTGGACAAAGTTCACCTCACCAAAAAGGATGTGTTTGTAGATTCAAATCTCATCCCTCTTTGAACAATACATTTTTATTCATTCATACACAGAATGAGCCTTTTATATGTAGGTATGTTAGTGTGTCAATCGATTTATTCGGCGCCGTTTCATGGAGCACACATCTCAAGGTAACGGGAATCTATGTTGGGAGTGCGATGTCTTCAATTTAGGGTTATACGTTGTTATTTAATATAAGTATTTGTCACTGTCTGGTTGTCAGAAATTGCCTGCAGGCAATAAACCCGCCATTCGTGTCACTTTTAAAATGTACAATAAAGATTATTTTATTTATTTACTAGAATAAAATATATTAAAGTTCAATTGGAAACAATTTGACGGACAAGAATAAAAAAAAACATGTAAATTTATTGCTGCCTGTACAAACCTACAAAATTAATCAGTAAAAAACAACAATTTTACTATAATAAAATAATAAATAAAATGCAAGACACAGTGTTTTAATTTAATCAAATTAAATATTTAATTAAGGCGAACTTCACAATGTTTGCTTTTTAAAATAAATAAAAAAAATAACACGTTATAATCAAAATGAGGTATTTTTTTCTTTCAAGAATATTAAGATATCCTTTATCTAGAACATTATGCATCGTTGGCACAGAAAAAAATATTGTGGGAGATTGAAACTCTACATAAAAAAAAATAAACACAATATACCTACATTTTGTTATTCACTTTATTTTGTTTTCTTTTTCTTATACTCACAGCTCACAGCACTCTCGTCTCTTCCGCTCTTTTTTCCAATTTCCTCATTTCAATATCTATTTCAGGAATATTTTATATTAACATTTTTCTTTCCCTATTTAAAACATTCAATCGAATCGATTTCTTTTGAGAAATTATTTATTTATTTATTTATAGCTATAATAACCATATATCGGCATGACAGCTAGAAAGCCTTTTCGCCGATACATGTTAACAATATAAAAAGCATTAAAACATTACACTCTCACCGAGCACAATGCGAGAAACACCCCGATCATAATGCTCACCAAGCACCATATTTATTGATTTATTTATCGTGTCGAAACCCAGAGAAAAAAGCCCATCAATCTGATCTCCAGTACTGCGCAAAACGCACAGCGGGTGGAGATGCGTCAAAAATATCCTTCATAGTGCAAGTGACAGGGCACAATGGACACTCCAACAAGTGTGGCATAGTCTGTGCTAGAATAATACGATATTAATGTATTTTAAAACAATGCACGTGGTGCGTAATATCAGTAAACACCAGTATCGGGGTACCATACACACATAACGGATTGCATATTGATTGATTAATATTCTGGAAATCTATAACTAACATACCTAATATTATTCTATACAATTATTCCATTTGTGGTCTTCTTTGAATTTAATATTCTTTTAGAATCTCGTAAAAATAAATTTCTTGAGGGAGTTCAATATGTATGTATGTTTCAGTGGGACTGACCAATCTATTATTATATGTCATACCAGTGGCGGGACTAGATTTTTCACATCTGTCATTTACTTATTTATTTAGGAGCAAACAAACGCCAATAGGCCCAACAAACACATACATACAGTACACAATGAATCACACTCCTCATGTATGTACATTGTTCATGTACAAAATAGTAGATGATTTAAGGTATGCATTGAAATTCGTATTTTGATTACAAAAAAATGACAAAGTCGTAGCACAAATACAAAGATGCATAATTCAAAAAAAAAGTTAGGTACATAATGTTTATAATATATATTTTTATTTTAGGTAATTTGTTGCATATTTGCATGTTTGGAAGGCACGCCACTATGTTACTTTTACTAGAATATCCTCAGTCTCTGATCACAATAGAACATATTTTTAAATGTTTATTTTTTTTATTTATTTATTTTATTTTTTATTTATTTATTGAAAACAATCAAACACCAACAGGCACATCATATACATATAAACACAAAGAATACAACAGAAACAACGTTTAATACAAAGATGTGCCCTATTACAGGCGTTATTGGTTAACTCCTGAGTCAGCCGTAGGTCCAGGCGAACCTAACACCCTAATTTTTTTTTTTATTATTATTATTTATTTCATATAATATAAACATTAAATACAAATATACAGTCGCGCCAAATCCATTAAAATAGATTTGTCGGCGCGTTCCTTACAAAATAACAATATATACATAATTTATTTCAACCTAATCCAAAGCATCGAACATAAACTTAACAACTAAAGTATTTACAAAATTTCAATTATATACAAATGCACATTTCAGCAGCCATTCCTTGACAAGTCTTTTTATTGCAATCTTACTACCACATTTCTTAATAGATGTCGGCATCATATTAAGCAATTTAGGCACGTTATATTCTAAAGTTCTCTTACCGTATTTATTATTATAATGCATCCGGAATAGAAACCCAAAGAGTACCAGTGATCCAAAGCATCCAACCGAGCTACATCAAGATGCCAGGAGCAAAACCAACAGCAAACATCAGATGTACATTAATTCATATTATGTCTTTCATATATTTCTAAAATAATAACTATAATAAACTCAATCAATAAATGTTAATAATAGAATAAAACAACACAACAATAAAATTTGGTAAATTTAAGAAAAATAATTAAAATTGTATGGAGTGTAGGGAAAATCAATAGAAAGGGAAGTGTGGGTAATTTGCACTCAGTCTCGGAACAAGATAGTTTTTTTGATTTTTTTTGATTTAATGATAGAGTCATTATATTTATTCATCATTCTATGCAGAGGACGCCTTCTTCTCCTAATGTCTCAGTATTGGAGAGAAATCTTCATGATATCTATATTATAGTCCAACCCGGGTAAATAAATATAATTTCATACATCAATAATAATTATTGACACTATCTATAGGTATGTCCATTGATAGATCTTCATTAAAACACACGACTTCACAATAAAGATGTTTATTCAATGACGGTTGACCTGTGAGAGACCCTGAAATGGGCTCTGCAATTCTATATAATACACTTAATGATATGAAGTTAGTAACAAATTGATTCAATATAAAACTAGTGCCTCTGGTGGCAGAAAAATGAACTAAAATGGCATTTGTGGGAAATTTGAAATGATTTCTCCTACAAATCTCACCATACCGGGCCACAAAAACGAATTTTTTGAATTGATAAAAATAAGTTTTTCAAATACCCGATGAAAGAAATGATTTTAATGAAATGAGTTTAATAGCAAAACTTACTGTACAAAAAATTATGAATTTAACATTGCTAATTCTAATTTAATTAAAGCATTGCATGAGACATATAAACATAAAACATTAACATATTGAAACTGACGACTTAGTCATGCTTAAATTGGATGGTTTTCTTGAATTTCTTCGAATAGTGGACTGTATCTTGAGATTCAAACATGACTGTGTCTATCATATATAGACAGTACAAACAATTTGACAATATGGATGAAAATATCTTCTTATGAAGTGTTGACGTGTTGTAGAATGTACATCCATCAGGAGGTTCCCCGTTGTGTTATGGTTCATCTCGGTGAATGTTGTAGTGACATCAATTGTAAAAAATGTTATTGAACTAATTGCAGCTTATTATTTGTAAAAATTGGTGACATCCATTGTAGATTGTTCATTGTATAATTGGTTTGTTTGATTTACGTGGAGTTCTGTTGAATAGAAGGACAATGTTCGTCTTGCATTGGCAGCAAGCAAAGTTTTGTAATGCTGCGTTTGATTTCTCCTTGCGTTGTCTTTAGAGAAACTACTCTGGTCACCCCATCTTGTCCTGGATGTGTAGCTGTAATGCGGCCCAATTTCCAACTCATGGGTGGCAGATTATTCTCCTTGATGAGAACCAAATCTCCCAGCTGCAACTGTCTTTCAGCTCCTTTGTGCCATTTGTTTCTGCGCTGCAACTCGTTGAGGTATTCAGCATGCCATCTGTCCCAGAATGACTGGAAGATCTGATTGAGCCTTTGGTAATGGTTCAATCTGCTGGTGGGGTACTCCAAGACGTTGCGCTCTGGCAATGTTGACAGGTTTTCTCCAATGAGGAAATGGCTAGGACTTAAAGGGTTCAGGTCATTGGGATCGGATGATAGAGGAGTGAGAGGACGGGAGTTGATACATGCCTCGATTTGCATGAGTATGGTGTGCATGCTATCATAATCTAATATGCGCGATTGTAAGACCTTTTTTAACTGCGTTTTAACTAATTTGACCCCTGCTTCCCACAAACCTCCAAAGTGAGGACTTCTGGGTGGAATGAAGTTCCACTCAATTGATTCCTGAGCTAAACTGTTGTGAATGTCATGATGAGAAGCTCTCAAAATCTGTACAACTCTGAAATCTCATTTTTGGCCCCTACAAAGTTGGTGGCGTTATCAGAGTAAACCTTCTGAGGTCTGCCTCTCCTAGAGATAAATCTTTTGAACGCGTTCAAAAATGCCTCTGTGGACAGAGAAAGCACTAACTCTAGGTGTATTGCTTTGGTTGCGAAGCAAATGAACAAGCAAACGTAAGATTTGACCGATCGAGAATTTTTGCTAAAGCCCGATTTGACTGATAGAGGGCCCATGTAATCTATGCCGCAGATGGAGAATGGCTTGATTGCGACTACTCTATCTCTAGGTAAATTTGACATTATCTGATATGAAGTCTGAGGCTTATACCGGAAGCACAAAATGCACGATCTAAATATTTTCTTGATGATGTTTTTACCAAGTATAGGCCAATATTTTAATCTGATGATCGAAAGTAATGCTTGCATTCCTAGATGCAAGTTGGTATAGTGATAATGTCGAACAATGAGCTCAGTTAGTTTGTGATGAGCTGGTAACAGGATTTGATGCTTTTGTGATGGAGACAAATCACTCATTCTCAATCTGCCTCCTACGCAGAGTATGCCAGCCTCTATGAAAGGGTGCAGTGCCTTGATGGAACTTTGATTTGAAACATATTGATTGTTATTCAGTGCATTAATTTCTTGTTGGAAAGATTGTTTTTGTGCATTCATAATAAGCACATGCTCTGCTTTGTCTAACTCGGACACTGTCAACTCTCCTGAAAGAGTTGGTTCTTGTTTTCTTGCATTATTGGCGAATCGTAACATGTAGGCTGTCACCCTACGAAGTCTAGAAAATGAAGAAAACCTTGAAAATATGTCCCACTCTTCCCTCCTTGTGTGTGCTAAGGCTACTTGGGTCTTGCGTTCTGGCACTTCTGTAGATTCCTGTGGTGAAGAACTTGGCCATGATGATTCATCTTGTTGTAGCCATCTGGGGCCATGCCACCAGAGGCTTGAGTTTATCAGTTCATCGGCAGTGGCGCCTCTCGAAATGATGTCTGCGGTGGTTACATATGAATGTTTCCTTAAGTTAATAAGCAATGCTAACAATTCACTCTGTATAACAGGGCCAGTCATGAGTACGTCGTTGATTGATTTGCCATTTGTTGATTTTTGGGACCCATCAAACACAACACGTATCTTGTTTGATTTATGTACTGCGTGGTGTGGTAGATAATATACAGGTGTCGTTGCTGTTGGATCACACGGTGTCATATGCCCTAACCTTTGGTATTCTGCCATGAAGTCAGAATATTTCTTGTGGAGCTCAGAATCATTCTTGAAGCGACGCTCCAAGGCGAGTTGACGTTTAGTTGCTGCTCCCAATGAATCACCTAATTCAGGTTGTTTGGTCTTGAATGGCAACCTCACCGTGAATCGTCCTGATTCATCCTTGGAATGGGTAGCCACAAAGTGCTCTTCGCAGGCGATGTCTTCCTTTGACTTGATTGGAGTTGAAGGGAGTTCTTCGACTCTCCAAAAACTCTCGATATGCTTGTGTAGCTGATTGAGTGATACATGACACAATGTTTGGTTATGTGCCGTTGTGTTACTAGGGGCACTTCTAGCTGGTGGCAAACGACCTGCTACGACCCACCCGAGAAGTGTTCTATGTAATAAAGGTGTTGACTCAGGTATAGCTATGTGGTCAGCTTGCAAAACTTCCCAAAAGACTTCAGCTCCCAGTAGCATGTCTACTGGAGCTCTTTTATGGAATGTTGGATCTGCCAACTGTAATCCCTTGGGTATATTGAATTCCTTCCTGTTGAGGTTACACTGTGGTAACTGATTTGTGATTTCTGGTAGTACCAGACAGTTAATGTCCTTGTTAAAGGTTGTGTACATTGATTGTATATTGACATCAACTCCTGAGTTCACTGTTGTGATCTGTCTGTGTATTCCTGAAACTGGGATACACAAACTATGTTGTTGCAACATTAGCCTGTCGCACAATGATTTGGTGATGAAGTTAGACTGTGCACCGCAGTCTAACAATGCCCGCACCTGATGACAGACTCCATTATGTTCAATTTTTATTAACACGGTTGATAATAAAACTTCATTGCCTCCTAGTGAGGAGTGGGTCATGACTGTAGAGTTATCTGAGTCTGTCTGGTTGTTGGCCTTATGCAAAAGTGTATTGTGCTTTTTGTTGCACACCTTGCATGTTGACTTGGACATGCAAGTTTTGAGAGCATGATTTGCTCCCAGACAGTTGAAACACAGCTTCAACTTCTTGGTGGTTTCCTGTCTTTGATCAACAGATAACGTTGTGAATTGTGCACATGCGAACAATTTGTGGTTTCCCTTGCAAAGAGGACAACCTTGGTTACTGACTCCTGCGTGGAGTGTCACCCTTGTTCTGTTGATGGTTCCTCTTTGTGTAATGTGGGATGATTCGATGATACGGGACCGTTCAGAAAGGCATTTGATAAGTTCCTTGTAAGTAGGCAACTCCCCTTCTAACGCATATGATTCCCAATGATGGCGAGTAGCAGGATCTAATTTGCCCGTTACCAAATGTATTAGGAGGGCATCCCACTGACTGGTTGGAAGGCTCATTGTGTCTAACGCTCTTAGATGCAACTGTGTGTCATCGATAAGTCTGCGCAGGGCCATGTGGTCTTCATTCTTTATGGATGGCATATTGAAAAGACCACGAATGTGTTTATCTGCTATAATTCTTTTATTGTGATACCTTCCTGACAATATCTCCCATGCTACGTTATAGTTTGCTGAAGTTATTTCTAAGGAGGATACTAATTGTAGGGCTTGTCCCTTTAAACTGCTCAGGAGATAATGAAACTTCTGTAGATCACTCAAGGACGAGTTTCCATCTACCAGAGACATGAATGTGTCTCTGAAGTGCAGCCAATCCTCGTAAGTGCCTGTGAAGCTAGGCACCTGCAGTGGGCTAAGCTTCACTTCGGAGACAATGTTGGGTGTTTGAGTAACAATTGATTTGGCTTTTCCCAATGTGGAATAGAAAAGATCTTCAAACTGTTCCCTTTTTTCTATCTCGGTTTCATCGATCTCTTCGATTTCAGATTGAATTTCATCGAATTTGTCAAACAGTTCTTCCACCTTCTTCAACCTGACTTCTATCTCACACTTGTCAGTGCTGGACTTCAAGAAGTCCCTAAATCTTGTTAATTGCCCCTTCAGATTGCCACGCTTCGAGATTAGTGCTTTCATCCTGTCTGACATGCTTGTCTGGACGATACTGTGCTAAGTAACTGAACTAAACCACCAACCTTGCTAAAGGTGACAAAATTTATGAGATATTTGGATATATAGGCTCTCTCAATGACTATAATACCCCACACTAATGAATATGACTATAATTGTTCACAAAACTAACCCAGACTGTATATCTAATGGATGATTGATCTAATTTGATGATAAATAATGAATGCACGTGGTTTGAACAGTAAACACGTGGTTTGAACAGTAAACACGTGGTTTGAACAGTAAACACGCGGTTTGAACAGTAAACACGCCTAAAAATTGAAGGTTAAGGAATAAACACGTGTTGTATACTATTTTCGATGATATTAACCTCTATTTACGAAATAAAATAGGAATGACACAGTTATCAATGAAATATATGTTAAAATACTAGAATATACACGTGGTTTACCCAATCTGATGAAATAAACCAATAACAAACAAAATAATACACCCAGGATAAGCCAGAAAACAATAACAATTGTCAAGGTCAAACAAACACGCTAGATTGATAGATATGCACACAAAATGGAACAAGTTCACTGTTATTCTGATTGAATAACTTAAAGAAGTGGAAAATGTGATAAAAGGATGTGAAATTGGAATAAAAACCTGTTTTGTAGTGGTGTGTTGCTTGAAGATGATGCCTTCCCACGTGGTTGTGAACAATGATGCTGGTATTATCACTTGTTTTCGATGCGGCTTCTAAGGACCATAACTTTGGTAGATCTTCATTAAAACACACGACTTCACAATAAAGATGTTTATTCAATGACGGTTGACCTTGAGAGACCCTGAAATGGGCTCTGCAATTCTATATAATACACTTAATGATATGAAGTTAGTAACAAATTGATTCAATATAAAACTAGTGCCTCTGGTGGCAGAAAAATGAACTAAAATGGCATTTGTGGGAAATTTGAAATGATTTCTCCTACAAATCTCACCATCCATATTATTTAGAGTGAAATAATACGTTTGATGAAGGATGGACAGGTGTTTGGTTCAGCTAACAGTGAATATATATTTATAAAAGAAAAATGCGGTAGAGCTGTACCTACTATCAGCAGATAGATTCACAAGTACGTACAGTAAATAATATATCCGTTGGGTAAAATTGAATCGTTGGAGATGCCTACAACAATCAATCATTTCGCGTTTGACAGTTTGAACACATGTTACATTTCTATGGTACAATGACAATAATACTGAGTGATCTATTTGTATTTATATTATAATATTTAAATTGTCATTGGAAACACAACGGTTGCAATCAATACCACTGTAATAATAGCTGAAACCTACTACTGTTGCAATATAACCACGAGCGATTGTTATAATATCCGATAGGTAGGAAACTTTATATTTATCAAAATTAAAAAAAAAACATAATAATTCCAGTATAAATATTCGAATCCATTCAAAAATACATCTTCTTCTGGTACTGTATCAGGTGGCAATCACTCTGGTGAAAGTTTCTCTATCCTTAACTATCCTATCCTAAACTTTATATAAATAAAAATACTTACTTAGTTCCGATGGCCGAACAGCCCTTGTAGGACCTTTGCATCCGAAACAATAGATCTCCAAGCCTTTTTAATGGACTGCAAGTCGTCTTTAGCATTGAGCTCCTCCAGATCTCGGTTGATGTTATCTAACAATCTTTGTCTTGGTCTGCCTAACGGTCTCCTGCCCTCAGGTATACCCTGCAGAATACTTTTAGTCGCCATTTCTTCTCCATTAATAAAAATGGAAAAACATAATTATCCCAGTATAAATATTGGAATCTATTCAAAAATACATCTTATTCTTCTCGTGCCGTATCAGGTGGCAATCACTCTGGCGAAGGATTCTATATCCTGGGGACCACGCTGGACCTACTAGGACCACGCTGCCCCTCAGTCTTCCCCATCAGTATCAGCTGGTGCAAACAATGTATACTAACTTATCACCCCGCAGAATGTTACCCAGATATTTGATCTTACGGACCTTAATGTCACTCAGCAGTTGTCTACTACAATTGGCTCTCCTCTAAACCTCCGAGTTGCTGACCAAATCTGTCCATGGTATGCGAAGTATTCTCTTGTGTCTCAGAGTCCAAGTTTCCAAATTATACAGTAGTAAATACCAGATATGGTTAGAAATACATCTAATTCATGGTTAGAAGTTCATGCAAACATACATGTAATACCTTAACCCAGATCAATCTTAAAAAAGTTATTCTTCATTTTGCCCTGGATGATAGTAAAACCCGGGATCTCGTGACTCAAAGTCAAGAGTGTTACCTTCGTGCCACACTGTCTGACGGTTCAAATAATCACTACAATATATAAAACCAAAAACAGACTTTCGTAGCTATGCTTACGCGGATGACAGAATTTTGATCGGTTTTTGCAAACCTGATCAGAAAAATTATCTCAAGGCCCGGACCGTAGAATGTATAACAAACTTATCTAATCTAATGGCAAAGAGACGTCTGAAGCTGAATCCAGCTAAAACGGAATTCTTATGGGTCGCATCACCTGGCCGACAACATCTCTTGGATATAGATCCCATCTCGATAGCCGACACGGATATTCTACCGTCCAGTAAAGTCTCGATACTTGGGGCACGAATCGATAGCGCACTGTCTATGGAATCCCAAATCTCAAAGACGGTGAGCTCTGCATTTTACCACATCCGCGAAATACGCTCCGTGTCGAAAAACCTCACTCCTGATAGCATAAAAACATTAATCTCTGCTTTTGTAGTCTCTAGACTTGACTACTGCAATATACTATATGTAGGACTGCCACAAATTCAACTGAATCGTCTACAAATGGCATTCAATAGCGCTGCAAGGCTTATTTTCCGCGAAGATAAGGGTTGCCACATCACACCTTTGCTGGAAAAGTTACACTGGTTAAGAGCAGGTGAAAGGGTTCAATACAAACTGTGCCTTATAGTCTACAAAGCTTTGAACAAAATGGCACCTCAGTCACTTTCTGAACTCTGTATTCTCAAAACACCTGCAAGTAGACCTCTACGCTCAGCTAAGACATCCACCAACATGCTGGACGAAAACAACAGAGCAAACAAGTCCTGCTTCTATGATAGAGCTTTCGGCGTCGCAGGACCCGTCATTTGGAACCGACTCCCCGAGGACCTCCGTAAAAACCAGCCGATTACAACGTTCAGGAGCAAGCTGAAGACTTCGCTCTTCCAACATAGTTTCCCGCGCCCTTGAGATGGATACTCCATTAAACGGCGCCGAATAAATCATCCAATATAATAATAATAATAATAATGAAAAAGAGAATAATAAACGTCTCAATGAGAAACAGAAGCAAACTCATGGTAAAAAAAAAACGTGGTCCAGAGTCACCGATCTGAAGTGAAGGCAGTATTGGTTGTTACCATAGCCTCGAATCGATAACTATATATGAACCAAGAATGGTTTTGAATAGCTTGGTAGTTAAGAATGGGGAAATATGTACGCACATAGTCTATTATGAAAGTGATGCACATTTTCTGGAAAAAATATGTTTGTCGATCCTATCGGTACAAAAGCTTAAAATTCTTCGAAATAGTCCCCTCCTATATCAATGTACTTGCGGAGACGTGTCTACCATACCTGGAAGACACCCTGATACTCCTCCACAGGAATGCCTTTTAAGAACGTTGTAACACACATTTGGATGTTTTCCGCGGACTCCCGATGCTTTCCTTTCAGCTCTCTCTTCAGTCGAGGGAACAAAAAAAGTTACAGGCAGCTAAATCGGGACTGTAAGGGGGCTGTATTTTCGTATTTCTATATTATCTAGTATAGATATAATTACTAGATAAGTTATGTAAAAAATGCCCTTTATACAATGCTTAGTTTGTGTTTCTGGATACATTATTATACATAATAATAATAATAATCTTTATTGCACAAAATTAGTATACAAAGAAGAAAAAACATGGTAACATAACAATAGAATACATAATACAAATCTTAACTTTAAAAGTGTTTCTTAAAAATATACGTGGTAGAAAACTACTTAAAACGACGAGTAGATACCCATGTACGTTACATTTTTGTAAAATAAAAAGCTCTCTTAGTGTTTGCTGAAATTTGGAGAAAATTCAAGATGTAGTAGGAACATAAATTCAACGAATGTTTGAAATGCTTGGCAATTAACCAAGATGAGTGTTAATTATATAGTTTTCAGAACACATCTCAAGGAAGTACATGTTCTTGCTTTCAAGAGAATAATTTTGTCGCCAAATAAATTGGAAGGATTTTTTTTTGTTTATTTCTTTTTCCAGTTAATTTGTTTTAATGTTGCTCTTATTCCCCTGTGTTTTAATATTTTGGTTTTCTATCTGAATTTACCGGTTTACAATAATGCTTTCAACTAAACAAAGATGATTCTCTTAACACAAAACTGCTGAATACGATTCTCAGTAGGTGTGGTTGGCTGAACGAAGTCGCTATACAGCAATGAGTGCAGTCACCCGCTCTGAAAGGATTGATATGAAGCAACCACGTTTTTGGGATCTCATATTTCAGATGTCAAATGGATCGCGATCTCCCTTTTAAATGGCGCCGGAACAATTAAGTTCAGTACTTTATCGGCTGCTAGTTCGACCAGTCAGCAAAGTTCTGATTGGTTGTATCATCTGCACCCAAATCCGGTTAAACAATGGAAAAAATACCTAAACATTTTAAACAACAAAAAATAATTTTATTAAAAGCATCAATGAAACTCAATTGGTAATTGCTGCTAATCTTTACCAGTTAAGTTGAAAATTATTATATTAAATTTATCTTATTTTTTTGAAAATATGCCAAACGCAGCGATTTTCTTTTTAAAACTCTCTCCGGTTAATTAATTTCCTTATTAAAATATACCCACTTGAGATTTGATTTCAAAAGAAGTTTGGGGCTACCATAAGTTTGTTTTTTTTTCTTAGTTATTGATTTGTAATGAGAGAGACTTCTGTCGCTTTTCAATGGTATTGTCAATCTGATCAGTAAAATAATGAAAATCAATATAGGAGAAAAAAATGTTTTTTTAATTTAATTATGGAATTTTACTTTCTAAGCACCGACACAGTGAATATCCATAGTCTTAATATGTATATTAATTTCACTAACGGGCTGTTTCACCACCTTTTTTTTTGTAATGAGGGGAAATCCTAATCCTAAATCGAAATCCTAAATCCTACCACCTCTGGATAAAGTGCCTATAGCCAATCCAACACAAATCTAACGGATAAAACGAAAAATGCGTTTCACGACCCCCTGACAGCGCTATCCTATAGATAAAGGTCTAGATAAGTTATCCGGCGGATAAGTCTTAGATAGTGTTAAACTGTCAAAATTTGTTTACATTTCTAGGCAACGCACGATATATTATTCCTACCTACGTGCATACATTCATGCAACAAACGCATGAAATTACAACGTTGCCACTGCTATCTGGCGGATAACAATCCGTAAGAAATCTGTAGGTGGTGAAACGCTCGCTTCAGTTTATCTTGTAGATAAATTTATCCTATGGATAGTTATCTAGAACTTTGTCCAGAGGTGGTGAAACAGCCCGTAATTCTTAATAATCGCTGTATTTATGCACGAGAAGAAGTATTTGGTATTTAATTTAAGCGATACGATTAATTACAATATTTTCATGACAACTGCATAGGACTAACTGCACTTATAAAACATATGAAATTTTCTTTATTTATCAATAAAAAAAAGGTGGCGTGCCTCTTCGCTGAATCGAAGATGTTAAATGTCTTCTTCATGATGTTTCAAGCTACATCAACCTTTTAATAAGTTACCTAATTAATTAATTTGGGTTAGTTGGAAGAGACCGCGCTTTTGCGATAAACTCGCCCTCTGTATATTGATTGTATTTAGTTTGAATATAAACCTTTTATGTTATTGTTTTTAATCAATGTACAGTAAAGAATGAATAAATAAATAAATAATTGAGGCTATCCGTGCAAAAGTAGTGTAACCTCAGACTACTTCTTTGAGAGATAACGAAGTTATGAGAAATTAAAATATGGTAAAACTTTATGATTTTTTTGTGAACATTATTTTAATAAATTAATGAAAAAACAAATTGAGAAAATTAATATGTTAAAAAAGTGTTGTTATTACGTATAAATTGTTTCATTATTTTAATTGATTTATTTATTATCTAAAGGTGGCTTGCTCCATTATTGCATTGAAAGTTCATAATGTAAGGAATGTATGTATTTTGCACCACAACCGTAACCAACAAAAAATGTGGGTTACACCACTTTTGCACTGAAAGCCTCAATTGATGTATGAGTATATGAACAAACACGTATAGCTTGTTAGTAAATACCTTCCAAAAAATGAAGTTTTTGAGAGGATATTTTAGCCGTTTCACTCTTTTTTCCATTTTTTAGGTTGACGCATAACATACTCTTTACGTTTTAATTACACCTACGTATTTTTTTAAATGAGTAAATAATTTATACGAACTCAAACACTTTTAATTAAAGCATAGGGATTAACAGAATGACTCATCAGCTTTCAAAAAGCTCTCTAGCAAAGCCAGCGTCACTCAATACATATAAAATATTTTAATCTTCAGAAAGCTCTTTAATAATCATACAGACCTTTCGTGTAAGCTTTCATATAATAAGCTGTAAAGTGTGTTAGCTCAATACACACTTTACAGCTTATTATGTGAAATATTATTATGTAGAGTTCGTCGGTTGCCTGGAGCTAGAGTCTCGGCCTCGTGAACAGGGGGTCCGTGGTTCTATACCAGGTGCCGGCAAACTCCCCTTTCACGACACAAGCTTTTAGTAGCTTACTGTGAAAGGTGTATAAGGTTTTATTTGGATTTATAACAAACAAAACCCAGATATATCTTTTTTTTTTTTAAATACAAGTTTTAATGGAGAAATTATAATATTATTTAGGCATACAAAATGTCAGCAATTATTTTTTGAAAACAACACTCTATCTAAAACCTGTTATTGTTAGCATGATCACTGTATATCTTACAAATGAGTTAGCCAGTGGAATAACTATCTAAAATAACAAATTGCGTATGGTTGGCACACCTCATCGCTGAATTGTAATAACGTCATGTCTTTAAAATTTTATTTGAGTAATGTGAAATAAATATAACAAGTGTTTTTTTCTACTATTGATTTATTCGAAGAGAGAGACGTCTTTCGTCTTATTAGGACATTGTCAATCAATCAGTGGATTGACAATGTCCTAATATGACAAAAAACGCCTCTCTCATCGAATAATTCAATAGTAGAATAAAACACTTCTTTTATTTATTTCGCTATGGAAGTCTACTACCTAAACACCGACACATTATTAAGGGTTTTCCCACCACTTTCCCCTGGATGTTTTAAGAGCTGAGCTCCTATATCATCCAGACTCAACGAAACAAAAGAAAAATTCAAAGGGAGGGCTCAGGATTTGCCTTATGGGCTCCCCCCGACAAAATCCTCCCCTAAACTACAACCCTTAATGTCCCTTGGAGGAGATACTCACTACAAGGCACTACTCACTACTACAATATTCTTACAAACTATGTTCTTACAGTTACGTATTGCTACGTACTAAAATTCTTAACACTAAAGACAACACTTTACAGCTTATTATCTAAGTAGTAGAGTATTCAAGACAATAATAATAAATGCTTACCAATCATACCCACCACTGCCAAACACGAAATTTCTTCCTTACTGAATTTGAAAGAAACAAAGAAAGGGAAAGAAACACATTAAACTTCCAAGGCTAGAGTATGAAAGTGGAAGCAAATAAGCAATTGATCAAAAAAAAAAGAAAAAAATGACAAAACCAAGGGACAGAGTGCTTGAAAAGCCACCTCCAACGACAGGAGTAGGACATGCACAAAACAAGTAAGAGAGTTCAGCGTGCTGCCCAGACCCCCTAGACAAACACGGACTTGGCGATCGACTACAAACGAATTTTCGTCAATAATTGCAACAATAACGCATAATTATACGGTACATGTAGGTAGATTGTCGAAAAGTTCGCCAGTAGTCGATCGCTAAGTACGGTTTGTCTGAACAGAAAAGATTTCTTCCAGGTGGTCGTCAAAGTCGGGGAGACCCCACAAGATTTGTAAAGAAGAAAGTGAAATTAAATAAATTACTGAAAGTTCTGAGAAAGGATTATTCTTAAAATACATTCAATATAAAAAAAAATCACAACTTAAATATTTTCTATATAAAAGTGAAAATTACTTAGTTCATCTATTACTTCGTTCAAAATACTTTTAGAGGCTTAAATTGCTTGATCGACGAAAAAATAGAATGAAAGCATTTCAATTAATCTACTTCTAAAGACATTCAAATTATTTTGTGCTAGAAAATATTCCCCACCTTATTGATATTATACTTTAAATAACACACAGTTTTCTTTTCACTGAGATTATTGATTTTATTTTCTCCACCTTATTGATTTTATTTGATTTTATTGACCCACCTTATTGATTTTATTTTCAGTTGTTAATGACTTTCTATAATTATTGTCGTATTCATTTGATGACTTACAAAACATTTGATCACAACATTTTCATTCGGCGATAAGGTAAATAAAGTATACTTACTAATTATTTATTTATTAAACTATAAACGGCTATTGCCTTTTTTAAATACAAAATAAAATCCTAACTAATACAATTTACATCAAAACATATCATTACTCTACCCTCCATACAATTTAACATAAATATACAAGAAGAAAACAGTTCAAAAATCACAGCAAAATTAAAATATATAACAAACTTTAGAAATTAATGTTAAATATTACAAATTATAAAATAATACAGGTACCTAATCAAAACAACCATTCAGTCCAAACCACATACATACATAAATATGCGCAATCATATAGCTATGCCCAAGTCTACGGTTCTGTCTATTCTGTAAGTCTATTCTGAAAGTATCAGTTCATTGGCTACCTAGTCGCTTTGTTCACTGGTTACTTTACTTCAGGAAGGTGCCATGATGGTAAAGAAAGACAGGTGGATAGTCTAGAATCTATACTAGAATAGAAGAAAAAATTGTAAATAAAATGAATGATTGTATTATTAAAATAAGTTTTTTTACATCTCTTAAAAATCCTCCACCATTCCACCACTCGCAGGGCGATAATGACAAATAATGTCATAATATATAAACATATTCATCCATCACGGTGAATGGTGTCTGGTTGAAGGGTCGTTGAATCTACCCAACCTTTTATGATATTTATTTCAATTTGTTCATTGATATGTAAATATCTGGTCATTTTGCACACAGGAGAGAAGACAGCGTAGAAAAAATAGACATTCATTAAGTATTGCACCCCTCCCTCACCCATTAATGTTATTTTTTTTTATTTATTTTTTATTTTATTGCTCTTAAAGGACACAAACAGTTCAAATTAACAAATATTAACAGTCATATTTTTCTAGAAAACAAACCAATCAAGGTCCCGCAAATTACCGAAGCGTATGACGAACAGTTATGTTACAAACATGTTACAAACAACAAAAATGTTACAGGAATATCAGTTCCTATGTCATGCATACTTTTCATGCACAGCTATGAGGCTAGTGTGGCTAATCTACAAATAGTGTTTTTATATATAACTGCTTGTATAAATGAAAAAAAAACGTACTTGTGAAAATATGTTTAAAAATAAATAAATATTTTTATTCTAAGGAACGGATCAAGGTTCACCTGAAGGGCTCCCCTTAAAAAAAATCATTCTTGAAGTTAAATACAATCGTTCATGTTCACCAACTCTTTTCTGTAACAATATAAACTTAAAATTAGTTTACAATTAATTTATTCATCGCCCTCAACGCTACTCTCAGGAGCACAGGACAGAAAGTAGCCTCCATTCAGAGCGTCACTGCGCCAATCGCGTCACATCTTTCCACGACATTCCCTGCGCTCTGATATAGTTGTCATAGGAACGGTGTATTGTGAAAGAGGGACGCCGGGCCGACGGAACCCTAGTGGACGGAAGAACAGTGCTCTTTTGGTCAACTATCATTGGCATTCATATCTTGGGCATTCTCAGAACAATTACGGTCAGCTTACAATTACGATGTGTTTTAAGACAGAGACCTAGAAGGAAAATTGCAATGAAATGGATGGACTTATTAAAGTAAACGGTGACTTTCTCAGTTTACAGAGCAACGTTTAGGGCTCAGGACAGAACAAAATGTCGCAGAGCGATATATTTTTCAGATGTTTATGTCCCTCAGCTTTGAGGAATAAATAAAAAAATAGAATAAATTAATCTTTATTTTACATTTTTCATATGGTACAAATGGCGGGTTTATTGCCTGCAGGCAATTTCTAACAACCAACCAGTTAGAAGCTAACTTCTAACAACCAACCAGAGTAAATCAATAAGAGAGAAGGATGTACAAAATAATATACAAGATATTTTAGCTAACGTTATTTATGTCCACTGAGTCCACCGGTAAGACGTGAAAAAAAACAAAATTATAAAATATAGTTTTTTTTTTGTAAATGAGCTCACGCCGATAAATTTGGTAAAATTTCATATTTTTTCAACGATAAATTACAACGTAGATCAAATCTTCTGGAACGGCCGAGCGTTGTGTTGGATAATTCGACGTGCGTGTATGAGAAAGTCTATGAATGTGGAAACAGCGAAAGAAGTATACAAGCATAGATCATGTGGCTGGTCCGTTGCTGTGGAACAAAATTCCCTATGATTTGCAGACTCTGGAGAGTGTGGAGGTGTTCAAGGCGAGGTTAAAAACCCTATTGTTATGATTCTTGAATATGCCCTTGCCGTGGTTTTTCCACAAAACGGCGCATCGTAAAAAAAGTTGTCTAGTTATTATTATCTATATGGTGTTCCGTCCTCTCTGCCTATCTCACATGGGATTCGTTGTGATGGTATTTTTTTTATATTGTGCGATTGAAGCCGGGTTCAAAATCTAACGATATTCTAATCTACTTATTACGCAATAACACGACACTCCATTAGGTAATGGAAAATATAATGAAACCATATTTATAACATAGCGGAATATTCTAAAAAAATGAAACTCTGTATTACTAAGAAAAGGTCTTATACTGTCTAGATATATTTATTTTAATAAAATACCGAGATATAAGACAATCATGAATCCAAGTATGAACTATAAACGAAACACCAGGGTTATGTACTCTTGTTACAATCTCAATCATGCACGGAGATTTTAAGAGGAAACTTTTTGTCCTTGTGGGGGTGGAGTTAAAATTCAGAACATATTTTTATTCAGAACATATTATTATTAGTATTAATCAGGGTAGGCGAAAAAAGGCAACTTCTTAAGAGAATCGGCCAACAACGAGCTAACTGGATTGGCCACAACATCAGGCACCCAGGACTACTCATCGCCATCGCGGAGGGTAAGACCGAGGGGACAAATGGCAGAGACCGACCAAGAGACGCGTATATGGACCAACTGAAGAGGGACATGAACTGTGGCTCATACGTAGAGCTGAAAAGACTGGCTGAGAATAGGGACGAATGGAGAAGAAAAACCAAACTCGTTGCAGACCAATCCAATGGATTATAACTTATTATATATATATAGGGAGTGTGATATAATGTCTGAGGAGAGGGATGATTGAAGATTTGAGCGTGGATACTCCACGTCCTGGCCCACTATTATAACCCACGATAATGAAACACTTAAAATTGCTAGCGTTTAGAGTGCATTCCTTGAACCACAGGCCCGAAGTCTAAACACATTTTAGCGTTACGTTCTCGTGTCGTTGTCGTTCGAATATAGACGACGTATTTTGGGAAGGATATGGTTAGGGGGAGTCCTTGTGGTAAACCTTGAGCGCTCTCTTGAAAAAAAAAAGTTTAATTGAGTCTGGATGATATAAGAGCTCTGCTCTTGGTGGTAAGAAAAACTCATGATGTTAGGTGAATTGTTACAAAGCTTTCAGACTGATGAAAAAAAAGATAAATAACTTGTGGCATAAGTAATAATTGGCATAATAAAGTGAACAAGCATGTTATATGGTTTAAAAAAACAAGAACAAATTGGGGGCATATGCGATTTCTTCCAACTGACTCGGAGTAATTAGTTTATTATTGTAATTATGTTTGGTGTATCTGTGTTCGCAGGTATACATAAGCATCTTTCATTAAATTTAATATTTGTTGGATATTTTAAAATTTACGGTTTATTATATAATATCTCACGCATAAACGGCTGAAGTTTTAATCATAGGCCTTCTCATTTGAATGAAAAAGCTGTTGTGGGTGATGGATTGGATCGATGAAAAGGATGACAGGCAAATAACGCCCCTTATTTTTCATCGTGTCCTACTATAATAACCCAAGAGTTTTTTTGTATTATTTAAGGTTCGTCTTGACCTGAGTAAGACTCGTTCATATTGTGAAAAGATAAAATTGAGCATATCATCACTTACACCCACAATACAGTTCATATTTGATGTAGAAAGGGTTGCCAAATTAATGTACTCGTACTCTCTCAAAAAATCTCATTTCTACATATCTTTTCATGCAGCAGTTTTGATATTTTAAGTAATATTTACCTAATTATTGAGTTGACATTTATTTTGTAAAACTCTATATTATTTTATGTAAAAAACGAATTGTTTTTAGTCGTACTGTATTTATTTATAAAAAAGTGACCTGGTTTCGACTTATGAAGTCATTGTCAAACTAAATTTATTATATGCCGTGTTAATACTTAAATACTATGTTTTAGTAGGTAGGTATAACAATATATTCTTAGAGCTTAGATTTTATACAATTCAAATTTTATTGGGAGAGATTGAGAAAAACAGTTGGAATGTGATATTGCAAAAGCACGCTCCACGTACACTGGTTTCGATACAGTACTGTTCACCTCCAATTTAGTTGTAATATCTTGACAAGACCTAAGTGTTGTCTGTCTATGACTTAACGCCTGTCTACCGCAGAGTTCCATGATACATATATTCTGGGGCCATAGCATGAAGTGCCTTGAATACTATCAAACACACTTTATTCGACTCTCTCCGGACATCTGAGCCAGTGAAGAGATTGAAGGGTGGCAGATATGTGTGAAGAGCGATTCAGTTGATAAATGAAACGTGCAGCTGCATTAAAAACGGACTGAATCCTCTGGAGATATTGTGGCAGATTTGCGAGGATGCCATTGCAGTAATCCAATCGTGATACGACGAATGAGTTAATTATGGTTTTAGCTCCGTCGGTTGATATATTTTTCCTTATGTTCTTGAGCTGCCTTAAAATATACATAGAAACCATATCCATCTAAACATATAGTCATTAATTTTTTTTTATATGTTCATTTTTAGTACACCTGTTTTCACGTGAACATGAATTTATTATATAAAACATCAAACCCTTTTTACATCTCTTAGATCTCCAAAAACCTGGAAAACTCCAACCGCTTATTTAATTTTATAGCACCTAAGTATGTTGTTTTTATTATATGAATAAAAACATTTGGGTCAAGGAATATCATAAAATAAACGTATAAAATGAAGATTGTTGCCAATCCAAGAGGGAAAATAATTATGAAAACAAATATAATATATAAAATTAATGCTTTTTGGTAGTCAAGAGTCTTGGACTTTTAACTCAAAAATAGGTACTTAAAAATATTTTGAACCACTCTAGATTAATCATTCCAAATTGATCACACTCACCGAAAGTTAACCTATATGAATAGGTATTAACTAGGTACGAGTAGGTATGTTGTATATCATACACATACATAATATGTGAACATCTTTTAGGAGTAGGGACATGACACAGAGTTTCGACTCTTATGAATCGATTTAAAGCTTGGTTAAGAGAACTCTATACAGTAAAATCCAGTCCCCGATATCCAATTGTTTACAAAATACTCTATTCCACGTCTTCTCCCTATTATTTAAAAGAAAATTTCGAGTATTTAGCGAGCCATGGCCTACCATTGCGATCCAATAACGTGCGTCTTCTGGCAATTCCTAATTAAATCATATGTAAAGGAAAAAATGCTATCTTCTAACTCAGTATCCGTTCCCTAGCCCCCCCCCCCTCCTCTGATCCATAATCTCTACCACATGTTGGGTGTGTGTCAAATATATTAAATATATTATTTTAAATTTTGTTTTTTTTCTTTTGTTGTGTTTTGATATTTTGTATGTTTTTTTGTAAGTAAATTTGTTTTTTACTAGTTTCATGTCAATGTGTCGTGGTTAGATGGAAGAAATCACTTTATAGTGATAATCTCGCCACTGCACATCGTCCTAGTTTTTAAAGTTTTATATTATTTAGTTTACACTGTTATGTAATGATGATGTGCAAAAAGAATAAATAAATAAATAAATAAATTGTGTCAAAAATTCATGAATTAATCAAAAATACTTAGTTTGGATCTATTTCTATCAATTTATTGTGGAACTGTTTTGTGTGTTGTGAACTTTGAGTGACGCAAAGGTAACAACTGTCATATCACTCATTGTTGCTTATACATAATACATGAATAAATAAATTAATAAATCCATCACACCTTCACAATATAAATATTTGTTAATTGTGAGGGTGTTTTTGAGTGTATAAAGGAAGCGCATGAATATGGAAGATGTGAAAGTATGTAGGTCAAAGTTGTATTTCGTCTTCTCATTGTACCCCACAAAGGTGAGAGGATAAAAATATACACAACTGTAAGAGTTTTATCGGGTGGAGTCGCCGGTAAAGAGTAGGTCTTCCACCCTTTTCTGCCAGTTTTTGAGTGTCCTGTAAGAGACAGGTAATCGTGAAACATCACGTTTAAGACATTTTACATCTTCAGTTCAGCGACGACGTATGCCACCCATCCTGAATGTCTTAAATTTTATAGCCACGAAGAGGACAACTTGCATTTTTGTTACGTGTAGTTGCTCTGTTGGTCTGTTGGCCACGAGTGAGAAATGCCGTGATGGTATGAATGATTGAAGGGTATTTGAGTTTATTTCGATCCATTCACCTTAAAAAAAAACAAGAAACAATTCATTTTAGAGCTTTAGTTTTAAAATCAATACTTGTCTTTAAAGACACTTGAAGAGTTGAAGAGAAGATAGAAAGGCTTTCCATGTAAATAATAAATAATTCATTTTAGAATGTGAATAGTTCTTTAATAACAAGAGACAACTGAAAAAGCTCTCATCCAACGCGTAGATATAAAATATCACACTCAAAAGCTAAATTAGTTAGTGGTGAGGTTTTAGACGGCTCCTGGATGGTAGTGGTATAATAATATGAAATAAGGCATACCTATGTAAAATATAGTATATATTATATGGCTCTACATTCATTTGAATATTCTTTTAATAAAAACAACGCTAGTGCGATTTCTCGGGAAAATTTGTAAAGGTGTGTTCTTAAGCAATTTTGGCGTGATATTAAAATAATAGTCTTCAAAATTTAACATCATCTTTATGAATACTGAAATATAAGCACCTAGTTGTAGCGTAACAAGAAATCGTCGTTGCATATTCAAAATGGGGTATGTATATTGTATATTTATAAATGTTTTTACTTACTTAAACTGCTTATATAAATTTTTTATAAAGTTGACAGGCCTCTAAAGGTAAACACACACTTTAACGTTACGTTTTCGTTCTGTTAATGTTCGAATATAGACGACGTTGCAAGCATGTGTCAATTTCGTTGCTAAGATACACAATAATTTCGAAAATTGTCACTTTGGCGCAACATCGTCGGCACTCCAACGATGAGAACTCGAAAACGTAACGCTAAAATGTGTTTTGACTCAGTTCCACAACTCAACAAGTTGAAATTATCGAAAATTCTGGTTTATTGGTTTATACATATAATCAACTCCACTCTATCAATTCCACAAACGAAAAACTATATAAAATACACGGTTCCCTTTATATATTAAATATTGCCGGCAAACTCCCCTTTCACGACACAAGCTTTAAGTAGCTTACTGTAAAAGGTGTATGAGATTGTATTTGGGTTTATAACAAACAAAACCCAGATAAACTTTAAAAAAAAATGGAAAAAGTAACGTAGATATCTATTTTTAATTCTACAAATAAATATTTTAAATTGTTTAACTTTTGAACGGAACAAAGACAACATAATGATTCTAACAGTGTGATTATTGTATAATTATTACACTTTATGTTTTGTTTTTTAAGGATAGTATAAATATATCAAAATTACAGAAATGGCGATTTATCGAATACAAGATATTGCAACTTGTTGAAGGAACTGTCGAAGTGATTCTTAGTATCAAATATTAAAATTTAACATTTCAAGAATTATTATATCACAATACCTATGCTAATAAAAGTCCAAACAACAATTTTCATGCTTTATGTTTTTTAAGAGTAGGTATAATTTTTAAAAAGAAACACAACATATAGTTATTCCACTATTTACTTTATTATTTTTGCGAGCCGGCTTTCAAGAGCTTCCGCTCTCATCGTCAGGCAAAAGTAAACTTTACTGTGGAATAACTATATATTGTGTTTCATTTTAAAAATTATTAATATGAACTTCCACTAAGAACCGTCGGTCGATAAATTAAACTTTTTAAGAGTACTTATGCCTTATTAAAAATGTTCGCACATATCTCATTTTGAATATGCAATGACGAATTATTATTATTCTCGCTTCACTAATAAACTCGACTTCTACATATATTATGCATATCAACTTAATACAAAACTTTGCAATAAGTTCAATAATCCACACCCAAAAAAAGTATTTTTAAGCTCGGTTAACTAAACATGTCTAGTATTAGAAAAAAGTTTAATAACAACAATACAAAAAGCAAAACAATAATAATAAAGCAAACAAAAAAGGTGTGCAGATGGCTGAATTGATAATCGCAGAATCTTTTTTAGGTATTGAGGTCGACGAGAACAGAGAGTCCTCGATGCCGGAGTTTCCACTGAAATTTTTTCTTCCCTAAAGAGACGTTCCACACAAATATGACACTTTTCACTACGGGAAACAGGATAGCACAAAAAATAAAGATACGGATTTGCCTGTGAAGTGATTAGGGTAGATGTGATATGAGTGTGTGAAGATCACTTGATAGATAGCCAATATGAAGATTGGAAAAGTAATGACAGATTGACTCTAGATCAGAAGGTCATAAAGTGACTTACCAAATGTGTATAATGAAACTCGCGGTTATTATTAAAAGATGATTTATATTTAAAACAGTTTTACAATTACGAACTAAGTTACACTAGGTTATACAGAGAAGATGTAAACGTACGTGTGGTCAGCCAGGCAGAGAGAATTAGAATCGTGTTGAATTGTGATAATTCTTATCACAATCCGGTTACTGACGTCATCCCAGCTGACCACAACAATACTATTTAGTGTTGCCTGTTCACTACACCTGTGACAAACAATATCGTACAACGCCAAATCAACTATCAAGCTCATTCAGGTAAGAGCCTGACTCACGCTGAAGGTCCCGCCGAGATTCTACAAACTCCAAGAAGGCCCCAAAATTTCTCGAACAAATTGTAAGTACTCCAGATTACATATGTGTCTGAGAGTTCTGAAACATGGACCCTAAAAATTAATCGATTGAAAGCATTTGAAATGTTGCTTCATAGAAGAATGATTCGTAATCATTGAACTGATAGGATCACAAACGTAAAGGTGTTAAGAAGAGCTGGAATGTACAGAGAACTCCTGTTGGATGTCAAAGTGCGTAAGATCTCGTATCTGGGTCATATAATGCAAGGAGAAAGGTATCATATATAGCCAGAACTAAAGTCAAAATGACGTTAATGTCTGCTTGCGAATAATGTTACATTAAGCCAGGCATGACATCTGAAATAATTTCACTTATTCCGTGATAACTAGTAAGGAAATTAAAAAAAAAGAAGTTTTTCATGAAATCGCTAAATCTGACAAAGTGATATTACAACATTTATGTAAGGTAAATAATAACATCTGAACAACTTTCCAAAGTTAAAGCTAGTGAACTGAGATAAACAACATTGTAAAACTTTAATACTATATTCTCGTAATACATAGAGTTATATATTATTTCCCCTAAATCTCTCTTTACAAATCAGAAAATACCTGGTGATACACGTGGATATCAAATATTATTAAAAGCCACTTTCGATTTTATCAATCTCTAAATAACGTTGACAGAAATAAGCTGCTTATATTATCATTATTGTATGTAGGTGGAGTATGGAAAAGCTTTTTGACAAAATATATAATAACGTGTAATACCTACATAACAAGGCGACTACAAATTGAGACGATAATAAAAATATTATTTTTTTGATAAATAAAAACAAGTTTATTGATTTACGTATTTGTCTGTTTGTACATATATCAGCGTAAACAACGTAACGTTAACAGACATATATTTATCAGATTAGTTACAATGTGTAATATGTTGGAACTTGCACCCAATAAGCGTTTTCTCAAAATACAAATTAGAGAGATTTTTATATTTTTTAACACCTAATAAAATATTTTGAGAATATTACTCAACAAACACCTCCATAACCAGCAGACTGCAATATCTTGCTGCTATAGCATGAAATAGGAAAAGAATCCCGATGCTTAGGAATCGGCTTAGGTTGATTAAAGTACACGTATGGTTCGTTCGTCAATCCCATTCAATCCTGTTTTGAACCATTATGTTCAATATCTGTTGAATATATACATGATCTACCAGCAACCATCTTTGTGACTAATTTGGGGCTGTTCATATTTTAAAATACATATATTGATTGTCAACCTGAAAACTCGATGGCACTGGAGAACGATGTTATATTCTTTAATTTTAAGCGTTTTTTTTTTAACTAAGCGTTTATAAATAGTAAACTATAATTTTGTCTTATAAACTTGTTTGATGAAAGTATATTTTTGTCATATTTAAGATCTATTTTCTTCAAATATCACTTTAATTAGTTACAAAGAAGGCATTGCAAGTTATTCACTGTGTCGGTGTTTAGGTAGTAGAATTCCATAATGAAATAAATAAAACAAATGTTTCATTCTACTATTTGATTTGTTCACGAGAGAGACGTCTTTCGTCTTGTCAGGACATTGTCAATCTTGACAATGTATGTATACTATAATCAAATATTAGTTTTATTTAATTCAACATTGCAAGTTAGAACAATATTATAAAATTCCAGGTTTAAAAGCTAGATACAGAATAGAATTCGTAATGAATTTAGGTCAAAGAATCACAGATATATGTATTATGTAATATGAACAGGTCTGGACAGGTCACGCAAGTTTGGACAGTCACAGTTTTGAATGATAGATGATCGATCGCAAATAGATTACTGGACTGGAGCCATAGAACCAGACACAGAAGGATGAGTCCATCAAAATAATAAATCTTTGTTCATTTAGAAGGTAGGTAAGTATAATGAATATTCAGTACACCATAAAAGATGTTGACAGATTGAGTGATATCCAATAATGAGTTGAGAAATGTTTGTCCAACAATAGATACCGGAAATAAGTTGAAAATTATATAAGGTAAAAAAATAATAATTACCACAGTGTGATGCTATCAGCTATCTACTAAAAACATAAAAACACTTCTACAGGTGGGGTAGTCAGCGAAATAACTGCATGAAATAATCATGCAGGTAGTCTTCATGTCATGTTGAACGAACATTCGCCTTTGACAGAATACTTAAAAGAAAATCATAAGATTATTATTTCACAATTCTTATTGCATTATTATAAATAAAACGTGAAAAAATATATTGTTTCACAATATTAACACATTGAAACAATATTTTGTTTCGCAATATGTTCTTTCACAACGTAAAAATAATATGTTGTTTCACAATGTTAACATAAACTTAAAAAATATGGTGTTTTACAATGTTAACACATTACAAAATGTTGTTTCACAATATTAACACAAACTTAAAAATATGGTGTTTCACAATGTGAACATTTTACAATATGTTGTTTCACAATGTTAACACAAACTTAAAAAAAAAGATTATGCTGTTTTACAATGATAAAACATTAAAGTATGTTGTTTCACAATATTAACACAAAAATCAAAAAAAATATGTTGTTTCACAAAGTAAACAAATTGTCATTGAATTGAATGTTTCAATATTCAATTTTTTTGATTTTCAATGTGAAACACTAGATGGTGCCAGAGAACGATTCTGTTCTTCTATTAACAGCATTGCTTTGACCAGTATTTTATTTATTATATAAGGCAAACATAGTTTTCGCATTCTACTAGATTTTTTAAACCTATTCTTAGTATCTCTACTATGTTTAATACTTATATTATAAAGAGGGAAAGTTAATCCCAAACACGTGATTTCTTCCAATGACCCCATTATTGATATTTTGTTTGTCTGCAGAGGATTGGAAATGGAATCGGAATACAATAATAATTATAAGTTGTTTAATTGAAATTGTTGTGTAGTTAAGCAGATCAAGTTTTTCCATCCATCATTTTATATTGTTTCCTCTTTTGATGTTGTGCTTATATTTTGTTTATACCACAGAGACGTTCTCTAAAATATTAATACACTTTCTAGGTAACATGAAAAGTTTTTCGGTTACATGTTTATTTCATTTAAGAATGGTATATTTTTTTAACCGATATATTTAGGCTTTGTTACAAACTTAAATACACCCTTATATCAACATATTTCACAGTAAGCTAAAAGCTTGTGTCGTGAAAGGGGAGTTTGCCGATACCTGGGATCGAACCACATTTAGTTGTTCTGTGAAACTTCCTGAAAAGAATACCTGCTTTTTCACTCTTTTCTTTATCTTGTTTCTTGTGAAGGACAAGCGTTTACGGTAGATGGACTCCTAGAATACTCCATTTGAGGATTCTAGGAGTCCATCTACCGTCGTTTCGTCTCGCAACATGACCCACCCATTGCCACTTAAGCTTTGCAATATAACTGGTTAGTCATGTAATTGAAACAAGTGTTTCTTTCTACTATAGATTATTGATTCCGAGAGAGACGTCTTTCGACTTATCAGGTCATTTTCAACCTGATTGATAATGACCTGATAAGTCGAAAGACGTCTCTCTCAGAATCAGTAATCTATAATAGAAAGAAAAACTTGTTTCAATTACATAATTATGGAATTCTACTACGAGTGCACCGACACAATTAATAACTGGTTAGCTTTAAATCCTTATAATCTTAGCACAGCAAGAATATTTTTTTTGGTTTGAAATATGATGATGTAAGTATTTTTTTCGATTTTGTTGTTTGCTAAATTGTGTTAAAATACCAGCCACTTGTACATTGACATTATTGTATCTCGTAGTAATAATAAATTCAATGACAGTCTAAAACCTTTTCTGCTTCTCGAAGCTTTCTTCCACGCCATTTACCATTGAAGCTGTACCACAATGAAATCATTATTAGCATCAACTTTAAAAGCACAGATATCAATCTCTTTTACTCGGTTCTCAGACAGCTATTGACCATAGATGATTAATGTATACATTAGAAATAAAACGAGCATCAAGTTATTATCCGATATCCTTTCTACGAGTATTTGGTTTAGTTTTACTATGACGTCTAACGCTGGATAGTCATTATTATTAGAGAAAAAAAATGGTTTTGCAATTTTCAAAAGCTGAAATACGAGTTCGTCGGTAGCCTGGAGATAGAGTCTCGGCCTCGTGCATAAGGGGTCAGTGGTTCGATACCAGGTGCCGGCAAACTCCCCTTTCACGACACAAGCTTTTAGTAGCTAACTGTGAAAGGTGTAAAAGGTTGTACATATTTGGGTTTATAACAATAACCCAGATATATCATTTTAAAAAATAAAAAAATATTAGAGAATAAATTTGTTATGCAATTTTAAAAAGCTGAAATTCACACAATACATGCTTAAAATCTTATCGCGTTACTCAGCGCTACTTGTAGGGTTGTAATGTAGTAGGTATGTGTTTTATTTGTAATAATTATGTGGATAATACATATTATGTATGGCTGTATGGTTTGCATGGTTAATAAATAAAAATAGCATAATATACCTATACGTAGATTAATTGATAATGTTGAATGAGAATGTTGTTCCTTATATAATATTATTTTGGATTATTATTATTTGGGTAATTTTGGATTTTGAATAAAAGCTTTTATTCATACTTAGATGTACGAGATAAGAAGTAAGTAAGAATATTCATTTATTTGGACAATTTATGGTGGGTTGTGCGCTCTTTAGCTGCCACCACGCAATTCAAATCGCTCCTGTAAATAATTCGATTTTACGAAAGATATCAGTCCCACAGTGCTGAACTTTCTAGTGCACGCTAACATTACAAAACCGCGTAGTTTTTGCATCTCGTCATCTCTTAAACTTCATCGAAACTCGAAATAAATTAATATTCATTACTGTTGATTGTCTCTTCAAAATTTTAACAAGTCATCATTTTGTGTTACATTCCCGCTTCAATTGCCAAAACACGTGTTAAAAAAAGTATTTAATATTTGCATAATAATCACATTTTATCTTCACTATCACTGTAAAGTCTTCTATTTGGGACACTCTTCTGTTCTGAGCCAACTGAGCATTCGATTTAGACAGAGTCAAATTTATGCGGGCGTTTTTTTTATAACACCTTGTTTAACCGCATGTAGACAGGATAATTCGCTCTTAATTAAGCTCGTATCTTGTTATACGGCTCAGGATATCGACGGATATAATTTATCCGACATCCGACCAAAGCGTTTTACCAAAATAGCGCACTTACACATTATTCCAAATTTGTAATTCAAGTACTTTTGTTTCGTTTTGTCGTTATATAAAATAATGATACAAAAACAAAATATTAAAAGTGCTTAGGTACCTACTTACCTACAAATGTCGCTTGTCAGCGTCAATCTAAACTAGAACCTATGGAATATAATAATAAACACTTTTTTGTCAAAAATAAATTTTACAAAAGGCGTTCATATTGCTTTGAGGCAATGTCTTCCAGTAAACCTTATATACTGTTATAAAATAAAAACACAAAATGAATTTAAATAACTGTTTTCTTGTCTTTGTGATCTCAAATACTACTTAAATATTGTTTATTTTATTTTTTTCTACACATTTTTATTTAGCATAATATTGGTGAACAAGCAGAAGCAATTTCATTACTGGTTTAAAAACAAAGTGTACTTTTTCTAATATACATGTTTTATTTGAGAGAAACGTCGTCTATAGTACTAAAAACAACGTGAATATGAACATAATGCAAAGTGTAGTCGTCGAGCTTTTCGCAATACAAGTATAAATTATTTTTCAACTAACCTATTTTCATCTATAATAGGATAAAAAATACTACGATTACTACTACTCCATGGATGACATGGGAATTGAAATTCCTGCAACATCCATGGGTGAGGGAGGTTGCAACCCTTAATGTGTGTACTCTATTTGAAATCTAAGATCATCTCCAGAAAGTCAAATTTGTAACAGTGATCAGATACAAATTTATAAGAAACTTATTCGACCTGTCCTGACCTATGCCGCCGAAACATGGACACTCACTAAGGCGGATGAGCTGAGACTGGACATATTCGAAAGAAAAATCTTAAGACGCATCTATGGGCCCATATGCGAAAACGGAGTTTGGCGAAGTAGATACAACTACGAACTCTACACGTTGTATCAAGATGTGCATATCACTAAGCACATCGAAATCTGCCGACTCCGATGGCTAGGGCATGTGGAAAGGATGAACGACACATCAACAATCAAAAGAATATACTCCACAAAGCCCAGTGGCAGAAGAAGCGTCGGGAGGCCAAAGTTGAGATGGATGGACGGGGATGAAAAGGACCTGCTAGCTTTGGGCGTGACCAATTGGCACAGGGTTGTAGTGCCATGATGATGACGATGATGATGATGACTACTACTCCATTACGACATATCTCACAAGTGGGGTAGCCAGCAGACCAGCTGTATTTAATAAACATTCAAGCCGTCTCCTCTGTGCTAACATAATATAAAAAAAAATCAGGAGGGGTGGCAAACCTCATCGCTGAATGTTTTATTTTTTTTTAACATCTGCCTTTTACAGAACATTATACTAAAATATTGATAGACTTACAATGAATCTCTCTATTTTCTTTTTTAAATAGGTTAGTTAAATTAAAATGGTATACCTAAATAAATTAAGATTATTGTTTGGTAACCTTGAATAAATCTCTCAACTGGATGTTATGTAATGTAACAATGTTTAAATCTAAACAAAGTTTATTTTTGCTGTGTTGTACATATTGAAATAACATTAAACGTTGTATTATATTATTTTTAGAGTATATCAAGATATTACAGGAGATTGTTTAGCCTCAGGCGCTTAATCGTATTAGAGTAAAAATATCACATACGCTGTGAAGTCCTCGGTAAGAATAGTGTTCGTATTATCGAACTTATCACATTTTGTTTTATATATTCAATTTAAACAATTTTTCCCTGATCACTTACGAGTGGATGTCCTTGAAATATAGAATAAAATAGAAACACAAAATTGTTGAACACAAAACAATACGAAAATTAATGAATATAACCTCATTGTCACAATATCATATGAAGTAATCCTGAATTCTGTTAACATTTGCAATTCAGTGCACCACCCATTCTTTTTTTTTTTTTTTAAAGATATATCTGGGTTTTGTTATAAAACCAAATACAACCATATACACCTTTCACAGTAAGCTTAAAGCTTGTGTCGTGAAAGGGGAGTTTGCCGGCACCTGGGATCGAACCCCGGACCTCATGTTCATAAGGCCGAGACTCTACCTCCAGGCTACCGACGAACTCGAACTCTTGATGTCATATTTTTTAAATAAAATATTTTAACTTGAATTACTATGTTTATTTGTTACATTAATTTAAATAATGCGATTGCGATTTCAGTGCACTTGCACCATTGACGAGCTTTTCAAGACTCGTCAATGGTGCAAGTGCACTGAAATCGCGATAGAGTAATTTAAATTAATGTAACAAATAAACATAGTATGTAATTCAAGTTTAAATTTATGAAAAGCTAGTCAATGGTGCAAGTGCACTGAAATCGCGATAGCGTAATTTAAATTAATGTAACAAATAAACATAGTATGTAATTCAAGTTTAAATTTATGAAAAGCTAAACAGTGCACTGAAATCGCGATAGCGTAATTTAAATTAATGTAACAAATAAACATAGTATGTAATTCAAGTTTAAATTTATGAAAAGCTAGTCAATGGTGCAAGTGCACTGAAATCGCGATAGCGTAATTTAAATTAATGTAACAAATAAACATAGTATGTAATTCAAGTTTAAATTTATGAAAAGCTAGTCAATGGTGCAAGTGCACTGAAATCGCGATAGAGTAATTTAAATTAATGTAACAAATAAACATAGTATGTAATTCAAGTTTAAATTTATGAAAAGCTAGTCAATGGTGCAAGTGCACTGAAATCGCGATAGCGTAATTTAAATTAATGTAACAAATAAACATAGTATGTAATTCAAGTTTAAATTTATGAAAAGCTAAACAATGGTGCAAGTGCACTGAAATCGCGATAGCGTAATTTAAATTAATGTAACAAATAAACATAGTATGTAATTCAAGTTTAAATTTATGAAAAGCTAGTCAATGGTGCAAGTGCACTGAAATCGCGATAGAGTAATTTAAATTAATGTAACAAATAAACATAGTATGTAATTCAAGTTTAAATTTATGAAAAGCTAGTCAATGGTGCAAGTGCACTGAAATCGCGATAGCGTAATTTAAATTAATGTTACAAATAAACATAGTAATTCAAGTTTAAATATTTTATTTAAAAATGTCTAGAAATTGTTACATAGTTAATGCCTCTAAAATAAGTAAAGTCATATTTTTTATTGGCACGGACAGGAAAATCTTTGTGTTATTATTACATGCAGATAATCCGCAGGCTGCCTCATTTGATTATTTACTACTGACTGAATTAAAATACTACTACTATTCCATCACGGCATATCCCACAAGTGGGGTAGCCAGCAGACCAGCTGCATATAAATGCTTGTTGAAATTCACCGTTTTTTCTCCAGTGAAAGCCTTGGGATTGACAAAGTTTTAACAAGACAAAAGACGTCTCTCTCGAATATAAATACTTTTCATCTTGTATATAAATGACATACAACATTGTTTTCAGTCTTCCAATTATCTTGTTTACGCGGATGATATCAAGATCTATGGAAATATTTCTAGTGAGGAGGACTGCGAGAAGTTGCAATCAGACTTGAACAGACTTTCTAGCTATTGCATAAAAAATCATCTTTACCTAAATGTCTCAAAATGTAATTGTATCACCTTCACAAGATCAAAGAGGCCGATTTCTTACAGATATGTTTTGAATGACGTACAGTTGGCAAGAGTAAATGAAGTCAAAGACCTGGGTGTAATACTTGACAGCAGAATGACCTATAAAAATCACATAGATCGAATGGTAGATAGAGCATTCAAACAGTTGGGTTTTATATTGAGGGTATCTAGGCCGTTCAAGTCCATCAATACCTTGAAAGTACTATATTTTTCTTACGTGCGAAGTATTTTGGAATATGCATCGGTTGTGTGGAATCCACAATATATAACGTATATAGATCGGCTAGAAAGGGTTCAAAATAAATTTCTGAAACATTTAAATTACAGATGTAGGCTATCTTTTGACGACTATAAACTCTCTGCCCGTCACCACAAGATTGCAACTTTGGAAAATAGACGAACTGTGGGTGACATAATGTACTTATATAAACTTCTTAATGGTATCATCGACTCGACTGAGCTAATCCAAAAGATATGCTTTAATTGCCCCCCAAGACGGACAAGATCCGCTTCAACATTTAGACTCCCACAATGTACTACAAATTACTGCCAAAATTCGTACATACAACGAACTTGCGGTATCTACGACTCATTTTTTGGTGCGGTGGATATCCACCAATATACAAGGTCAAAATTCAGGTCACAAATATTTGAGACTTTGATAAGAGGCTGACTCCGTTGTAACGGTTTTCCTTCCCTTTTCCTTTCCTCCTTCATGAGCGCTTCATCTTTGTTTTAGTTTTTTTCTATAAGCTTAGAATACCTGCTGATAATTTTGATTCACATATGCACAAACTTTAATTAAGTAATAATATTATTTACATTTAAAAAAAATGTGTATATGTAAGTATGTGTGTGTGTGTGTGTGTGTGAGAGAGAGGGTGTATATGTATATGTGTATAATGTGTCAACGAAAATTTGTAATATTACTGCAAACTGTTTTGGTTTATTTATTATGTAACTCATACCTTGTAATGTTTATTGTTTAACTGTTTGTTTGCATAAAATAAAATAAAATAAAATAAATCACATATTTTTTTTTAAAAAGATATATCTGGGTTTTCTGATAAACCCAAATACAACCTTATACATCTTTTACAGTAAGCTAAAAGCTTGTGTCGTGAAAGGGGAGTTTGCCGGCATTTGTTTGTTTGCATTTGTTCCATTTGCAGCATTCAAAAAATTTGTCTTATTATTTTCGTCATACGACTCTTACTAATACTACTATACCATCACGGCATATCCCACAAGTGGGGTAGCCAGCAGACCAACTGCATATAAAAGATGCAAGCGGTCTTCTCTGTGCCAATATAAAATCAAGACATTCAGGATGGGTGGCAAACCTCATCGCTGAATTTAAGATGTAAAGTGTCTTAATTTTTTCGAACACCTGCCTTTTACAGGACACTCGAAAACTTATGGAGAAGAGTGGGAGACCAATTCTTTACCGGGTGCTCCGACTCTTATGAATATTAAAATAAATAATAACTTAAATACGTGTATTTAAGGCACGAGTGAGTTCATTCACCGAAACATAATTTTGTGATTATCTTTGCTTAAAAGTTTAGTTGTTAAATATTGCTACATATAAAATGAATGATTATTATTGTTTGAGTTTGTATTTCTGTAAAATAGGCGTAAAGGTCCTTTATCTACAGTTATAATTATTATAACCTATGATCCTTGATAGTATAAATCCTAAGAAGTTATTATGATAATGTAAGCGTCAAGGATTTTCCGTCTTACGTTTTCAGGAGAATATTATTTTTGATATTACAGGAACATAAATATTCAACCTTTTTACGAATAATATGTATGAAATTTGCTGAACTAACATCAGTTTTTAATATAGACTAGAACATCAAAAAATTGGTAATGCGACCAATCAAATTTGCGACCAAATACATTGATATTCTAAGGCTTGAAGTATATTTATTTGTTTTTTTTTTTTAATTCTGTCAATCAGTAACTATAATCTTTATTCAAATAATATCCAGTTTACACTTTTATAAAAACATGCTTAGTAACATTTAACACAATCAATAACCACACTAGCCATAGGGCTGAGTTGTGGCAGAAATACCAATATGATAAATAACAATAGAATCATTGAAATTAGGAAACTAAAAATAAAACCTTTCAACAAATGAATTAAAAGAATCAGTCAAACAAAATTAATTTGTTACATACTTGTCTCCATAGTACTGTCAATCATACAAACAAATACAAGAAACAAAACAAAAATAGGACAGTGAATGATTTAGAAAATGTCAATGAGAGAAACCCGTCTGCAAATGAGTCATTGTTAGCTGTGTTAGTATATTGTTAGTATCCTGAGTAAGCTATAATTAGGTATCAAGAACGTCGGTAGATTAGTTTGTTAGTATCTTGAGTTACTGTCATGAATGGTCAGTAGATTAGTTTGTGAATGTGTCGATGAGCTAATGCTTGCGCCAGTCTGCTGAGATTTGAAAAGAGCCCCAATTGTAGGTGTTATTTTATAATTTTGTCAGGTATGGATGATGTGCAATACTTAAGTGTAGGTAGGATATAGACCATTAAGGCTTAGCTATCCTCTATCCTCCTATTAGCTATACCTTTTCTAGTTAATTTCAATGTGTTTCAAAGATCAAAATACGTATAACTGACATGCAATGTTAGTAAAAAAAATATATAATATAGATCAATCTTTTATCTCGAGTTTAAGTTGTCGACTTCAATAAAAAATGGTACCAGTTTTCCAGAAAAAAAATCCTAAAAAAATCAAAATTAAAACTTGTACGAATCGCATCTCAAGTTCCCTTTATTGCACGTTTTTTTTTATTTTTTTGACTTATGGCATATATAAAAATCTACATTCTAAGTTGTGGACTTTCTTTAATATGCGTTATTTTTTTAATAAATTTCTAAAAACGTAAAATTGCACAAAAAGTATTTTCCGCCTACCGAAATTTCCATACAAATTTAATACTTTCTGCCCTGCCCATAGGGTGTGTCTAAAAATGTTAGTATCGAGTGAAGTGTTGGTGAGAGTGGACGTATCGCTTTTTTCGTGGCTATATTTGTGAGTTATTATTATCAGTGTTTCAAATAATCGAGTAAGATTACAGTCAGCCGTTTTGTAATAGGTAAGTGTCTAAATATTTTTTTGTCTCCATTAACTTTTACACTGATTCTTGTTAAATGACATTTTTTTCTATCAAGATTCATTTATTTCGCGATGGAATTATGATAATTACAATTTTTTGTGTTCATTTACTACGCATAATATTTTCAAATTATTTTGATTACCTACAATATTATTTTGATTACCTCCGTATTACGAGATTAAATTCAATAAAAAAATCTTAATTCAAAAAATATAATATTTTTAAATTTGACGCGATGTATTTGAAATACTTAACGTTTTTTTTTTTACAGATTTTATAAAGATTCAGTATGGGAAATTCGAAAAAATATTCCGGAAGACGAAGTACTATAAGGAGAAATCAAGGGAAACATATGCAAACATATGCAATTATTATTATTATGTTTTATTTTCTTCACCCACTAATAAAGTACTTGTTACTGGTTTAATTCTTATTATGCAATTTTAATAATACATATATAATTATTTAGAATATATAAAATAAATTATTCGAAATAATTATCTCCTATTTGTTTACTTATAATTTTTTTTCTGTAACGTACCTACTTATTGACATAGACAATAAAACTCACTGTATAAAAATGAAATATTATGTTTTCTTTGTATGCCCAATAACAGTCATTCACTGACATCCATAATATGCGCAATATTAGCATATACCTACCTGCTTTCATTGATTCATTCAATTTTATTTATTTACTATAATACATTTAGGTAACTCATTATTTTGTAAACTATTGTGTACAGGTTCTACTTAGTGTTTCATTTATACATTGATGCATTTATGTATCAATCTAGGTACAGTAATTTTATATAAATACTACTATGGATATAATACCTACTTGGAAATGTGGAACGAATGAATAAGGAAAGGATGAAAAAGAGGATATATTATGTACTTGTCTGTACATATATATGTAACACCCAGACCCAAAACACTTTGAAAAAGGTCATTCTTCATTCTGCTCTGGGCGGGAATTGAACCCGGTACCTCGTGACTCAAAGGCAAGAGTGTTACCTCCGCTTCACGCCGGCCGCTATTTTTTCTCAGCCTATCCCACATGGGACACGGCGTGAGGGTATAATATAGTATATTATTATCTACATAATTATTATGACTAGGTAATACACAAAAATAAAGAAGAGCTCTAATGGGTTATAAACAAATGCTCGACATAAAGACTGCAAAATAAAGATTGCCCTAAAAGCAGGTATAAAAAATCTTAACGTTTTCAAAATAAATATTGCTCTTCAAGTTATTACATACTGCCTGTATAAGGGTATACCCGGCTTACTACGGGAAATGAATACCAAATTGGCGAATAAACACTTAATGGTAGTTTTAGTATTTTGTCTCTAAAACCAGCAACACTTTTATGGAAATATTATCATGATTACGTTTATAACAATGTTGTTTACCATTTATTATTACATAATATTCTAATAATATACCCTTATATATTGGTCCGTAAAAAAATATGTACCTATAACGTTTTTAGCCTAAAAAATACCCAGCAGATAAAACTAAACATTATTTTTCCTCAGTCTTATCATATTATTTTTTCTATTGAGGACATACAAACATACATCCATAATGACATAAACTAACAGACTAAAATATTTATTCAGTGATTTTTCACTTTACAAAATAATATTATCTACTATGTAGAAGATACTACCACCACTATGCTCTACCATCATTATAGGTAGGTACCTACTTCATCTCTCACAATAGCCAGCAGTCATAAAATAGAAGAACAATTATTTTTTTATATCTGCGAGCAGATTGGGGCAAATATTTCACACGTTATGATTTATAGCCCTAAACAATGCAACTACTACAAGTGGGGTAACTAGCGTAGAACGTAGCGTAACTTCTACCAGTAACACGTAATAAACAACCAAGTTGTTCTCTGCGTGCTTATAAAAGTTAGATTTGAATAGGTAAACTATTCATTTCAGGGAAACTAAACCCGATCACAAAACGTTTCTTACTTACCTACTAAAGGAACTACTACTACACCAGTAGCCAGTAGATTAATTGCATGTATAAACATGCAGGTTGTCTTCTCCGTAACAGTAAAAATAAGACATTTAGAATACACCGAGGAGTACCCAGTAATGAATAGATCTCCCACTCTTTTCTGTAAGTTACGAGTGTCGTGTAAAAGACAGATGTTCGGAAAATGAAATAATTGCTTTTTCCAGAACACTCGATAACTTACAGAAAACAGAAATATTCTTTTACTGGAAACTCCACGGAATACTATTTAAGTATTACTAGTAATAAAAAATACCTTGTTCAAAATTGATTGTTATTTCCCGCTCCATTGTACCAATGTAAGCAAACGAAATGTGGTCATGGTTGAAGAGGGACGAAAGTGGAATAAATGCTATGGAGATGAGATCGTTGAGGAGAATGGTTGGTAAAACGTTGCGTGATAGAATGAGGATATTAGAAGAATGAGTGGATGCAAGAGGAGTATTGTGGATAGAATGCGTGTAAATAAACTGAGATGGTTTGGTCATGTGGAACGAATGGAAGAGGAAAGAATGACAAAGAGTATATACTTGTCTGAAAGAAGGGGTGTGAAGAATCACGGATGTCCGAGAACTACATGGCTTGACCATGAAGATCAAATTCTCAAGGACGGTCGTGTATTGAATGAGAGAAATCGACGTGCGTGCATGAGAAATTGTATGAATGTAGAAGAAAGAAGTATATAAGGACAGATCTATATGGCGTTCCGTTCTCTCTGCCTACCCCACTTGGAATGCGGCGTGAGAGAATAGATAGAAATTGTACCAACATTAAATTCTATTTTGGTTTTTTATTATCATTCATTATTGTTCGAAAAGTTTCCCAATCGAACAAATGAGTGATGAAAAGATGCTAAAAAAGGATATTCTGCTTACCCTACTTGGGATGCGGCGTATAGTTTCTCCTATTTTTACTAAACCATCACAGTCTATCCCACAAGTGGGATAGTATAATGATATACATATTTATATAACCCGTGGAATCTCCGGTAGAGAATAAATCTGTCAATCTTCTATCCATTAATTTTCAGGCTTGTTATGCGTCTTTCAGCTACTGAAATACGCATAACTTTCATGCAATGTTCATGAAAAAAAAACATAATATAGATCGATTTTTTATCTAGACACCTTCTTCTAGACATTTTTTAAAAATATTGCCAGTTTTTTAGAAAAAAAAAAACAGAAAATAAGCTTAGTTATCACTTGTAACGATCAAATCTCAAGTTCTCTTTATCTATGTATTAGCTTAGTCGAGCGTTACATCCTTTCTGCACAGGACTTGAGGTGAGGGGTTAGACAGATATTTTATCTTATCTATCTATACCCTCACGCCGTGTCTCAGGAGGGGTAGGCAGAGAGAACGGAACGCCATATAGATCTATCCTTACAAACTTCTTTCGCTTCCTCCTCATTCTCATACATGTTCGCCGATTTCTCTTACTCAACACGCGGCCGTCCTTTAGGATTTGATTCACGTGGTTCTTGGCCGTCCGCGCCTCCTCACACCTCATCTTGGCATCTTGGTTCTCTGCCAAGATATTTTATACCCACTTTTTTCTGTAATTTTTTAGTCGAGCACGTTTTTATGTTTCTTTTTATGTACTCATTATTTTATAAAGTATTGTGTATAGGTACTTAGTGTTACATTTATGCATTTATGTATCAACCTAGGTACAATAAGTATACACAATAATATCAACTTGGACATGTGCAACGAATGATTTAGGAAATGATGACAAAGAGGATATACTTGTCTAACAGAAGGCATCCCGGGAGGTCTCGGGTTCGATTCCCGGCCAGGGCAAAATGAAGAATGATCTTTTTTCAAATTGTCCTGGGTCTGGGTGTTACATGACGTGTATGTGTTCAGTGCATTGTATATATGTGTATCGTCGTGTTAGTACCCAAAATACAAGATTCTTATCCTAGTTTGGGACTAGCTCGGTTTCTGTGAATTGTCTATACGAGTTGTGTTATAAAAAAAATGCACTAAGCACATTGAGTTGTATAACTGATATTTTTATGATACTGTTTTATTCTGTAATATTGTAACCAAGTAATTTTTGTAATATTGAAGAATAAAAATAAGATTAATAAAAATGTAACACCCAGAACACTTTGAAAAAGGTAATTCTTCATTTTGCTCTGGCCGGGAATCGAACAAGGGACCTCGTGACTCAAAGGCAAGAGCATTATCTCCGTGCCACGCCAGCCGCCAGAGAGATTATAATGTTGGTGTCTTTATACAGTATTTTGAAGTACAGCCATTCGATAATAGCATTGTTGTATATATCTATTGTTATTACCTGCTGACTCGGTTGTAAATAGTGCGGTATGTGAAGAGTGTGGTATGGTGCAAGCGAGATAGAAGCAAATGTATTCATAATAATCATAATATACGAACTACGTAGTATTCTTACTGAATTCTTATAAGAAATTAATTCGAAAGATTTTAATTCGTATCTAGGAAACAACAGCGGGGAAAGGGAAGATGCAGATCGCGCGGAGGGAGAAATCTACCGTAGAACGCATTTTCGAAATCTTACGGCGCTACACCCTACCCTTAATATCGCAATGTTATAGAGTTAAAATATACAATATTTGGAAGACATCGCATTTTAGTAATAGCTCGCCCTCTGAACATTGAATTGTGCAACTGATATTTTTATGATACTTTGTTTTGATTTGAAATATTATTTAAACCAATGTACAGTGAAGAGTCAAATAAAAAAAAATAATAAATAATATTTTTAGGATTTTAGGCTCCTTAAAACAACACCCTTCCACCCTACTACACAACTCCTCCCCACCTAAATTTTATTATATTTATTTTCATGCTTGCTAATTAGTTTCAGGTGGATCGTTAATGGTGGACGCTCCACCGAAACTGCGGTAGCGAAAAAGCTCACAAAATATAACAATTAATACATGGTCATCTAAAATGTCTTAATTTAAACTATTTTCAAATTTAATTATTTTAATTTTTAATTATTATAAATTCTATTGTAGTGTAATTTTAAACTTTTTATCTTCATGATTTTTGTCTTGTTTTTTGTTTTTGATTTAAGTAATGTAAAGTATCTATTATTACTGTTTAATAGCAACGTGTTCGTCATACGCTTCAGTAATTTGCGGGACCTAATTGGTTTGTTTGCTGAAGAAATTTGAATGTTGATATTTGTTTAGTTGAACTGTTTGTGTCCCTTAAGGAAATAAAAATAAAATCATATCAATACTAAAATTTATTCTCTTTTTTTAAGCCATTGTATCGTCCCACCCCAAGATATGTGTAGTGAGTTTCTAGTCTTTACCAAAGAGGTCAATGTAAAATATAATAATTCTTACATTATATTCTCATAAGAAAAATAAATTAGAAATATAATATATTTATAACAGAAAAATAATAAATATTATTGCGTAAATTATTTCGTATCTGATTGGGTAATAAACATAAAATTATAATGAATTAAAAATACGGATGAATTGTGTTAGATAATGTATTTGTTAGCTTTATTGAAATGATGATAATAATAATAAACTCTTAATTGAAATGTAACAAATAAACCATTTACAATACAATTACAGTATATGTATAATATTATTTAATATACAACAGTGAACTATATATAATGAGTGACAATCCATTGGATTGGTCTGCAACGAGTTTGGACTTTCTTCTCCATTCCTCCCTGTTCTCAGCCAGTCTCTTCAGCTCTACGTATGAGCCAAAGTAAATGTCCCTCTTCATTTGGTCCATACAAGCGTCTCTCGGTCGGCCTCTGCCATTTGTGCCCTCGGTCCTACCCTCCGCGATTGCGATGAGCAGTCCTGGGTGCCTGATATTGTGGCTAATCCAGTTAGCTCGTTGTTGTTGAGGAGTTGCCTTTTTTCGCCAACCTTCAGCATGAATCTTCAGCATGCGTCTATAGCACCACATTTCAAAGGCCGCTAACCGTCCACTTTATTTATTTATTTATCGTGTCGAAACCCAGAGAAAAAACCCATCAAACTGATCTCCAGTACTGCGCAAAACGCACAGCAGGTGGAGATGCGTCAAAAATATCCTCCATAGTGCAAGTGACAGGGCACAATGGACACTCCAACAAGTGTGGCATGGTCTGTACTGCACCACAGTCACATGCTCCGGATTCGTCCTGTAGGAAGCCCCATCGTTCTCTATTGTCGCAGCAGTTTCCTACACCAGATCTCAGTCGATTTAGGGTTTTCCATGTCCCATAGTCTAGATCGCCTCCTGCAGCAAGGTGTTCTTGGGGTAGGAAAGGTTCGCTTATTTGCGGATCCTCCGCCCACCTACGTAGGCGTTCAGAGGGAGCAGGGCCCGTCAGTGAGGATGAGGAGTTTTAAAAAGATCGTCTAGAACTGAGACGTTGTGGTGGTGGAACGTGGTTAAATAGGAGATGCTTTGAGTCTGTCTCTTGTGAGGTTCTTTCACTCTTGTTGATGGTCCACGTCTCGCAACCATACAGCAAAATGCTCCATAGGTATAAAGTGGATTTAGTGAGATTCTTCCTCACGCTTAAATAATTTAAATATATTACAAACAAACAGCTATTACAGATTATAAAGTATACTCGTAAACTTAGGAGGTAGATTGTCTTGAGACGAATAGAATAATAAATAATGTACGTAGTACGTAGTATAATAGACAAAAGTAAATTGTGAAAATAAAAACAATAAATTTGTTAAATATTGTATATAGATTGATATTGATCTGATAAGTCGAAAGACGTCTCTCTCGTGATCAATAACTTAAAGAAGAAAGAAACACTTGTTTCAAATTACCTTAAATAATCCCTAGTCTTTTTCTAGTCTGAAAATTCCTTAGTTTGCAAGTATTTGGTCACTCCATCTACAAATATTGTATAATACCTACTATACAACTTAGCTGTTTTTTATTAATACATTTTTCTCATTTCTTATATTAATTTAAGGCATAAAACGCTTCGCGCGTCACGACACGAAGCTTAATTTAATCACAACGCGAAATCTCCTTTAAGTGACTCATTAAAAAGCCTTATGAAAGTTCATAAAGTCATTTGGTGAAATTGCTTTTTGGCTTATTTTATGAAGTAATCCTGTATTACTGCTATTTATGTAGTCAAAACCATTTTCTACTACAAAGATCAGCTAAGCACATTATGGTCTTATAGTTTTAACTAGTCTTATACCCGGTCCCGTTCAAATAATTATTTGTATCTCAAGAAAAGGTTTGAGTTTTTGAATTCTCATGGAATTCCACTACGATCAGCTTCCAATTATCTTCTGGCAATTCCTTCTCATTATCGAGTTGTTACACCGATTCTTTTACAGTCCACGGTGCTAGATTGTGGAACCAGCAGGGTTACTCTTGACAAAACTAAACACGATCTTAATCTAGTCTTGATCTTGATCATACGGCGCACGAAGAGCCAAAGGTCCGTACTTGTACCTCCTTTTACACCTTTAAGAAGGAAATTAACGGTCGCTAGTTTCTATCTCAACTGTGATAAGCTTTTCATGTTTTGTATCATATCTTTTTTCGTGTATCCATTCACACTAAGCAGCTCCACTACCCCCCCGCCCCAAAATGTGTCTCTGTCACCTATTTTACCTCATAGTCATTATTTTTATGTATGTATCCATTTTTACTATGTATATATTTTTTTTGATATTTTTTTATGTAATTGCTTAAACTGTTGTTTTTTTTATATATATTATTTTAGTATCTATCTATATGTATGTATATATCCTTAATTATTTATTTTATTTTATTTATTTATTATTTTATCTTATCTAAGTTTTTGTTTCATGGGTCAGTTGGAAGATATCGCGCTTCTGCGATAAACTCGCCCATTGCAAAAAAAATATTTGTCTAGGTTAAATTGTTTATTTGATTTTGTTGGTTTTTTGTGCAATAAAGGTTTTTATTATTATTATTATTTGTAAAATATTAATGTTGTTTGTTAAGGTACTTGTTGGAAGTCCATTTCAAGATAAAATTAAAAAAAAAAACACAATATGTAGTTAACTTCCAAATGACTTTTATTAATTTCGCGTACTAGTATTCGGAGACTCTCGACTCCATCATCAGGCGATTAGTAAAATGTGAAATAAGATACAGAGACAAGCAGTATTTATAGGATTTGTACAAAAAGATGTTGGGAGAAGCCCGTGTTGATAAGAAAGTAATTATATCTCTGATCCTGTAGAACTTCTTAGACTCCCACAGCATCCATGATCTTCTTGCCGTCTCCAGACTTTTCAGTGCTGCAGGTGAAGTTGATGGTGTGTATATAAAAAAAATTAAAAAAGTGATTTTTGTGTGCCCATGTGGTCACGAAATGGCGCAATTTAAATAATATATGAAGACTTTTACCATAATTATATTAATCTACCTATTCAAAATTTTAGGATTGCTTTCAGATTACGCTTAATATCTTTCTTCGTTTCTTTCATATCTTTCTTCATTCATGTTTCTTATTCGGGAACACACCTAACGCGCATTTTCATAAAAGTTTTTTTTACACTGTTACTTATCTAGTTCAAGTATTTTTTTTATTTTTTTTTATTTTCCTTTATTGGCATTTCTACAGGTTTTTACATTAATATAGTATAAAACAATTAGGTATAGTATTAACCCAATTACAGAATGCAAATATGTTTACAAATACTGTATATGATTAAGATTCCCAAATTAAAAGTACCCATCTATGTAACCCAAAAATAAAAAACCCAAAACAATAACTTTAAAAAATTCGAAAAAAAAAATTAAAATAGTTACAGAACTAAAAATACATTACATTACATTACTACAATCTATAATAGTATTATAGATTGTAGTAATCTATAATAGTATTATAGATTGTAGTAATCTATAAAGTATCTTTATATATATATATATATATTTGTAAAGCGCCGTTTACTCATAACATGACCTCAAGGGCGCTGTATATCGTATCCATCACCCAAAACTCCCAGCAAAAAGGTGTGTCTTCAGCCTTCTTTTAAAACTCTCTCCATTCACCTCCTCTCGCAGACACAGAGGCAGCTTGTTCCAACATCTGGGACCCGCAACACCAAACGCTCTATCTCCAAAGCCTGTGTGTTTATTTATATATCCAATAATAGTGGATATATAAATAAACACACGAAAAATATGAGAAAATACGTAGATAAATAACAATAATAACGATGGTTTGGGCATGTTAAAGAAAGAATGAGGACAGAATGACCAAGAAAATATATTTGGCTCAGAGTAGATAATGGTGATCGGAGACGTAGGCGTCCGAGGACCAAATGGCAAGATTGTATAAACCAGATTCCATTGGTAGATCACGTGTTGAGCACATTAAACAGATGAGCATGCATGAGATATTATGACAGTGAGGGATACGAATGGTGAATGTAAGGATAAGAGGAAGTGCCGCTCGATCCTTTCTGCCTACCTCACGAGAAAAGAAGCGTGATTTCATGTATGTATTTATGAATAGACTAAAATATTTATTCAGATATTTTATTCTCAAATTCAGTAAAACATACCTAAACCCTAAACGGGTAATCACAGGATGTATTTACGTATATATTAAAAAAAAACGATATACTCAGTATTTATATTTTTCGTATAGTAAGTATTTTCATAAAAAAAACATGATCTTATAACTGCCATCCACCACCTTTATAATACAAGGTACCTACCAACCAGTGACGGGATTAGACTTGGTACTTCCTGCTTTTGTACTGGACATTAATTTCATAATATAATTCTAATAAAATTATTCACTTATCGACGCCTGATGCCTTCACGACACCCGCGCTGCTGAAGCCTGCCACCTCCCATCAAAGTCCCAGCTTATGTCAGATTGAATTCTGCACGAAACGTCGAGCAGAAGATCCCAACGGTATTTTTCAAGACCAACCAAGTCTTTTTCAAGACTATCGTATGTTGAGTACCCAAATATAATACATAGAAACGAATTTTCTTACTATGTTTTCTTACTACGGTTTACCATAGTAAGAAAACTTGTTTCTATCAATCATGTCGCGAAATTATCACATTGTAAATGCAACTAATATTTATTATACACAAATATAAATTTACTATCATGGCATATCCCACAAGACAGTGATAATAATTAAGACATTCAGTTGCAGACCCCATCGATGAATTTAATTTTATTTATAATAGTGGAATAACTATATATCGTGTTTCAATTAAAAAAAATATTAATACGAATTTCTACCAAGAACCGTCGGTCGATAAATTAAACTTATTTTTTTAATACTTAGCTTATACAAGACACTTAAAAACATGGGAGACCAATTATTTGCCGGATTCTCCACACATATATATGTAGCTATATGTAAATATATTTTGTTGAAAATTTTTGTTGATAGTTTGAAGATTTATTACAAAACTTACTTCATTCGACTTAAAATAAAACTATAAGCACGCTTCATATATTATCAATCTATCTTATTTTTAATTTCTCTCAGGGATTCATGTAACAAAAGAACAACAACGTAACAGAAAACCTCAAATCGGGTTTTTTTCCCAGAAAACTCATACTCCTTCGTAGATATCTAAAATATTACAAGTGTGGCGTAGGTGTCAGCTACGCGTACTTCCTAATAAATTTCATGATAGATCTAAATTTGGAATAAGAATACACAGCAAGAAAACAAAATATAAACAAACATTTTCATTAAACACATCTGTAGATACCTCTACATCCATCGCAGCATTTCCTTTTTGTAAATTTAGACAAATTATGCGCGCAATCATTAGTTTTATATTTTTCATTTTAAGAAGCATTTCGCAAGAGTATAAATTAGTTGAAATAGTATAGTTTTTGCAATATACTCAACATCTGCATCATTTGATTTAATGCATTATGCAGTCTTTAATTATGCCTGTTTGTCTTGAAGGACTTGGTTTATATATAATATGATTAATTGCTATTTAATTCTCGGACGGCAACATATCTTTCAACCATCTTATTTTCTTTTTCATTAAGTTATGGATAAAACTGAGGATACATAGTTGCGGTGCAGGAAGGCGCCAGATGTCCTGGCTTAGAAAGACCAGTTAGTGGACCAGAATTTAGCGGCTGGAAGAGCTGTTCCAGCAAACACAGGATAGAGAAGCCTACGCCAGGGTGATAGCCGACGTCGGGGAGATTTGACATGGCACAAAGAAGAATGGGGTATAATAATTATACAAGAATTATACGCTCAATAATTCAGCGAACGTTACTTATTTTCAGTATGATAATTTGGGAGCAAAATATCAATGGTTGTTTTGATTGAAATAATGATAGCGAAAAAAAAAACATAATTTGTTTTGAATCGTAGTGTAAAAATATCGACTCAAAACTCAACAAGCTAAAAATGTTGATATAATTTGTAAAACACACAATCAACGCCTCTCTTTCAATGCCACAAAACAAATAACTATAAAAAATACACGGTGTCCTTTACATTTAAATATTTATTTAAAAAGAAAATAATTTACTTTCTGAAATTTCACAAATAAATATTTCAAATTGTTTAACTATTGATCAGAACAAAGACAACGTATGTTTTTTAACAGTTCGATTATTATATTATAAAGTATATTTCATTTTTGTTGTGTTTTTAAATCATAATGTGAAAATACCAAAATTACAAAAATTTATTTTTATTTATTTATTTGATCAATAAACGTCTATTTGCCTTTAACAATACATAAGTATGAAATGCCGGATTCTCGAATATGAGACTAGTTGAGTTATGGAATTGTATAGTCGATATTTAAGTTAATTCATCAAATGATGAAAAAAATCCGTTGTCATATGTGTTCAGTGCTGTTATATGGAATGGAAGCCTGGACACTGAATGCGTCATAGAGGAGAATTCAATAATATGTATAAAAAATATTTTAAGTAACTTTGAAAGACAAAGTTCGCAATGAAATTGTTCTCCAACGGATGAAAAAGCAACTGGAGTTGCTAGACTATTTAAAAGCAATGGAACTGCAATTAATTGGTCACGTAGTTAGAGGAAAAAATACATTTTAAAACAATGGTTCAGAAGTTGAGTAAGTACCACATCGCTATTCACGGCCGCACACAACAAGATGGAAATAGCTTTGATGATCGCTAACCTTTGCAGAGCTTGAGATGTAAAATGGAAGATATAGTGATATAAGATAAAAGTGTTTGCTTCTTTTGATTTTTATTAAGTATTTTTTGGTTGTCGCCGAGTTTCAAAATCCGCTATAAAATATTTTCACGAAAATTGAGTTATAGGTATATGTCGTTGGTTTAGTTATTAAATATTCATTATCTTGGAGAATTGCTTCTTTCAAAACACTCACCATTTATACAAAAAAAATATATGTAAAGAAATGAATCCCGCTTTATGTATTGTCTTTTTATATTCTCTATAACTCAACCAACAAATAAGAGCTATTTTTATGTATAAAATATGAACAGTTTATTTTTATTCAGTATCAAAATTTCTTTTAAATTTGAACTGTTGTAACAATCTTATTATTAACAAACTTCTTTGACTTCAGGAAAGTACGATTTATACTTGTACAATAGTTTTTATCAAATTTCTCCGAATCGCAAAATTGTGTTAAGGCCGATTTCGAAACTCAGCGACACATATTATGGTGATATGTTTTTTTTATACTAGTGTTATTTTTTATGAAAATGTTGTATTTGCTGTATTCCTACCATCCGGTATCCAACCGAATAGTAAATATAGGCTTTATAGGACAGATATCCGTTACAATATAATATTTAGTATACATAGTATTAGCTATCAACCTGATTGGAACCTTTGTCAACGTTCCAGGAATAAATTCATTATTTATTTCACGTTTCAGGATGTACCATGTCAATCTTGATTGATAAATCACTCATTTACTTGTCAATGACCATAAACAGAAGAAAGGAAAACAAATTTCGATTTTCACCATATTTTATCCCTCAGCGAGTAGGTACCTACATTAATATTGTGTACAATATTCATAATAAGGATCAAATTAAAACGTGGTGCGTTAAAAGGCCAAAATAATTTCTTGGAAAAGAGTGACTCTTGAGAAAATGCCTTTTCAAATTCTGTTTTTTTTTAAGAACAGTTTTGAAGCGTAAAAGAAACCCTGAAAACACAAAAAGAGAACTTTTGAGGTGGTATGTAGCCTCATTTTGGACATGAAAATAAGAGATCTACTACTTCTACTATACGATCATATCCCACAAGTGGAGTAGCCATCGTTGTTCAATGTTTCTTCCACTTTGTCTTATGTAAAATTGAATAACGATATAAGGGACACAAAAAGCAATAAAATTATGACAATAAATAGTGAAATAGCTGAACTTTTGGAATAGATAATAGGTATAGGCTGGCTCAAGTGCGCTGAAAGGATTGCTTTCAAGGTTTGCCTCACAGTCTTCAAATCCATTCATAATATGGCTCCATCATACATCTCCGAACTCTGTAGACAGCAAGTTCCAAATCAAAGACAAAGCACTCTTAGGTCAGGTTCTGATACGGGTGTCAGGTTGACGGAAATCGGTGTAAGAGGGAGACCTAAGTATTCCTTTCGAGCCTTCAGCTCGGCTGGTCCATCCATGTGGAATGATCTTCCTGAACAAGTGCGTAAGACACAGTCTCTTGATCTGTTCAAGAGTCGATTAAAGACACACTTGTTTGGTATATCATATAAATGATATAAATTGTACAACTTATTGTTATTTATATATGTTTAGTTTTTATAATAGCTTATTAATATTTGTATTATATGTATCAGGCTTCAATCATAGGTATAAACACGATATTTTAGGATGCGCCCTTGAAGTGAATATATTTCACAAAACGGCGCACTATAAATTGTCTAGTTATTATTATTATTATTATAGAATTGATTTATAACTGCGACAAAGGAAAGAAATTGGATATATTGGAATCATTGGAGATTAATAATTGTTGCATAAAAAATGAAAATATTAAAAACATTTAAATCCCACCCATATCATCCCTACTCTTGTCTCTGCTTCTTTCTACTCCACCCCTTCCCCCGCCCACCACTCCCTTACCTTCACCACAACATGACTGTCCTTGAAATGAATTTATATTTAGTATTGTTACTGATGATGGAGTAAGTAGTTCCGAAAACGTTATAACTAACTAATTCCAATGTTTCCTTTATTTTGCATAAATTAATAATAAATATGGAATTCCACAGTGTTAAATCACAAAACGTTTAAAAGTTATTCTATATATTTGTAATTTTCTTTTCCTATCACACAATAATTATGTCACACATATAATTTTAATAATTTATAGATTAACAAATACAAATATGATTTAAAGTAATTAGTAAACTTTTAGTCATATTTTATTCATCATGTAATTGAAACAAGTGTTTCTTTCTACTATAGATTATTGATTCTGAGAGAGACGTCAATCTTCAAGATTGTTCATGACCTGATAAGTCGAAAGACGTCTGTCTCGGAATCAATAATCGATAGTAGAATGAAACACCTGTTTCAATTACATAATTATGGAATTCTACTACGTGTGTACCGATACAATCAACATATTTTATTCGTTATAAATAGACATGGAGTTTTGCAAAACAAATACCAATAAAACACTACATTAACCCATAAATTATTGTTTATTTATTTATACGATAAAATGACAGTGAGTGGTTTGACTAGTAACAAGTAAAACTTAATCATATTTGAAAGTAACAACTAAATTTTTTAATCACATTTTAATCGTTACTAATAGACATGAAGTTATCCAAAATAAATGCGGATAAAACAATATATTTGTTTATTAATGTATAGACCTTGGAATAACTTGGAAGAGCTGCACTTGCCACGTCTGTGCGCTGTACCATCGATGTATGAATCCTCTATTTACAATTAATGTTTTTATTAAATATTTTTGATTGACTTATAATAATTATCTCACTGACACTTATTTTACCTATATGACTATATATTTTTAAATTCTCTATTTACAATGACTCATTTGAATATTTTTGATTGACATAATTATAATTATCTCATCTTACACTTATTTTACCTGTATGACTATATATTTATAAATCCTCTATTTACAATGACATATTTGAATATTTTTGATTGACTTATAATTATTTCACTTACACTTATTTTACCTGTAATACTGTACTTGATATAACAAATTTATTGTGTAGTTTTTGTTGTTTTTTGTTTTTAATATGATTGTTAACATGTCAAAGGCTAACGCCGTAAATATATGAAATATAAAATATAATATATGAAATATATAATAATATAATATAATAAATATAATATAATATAATAACTTTGTGATAGTAAATATAAATAGAATTAAAATAGATTTAAAATGAAACACTGTATTTATTTATTTATTTATTTGAAATATACACGGCAAGAAGCCTTTTACATGTTGACATAAATTTTTTAAAATATAAAGATAACAGTGACATAACCTTAGGTATAAAATTACTTAGTGTCTTAAGATCAAACAGTAACCAGAGAATTATGTGTGTAGAATAAATAATAAACACAAATATATATATGATCAATCAAAAATAAAATAGACGACACAATAAATAAGATTGATTATTTTACTCTTTATAGCGAAAGTAACACAGTGTTTTATTATGAATATATTTTAATTCTATTTTATTTAAATAAATTAAAAATAAAACACTGTATTTTACTTTTCATAGTGAAAGTAATACAGTGTTTTATTATAATTTTTTTTTAATTCAACTTTAGTTATTATTTATTTATTTACAGTGTAAAATGACAGTGAATATTGTTTTACAGTTAACGCTTTATACGCCATTAACTGCCGAAAATAAAATAATACATACATTCAAATCATTACACAAACAAGAACGCTGTAAAAAAAGAATGTATATAAAACTTTACTGGATGAGATTTCTACAAAACGCCACTTGTGTGTTTGTTTTTATAATTAAACAGATAGAATTTTGATAAATTATTATTGTTAACTTTTTTGTTTTCGGATTAATGATTAAGTTAGTTAATTTATTGATTAACGTTGCTCAGCTTCGCTTGTGGGTGTAATTTAATCAAAGCTTATGGAGACCATTGATATTAATGAGCATTGTGCCCCACCCATTAATTAACTGAATCGGTTCATTTCACTGAAATAATTAGTTGTTTTTTTTGTCATTATTAAACCAATTTGTCTATCAAAATACTCTGAAAAGTTAAGCACAACCCGTGCGCATCCCAATAGCAAATGATTTGAGTCTAATAAAATTAATAAATCTATCCTATCACGGTATATCCAATAAATGAAGTGGCATATCCCACAAGTGAGATAACCAGCGGACAAAGTTGAAAGAAACTTGAGACAATATCGTGTTTGCTGGTTTTTATCGTTTCAGGTTTATTGATTTTTTTTTCACACGGTTCAAACGGTTGAGAATATTTTAAATACTTGACGATATTCGTTCCGTGAGTAAACACACTATAAAAGTTCGAGAACCTTCAACATGACGTGGCATACTCAAAAGCTCATCTCCTTAAAAAAAGCATAAAACTTAAGCTTTTAAAAATAATCTGTCTTCATTGTAAGCTGGCATTACAGCACTCTTACACTCCGATTGACGTTTGAAAAAATGTATAAAATTATTGAAATTATAAAAAAAAACAATAATACAAAAATAACAATATCCTTATTAATTAATTATTTTAATGGACAATCTATTAATGTACTTATTTATTTACTGGTAGATTGAGTATTTATTGTGACAGTTTATTATTTTTTAAGAATTTTAATATGAATAAAAGCTTTTGTTTTGTATCAAGCAGATCAAAGCTATTATCCATAAGCTTTTCTTTCTTGTTTTCCATTCCTATATCAGTCTCGGGGGTATTTCTTATTCTATCATACTAGTATCAAAAAGAATAAAATGCATAGCCTTCAGATTTATAAATTTTTAGAGCTTTAACTAAATAGGAAATATTTTAATAGTCGACTTACAACGAACTGATTCTAAGACTATTTATGCGAAAAAAACTAAGTAAGGTATTTATCCTCATCATCATCGAATAAATTTTAAATAAAACACTTTAAAAAAAAAAAAAAGATAAATCTCGGTTTTGTTATAAACCCAAATACAACTTTATACACCTTTCACACTAACCTAAAAGCTTGTGCCGTGAAAGGGGAGTTTGCCGGCGCCTGGGATCGAACCACGGACCTCTTGTTCTGAAGACCGAGACTCTACCTCCAGGCTACCGACGAACTTATTTATAGTATATCCACTGTGATTTTTCATTAGACGCGAGCCGGCTTTCAAGAGCTTCCGCTCTCATCATTAGGCTAGCGAAAAGTAAAGAAACTTGTAATTTCTTTACTTTTCCAAAAACCAGCCTCCTCCATTCAGAACGACTCTGCACCAATTGCGCACATTCCCTGCACTCTGATGTAATTGTTATAGGAACAGTGTATTGTGAAAGAGGGACGCCCAGGCAGATGGAACCCTTGCGGACGAAAGAACAGTGACATATTGCTGGTTTATATGCCAACTTTTTTATTATTATTTGTATTACCTATGTATTTTAATAACTGTATGTTTGCATAAACTATATTGAGTGACAAAAAATTCATAACTTATATACAAAAAATGGACCACGGTTTTACTAGATCAACGACTGAAAATACAAAATGAGCGACGAAAAATGCTGATTGACGGACAAGATATATAATTATGTCCAACGAATGACAGGAAATCCAAGAGAAAAACGTTAATTTAATTTCTTTCTTAAATTTCCTAACTATTTTTAATTTTGTGTACTTTTATTTTTAAAAAATGAATCGCTCATATTTATTAACTGTAATATGTTTTGTTAGATGGTGTGTGGATTTGGGGCCACACACTGCTCCAATCTTCAGATCCCTTGAAAGTTTTGGTTCTGCTACTAAGGGGATGTGGGTTTAGTATTAAAACTCGAACCTCGTTTAAACACTATATTCACGAAGGTAGAAAAACTATTTACAGGTAAGTTCTAGCACAACTTAAAAGATACACTTTACAATAGGTATTAACGAACCGAGAGAGGGAACTTGAATTCCTCCTCAAAGCAACACCTCGTCTATATATAAACTTTTAACCTCCTCTCTCTTATCACAAAAACCAAAATATACAACAACACCACTTCCAGAAAAATCCTACAACCTGCATATATATATAAGAGACATCTGTCCTATATAACATAAAGTAATGAGTAATTAATACCACCAATGTGACTACCATTATTTTACATAATGTTGAATCTTCTCTTGTCGCCTTGCGAACCTCTTCTATATCGATTGGATTTTGCGAATGATATTCCAATTCTACATTGTTAATTACCTCTATGTAAAATAAACTGTTAAATTCTTGGTCTTCCACCAACTCACCTGACGCTGGCGACCTTGACAAATAGTCTGAGCAGTTATTCTCAGATTTCACATATTCAATATCGTAATCAAAAGCTGACAATATGACTCCGTATCTAATTAACCTATTAGCTGCTAATTGTGGAATATTTTTATTTGGATTTAATATTCTCACCAATGCCTGATTGTCTACACATAATGTGAACTTCCTTCCGTACAAAAAATGAAACCATTTCTTTAATGCGAATATTACTGCCAATGCTTCAATATCCATGATTGAATATTTTTGCTCACAAGTCGTTAATTTCCTTGAAATGTATTCTATTGGTCTTGATGCACCGTTCTGATACACATGCATTAGAGTCGCTCCTATCCCTTTTGTTGAGGCATCAGTAACCACTTTTAATGGAATGTTTTCGTTATAATGTGTTAAGACCATGTCCGAACACAAATAAGATTTAACTGCATTCACTGCGTTTGTACACTCATCTGACCATACCCATTTCTCTTTTTTCTTCAATAACCTATATAAAGGGTTTAATAATTCGCTTATACCTGGTATGAAATTCCTATAATAATTCACCATCCCTAAAAAACTTCTTAGTTCTGTAAAATTTTGAGGGTTTCTCACTTCATGGATTGCTTTCACTTTGTTTCTTACCGGTGATATGCCTCTTTTCGATATAATATAACCCAAATATTCAATTTCTTCCCTAAAGAAATAGCACTTATCAGTATTCACGGTCAACCCGCAATCTTGTAGCCTTTTAAATAATTCACATAAATTTTCATATAGTTACTACTACTACTACTACTATACCATCACGGCATATCCCACAAGTGGGGTAGCCAGCAGATCAGCTGCATGTAAGAAACATGCAAACTGTCCTCTTCGTGCCAATATAAAATCAAGACATATTTCTTTTTTTTCTCACAAGACTTTTTTCATATAGTTCCTGTTTGGTTTCTCCTGCTACTATAATGTCATCGATGTACGCACTTGTTTTTGGTAACCCTTGTACTATGGAGTCTATTACCTGCATAAACAAAGACGGGCTAACTTTTAAACCGAAAATTAGTCTTTTATATCTGAATAACCCTTTGTGAGTTGATATTGTTGTCACTTCACGACATTTTTCTTTAATCACAATTTGGCTATATGCCGACTTAAGGTCTATTTTTGCAAAATATTTTCCTTTTGCGACTTTTTGTATTACACTCTCTATTCGTGGTAAAGGATATTTTTCATCACGCACATATTTATTTATTGAACATTTGTAATCAGCACACAATCTCACTGAACCATCAGATTTAGGTATAATCACTAATGGACTTGCATATTTTGAAACCTCGACACGTTCGATTATATCATTTTCCAACATTTTATCTAATTCTTGCTCGACTTTCGCTTGTAATGCATACGGCACGGGTCGTGGATTGAAAAAATTTGGTACATGATCCTCCTTTAATGAAAATTCCACTTCATAACCGGTGAAATTTCCTAATTTCTCACTAAAAACGTTTTTATATTCTCTTTTTAGTTTGTCAACTAACTTTGACGTATCGTCCATATTGCCGCTCCGTAAATTTTTGTTCTCTGTTTTACCGACCTTGCCGGACACTTCACTTATGTTTACATGCGAATTTTCCAAACCTGTTAATTGTATATCAAATTCCTTCATGAAATTCCTTCCAAAAAGTATTTCTTTTCCGAATTGCACAATAATAAATTGAACACTTCTTTTTAACGAATTAAAGCACACTGGTAATTCCAAAGTACCTAACACATTTAATATTTGATCACTATAGCCACGGACATCACTATTAAATTCACTAAGTTTATGCTTGTTAAAATATTTCACATAACATTGTTCTGGAATAACAGATATAAAAGCTCCCGAATCTATCATTCCTGTGTGAAACTTATCTTCTAATTTCACTGATATCTTGCATGGATTATCCTCGGATATTTCATTAATTTTTCTTCTTGTGATACTGTTCAGTTTCTTCTTGAAATTTGTTTTACAGTTTCTCGCCCAATGTCCTGGTTTTGAACATCTAAAACACACTAACTTGTTCCTATCGTTATCCTGTTTAAAATTTCTATCTCGGCTTGAGTTTCTATCTCTGCTTGAGCTTCTACTGTGATTTGAGGAATGTGAATTTCTTCTCGTATTGGTATAATGCGATTTCTTGTAATTTTGTGAAAAAAAATTTCTATGGAAATCTTGTGCTTCCTTATCACTTGATCTTCTTGAAAACTTGTAACATTTTTCCGTTGAATTTTCCCTATGACACTCAGCAACAATACTACTTCTTGATTTCAAACTATTTTCAAAAATTATTGCAGTTTTTATTGTCGTTTGAAAATCACTTTTTTCACATTCTAGAAACAATTTCTGCCGTATCCTAGAATCTTGTATGCCTACCACAAACATATCTTTTAAATTTTCCAATAAGCGACCTTCAAATTTACAATTACCCGCCAATTTTTGCAATCTCGCTCCTCAACGAAACCTCAACGAAACGTCCCTATAAACCTGACTTCTTACTACAACTTTCTCTGTCATTTTCCCACAAGAAAAAAAAATTTAACTACTAGCAAAAATAAAATAAAAAAAACAACAATACAATATACAACTTATGATCAAACTACTTAACTTCTGTGACTGCTCTCTGCGGCCTCCTTTGTCTGCTCTGCCCTTGGCTGAACTCTCCACCTCTCTTGAGCCGTCCTCCATCTGGGATTGCTCCTGGGATGGTCCTCCACCTGTGATGCTCCTTTCTTGAGCTGTCCTCAACCTGGGACTGCTCCTGGGATGATCCTCCACCTGTGATGCTCCTTTCTTGAGCTGTCCTCAACCTGGGACTGCTCCTCCTGGCCTCTTCTTCACCTCCTTGAAGATGCACCTTTCTCAAGTTGTTCTCTACTAGGAACAACTCTGATCCTGTTCCCTCTTCTTCCTGGTTACACCCTGAGCTATGTAATATTCTGCTAGATATTACACTGCTCCTCTATGTAATATTCTTCTAGATATTACCGTCCTCCTTAGTAGATACCGGCTGCGCCATGTAATATGTTTTGTTAGATGGTGTGTGGATTTGGGGCCACACAGCTCCAATCTTCAGATCCCTTGAAAGTTTTGGTTCTGCTACTAAGGGGATGTGGGTTTAGTATTAAAACTCGAACCTCGTTTAAACACTATATTCACGAAGGTAGAAAAACTATTTACAGGTAAGTTCTAGCACAACTTAAAAGATACACTTTACAATAGGTATTAACGAACCGAGAGAGGGAACTTGAATTCCTCCTCAAAGCAACACCTCGTCTATATATAAACTTTTAACCTCCTCTCTCTTATCACAAAAACCAAAATATACAACAACACCACTTCCAGAAAAATCCTACAACCTGCATATATATATAAGAGACATCTGTCCTATATAACATAAAGTAATGAGTAATTAATACCACCAATGTGACTACCATTAAATCATAATTTAGTTTAATACAACTTCCCATAGATGTCTATATCTTACATTAACTTATGTAAATATAATATGCTCACATAGGTACGCTTGTATCGTAAAAATGGAATAACTCAGCAGCGGAATTCGAACTCGTGAATATTTATTAACCTTTATCCTGTGGGCAACCGGTAAAGAATTGGTCTCCCACTCTTCTGCGTAAGTTTTCGAGTGTCCTGTAAAAGGCAGGTGTTCGAAAAAATTAAGACATTATACATATCAAATTCAGGTTCATCGATGAGGTTTGCCACCCATCCTGAATGTCTTGATTTTATATTGGCACGAAGAGGACAGTTTGCATGTTTCATACATGCAGCTGATCTGCTGGCTACCCCACTTGTGGGATATGTGATGGTATAGTAGTATAGTAGTAGTAGAATATTTATTGCTTTTGTTAAAACGTCTTCTCAAATAAAATGCGGTTCATTTTCAATAATATTTCAGTCAATTTTATAATTCTTAATTTTTTTTATATGGATCATACACAGTTATAAAAATAAATATTACATTTATGTAATTACAACAATGATCCCTTTCTTACCAACTAATGAACATGATTTTGAGGTGCCTACTTTATTTAATTAAAAGATGAAGAAAGAAAAAAAAAACATGCATAAAAAAATGTAAAAACCAATAAAAAATATATGTACATACCACATACGAGTTCTCAAATGTAATCCCTAAAAGTCCAAATAGAATTATATGATGTTCATTCTTTTCTGTTTATTCCGTTTGAGATACAACGTGAGAGCAAAGTATAGTTTATAATATAGTCTTCATTTCAATGCTAAACATATATATGCTCTATTTAGGTTGGAATTTCAATTATCTTTCCAACAATACAATACAACCATACTTATCTAGTCTATCGGTTTTATGAATTGCATAATATGACTTGGTGTACAAGTTGCCCATCTATTTCATTTATTTATCATTTATAGGCTTTTTTTCGGCAGTCGAACGTTTGCCTTATTTAATTTTTATTAATGTGCTTTTAAAACGGACTTTTGAGGAAAACAAATTTTAGGCTTTTTAGTTACGAATTAAGAAATTAAGATTCTAAATAGCCAATTCTGCCCTCGGGTATACCTTACAGAATACACTTAGTCGCGACTTTTCTTCTCCGGATCTGACGACGTGGCCAATCCATGTTAATCTTCGGGATCTGACCTCACATGTGATGAAAAGTTGGTTTGCTTGGAGCGAATTTATTCAGTGCTTTTCAGATTCTCTCTGCAATACCCGGTCGTGGCTTTATATTTTCCTTAAAATCCGATTTTTAAACAACAAAAGTCTTTGTCGGTCCTTAAAATCATACACCAGAAGTCCAAGCCATAGAAGATCAATGATTTAATGAAGCTATAGTATATTGGAAGTTTCACTCTTCTGGACAAGGACTTAGTTGTAAGGATATTATTCAAAACCGTCGTTGCTCTCGTGCCACTCTGTATCTTAGTGGTACTGATCGACTGGACAGTTTAAAAAAAAACAATTATCATAAGCTCAAAAGAATAAATAGAAGTCCTTTTGAAATATACGGGAAAAGAAGTTATTTCAACACTCTGTATTCTAGAATTATTTTCATATTCATCTCATTGATGTTCGTGAAAATGCTACCTAAATATTAGGATAACTGTATTATAAAATTATAGACCGCATCGAAAGTAACTCTCCAGTCAATGACTATAACACGAGCATGTACAATACGATGAGTATAATATTGTCTTCACCAAATCACGTACGTATTATTTCTCGGGAATATTTTAGTCCCGTGACCACGTGAACGTCTCTAACATTCCGAACACGTCACATCCCTCACATAATTTAGTATTAAAATTTACTTTACCGTGCAAGGGTAGATACTATCTATACCTATGTATATGTGAAGGAAAATGATGAAAAATTTTGAAATACTTACGTAGGTTCTTGTTTCAGAAGAAAATTACAATATTTATCCGTACAGGATCGTGTTTTCAGAAGTAAATTTAAAAACCCATTTTTATTTTATTGTCAAAATGGAGGAAATGTAACTAAAAAATAAAGTTACATAACTTATCATGGTTTAGGATAAAATAATAGACCCAATAATATTTTCATTGGTCTATAAAAGGACTGACAGATAATAAATATTATAAAATAATAAAATTAATGTATTAATTTAAACACTGTTTTACTTCCACTTCACTTTATTCAAATGTCAGAACGTTTTCGAACATTAACTGTTCATTATCGATGACAATACAATACAATAATAAAGTGAAGTGGAAGTAAAACAGTTTTCTGTAATACATTAATTTTATTATTTTATAAAATGACGTTCCACAAAGTTTCTCTCGCAAATTTCGGAAAAAATAAATATTAGTTTTATTAACAATAATATACTAAGACCTATAATTACTTTGAATGTTAATAACAATAGGCATTGTTATATTTTATTAATGCAAATAATTAAAATTCATAATAAAATAAAAAATACTGCGATATCAGAAAAAATCTGAATCCAATAATAATTAACTTTCACATATTTTTCGAAAAAATATTTTCACACTTCGTGACAGTAAATCATGACAAAACACAAAATTATAAAAATCCTTTTTAAATTATTAACCATTTTCAAATTCAATTTTTCAATCGGAAAAATCTCAACATTTTACTAGTAATAAGCTGTATACAGTATATACAGGCCTATAGTATTACATAGGCCCAATAGTATAGACCCTAAGCATTTCTGTACTTAAGACTCACGACTGTTGTGTTATTTCCGCTTTTTTTGTAAATTTGCCATTTTTGTCAAAAATGTAATTGAGTCCTAATGACTCTAAGGTACAGATTTAATTGGCCGAATACCAACAAAATGGTCAGATCATGTGAGAGATGCTGCAGGGGGTACAGTGTGTGAGGCGTTTAGCAGGCGGAGGACAGGACGCGGTGGAGGAGCTTGTCGCTTAGTTGAGGTCGAGGTGGTCACGATTCTCAGCATTGAGGGACCGACTTGGAAGAAGAAGAAAGTAGAAGAAATTATTTAATATCTTCGGGCAACATATTTCCCCTCAAGCTTAAAGGGTTAAGCGGGTTAGTAGGAAGATATTGCAAAACAGTGATTATTTTGCACACTTTGTATTGAAATAGATTATTTCAAGATAACGTTTCTTAAAAGTTTATCAAAATTACAAAATTGAAAAGATTAGCGTAAAGAAATATTAGCTTGCCTTATTTACCATAAAAAGGCGTTTGACAGAGTAAAACACACTGAATGGATGGAGATGCTATGAAAACGCAATATTGACTCCAAGGATTTAAATTTCATTTGAAATCTTTATTGCTTCCAAACCGTAGACATACAATTTGGAAATAACAACAGTGATGCTGTAACTTTTCAGCGCGGTATATGACAGGGATGCATCATCTCTTCTCTTCTGTTTAATTAATATTCAGAAAAAAACTTTTATGGCTTTAAGAAGTTCAAATAAAAGAGTTTATGGAGTAATTACGAACAATACCCGATATGCAGATTATATAGTTATTTATTCTGGCGGACGACACTGATGATATCCAGAAACTGAGAGAAGAGCAGCTGGGATTGAACATTTATATCAATAACGCCAAACGGATTACTTTGGGTGGCTGGACTACTTTACAGCATTTCTTCAACTAAGAGGCGTAAATGTTGAGAGGGTGGAAAAAATCACATATCTTGGCAGTGTCAAAACGCAGACCCCGATGTTAAGGTGAAACGACAACATACATTTGCAATGACAACATACATTTGAAACTCTGTCCGAAAATTATTAAATGTTATGTTTGGTCTCTCCTGTTGTATGGTTGTAAGGTTTGGACATTTAAAATTAACACAACGAACCGGTTAAAAGCATTTAAAATGTGGATTTATCGAAGAATGCTTCAAATACTGTGGAAAGACTTAAATCTAGCAGAGATGTCTAACGCAGAGTGTACATGTACAAACAGTGATCTCCTGTGATCTCCTGACAATACAAACAGTGACCTCCTGACATACTTGTCAGGTTTGTTAATCTCATTTGTGGCTCAAATTCTGCGAGGTGAAAAATACAGACTATTGCAGTTAAAAATACAGGAATAAATTGATGGACGTCATGGACTGGAAAGATGGGTATACAACATACGCCGATGAACAGTTTATTATAATAGCACAATTGGTCCAAAGAACACAGGATACGGAGGCATTCTCCAGAGTAATCGCTAAAGTCGAAGCAACTTGATTTGACGCTGAGAGAAGAAGATTATAACAATTTTAAAGGAAAGTTAGACTAGATTTTTTTAAAAGTGCCCTAGCACCGCTACGCACACAGTCACAGGAAATGTGTATTACAGAACAAGTGATTGTATTAGTAGTCGAGTAGCATCACTGTGATTGGCTATTGCATTTTGTGGTGTATGTAGCATACCTTATTACTGAAGGATGTGTTAGTAATCATTTACCTTTGAGCGGGGCGCTCTTATATGAATTCTACTCTAATTAACTCGATAATATGTTAAATATGTTAATTGTTAATGCCCAGATCTGTTGAACACCATCCCTAGTTTTCAGTAATGTTGGTAATACGATACTACATACAACATAATATGAGATAAGTGTCAATATTGTGATTTGTATAAAATCCTTCTAAGTACCTACTTACCAGTACAGAGTTTTTCATGATTCAGTAATGCTTTTGTTGTCATATCATTGTCACTCACTCACTCACTACTTAGTACTACAAGACAGGTACTCAACATATCAACAGCAAAGTCTCGTATTATTTTCACGTGATGAAATTTTAATCAAATACCAAAATTCTCCTAATAAAGGTACGCATTGTTATATTTTTGCGAATTTTGTTTTTAAAATAAACTATTGTATGAAATTACATATTATGTTAATTTGATACATGAGTCTATAAAATTATAGGGCTAGGAAAAGACAACGACAATTTATTTAGTAGTACCTTGAACTTGTTGCGGTTTCATGTTCCATTCGGGGTATTACCGAATAAGGTGTCTTTTCTCAGCGTTATGCACGAAATAAATTTGCTAATCGTTCTTCGTGCTAATGAAAGTTAGGATTTTCAGCACGAGAGGAATATCTTATCGCTGAATTGAAAATGTTGATTATCGTGAAGTTGTTCGAATTCTTGCTTTTCAAAGGATACTTAAAAACTAACAGAAAAGAATGAGGAAATTATTATTTTCCAGGGACTCTTTAAGAGTTAATTATGTAGCTTTGATATTTATTTATTGCATAGAGATACACACAGTAGGTTGACAAAAAATATATGAAAAATGAAAAGAGAGAGAATAATGTTGATCTGATCAGGCCAACCCACCAATTATGTAGGCGTGTCTACAGCTTTTTGTTTGCTTTTTATTGATTGTTTTGAAATTGAAGACTGTATTATTTTTGTTCATGTTATTTGTATAAAGGCGCAAGCCGTATATATTCTAAATAAATAAATAAATAAATAAAAATAAATACATATTAAAGTATAAACCACTGTATGTATATGTATGTATATCTTGTTTAAACAAAAGGATTACCCTTAAACAATTCCACTTAGTAAGAAAATCCTTTTTTTACTTGTATCTATTGTATGATTGTATTTGTTGAATAAATAAATGAATATATAAAAGACCATTCATCATAAATACCTATCTTAAGTTTTGAAAAAAAAGTAAAAAAAATCTTACTTTATTAATGACAATCACCTCACCTTCTAATGTATAATACTATTAATCATTTTGAAAAATAGATACACCGAAAAACTCTTTATTTTTACAAGAATACAAAATATCAATAGAATGTCAAGTATCTATCTAAAAAACATCCATTACGTTTTTAATCGAATTCACACTGAAATGAAAAACGTTATTCTCCAGTATTAACATATTAAGAGATGAATAAGAATGATTTTTTTCATTCCTTTTTAGAAAAAAAATATAACAAAATAACCCATTAAAATGTATCTCATATACAATAGAATTCACAAACAAACCTTACCGAACAGTGGCGGAACATGAATATTTATATTGGTCCTTCATTCGTAATGAATACACTATCAATACCAAAGATGTTAAAAATCTTTATAAAATTGTATGACGGGAGAGAATAATGTAGGTACATGACAGATAATATGACTGTAAAAGTAGATTTGAAACACTTAATTAGTATTTTTGATAAATTTGGGTGTCCTGTAAAAGAAAATGTTCCAAATAAGAGACATTTTACATCTTAAATTCAGCGACGAGGTTTTCCTCCCACCCTGAATGACTCAATTTTTGTTGGCGCGGAGAGGACAGCTTGTATGTTTATAACACGGAGCATGGTCTTCTGGCTTTCCTACTTGTGGGATATGCCATGATGGTATAATAGTAGAAAAGGGTGAATAGGTCTTCCACTTTTCCACCTTAAGTTTTGGAATGCCCTGCATAAGAGAGGTATTCGTAAACATTACATACAAGATAATGTCATACATAACTAAACATAACAGATAAAATCAACATTCAACATATGCAAAGATGGTATAATAGTAGAAAAGGGTGAATAGGTCTTCCACTTTTCCACCTTAAGTTTTGGAATGCCCTGCATAAGAGAGGTATTTGTAAACATTACATACAAGATAATGTCATACATAACTAAACATAACAGATAAAATCAACATTCAACATATGCAAAGATGGTATAATAGTAGAAAAGGGTGAATAGGTCTTCCACTTTTCCACCTTAAGTTTTGGAATGCCCTGCATAAGAGAGGTATTCGTAAACATTACATACAAGATAATGTCATACATAACTAAACATAACAGATAAAATCAACATTCAACATATGCAAAGATGGTATAATAGTAGAAAAGGGTGAATAGGTCTTCCACTTTTCCACCTTAAGTTTTGGAATGCCCTGCATAAGAGAGGTATTCGTAAACATTACATACAAGATAATGTCACATTTTCAGACTTCAGTGATGAGGAATGTTTTATAGAATGCCTTTTTATTTATTGATACGGAGAGGACAATCTGTATGTTTATTACGTGTAATTGAGGTGGTCGGTAACCTGATGTTACAACCTTGGACATACAATCGGGAGACCTGGTTTTGAATCCTCTCACGGCCGATTTACTACACCTTCATAAATTGATCCATCCATTTTGGTTAGCTGGAAGATATTGCCTCCAGGCAATAAGCTCGCCAATTGCTCATGATTTTTTTTTCTGATCAATAAAGTGTTCTTATTATTATTATTATTATTATAAATGCATATTGGTTACTGTAGGGGTGTGTTTGGGTTCAGATTCATCTTTTAAAGTTTATTGGCTACCCCATTTGTGGAAAAAAGCGTGATGGCTTATTTTTTGAGATTTTGCGATGGTGTTCATGGAGAGATAGAGATATTTTGCATGTATGGGAAATACGGCACTGCCCATCAGCATTATAAAAAGCATTCTTAAAAACAGGTGATGAAGACTGCACGACAAAAACAGGATCAATGTATTTTTTCTTTGTTATATTTAAATTCTTATTTCTACAACTATATCACGAAATATCCCAGAAGTGGGGTAGCCAGCAGACCAGCTGTATGTAATAAACATGCAAGTCATCTTCTCTGCGCTAACAAAAAATTGTACATTCAGGATGGATCTCATTTTTTCGAACACCTGCTTTTTACAGAAGACTCGAAAACTTACGGTTAAGAGTGGGAGACCAATTCTTTACCGGGCACTCAATGGAATTATTATTTAAATTAAACATAGGCCATCCTTAAATTAAACATAGGAATTCTGGCTCTTAAAATTCTACTTTATATTCTCCAGCAAGTTGGCTGTATCGGTGATCACCTCATAAAGATATCCCCAACCAAACTCAAAGCCCTCTTATGCAGAGGACACTCAAAAATATGGTTCATTGTCTGGCTTCACGAGCCGCATTCACACTCAGAATAATCTTTGAGTATAATTATTTATTTAATTCTTCACTGAACATTGGTTACATTATTTCAAACCAATACAAAGTATCATAAAAATATTAGTTATTCAATGTACAGAGAGCGAGTTTATCGCTAGAATGCGATGTCTTCCAACTAATCCGAGTTAGTTTATTGACAGAAGAATATTGTTTTACATGAGTTATTTCTAATTCCGCAGTTTCCTATCTTCAATACTGATATATTCGAAGTTTTTAAAAAAAATATGACAACATTTCTCAATTTCGTGCAGAACTAAAATGGCCAACATTCAAACAATCACGCAATCTACTCGTATTTTTACCCAATTTTTTTTGTAAAACATCTTGAAGCACAATTATTCCCCTTAGTACCTTTTCAAGCGTTTTAAATATTTGTTTTCACATATACTCGTTCTCTGAGATCTCATAATAATCGGTTATTTGCCGTTCCAGCCCACACCACAACCTTTTTCAGTTCATCACTCCTGACCTATGCAATTAGTGTGTGGAATAAGCTGCCTTGAAATATAAGAAACACTCCTACGCTACACGTTTACAAAAATAACCTAAAATCTATATTGCATGATTTTTTTTTTATTACACCAATAAATTACAAATCTTATACATATTTTCATTGATGCTGCCCAACCAGGTATAACCTGTTCTAGGGCAAATATCTCACAAACATATCAATCATACTGAAACATATATACAATCACAAAAAGCATTCATCTCCTATATTAACACAATCACATTCATAGCAAGAAAAACACTGCTGCAAACTGTCCATACATGAAACAACACACAAACAAACCATTTCTCCATATAAAACCAGAAAAAAACAACACATCCCTCAACCACACACATCACAAATCCCACACCACATACCAACACAAGTATATCACCCCACATAAAACACAAAAAAAATCATGGAACACATCCTAAGATATCCTGCAATCTCTCCATTGGCAGATCAGACACCCACCCATAACATGCTCTTTTAAATTCAACAAAAACAGTGATTTCTCTAATCTTTAGAGGCATGATATTAAACAGTCTAGGTGCCATCCACACAAACTGCCGCTGTCCGAACACTGTAGATCTGAATGGAGTGATACAACTAAATGACACCATCTGTCTCGTGACCCTACTTTGCTGTGATCTCCTCCAACCCTGTCTAATTGTGTAAAACTGCACTAGACCCTTTCTAATATATATGTAGGTTAGGGTGTCCCTTATTTTTCAAAGTTTTAATTTTACAACGCATAGGCTCTTATTTTGTTCATTTGGTCCTAAAACACTCAAAAACCAATTTTTATCTTATTCGGAACAGTGCAACCCGTGCCGACTTGCACGGAAACATCTTCATACAAATTACTTCCCAGGGGCGGTGAGTGCCCACTGTTATTGTCACTCAGTCTCGGTTTTTCTGGTAATTATCGCGGATTTTTTTATATTTCAAAGATGTCAGTAGAACTAAGAAGCAATGTAAACAGTATTTTCTTGGTTGGTGAAATAAATCAATAGATGACAGGTGCAAAATAACCGTCCAATCGTCATGTTCTCGCAGTTCTGTCTTTCGACATACGCGATATCAAGTTGAATGTTAGTGAAAGCAAAATCTAGTCATTCGCGTATGCATTTCATTCTGGGAAAAGGTTACAATACCTAATAGAGCTGTTTATAATCGTGTAAAGAGGTCAGGGGATTTTTATTAGGTCTGGAAAGAGCTGCCAAAAAATAGCAAGAAGATTCAGGATTTTCATGAGCACCGTGAGGAGAATTTCCACTTGAATTGGATAATTTATGAGATATTGTATTCGCCAATGCTCTCAAAAGACTAAAAACCAGAGAAGACAATAAATTATTATAAAAGCAAAGAGAACCAAGACGTACAAGATGCTTAGCGGGTGTTGAAAAAAAAATGGCTGAAATTGAAAAAATGCGAGGCTGAAAAAACTAGCAGAAGAGAAAAAGAGATTAAAGCGTATGGTTTCAGAGAGCTTGTTGGCACCTGCTGCTTTACACAGCTTTGATATGCCTGAGAGAGCCTCTGGCATCCGCATAATTTTAAAATCAGATCTACTGGCGCAATGCATCGAGCACGATGGATGAGAAGAGCTATTTACTCTTCAAAAATATGTTTATTGCAGTCTTAGTTTAAAATGGGCGCTAAGGACAAAGAAACTTTACTAGATGTTTATTTGTTTATTGTGGTAGTTCATGTAAAGTCCTTGCTTGAATGCTGTTTGGTGTTGAAAGCGCCGAATCAAGACTTGTGTTTTTTAAAAACATTAAATGGTAACTAAAGAATTGACAAGCTGATTTCCAAAGCGACTTAAAACAAGTTCAGTCAACATTTTGTGATATTTGTCAAAAGAAATAGCCGTCCTTTTAACTTTTATGATAAAATTGATGAGCAGACCAAAGTGACCACTGTAGAAAATTTACAAAAAAAGAAAACTTTGGTGATTTCGGTAAGAGATATGAACAATCGAAGGAACAGCTGATGTCTGGCTCTCTATATGTTAGGTAGTAGTGCTCAATTTATTTAATGTTATACCATGTTCTTTTTATGTATTCTACAAGTAGCCTTAATATTTAATAGGAAAATTTTTGAGTTATTTTGTATCCGTCAAGAGCAAAGATTTATTTTCACAACTAAAACTTGACAGCACTATCCTTCAAGAAGGTGCATCTTCGTATAAAGAAATCGTGGCATTTGTGGAAGCTTAAAAAAGATATATAGCTTAAAAGCAGTGAATGACACAGCTGAAAGAGCTGATAAACTAATCCAAGGCTTTCATGGTTTGATAACCGCAGACGAAGAATAGAATCAGTTCTTATGACGTTGGGTGCATGAACATAGAAAAATGTACCTAGACTGTAAAAGAGAGACTTTTTAAAGGATATATCGGAATTAATAAATATCAATTTTGTAACTTTTTTTGATAATTATAAGAAATGCTCCATATAAATTTGTGTTTTAATCAATATTTAGCTAACATAGTGGTATTAAGTGATGATCTACAGCTAAATTTAAAAGACGCTTTCAGCAGCTTTTTTCTAAAACTTTGAGGCTCTGTCGGCACGGGTTCCAATCAACGTAGAAAGCTTAAATTCTGTATTTGGGTAAGTAGTAGGCTAATAAACACAATTAGAGGGTATGCGTTTCAATAACTGAAAAAAAATTTTTTTCGACCAAATAAGGGACACCCTAATGTAGGTGTCTCACAGAAAGAATCTTCCTATCATCAAATAATTGAGTGGTTGGATACCTCCTCTGCAATTTAAACATTATTTTTAAAACCCACTTATGTGACATGTGAAGGACTCGAAGATTATTATTGTAGCATGCAGATTGATTTATCATAAATACCTACATAGTTCATTCTCGCGCCTTAATCCTTCATTTTGTAGTATTAATTACAGGAAATATATGACATATAATAATGTTGCTCTTAGGGCTAAGACTGTTATTATTAATTTTGGTGTTAATTGTTCATATTTAGTATTTATATTTATCTGAAAGAGGGGATGTGAGGAAGCGCGGACGTCCAAGAACCACGTGGCTTGATCACAGGGATCAAATTCTAAAGGACGGCCGCGTGTTTAGTGAGTGAGTGAAATCGGTGTGCGTGTATGAGAAACTAGATGAATGTGGAGGAAGCGAAAGAAGTTTGTAAGGATAGATCTATATGACGTTCCGTTCTCTCTGCCTACCCTTCCTAGGACGCGGCGTGAGGGTAAAGTATGGTATAAATAATCACACACGTTGTCAAAATAATATCACACATTACGCGAGTTCGTCGGTAGCCTGGAGGTAGAGGCTCGGCCTTCAGAACAAGGGGTCCGTGTTTCGATTCCAGGTGCCGAAAAACTTCCCTTTCACGGCACAAGCTTTTAGCTTAATGTGAAAGGTGTATAAGGTTGTATTTGGGTTTATAACAAAACCCAGATAGGTATATCTTTAAAAAAAAACTTTGATTAGATTGAAGATATTGCCTTCAGGCAACAAGTTCGCCAATTGCTCATGATTTTTTATCTGGTCAATAAAGTGTTACTGTTATTACGTTGTGACTTGTGAAAATTTTTGCTCGTTGCTTTGATAAATTAATGATATTAAAAAACATGTTTTTAATTTGTTTTGTCAATGAGTCTGTTTTTGTTGAACGCTCCTAAAAATTATCAACTTTATTGTGTGCGAGTGTTTACACAATATACCTACATACAATACAAACGAATTAAGTATGCAGAGTTTGTACAGATTATATTTTTGAATTTATTCAAATAAGAAGGTTTGTACAGTCTACCTGACACACTTTTAATATCGAGTGAAAATACAAACAGTTTTTTTATATCTTTTTTCTCTCAATTTCGAGGATAATCCAATAAACCATCAATATAAAACATACTTTATTATGCAAATACAGACGTCCTTTTTAAAATAATGATTATAATAGAATGAAATAAAATCGAATTTGTAAATTTATTTTTTGCGAATATGTTCAAAAAAAAAAATCGCATTTTTTGTTTCCTATAGAGCAAACTTCACAATTTGATGATTATTTTGACATGGTTCATTTTTTTTGTGTTTTTTGTAAAATTAATGTGTAGTTTGGGATCGAAAGGGGAAAAATCCAAAAATGCGTTTAGTTTTTAATGGGAATGTTAAAACATTAATTTTGCCAATAAAATCGCATGTTCCAAAACAATCGAATTCATTGAAATTTTTCTGAAAAATAGGAAAGAATTTCGAAGTTTCTTTTAAAACCATTCAATATTCATACAGTATTCTATCAGTTTTTATCTCGTTAATTTACATATTTGTATTGAATTTTTTTTTTTAATGTTTTTGGCTTTAACATTATGCATTGATATTCTTCTTCTTCTTCTTATGGCCTTAAACCCATACTTCCAGCTCACTCAACCATCGTACGGCTGCCTCCGAGGCGTCATGTATTTCTCCCAGTCCCCCGTCAAAGGAATATAGGGGGCACTGCTCCACGATGTGGTCCATGCTCTGGGTTTCCCCGCATGGGCAGGTGGGTGAATCAGCCATCCCCCACTGATGCAGATTTGCTGCCGAGCAGCCGACTCCAGTCCTAAATCTATTGAGCCTGTACCAAGACCTTCTGAGTAGAGAGATATTATGATATTATACTACAATAACATATATCCGATTTCGATCCCAATCTATTAATTTTATGTGTATTTTTGATTACAATTTGTATCATTCCTAGAAGAATTCTTCACATTCAATAGATTGATTGGTCACAAATTGGTGTAAAGAATGAGCTGGAATGGATTGATATTATACATTGATATTATACTACAATAACATATATCCGATTTCGATCCCAATCTATTAATTTTATGTGTATTTTTGATTACAATATGTATCATTCCTAGAAGAATGCTTCACATTCATTAGATTGATTGGTCACAAATGTAAAGGTGTTAATAAGAGCTGGACTGGACAGAGAACTCCTGTTGGATCAAGTCCATCAAAGTACGTAAGGTCTCGGAGAAAAGTAGGTACCATATTTTGCGGTTGGTTTTTACTGGAAAAATAGAGGGACGTCGGGGGACTGGCAGAAGACAGACATCGTGGCTGCGCAATATATGTAATTGGACTGGAACGGACCTCCTGAGAGGGGCATCGAAGACGTAAATGTAGCATAAAAGATTCCCACGAGGCGGTATTGGCCGGCCAGCCCTTCAGGCTGCCCATTAGGGCCCGCCCGTGAGGACAAAAGTTTTGCTTAGAAGAACGGATAAATGGAAGTCCCCCGACTTCTGAGATATCTGGGTATGGGAGGGAGTCTTCAATGTATGGAACGGAGTTGTTACAAACAGCGTAGGACCTAGAAGCCATCGCCAAGAAGTAATCGCCAACGTCGGGGGGGGGGGGGGGGGTTGACAGGGCACTTACAGAAGAAGAGGAAGATGAATCAGTCATGACTTGAATTGAATGATAAATCTTTTACTTATACAGTACCATTTTATGGTTGACAATTATGGCAAAATTATAATAATTCAAACATTAGGTATTATATGTACGAAGATGACCCGATTGTGACTCAGATCTCCCTTTCCAGCAAGTCAATATTGTCGTTAATCCATTTCTCAGCTTTCAAAGTACACATAGTTTTCATACAATGCTCATTAAATAATATCTATATAAGTAATATTAACGATCAATCTTATATTAATCAGTTGTGTGAGAGAAATTTCTTCTTTTGACTAATAACACTCATAAATATCAAGCATAATTAAATGATTGAAAGAATTTCTTTGAGTAGGTATTCTACTTTTATAAATAGTAGAGATGCAACGAATATTAGGCAACTATTCGGTATTCTAAAACATTAATGTTGTTGACCGAAGGTACTTGTTGGAAGTCCATTTCAAGATAATTGAAAAAAAAAAAAACACAACATGTAGTTAACTTCCAAATGACTTTATTAACTTCGCGTACTAGTATTCGGAGACTCTCGACTCTTTTTTATTAATCGCCTGATGATGGAGACGAGAGTCTCCGAATACTAGTACGCGAAGTTAATAAAGTCATTTGGAAGTTAACTACATATGTGTTTTTTTTTCAATTATTCGGTATTCTGCCTATTTGGTAACATTTTTACTATTTGGCCGAATACCGAATATTCAGGCTATTATTCGGTGTTCTGCCGAATAGTTTAAATGTTAAACTGAAAGGAACTAATAGCTTGTAGATTGTTGTTTACTCAGAGTCAGTTGCAAATGCAAAATTATTAATCCTCAAATATCTAATTAATTAATTAAATTTGATATGGAGTGAATCAACATATTATTATTGTTATTATTAAAGTTGGAACATAAAAAATTCTAGAAAATGTACCGCGCTGCAAGTCTAGTAAATATTAAGTCTATGATGTACCTACACAAAGATGCGTGGTCGGGAGTGCCGCACGCTCTCACCATTGTTTTACAGAATATGCGGTTATTCGGCACATGATCTTGCATAATATTCGGTATTCTGCAAATATGCTATTCGTTGCATCTCTAATAAAAAGCATATTTTTGTAACACAATATGTTCAGTAGCTCAGATGACAAATGGCTAAGGTCTTTTACATCTTGATGTTCATGAACGGCAAACAGAGGAGCATGGGAAAACTACCAATGCAGTGGAGGAATAATATCCCTCGACTCTGTTAACTGGTTGCATACGGTTAGCTAGGATAAAAATGGATCGATCGAAAATGAAATTATTTATCGTGACGAAACCCAGATAAAACCAATCAAACAGATCTCCAGTACTGTACAAAACGCACAGCAGGAGATTCGTCAAAAATATCCTCCATAGTGCATGTGACAGGGCACAATGGACACCCAACAAGTTTCTTGCCATTTGCCATCATTAAGTCACTCTCATTACATGTATTCCGCATCAGCGGGATATGAAGATATGAAACTATATTGGTCGCATTGCCAACTTTTTCTTTGAATTTCCAATCTATTATATTAAAGGGTGTTGTGGGAAACCTATTCCTTACCAGAGTCTCCACTGAGACTCTATATTATTCTACTCATCATTATGTACCATTCAGGTTTCCCATCAGAAGTTTAAATGCTTAGTGACAATTTCTATTCAAATTTAATTATACTATCTTGTTCATGTTAAATACACAAACATAGTATAATAGGTGAGTATACATTCAATATACTCGTAGTAATAATATGTTGTACTTAGAGAAGAACAAGCTGAAACTCTATACTCGTAAAATTGAAATCCACACTCTAGTGTTGGGATTTTCCTGGGTTTGTTTTGAACTAAAAACTCAATAGACAGGTTGTACTGAAAAGAGAGATATAATATTATTAGTTGTATAACTTAATAATAATATTAATTGTAAACATATTTGATATCAATAAAACACTGTTTACTTTTCACTTTTGATTTATTAATACTCAAGCGCTTTCGTCAAGTTAGTTTGACATTTTCAAGAGAACTAATTACAAGAAAAAAAAATTCTTAAAGTCACGTAAGATGTGCCGTTTTGTGAAAAAACCACCGCTAGGGTCCGTTCAAGAATCATAACACCTCCTGAAAAATTGGATCTTCAACCTCGCCCTGAACATGAAATAAGGAAAGACAGAGGAAAAATAAAATAATCTGAACAAGGTCTCATATATTGAACAGTTTAAGGCTTGTAAGATTATAAATATCCGTTACTTGTTCAGTTATGAAAGCTGCGAGATTTGTTCCTTGAGTAAAGACAACTGGGATAGTGCTCAATGGAAAATCTTTCTATTCTTGAACATATATAAATAAATACTTTATTCAATCAATATCAATGTACAAACGTTGAGACAATATATCACAAATAGGCCACAATTAAGTTGCAGCAGCCTCACTAGGTTGCCCTGTATCGAGGCGTGCTGTATAATAATATGTAAAGTCATTCAGATGATGGGAGAGTTTCGGTTGGGGGCTGAGTAGAGAAGAAGCACTATGGATGCTGCATATTTCATCGTGTGAAAATTGAAACAATATTTTTAGTTTGATTTGTTTAATATATTTTCAGATATATTATCATTTACTTGTTTATTAACATACGCGGCACAGGTCTATTACATTTATTGAATCTATATGGCGTTCTCTTCTCTCTGCCTACCCTACTTGAGATACGGCACGAGGAAATAGTAATTATATTACGTGAGTATTTTGAAAGTTGATTTGGAATGGCTAAAGGCTTTAGAAGCAGCAAAAATCCGTGCAGGAAGTATGTATAGGTATCTAAATATAATGGACTACCGCCGACTCAACTAGAAAACAAACAAAGTAAATGTATAAAACATTTCTCTATGTAGTCGGACAAATAATAGAAAATAGCTTTTTTTGTATAAAATTCTACAAGTACAATGTACATAGAATAAGGATAAATATTTTCACTGAGGTGAATCAAATTGAGATCGGATTTCTCATTTCAAATACTTGTATTTTAGTGACATCTGTCATATTTTTAGTTCAAAGAATTATAATAATTCATTATGCAAAACATGACAAAAGTTAGGTATACACAATAGAAATACGAAGTTTATAGGAACATTTTTTTTTATCCTTCAAAATATCTTGTACAATATAGACATTGAAATAAATAAGTACAGCAATTTTAAAAGTTTTTTTCTGACAGATCATACTCCTTTCTCATTATTTAACTGTCACAAAACTACCTTTAATATTTTTCATAAATTCAATGGAAAAATAAGAATACTTTGCTTCATATTATTATTTTAAATATATTTTATTTATGAAGTTCATACCAGTGAGAATTTACACAATAATATTTTAGTTTGACATATTTATAGGAATTGTCTCACATACATTTATTTTACATGTATGACTATTTTTGATTCGACACATTATTTGTAATTTTTTTATGTTGTTGTTCTCTATTTTTGATTTGATTGCTAACATTTTAAAGGCTAACGCTGTGAATATATGTAAATAAAAATAAAATAAATAAATAAATAAAAAATAAGTTACGATTAGATTATAATTGAAATATAACTGCCGAATAAAATAAATCGTAAATTTCTTCCATCGTAGTTACATGGAAGAAATCACTTGATAGTGATAATTTCGCCACTGCTTATCGTCCTAGTATTTTAAATTTTGTTTTGTTAACACTGTTATATAATGATGATAAACAAAAAGAATAAATAAATAAATAAAAACGGATTTTTGTACGGGGTAAAGATTCACATAGATCTAAAAAGATCATGCATAGAAAATTCACACAGATCGAGCTAGTCCCAAACTCAGATTGAATCTTGTATTATGGGTACTAACACGACGATACACATGATATACAATGTACTTAGTACATGTAACACCCAGACCTAGGACAATTTGAAAAAGGAAATAACATTATTCTTATTTACATAAACTGAGCAGAATAAATTAGGATGGATGCTGAATAACAAAAATCTTAAGCAGGATAAATCATGCAAGAATTTCTATTAACAAAAAATCAAAAATAGACCGAACACGAGCTGATAAAATACAGCCGAAATCCAAAGACAGCAAGAACTACATTCACACCAGAAATAAATTTCACTAGGTATTAATTATGGTATTATATTTATAATGAGTTACAATCCATTGGATTGGTCTGCAACGAGTTTGGACTTTCTTCTCCACTCCTCCCTATTCTCAGCCAGTCTCTTCAACTCCACGTATGAGCCACAGCTCATGTCCCTTTTCAGTTGGTCCATAGGCGTCTCTCGGTCGGCCTCTGCCATTTATGCCTTCGGTCCTACCCTCTGCAATTGCGATGAGCAGTCCTGGGTGCCTGATGTTGTGGCCAATCCAGTTAGCTCATTTTTGGCAGATTCTTTTGAGGAGTTGCCTTTTTTCGCCAGCCCTGGTTAACACTTCTTCGTTTTCGACGTGTTCCGACCAATGAATCTTCAGCATGCGTCTATAGCACCACATTTCAAATGCCGCTAACCGTCCGCTTTCACTCTTGCTGATGGTCCACGTCTCGCACCCATATAGTAATAAACACTTGTAAAAATATGAACAATACTATCAGTTACAGAAATGTAAAGGTCGATATTTCTTCAAATATCAAGCCTCTTGCAAGAAATAATATGTTTATTAGATTTTTAAAAAAGAAAGTAAGTGTCGTAATTTGGTCACCCTGTGTATGTACTTTCCTAAAAAATGGCAAAAATAGGAGGATATTATTTAAAAGCTGGCAACATTTGAACATTTTTGACAGTTCCATTAAAATTTTATTATAATACTACTACTACTACTACTACTATACCATCACGGCATATCCCACAAGTGGGGTAGCCAGCAGATCAGCTGCATGTAAGAAACATGCAAACTGTCCTCTTCGTGCCAATATAAAATTAAGACATTCAGGATGGGTGGCAAACCTCATCGCTGAATTTAAGATGTAAAATGTCTTAATTTTTTCGAACACCTGCCTTTTACAGGACACTCGAAAACTTACGTTGAAGAGTGGGAGACCGATTCTTTACCGGGTGCTCCACGGGATAAAATATTTGTCAGAAGTGGGATTTATTATAATATACCTACCTAATTGTGTATTGTTGACACATTCGAGTTATTACGTTTAATTTTTATGACTTCCAATGAACAACAACTTACCAATAATCCTTACTTTTTGTTTCGCAGTGAAAAAATAAGAATTTTATTCGTACCTACTTCAAATAAAAATGCTTATTCCAAGCACGTTTTGCGAGAAAAAAATCAAAAGCGATCCATCATTTTAAGGGTACGGAAGTGCTTGTATGACCTTCCATTTACAGGAAAATCTTAATGAAATAGTTTTTATACTTATCCATAAAATAATGTGCCAAAAATGGGCTCTCCAACCAGATTTTTCAAACTTTTTTTCATAAAATCCTAAAATTTTACGCATGAAACAATCATATTATACCTAAGGCTTAGAAAAGATTTGACTGAAAATGTTTGGCTGTGTTCTAGACGCGTATTTTGAAAGTATACATTGCCATTACGCACAGGTTGGGACTCCTCGCGTATAGTTTCAAGTAGTCATAAGCATAAATATTTTTAGAAACTATACATGGTTATTACGTTCTTATCTTGTATATTTTCCAATAACGTTCACTAAAATTAGTGCGAAAAACATACTGCACAAGTTTCCATTGCGGAATAATCGTGAACATTTTCTAATCGCTACACAAGACAACGTTCTTAGAATCTATACGCGACAAGTTTCCAGGTAGCCATTTTGATTTGTTGCATTCTCTTTTTTTCAAATATGATTGTTTTTATTATTTTTTACGTCTTGTTTTTACTATTTTTATTTTATTGCTTTTATTACCTGTATTTTTGTTATTTTGGATTTACTTGTTGTTGTTATAATTTCTTAAATTTGTCAACATGTAAAAGCGAAAATTGAAAATGGACTTAATTAAATAAATAAATATTTTTATTATTATTCGACTGGCATCTTTTTACAGTAGCACTTAAGTACTTAAACATTTGCGTTTCTTTTATATAATAAAAATATTTTTGTCCTTTGTTTTGTTTTATAATAAAAATATTTATAAAATATAATAAAAAATATTTAAGTATATTATAAAAATATTTTTTATAATAAAAATGTTTTTGTTGATTACTTCTTCTTCTCAAAGTGCCATGTCAGGTCCCCCCGACGTCGGCTATCACCCTGGCGTAGGCCTCTCTGTCCTGTGCCAGCCGGAACAACTCCTCCACCCTCCGAACTCCGGTCCACTCTCGGATGTTTCTCAGCCAGGACATCTGCCGCCTTCCCACACCACGACTACCCTCAATTTTTCCTTTCAAAATGAGTTGGAGCAAACTATATTTCTCATTTCGAAGTACGTGTCCCAAATATGCCATCTTCCTCATCTTTATGTTGGATAACAACTCTCTATCTGTTCTAGCCCTCCGCAACACCTCATTATTGGTAACCAAATCAGTCCATGGGATGCGCAACATTCTGCGATGAAGCCACATCTCAAATGCCTCTATTCGGTTCATTGTGTTCGCTTTGAGGGTCCAAGTCTCTACTCCGTACAGCAAAATGGACCAAATGTAACACTTGACCATTCTCTGTCGTAGTTTTAGATTAATGTTATCGTTACTGAAGAAAGGTCGCATATTATTGAATGCAGCTCTCGCAATCTCTATTCTGCATTTCACCTCTTTTTCGGGGTCTATGTGTTCTGTTATCACACTACCGAGGTACTTGAAGCTGTGTACATGCTCTATTGGTTTTCCATTAAGCTGTAGCATGGCATCATTATGTGGTTGTCGGCTGAAAACCATGAACTTTGTTTTGGCTATGTTAATATTAAGGCCCATCTCATCGCCCACCGCACTGATACGACTCAGTAACTCCTGAAGTCCTTGTAGACTGTCAGCCAGTATCACTGTATCATCTGCGTATCTGATATTATTTACGCAGACACCATTCACCTTTACACCCACATCGGTATCAGCCAGAGCCAGTTTAAATATCTTGTCAGAATACAAATTAAATAGCAGAGGCGACAATATACACCCCTGTCGAACTCCTCTCTCAATTGACACCTTAGATGTTTTATTCTGACCCACACGCACCACAGCCCTTTGTTGCCAGTAAAGATTTTTAATGAAGTTGAGATCTTTGTCGTTAAGGCCACAGTCTTGAAGTATCCGTAAAAGTTCAACATGTCTAACTCGATCGAATGCCTTTTCGTAGTCTATGAAACATGCATATACATCCTTTCGTTGGTCACGACATTTCTGCAACAATATGTTTATTGCAAATAGCGCCTCACGGGTTCCGAAGGAGTTTCTGAAGCCAAATTGAGCATCATCCAAATCTTGCTCACACTTATTTCTTATTCTTGCGTGAATGATCTTCAACAATAATTTGAGCATGTGGCTCATGAGGCTTATAAGGCGGTAGTCACTACATTTTTTGGGGTGATTCTTTTTTGGCAGTGTGATGAATACTGATTCCAGCCAGTCGTTGGGGATAACCCCAGTGTCATATATTAAATTAATTAGTGATAAAATTTTGTCAATGTTGGGTTCCTGGATCAGTTTGATTAATTCTACGGGAATTTCATCTGGGCCATTTGCCTTTCTTGTTTTAGATGTTGATATTGCGTGCAAAAGTTCTGATTTTAGAATAGTTGGGCTTTCACTTGTGGATGAGACTGTGATGTTATCTCTATTATCTTTGAAAAGTGTACCAACGTATGATTCCCATTTACTTAAAACCTCAGCCTCTTCCAGAATTAATTCGTCATTATCATTACATAGACGCGTTGGCTTTTGTTTTCTTGTTAAGCCCGTTAATTCTTTAAATTTTTTGTGGACATTAAAAGTATCATGTCTCATGTTGAGTTGTTCCAGTTCGTTGCACTGCTTCCTCATCCATTCCTCCTTTGCAACTCTTATTTCTCTTTTTATACGTCTATGAATAGCCTTGTATTGGGTGTCATTATTCTTTACTTGTCTGCGCTGGTCCATTAGTTGGAGAATATGATCGGTCATCCAAGCTTGTTTCTTTGGAAGCTTATCGGGTTTTAAGTGATTTTCGCATATCTCCGTAAAAATTTGTCTAATTTCATTCCACTGCTCATTTAAAGAGCTTGCATTTTCTGACACCTCAACACCACTGAGCTTCACATTCAAGTCATTCCGAACTTTGGTTTCAATGTCTGAGTGGCTGAGCTTTGTAAGGTCAACTTTCACATTTTGTTTCGCCTTTTTTACAATCTTCAATTTCAACAAGATATTTGCGACTACTGGATTATGATCCGAGCCTATGTCTGCTCCTGGGTACGTTGTTACACGCCTGACAGAATTTTTAAATCTATTATTAATAAGAATGTAGTCAATTTGATTTCTAATCGGTGTCGGTTGGTTCGGATTATCCTGGGGAGATTTCCAGGTATACAATCTTCTTTTTGGTAATTTAAACCATGTATTGGTAATAATCATATTGTTATTTTGGCAGAATTCTACTAACTTATCACCTCTCTCATTTCCAACACCCAGGCCATAGTTGCCAACAATATCACCTCTGCAACCTTCTCCAACTTTAGCATTAAAATCTCCAATAATCAGGGTGATTTCAGTTTTCTTAATTGACTTTAGCACGTTATTGACATCGTGGTAGAAACTTTCAACTTCATTGTCGTATCTTCGTTCGGCTGTAGGCGCATACACCTGTACAATATTTATGTTAAAGGGTTGACCACTAAGCTGTAACAGCATGATACGGTTTGAAACTGGCACAAAATTATTGACAAATTGCTGTAGTTCTTTTTTTATGAATATCCCAACGCCATTTGGACGTTGTTTGTCTTGCTGGTCACTGCCTGAATAGTAAATGGTACCTTTTTCGTAATATTCAATGCCCGATCCTAACCAGCGCATTTCACTGATTCCCATGATATCCACGCACAATCTGGTTGTTTCCTGTATGAAATTGTCAGCCTTTCCCGCTGCATAGAGACTTCTCACATTCCATGTTCCAATCTTGAGGTTGGACTTCACTATATTGAGCCGGGAGATTCTTCGCACCCCTGGCCCATTTAAGGGCCGCCCGGGACTCGGGGCCGTGTTTAGGTTTCTCGCCATAGTGATTTCCTGGGAAGTTAAACCGGAGTGGTTTCCCGTTGCCTTCTCCGGTGGACTTTTCTGTCGGGGTTACCTACCCTTAGCTGGTGGGTTCCAGTTTTGTGGCGCTGGAGATTCGCCATTCATCCTCTCCCTATCTGCTATGGCTGATGTTAATGCCAGTGGCCACATTGCCCAGGGCTCGCGGGGCCTTAGAGACCACTCGTGGACGCTAGGGAGTAGGACTATTGGTAGTGTTGCTGATGGAATGCAACTGTGGCATTACACGGCATTTTTTAGGCATACATTTTCCAGCAAAATATGCACCACCGTGACCCTACCAAAATTTGAGCCCCATTTGTTGATTACTAATCGCTCTATATTTTTTTTTTACAAAATGACATTATCTATCTTTCTGAGCTTGAATACTTGGTACAAGTTTACATTCTAAATCTATAAAATGTCAAAACATGTTATTTCTAGCCTTGTATAGTTTCTTAATGAATTCGCTGAATCTGCGTCAGAAAGTATACACGACAATAACGCAGAAATCGTGTATATTTTCTGAGACTTTTTTTCGTTTCACAATTTGAAAACATACCTTGCAAATACACTATGAATGCGTACTGGCATTGTATACTTTCAAAATACGCGTTCTAGACGGGACTTGAACTCGCAATCCATCTTTTTTATGAGGTGTGTTTTGTCCAGTGGGCCACATGCAGTTTTTTTTATTACATAAAATTCTAAATTAGTATGAAAGAAACACATCCACAATTTATATTAATTTTTCTTGCACTATTTTCTTAGATATTAGCTTTAAAAATTGGATTTTCTCGGAGTGATCAAAAACGATATGGCAGCGCTGTGACGTCACGGGGTCCAGTGAATCATAATAACTTTCGCACCACAGATTATTATTTCATAAACACACGGGACTCCGTGACGTCATCAGCTGTCAAAAGTCATTTAGCGTGTTTTGCCAAACGTCAAAACTTTAGGATTTTAATTTTGGAAATTCTCCATAATTTAAATATTAAAAAAAAAATTAACTGTCATATTTGTGTATTTCGACCTCAAATTTTACAATTCGATCATTTTTATTAAATACCCCCACGACTGCAAGTTGCCCATGAAGCTACCAGGAGGCATGCTGAAGGCTTTAAATTCTCTATTATTAGGAATAATAACAGTTTCATCTCGTAGGTATCCATTGTTCTAGCAAACCTAAGCATGATATTCTCATGTTGGATACAATTAATAAAATGTAAGTAGCGTAAAGCGACCATCTTAGGGCCGCGATACCCAAAACATTAACCAAGCAGTTACATAACTTGTTGTCAAGAGTTAACCATAAGTTAACTCAAGAAATGGTGATATCCAATGTCTGTTACGGAGATAACAAGTGGTTATTTATAACCACCCGATTTTCATGAGTCAACTGTCGAATCCACGAGTTAACTTTGAGAATAAATATTTTTTTCGTCTGTAGATGGTGCTACATGTCATCAATTTGACAGTTACATAGTTTGTCATTTTGGTTTGAGAATTTTGTGTTATAATAATAGAATATATTGATCAAAACTGGATAATTATCTTCATAATAATGTTGATACATCATCCGATGAACAATATTATTGATGCTTTCAAAACACTCGTCAACATTAGCAACACGTTAAAATTGAAAATGGCGGCTCCAAACAACCAGTGAAGTGTCAAATAACTTCCCTAGTGTTGCCACTCGTACGACAAAAGAGCGTAAAAATTAAATTTCAACCGATTTTTACTAAGATATTGCCATATGTGAATACTGTTCACATCACTACAGAAAGTTAACCTCTGGAGTAACCATTGTAAATTATTTTTATGATATCACCAAACGCCGAACATGAACAAGTTAACTCATACCAGTTGATTACTTAACCACTGGTTAACTTCTATTTGGATATCGCGGCCCTGAATCTACTTACTTAAAAATATTTCACTCTGGAGAAATTTAATATTATCATTCTTGCGGTTTAATCACTGCTACATTAACTCTGGATCTAAACCTATAGATGTTTCTCAAGTGTATGTATGTATACTTAAACTGTCTGTCTTAGTAGATATGAGAGTTGCGTGATGTTATTTTTGCGGTTTTTGGTTATTGCAATTAACCATTGTAAGAGGTTGATATCATGTCAATTTTATACACGAAACTTTTATAATAAGGCTTTGAAAAGACATCGTCACCTTCTAAAGAATGATGTTGGAGATCTTGTGGTATAAAAAAATAGAAAAAAGTCATTGGCTACAGAAAGTTCGTCTGTATCCCATGATCTTGAATGAAGTGTTGGAGCACGAATAATGATAAACTCTCAACATACATATATTATATACTCTATAAAGGCATCTACCAGCTTCTCCCACTGATATTGAAGGGGGAAATTGAGGGATGCCGAGGACCCGGTAGGAGACAGATGCCCTGGCTGCGAAACATAAGGGAGTGGACCGGCATCCGAAGTGTGGAAGAGCTGCTCCGAGTAGCACAGGACAGGGACAAGTTTGCCGAGGTGATCCCCAACGCTGGGAGGACCCGACAAGGCACTTGAAGAAGAATAAGGCATCTCTAAAAAAGCTTTTAGACTGACTACATTGTAATTAACGTGAAGATCGGTCTCTTTTTATGAAACCAATCAGATAATCTCAATCGAAGAACTTTGTTCATAAAAACAATGACAATGACAATTAATAGAATATAAGTTTGTGCAAAAACTAATCGGAAGAAAACAAGAAAGGCTTCTGTCCAACGGCTAAAAAACTGATTTGATATTGATTTAAGTGCTTACTTTCGGTGATCATGGACAGCGTTTAACCACTGTCGCGATATAAAGTTTATCAATCGAGAAATGTACAATCTAAAAAGAGTAATTATTTCCATTTTTGATCTTTTATATCAGATGTCATTTGTAAATAAGGAAATTCATAATAAACGAGGTCATGATCCTGTTGGATCCTCGGTAAAAAATAGGTCTTCTACCCTTTTCTGTTTCGAGTGTCCTGTAAGAGGCAGCAATCTTCAGTTCAGCGATGTGATATGCCACCTACCCTGAATGTCTACTTTTATTGGCAAGATGACGACAACTTGCGTGTTTTTTACATGCAGTTGGTCTGCTGGCTACCTCATATGTCATCACATGATTTTGGATGATTTTATTTTTGACGCCGTTTAACAGTCCCTAGACCGTCTCAAGGGCGCCAGTGAAGAGTTCAGTTTTTAATTTGCTTCTGAAGCTGGTGACAGTCTGACTATCTCTCAGTGGCACCGGTAGGCGATTCCACATAACCGGTCCAACAACACCAAAGGCCCTCTCATAGATGTTAGACTTACCGGCTCTATTGGGCTCAGAAAGTCTATTCACGGCCAGTTCCGAAGAGCGCAGAAGTCTTTTAGTGATCGAGTCAAGGGGACAAAGCTCTATGAGGGAGGTACGATGGTGCCATTTTGTTTAAAGCCTTGTAGACCAAAAGGCATACCTTGAATATCACACTTTCCTCCACCCTCAGCCAGTGTAGTCGTTCTAGGAGGGGAGTGATGTGGCATCTTTTGCCCTCACGGTAGATGAGCCGCGCAGCACTGTTGAATGCCAGCTGCAAACGACTGAGAAGGCTATTCGAGGTAGTCCAGCATAAACGACTTTGCAATAGTCCAATCTTGAGACAACAAATGCTGTCATCAGATCCCTAATGGCACTTTTGGGTAGAAACCTAGAGACGTGATTCAGTATGAACGAATAAACAAACCTATGAAAAAATATATAGAGTTACTTTTATTTCTTTGGCAAGAATATTAACTGTAGCCATGAAGTAGGAACTTGTTAAAAAATAAATTTCTTTTAAAAATATGATAAGTAGTTTCTGACATAGAGATAATTTACTTTATGAATCGTGCAATTATAGTTTAATTTCAAAACTAATTTCTTAAAAGTTTTCAAAAAGTTATAATATCAAGAATTAAGTAGTAAGGAATATTACGAAGACTTTTTCGATTTTGTTTATGACCCGTGAAAAATTATTTTTTCATAATTATTTAATCACCACATAAATATTTAATTCCGTTTAATATGTTTGAATGTGTTTTATTTACACTGTAATTAAACATTGCCCTTTAATTATGGATATTTGGGTCAAAGTGGTGTCATTATTTTAATTATAGAAATTTAAGCATTTCCTTTGACCTTCCATATTTCTATAATTTTTTTACTTATTTATTCAAATATACCTACACGGCAATAAGCCTTTTATATGTTTACAAAATATACAAAACATACAAAGACACAACAATAAAAAGTAGTTATTCACAGAAAAATAAATCAACGATTGTTCTTATTGTTTTCTATTTAAAAGTTTCGTATAACAGATTTAAATCTGCTCGTGAATGATACTAGCGTATCGAAACCGGTCGCAGACCTATATAAAAAAATCATAAGTGATAATTTAAATACATAGTGAATAAAATTCATTATCTAATCCCGTTTTGATTTCAATTTAAAAAAGTGAATACCACCTATGCTAAAATGTCAAAATATTGAACATTGACCTGATATTTCAAACTCAAGGAATCATAATCAAATCATCGATTCAATAAAATTATTATTTTTTCAAAATACAGTAATGTAACCAAATGTTGATTTTATTTTAATACTACATTAGGTATTTGTTTTAAATGTATTTTTACTAGAGATTGTTTGAAATATATTTATTAAGACATCATCTTTACACGCCTTGTATGAATAAATTCCACAAGTAGTTCAAAGAACACTTTAATACTATTATCATTGTCTCTTCTCAGAAACACAAGGCGGTAACGAGCCTCCTCCTTTTAAGCCAGTTAAGTTACCTATTGTCATATTCCTAGTATTCCCGAATATTTAGTTGCCATACGAACGAGTGGAATAATATCAAACTAGCTTTTGTTTCCAAATATTTATCATTATATTGATATAAATTATATTGATATGAATCCCGTGGAGCACCCGGTAAAGAATTGGTCTCCCACTCTTCTGCTTAAGTTTTCGAGTGTCCTGTAAAAGGCAGGTGTTCGAAAAAATTGAGACATTTTACATCTTCAATTCAGCGATGAGGTTTGCCACCCATCCTGAATGTCTTGATTTTATATTGGCACGGAGAGGACAGTCTGCATGTTTCTTACATGCAGCTGATCTGCTGGCTACCCCACTTGTGGGATGTGCCGTGATGGTAAAAAAAAAAAATATTGATATACTTATCTATCCATACCAACAAAAGGGTTAGTTTAAGTACGGAACTGTTTTTAAATTTGTTAAAATAAAGCTCTTATATTCGGTATTTGCCCTTGCTGTAGTCCTGCAATACTGATAATTTATGCTCTCGAAGGATCGTAAAACGGCGCCAAACAATGCATCCATTACCATCGTATGTTTTTTTAGATGATTTTGTAGTCACGAGCGACCTTAATCTTTCCTTCTTATTTTGCCTTATCAGGTCTCCCCAACAATAATAATCACTTCTGCAAACGCCTCCCTATCCTGCATCAGTCGAAAGAGTGTCTCCACACCATCCACTCTAGTCCACTGTCTTAAATTGGAAAGCCACGAGATCTTTCTTATGCCGGGACTACGTAAAGATTTCTACTTTACTTTTATTATGGGAACTAAAGCTCTTGAAAGCCAGCCTGCGATTAATAAAGCTACATGGAAATATTTTTAATCTAGCTTGTAGCTTCATGTTGATGTATTTTAATTATTTGAAAATTGATATTCATGCCCTTTAGGAGATAAATGCTAATGAGGGCTATCAGTCTACAAATCAGGATCTGAAGGCATGGAGATCTCTTGTTTCAGAAGCTGGAATTCTCTCAAGGACTGTTCGGCCATTGAAATAAGTACGTAAATAATATTGCTATCTAAAAAAACAGACACCAAAAGACATTTTATTTAAGTTAACACATTCTAGGCTAAATTTATGTATCTTATTACGATAAGTATAAAATATAATAAGTAGATATTATGTATATTGTATACCTACATAATTTACTTTCCTCCTTTGAACTAACACCTATAAATAACTTCATTTTAATTCAGTGCTTTCATAATACCGACCTTTTTTATTATATCGCATGCAAGGGAACAAAAAGCAAAGCTTTTCATATATATACTACTATTATTATTATCTTTCTTTGTAGCCAAAATTGTTTTCCCCAATGTTTGAGAATTTAATACAGGAAGAAGAAGAATACATTTCATAACCCAACACTGAATAAGTTGATTAAAATTGTGAATACTTTCTGTGAAGATAGATAGATATTAATAATGTTATTTATAAAAATATGAACAGATTATCTTCATTGCATAAAAAAGTCTGAACTAAATTGCAAAATTGGGTTGGTTGGAATAGGTCGTGCCTTTTCTATAAACTCTCTAACTTGAATGTATAACTTCTATGCAATTGTTTGAAATCAATGTACAGCAAGGAATGAATAAATAAATTTATAAGATTATTTATTTATTTATTTATAATGACATATACGGCACAAGGCCATTAAACATTTATACAAAAAATCACAAATAATAGTTCGATGCAATACGTACAACAATCCTTTCAAACGTCGTCACGTGATTATGACATGCTTAAAATCAATCGTTAATTACATCTCCTTTTTTTAAATCTATTTTTCATACCACCACGTCGTGTCCCACAAATAGGGTAGCTAGCAGACTAGCCGCATTAAATAAACATCCACACTATCCTCACCATGCCAAAAAAATTAAGATGTATGGCAAGCCTCAGCGTTAATTAATAATATAATTGTCAAATTCAAAACATTTTGGTTTTATAATACTAGTACTACTACACCATCACGGCATATCCCACAAGTGGGGTGGCCAGCAGAATAACTGCATGAAATAAACATGCAGGCCGTCGTCTCTGTGCTAATAAAGATATAAGACATTCAGGATGGATGGTAAACCTCGTCGCTGAATTTTTGATGTAAAATGTTTTATAATATCAGTTTATTAACTAAAATCTATACATGCAATCTGTCTATACCGTCACGGCATTTTCCAAAAATAGATTAGCTAACTGCGTGTTTTTAACATCAAGATCATCCTCTTTATTGTTTAAAAAATACGATATTGTGGACAAATTAAATAAAAGCCAGCACTTAATAGTATAATAATTAACTTGGCAAAAGCAGATCGATATTACAACATTGAAATTGAGAAAACAGAAAAACTCTTTTCATAAATTAACTTTTTAAAACTGATTTAATCGAGGATGGAGGCGAATGTTTATTGAATCGATTTAACAATAATTGTGTAGCTAGCAAAAAAAAATAAAAACACCTCTGTATAAGTAAATATTTGTGAAAAATGGGTAAATGTGCCTTTGTATGTAGGTACACTTGTCAAATAATGTCTTTTCGTAACCAAATCAGAAAAATATGTAAAGTTGGCAAAAATTAAAGGTTAATAATTGAAACTCTAACAACCCAGGTAAAGTGTTTCAAAACTTGAAGATGAAAGATTTAACTTAAAAATAATTGTGTAGCTAGCGAAAATACAAACATCTCTGTATAAGTAAATACCTATTTGTGAAAAATGGGTAAATGTGCCTTTGAATGTAGGTACACTTCTCAAATAATGTCTTTTCGTAACCAAATTAGAAAAATATGTAGAGTTGACAAAAATTAAAGGTTAATAGAAACACTAACAGCCCAGGTAAAGTGTTTCAAAAGTTGAAGATGAAAGATTCAAGATTAATATTCCCACAAACATTTATATAAAGTTAAAATTGGTATGTATGGTTATATTATCAAATACGAGTGTACCTGTTTTCTAATTTACGTTTTGAGGCTGTGATTCAAGCTCTGTGCTTTGATAATTATGTGAATATACGCGTTAGAATTACTGAAAAAATACATCATCTAAATATTACGACCCAGTAACCTACCACACTTACAAAAGCTTAATCATTTTTGAAAAAGCTCGTAATTCTTTTGGTAACTGTCGCTTTATCAGGCCTGCGTACGTCTTGCTTCATAATATTATCTAAGCTTAGGTAGACAGATACTTAAAAGCCGTTTTTGCTGAAGTATTTTTTATGTAAAATAATAACTTTTAAAGAACTTTGTTCAACGTTATTTTATGATCGAAACCACTGACACGAACTACTATTTACATCGTTCTATGAAAATCCGTGTTTTTTTTTCGAACAGTAAGTTCAAAAATAATAATAATAATAAGAGTCTGTCAAACAATCTCAGAAAACTGGGAGTAGATGACAGGCTCAAATACAGCATGCAGAAGGCCGTACTTCTATCGTCCACCAGGATAGTAAGAAGGTTTTTGTCCCTGTAGCTCTGTAAGTGATCTCCCATGATTGTACTATTTCATAGAACATCATGGAAGAATCAACTCGAATAATGTTGGGGTTCTACATTTTGAATATACATAAATTTATTTTAATATTTTATGGTTTTTGTTATTTAATGTTATATTTAAATTTCATTGTTAATCTTATATTGTGTTCAAAATGTAGATTCAAATATTGTTTTGTTAAATAAATGAGATATGTGATAATAATAATAATAAACTTTATTGTGCAGAATAAATGATAACAGGAATTATATACAACATGCATGAAAAAATCTGTACAACGGGCAAGTTTATCGAATATAGTTTATAGTTTAAAAATAGTTCTACGAAAACGACACAAAATAGTTGCATTGCTGACTCTCGTATAGTTATTTAAATTTTAACTTTTATCCAAGAGAAAGATTTTGCTTGGTCATTAATATACCTAATTTGTTTTTCCGTTATTTTATTTCTTGGGCTTTGAAAACCCCGGTATAGAAATGGTCTTCTACGCTCTCACTGATTTCGAATGTCTTGTGAATGGTAGGTTTACATTCGTAAAATATAATTCATACGTTTTTTTTTATTTATTTCATAACAATCATTTAAAACGGGTGAGACTCGAGCAGTATTTATCTTGACTAGTTTAAATTTCTTGCAATAATATAATTATAAAACCTTACAATCTTTTATGAATTCATGTTTCTCAATATTAAATACATCGCACCAACGAACCTGATTTTGTCCTGAATTAGTAATTTTATTTTTGAAAACTTTTTAAAGATATAAAAACAGATAATCCCGTTAATAATGTTAATTGCAAAGTTGTTAATCTCAGCCATAGATTAAAATTGAAAATAAGCTCAAACGAGATTAAATAAATTTAGTGATTTTGGGTAAATGGAATTATTAATAAATAATCGTAATTTAAAAACACAAACATATTTATTTTGTTATAATGTTTCAGCAATAAAATTAATGTCACATGTGATGATAATTCGATTATTTCATATTGTATGTTAAATTTTAAATTTAAGCTTTTTGCAAAATAAAATTAAATGTTATGATACAGAGAAATTCGCCAAATAGCTAGTGGACATACTGGATTCAATAAATATACATTAAATCTTTTTCGTAACAAACAATAAATTTTCATAGCATAAATTCCTCCTGATCTTCTACCAGATTTTTCAAATCTAGTATGTGCTACAGCGCTTGTCTTCCATCACCTATGTAGGCTCTTGTTCGGCCTCTACAATTCCTGCCTTCGGTCATCCTGGGTGCCTGATGTTGTGGTCAGTGTATTTTGCCGTTGTTGGCCTATATTTTTAAAGATTTACCTTTTTTTTGCAAACCCAGTTCAACAGCTAGTTGTTTTCGATTTGTAGCACCACATCTTAAAGGCAGCTTAATGTTCATTTTCACTCTTGCCGATGATCCACGTCTCACAAGCATATAGAAGAACACTACAGGCAAGTTTTAAATCAAGATATACACAAACCATCATGTTACTTCCCTCGCGGAGTAGGCAGAAAGGATCGAGCGCCACTTCTTAGTATCCTAACCTTTTGCTTCCGTCACTGTCATACAAATTCCTCATGCATGCTCCTCTGTTCCGTTATGATCACCTATTCAGTGTGATCAACACGTGACTGTCTTTTGGAATCTGGTTTTTATGATCGTGCCATTCGATATATCAAACTTATGAGATTCCTCACAATTAATTTAATTCAATACTTAAAAATGTAAAAATCCGTGGACGACGTCCACCAATTCCACCATTCTCATTGTCACGATGTAAGGTCCACGAATCGAGAAACGCTTTATGCAAACCATAAAAGCAACCATCTTTTTGGGATGTCATATTTCAGAGCCAATTTGTAAGCATTGGGACGCCTTTCTCACTTCTTTCGATTACATTTTGGACAATGTTACATTGTGTAAATATAAGTAATTCTCGAATCAAGATATCTGATTGTTTATGTCATCTGCACCCAAATCCGGTTAAACAATTAAAAAATTGTAAATATTCTAAACAAAGTAAAAAGTATCAGGGCCGTTGACTTAGTTAGTTAACTCTATCTCCACAAATGAAGCGTCACGCACGCACTCTTATAAGTAATTTTTCAAGAGGCTTTATAACATTATGTGTACATAGAATTATTATAGACTATAGAGGATGCTTTGCAATTATGTCACGTCCATACAGGGGTTGATGATGGTCATACTTTAGTGTTATGTATCCCAAATGACCGCTGGTATTGTCATATTTATAGGGGTGTTAACCTCGTCATCAATCATGTTAAGCATTAGGCTAATTGCAGGGACATTTTGATATTATATCATCGTGTATTATCATCCCCTTTATTTACTTTTCCGCTATTTTTTTAAATTTTTTTACAACACTGAAAACTTCGCATTGTGGTTTACGATTATGATAACATTAAATACGGTAATTTATTTCAACATTAAATCTTTACAATAAGATAGAGAATTTTCACACATGATATTTATCTATTGTTTTGTTTATTTACGCACATAAATAAATCACACACACTCCATATTGTTCAGTTGTAGTTTTCGCCATTGTTTGGTTTGAATAATTGTATTGTTTATTATTTTAATTATTATTTTAACTCAGCATATTTTTTTCTACCTCATCTTTTATTCACACATTAATACATTTTTTTATTATCTAACATAACAGGTATAGACAGTTATGCACACCGATCGAGCTAGTCCATAATTAAGAAAGGTAATTTGTTTTATTGGTACTAGCACGACGATACACACATTATAATATAGTACAATGAACTAAGCACAATAATATACATGTAACACTCAGACCCAGGACAATTTGAAAAAGCTCATTCTTTGTTTTGTCCTGGCTGGGAATTGAACGTGGGACCTAGTGATACAAAGAAAAGAATGGTCGGTTTATGTAAATATTTCCTATACAACTCACAAAAGACAAACAAAAAAAACATTCGTTCGTACTATTATGGTATTTTCCACACTTGGGGAAGCCAGATGGTTAACTACGATATCCTCCCTGTGCCAATATACGTAAGTTAAGATATTCAAGATGGGTGATAAACTTTGTCGCTTAATTAAAGGTGTTAGAAATCATATTCGGTATGTTCATCTGCTTTTTACAGATCACTCTAAAATTTATTTACTTATTTATTTTATTCTTCTTGCACATCATTATTCACATAAAAAAATTAACAAATCAGTTTACATAAGAAAAAATGTGATGATATGCAGTGGCGAGATTATCACTTTATAGTTTTTAACTTTACCTTCTATCTCAAGACTAATGTGACTGAAGGACTGATTTCTAGTATTTTAGGATTTTTTGCTTTTATATTTATGTTTTTGTATTGTTTTAAGTATTGTATTATCGTTGTTTTTAAATTAACTTGACTTTTTAGAGAATTTTAATTTTTACTTTTTTTTCCTCAAGACTGAGACATTTCTGGTAAGAGTGGAATCTTCGCTGGTCTACGTGTTAAATGTATTAATTGTCAACATATTGTGTAACGACTGTTTGATTCTAAATATTGTGAAAATAAAATAAAATAAAATAAAAATAAAATAGTGATTTCTTCCATCTGTGACGGACATAAATAACAAACTAGAAGAGAGACAACTTAGATGGTATGGGCACATAAGGCGGAGACCACCGGAACACACTATTAATTAAGCTACATCAATAAATCTCCCTCGACATCCACCAAGAGGGAGACCAAAGAATACCTGGATGCAATGCAATAGAATCCTGCGGAGAAATGGCCTGGATGAAAATGATATAAGAAACAGAAGAGCGTATAACCTCAGAACGAGAAGAGCCGACCCCAACTGCCTTCATCGGCAATAAGTTGGGACAGTGCCAGGAAGAAGAAGTGATTTCTTCCATCTAATCATGAAACGCAATTGTGGCGTTATAACGCACATGTTTTTGTTGAGGACTCTCTATTATAATAAACACATTGTTCAAATCAGGCAAACTTTTTGATAATGTTGATTCATTTATTCAGTCAAAACAATATTATGTGAAATTTGTTATTTAAAAATAATAAATGCTCCGTTGAATAACCGGTAAACTTAAGAATTCGCAATCCTTTTTGTAGGTTTTTGAGTGTCCCGTAAATCGACAGGAATACGTAAAATCACGAAGAAGGTAAATAATATTTTTCGTCTTACTTAGATAGACCCTTGTTTTTCCTTGTTTATATTGAAGGTTTCATTTGTCTTTGTTTTATTTAAATCGTTTTGAATTTTTATACTTTGGTAATATAGGGGAACTTTTGTGGTTTGTATTGTATGTAATTTGCTTTTTGAAATGTTTATTGTGTTGGCTGTTTGTGTCTTGCGAAAATAATAAATAAATAGATATTAGACAAAATTTACAATAAAGAGTAAAATTTAAGAAAAGACAAAATAGCTAGTATTTATAATGTGTGAAGTTCCTTACACCTGTCATATTTATCTCAAGATAAATTAACTTCTCCAATAAGGAGAAATTAGTCTTCGATGAATATTTTATTATAATATTTCTCAGACCTACTTCATTGAATGAATTATCAATACAAATTTCTTTATAAAATTTAATTAATAAATACAATATTCGAAGAAGTACAATTTTTTTAATATCCGTATTTTTATTTATCGAGTGAAATTATTGTACCCAGATGGCTAATTTTCCAAATTGGATGAAATAATTTAAACATGAAAAAGCATTATGAAAATAATATTATTTATTTTAAAAAGGTATTCAGTAGCATTTATAAACGAAAGCTTTTTAATCTCGGATCGTATATAACGATCAAGTCACAAAATGTCTCTGACCGATAGTTTAAAAAGCTCATTAAGGGCCGATCTTATAAACATTATATCAAATATCCGTTAGCATTGTTGCTGACGGATGGCAGTTTGTGAGCCAAACAAACCGACGGGTATCTTATAAAACGTATTTGACCATTCGTCATCCACATGTTCAATAATCTGGTGTTGCTATGATTTATTGTTATTCTATGCATAGCAACGGTCAAATACACACGCATTATTGAAGTTTAACCTCGCAGCATTGTCTAATCACATTTGAAAAATATGTGTTTGTACTGATCCTGGCTATTTAACAACAATATCTCTTATGAGAAGTGAGGCATCACAAATATTTAAAGAGAAATAACCTTTTCTATAGCGAACAAAGAAATGTCTTATAAACCGACGGTTTGAGTGTCAAAACCGTTCCCAAAACAGTCGGTATTACTAACCTACAGATTTTTTACCGAAATATGGCCAACGGACGTTTATAAGACGCAAAAGTTACCGGTTGTTTTTTTTTTCGGTATATTTCGCCGGTTATGTAACTAACGGATGTTTATAAGATCGGCACTAAATAAACGGCTTGGTACTTAGTTAGACGCCGACGCCTATTCTGGAAATCAATATATCTGGATCTAAAAAAATGACAAACTAAAAGCTTACCTTCTGAAAATGTTTACTTATTTTGTGAATTTGACACATTAAACGATTCTTGACATATAACTAATCTTATTATAATTTTGTATTACATAGAAAGATATCCTGGATCTTAGGTTAAAGACCGAGGACGCACGATAGCGTAATGAAAATAGGGAGATCTTAAAAATAGCGAACTAGTTGGTGACATTGCCCAAGAGCTGAGAGAGAAGTGAATACTTGTCGATATCGTTAGACCTGTCTGTCCAGAAATGAAGAAAAGGTCATCCAATTAGTTTTAAATTTTTTTACTGGTTTATTAAGTTTTGACATTTCAATACTATGTTATTTATGAAATTTCTCATAATTTCAATATTTTTCTGGTCCATCTACTTGACATCTCCTTACTTTATATTATTACTTATTTAAAAATCTTGACATTATTACTAAATTTTTATCTTCTTCCATGATAGAAATATTTGATTTGACATATTTAATTTATGTCATGATTTCTGATTTCTAATGTTTTGGGATTTGTCACTTTTGTATTTTTGTATTATTTTTAAGTAGGTATTGTATTATCGTTGATTTTTTAAATTTACTTTGAATTTTTTAGAGAATTTTAACTTTTGCCTTTTTTCCTCAAGACTAAGACATTTCTGGTAAGAGTGGAATCTTCGCTGGTCCACATGTTAAATGTATTAATTATCAACATATTATGTAACGACTGTTTGATTCTAAATATTGTGAAAATAATAAAATAAAATAAAAAATGTTATATATAATTTGATTCTTTTTAACATATTTTAATTACTATGATGAAATAAAGTTTAATTAATCGACCGACGATTCTTGGTAGAAGTTCATATTAATAATTTATTAATGAAACACGATATATATATAGTTATTCCACTATAAACTTTATCAATTTTCCGAGCCGGCTTTCAAGAGCTTCCGATTTTACCTGACCATTTACCTATTTTTGGCTGACAATGAGAGCGGCAGCTTTTGATAGCCATCTCGCAAAATTCAATGGTGGTATAACTATATATTTATTTATTTATTCATTTGTTAACAGCTATTAATAATAAGCTTTTTTATACATTAAACAAAAAAAAAACATATCAAAAGATCCATAATCACAGATATCAATTTACATATGAGCCGTACAAATGCAAACAGCGCTATCTCCCTACAAGGAGAATTTAAGATGGGTAAACGTATTTGAAATATTGGCAATATAAAGCGAAAAAAAGTTTGAAAATAACTAAAGCAAAGAGAAAGTAATATGTTTTCATTTAGAAAGCACAACTTTTTACAAGATATTTAAACAAAATATTAAGAAGTATTTTGCATGTTCAATTGTTCCTAAAGGAGACAGCGCCGCTCGCACCCACACGTGTATATAAATATCGTGTTTCGTTAATAAATTATTACTGTACTACGATTTAAGTTACTTGTGTATTAAACAATAAATAAATATTTGACTCTTCATCAATTGTTGTTCTTATCCTGTTCCAACTGTGTTGGAAATGAGAATTCGATTTGTTTTTTATGTATTGTGTACTTACTTACTTACTTATGGAGCTCTTGCTGCATAAGGTCGTTCACGTGGACGAAGCCTATATGCGGCAGTGGGTGCCCCCCGCGGGTCCTGAACCAGTTCCGATCAGCTCCTCCTGTCAGCCGCAATGCTCTTCGCATCCTCGGGCTTCAATCGTCTGTGGAGAAGGTCGGACTCTGTGTTGGATGTGTTTTAGCCATGTTTTTCTCGGAGCTCTTCTATTTGTTTTCCACTCCGGTGGTCTCTGTTCCCAGATGTATTGTGTAACATATTATAGGTTCACGCCGTGGATATAATTAACGAATATGAATAAATAATAATACTACTACTACTACTACTACTATACCATCACGGCATATCCCACAAGTGGGGTAGCCAGCAGACCAGCTGCATATAAAACATGCAAGCTGTCCTCCCCGTGCCAATATAAAATCAAGACATTCAGGATGGGTGGCAAACCTCATCGCCGAATTTAAGATGTAAAATGTCTTATTTTTTCGAACACCTGCCTTTTACAGGACACTCGAAAACTTATAGAGAAGAGTGGGAGACCAATTCTTTACCGGGTGCTCCACGGGATTTTAAATAATAATAATCATTAAAAAGTGTACCTAATATAAAATAAAAAGTTAAATATAATGTGAACAATTAATATAATTGCACGATGCCATAAAACATTTCATGAAAAAAAAGTATAACATGATATTAAATGGGAAAAAAACACAATTATGACAATAATTAATAGGTGTCATCAAGAAGTCATATAGTTCATGATATAACCTAATTACATCATGTCTGTATATGAATATTCATGTTATAAATTACTAATAATAATAGTAATACAGGCCTGTATTCAGATAACATGTTTGCAGGTAGTGTATTGTAACATAACAATGCCACAATATTGGTTGATAATGCCCGATTACACGATTCATTACATAATTACATACGTATCATAACTAGAATTATTGTTAATAACGTCATATTTGTGACCGACTGAAATATCAGTTTCGGTCACAAATAATCTTAATCACAAATTTTCGGTTCGGTTAATATTTTTAAGGAATATCTTAATAAAAGTGGCGCAGTCGTCAGCTGACCAGTCACGTTTATTAAACATGCAAGCCGTTCCCTCCATGTCAACAAAAATTAGACAAAGAGGATTGATGCCAAATTTCATCAATGCATTTAAGATGTATAAAATGCTTTTATTTTTAAACATCTACTTTTTATAGAAAACTCGGAAATTTACGAAATAGAGTGGGAGACCAATTTTTCACGCGCGGAGACACGCGAAACTTCAACGTGGTTGAGGAAGAACAAAAGTGAAAAAAAATGCTGTGCAGGTGCAAACACTGAGAAGAATGGTGAGTAAAACATTGCGAGATATAGTGAAGAAAGAGAATATCAGGATAATGAGCGGATGGAAGATGAGTGTTGTGGATAGAATCATCATCATCGCCCTCAACGCTCCTCTCGGGAGTACAGGACAGAAACCAGCCTCCTCCATCCAGAGTGTCTCTGTGCCAATTGCGTCACCTCTTTCCACGACATTGCTTGCGCTCTGATATCGTTGTCTTAGGAACGGTATATTGTGAAAGAGGGACGCCCGGGCCTATGGAAACCCTGTGGACGAAAGAATAGTGCTCTTTTTGGCCAACTATCATTGGACATTCTCAAAACATGACCATCGTCATCGTCTCTCCTGTATTACGGTGATTACAGGTCTCTGCTGGGTGCGCCGGCGCACAGCATCATTTGTAACATGTTCATACCATCTGACATCCAAAATCCTTCTAAGACACTTTTTGAATGTGGATTGAATGCTTGTTAATAATAACATGCGATGGTTTAGATATGTGCTAATGCACTATGAAACGATGACGAAAAATAGGAATTTATCTTATAGAAGGGTTAAAAAGCGCGGACATCCAAAAACTACGTGGATTGATCAAGTGGATACAATTCTCAAGGACGGCTAGTTCAGTAAGAGAAATCGACGTGCTTGTATAGAAAGAAATATATAAGGATAGATCTATATGGCGTTCCGTTCTCTCTGTCAACCTCACCTGGGACACAGCGTGAGGTATAGTTTATTTGTAGTAGTGGGCGGAGGATTCGCAAATATGCGAATCTTTCGTAGACTATAAGGCATGGAAAACTCTGAATCGACAGAGATTTGCTGTAGGAAATTGCTGTGAGAATAGAGAACGAAGAGACTTCATACAGGACGAATCTGGAGCGTTTGACTGCGGTGTAGCACAGACTACCAAGCCATACTTGTTGGAGTGTCCGTTGTGCCCTATCGCATGCACTATAGATGATATTTTTGACGCATCTCCACGTGCTGTGCGTTTTATACAGTACTGGAGATCAGTTTGACTGTTTTTTTTTTGGGTTTCGATTCGATAAAGAAACAAGTATGAATTAATTTTCGGTTTTGATTGATCAGAATTGGGATATATTATTAACTTCGGTCTCAGTGGGCGAACAAATTTCAGTCAAACATTAAATATTATGTAGCTGAAGTGACATTACATGTAGACTATACTAGCTCTTAAATAATAACACGAGTACATAATATTGTCTGAATACTACAACAAATACCTACAGGATATAAAATACCTATAATATACCGGGGGTGTGTCTCATTTTGCATATTTAGATTCCATACTGGGTGAGTTCACCCTCAATACAAATAAATGAAAAACAAACACGATCAAAGAACATTAAATCCGTAAGAGTATTTTTTTTTCTTATTAAAAAAGGTATATCTGGGTTTTTATTATAAACCCAAATACAACCTTATACACCTTTCACAGTAAGCTTCTAAAAGCTTGTGTCATGAAAGGGGAGTTTGTCGGCACCTGGTATCGAACCACGAACCCCTTGTTCACGAGGCCGAGACTCTACCTCCAGGCAACCGACGAACGACGTATCAATAAAAAATATTAAAATAAAACTTCGATTAATTATAAATACCTACAATGGAAAATAATAAATTAAGTAATATTGAATACTATTTATATTTTATTTTACTTGTATTTTAGCTACGAAATTGATACTTGCTCGCAACGTCGTCTATATTCGAACTATAATGGAATGAAAACGTAATGTTAAAATGTGTTTTGACCTCGGGCCCAGTACTGTGATGAAAGAAACAGAAACATTACAAAAAAAAGACCAGTTATCAACCACACGTGCAAGCAAGACAAAACGCTATAACTTACCTCTTGCCTTGTGTATAGTGATGTGAGTAGAGAAAATTCTCCGGAGAAATTTCTCGAGAACGAGAAATTTCTCCGAGAATTTCTCCTCTGAATGAAGAGAAATTTCTCTGATTTTTTCCCATGGGGATTCCCCTATTATTTATTGGCGATAATGCGGCGGAATTCCCCTACAAAATATATGAAAAAATATCCGGTATTGACTAACTTTAATTGTAGCAATATTGGTGATAAATTGTCTCAACATTTGTACATTGTTATTGATTGATTGAATAAAGTACTGATTTATTATTATTTTACTGTTAAATAAAAAAAAAAAAAAATTCTCGGTAAATTCTCTACTTCGAGAAATTTACCGAGAAATTTCTCGGTAAATTTCTCCAAAACACTACTTGTGTATAGTATTAAGTACCTATGGTTTTATTTAAGAAGCTAAACATTTATTTCTCGCATAACGGACAAACTCAAGTAATCATGAGCGCGCGAAATTATGATTATTTTATAGCTTAAAAACTCGAATTTAGAACTTTAAGACGGACGTAGGTGCCTTCTCTCCGTGCCAATTAAAAAATAAGGCTTTTAGGATAAGTTACATATTGTATAGTTGCTGAACTCTAAATGCAATTGCTTCATACGGGAGTTTTTTATTAACATCTCCCTTTTATAAAACATTCAAAAACACGTAGAAAAAATTGACCGTTTCTCATTATCAGTAATTCCACGGGGTGAAAATTTGTTATTATGGTTAAATTTAATCTAGGTTTCGTCTTCATGTTATACTACAAGAAACGTGCCTACATACCTACAGAGATAGAAATTTAATAATAAAGGACAAAGTTTATGAGATGTAATCAACTAAGCAATGGAATTGATTGGAATCAAATTATATATTGGAAAGCTCCTTTGTTGGTATTTTGATAATGTGTCGATAGTAAAATGTTATCGTGGGTAGTCTATAATACAGTAAGCATAATATGACACGTTATTTCGAATTAACATTCACAGTAATATTACATTACAATATTATATTTATTATAAGTTTCCCGTCTACGAAAATATTTACATGACTCATAATATAATAATATTATGATTGGTATGGTTCAATTGCACGTTATGTATCAACTGTAGGTACTGCAGGATAGAATAGAGAGTATTAGGTGTTCCGATGCTTATAAATCGTATTTAAATTTATGCTAGATCATCTCGAACAATCGAGGCCAATAACAGTTGGTGCAGTTCAGCGTGATGGCTATGTATGTATGTATGTTGGATGATTTATCCGGAGCCGTTTAATGGAGCATCCATCTCAAGGGCGTGGAAAACTACGTTTACGCGTTACGACGTTTCCGCAAAACCACTATTCCTACCAAGGAGTATAGTGGTATAATGCTTTACCGATGGATTGCAAGGATCTGGCAAATATTAGTATGGCTGAGTTTAAGCTGTCTATAAATAGTTTCTTAAGTAGATTTTTAAGATATTGATTTAATTCATGGAAAATAGATTTAATTGGTATTAAATGTTTAGAATATTTATTAATTTTTTTATTGTTTAACCGGATTTGGATGCAGATGACAAAACCAATCAGAAACCTCAATTGGAGAACCATGTCTACACAATGCAACATTGTGTAAAATCTAATCGGAAGAAGTGAGAAAGGTGTCCCAACGCTTACGAATTGGCTCTAGGCTGGCTTAAGTGATCACTTTCAGTGTCCATGGACAACGTTCACCAATTCCACCATTCTCACTGTCACGATTCAAGGTCGTTGTGAGGTTTCTGATTGGTTAATTGGTATTTAATTTAATTAACAGATTAGTTTCTTTGATTTAATCAACACATTTAATTTTTGTACGATTTGTGTTATTTCCACTTTTTTCAAATTTAATGGATATGTTTTAGTAATGTTTTGATAGAGTTTTCTTTTTTTATTTACTTTTTGTATTATTTTGTAAAAATGTAATTCACTTCCACGATATTAACTTTTTCTGAATTTGAATCATTGAAATTTAATGTTTTATTTGTACATATCCACCACAGCTAAAAGGTTGGTGCACTCTGCTATCTTAGTGCCAACAAAAATGTATGCAAGTGAGACGTGGACATGGTTAAAGAAGGATGAAAGTGGCATAAATGCAGTGGAATTGAGATCACTGAGAAGGATGTGTGGTAAAAGTCTGAGAGATCGTGTGCGTAACAGTGAGATACGATAGGAATGTGGAATGAAAGTTAGTGTAATAACAAAGATGAATGTAAATAAGTTAAGATGGTTTGGGCACGTGGAAAGAATGAATGAGGACAGAATGACTAAAAAGATATATTTGTCTGAGAGGAATGGTGCTCGGAGACGTGGACGTCCGAGGATTAAATGGCAAGATCATTTAAATCAAATCCTACAGGACGGTCACGTGTTGAGCACGTTGAACAGGAGAGCATGTGTTTGATATTTTCGTATCAAAAAAGTATGTTGTTGCGGTATGCACCCGTTTCGTTCGAACAAAATAAATATCGCGTATGGTAACACTGTCGGCCATTCCTTTTCCCCTCTCTCCCCTCCTTACCCACTTCCTGTCTTCCCGCCATTTTAAAAATAAGACAAAACGTCAATTTTCGGTTACGGTCGGTCATTTCATCAGTACGGTGGATTTCATCATTATTTCATCTTGTGGATCGGTTCCGAGAAGAAGGAAGGAAGAGACCAGCGATACATCACGGATTTAGGAAAAGAGAGAAAACCATCAATTCGGATCGGTCGAACGTATATCGGGTACGGAAATTCCTGTGATTCGGTAAGTCTTTTTTCCATATCCTTTATCCAGCATTCCTTCCTAACATCCAAGTTTCGATGAGTTTATTTTCTACACGGGGAAAATAAACTTATCGAACATTTTGGTCCTTCGAGCCGGATAAGTGAATAAATCACCTCATGTCGGTATAGTTTTGTTCGAGGGAAATTGCAACAACGCTTTTTTCAGTTATCAACTTAACAATCGTCTCATATAATTCAATACGTAAACTCAATTAATACTTCAATTGAATTTTCTCTCATCCAAAATAACTGTTCATCATTTTATATACGTTTAATATATCATTTATTGCAGTAAGTTTTCGGAATTGTTCATCTATGTTCATCATCAGTGCATGAAGGAATCAATAATAAAAAACAAAATATACAAATTATTTTTCCTAACAAATGTTTCCTTAGTTTAGAACGTTTTTCAAAATAAAAAGAATTGGTTTAATTTTATAACGCAGGTACTTGTGTAGCTGGTGTACCTATATACTTATGTAGGTACTCCTACATTCAAATATACAACATTTTAAGTAGGTATCTATTTTACATCATCAACAAGTGTTACGTGGTCATTTTCATTTCTTTATATCAACATGACTATGGAAATTAAATACAACTTATCGAAGCTTTCGATTAAAAAATTATGGGAGATAGCAAGTGGCATTAGTGATTTAACAGCTGAAGATGAATATTTGGACTTCATTACACGTGCTGAAAAAGTGGATAAACTGTGGGATGGGTTTTACAAACAATACATATCTATAGAAGCGGCCAAGAAGGCAGGATTCAATGCAGAAACGCATCTCGAAGAATATATAGAATATGAAAGATTGATATATAAAATAACAACGGTTTATAATAAGTGTGTGAAACGAAATAACAAGGCTAATATTCAAGAAAGTGATTTTAAAGAAAGGAAAAGTAATTTTTCCATTCCAAAGATTCAACTGCCAAGTTTTGACGGAAAAATTACTGCGTTTCCTAGTTTTTGGAACATTTTTAATAGTTTAGTACACGAAGATGTCAACATTCCTCGAGTTCAAAAACTACATTATTTATTGTCATGTTTGAGCGGTGAGGCCAGGCAACTTATTGTCCATCTTACATTAGCAGAAGAAAATTATTCAATCGCGGTGGACATTCTAAAGCGGCGATATCACAATCCTCGCGTAATAGCGGAAAATCACTTGAACACGCTATTGAGTTTGCCAACTTTATCAAGTGGAAGAATTCGTATGCGGGAATTCATTAATATAATAAATGAAAATATGCTGGCATTAAAATCATTAAAGTTTAAGGTAGAAGAATGGTCATTTATTATGTTACACCTGTTTCTAAAGAAGATAACACATGAACAGCGAAATCGGTTTGAAATGCGTGTGTCAAATTCAGAAATACCAGAGTTTTCCCAACTTGTAGAATTTTTGGAAGCGGATTGCAGAGCTTATGAAGCTTGCAATGAGTTTGCATTTGGAAAAGATTCTCAACCACATCAGAGAACAAAAGAATCAAGGTCAATGGAGGGATATAATACAATGTATGGAAGCCTCATACAAGATTGTGCGTGTTGTGGAAAAGCAAATCATTATATATCATCGTGCAACCGATTTACGGGTATGACAGTGAATGAGAGAAGACAGTTGGTGAAAGAAAAGCAGTTGTGTTGGAATTGTTTGCGTAAACACGCCGTCAAGAATTGTACTTCAAAAAACGTTTGTAAATTGTGTCAAAGGAATCATCATTCGCTATTACATTTCGAGGAAGAAAAGAAATCGGTAAATTCAGCATCAACCAGCAATGAAAACCAAGCAGATTATAATTGTAGTACGTCGAGTCTTCATTCGGCTCGTGGAACGAACGATACATTAAATACAATTGTATTAGGGACAGCAGTTATACATGTGAAGGACAGCTTCGGACGCTATCAAGCAGTAAGAGTCTTGTTAGATCAAGGAAGTCAATGTAGTTTGATTACAGAAAAGTGTATTACTCGGCTTGGTTTGAAGAAACATTACTCTAGCAAAACACTACACGGTGTGGGCAACGAAAATGTAAACACTATAACAGGAGAAGTAACATGTACAATCAAACCGACATTTAACGATAATCCAAAAATCACCATCTCTTCATTAGTATTGAAAACAATCACGGCGGATTTACCATCAACAACTATTTCATCGGATATATTACTTGAATATCCAAATATGCAGTTAGCGGATTCAGAGTTCAACAAATCACGGCCAATTGAGATGCTATTAGGAGCGGATATCTACAATGAAATTGCGGACGGACGGAAAATAACGTTTAACAAGGACTTACCTTCAGCATATTCCACTATTTTCGGATGGATCATTTTAGGGAAAATATCGGGAAACATTTCCCCAACTAAATCATTAATATCGAATTGCGTTACACTTCACAATCTGATGGCACGATTTCGGGAAACGCAAAACTTACCACAAAAAACTGAATCGAAAGAGGAGGCGGAAAATTGTGAAAAATATCTTAACAAATTCAAACCAAACAGAAAACGGAAAAATCAGCCCGGAATTAAGATCAAGATCGCCCAGAATCTGCCTCCATTAAAGTGGAAAATGGTTAGAGCTATGGAGTCATTTCCCGGCAAGAATGGAATAGTACGAGCGGCTAATTCGAAGACTACCTCGGGTATTTTTACAAAGACTTTTGATGAAAATTTGTCCTCTTCCATGTAACGAATGAGAGGATAAAAACAATTAATTAAAGAGTTACATTACATTAGATATTTAAGTGTTTTTCAAGGGACAATTTTCTGTTATTTTTTATTTTTTTCTATTTTAAGGGACAATTTTCTGTTATTTTTTATTTTTTTCTATTTTTCACGTTCATTACGGTTTAAACAATCAAATCAAGATTGTGAACATTTTGTGTTGATTAGATATAAGTTTTTACATTTGAGGTATATTTTACATTTTCTTTCAAGAACGGATAATTTTACTTTTTTTGGATGAACAGAAATTCAATTGAAAGTTTCGTTTTTTCTAAAGGTTTCGGTTTCGGTCATTCAAATCACCTTCGGGGTGGGAGTATGTTTGATATTTTCGTATCAAAAAAGTATGTTGTTGCGGTATGCACCCGTTTCGTTCGAACAAAATAAATATCGCGTATGGTAACACTGTCGGCCATTCCTTTTCCCCTCTCTCCCCTCCTTACCCACTTCCTGTCTTCCCGCCATTTTAAAAATAAGACAAAACGTCAATTTTCGGTTACGGTCGGTCATTTCATCAGTACGGTGGATTTCATCATTATTTCATCTTGTGGATCGGTTCCGAGAAGAAGGAAGGAAGAGACCAGCGATACATCACGGATTTAGGAAAAGAGAGAAAACCATCAATTCGGATCGGTCGAACGTATATCGGGTACGGAAATTCCTGTGATTCGGTAAGTCTTTTTTCCATATCCTTTATCCAGCATTCCTTCCTAACATCCAAGTTTCGATGAGTTTATTTTCTACACGGGGAAAATAAACTTATCGAACAGCATGCATGAGGAATTGTATTACAGTGACGGAAGCGAAAGATGAGCGCAAGGATAGAAGAAAGTGGCGCTCGATCCTTTCTGCCTACCCTGCGAGGGAAGCGGCGTGATGGTATGTATGTATGTATTTGTATGTATTTGTTAACTATGAAAAAAAATGTTTAAAAAAATATTATGAAAAAAAAAACTATATTGGAAGAGCGATGTCGTCAATTTGCTTCTGATAAGTTTTTGGGGAGTCGGTTCCAGTTGACGGGTCCTGCGACGCCAAAAGCTTTATCATAGAAGCAGCGAACATGCCCACTGATGGGGACGGCTCAAGTCCTGAAAATCCGATTCTGATGATAATGACAAGGGTATAGCTATTGCCATCTAAGTGGAAAGATTTAAGTCGGACACAAAAGTGTGAAGTATTTTAAGATTAAATAATAATTCCAACGCCAACACATTATTTTATTTTGTAAGTTGATTCGTTGTTTCATTTCATTATAATATTTGAAGGACGCAATAAGTCAGAGAGATAATAATTAATATTCTATTTATTTCATGCCTACGTTACTATTCAAATAACAATATCCAATAATAAACTGTATATACACACCTACCTAGATTACCCCACTTGTGGATGATACTATGATGGTTGAGATAGATCAGTAATTCCCAAAGTGGTCCAGGTGGGTCCCCAGGGGTCCACGAGATACTCGGCGGGGGTCCACGATGGCATGACTAAAATATGGGGGTCCACGAATCCATAGTTAAAGTATCGGATATTCGGTGAAAGCCCCAGATATTGACATCGAAGGAGTGTAGTCAAAAGATTCCGCACGTGGGGGTTTTGGCCGGGCAGTCTGAATTTAATCGGATAAATGGAAATCCCCACACTTCAGAGCTATCCGGGTGGACGGTGGGTCTCCGTCAATGACAAAAGCAATAGTCGGTACAAATACCCTGTACATTGTAGAAAAAGGTACTGGGAGAAAATATTCTTTAAGAAAACCGAGGATATTTGGAAATATTTCAAATTCAAATACTATTTTCAAAATTCGCGGGTGGGGTAGAAATTTAAACGCGTAATATTTTTAAAGTAAACAATAGTCGGTACAATACCCGTTACATTGTAAAAAAAGGTACTGTAAGATAATATTCTGCAAGGAAACCGTGGAGTTTTTGAAATATTTCAATTTACTATCCCATTTCGAAAATTTAGCGAAGGGGGGAAGTAGGAATACAGGGGGTCCACCGGAACCAGCAAATTTTTAAAAGTGGTCCATGAGGAAAGAAAAGTTTGGGAACCCCTGAGATAGATAGATAAATAGTTATAAGGGTATATAAGTAGGGTATGAGATAATATTGTTACTATTGAAAGAGAAGGTTTTACATAATACAATTAAGTATAAGACGTAAAATCATAAATTTTATGAAGCAACACTAAGACCTTATTACTTGATTATAAATTATTACTCTCTCACAATCAAAATGCATGAAACCAAAAAAGTGTTATCACTTCTATTGACCCTTTTATTAATTAGATATTCCTCAAATGAACTAAGAATGTATATAAATAAATAAATAAATACAAATTTCTCTCTATCTATACCTTTAAGGTTTTCTCACAAGCGGGGTAGCCTGTTGACTTGCTTCTTCATCGCCCTCGCCTTCATCCCATTTATTTGGTGTCGGCTCTCCTAGTCCTCACCTTCCAAGTTTTCCGGTCCCCTGCATTCTCCGATCGCAACTCTGCCTCCCTCAGGTCCCTGTCAATTGTGGACATCCAGGTGGTCACTGGTCTGCTTGGTCTTCTGGGTCCTACTTCTGCGTCCATTTTCCTTTTGATATAATATTATGTTGTGGTGGTCTCAAAAAGTGTCCGTTCTACTGTTAATCTGTTTTCGTTTACTTTTTCGCCGATGGGAGCGAGTTTGAATCCATCACGTTTTGGACATTTCTCACCCTATCCAACATTGTTACACCACCAGCCCATCAAAGCATTTTCATCTCGTTGGTATGTAGAGCCTGTTGACTAGCTACATGTAACAAATATGGACGTTTTCGTGGGGATAAAAAATAAGAAATTCAATTTGGGTGGCATACTTCATCACTGAATTGGAGATATAAATATCTTAAACGTGTTTCTATTTTGCCAATTTAAGTCCAGGTTAGTTGAAAAATATCATAAATATTCAAGTTTTAAACTCGTCCTTTGTGGTTTGAATGGTAAAGTTTATAATAATTTACTGATATTTTGTAATGATTGATGTTATGAACAATGTACAATAAAAAATAAAATAAATATAAATGCAGTCATTACATGAACGAATGAAATTTTCATTGATTGTATTAGCACTAACTTTGTAACACTTCATTTAAAATTATCAGAAGTTTTTGTGTGTACAATAAATTGTACACTGTAATATAATCAATTTTAAGACAGTACATCCACATGAAAATATTTACCTATTAATAAATAGATTAATGAGTATCTTGTTGTATTCTAAAGTTAATGATTTTTGCACAGTAGGTACTGGAGATCAGTTTGTTTGGTTTTCTGGGTTTCGACACTAAAAATAAATAATGAATGTTTTGTGTGTCTGTTTTGTTAATGATAAAATATATTGATTAATTTATTAATAAAAATAGTGAAACGTGACCATGAAATTAAATGTAGGTATCAAGAAATAAGAATATATGTATTTTTGTAATACATTATAACCATGTAGGTATAGTACTCCTCTACGATCTTTATTTTAGGTAATATCTAACGGGCAAACGCAAACAAGAGGTTATAAATAAGAACGTAATTATTTTGAAAGGTGGTAAAGTTGAACCTTTCGTAAGGGTAGTGTGTATATTAAAATCCATAAAGTACTGATTCATAGCAATATTATGTATAAATATTAGAGATGGAACGGATATCTGGGAATCTGAAAGATTTTCAATCCGCCCGATACCGGATTTTATGTTTATGTGGCCACATTTGAGCGTAAAATGACTTTGAATATTGACTATCCATAAATCTAGTGAGATGTCAGCGAGCAAGCTTTATTCATTAATTTTATGTCATAAACAACTTAAAACGCATTTGACTCAAATTCATTAAAGTACTCATTTATATATTATTATTTTTGCACACCAACAGTTACATACCAAGAAATCAGTTTACAAAAAAAAATGTGGCCAGATTATCACTATATTAGTGATATCTTCCATCTTACCACGAATCAGAACCTACTGAATACAATTTAAAAACTTGGTAATTATAAGAAAAACAATAGGATAATTTATAATTGGCGATGTAAAATAAAAACTGTAATTGAAATTGTTTAAAAGCTGTTATATCTTTGTCATTTATGTTTTATTACTATTTATTTATGTTGTTTTTATCTAACATTTGTTTCTTAAATTTATTTTTTCTTACATGTTATTTTTAAGTAAATTTACCTCCAAAAGGGACATTAAAAAGAGATGTAGCATTAAAGATTACCACGATGGTGGTTTTGGCCGTCCAGCCCTTCAAGCCTGCCCAGTGGCCTGATAAATAGGGGTCTACCACTGTGATATCCGGGTATGAGGTGGGTTTCCCTTGTAGTGAACAAGCAACACCGAAGGAGTCTACCACTGTGATATCCGGGCACGGGGTGGGTTTCCCTTGTAGTGAACAAGCAACACCGAAGTGGTCTACCACTGTGATATCCAGGTATGAGGTGGGTTTCCCTTGTAGTGAACAAGCAACACCGAAGGAGTCTACCACTGTGATATCCGGGCACTGGGTGGGTTTCCCTTGTAGTGAACAAGCAACACCGAATTTGTATTGTGATCAGCTGGTGATGACGTCAGATATACAAGATAATAAATAAATAAATAAATAAATAAAAATAAATTCTACAGATGATAAAATTATCACAATTTCTAAACATTCAAATTTTCACTGACCAGCTGACCACACATAGTACTTTTAAGTGTACTTTCTTTTTGTAACTTTTTTCTGTAACAATTTAATGTATTTATTTTATCATAGTTTTTTTAAAGATTTACAAAACCGCGAGTTTTATTTATAGAATTGGTGTGTAAACTCAATCTTCCTTATCCTCACAAATAATCTTTATAAGGATCTCTTAAGAAACCTCTATCTTTGTAAGTAGAGGATTGTCTTACACAAAGGCAATCCGGCACTTTTACTTCACCCTTACCAATCAGTGAGGACAAAGTCAGGATAGTGACCAGATATCCAGTTATCCGATTAAGGTTCTCATTAAATATCCGATGCTCACTTATTAACTATTATTCGTTTCAGCGCTAATACATAAGTATGTATGTAGTTGAAACGGTAACTTCCATAAAAGCAATCAATTTTATCGACCTCGGTCACTAAATTGACTGTAGCCCCGTGAAGGTTCAGAGGGTTAATGACGAGGAAAAACAATTTTATCGGTGGTTTATTATAAGCGCTAGTAATAAATCCTAATATTGATATTATTACTAGTTTCAGACTCATCGACGTTCAGACAAGATCGCACAAAAATAATAAAAATAAAACACATATATTTAGAACTTGCATAATATTGACTTTATTAATCGCGAGCCGGCATTCAAGAGCTTCCGCTCTCATCATCATGCATTTTTCTATAAAATTGTAGGTATGTATTGTGATCAATGTACAGTTAAGAATGAATGAAATTAATGTTCCCGATGCATATGGACGTTCTCGGCATCACGATTTTTTTTATCAGCCAAAGTAGAACAAACATATTGGCAAAGTCGCCAATAGGAAGGGCTATTCAAATATTTAACGGTCTGGCTAGACACATTGATATATTTGGCGGATGCGGAGTTTGTCAGGAAGATTGAGAATGTGTTGTAATTGTTGTGTTGTTGTCTAGATGTTGTTGATTTTCTTCTGGGATCGCATTGGCCTTCTGCTGTAATGATCCCTGTAAGAATCGTCTCTTTGTCAGTAATAATAATAATAAATAAATAAATGTATATAATATTTTTATTGTTTTTAAAAGATATATCTGGGTTTGTTATAAACCCAAATAACACCTTATACACCTTTCACACTAAGCTAAAAGCTTGTGCCGTGAAAGGGGAGTCCGCCGGCACCTGGGATCGAACCACGGACCCCTTGTTCTGAAGGCCGAGACTCTACCTCCAGGCTACCGACGAACTCGTTACATTATGTATTTCAAAGCCATACTTAAGAAATAAGAGTTTCTATGGACGATATCAATTTTCTAGAACATGAACTAAATTTATTTATTTTAATTTAATTTTATTTACATAAATTCACGGCGTTAGCCTTTAACATGTTAACAATCTAATTAAAATAGAGAACAACAACATGGAAAAAAAATTACAATTAATGTGTCGAATCAAAAATAGTCATACTGGTAAAGCAAATGTATGTGAGTTAATTCTTATAAATATGTCATACTCAAATATTCAAACAAGTCATTTTAAATAGTGGAAATAATGAGTTTTTACTATGTATTTATTTAATAGGTCTGCGACCGGTTTCGATACGTTAGTTAGTTCATTGACGAGAAGAAAACTTAAAAAAAAGAGTGAAATTTTATATCTGCTCGTCAATTCGGTCGCAGACTTATTAAAAAATAGTAAATGATAATTTTGGATCAGAAAAGTCAGTAACATCGATGTACTTGATGGAGAGCCGGAGCCAGGAGAGAGCTGTTGTCGATTGTCAAAGTGAGGAAGGTCTCATATTTGGGTCACGTGCTGCGTTGAGAAAAGTATCGTCTCCTCCACCTTATATTGGAGGGTAAGATAGAAGGCAGAAAGCAGATGTCCTGGCTGCGCAACATTAGAGAGTGGACCGGAATCCGGACAGTGGATGACTTGTTCAGAGCAGCATAGGACAGGGAGGACAGGACAAAACTTATTTAATCATGTCGCACAATTATCACAAAGTGAATGCCAACAACATCGAAAATCTTAAACTACTTGCTTAGCTTAATTTGTGTCAGAATATTGATATTTACATTCGAGTGAACGGACTAAAATATTGTTTGAATAAATTTATTAAACTTAATACCAAAAAAGTTGTATTGTTGGAAATGGTATAAATATTAGGTATTCAACGAAGTTGGTAATAATATTATTTATTTCCTCATTGTTGTTATTCGGTATTCAATAATTTGAGAGAATTGCGTTACTAAGTTGTTTTCCTGATTTATTGTTACTGTATTCAGTTGGATACCAAACAAAATCCTAGTATTGTTTGTATTTTTCTTTTAAATTCTATTTATGCTAAATAATGTAAAAAATTCTACAAGCATTTTGTAGACGTATTTCCTAGAATTGCTTAAACCTAGCTTTAATATAATATTTAGTTCATATATTTTTTTTATGTAGAATATTTCTTTGGTTAAGATAATATATTATATAGATCTGAGAATTTGTTCAATCACTTGGAATAAAATTTATAAAAAATTAAAAAAGGTGAAACCAGAATACCTGATACTACGTTCGATAAAAGAAAAAAAATATTGAAATTAAATTTAACAAATTCAAAAAATGTGAAGAATGGCAACCATTAAAATTTTTGAGGTTTAATTTTGGAAAAAAGTTAAGGCGTTTTTTTTTCTGAAAGAGTTTTTTAAGGGTAGATATCAAACAAAAATAGTAGGTATACATAGGTGTTGCATATTTTTGCTTACATACTCGCCGAGACACACCAAGAAAAATAAAGTAAAGTAAATTAATTTTAATTCTATTGTATAATAATGAATTTTGTTCTAGTTGAAATACACAGCTGCTTTGGTCCTTAAATACCACCCACTCGTTTACGAGTGATCAGGGCTTTCTGAGGAAGCAACTGAATTCAACATTTAAGTGTGTGCATTAAAATAAAGATCTATCTATCTATACTATCTATCTATACCCTCACGCCGTGTCCCAAGTGGGGTAGGTAGAGAGAACGGAACGCCAAACAGATGTATCTTTACACACTTCCTTCGCTTCCTCCACATTCATACAGTTCCTCATACACGCACGTCGGTTCCTCTTACTCAACACGCGGCCGTCCTTGAGAATTTGATCCACGTGATCAAGCCACGTGGTTCTCGGACGCCCGCGTTTCTTCACACCCTTTCTTTCAGATAAGTATATCCTCTTTTTCATTCTTTCCTCTTTCATTCGTTCCACATGACTAAACCATCTCAATTTATTTACACGCATTCTGTCCACAACAGGCTTCTTGCATCCGCTCATTCTTCTAATATCCTCATTCTTCACTATATCACGCAGCGTTTTACCAACCATTCTTCTCAACGATCGCATCTCTACTGCATTTATTCCACTTTCGTCCTTCTTCAACCACGTCCATGTCTCGCTTGCATACGTAAGTGACGGTACCAGAATGGTATTGTGCACTAGCATTTTAGCCATGTTCGACACATTGTCATTGCTGTCAATGGGTCGAAGTGCACCGTTTACTCTAGCACCGGCCACTTTCCTTCTTTCAATTCAATAAAATAAAGATCACATAGTTATTCCTGCAAAAAGCATAAAAGTGGATCTAATGCAATATAGTGTAATAAAGAACATTGTTTCATGACATTATTGAAAGCTGTGAAGAAAACGAACACGAAATCGATGTCATCAATCTAGAGTAAGTATTAGTTAAGTATATTATTGTTTAGATGTGTAAAATTAAGAATACTGTAAATCTATCCCATACACAAGTATAACTCTTTTAATGGGATAGTAAACAATAGATTTTTAAGTGTATTTTAGTAAATGTGTAATATATTAGTATGTATTTTGTGATATTTTTCAAATAAAAAAAAGGTGTCCAAACATCCCGCCAGGACAACCTGATCCAAAAGTTCACAATGATTATTAAAAACTATACACAATAATAGGGTTCTTAAAAGTAGTGAAAAATTCACACTATAGTAGTCCTCAATTCAATAGTTTTTGGTAACTTTTATAAACATATACATTTAAATAATAATTATTATCTCTCACTAACCAACTACTGTGCTAAGGTAAAAAGCTATGAACGATATACCTAAGCTTATATTTACATTTTCTATAATGGGCTTCGAAACCTAATTCGTATGTGAAAATAATTACATAAACAGGTTAAAAGATAATAATTTCTTTTGGAAATTGTATGTACAATTTTAGGATTATGTTATCGAGGAAACGAGTAGTTTAATTTTATATCTAACAATTAACACGTCAAACTATTACTTCGTACTCTAAAATAAAGTGGATAATGTATAAATATTTATCTAACTACATGTACTTATATAATTTATTTTTTTTATTCTGTAACACTAAACTTTGCTATAAACACATTTTTTTTCATTTGAGTGTGCAAAAACGTAAGTACAACAAAACCAAATGTGGCCTACCCGAATAAGACAACCAGATATCGGGGTATAAAGGCTGCGTTATGACACTGTCGAGAAATGTGAATTTTTTCTTCCTTTCAACATTTACATCTTTAAATTGAAGAGATGCTGAGAAGAAATTCAGTTGCCTGATGGTCATAAAATGTAAGTTGTTGCAGGCTTTCGCGGTCTTCATTTATAGATGTATGTGCTCTTCCAGGTTTATCGCGTCTTGTCGATTGTCATGTGAGTAGTGTAAGTTTGGTGTTTGTGTCCCCATCTCTGGAAATCCTGTGGAAGCACTGGCCGCCCTATCCAGAGATAACGTAGATTCCTTTTTGATCTTAAGATAAAGCAGATTCCTTCTTGATCCTTTTCCTTTCGAGTCAGCCATTTTGCAATCAGTTGCCCCGCGCCCGCCCTACAAAACAGGCGGCGCGGGCACTAAAAAAAAACAATATCTTTTTTTCTTGATTAATAAAACTGTGAGTGTCGCATTGTATATAGTACAGTATTAAAAATGTGAATTGTCTTGTGTATTCATAAAAAGTGTAACCTATTTTCTTCAATAAACTAATCGTTCTGTATCATCCTTGTGTTTTCACTTCAAACAACCACATACATTTTACCCAACGACACACCCTGAGAAAGTTTCTGTAATCTGCCGATTATGAGCAAGCTGGTGGAAACCAGGTTACACGATCTTCTTCCTCCTTCTTTACGTTTCGACTCTACTGACTGAGTCATTTTCAAATCTGAGTCATTTTGATTCACACTGAGTCATTTTCATCTCTCTCTCTCTGGTTTCAATCCTGGGATTGGTTTGCAGCAATTATCTCTTTAATTCTTCTCCTCCACTCCTCCCTGTCTTGTGCTGTTCTTTTGAATTCTGCATATGATGAGCAGCGCATGTCCACCAGCAGGTACTCCAGGTACTCTCGGCGTGGGCGTCCCCTAGAGTTTGTCCCCTCGGTCATACCCTCCATTACGGCATGCAAGAGGCCTTCTTGTCGTATTACATGGCCGATCCACCTTGCACGCCTTTCTGACAAAATCTTGAGCAGGTGCCTTCCTCCTTCGATTCTTTGAAGAACTTCTTCGTTTGTGATGTGGTCTCTCCAGGAAATTCTTAATACTTTTCATATACTTTTAAAAATGACTCAGTCAGTAGAGTCGAAACGTAAAAAAAGGAGGAAGAAGATCGACAAGACGCGGTTAACCCGGAAGAGCACATACATCTGTCATACATATGGTTTTATTGACATTTATGTTCAATCCCAGCTCCTCTCTTTCAGGACAGATACCATTCAAGAGTTTCAGGAGATCCTCCAGTTTTAATAGTTGGAAATATACAGGTTTCAAAGTTAAAATAATAACATAACATAACATAACACGTGTAGACAATTCACACAGACCGAGCTAGTCCCAAACTAATATATGAATCTTGTATTATGGGTACTAACACGGCGATACACATATACAATGCACTAAACACATATACATGTAACACCCAGACCCAGGGCAATCTGAAAAAGGTCATTCTTCATTTTGCCCTGGCCGGGAATCGAACCCGGGACCTCGTGACTCAAAGGCAAGTGCGTTAGCCTCCGCGCCACACCGGTCGCCAAATAATAGTTATTCTATCTTTGTGAGTGGGGTTATTAGAAATTATTTTTCAGCTACAGATCTTTTACAGCGATGTTTATAGTATTATGTACCTACTAGAATAATTTAATAATAAAACAAACATTCTAAATAATAATAATAATTATCGTGTTCCCTGAAAACCGCAAACTGAAATTATTGTTGTGTAGTACAACTTTACATTGTAACAGCAACGAAAACATTAAAACGAAATGAAAATAATTATATAATTCCGCTGTTAGAATTACAATAAAATAATGGGTTTAAGGATGTTTTGTTTTGGATTCTAACTTGAAGGTACACTCAGTAGCTCTGTCTGCTACAAGTGCCCGACCTTACCGGATTTTAATCGAAAACAATACCACTTTTCGATATTAATTCCGGTTACAGATGAAATGAAATATTTATGCTAAAAGCCGAAATACTTTTAATATTTATTTCTAGAAATAAATGTTTCAGTGTAACCATTGTAAAAGCTAATTTTAAATAATTTTGAAATATAAATATAACAGAGTTTTTTGTTATTAATTTAAAAACAAAAGAAACTATGGATTTTCCACTAAATTAACTGAATCAATATGAATAAAAATAATTTTATTCATATTGATATGATTTTTTAGATTATTATGTAATTATTGTTATTTTTTGAGCTTTTTATTTGCTACCGCGGTTTCGGTGGAGCGTCCACCATTAACGAGCGTTAATCTAAAACTAAGTCGCAAGCGAACGCAAGGCTTGTGAGTGTGACTTAGTTTTAGATTAACGCTCGTTAATGGTGGATGCTCCACCGAAACCGCGGTAGCAAATAAAAAGCTCAAATAATAACAATAATTACATAATAATCTAAAAAATCATATCAATATGTCTAGAAATTGTTATATAGTTAATGCCGAAAACATAAACAAAGTAATTTTATTCAGTTAAAACGTTTTTGGAACTACTTGTTTCATCATCAGTAACGAGCTATTTTAGTGGAAAATACAACGTTTCTTTTGTTTTTAAATTAATAATAAATATGGAATTCCACAGTGTTAATCACGAAACATTCGAAAAAAATTACAGTTTTCTTCCGCAAACGTGTGTTCCTATAAAACCTGTACTACAAAAAAGCCTAGCGATTTCACCAACGGATTGGCATCAACAGGACTGAGTGGATTTGTCACTTTTGTATTATTTTTAAGTATTGTATTATTGTTGTTTTTAAATTTACTTTGACTTTTTTAGAGAATTTTAACTTTTGCTTTTTTTCCTCAAGACTAAGACATTTCTGGTAAGAGTGGAATCTTCGCTGGTCCACATGTTAAATGTATTAATTGGCAACATATTGTGTAACGACTGTTTGATTCTAAATATTGTAAAAATAAAAAATAAAATAAAATAAAACTAAAATAGAAATAATAGTCGACTATTTATTGATAAAACTATTAAGGGATATTAGGTGGGGGTGTTTTGATACTACGCAATGGGGAGGTTGAAGGAGTTTTGACATTTTAATAATGTTTACTTTGTGAGTAAGTCTTTTATCTCGACTAGATACAATTTTTCAGCTATTCAAAATATACTATTACATTATCAAGTTGGATATTCAGTAGACCAAAGTACTAAACATACAAGTCATTTTCTCACTGCCAAAATAATTATATATCCAGAATGAGAGCCATATCTCTTGATCTAATAAATGTTTTTTGGATGCTTTAAAAAAATTAATAAAAAGGGGCTTTTAATAGAAAACATTTTTTTATACAAACAATTTCTTGATTTTTAATATACTGAATTTATTTTTGACAGTCAAATAAGATTCATACTTAAAATGGACACTTAATTTATTGCGTTCAATATCGTTTTGAGCTTCTTACAAATATGTTATTTATATTTCTATTTCTTTTTATTTAAAATTGCTGCCAATTCTAATCACGAAAAATCAACTTACTTACTTTTTTCATATATAATTTATATCGTAACATAAATTCAATTTATTTATTTATTTTATTCTTCACTGTACATTGATTACAATATTACAAAATAAAACAATGTCATATAAATATCAGTTATATAATTCAATGTACAGAGGGCGAGTTTATCGCTAAGATGCGATGTCTTCGTACTAACCCATTTACCGTCCGAAACTAACCAAATCTGATATTTCAGTAAGTGTTTAATGCAGCCTACCACAGCGGGTGTAGGTTGTATCGTATTAATAATATCTACCTGGTTTTCGGGCATCAGCTTTTAGTGGATTTTATTATTAAAGTTGTTGTTGGCTTGAAATAATAATAATTCAGATGGGAGATTGCAAAGGGATTCACAAAGGTAAGTAGATCACTACTAAGTAAAGATTATACCTATGTACTATCAAAGCTTGATAAAAGCACCCGAATCATTCTTATCTCCTTTTACTGTCAACGGAATTATTAATAATTAATAAATAAGAACGGTTGACTCAGGAGTTAACCAATAACGCCTGTAATAGGACACATCTTTGTATTAAACTTTGTTTCTGTTGTATTCTTTGTGTTTATATGTATATGATAGTTTGAGTGATGATACTCCGAGACCCGTTTGGTCTGGGGAATTAATGATTAGTCCGAGAAATTTCAGGGCCTTCTTGGAATTAACGAATGTCTGGGTGTCTCGGTGGGACCTTCTGCGTGAGCCGGGCTTACCTGGATGAGCTTGATGGTTGATTTTGCCTTGTGTGATCGTGGCTGTCGCGGGCGAACTCGTTTCTTCGTTTTTTGTGCTGTCCTGTCTCCCTTGGTGGAGAGTCTTAGGTCTGGGAGGGATGTCTCTTGGGGAGGGAAGCGTGTCTGCGAAGACTCCAGTATCAGCGACCCTCGGGTTCACCGGCATGAATACCTAAAGAAGTTTCCGAACACCTCAACTCGGCTCTCTGCTCATTTTTTATTTCTTTATTTACTTAATTTTTATTTCTATTATTTTGTTTTAAATATTGATTTGTTATCTAGGTTAAGGAAATGCCTTTGTAAATATATTGTAAGTTTTATATTATGAATGTATTCGCTTCTCTCGGCTAGAGGGACATCGAAGGAGTGTAGTCAAAAGATTCCACACACGGGGTTGTTTTTGGCCGGCCAGCCCTTCAGGCTGCCAACTATGGCGCCTCCGGTGTGGACAAACTTTGTGCAGACTTCTGCGCTATCCGGGTGGTCGGTGGGTCTCCTTCAATGTGTATATGATATGCCTGTTGGTGTTTGATTGTTTTCAATAAATAAATAAATAAAAATAACATGTAAACATTGAAATACGATGGTTAGGACATGTGAAACGAATGGGTAGAGAAATGGTGACAAAGGGGATATATTCGTCGGCTGAAAAAGAGGGTGTGGGGAAGCGTGGATGTCTGAAAACTACGTGGTTTAATCACGTTGATCAAATTCTCAAAGATGGCCTATGTTGAGTAAGTGAAAACGACGTGCATGTATGAGAAATCGTATAGAGATAGAAGAGAAAGAAGTTTGAAAGGACACCCCTATATAGCGTTCCGTTCTCTTTGCCTGCTCAAACTTGGGATAAAGTATATTGGGTATAGATAGATAGTAAGTACCAGTTTCCATGAGTTTGTATTATTTCTTAACTCTATGATGTTGTTGTCATAGAAAAAGTGTATTTTAAAAAGGGTCATTCAGAACGTTAAAATTTTGTTGAGAGAATAATAGTGCTCTTAATTAATTACAATAAAATAATTAAATAATATCACATTCTTTAGTTTACAGCTTTTTAAAATACATATTGAATATTGTATAAGATTTTGTATATTGTAGGTATAAGATTTATCCTGGGCGTGACAGTTATCGCAATATAGCAACAAAAAAAAACTGTCATACTATAGATACTAAACTATACTATAAATAACTAAATCATGATTGGCCATAATTTATACTATATTAAAGTACTATAATATACTATATGTGCTTTACCCTCACGCCATGTCCCAGAAGGGGTAGGCAGAGAGAACGGAACGCCATAATAGATCAATCCTTACATACTTCTTTCGCTTCTTCTACATTCATACAATTTCTCATGCACGCACGTCGGTTCCTCTTACTCAACACACGATTGTTCTTGAGAATTTAATCCCGTGATCAAGCCACGTAGTATTCAGCGGCCCGCGCTTCCACACACCCCTTCTTTAAAGTTTAAGTAAAGCCTCTTTGTCATTTTTTCCTCGTTCATTCGTTGAACATGTCCATTTTTTTGTTTTTGTTTCAAATCACTGTCATAAATTATCGATTTCCTGTACTGTGAAATAAAGAAAAAAGTATGATGATTTATGTCTTACGAGGGTATACAACCAAAATGCACTAAGTCATTTCAGTTTTGAGATGACACGGTGGCAGTTAAATGAAAAAAAAAGTGTTTAGATCAATATAAATTCGCCATGTATTGTTTGAACTTTAATTAAGATGATATTGGTAAGTGACTTTTAGGCTTTGCAAACAAATTTAAACATAGGAAATATGTTAATTACTTGAATAGTTTTTGACAACTTTTGTAGCACTAGACTGACTTAGTGCATTTTGGTTGTATACCCTCGGTCTATATATTGTAAGCACCGTTTAATAAACAATAAATGGTTTCAATATTCAATATTTTTTTTGACTCACCTGTAATTTTTAATGCGTCTAAAGTCTAAACAATAATTTTATTAATTGAAAATATATAGATGTGTACTAATATGGAAAGTTTATAGGATTGGGGGAGTTTGTTTTCGATTGGTTTTGTCACTTCGTGATATATGAACAATCTCCCCTAATATTTTGCGTTTATTTGATAATTTCGAGAGCTGGAAATTCACTTGTTAATTCGTTAATAATTGATTTAAAAGTAAAAAAAAAATTGAATAACATTCCAAATTTATACTAAAACATAAACAGATCTTTTAACTTCAGCTGAATAATTAAATCCTGTTTTTTTTCTTTCCTCCTTAAGAGAATCTGCCAACAACGAGCTAACTGGATTGGCCACAACATCAGGCACCCAGGACTGCTCATCGCCATCGCGGAAGATTGAACCGAAGCCGCAAATGGCAGAGGCCGATCAAGAGATGAAGAGCCTGGCTGAGAATAGGGAGAAATGGAGAAGAAAATCCAGACTCGTTGCAGACCAATCCAATGGATTTTAACTAATTATATATACATTCTAAAACTTTTTATTTATTTATATCAAAGTGCACCAATAGGCGTATCTACATTTAAAATGTATTTAACTGGACTAATAAATCTCATTATCCATCCTGCCATCCTACAAGTTGTAGTATGGCTGTTTAGATTTGCCATGTGACAAGATTTGCGTTCTTCTTTTTTCTACTAAATGAACACCCAGATATTTATGTGAAAAAAAAATAAAACAAAAAATTAAAAACACTTAGTTTTCACGTGAAATTAAGTATTGTATCAATTTTCAACGATTAAAATGTCAATATTATTAAACACAGTTAGCTTTCACTAATTTTTTAATAAAACTCGAGCGCTTTCACCAAAAGCTCAGTTTGACATTTTTAAGAGGACTGTTTGGAAAAAATATAAGCCTAAGTTAAGAAGGAGGAAGAAAAAATTACTGAAAAACTTACTGTGTTTATAAGTATTGATATTTGTAATCATTAATTTTCATTCTGTAAATATACAAACATTAGAATTACTAACAATGATTAAATACAAATCTTAATTGCCGAGAGCTTTCGCCTTGCGGCATCTTCAGGGCAAGAGTACTCAAAACGAAAGAATGGAACAAACTAATCTACAAATTTTCACAACGTTAACGCATCAACCTTAAATTTAATTAATCCAGATATTTGGGCCTCTGCCCGATCGAATTAAGAATAATTAACGAAGTATATTATTTTATACGAAAAACGATGTTAGTTTTTCGATTAACTGTGTCTAGATTTGGTAATTTTACAATAAAATAAGGCACTAAGAATTTATTACCTATACAAATCCAAATCACCATTCGTAAAATGATTATATTGAATCTGTAATTACGAATATCTCAACAGAATAATGGAATAATAATATAATATACCTTATAATACGTCCCATATTTATCACCACATAAACCCAATATCTGATGAAATTTATGTGAAAACATTACTTTATAAACAAGGGTATTTCAAACCACCTAATGCTCCCTCTATAAAAGCTATATTCAATGGTGTATTGTTCGCAATAAGTTAAAAAAAAATCGTACAGAAAATTCAACTTCAAATTCTCGACCGACAAGAGTTGAAATAACTTTATTTCTCGGATATTGCAGGAGTCCAAGGACTCCTATTTATCCGTTTAGGTGACGATTTATTAATATTTCAATTCTCTCTAGCTCAATACCACTATGCCAGTGTAAAAAATTGATGAAGAACATAGAGGTATGTTTTTTTTGTTTACTTATTTAAGTATTCATTAATTATTGGCATATTTTACCATTCACAGCCATATTTACATATACAAATCCATAAAGCGGTATCAAAATAACAATAGAAAGAAATAACAAAAAAAAAACAGCATTAAATCAATGCTTTGGAATAAAATGATCATAAACTTCTGTATTAGAATGAGTTCGTCGGTAGCCTGGAGGTAGAGTCTCGGCCTCGTGAACAAGGGGTCCATGGTTCGATCCCAGGTGCCGGCAAACTCCCCTTTCACGACAAAAGCTTTTAGTAGCTTACTTAAAAAGGTGTATAAGGTTGTATTTGGGTTAACAACAAACAAAACCCAGATATATTAAAAAAAAATAAGATAACCTAATATTGAAGACATCACAATAAAATATAAAAATAATAAGAACCAAACTAAGCCAAACCAAATAATAAACATACCAAAAAAAAATAAAACCGTAAGAATATTGACCAGCTAATACAGCTTAATTTTCTATTATAAAAATATTAATAGCAAAACATATTGATACATAATTATAGCACATCAGTTGACAAACAAAATTGCAACAATAATCAGGTCGAATTAGCCAACCGACACTTCTAAGTTTGTGAGATTTAGACCTTAGATGTCTGTCCACATACATAAAACCTGAAAAAATTCAAAACTTTGTGTGGCTTAGTTCCTCTGATCTGTTTTTGATAGTGTGACCTAATTATTTTGGCTCTTGTTTGCATTATTGGTTCAAATTGTAAATGCAATGGAGTTTCATGTTCATTCATGCAGAATCTGCACAAGTAGGTATACGTCTGTTAATTTCATTATACATAAATGTTTATTGAGTCCACGAAGTAGATTCTTACCACGTCTATTAGATATCTGCCTGCAACCAAAGACTGGCCCTTCTATACAAATGCAACTTTACATATGTAGTTATGAAAATTTTAAACGCGATTATAAGAAAAAAGCTGTAAGACATGAGTTTTCAAGATTTTTGTGAATATATTTATTGCAGTTTACAAAAAATACACATTTTTAAAGTATGTATTTTAATGTAAAATTAAGAGCCAAGGTAAAAAAAAGCATTTTCACTATTGGTCTCATCACACATGCATAAGAATACAAATCTGTGTTCAGACTCGTCTCCCAAAAATAATTAACAGGCGGTAGCGACCAGATAGTCTTAACGGTGTGTTGTTTTTAAATTGGACAACGAAGTTTAATCAACACCATATAATGTATACCCATTTTGATTGGATTTCAATTTTGGTTGTTTGAAAGAAACATTCTTTTTATAATATTTTAGAATATTTAATTTGAATATCAGAACATTTTCAAACTCTTGTGACTTTTCAATAATATCATTCCAAATTCATAATATTTAAAAAAGAGATAAACCAGTGTTGTATTGTAATATCAATATATTTATTATAATTAAGTTTTTAAAATAATTTAAATCAAAAATCATTGTTTACTTTCACTTGATAGATAGGTATACCTAATATTAAAATTAGAAGCTTTTCGGACATGCCTCCATCCACATAATAATTAATTATAACTAATGACAAAGACATTTTTAATATAACACATTTTTCTTCTTCACATGTCTTGCCGGATCTCCTCGACGCTGACGACCATTTGGGAGAAAGCTTTCCTCTCCGGGACGAAGCGAGACAGCTTCTCCACGGTTCTAACGCCGTTCCATTCTCGGATGTTTCGACGCTAAGAGAGCTGTCTTTTGCCGACCCCTCTACGGCTAATATAATTTTATTTTTTTTATTTTTCTTATTTTTCCTATCATCCGTAGGCCATACATTTAGCACTTGGAATCGTCGAATAATACAAATAATTTGCTATTCTATAACAATCACAAACAATTTTCAATAGTTCGTTACTTCACCATAATATCAAACACACTTCACAATGATCATAGACAAGAAAAGAAAATAAAAGAAAACAAAAAAAAAAATGATAAACTGATTAAGGAATTTCATTGCATCAAAGCTATTTTGAGTGTAAAAGGCCCAAAAAAGCTTCACGTCAATGTAGGAATGTAAAAGATGGATAAACAAATCAAATACAATGACAAACAAATTAGCAAATGCTTACATTAAAACAAAACGGTAAGCTCACAAGAACAAAGTCAAAGATACTATACTAAAACAAGCAAATTTATCAATATGTTAGAAGGAGTGAGTTTATTTGTATGTTAAAATATTAATTGATATCACAGGTACGAGTTGGATCGATGTGTAACATTTCGTCAGAGGAATTCAGAAAACAAATTTTGTTGTTTTTTTATTTAGATCGTTTTAAAATAATTAGACTTTCAAAAAAAGACAACCTTGGACCAAAGTTTAAAGCTGGTTAGTTTATTTACCCATTGGAGAAAAATATTTTTTTAGATACATAGGTATTTAAATTTGTTATTTTGGTATAAACAATATTAAATGTTCATCGTAAAACAGAACACTAAAAAAATTACCATAGTATTTTAATTCAATATTTCATTCAAACTGACTGACGCTGACATTGAGGTGGGTCAGATTTTTTCTTCGATAAGAATTTTTCAGGAAATTTATTAATTAGTTTTATTTTCTGTTTTTATTATTTTTTCCGAGATGCTAAATGTGTTGTTATTTTAATAATAATAATAAAAATATATTTTTTAAGCAATTTTCCAATAATTTGTTTGATAACGTATATAAGCCTTCTGACACATCTATATTTATTATCAAGTTCGTTCAAACAAGCTTAATTATTGACAAAAGAGAATTTGTGATTTTTTCGTTCTTTGGAACTATTTCCTGATAATGCAACCCTCCTCGAAGCACGAGTCACACTCTTTTCGAGGTTGAATAATGAAGATCCGAAATTTATACATTCGGGAGAGTCTGGGTGTGTGGGATATCTCGGATAAAATACAAGAGAGCAGATTGCGATGGTATGGCCACGTGGCCAGGAGACCACCTGAATATGTAGGTAATAAAGCACAATGTATCAAGGTTACCGGCAAGAGGCCAAGAGGAAGTCCAAAGCGCATATGCATGAAATAGTGAGACAAGACATGCAGAACTGAGATGTTTCCCATGCGGATGCACTCTACAGAACCAAGTAGTGAGACAAAACAAGAAAGGCAGACCCCACCACCGCGTGGGACTAATAAGTGGCCAAGGAGAGGAAGAAATAGATTAAATCTGAATCTCGGATTCATAAAGGTATCCACGTCACAAGTTGTTGGGCTTAATTGCCTATGTAATCTTGTAGTATTTTAATAGTATTTTTAAGTTTATGATTTTTGCAAAGGACCTACTGGAGATCAGTTTAATTTATTTATTTATTAACAATTCACGGCGCTAGACTTTTACATGTTATATATTTACATACATAGTTCATATGATGTATACACAAGTATGGAAAATTAAGACACAACAATCATAATAAAAAGTAAAAAAAACACAAAAAACAAAGTATCAAAGTTAGTTATGAATGGAGAAAAAAAAGCCAATGGATCACAAGTCAATTCGATAGTAGGTTATATTGTCAAATTTTCAATAAACGAGTATTTATGAGATTATTTCAAACAAAAATAAATGGGACGTCAAGTAGCAGACAGTCTTTAAAAATGGATGTTCTTGAATTAATAATATTATTTAGTGTCAATAGAAATTTTACTGGTTTTTTATTAGTTTTATTGGTTTTCTGGGTTTCGATACTAAAAATAAAAAATAAATCTAGCCCCACCACCATGTGGAACTAATAATTGGCCAAGGAGAAAAAGAAAATATACATAGTAGTTCGATAAACGTCGCTAATATATTTTTGTACTTAGGTACATAATATCCACACCCAGAACAGGAGGCGAATTTGTTTGATGAGTAATGATTATGGCTGTTGTGTTCGCTTTACTCATAATTGAATGTTTCCTATTCACCCTGAAACAAGATACTTCTACTATATTCTTACCTCTTTCTTGTATTGTGGTTTATGATGAAACATTAAACTAGTACATACATATACAACGTAGTTACCTACAAAAAGGGGTGTTTCCTCTTTTTCAGAATAATAAACGGTGCACAAATCACGACAGCACTCCTCCTTTACGAGTATAATAACGATAAATAATATAAAATAATACTACCTGATATTATTATTATACTGCTACTGTTCTATCTTTATTATTTACCTTTTGAAAATAATGTACAAGGTAATTTAATATTTCATTTTGTGAATCTAATGCACAAGCCTATATTATGTTTCAAATATATTATTTTGTTATTATATTTTGAAAAGTAAAATAATAAAATTGGTTTTACTCACAAAACGACCTCTCTATCTTGACTCCAAGTGCTTTCTATTAATTATAACCCCCGTACATCTAATGTCAACATCTCGTGAAGGTGCACTACATAGAGAACTCCAGACGATCATCAAAAATCCGAAGAAATATTCGAAGGCATTCATTCGAATATTTTTTCGGAGAATGCTCCGAATATTCACCGATTGACTGAAGGTTGATGATTGATGGACGTTCGCATCGTACTATCTGGACACACCTATTTACGGCTATGCAATTAGAATGTGGAATAATCTGCACTGTCACAGCAGAAACTCATCTACGCTACACGTTTTTAAAAATTGCCTGAAATCCATAGATTTATCCTAAAAATTTCCTTCTGTGCCTTGACCCTTCATTTTCTGGTATTCTTCACAGGAAATATGACATAATATTATAGTTTATTTTATTAAAAAAGATATCTTCTTCTTCTTCTTATGGGTTATACCCGTCATATTCGTATCTCAAGGTCCCGCAGCCATGAGATCGCGAAAAAAGATATATCTGGGTATTTTATAAACCCAAATACAACCTTATATACCTTTCACAATAAGTTAAAAGCTTGTGTCATGAAAGGGAAGTTTGCCGGCACTATCCTGGCCGAGAGTTTACTTTCAGGCTACCGACGAATGCATAATCTTCTAATTTTATTAAATAAAATATAAAAATATATTATTGAGCACTGTTTAATCTCCACTATGTTAGGTTAGATACCGAACGTTTTCACCTATACTTGTAGGCATCTTCAGGGAAACTGAAAAAATTAAAAATGGATTTCCACAGCGTAAACACAAAAACTCTTGAATTATTACATAATCTTCTTCTTAAGGCTAAGAATGTAAATACGTTGAAAGAACCTCTACACACTCGGATATCTCAGGAGTCGGGGACTCCTATTTATCCGAATTTGCAGACTCACTTTCATTTCCTCACGGGCGACCCGAAGAACAGATCAACGTAAGTCGACTCGTTGGAATAATAAACAAAAAGAAACAAAAAAGAGCCCATATTGGGAAAAAATAAAATAAAGTGAAATCATAAAATACATGTGTGACAGTGTTAACTAAAATAAATACTTAAAAGAAAAAATAAAACCAATATTATACCCAAAAATTAAGCACATTACAATACATATAAAAATATACCTACAGTTGGTACAGATAACAGAGATAAAGTGTCCAGAAACATTTCGGTTTTAAGACAGTGAGCCCAGGGGTCACCGAATAACGGGGTAGTGTGGAAATCTATTTCCTTCCCAATGGGGATATTCCAACCAAAGCTACTCTCCGCCAAGGGAGACAGGACGCACAAAACAAAACGAAAAACAAGAGTTCGCCACGCAACATTCGCCACGCCAAGCAAGCTCAATTCTCAGACTCCCCTGCGTCATAAGAATGTAAATAGGTATAATTAAGATTAGTATCATTTGTTCATATTTAGTATTAATTACACACATTTTCAAAATAATATCACACATTATTTGAGTTAGCTGGAAGATATTGCCTCCAGGCAATAAGTTCACCAATTGCTCGTAATATTTTTTATCAATAAAACGTTATTATTATTATTATTAAAGAATCAGAGTGAAAAATATACTATTTTTGAACTTCTACAAAATATAAAGTTCTGCTCCCCCTGGGTAAAAATTTGACACAAGTCTCCTACATATGATTAAATTTGACATTAAGATATTCTGTTTTTGTTAGTGTTTCCAGGAATTTTATTACAAAATTATTTTATTGGTATCATACCTAATCAAAAATAAATTTATTTTTATATATCAATAAAAACATTACAACAGAATTATATAATGTTTTATTTAATAAGCTTCGAAAATAACGAGACATCAAGTAATCGACTTTTACAACATATATTTTTCAGCTTTCAGGAAAAAAAGTTTTCGAGCGTGTAATCATACAATGAAAGGATTTCTTAGAACACAGAAATAAAATTATATGAAATGAACTTAAATAAATCGTAAAATTCCCGAAACTGTCAAAGAGTACTGCGTAGTTGTTTATTTATTATTAACAAGTTTTCTTACTTTCTTTACAATTTTGTTTAATTTTAATAATAACTTCCATCAAATTTTGGCCATTAGTTTTTCTGGGTATTAGTTTAGCAATGAACAATTTTGTGGTGTACATAAAAGGTACTGTTTCTATAAGAGAAAATAATTTATTAAACATTGATGCTGACTTTTCAAACAAGTGTACCCGATTAGGTATTGAACATAATTATTCCGGTACCAAAATAAAACACCTGTTTTATTTTTTCGATATAGAATTCTACTACCTTAACACCGACACAGTGAATTCCGGTACCATTTAGACGTAAGATCTTGATCTATTCGAGATCTGAAATATGAGATCTGAAAAAATGATTGCTTCTGTGATTTGCATTAATTTTTTTCTAGCGTGAAAGTGAGAATGTCGGAATTCATTTTCACTGTCCTTGGAAAGTGAAAATGATCAATTAAGCTAGCCTATAGCCAAATCTTAAGTGAACGCCTTGCTCATTTTTCCGATTGGATTTTGCATAATGTTACACTGTGTAAACGAGGTTCTCAAGAGAAAGAAGTTTAACAGACAGATGCTAAATCTAATCAGAGGGGAAAAAAAATTAACAGCTTGTCTGAAAAAATGGAAGGTTATTGTCATTCTTATATTTGAAGGGTGAATGTTTCAACAGCGAGCACCATGAAAAAGAAGTGAGTTACACAGAATGCGTACATATTATTTTACGAGTATCTTTAACTTGTCAAATTACGCAGTATTTTAAGGATATTATATACATTACTAGCTGACCCGGCAAACGTTGTTTTGCCATGTACTAATATAGCTATTAAAAAAAAGGTTGATGGTAGAAAGGTGAAAATTTAGGGCTGCACCTACATATATGTATATTTTTAATGCCTCACCATAAAAAAATAAAAATTAAAAACTTTGTCCAAAAATGAGAAAAAAAATGGGGTGAACCACCTATTACTTTAAGGGGCATGAAAAATAGATGTTGGCCGATTCTTAGACCTATCCGATAAGCAAACAAAATTTAATCAAAATCAGTTCAGCCGTTTCGAAGGAGTGTGATAACAAACACTGTGATACGAGCATTTTATATATATATATATATATATATATATATGAATGACTGTGTGATCAAATTTTCATCGGAAATGCATGTGCAACATGCATTCCATTGATGAAAGATCACTTGATTTTACGCAGGAGATAGTATGAGGTGAAGGTTTTACTCCATTTCACTGCGTACAGTCGGGCCGATGAAAATTTGATCACACAGTCATTCATAATATGCGATACTCCCCGCATACTGGATTTAATGTTGTGTCGGCCATTCTGCGAGATGGTCCTGAAGAAGCACATGTATACACAATGCAGAAACACAACACCTATTCTGCAAATCCAATCTGCATATTCCGGTGACGGGCCGTGTCTCGTCCCATATGCAAAGGCAAGAGCCAAGTCTCTGCCCGACTGTACGCAGTGAAATGGAGTAAAACCTTCACCTCATATATATATATATATATATATATATATAAGAACGGACTCATAAATTTATTTGATTTTACAAATTATGGGTTGTTTGAATGAAACCACTTTCAACTGGTATGAATGGAGATTTCTAGTTTCTTTTCTTGCCATACCTTTTTTGATGCCTACATCTATAAATATACTTTCTTTTGAAGTTATATTATAGTAGAATCGCTCTCATTTTTCATGTCAATTTTACATTAAGATGTAATAGAGTATGTTTTATCAAACGCAAAGCCGCATTCACGTGTAGAATTTACTTATGAAATGGAAAAAAAGTAAAATACAACCTTTATCATATCAACATAGTAAAAATTTACCTGGAAATATAAAAAATGAAAAAAAAAAAACATTATTGTACGATAACAAATGGTACAAATGGGGGGTTTATTGCCTTCAGGCAATTTCTTATAACCAACATATAATAAGCATACTCCCCTTTCACGACACAAACTTTTAGCTTACTGTCAAAGGTGTATAACGTTGTATCTGGGTTTATAACAAAAACTTGGTTTGATCTTTATTTAAAAAAAAATAGACTCTGATTAATAGCATTTCTTATTTCAAACTGCTTCTGGTGGAAGATCAGGGAGTTTACTACTTTTGCAGATCTTATTTAGAAATTAAGCCAATATCTCAGTGGCTTAATATTGGCAATCTTGAAAACATATTGTTTGTCTTTAAGAATATTTTTGGAGTATGCTTTGGAATTGATCAGTTCTTCCACTAAATAAATGGCAACATTAGAAATAAGTTATCTCGTTTATGATAAAATGATGTTTGTTAGCCATACTAAATGGTTTCCTTTTTTCCGGCACGAAGAAGACGACTTGTGTATTAATTACAGATAGCTAGTTATACACCGCGATGGTGTGAAAAGATAGTAATTTTGATATTTTGACAAAAAATTAACAAAATTGATAATAGTTAGGTACTTATTGACATTGAGTTTTACTATTGAGTGTACAAGGACGCATGTCCGTTTACGAGAACTCCGAGTTCACATCATCATCAGGTACTGATCTATACAGAATAGAAACAAAAACAATGGCAAATGTTTGTAAGAATTATAGTGAGTAGGATCATATTAGTTTCAGGTGTAGAGTTCTTGTAATTTCGGATAAGGGATACCTGTCTTTAATAATGGAGGCGAATTGAGATAAATTTTATTAAAAACAGCTGTTTTAGTTGAGTTGTCATTTTTATTAATATCTATGGTTAGTGCTGGTAAAGTTGAGAATAAATTAATAGTGACTATTTAATTACGTTTGAGGGAGATAATAATATATACCGGATCATGTAGGAATTAGTGTAGGTACACGTGTGTAGATATAATTCCCACAATTCATTTAACTGAATAGCCTTTGCGGTTTGCATTGGTAAAAGTAATTTTTCCACTAATCTATTTTCTCTCAACAAACAAACAGTGAACGGAATGATGATGACCATTATCATTTAGGGAATAATGACTAGTAGCTTACTTACATTACTCAAGTAAATAATGATATGGGTTTATGTTCATACTATCCTTTCCAAAAATACATCAGTTATGTATTCCCAACACAAAGGTGAGCTTAAACATAATGCTTTGAATAAGGCTATCTAAATAAATTATTTAGTATTATTAATCTACAAGAATTAGGTAATATGTATGTTAGTAGTTACTTAATCTTAAGGATCGTTCACAATATAGACTGGATAACCCTCCTTTACAATAAACCGCTCCTTTATCAACATTGGTATGCTGAATACGAGTCTTCATGCATAGTTATGTAAGAAGGATTCGGACAAAAGTATTGTTCTCTTAATAACAAGCTATACTAGAGGTTTTTATGACGAAGACGTCAGATTGCCAGGAATATCGTGGAAGTGATTCGATTCGTGTTTCAAATATATGGGTCTAATTTCTGCTTTGTGTCTCTGAGAGGAGCATTAAAAAACGAATGTTTAAATGCATTATAATGAATAATGAAGAATGTATAATGTGTTAGATGACAGGTTGAAAGAAATTTATAATTTTTGGAGATTTAAAAAAGGGTCAAACAATGGTTGATTTATAAGGGAAGAGATTGGGCACGGAAAACGCTATTCCACATTCTTAAGTAAGCTAATATTGTGTTTTATTTGGTATATTTTTTTTAATGTGATTACTGTTCAACATTTGAAACTGTCTCTTTTTCTGGAGTCTGTGTAATAGTAGTATTATATCTTGTTTTTGTGTAATACCTCTACACAGGATTATTGTCCTCATGAGGTATAATACCTATTTATATGTATTTTTAGTCATAATGTATGTATTAATTGACTCCTTGTTATGTAAACTGTAAGTATATATATAAATAAATAAAAAATTAAAATTTAACAAAATTATATCCATTTTACTGATGAATTTATTAAGCTTCCGCTCTCACCGTCAGGCAAATGTGAAGTGAAGCATTATTATAAAGGTAGATATTATGTGACAGACAGAGAAACGACAAAAACATAAACTTTCTTATCTTTCTTATCGTTTCTCTATCTGTCACATTCCTACATTTATAATAATGTTTCAATTTACATTTGCCTGACGATGGGAACAAAAGCTTTCGAAAGCCAATTCGCAATTTTATAAAGTCGTCAGAGGAATCACTATAGGTGTATTTTCTTTAATTTTAATTTGTTATTGTAACCTACATCCACCATGAACCATCTGTTGACAATAATGTGGAAGTGAAAAAATAATTAAACTCGTAAGAACTTCATGTTTAAATTTACGGAATAATTTCTTCATAAATAATAAATAATAATAAATAAATACTTTATTCAATCAATATCAATGTACAAACGTTGAAACAATATATCACCAATTAGCTTCAATTAAGTTGCAGCAGCCTCACTAGGTTAATACCTATGTATAAGGAGTCAATTAATACATACATTATGACAAAAAATACATATAAATAGGTATTATTAGGTAAAAAAAAAAAAAAAAGCCTCACTAGGTTGCCCTGTATCGAGGCTTGCTGCGTAAAAAATAAAAAAAAAACATACAATCAACAAGGATTAATACATCTAGCAAAAAAAATATAAAAATAATCACATCAGCAAATTACTAAACCGATAACAAATGAATAAATGGATGAATGAATAAAAGAACAAATGTGAAATTAATTATATAAATCATTAGTTATAAAAATAAGTACCTACCCATCTATGATACATTCAAATAAATATTTCTGGAATAAAGAATGGAACATTTAACATTACATAGTTATTGATTCAGGTAAAATATTGTCTTATAATTAGTGGAAAAAACACAGTCATTTGAAGCTCAAATATTCATGTGATGATAATTCACATGAAATAGACACCTGTTTAATACTCACATACATAAATTATATTCAGGTCTTTTTCTGTATATTATATTTATGTATATTTATGCGTACATTACAGACACATTTACGAGACAATTATGTGTCCACGGTATAACAAACCAATGTTTAGTACTTGGAATAACTCTATGAAAGTTCATTTAATAAACACTGTATTACTTTCACTATGAACAATAATATTTGACTTAGTTTTTATCATTTCTTATTATCCGTTGGCTATTGGTTTGACATTTTGTTTCCTCAGGAAATTACAAAAGTTTTCATAAAAAATAAAACCACAAACATTACGTAAAGAAATTTGTAACCGAGTTATTTCGAGTGTAAAAGGCCCATAGGTATTATTAGTATTAGTAGAAGTTATCTTCACGTTAGTGTAGGAATGTAAAAAATAAATTAATAAATTGGTCAATACCAAATAGAGTGAACAGTACCATTAAACATTTCGACAATATTGTAAAAGGCTTTTCCAAGAAGATACCTATTCATCTCTCTCTGATACTCTTTACCAGGGCTTCTTAAACTTTTTTATATAGCGACCCCCTTCAAGCTTAGGAAATTTTAAACGACCCCTCCTCCATATAATGAAATATATATTAACCGTAGATGTAGGGATATCGGTCGTAATAAAACACAATAAATAGACTCCCAGGAGGGTCTCGCGACCCCCCTGGGGGTCGCGACCCACAGTTTAAGAAGCCCTGCTCTATACATTCGCCTTTACATTACTGGGAAACTTGTAATACAAGCTTTACTAAGACTTCTAAAACTCATTGAAATTTTATTGTTTATGCTTTTAAAGAGTCGTACACCTCGCTTACAATGAAATATAAAAACTCAATGGATTTAGCAATAGATAAAGCAATTAACTTGTATAAAAAACACGTTAAGAAGTAAAATTATGGAATTTCATTGAATTACATTTAAAAGTGTGATTATTATATTAAAGTTGACATAAAGTTTGTAAAAAGAGATTTTTTGTACACATCTTGGCTTAGAATTTTTCTATTACTCTCTATTTGAAGTAATATGAATAATTATAATAAATTAAGATGAATGTTTAGTAATTTCAATATTTTTTTTGTGTAGCTATAAGTCGTTGAGACAGACAAAAACTCGATACCTTATTTATTTAGTTTACGAAAGCTGTTAGTTTAAAGTGGTTTTTGGAAAATGGATAATAAGATGTGTACTGGTGTATGACTATTATTAATAAAGGTATACAAGTTTGTTTGTTAATAATTTGAGTAAATTGAATCGTAGAAATCTGACGCCTTCAGCTTTTTAGAATTTTAGACTTAGCAGATTCTTTTAATATAACTTTTATTTTTTGACAAAGCTTCGGAATAAAATAAATATAAATTAAGCTTTGAATTAACAGAATCAAGAATAAAATTATATATAAATTAAGCTCCAAATTTACAGAACAAAGCTTACAGAGCTAGTACTAGTTTTAGCTTACCACAAATTCGTCCCTCTTCTGACTAACTGTCGTATCTGCCTAAATGTAAATTGTTCAGGAGAGCTTTTTTTAGTGTTTTGCCGTGCATATTTTCGTCTCTCCTAGTAATATGATAATGTGTAAATATATTACATTATTTTATTTGTACCTATTCTTGTATATCTCAGGATCAATTTTGTGATGAAATTTTGAGGAATTAGGAGATACAACACATTTTATTTAGAATAATTCGTAAATACGACAGCAAATCAGAAAGCTTTTCCAGGATAACGGTAACAGTTACAGGTGTGATCTTCAGTGAGAACATGCAGGGCACATATAAATACATATTGATGATCATAACTCGATTTCGCAAAAAATGGCAGATATGACAGTTAGTCAGAACAGGGACGATAATGTCTTAAAGGTGATGTTTTATGAGCGCCTGCCTTTTACAAGATATTACTCGAAAACTAATGGATAAGTGTGCGTGATCTTTTCTTTGCGACTATACGGAGAATTGAAAAAGCATTAAAAAATGAAATTAATACAAATTTATCCAATTAGGTCAACCCTTCAATTAACCGTGTCTGCAGCATGCACGTTGAAACAAAATTATAAAGTTTTCGTAAAAGTAACCCCTTATTTTAATAATAATTATATAAACAATAGGTTCAAGCAGGTTTTTTCCCCCTTTTAAACTCATTCTGTGTCTTCTGTTTTTATTTTTACAGTATCTTTTTCTGAATCGTTGGGATTACATTTAACTATTTTCATTTCTCAATTTGGGCCTAGCTAGGTCTGTATAAATTATCTATACATGTAATGTTATGTTATTTGTAAAAACCTGTTGAAAAGTCATGCAAATAAAATATCATCATCATAATCGTCCTCAACGCTCCTCTCGGGAGCACAGGGCAGAAACCAGCCTCCTCCATTCAGAGCGTCTCTGTGCCAATCGCGTCACCTCTTCCCACGACATTCCCCGCGGTCTGATGTCGCTGTCATAGGAACGGTGTATTGTGAAAGAGGGACGGCCGGTTCGAGAGAACCCTTGCGGACGGAAGAACAGCGTGCTCTTTTGGCCAACTATCATTGGGCATTCTCAGAACATGACCCAGCCAACAAATAAAATATAATAATAAAAAATAATCATCATCTCCGTCGGTCCCTCAATCCTGAGGATCGTGACCATCATGCTTTGTTCTGTAGACCATCTGTCTCCAACTTGAGCGATCCTCCGCCATGTGTAAGGCCCTGTGTAGTGAACTCTGTGTGGTCTCCTTAATTTGAGTTCGTCGGTAGCCTGGAGGTAGAGTCTCGGCCTCGTGAACAAGGGGTCCGTGGTTCGATCCCATGTGCCGGCAAATTCTCCTTTCACGACACAAGCTTTTAGCTTACTGTGAAATGTGTATAAGGTTGTATTTGGGTTTATAACAAAACCCAGATATATCTTTCTAAAAAAAAGAAAAAAAAAAGAAAAAATTTGGTCGCTCCATCTTATTGGTACTCTGCCCCTTCCCCGCCTCCCTTCTACAGCCCCAGTTATAATTACTCTTTCCAGGTTTTCAGGCTCTCTTTGTTGCAATATGCCCGAAATATCTTAAAACGCGCTGTCCGCAAATCGTTGAGAAAAAATAATAAAGAAAAAAACGATTATATTTATTATCTTCCACATTTATTTCTCACATTAAAATTAAGTACACAATAATAATATGTTATTATCCACATAGAGAAATGACATTTAATTTAAAATAATTATATCTGTCTACCTATCTATGTATTACAATAAATCTAATTATTATAATTAATAGTACATTGTTATTTTCATTGAAAATTCCTGAAAACATTAAACACTGTAATAATAATAATTATATTAAAGTATATAATTATATTTAATCACTTATAACAATCTGTACATAGTATTAATAATAAATTGATAAATTTATTTTTTTATTTATTATCACACATTGATATTATAAAGGGAATAATTTAACTTATTTGACTATTTATTATTATACAACAAAAGATATTCACACATCGTATTAAATTCTTTATTTCTTAAAACATAATTAAATAAAACACTCTTTTTCTTTCACAACAAATATTTATAAAACACAATAAAACAGTGTTTTTATTATATAATGAATTTTAAATATTGGTTCACAATGAAACATTAAATTCAATAAATTATAACTAGTAAGAAGTTAAACATAGTTTTCGCATTTTACTACATTTTTACCCCTGTGTGAGTTACCCCCAAGATATTAAGAATATTACTCAACAGATACACCACATCTGCACAACCAACAGACTGTGCAAACTCCCTTTTGTATGAAACAGGAAAGGTGTCTCGATACATACGAATCGGCTAAGGCTGGTTTAAGAGCATTTTACTCATGGTACCAATTCCGCCAGTTCCCGTTTCAAACCACTATATTTGACATCTAACAGCAATCGATTATACAATAAAAACGGTTGCTGTTAGTAAACATGAATGCCCAACAGATGTCGAATGTAGTGTTTTGAAACAAAAATTGATGGGATTGGTTAACGTACCATTAGTAAAGTGTACTTGAACCAGCGTAAGCCGATTCGTAAGTATCGGAACACCTTTCTTGTTTCCTGCTTTAGAAAAGTAAATAAGAAGTTATTTTGATCATTTATTAAAAATCTGTAATTTTAGTGTCACGTTATTGAAATTTGAGTTTATGTTTAAAGAGTTTGTCAAAAAAAAATTGTAGACTTATCAAGATTATTTTAGATACTATATTCAGAGGTTTTCAAACCTTTAGGCTTTAAAATAAAATATTAAAGGAGATTTTCACTAAATTAAAGAACAATAATGTAAAAAACCTCTTTGAATTAACAAAAGTCAGTATGAAGTTAAAGTTAATATTTTCAACCGACGGTACTTGGTGGAAATTCATGTTGAATTAATTAAAATAAAACACTTATTTGTAGTATATCCACGGTGACTTTTTATTGGACGCGAGCCGGCTTTCAAGAGCTTCCGCTCTCATCATCAGGCTGGCGAAAAGTAAAACTTTACTTTTCGCCAGCCTGATGATGAGAGCGGAAGCTCTTGAAAGCCGGCTCGCGTCCAATAAAAAGTCACCGTGGATATACTACAAATAAATGTTTTATTTTAATTAATTCAGTATGAAGTATTTCAAAACCAATATCAGTAGAACTTGTATCTTTTGTTCGTTTAAATTAAGAGAACATAATTATTTTTTTATTGGTTTAAAATAAGGAAACGTATATACATCATACCATAATTAACATTACATTAAAATATAAATGCTCTTACTTCATATATTTACATAAACTTGAAAATTTTTGTCAAAGAATTATTTAATAATTCTGTGTAATTTATTTCGTCATTTAAAATATTAATGAGCAACTGCAAATAATGGGACAGGTCCTCGAGAAATTAAAAAGGACGATAACTAGGCATTTTTTACATCATTATAAAGAAGATTTTAGTAATTCTCTTTATTTATTTTTTTACTCACGATTCAGTTGAAGTTTCTAGCACCAATATTTTTTTCCACTGTTAGACACATACTTACATATATTTATAAACTTTTCGAGCTAGAAACATTTCTGTCAATCATTCTTATTAAAGATTAATATCATATTATAAGAAGTCTGGACGGGTTACTAATCAAATATAAAAATAGTTTTTCCAATAATTAATTACTTATAAAATCAATAAATTTTTTATCAACTTGACGACTTTGTTTAACGTCCAACATCAAGGGTCGATTCACACCTTATCCATGGCAATACCAGTAGATACAATAATAAAATATCTTTGCATATATTAAACACAATATTTTGGAATAACAACGTTGTAAAACGAAAAATGTGTTAAAGTTATTTAAACAAATTAAAACCACATGCTCGATCATTCTCTCTAAGCCATAAAATAACACATTAAGAATGATTTTTTTTATATGGGCATGTGGGGTATCAAACTTTAAAGTTTTTTCATTGTAAAAAAGTTTTTAAACCTTATCCCGTGTATAGGTACCACACTATTTTTTTTACTAAAATATGGGCATGTAGAGTTTATATTTTTTTTCTCATTGGGGTGTCAAACATCAAGGTTTTTACTACGCAAGCGATTAGTTTATTGTTTTTCAAAAAGGCTGTGTCGTTTTACCTCATGCATTTACACGGTTATCTGTTTCAAAAGCTAGTACATATTAATATTTTTCAATCGCTTGTGACTGTTTGACAAACATTTGATAGGGCTTTAAACAATCATTATTTTTGTTTTTCGGAAATATTTATGTCGCTATTGGCGTACATAATTAAAAATAAAATAAATCTGAATTTTATTATGTTATAGATATTTCATTTATTTGTATGATATTTTTGTAACTTAATTAATTGTAGATTTGAATATAATATTTTCATCGAAATAATAACTCGTTTTAAACAAAGCAATAATTGGTTATGGCAAAGTGAGTTTTAAAAAATATTTATGGTAATTTAATAACATATTTTTTTTAATTTGTCTATTTAATAACACGAACGTATACTTACATTTATTAAATATCGCAAATACTAACACTCAAAATTCAATTAAAATTATAACACATCAACGAACTTATTGTATTTTTATATATATAAATAATAAATAAATCTATATATTATATAAAAGAAAGTAGTTACACCATTCATAACTCAAGAATGGCTGTACATTGTACATATTTGAATGATTTCTGATTTGTTGGATTCATCTTCACCCCGAATAGCCGAAAGGCTATCAAAATATCTTACAAACTCACGGGAAGAAAAATTACGAAGAACATTATTTACGCCATACATTTTTAATTCCAATAAAAAATGCAATATGGAGAATCATAGAAAATCAACGATGATGTTTTTTTATAGATTGGTCTATTTACAGAATAATTTTTGTATACATTTTCAAATTAGAATCTGTACATACATATTTATATTACGTACAGCAGATAATTTGTAAACAAATCTGAGTTAAATATGTATAATTGTTCAACATTTAAATTAATTTTACTTTTTTACACTATACGATGACTCACTTGGACAATTACGGGAGTTTGTAAAGAGAATAAAAATATTAATTATTCATTGATTGTTTGGCGGTACGAAGTTCGCTGGGTTAGCTAGTAATTAATAAACACAGCACTCCAATGGATGATCGACTGTTCAGATAATTATGAGTTTGGTTATAATTACAAGATTTCAATAAATGTAATACATTATAATGAATGTTTGGAGTAAATACCTACATTATATTAATATGTGTATTTACTATACCCTCTCATGCAGCATCTCAAGTGAAGTAGGCAGAGAAGAGGGAACACCGCGTATATAAACTTACATATTTCAGTAAAAAATTAGGTATTGTTTGAGAACGTTAATACTAATTGCAGGTCGTTTCGATGTGGATACCATGGTCGACTCCATGTAACACTCTCAGGAGACGTGGACTAAGGTGGCATACCACATGGGAGACATACATAATGTTGCAAAAGGAGAAGGACGAGCGGCTGATAAAGCAGGTGCAATAAAAAGTTACTTTTGTGACCCTTGGTAGACCGCAAGGTAGGAACTAGGTCGCAAAGAAGAACACACACTAATGAATAATTATCAAAAAGACCTTATACTAAATGGACAGAGACCCATGGTCCTAAGGGTATGTAGAGCCTATAAAACGGTCTCTACTGACACAGCTCTAGTAATAGCCGGAATCATACCCGTAAATTTACTAGCGGAAGAAAGAGGAAGGTTATTTTTCCGGGAGGGACCTCTAACGCAGGAAATTAAGCGTGCAGAGAGGGAGACCACTATTCTGGAATGGCAGAAGTCATGGAACGAGTCTAACAGAGGAAGATGGACCGATCGTCTCATAAGTGATATAAGGCCCTGGCTGGACCAGAAACACGGGGAGATAACATTTAGGATGGTCCAGTGCATGACGGAACACGGCGTGTTCGGGGAGTATTTGAAAAAAACATGGCAGAAACAGAGGCCTGCGTATACTGTGGCACAGAAAAAGATGATGCAGAACACAGACTGTTCCAATGCACTGAGTGGAATGAGCTCAGATCAAGACTGGAGCACAACTTGGGAACAAGCGGGAATCTATCCCCAGAGAACATAGTAGACTGTATGCTCAGATATCACAGGGAGTGGGTCACTTTCGCAGAATATATGGAGCAAATTATAAAAAAGAAGGAAGACGATGAGCGAAGAAGACAAAATGACGAATGACACAAAAATGATTTAAGACAAAATTGAGGCCCCGGGTAGACCGTAAGGTAGGAACCGGGCCCCTAAGAAGAAGAAGGGGTTTTAGCCGGTAAGAGTCCGGCACTACCCAGTCTTAACTAACTGGGTGTCCATGACGGATTTCCCCTTTTTTATTTAAAAAAAAAGGTCGCAAAGAAGAGGGGTGGTTTTAGCCGGTTCAAGTTCGGCATTACCTGTTCTGAAAGGCTGGGTGTCCATGACGGATTCCCCCCCCCCCCACAAAAAAGCTACGTTAATACTTTAAAATAACTTTAGTTTTTCTTACTCCAAACATTAATCATAATTTTTAGAAAGAATTATCACAATGCTTATGGCCTTCTTTCTGTAAAACTCCACATCTAATAATAACACATTAAAATATGATATTGAGTTTTATATGTAACTTTTTAACAACAACCTATTTTTCAACATCTGATGTGGTGTTCAAACTAAACAAACTCATTGGGTAGGTTATGTTTGAAATTGAACCCACGTTTACAAACTTAAGTAAACTAAATTTGATCGTAACAAATTATGAAGTAAAACTCAAAATCATGTTTGTAGGTATATGTTATTAATTTCACAAAATTACCATCAAATAATGAAATTATTTTCATGTAAATACCTACACTAGCAAATAAAATAATCATAACTTCGTTTTGAGAAAATATTTAACAGAGGATTATACATTTTCGTTTCTAATTAATTTATTTTCAAAAACGTTTAATTATCAAAAACCAACTTATAATATTTAATTAAACATATTTACTTAATATGTACATGATAATAGAAAATCTATTTAAATTTATTTACATTTATTTATAAATAAAAGCCTTTTCCGGTTATTTTGAAAAAGGCTCGCAAAGCAATATGAAAAATTTGAATATATTTTCAGTGTTAAGAACCCGAAAATTATACAGTAGGAATCAAATTCTAGGATAAATATCGCCTTTCAATGTTTAATTAATGTGTTTGTCTGTATAAATTCATTACTAATATGTTGTATTTCTTGAATAATTTGAATATATTTTCAATGTTAAGAACCCGAAAATTATACAGTAGGAATCAAATTCTAGGATAAATATCGCCTTTCAATGTTTAATTAATGTGTTTGTCTGTATAAATTCATTACTAATATGTTGTATTTCTTGAATAATTTGAATATATTTTCAATGTTAAGAACCCGAAAATTATACAGTAGGAATCAAATTCTAGGATAAATATCGCCTTTCAATGTTTAATTAATGTGTTTGTCTGTATAAATTCATTACTAATATGTTGTATTTCTTGAATAATTTGAATATATTTTCAATGTTAAGAACCCGAAAATTATACAGTAGGAATCAAATTCTAGGATAAATATCGCCTTTCAATGTTTAATTAATGTGTTTGTCTGTATAAATTCATTACTAATATGTTGTATTTCTTGAATAATTTGAATATATTTTCAATGTTAAGAACCCGAAAATTATACAGTAGGAATCAAATTCTAGGATAAATATCGCCTTTCAATGTTTAATTAATGTGTTTGTCTGTATAAATTCATTACTAATATGTTGTATTTCTTGAATAATTTGAATATATTTTCAATGTTAAGAACCCGAAAATTATACAGTAGGAATCAAATTCTAGGATAAATATCGCCTTTCAATGTTTAATTAATGTGTTTGTCTGTATAAATTCATTACTAATATGTTGTATTTCTTGAATAATTTGAATATATTTTCAATGTTAAGAACCCGAAAATTATACAGTAGGAATCAAATTCTAGGATAAATATCGCCTTTCAATGTTTAATTAATGTGTTTGTCTGTATAAATTCATTACTAATATGTTGTATTTCTTGAATAATTTGAATATATTTTCAATGTTAAGAACCCGAAAATTATACAGTAGGAATCAAATTCTAGGATAAATATCGCCTTTCAATGTTTAATTAATGTGTTTGTCTGTATAAATTCATTACTAATATGTTGTATTTCTTGAATAATTTGAATATATTTTCAATGTTAAGAACCCGAAAATTATACAGTAGGAATCAAATTCTAGGATAAATATCGCCTTTCAATGTTTAATTAATGTGTTTGTCTGTATAAATTCATTACTAATATGTTGTATTTCTTGAATAATTTGAATTCTAAATTGGCTTCAATAGAATGTGTTTACAAAATTATAATATTAAATATGATAAAATTAAATTTTAGATAAATAAAATAAAAATAAATGAACATTGTATTTTGTGAATACCTATACTATACTATACCCTCACGCCGTGTCCCAAGTGGGGTAGGCAGAGAGATTGGGAACGCCAAACAGATCTATCTTTACACACTTCCTTCGCTTCCTCCACATTTATACAGTTTCTCATACACGCACGTCGGTTCCTCTTACTCAACACGCGGCTGTCCTTGAGAATTTGATCCACGTGATCAAGCCACGTGGTTCTCGGACGCCCGCGTTTCCTCACACCCTTTCTTTCAGATAAGTATATCCTCTTTGTCACTCTTACCTCGTTCATTCGTTCAACATGCCCAAACCAACGTAGTTTATTCACGCGCATTGTGTCCACAACACTCTTCTTGCATCCGCTCATTCTTCTAATATCCTCATTATTCACTCTATCACGCAGCGTTTTACCAACCATTCTTCTCAACGATCGCATCTCTACTGCATTTATTCCACTTTCGTCCTTTTTCAACCTCGTCCATGTCTCGCTTGCATACGTAAGTGACGGTACCAGAATGGTATTGTGCATCAGCATTTTAGCCATGTTCGACACACTGCCATTGCTGGCAATGTGAATACCTGTGAATACCTTTTGTTTTTATTTTGTAATACTCCACACCAACTAATTTATTTGTGATGTAAATTACAGATTTTAAGTAAAACACATAAATCATATTAATCTCACTACTGGTAGGTACTATCTATACCACCACAATATATCTTAAAAATGGGGAAGCAAACAGATCTCTTGCATGTTATAAACATACAAGCCGTCTTCTCAATGCCAAAAAAATATTAAGGATGGGTGGCAAAACTTTTAGATGTAAAATTAAATATTTATTCTCACAAATAATATGGATATGAAGTACTACCGAGTAAAATTAATTTAAATAAAATCATTTTTAATCTGCAATGTTCTTCAGTTTTATTAGGCTTTCGAGTTTTGGCCCATATTTATGGGGTTTTTTAAAAGTAGGCTTTCAAGTATAAATACACAAACATTTTTCAACTATTTTCATATTAAATTTTATTTTTTATTTTAAGTACCTTATTTTCAAATCCATTGGCCGTAGACAAACCGCATTTGGCGATCGACTACTGGCGAACTTTCGACAATAACCGCAACAATAACGTATAATTACACAGTACATTGTAGGTAGATTGTCGAAAAGTTCACCTGTAGTCGATCGCCAAGTGCGGTTTGTCTAGGGTCTAGGGAGTCTGGTCCTAGAGATTCAATGGAAAATTTCTCATCCAGTTGGCCACATTGGTGGTCACCTCACGAAGGTCCCATATAATAAAAATTGATATAAATACAATTTTATATTTTACAATTATTAACTATCAATATATTAAAATCGAATTTGTTTACATTTATTCTTAAGTTATTTTATTTAAATAACCATTAAATTTTCCATTAAACATAGTTTTTCAATTACAATATAACTACATATGTGAGAACTTACACCCTTAACATCTAAATACATAGTTATATATTTCGATATTATCAATCATAATACTCTACATGTATCCATCCATCTCTTTTATCTTACTAATAAATATGGATTTAATTATATAGACATGTGATCAACCACTGAATAAATAAGAAAATTTTATCCATTCTTTAATAAGTATTAACAGGGGTAGTCAAATTATTATTATTATTTCTTTAAAGATGTTTTTGTTATAAACCCAAATACAACCTTATACAACTTTCACAGCTAGCTTAAAAGCTTGCACCGTGAAAGGAAAGTTTGTCGGCACCTGGGATCAAACCGTGTACCTCTTTTATATGAGACCAAGACTCTACCTCCAAGCTAACGACAAACTCTCTCTCTCTCTCTCTCTGGCGAAGTTTTCTTGCATCAGTTTCGATATTAGTAATATTACATGTTTATTTCTGTAACTGATTATTGGTAGTATTGTTCATGTTTTATACTAGTGGCAACACTTTAATTCGTACGTTGTGAAGTTAGCTACATAAGTTACTTTAGTTCTTGCTGTTTTCGGGTGTAAAAGTGCTATTCGAACCTATTTTATCGATTTGCGTTCGGTCAAGATTGACAATATCCTTGAAAGACGTAAGACATTTTTTTTCATAAAAATCGATACAGTAGAAAAATTTTTGTTTAAATTTTTCTACCTAAACATCGATACAGTAATTATTATTATTTTGTTTTAAATATTGATTTGTAACCTAGGTTCAACAAATGCTTTAGTTCTTTTATTGTTTATTTTATTCAAAGGAAGTATTTGCTTCTCTTGGCTAGAGTCAAAGAAGTTTAGTCAAAAGATTTCACACGCGGAAACTGTGGTGGTTTTTGGCCGGCCAGCTCCTCAGGCTGTTCACTAAAGCGCCTGCTCTTGCTAAAGTATGTAAAAAAAAACTCGTGGTACTCTTTACCACTTGTTGAACTTAATAAAAAATAGGAGTAGATATTTACTTATTTATCAGTGTTTGATTGTTTGTCTAATTTGATACACATTTGTCAACAGGACAATTTAAAATTAGCTACATGTTAAGGGAAAATTAAAAAAGTAGATATATAAAGCTGTTAAATTGGACCAGATTCGTTTAACCTTTGGAACCTTATTAATCAAAATTAATAACAAAGGTTCATTAAATTTGATATTTAATTAATTTTGAAACATTCATACCGTTCGATTATTGGTTCTTGAATTACCAATAGGAAAATTATATACATCATTACACAAACTTGTTATATATTCTATGAACCTATATTAATCTTAGCTTTAATGATCATTTTACATTATTCAATATTATGGTAATAATAATAACATTTTTACAACAATGTACATTTAGGAATATTTCTCAACGTTCACCTCATCTGTACAATCAAAAGATTTTACAAAATCTCTTTAACGGGGAACAGGAAAGGTGTCTTGATACTTACGCATTGGCTTAAGTTGGTTTAAGTGCTCTTTACTTATTGCCAATGCTTACAAATAGACTTGGGTTGGTCTAAGCGCTCTTTATTTATTGTCAATGCTTACGAAATGGCGTGGGTTAGTTTAAGCCATGGTATTTTCCCCAATCCCACCAAATCCTGTTTACACTTTTAACACCCGTTGAGCACATAATATGTCAACTAACCTACTAAATGGAGTTTGCACAATCTGTCGGTTGTGCCGATGAGGTAACCATCGAGTAATAACATTTAGATTATGTAGAGTATAAAATATACATTTTCTTTTTTTCATATTAAGTATAAGTAATTAAATATCCATACAATTGTTATAGAAGAACGTGCCCAGGATTATGTGCGAATTATTTTAATTATCAATATGACTAAGTCACTTGGGTATAAAGTAGAGATTTAATGGATTCCCGGTAGCAATCTGATATTCAATCATTTAAGATCAACAAATTCACCATCTGACCAAATATTTAATTAAATACGAGACAATTAATTCGAAAAAATAATAATTTTACCATAATTTATTAATACAGCGAGAACGAGACACACCTCGACTTTCTTTTTAAGTAAAAAAGTACTAATGCTGCTCAGAACTCGCCACTGCATCGATGCGTTACCACATATAACAATTTGGAGAAGGTGAGGTCCGTGGACATATTCTGTATGTCCAGGAGCCTTTTTAGGAGCCACATTAGACAGGAATGAAATGTTTGTTTAGTTTTTGTTTTTATTTTTCTTTCTGTGTTTGTACTGTACTGGCAATAATAACAATGAACTCAAAGATGGGCTGATCAAGTGCAAAAAATATGTTAAATTGTTATTATATTGTATTTTGTAAAATTTTATTGTATGTTGTCCATTTTTTTTAAATAAATAAATAAAAAAATACCATCGGAAATTAAGATACAGTGAGATAAATAAAAAGCAGGTAGGTAATTATATTGTTTTTCTGATTACGAACATTGAAACTTTGTGTTAATCCATTTACAGAGAGATTAAAAACTTTTAATTATAAAAGGTTTAACGACTTATAAAAAAAACTGTAAAAAGCTTAATACGTCACGACAATAATCGAACATTAGATCACTGAATAACATATAATGATGTTGACACAGGACTTTGGCACCACAGAGAGAGCCGAATTCGAACCGCTCTGTGGTGCATTGTCTATGCTCAATAATTTATGTGATTTATCTATGTCTTGCCACGTCTCTCTTCTTCCATGACGTTTCAATAAAGTAGTCGTGTTTTTAAATCGTTTTTTAATTTAAAGAACCCAGGCATCTTCCTAAACCAGAGAATTTAACAATATTTATTAGCTAAATAGTCAAAACAGAACATTTGATCACCGAAAATCATACTTATTTGTAATTTTACCAGATATTTGGTAATTTTGTTACGATTCTCATTAGTTACATTTTATCCAATATTTGGCCTGTCCACTATTATATTATTATGTTACATCTCTAGTAAAGTAATGTCGAACACTTCATAGACAGGAATGATGTCATTACCCAGATGACCGTTGATAATTTCCTCTGCGAAGCGTCGTTCAATGTATCGTGTTGCACAGCAGCCTGAGTCTCTCCTGCAGAACAGAAATAAAATGAGATTAACATTGGTAATTTGACACAATAATAAGTGACAGTGAAACAGGAACGGAGATCGTCTGAAAAGGAAACAACAATAATTAACAGTTAAATTCGACAAACTCAAAATGACACTTCCTAGTATGACTATTCCACTGTAACCTTCACAATAAAATGTTTATTAACGTCATATCAAACGTTGAATTTAGTTGATACCAAAATATAACAGCAATCAAAACTGACATTGTCAAAGAATGTTTGTTACGATATTTTGATGTCAGGTGGTTACATTTTGCACGTGTATAATTTATTATTATGGGCTTTACAATCAACAGATTGAAAAAGCTCCCTTGAGATGAAGTGTCTGTTGCTTGCATGTGCGTTTTTTTTTATTCTTTGTTATATTTTTATGATACACGTATAGCCTTGTATCATGCATATTGCGTACTGCTTGTTTATGTTCTTTATGTTTGTGTATGTTTTCTTTTTATTTCTGTTAATATTATATATGTTTATTTCTTATGTATGTTTCTTTGTTTTTAAATTGTTACAGTGTACAGTGAAGGATAATAAAAATACGTACAACTGTATAAACAATATACATTTTCTAACTGGATACTATTGGATAACCTATAGTAGGAATTGACCCTTTGCGTGAACTAAAGAGTTATTTTCGTATATCGACAAACGTATAAAATAAGACTTCTTCAAGAATGTTTCTCCAGCTAAACTGAAAATCAATAAAAATAATATCTTAAAAAAGCATTCAATCTTTGTGAATTGTAGATATATACGTACTTAGAATGTTTAGTACTTATTCAAAGTGTTCAAATAAATCCACTTGATATGGGACCGCATTATTACTTTGTGTAGGGTGTATTTACTCTTCACTTATAGTAGGTACTATAATACTTAAGTGGTATTGACGTATAATAGATGAAAATTCAGGTGAACTATTGTGAGTGTACTGAGAAAATCTATAGAGAGCTTTTATACTCTCGTCGCCGTCGCTTTTCAAAAGCTCCTTGAATTTTATATCGTTTATTTTCTAGGATTTGATGTAGAGCATTTTTATTATCATTTTATGTTAACATCAGAAAATTTTAGTGAAGTAAAACAAATCAAAGATAAATCGTTCATTCTTTCATGCGTCTCAGTAATTTAGAGTTGTAATGTTCTGGGGGAAGAGTGCCGAATCAGGCAGAGTCTTTATACTGCAAAAGAGAGCCATAAGGACCATTTTAGGATTGCGCCCGAGAGATTCCTGCCGTGATCACTTTAAAAAACTGGGCATACTCACACTTGCTGGCGCGTATATCCAGGAGTGCCTTATGTATGCTCGAAAAAATATAGAGAACACACCTCTAAACGCAGACTACCATAGCTATCCAACGCGAAGTGCAGGCAGCATCAGAACCGTAAAATGCAGACTAGCAAAGGTTGCGGATAGTTTCGTGGGTTTAAGTGTGAAGCTGTACAACAAACTGTCACTGCATATCAAAACATTGGAGGATGATCGCTTTAAGGAAGGGGTGAGGAAGTATTTGTTAGAAAAATCATTTTATTCAGTTAACGAAATGTTATTGGAAAAAGATTCTAGTAACATGGATGCAGAAACATAATGTAGTTTGATATCACATCTGACGACATAATCACTGGGCCCTTTACACCCAGGGATTATCGATCACCATTGATATTAATATATTGTTGTACGCCTTGTCTCTTTTAATTAAATTATATGTTTTTAAAATGTAGTCTGGATTGACACCCCCAAGTGCCCATTGCGGAGCCTATGGAGGTCGAATAAAATAAATAAAAAAAAAAAAAAATTCTATTGGTGACGTTTAACAAATGCCTGCTTTTTATAGTAAACTTATCTTACTTACAGAAAATAATGGGATAGTTATATTACATATATTACACAAGCTTTATTGGTATAATAATATAAATATGTAATTGTGCAAAATATCAAATTATGTAAACCGATTTGGAATCCATTCTACCGTGTAATAGAGCGTGTTCAACATAAATTCCTTAGTAAAAATATTTATAAGGCAATCAAAACACTGTTATAATTTTCACCACATTTATTCAAACTCTAATGTTTTCGCCCACTTCAATGGGCATTCTCAAGAGTACTGAAACAATAAAAATGTCACCTACAAAAATTGAAGGTAAAACGTTAGAGTTTGAATAAATGTGGAGATTGTCTTATAAATATTGAATATGTATTTTCACAGTGTGAACACAAACACCCTTCAACAATTTTTTAAATTCCTTAGATTCATTAACTACAAACTAAATATTCCAATAGAGGACATTGATTACAATTTTCTTTATAAAAAAAAATATTTTTCTTTCTCTAGAAGACAGGAGAACTGTCGATGATGTACTATTAATGAATAAAATTATCAATAATAAAGTTGACAGTGCAGAGGCCTGAGTCAACAATACACTTTCGTCTCACGTTCCCGCTCCGTTAGCGTTCGGGTGCAGACGATGTTGCATGCAAATTGCAAGTGTCAATTTCGTTGCTAAGATACACAATAGTTACGAAAATTAACACCTTGGCTCACCATCGTCTGCACCCGAACGCTAGCGGAGCGGGAACGTGACGCGATAGTGTGTTGTTGACTCAGGCCTCTGCAGTGGTAGATCTAGTAAATCTTCATGTAGGTACCTGCTTGAGTAACAAGACAACATGAGACATTTCATGTTCCGAACACGCACACCAATCAGCAGTACAATTATAGCGCTATATGCCGTCTTCACAGAGAATCTAATGAGTTTGGAGATCTTTTTGATATCTTCAGCAATTCGCATACATCAGTGAAGTTTAATATGTATAAACATTTTCTAAATAGTTATTGATATTAATTTATTTTAAGGTTATCAAAGATTTTAAATTCAATTAATTAGTATTATTATAAACATTTATATATTATAAACATGTACCTATAAACATTTAAATGTGTATTTTATTATATATTTTATTATTTATAATGTTATTATATTATAAACATGTGTAAACATTTTATTGTGTATTTTATTATATATTTTGTTATATATAATTCCATTATATTATTAACATGTATAAACATTTTATTGTGTATTTTATTAAATATTTTATTATATATAATTTTATTATATTATAAACACGTGTAAACATTTTATGTAAACACGTGATGAGCTGAAGCGTCCGCCTACATTATGATTGTGACGTCGTCCCTCTCTGTACCCGGTGTCTGTTTATGCGGACGATGGTAAGTGTGAGTGGGATAGCAGCATTGTTACTTTAATGTGGATAGTCTGTAAATGTTATAAAATAAGTTTGTATACCTACTGGCGGGTGCTATGGTTTTATATTGCTGCATTGTATAGTTATGTGTATGTGTGTATGTGATAAGTAAATGTGACTGCGTTTAAAATAATTGTTGTATTGCATCGAACTATTTATGATTTTTTGTATATGTTTAATGGCCTTGTGCCGTATATGTTATTATAAATAAATAAATTATATTATTATAAACATGTATAAACATTTTATTGTGTATTTTATTATATATTTTAATATATATAATTTTATTATATTATAAACATGTATAAACATTTTATTGTGTACTTTATTATATATTTTATTATATTATAAACATGTGTAAACATTTTATTATATTATTATAAACATGTATAAACATTTTCTAAATAGTTACTGATTTAATTAATTTTAAGATTATCAAAGATTTTATATTTAATTAATTATTATTTGTAATTTCAACTCTTTATCTTTTTATTTTGTATCGTAAATTTGTTTCCTACCTACTAGTAATTTCTGTATATTAAGGGCTTAGGCCGTTTATTTTAATAAATAAATAAATTTTATTTATTTACTAAGTGAAAAGAGAATGTAAGAACAGATCTTTATGGCGTACTGTTCTCTCTGCCTACCCCTTTTGGGATGCAGGGTAAGGGAGAAGATACACAGATAGTTAAAAAAATGTTTTTATATGTATAAACAGATTAATGAATGTTTATGTTAGCATGTCCGCTATAAAGATTTTTCCTTTGACTGGTAATAACATATAAAAGTATTATAATGATCTCCATGTTGATTCACGCTAATTGAATGTATTTCTGTATAATATAATTGAAGGGCTCGGAACAGTAGTATGACAAGCCACAAACCATAAATTTTACAGGGGAATAAAATTAAGATTTCAAATAGTTCTATAAATATTATTCTGAGTTATTTTTCATTTTTGTCACCAAAAATTGAAAATTAAATGTTTTACGTCATAAATTATTTTTATTAGAATATTTATACATAATGTTAACAGTTTTCTTCATTATTATGAATTTATTCTCTCCTGTACATTGATTAGAAGCAATTTTACAAAATACCGCTCGTCAATGGTATAGGTTTACCGAAATCGATCGCGATTTAAATAATCAAGAAATACAATCAATTCTAAAATAAAATAAAACAAACAATATAATATAGAGGGTGAGTTTATCGTAGCGCGATTTCTTCCAAATAACCCTATTTCATAAAAAAACATAAAAAAAACATTTAAGGAAGAATGAGAAGATGGACAAGGGAGTTGAGTTGGTAGGAAAAGGGACTAGAGATTTTACTGGTTTTACTGATTTTTGCGATTAGATAATAGATTATATTAACTATTTCGACTATGTGTATTCTATAAAGTTTTTTTTTTTTTTTGAAAAGATATATCTGGGCTTTGTTATAAACCCAAATACAACCTTATACACCTTTCACAGTAAGCTAAAAGCTTGTGTCGTGAAAGGGGAGTTTGCCGGCACCTGGGATCGAACCACGGTCCCCTTGTTGTTTGTTGTTGTATAAATAAAAAGACAAGATACCTATTAAAGTCGATATAAAAACAGCTCTAGTCTGGATATGAGTAAATTGTCTTATGTACCTACTGAGGAACTTTCACAAAAAAGAAATCAGTTAAAAAATTAAGCTGCTTTCTTCTTTACATATGCACTTTTAAGGCTTTTATTACCATTTTATAAAGCGATTTTCGCACTTTGGCGTAAAAAGGTCCACCTACGACTGAAAAGGTGAGTGACATCATTAGGCTGTTGAGACATACTACGAGTCGAATGCGTTATGATACGATTCAATGACATGGCGTTAGGATGGACGGAATATATGGATTTTAGAAATGAAAATAAGGAATGAAATTTTTGATCCTATCGTTTATTATTAGAATACTCGTGATCAGCGTATATTTATTTATATGAATTGATAACATTTACTCACATTCCTCACTCTTGTATGTTTTTCACTGATTCCATATGTTTTGCGTCCAATGCGCTTCTATTAGATTCATTTCAATGTTTGTATGAAATAATATAGGTATTTTAGCCAAATATTGCGGTAGTATTGTAGTACTCGTATGGAGATTTCCCCAGGGATTATTGTTTGCTGTTATTTCAGCATCGTATATATAAGACTGCTCACGCTGACTACGTGATTCAGATAGCGCATTTCCCCCTTATTTTTTGTAGAAGACTTTTTCCTCTTTTTCATGTGTGGATTTGGAACAATAATAGATAATGTTTATCCATTTAAAAAACGATCCAATCTCTCTCCATTTGCTCACATTTATTCAAAATGCTTTTTATTAAGCGCCATTATTGTATTACGTAAAGGAGGTTTTTTGAATATTTGGCGAGTCACGGTTTACCTTTGAAGGCTTACAAACAATGCATTCTTTCAATCTCGGCTTACGATACAACTTTCGTGTCAAACTTTTTTCAGTAAAGGGTGCTCGTTGCTAAGATAATCTCCCATTAAACCTTAGACTGTCTCAAAAGTCTGACGGCTTTCAAAGAGTCGTTCGAGAGGAATTAATTTCCTAAAACACACCCTCTGAAACGATCGATCTATTTTATTTAAGAGATATTTTATATGTCGTAATAAAAATGTCTTTATTTATTCTCAATACATTATTTTCTATTGGATTGCTTTTCAGAAAAAAAGAATGACTATCATAGATTTAATGTAAGAGAAAATTAATTATCCTACAGCGTCATTGTTTATCTCAGGTTGTTTGAACTCGATTGAACCATGATATATAAAATAACTCTCTTTAATCATATCATCTCTTGTAAATAAAACTGTTTACTTCATTACCATGAAAATTGGTTATTGCTTAAATCTTAGTTGTTGACTTTTTTTTTAAATAACATAACATGCATAGACAATTCACACAGACCGAGCTAGTCCCAAATTAATATATGAATCTTGTATCATGTCTTTAGTCTTTAAAAATTAGTAATGTCTAGAACTAATATGTTATCACGGCATCACCCACAAATGGGGTAGCCAGTGAATAAGCTGCGTGCCATAAGCATGCAAGCTGTCCTCTCCGCGCCAATAAAAAATCAGGATGAGTGGTAAACCTCATTGCCAGTACTTAACTAAATTTTCATCAAAATCATAATGGATTGTTCACATTTTTAACATATCACACTTTATTAATATTCTTTTAAATATATTATAGGCTTAAGATACGAGTGAGGGTAGCAATTGATAAAATGATTGTTGATAAATAAAATTATTTCATTTTCACTTACCACTGAGCACGTAAACTTGAACTGTGATCATCGAAGTGTTGTGAATGGAACATGAATAAGACCCGGCATCCTTCGGTTCTGCGTGTTTTTGTTTGAACGTTGAGCTGCGAAAAATAAATGCAATTAGTCAACAAAGCAGTTCAAATAAGATTTCTATAAAAATAATTCAAATCTTTCATCTTTCTATAAAAAATAAAACACTTGTGTTTAGCACTTCCACATTGACTTCATAAATCGCGAGCCGGCATTCAAAAGTTTCCGCTCTCATCAGGCTAAAGTAAAGTGAAGAAATTATATTCAAATTAGCTGACCCGCCAAGCGTTGTTTTGTCATATACATTATTTATTTGCCATATAAATTATATATCATACGGAGTTGAAAATGATTGAATTGCTAATATCTCTATTAAAAATAGTGGTTGATAGTAGAAGGGTGAAAATTTAGGGCTGTATGTATTTTTAATGCCTCACCATAAATATTAAATTTTCTCAAAAAAATAAAAATTTAGGGTTGACACCCCTTAACTTTTAGGGGTATGAAAAAAAGATGTTGGCCGATTCTCAGACCTATCCGATAAGCACACAAAAATTTATCAAAATCTGTTTAGCCGTTTCGGAGGAGTATATACCTAACAAGCACCGTGACACGAGAATTTTATGTATTAGATATTATGTTAGTAATAAAAAAAAATAGTAGGGAAAATGTAAGCCAGTGATAATGGATAATGAAATAGAAAGCTACGATCTTACTTAGGGAGCCTGTGTTCTATTGATTTAATTTTTTGCTTTGATCTAGTATTGTTGTTACGAAAATCTTCGTTGAGTGGTGTGCTATTTCAATGTGTCTGTTTTTGTTCTGACGTTGCCTATATTTATAACTACTCTTTGTTTTGTATTAATTTTACATAAAATTTAAGTAAAACCATTCTGTTACCATATAATTATTTTATGCTACTAGCAATATTTGATAAGTCAAATCTTTGGTTGCGGGTAGGACGACAAAAAGTGATATATTATGGAAGAAAAGTAAAAACTTAAATTTGACAATGACTTGACAAGTCGAAACCAGATCACTATTCAATTAAATATTAAGTTAAACTAAAACTAATTGCGTTTTTTTCCATATAAAAACATGAAGTTTTACAAAATTAACGTAAACTCAATAATTAAATGATATTTGTATTTTTTTTATTACTTTGTCATAATAATGTTGAACATAAGTAGGAGAAATCGGGGTGCATGCATGAGAAACTGGATGAATGTAGAGGAAGCGAAAGAAGTGAGTATATAAAAGAAAGAGGTGTTAGTAACACCATTTATAACTCAAAAATGGCCTTGTCGATTTGAATGATCTCTAATTTGTTGGATTCTTCTCCGCTCCGAATAGCCGATAGGCTATTAAAATATCTCACAAATTCACGAGAAGAAAAAAAATACGAAGAAAATCATTTACGCCATACCTATATTTTTAATTTCAATTAAAAATGCAATATGGAGAGATATACAAAATCAACGTTGATGTTTTTTTATAGATTGTCCTATTTATAGAATAATTTTTGTAAACATTTTCAAATTAGAATCGTTATCCATACAATCCATACAAAAAAAAATAACATCAGTTCTGTAATTTCAAATTTGAAAAAATCATGGATAAGAATTTTTATAAATTTAAAATGAATAGGTGTCTACCTAAAAAATAAATTAGTAGGTACCTACATATATTACTTACCTACAGCAGATAATATACAAATCTGAGTTAAGTATAATTGTTCAACATAAATGATTTTTATTTTTTTACACTATACGATGACACACTTGGACAATTACGGGAGTTTGTAAAGGGATTAAAAATATTAATCATTCATCGATTGTTTGGCGGTACGAAGTTCGTTGGGTCAGCTAGTATAAGGATAAAGCAACATGGCGTTCCGTTCTGTCTACCATCCCCACCTGGGACACGGCATGAGGGTATAGTAGGTATAGTATAAGTATAATGTTTAGAATTTACTACAACATTACCACCAAATAAATAATATCTTTTTTTTCTTCTACATTATATTGTTGTATATTGATTGAATGGTAATCAATGAAGGATTAAATTAGTTGTACCCAAGTCTCTGAAGAGTTCCAAATGGGACATGTTCGCACTATGAATAAGTAACAAGGGACTATAATGTTGTATCTACGTACTATTAAATACATAGGCTGTATTAGGAGCGAAGCAGAGGTAAAATCCTTAATCAGATGTCTCATTTGAATGAGCACCTATTATAAGAGATGTATCGAATAGCATATTTAACCGAATACCGAATATTATGCAAGATCGTCTGCCGAATAACCCGAATTCTGAATATTATGCAAGATCCTCTGCCGTTTTGTGGAAAAACCACCGCAAGGGCCCTTTCAAGAATCATAACACCTCCTGGCTAATAGGGTTTTTAACCTCGCCTTGAACATCTCCACACTCTCCAGAGTCCGCAAATCATGGGGAATTTTGTTCCACAGCAACGGACCAGCCACACAGAAGGCACGGTCAACATTGAATAACCGAATATTCGGCCAAAACAATGGTGAGAGCGTACGATACTCCCGACCGCGCATCTTCGTGTAGGTACATCATAGACTATATTATTATGAATACTAGACTTGCAGCGCGGTACATTTTTTAGTTTTTTTCTGTTCTAACATTAATAATAACATTATGTTGTTTTAGTCCATATTAAATTAAATTAATTAATTAGATATTAGAGGATTAATAAAATTATGCAGCTGGCAATGAAATAGCAACAATCTACAAGCTATTAGTTCATTTCAGTTTTAACATTTTAACTATTCGGCAGAACACTAAATAATAGACTAAATATTGTTCGGTGTTCGGCCAAATAGACAGAATACCGAATAGTTGCCTAACATTCGTTGCATCTCTTTCTATTATACATACAATAGGTGAATGATGTATAATATTATGTATTATTCTACAGTGAATAAATCAAATTAGATGACACAACATGAATCGAATAACTTATTAGCTAAACCCACGTCATTCACCTTATTTAGTGCTAAATATTCAGATTGTGAGTTACTCTCTACAGACACCACCAGCAATAATATACGTACATACTTTGTCAATTTACATATCTACTTCAGGGCTATCTTAAACACTTCATAATAATGCTGGTGGAAGATCTCTTGCGTAAGTTGTTTTTTGTTTATTTATCAAATACATATTGCAAACACATTTTTGGCGATTGGAGTAGCCAGCGAACTGGTTACATTAATAATTAATCATCAATCATTAATAATTTATCTTATTTAATCTAGTAATAAATAAAAAAAATGTATTTATATATCCTTTCTTTACTGTGTATTGATCACAATATACAGGCAAAAGGAAGAGGGGAGGCCAGCAGAAACGATACAAAGATGTCCTGCATAAGACCTTAAAGAAGATCAACGCTCAAGATGACTCGGAGAAAATGGTGGGTGACCGCACGAAATGGCGGAAAACCATTTATGGCTATAACGGCCCGCAAAGTCGAACAACTTGCACACCCATCATAAACGAGGAGCAGCCTTGTCCCGAATGTATGACTCTCATGCGTACTTAAAACTAAAACATAGAACAAATTAACTTTCGCCTTACGGCAACTTCAGGGCAAGAGTTACTTAAACTAATGAATTAGTATTTAGTCATTATTAATTAACTAAATACAAAATCATATGTGAAAATTAAACAGTGTTTTTAATATGACATTTTGAAACTTATAATGAAACGAATTTTCACAACTACACGCACCTTCTTTATATTTAATAATTTATTAAAAAGCTATTCTTTTCTGAGAAATTGTATTTAATCTTAGAGAAAGGAATAACAATTTTTTGGACAAAAATATGTTAAGTCTTATGTTTTATTGGAAATAAACGTACGTTTCTATAAACATTGATTTTTGGAGCCTACCTAATGTTAAACCTCGTTTATTCGTTAGCGTTTGAATTTTCCAGTAGCCCAAGTTAGCCCTTAATTTTTAAACATTTGATGTAGAGTGTTAACTGTTTGTTAATTTTGTATCATGATTTGACAAGGAGATAAGCTTTTAAAAGTTTATACAACAATATTATAATATTTATAGCCCTTGAGTTTTTCTTTAAAGCTTTAACAAAAATATTATAATGTACAATATATTGTAGTAATCACAATATTTTCAGTAGCCCAAGTCGGCCCTTGAGTTTGACACCCTTGATGTAGAGTGTTAACTGTTTATTAATGTTGTATCATGATTTGACTACGAGATAAGCTTTTAAAAGCTTTACCAACAATATTATAATATACAATAATTATACATTGTAGTAATCACAATATTTTCAGTTATAATTAAAGACAAACATCAACCCACTAAATCTCTTGGTGTTAATATAATAATTCATGAGTTATTATTAAAATTGAATATTCTCTTGTTAATTTGATAATTTTATCAGTGGAATTTCCAAAATAGGTCTCTCATATTTTTTTGAATTTCTAATACCCTACTGTAAGGTGATAGAAAGTATTAAGTATATGAGTCACTGCAAATCGTCAATACACTTCTTAAGTTTTACATCATCTGATATTCGCGCTCCAACCGTCGAAATTCGCGGTATTTTCCCACACAAAAATGGGTGTTTTGCAAATTTTTATTAAGTATTTCATCAATGTCAAAATGCGTAAGATCTCGTTTCTGGGTCATATAATGCACCTTAAAAAATACCACATTTTGCGGTTGATTATGATAATAGAGGGACGCCGAGGGGCTGGTAGAAGACAGACACCATGGCTGCACAATATACTTGATTGGATTCCCCCACACCTCTCATTGGATTGGAATGAGAGGTGTGGAGGAACTATTCCAGATAGCCTAGAACTGACAAGCCTATACCAGAGTGATCGCTAACGTCGACGGGATCTGACAGAGAACAGACTTACGGAAGAAGAAGATGTTATCAATATGCCCCATGAAAATGATCTGAAATTTCTCATTATATTTTCTTTGAAAAAAAAATCGAAAAAGGCAAATAGAGAGAAAGAGAATATGCTGAAGGACTTGCACTTGTACATTATTACTTTCTTATCAATGCGAGCTTCTCCCAATATTGTTTTGCTCAAATATTATAAATATCGCTTGTCTCTGAATCTAATTTCACTTTTTTCTAATCGCCTGATGATGGAGTCGATAGTTTCCGAATACTAGTAAGTGAAGTTAGTAAAGTCACTTGGAAGCTAACTAAACACTGTGTTTTTTCAATAAATTTCGAAATAAATTTATGCTTGATTGAAACTTACCTCATATTCCTTGAGATTATCTTCTCCGTTAAAACTTTTCCATCTTTGTGCCAAACTATTCCAAAAACATTATTTTCCGGAACTCGAACAATCATATTTTGTTTCGTCGTAGTAGAAGTGGTGGTAGTAATAGCAATAGTTATTATATCGTTTGCAACGCCAATTTTAGTATCGCTCAAATTCGTATTTTTATTCAGAACTAAACTTTCACTAGTACTATTGATTTCATTTGTCGCTAGTGTCGTATTTGGCAATTGTGTAGTAGTAGTAGTTGTTGTTGTTGAAGTAGTTGGTTTGAATGTAAATAATGGCGGTTGAGTAGTGGTCGGTGTATTAAATGTCCCACTGTATGCTCTTGACACTCTACATGAAAGTTCAATAGCACTCCCAACTTTGTAATAACGGTCCTTCACTTCGTGTCCTTGATCGTCGACAATTTTCAGTATTGGAGCTGTGAAAAAATAAATAAATAATTCATTAATAACTAACAGTAAACAATATCTATAAATCCAATCAAAAATCTCGATTGGAGAACCATTTTAAAACATTATAAGATTGTGCAAAATCTAATCAGAAAAAAATAATAATAAGACGATCGAACGCTTACGAATTGACTCTAGGATAGCTCAAGTGATAGCCTTTATCACGTATAATATATTATAAACTTCCTATAAAAAAACATAAATAAAAACACTGAATACCTTCACTTGAGTGATAGGTTTATTGAAATTAGAAGTTTTTCAGACATACGTCCAACTTTCGTTATAATTACTTATTGTTAAAGAAGATGTATGTATGTCCGAAAAGCTGGTAATTTTCAAGTACCTATCAATCGAGTGAAAGTAAACAGTGTTCTTATTAATATTAGGTATTTGTTAAACTAAATAAAAATTTACTTTTATAGTGTTTCCTCTTTGAAAATCGTTAAATTCAGCGTACGTTACGTGGAATAATATGTCTAAATAGTGGTGTGGATCGGAGGTCACACTCTTGCTTTTGACTCATAAAGCCCCGGTTTCGATTCCCGGCCAGGGCAAAATAATTAAGAATTAAGTTTTTCAAATTGTTTCGGGTCTCGGTGTTACATGTATATGTGTTAAGTGCATTGTATTTATGTACAAGATTCATATCTTAGTTTGGCACTAACTCGATCTGTGTGAATGTCATGTTATGTTAGTTAGATAAATAAAGAAGAGCGAAGATAAGTGGGAGATTTGAAATAAATAAACGAGTATTATTTTACTTCAGTCATACAAAGACCCCATAAATACATATTGGTTAAGGCTAAACCAGGCGAAGGGTTAGGTACGGCATAATTTTTAAAGTAACTAACATAATATTATAATATGGTAAGTATGTAGAATATCCACCCGTTGGTCGTATGGGGTGTCTCAGTAAGAGTAAACTTTTTCATTTTCAAATGAAAACACGTATTTTTTGAGAGAGTTTTGATATTTTTATTGGTAGTAAAGAAGACATGTTCCGATTAAGTATGAAATCAAATATCTGGCCAATGATCCCCACGGCTCTGAGAACAGGCAATTACTCTTTTCATGAAATTTTCCATGACTTTTTCACAGAGATGTCGTTGTATCTCACCGATTACGCGTGGATCTCGGATTCTTGAGCTCAGGAATTTTTTCCTGGTTTATTCGCATAAACCCGAGGTTTCACAATACCCCAAAGAAAAAAATCGCATGACGTTAAATCACATGATCTTGGTGGCCAGTTGACATCAGATTTTCGTCACTCAATTTTATGTTATTGATGTTAAAATTTCGTGCAGTTCGCGAGCGGTCTCAGCGTAAATTTCCCCATTTTTGCTATACGTTTTCACAATTATAACGCGTTGTTCTTTTGTTAAGCGCACCATTTTTAATAATAGGAATAAACGTAGGTGACAACTGCCAACTTTCAGTGTTGCTACTTGCAAGAAAAAAAAATTACACTTAATTCAACAAGTGTACTCTTACTGAGACACCCGATACATACATACGCATGTAATTATAGAACTCCAACAAATCTCTCGTTAAACCCTTCAACTTGTATCCCATAAGTGAATGTGTTGGTACGTTCATATGTAAATACAGAAGGTTTATAATACTCATCTTATGCATGGTCTTCACATAGAATTGTTTTGTCACTTGAACTTGCATGCAGATTTCAACAGCTAGGCAAATCGGAATGAAAAGTTTAACTTTTAAATGCAAGTGTTTAGAATCGTGATTCTAAAAACGATTTCATCGAGTTCAATCAATTATTCATGTAAGTATGTACATCTTTATGAATTATGATACTCAAAAAAGCTCGAGACTCCCATCTAACGTCAATAAAATGCGCATTCACTCGTGCAGTTGCACTTATTTAATAATTTATTTATTTAAAGTTAATATTACACTTCAGATAACACATTTATTTATTTATTTTATTTTATACATTCTTTACTATACATTGATAAAAAACAATTACATAAAAGGTATACATTCAAATTAAATACAATCAATATACAGAGAGCGAGTTTATCGCAAAGGCGCGATCTCTTCCAACTAACCCAAAGTTGACCCAAAATTATGAGTACAAACAATATACAAAAGACAAAAATATAATAAATGCATTACCCTAGAGAAGGTTATAAGCTTAAACGTGTGTGAAGCTTTTTGAACGCACTGCGTGTTTTACATTTGCTTTTTATATTATCATAGTGTTGAGTGACAGAAAGTATTCTTTTTTTTGATAATTTACGATGCAAGCTCTTTGCACGTTATAAAAATACATTTTATATGAGATTTAGTATACACAACAGTAATTTACATTAAATAAAAATATAATAGATACAACAGAACTCTTATCACACAGAAATTGGAACGCTATAACAACAATTATAGTAAAAATAATTAATAAATTTTATTAATGGAATTTGCTTGATAAATTAATTTCATGGTCACTTTGAAATGTGAAAATAACGAGAAAAAAGAGAAATAAAAAAATGGAAGATCAGAAAGTATGAGTTTTCTAGTAAAAAAAAATAATATTTAAAGCAAACTGAACAATATTACTGTATGAGATCAATTATATAAAATAATGTCAAATGATTGTTAAATAAAATTGAGTAGGTACATCAATATGTTTATTTGTATTTGGAGTATTGTCGATTATATAGAAAATTAAGTAACAAGTATGTATGAAAATTTCAAAAAATCTAAAATGATAACTATATATCTACGTTTTACAATTATTAGTAAGTCCGACGATTATTATTTAAACTATGTTCGACTAAACACATCAATTTTGTAATACCGGTGAAGAAATAATGCGCAGGGACTAATTACTTCTAGACGTGTCTAGTTGTTTACACAAGTACTAACTCGAATAAATTATTTACTATGCAAGTATGTATGTAGATAAGGACATTTGCTTATATCCAAGAACTGTTTTACTACTGAGATTATATTAATTAATACTAACGACATGAGAAACTCTTACGTTTCCTATAGAGTGATTAAACTTTCGACCGCTTTTAGTATTTTCTTCCAGGAAATATTAAAATTAGCGATGAAAAGGATAGTGTACAGTTTGGCCGGATGTTGGATATTTAATGAATTCCTTAATCTTAACCGCTTAACCGCTGTCTTAATATGACTTTAAATGTTGGTAAGTTTAGATCCAGTAGCTCTATGGGATTTATACATATTTATGATTTGTAAGTTTTCATGATCAGTCAAGATTTACATATTGTAAAATAGAGAGTCGGTGGACATTAACGGTTGTATTTAATTTCTGGAAGGGTTTTGTCAGGGGGAGTCCTTCAGGCGAACCTTGAGCCCTTCCTTAAAAAAGAATTTGCTTGAAGAGTATGGATGACATAGGAACTGCCATTCCTGTAACATTCATGGGTGAGGGAGGGTGCAACCCTTAATGTGATCAGTAAAGATGTACATACGGGTGAAAAAACATTTTCTTTTAAACTGTATGCAACTCAGGCCAAGGGCTAGAGTGAGGGACGCCCTGGGCAAAACGGTTTACAGGTACCCATTTTTACACTAAAATTGTTTTGTAAATATAACATCTAGGCTTCTGTTATGAAAATTGCATTTGCGCTGAAATTTTTTATCGTTCCTGTCATCCCAGATGTTGGATTTGATTTTTGAATTTAAGACATTTTACGATCTTCTCAATATTTTACAAATTAACCTGAGAAAGATTAGTCACCATACATTGGTTTTTGAAATTTTACACCTCCTGAAATTCAGCGCCATGAGAAAATGTCCTGTCTACCTTTAGTAACCCAGCCTCAATGATTTGTCCCCTCAGCTGTCCCTCCTTTTATTTCTGGTAGAAGGTTTTTTTTCTGAGATGGTCTTGAGTAGATGCGTCCCTACTTCGATTCTGCTAAGAACTTCGTCATTAGAGATGTGATCCTTCCAGGAAATTCCTAGAATTCTTTCATAGGATCACATTAAAAGCCTCCATCTATTTTTTGAGAAAATTCATTCACTTAAGCAATTTTTCTGTGCGATAGAAAATGTTTCTTAGATCATTTTTTTTTATTGTTTCATCGTCAAACAATAAATGAGTTCTATTTCATGTAAATTTATATATAAAAAATATAGATATTTCAATTTAATTTTTTATCATTATCTTAAAAAAAAAACAAATCAGCCAACAGCGAGCTAATTGGATTGGCCACAACATCAGGCACCCAGGACTGCTTATCACCATCGCGGAGGGTAGGACCGAAGGCAGAAATGGTAGAGGCCGACCAAGAGACGCCTATATGGACCAACTGAAGAAAGACATGAAATGTGGCACATACGTAGACTAGCTGAAAAAAGAGAAGAATGGAGAAGAAAATTCAGACTCGTTGCAGACCAATCCAATGGATTGTAACTCATTATATTTATCATTATCTTGATATAGAGTCAAAAATATCCGGCTGGACAGTAATAACAATGAATAAACTCACCGAATATCGGATAGTTGCTGGATGTTGTTTCGTCTTTACTAATAATATCAAGGTACAACCAACTCATTTAAATATGGTTAAGAGTTTCATATTAGTTACAATATGAGAAATTCTACGTATAAGGAATAAAACTTCTTGTGAGAAGCAGGAATATTAAATACTTTCTTGAGAAATTCTTGAAATAGACATTTTATCAATTTACGTACACAAGAAGATAAAATTAATCGTCTCTTTTCAAAAATAAAATATAGTTGAAAGGGAAAAAATTATATTTTTTTTTTCATACTTTTCATGTTGAAATTATGAAATTTCAATCGAAAACAAACAGTTGAGTAAATAATATTGTATTTTCTACTCAATGAAGAAGAAACAAAGTGCTAATTTTTAACATGATTAATACTGTTGTTTCCTTTCAATATTTTATCATAGCTTTCGTTTCATTTATATACTCATTTTACTTGGGAAAAATACTTTGACAAAATTCGATTTTATCAAGGTTCATATTGTCTAAAATAATTAATAAGAATGTCTGTTTGATGTTATTCGACCATATGTCAAGCCACTACTTAATGCGATAGTAATATTTAATTTATCGACCGAAGTTCATTATAATAAGAAATAAAAATGATACAAAATAATAATATTGTTGTTTCGTATTTTCGCTTACTTATTTGCGAACTTGCTTTAGAAAGTTTTCGCTTACATCTTTCTTTACGATGAGAATGTGAACTTTGCGATGGCGAGTGCAAATCAAGGTCATTGCGTAGATATGTGACAATTGTGTAGTAATATGAAGTTATTTTTTGTCTTAATAAATCAACAATGATTTTAAAATAAAAAATATATATCTGGGTTTTGTTTCTTATAAACCCAAATACAACCTTATGCACCTTTCACAGTAAGCTACTTAAAGCTTGTGTCGTGAAAGGGGAGTTTGCCGGCACCTGGTATCGAACCACGGACCTCTTGTTCACGAGCCGAGGCTACCGACGAACTCGAAGCATTATTTTCACTTTGTACCTTTAATAACCCTATAATGAAGGTGGGCCTACCCAGTATGAAAACTAGGCACGTCACTGCATAACAACCACTTACACAAGCACGTGAAGCTTATAACGACGTTATTTAAGGACGCGTTACTAATTTGACGCCTGTCAATAACATTCCTTACTATTAAGGTCTATTCACACATATCCGTGATACGCGAAACTAAATTTTACTTATAGGAACTTCTGACCTTATAACGTCGCTTATTCGCTAGCCAATAAGTAATTCTCATCACATGATTGTATTCCGCATCAGCGGACATCGCAATAAGTGAGAATAACTCTGCACCTCCCTCAGTAGTGTGTGTTATTAATTGTTTTATGTTTTGGGATTAACATTTTTTAATTTTTTTATTTTTATTTTATTTTAATTTTATATTCTTAAGGGACACAAACAGTTCAACCTAACAAATATTAATATTCACATTTCTCCATTAAACAAACCAATCAAGGTTCCGCAAATTACCGAAGCGTATGACGAACACATTTCTAGTAAATAATAATAACACATACATTGCCCTACTCTAATCGAAAGCAAAAAATAAGGCAAAAATCATGAAAGTAAGTAGTTAAAAATTACACCTCGTTAGAATTCATAATAACTAAAAGTTATAATTATTAAAACTAAAGCAGTTTAAATTAAGAATTGATTGAATCTCTATTTCTCAAATTTAAAATAAATAAACAAACGAACAGTTTTATCTATTTATGGAGTTTATCTAATAATCATTTAATGAAGAATAATAATTTATTCAAAAATTGTTTTATCATAAAAAAATGTTAATTAATTTGACAGTATTAAACATAAAATGTCATAAAAATCCACCTAACTGAACATGGGCCCGTACCAAGGCAGACCAAATCAGTTTTTAGCATTGCCTCAGAGCTTTAATATTCTTTAAGTACTTTATTTCGGCTACCTCCCCCAATTCATTCAACTACACAATACAAACGCTCATGCACCCACACATAATATATCCATAGTTCCATACACACAAAAAAACTCATCCACATACACATAAGAAGGAAATAAAAACGTGATGCGAAGTCTTTGTCAAAAAAAAAGTAAAACAAGAAATGAAGATATTTAAAAAATAATTTAATATTTGCTCAAACTTATATTCAAATTTGTTTACGATAATGTCTGTTCCCTTTTTTTGCCATGTGTAATATAAAACTTTTTAAAAAAGTACTTTTTAGGCTCCCCTAAAACTGTCTAGGCACCGTGAAAAACTTTCAGTGGAAAAAAATATTGCTGCATTTAGTTTTTGTATTTACGCGTCTATATAAATACAAGACGTCCCAAGATTCTGTCTAGGGAATGCGAGTGGCTTCGTTCAATTTCTTTAAAAGATTATATATTTTGGCCTCCAGATGAGTATGGACGATTTTTTGACGCCGTTTAATGGAGTATTTATCAGAGGGCTCGGGAAGTTCTATTGAAAGAGCGATATATTTGGTTCGCACCTGAATGCAAACGTCATTGTTTGTGTCATGCATATGTACGTTGATATATTTATTTATTCATGCTTTACTGTAATAATAATAATAATAATAATAATAAAAAGATGATTTGTATTTGGCGCTGTTTCATGGTCCGTGACCATCTCAAGAGCGCCGTGGCTTTTTAGTCAAGTTGGAAGCATCTTCTAGGTCAAACATGAAGTTCATGTAACGCTGCTGCCACTGCAGAGGACTATCTATCTTTATTGGCATCAGTTCTCTGCCTCAGGCCATCCCATATCTTGGTCGTGGTGTCGTACATCTCTACGTTCTTGGGATGACGAAGAGTGTAGATTTTCTCAACAGCCGACTCGAAGTCCTTCTTTTCGAGCGTTCCACTTTGGTTGACATCAAAGAAAACGTTGCACACATAGAGAAGCTTCTTCTTACGGAGATCTGAGATAGGCATCGTGGTAGACAAAACAGTATTTTTGTCCCTTTCACCCGCTGTGTTGTTGCGAGTAGTCGGTGTTGTTATCCTTCTCTGTTACACTACTGGACATACACTGATCACTACACCCTGGCACTTGTATAGAGTGATTCCCGGAAGGGGTCGGTTTTTTTAACACGTGTTTTGGCAATAGAAGCGGGAATGTAACACAAAATGATGACTTGTTTAAGTTTTGAAGAGACAATCAACAATAATGAATATTAATTTATTTCGAGTTTTGATGAAATTTAAGAGATGATGAGATGCAAAAACTACGCGGTTTTGAAATGTTAGCGTGCACAAGAAAGTTCAGCACTATGGGACCGATATCTTTCGTAAAATCAAATTATTTAAATGAGCGGTTTGATTTGCGTGGTGGCAGCCAGACGGCGCGCAACCCACTCCATTGATTACATACAATTTCATTGAAAGCATACACTCAAATTAAATTCAAATTCAAATATATTAAATATGGATAAATATACAATTTACAACAACAATCATTTATCTATAATTATACAGTAGGCAAAACATAATTCATTCCCTCAAATTAAATACAATCAATATACAGTGGGCGAGTTAATCGCAAAGACGCGATCTCTTCCAACTAATCCATATACGAATTCATTCAGAATATTCATCAAAGGCACCCACGTTCCGTAATTTTATTGTCACTTACTCTGACATGTTGTGGGTAGATGATGTTGTGTTTCTCCTTCTGTTACACATTGCATGACTCGGAAACTCAGAAACTCGAGATTCTAAAACATTTTTTGACAATAGCAGCGGTAAGTGCATCACAGAATAAATGCAATTTATAAGAAGTTGTCAAAATAGCAGAAATCAATTCCAATACAAGATTCGATTAATATTAGAACATGATACACATTTATAATGCATAATAGCTGCTTTTATTCTTCAAGCACATACACTGAAAATTGTAGAAACAATAAGAATTGTAAAAAAAACGGGTATTTATTAACGTGTGGCGGCAGCTACAAAGAGCGCCTGCACACATGTGTACGTTTCTCATCACTTCAATGTTACATTCTATTTTTTGTGGAAGGAGGGAAAGTGTAATGGGTGTGCCTCTATCAGCATGTATTTTGTTTATGTCAATTCAATCATTGTATATAAACTTAGTAAAAAACTGTTTATTTACACTGCCGTCAGAGGTTTATGTGAACAGATCCTTATATTTAACTCACTAATAAACGTGCAAATTATAATGTATGTATGTGTACTACAAAAATTTCTTTTTGGACCCTTATGTTCTATGGAATAATTTCAAAGTTTTGTAGGTACACATTACACATGTTTCACAGACACGAGGGTCATAGGTATATTAATAGTATACATACAAGTTTCGTAAAAATAATTTAAGTAAATATAGAAAAGGTTAGATTTTTAATACGAAATTCTTAAAATATCCATTACCTCAATTGAATACCTTACCAAACAATATAATACGAGTGTCTATCCACATTTTTCAATTTCGTACGGGATTCAAATGGGCATCATTCAAGGAATCCCATAGATTATACACTATCCTCAAGTATGTATGAAGCTCCTCAACAATATGATATGTCTTCAACAATATATTTTGTTCCCCTTTTTTCTGTAGTCTATCCTTAAGGTCCCAAAATAATAGGCTTCTAGAGTTCCTACCTCAATGTAAATCTTTCTATTCATTATCTTTCATCGTATGTGCTATCAGAATCTGAACAAACTCTCCAAAGATATTCGGTCCTCTTCAGTTATCGGTACATTCAAATATGTATTAAAAATTCCACAATTACAATATCTGATTAAAAATGGCCTGATAAGTGGAAAGACGTCTCTCTTCTTATCAATAACTTAAAGTAGAAAGAAACACTTGTTTCAAATTTATTATTATGGAACTCTACTACGTGTGCACCGACACAATTGGTATATAAATTCCACCGTCAACCCTTCATAAGGGTAGTACTCACATAGATACATGTATATTTTATGTAGTATTAGTTTATGGTCATTATTGCTAAGATATATTTTTTATTGTAACTTTATAGAGGTACTTTAGTTTTATACTATATTCTATTAAAAATAATTCCTAGGCATTCTACTTGACCTTAACTCACGTCATGCCAAAACATGTAATCAAAAATTGTACTAGGTTTACTGAAAGGCATTGCCTTAAGGTAATATGCACGCGTTTTGTACATATCTATTTTGTACATATCTATTTTATCCTTAAAATTCACACTATGAACCGGTTGGAGGCATTCGAGATGTGGTTGCACAGAAGAATGCTTCGCATACCATGGACAGATTTGGTCAACAACTCGGAGGTTTTGAGAAGAGCCAATTGCAGTAGACAGCTGCTGAAGGACGTAAAGGTCCGTAAGATTTTATATCTGGGTCACGTTCTGCGGGGCGATAAGTATAGTTTGCTCCAGCTGATACTGATGGGGAAGATTGAGGGGCAGCGTGGTCCTGGTAGAAGGCAAACATCTTGGCTGCGCAACATAAAAGACTGGACCGGGATGAGACATGTGGGGGAGCTGTTCCGGGTCGCGCAAGATAGAGAAGCCTTCGCCAGAGTGATTGCCAACGTCGGGGGGACCTGACACGGCACGAGAAGAAGAATTTTATCAATCAAGTGTTAAATATTATTATTACCTTAATATGCACGTGTATGATATTTGGATGTCAAACGGTATGAACATGTCACATATGATACTGTGCGTCGGCGCACCCGGAAAAGATCTATAATCTCCGTAATACACGAAAGACGATGGTCCTGGCTGGGACATGTTCTGAGAATGCCCAATGATACATAGTTGGCCAAAAGAGCACAGTTCTTCCGTCCGCAAGGGTTCCGGTTCAAGTGTCCCTCTTTCACAATACACCGTTCATATAACAACGACATCAGAGCGCAGAGAATGTAGTGGAAAGAGGTGACGCAATTGGCGAAGAGACGCTCTGAATGGAGGAGGCTGGTTTCTGCCCTGTGCTCCTGAGAGGAGCGTTGAGGGCGATGATTGATTGATAATTTACTTATTTATTTTATTTCTTTTCTTAAATAATATATGTATTTACAATTAAACATAGAGCTGACTTATTTATTTGCTTTCCCCAGTCAGTAACATAATACCTATGCTGGTATCAGGGGAAATAGGTTAGAAACTATAATTACTTAAATATTTAGATCTTAATAATATAACAATTTTATATTTATTTAATACTAAATAATAAGAATAATGTTTCTAAAATATTGAATGGATTCAACTAAGTACCTTTTTATAAGTGTATAAATGTACTTAATAAATGTATTTTTATTAAGGTAAATTATTATTTATAAAAAAATCGTATTTTGAATGTACGCATGAATAAATTGTATGTAACATATTGACTAAGCAATGACCTTGACTTGTACTTGCCGTCGCAAAATTAGTAGTTTTACTAAAAGATTTAGATTTTTTAGGAGTAATGTAGGTTATATCGTAAGTACAATGTTTAAAAAAGGGTGTTTGGAATAAAAGTAAATAATTATATTTTATTATTTTTATCATAATCCAAAATTACTTTGATGTAGATAACTTTTTTTATTATGTAAGCATTATTTATGTATCTACTACTTGAGTTATTATAAGTGTTTTGTTAGATTTGTCCAGTTTGATATTGCGAGTAATAGAAACTGACAGCAAGAATAAAGTGTGGGGATAACTTAAGGAAAATTAAACTGGACAGTGTGTCACAATAAATTAGACGATGGGAATTATGAAGCAAATGAAAATAAATGTTTTATTTATAAAGATGGTTGGACATTGAGATAAATGATGGGATGTGAGAGATGGAATAAGACAGTACTTACATTTATTATATTATTAATACCTATGTGGAGTGTTTAGCAGAAGGTAGAACCAACTGACGGGCGTATAGAAGGAACAAATTTCTTGAGAAATTATTCAGACGAATTTAATATTTATAAAATGTATGTTTGAAAAATTCCCCAAATAAGTAAGTTACATTTAATTTGGGAAGTCTGCTTGCGAGGGATGGAAGATTTGATAAGGACATTGAAAGAAGAAAAGTCGCCGGTGCTAGAGTGAATGGTGCACTTCGACCCATTGTTAGCAATAGCAGTGTGTCGAACATGGCAAAAATGCTAGTGCACAATACCATTCTGGTACCGACACTTATGTATGCAAGCGAAACTTGGACGTGGTTGAAAAAGGATGAGAGTGGAATAAATGCTGTGGAGATGCGTTCACTGAGAAGAATGGTTGGTAAAACGTTGCGAGATAGAGTGAAGAATGAGGATATCAGGAGAATGAGCGGATGTGAGAGGAGTGTTGTGGACAGAATGCGTGTAAACAAGTTGAGATGGTTTGTACATGTTGAGAGAATGCAAGATGAAAGGACGACGAAGAGGATGTATTTATCTGAAAGAAGGGGTGTGAGGAAGCGTGGACGTACAAGAACCACGTGGCTTGATCACGTGGACCAAATTCTTAAGGACGGACGCGTGCTGAGTAAGAGAAATCGGCATGCATGTATGAGAAACTGGATGAATGTAGAGGAAGCGAAAGAAGTATGTAAGGATAGATCTATATGGCGTTCCGTTCTCTCTGCCTACCCCTCCTGGGACATGGCGTGAGGGTATAGTATAGTATAGTATTTAATTTCTATAGCGAAAACAAATTAATTTACATAAAACATGTGACGATATGCAGTGGTGAGAATATTATTTTTTTAGTAGTGATTTCTTCTATCTTACCATATTGTATTATCACTTTGAGACTGTTTTGGCACAAATCATCCTTGTAGGATGTTATGCCACAAGTAAAAAAAAAAATTGTATTATTTTTGCTCATCATATTTGTAACATTGAGAGTTTACTTTATCACACAAGCAAAAGTATTGAAAAATCTATTGGAATATAAGAAAATAGGTAAATACGTACCTAAGACTGTGACGTTAGTAAGCAAAACTCTTGGAGGGTGAGTAGAAACTTGGCACATGTAGAGGCCGGCATCCTCCTTCTGAACTGGATTTATACTCAACCTCCAGTTGTTTGGGTATTGAAACTTTACAGCCACCCTCGTATCTCCACTATACGTCGTAGCTCCAACTGTTAGTAAATGAACTTTGTCTTCCATTCTTCTCAACCACATCACCTAGAGAGAAAGAAAAATAAAGATATTATATTTAAAGTAGGTGCGTTAACGTTGTGAAAATTCATTTTAATATAAGTTTTAAAATGTTATACTAAAACAGTGTTTAATTTTCACGTATGATTATTTAGTCAATTAATATAGACTAAATTCTAATTGCCGAGCGCTTTCGCCTTGCGGCATCCTCAGGGCAAGAGTTACTTAAAACTAAAGAATAGAACAAACTAACCTACGTTAGGCGAGTCTAGACATAGATATCATATACTTGTATACATGTTCTATTTGTAATAATTTTATTTTTGAATTGGTTTTTTTTGTTTTAAGTTTTCATTTGAATTGTTTTTATTTCAATTTGTTTTAATCTTCCAAAGAGTAATAAGAGTATATATGTTATGTTATTTGTATTGAACATTATATTGTATTATTAATAAGAGGCAACAGCCTTTTATTGTATCAATAAATAAATAAATAATTTTATAGTCTAAGGCACTCTAAGGGTCAAATGGAACACAAGGAATTTTAACAGGGGCTGTTTTTATATTTAATGCGCTCGGCAATTAGCATCTAGTTATTATTAATTAACTAAATACAAAATCATACGTAAAATTAAACTGTGTTTTATATTATTTTAAAATTTATATAAAAATAAAGATTTTAAAATGTGTATATGAAAACAAAATAGAATTTACATTTACAATAATTTAAATAGTTACAAAAAATGTTTAAATTATTGTAAAAAGCACCGTTATCTTGTCCACGAGATTTCTGACGACCTGAATGTTTGTCTTTTGAACAAATGACGTAGAATGAGTAGACTTTACAAATTCAAAAGTTTACCGAATTGAAGGGACTTATGCTTTACTTAAACGTTGCTAGCAATAGCAACATTTAAAGAAAAAGAGAAAATTATTTCCCGTATGTTCCGGGGACTCCACGAACGTTTTGTTTTCAGACATTATTTAAATTCAGTAGAAATCAAGAACCACGGACCCGAAAAGTGAGTATGGAAGTTGAAAGCTTAGATTAAACTTAATGTCTTGTGGCATCTACATAAAACTAGAGAACTATTCGTATTTTCAATGGATTATTCTAATAGAAGTTGGAAGATTTACAATAAAGCTAGACACTTACAATAGAAATCGTAATAGTAGAACGGTATAAGCTTTTCTCAGAAGAATACCATGGAAAAAGTTTAGTAACCTATTATTAAACTGGCTTAATTATCTCGATTAACTTCATCGGCTTTGTTATTGTTTCCTAAAAGACGTGTTTCGTTTACCTAATGAAAAGTTCTGTCGTTATCTATTAGATATCTACCTAACAATTAACAAAGTTCTTGGTGTATTTTACACAATTCCTATAATTACTATTTATGTCCTGCGGACAATAATGAGATTAAAATACTTTTGTAAAATATTTTACTGTGTTCTAAAACTCTAGCTGGTATAAATCGGTCCATTAATTTTAAGCAAGCATTTTTTGTTAAGTTAGAACGACGTTTGCCAATAGACTTTTCTCGTTCTATATTATTTATAAAACTTTGATTTTTTGTCATAATACATAATATCGTGTCATTAAAACACAATGTTGAAACTCACCTACAGTACGTTCAATTGGTACTAAGGGATGAAATCCGTATTCTGATTATCGAATGAAATCACTAATCAGTTACCTGAAAGATCATATTGCAAACGTGTGGGTGGCTTTTGAATATATAAAATAAATGTAGGAACGTGTATTGCGAAAGGTTCTTTTATGTAAGCATAATCCTCTTCTAAATTAGGTTAGATAAATATGATGAAGCACCTACTATAGTGCAATCCAAATGAATACTAGAACTGTTTATTATTATTGATGATTAATTAGTTAGGGAAGGGTGGGGGCGTTAGAGTGTGAAAGAGATGGAGAGTTTTTATTTATAGGAAACATTGTTAATAAGGGTGACTTGTATGGCGCTAGCATTTTATTTACTATATTTTGTTTTAAATTTAATTTTTTGTTAATTTCTACTGTTTCTAAAGCCGACAATTTGAAATATTCTTTAATGTTAGTATGTTTAAAAGTACTATTGTCCCTATGAAAACTATGATCATGTTCAATTAGATGATTAGCAAACTCAGAAAAGTTACTGTTACTTAAGCAAAGTTCATGTTCCCGGATTCGAGTCTTAAAATTCCTTGTGGTCATTCCTACATATTTTGCATCACAATCACTACATTTTAAAGTGTATATCCCATTTTTGTTGAAAGGATTTGTGATATCTTTATTATTTAGCAAATTTATAAATTTGTATAAAATGCTGGTACTATTGATTCTGGTAATATGTTACATACTTTCGGAGTGACGTCATTCATAAATATTATTTTTCTATATGATTTGTTTTTATTTGGATTATTAGAAGCAACAGAATAAATGTATTCTTTAGTTATAATGTTAAATTCTTTCTTTCGAAGTAATTTATCGATTAGGTTTGAGTCAAATTTATTGCTAACAGCAATTTGTTTGATAATGTTGATTTCATTTTTGAAATTCGTGTCATTAAGAGGAACTTTAAGCGCTCTATATATCATAGAGTGAAACGAAGCTAATTTATGAGAAATAGGACTTTCTGAGTCTGCTGGAATCACGCAATTTGTATGAGTAGGCTTACGATAAATATCAAATTCACATTTTGAATTATTTACACTAATGGTTAAATCCAAAAAAATCAAAACATTATTATCATTATGTTCTACAGTAAACCTAATATTCTAACTTACTAATACTCTAACGCCCCCACCCTTCCCTAACTAATTAATCATCAATAATAAAAAACAGTTCTAGTATTTATTTAGTTTTAGTATAACACTCGTCAATGACGCATCTGAGCGTTGAAACCGGTAGTGTTTTTAAAAAATTAAAGTGGTTGTAGTACATAATTAACTGATTCCTTAATTAAAAATGTTTCGTTATTACCACATAGTCAGTGCCAACAAAATCAAACAATCCAAATGAATTGGCGACTCCAATAATAAAAAAATAAATCCAATTAGATTGGATAAAGGTGACAATTTGTGTTACAGATATCGATACATCGAACTTTATTTTCTTGTTACTCGATGTATGTAAATATCACATCCTATTTCTAATCCTTTTTCTGACCTGTTTTTATTAGTTCACATTGGGCGGGAAAGGAAAAATATATTTTACGTTATTAAATACTTATGTAAGAGTTTAAAGGTATTCAATTCCAGGAATTGAAATCCGTCTACCTGAGCGAACAATATCTCATGTTGTTAAAAATAATTTTATTAAAATTAAATAAAAAGGTCCAAATGCTTACTGTTTTGTCTCTTAACATTCCAACTCTGCAGTTGAGAATCGCCTCAGATGTTAAATGTGCCCGAACTTGAAGGGCTCCGTTCCCTGATATGGGCTCATCGAAGTAGGGTCCCCAGTGATGTTCGTGGTGGTGTTTGGGTTGATGACGAAACGGGTGTAATTCTGAAAAAAAAAACAACAAAATTTTATTTTATATACATACATACTAGCTGACCCGGCAAACGATGTTTTCCCATATACATTATTTCTAGATTTTTCCACACATGGATGCATCGCCAATATTCTAAAAAAAAATATTTCTAGATTACTAATATCACTATTAAAAAATAGGGGTTCATGGGTGAAAATTTAGGGCTATATATATTTTTTAATGCCTCACCATAAACAAATAAAATTTAAAAGTTTTGTCCTAAAATAAAAAAATAGGGGTGGACCACTCTTAACTTTTAGGGGTATGAAAAATAGATGCTGACCAATTTTCAGACCAACCCGATAAGCACACAAAATTTCATCAAAATCGGTCTAGCAGTTTCGGAGGAGTATGATAACAAACACCGTGACACGAGAATTTTATATATTAGATTATGTAATATAAGTTCTAAAAAGCATCAGTAAGTAAGTGCACTGACATCTAAAATCTTTTTATTTATTTTTACTACTACTACTACTACTATACCATCACGGCATATCCCACAAGTGGGGTAGCCAGCAGATCAGCTTCATGTAAGAAACATGCAAACTGTCCTCTTCGTGCCAATATAAAATCAAGACATTCAGGATGGGTGGCAAGCCTCATCGCTGAATTTAAGAAGTAAAATGCCTTTATTTATTTCGCTTTTATTTAATCCACAAGTGCGGTAGCCAATGGATTAACAGCACGTAATAAACATGCAGTTCGTCCTCTCCGTGTCGATAAAAATTAAGTATTTGAATTGAAGATGTTTATTAATGCCTCCTTAAAATTTCTCAATTAAACTCGTGAAAATAACTTAAGAAGTTTCTTTTTGATTCCATGTTTATTTATTTATTTTATAAAATTAAGTGTTATACCTACAGAAACAAATTTGAGTTTATTTTAAATAAAGATTCATCTTTTAAAAAACCTCTCTCTCTCTCTCTCTTTCTACCATCACGGCATATTCCAAAGTGGAGTAACCAGCCGATCAGGTACATGTTAGCAACATGCAAGCCGTTTACTCCGTGCAAAAAAAAATTAAGACAAGTACATATATACATACATACATACCATCACGCCGCTTCCCTCGCGGGGTAGGCAGAAAGGATCGAGCGCCACTTTCTTCTATCCTTGCATACATCTTTCGCTTCCGTCACTGTCATACAATTCCTCATGCATGCTCTCCTGTTCAACATGCTCAACACGTGACCGTCCTGTAGGATTTGATTTAAATGATCTTGCCATTTAATCCTCGGACGTCCACGTCTCCGAGCACCATTCCTCTCAGCCAAATATATCTTCTTAGTCATTCTGTCCTCATTCATTCTTTCCACGTGCCCAAACCATCTTAACTTATTTACATTCATCCTTGTTATTACACCAACTTTCATTCCACATTCCTTTCGTATCTCACTGTTACGCACACGATCTCTCAGACTTTTACCACACATCCTTCTCAGTGATCTCATTTCAAATGCATTTATGCCACTTTCATCCTTCTTTAACCATGTCCACGTCTCACTTGCATACATAAGTGTTGGCACTAAGATAGCAGAGTGCACCAACCTTTTAGCTGTGGTGGATATGTTTCTATTTGCAATTATTGGTCGGATTGCACCATTTACCTTATTACCAGCAACTTTTCTCCTTTCAATATCGCTTTCACACTTCCCATCTCTCGTGAACAAACTACCTAAGTACACACATTCGTCAACTTGCTCTAACACTTCGTTGTCAATCATCACCTGGCATACTGTTCTCTCACTTCCTCTTTCAAACACCATAATTTTTGTCTTTTTTGCATTCATTCTCAATCCATTAATCGCACAATTTTCATACACACACGTCATCATTCGCTGTAGATCACTTTCACTTTCAGCCATCAATACCAAATCATCGGCAAACATTAACGCTCTTACATTCATCCCATTCATATCAACACCTACATTCATTTCTTTCAATGGACGAATACAATGATCAATGTATAGGTTAAAAAGCCATGGCGACATCACGCACCCTTGTTTTACTCCTTTTGTCAGTGTGAACCATTCCGACAGGTTATTGTTCACTCTAACACACGCAGAACTTCCTGTATATAGAGACGCAATGGCGCGAATTAGCCGACTACCCACCCCACACATTGATAGTACTTGCCACATTTTCTCACGATCTACTCTATCATAACCCTTTACTAGATCAACAAACGCGCAGAAAAGCTTCTGGTGTTTCTCCAGGAGCTTCTCAGTCACCATTCGCAGGGAGAAGATCTGGTCCACACACCCTCTACCACAAGACAAGTAAAAAAATAATTTTTAGAATTATGTACATATTTTAACCAAACGAAATCAAATTTTCATTAGAATACATTACTATCTAACCTATTATATTATTTTATATAAATTTATGTGGTTGATAGCTGATAATACAATGCTAAGTAATTATAATACAATATTGTTTTTTCAGTGGTGTGTTCTTAATAATATAAAGCAATTTATAAAGAACAATTAATATAATGTTATACAACTAGCACTCATACCCGAGATAAACAACAGACCGTCGAAATAAATAAAACAAATATTTTATTCAACTATTTGATTTATTAACGAGAGAGACGTCTCACATCTTGTTAGAATATTGTCAATCTTGATTCACAATGATTGACAATTAATAAATCAAATAGTAGAATAAAACATTTGTTTTACTTATAATATTTCGCTATGGAGTTTTACTAGTACAGTACTTCGAAAAAAAAATCTACAATCCACACACCTAACACTCCAAACTGACCGGGAACTACAGGAAAGGGTTAGGGGACGATAATTCATCGAAAATCAAACTTCTTTTAAATTTGCAAAAGACATCTTCTTCTTCTGTATGTGCCCTCTCAGGTCCCCCCGACGTTGGCGATCACTCTGGCATAGGCGTCTCGGTCCTAGGCCGTCCGGAACAACTCCTCCACACCTCTCATTCCAATCACGTACATTGCGCAACCACGATGTCTGCCTTCTGCCAGCCCCTCGACGTCCTTCTATCTTGCCTGTCATAATCAAACGCAGAATGTGGTACTTTTCTCCACGCATTATATGACCCAGATATGAGATCTTGCGCACTTTCACATCCAACAGGAGTTCTCTGTCCATTCCAGCTCTTCTTAATACCTCTACATTTGTGACCTTATCGGTCCAATGAATACGAAGCATTCTTCTATGAAGCCACATTTCAAATGCCTCCAAGCGATTCATCGAATTCATTTTTAGGGAAAAAAAACATACCAACATAATATTGTCCTTTTCGTTCTGATGAAAAAAGAAGATATTCAGGACGGGAGTCATACCTTATCGCTAATTGAAGGTCACATGATTTTTTTTTTTTTAAAAGATATAAACCTTTCACACTAAGCTAAAAGCTTGTGCCGTGAAAGGGGAGTTTGCCAGCACCTGGGATCGAACCACGGACCCCTTGTTCTGGAGGCCGAGACTCTACCTCCAGGCTACCGACGAACTGTAATTTGTTTTTGTACAGGCGAACGACGATTTGTAAGCTAACTTTTATGAGAAACTCAAAAACTTACAGAAAAGAATTGAATACATTATTCTTTTCCAAGGATAATATAAATTTTCAAAGTATTAATTATTAATACAAACATACATGCAAACGACAACAAAATGTATTGGATTCTATAAAGCTTGTCATAAATAATTAGTGAAAATAATATTATGTTGTTACCGACTTACATAATTACTAGGTAGGTATATTTGTATTATGTAGATTCCTATCTGGTATGATGTATATATAAACTATAGGAATCTATATATAATAATTTATTTTGTATCGTAGGTATGTGAATGTGTCGGTACTATTCTGTATTACAAAGTAATAATATTCTTTTCTCTATAATACTAGTAAATATAAAATGTATATAGATGGGTTAGTTGGAAGATATCGCGCTTCTGCGATAAACTCGCCCATTGCACAAATTTATTTGTCTGGTTTTGCAATGTTTGTGTTTTAATAATGTTTGTTTTTTTGTGCAATAAAGATTTTTATTATTATATTATTATTATTATTACTATTCAACAATGAAATATGCCATCAATACTGAATTAATTCAAATTATATTGTTTAAAATAAGACACGTAGCAATATGTCGTGTAGTAGAATAAGTTTGATAATGACTTTATACGTCGAAAGCAAAGTAATTTTCTTATTGAACTAGTGGTTAAACCCAAACATTTTGAATTTTTTACATTAATAATTGAAAATATTTAGTACCTATATTCACTGGGTCGGTGTTTGGGTAGCAGAATTCCATAATGAGGCAAAAAAAAACAAAAGTTTTTTTTCACACTATATGTTTTTTTATGGACAGAGACATCTTTTGTCTTATAAGGACATTGTCAATCAGACGTTTTTCGTCTTAAAAGAACAATGTTAGATTGATAATGTCAATTTCTTTATTTTTATTTTTAGAAAGATGTATCTCGATTTTTGTAACAGACCAAAATACAACCTTAAACACCTTTCACAGTAGCTTGTGTCATGAATGTGGAGTTTGACGGCATCTGGGATCGAACCGCGCACCTCTTGTGCATGATGCCGAGAGTGTACATCCAGGCTATCGACAAACTAATTTGAAAAAGATATATAGTAGCTATTACAGAAATGCGAATGCTTTTAAGACGAAAGACGTCTCTCTAAAAAAAAAGTAATGAAAAAACATTATTTTATTTTATTTTTATGAAAATATTTAGTAGGTATTTTGTTTTACCCTTAATTTCATCAGTTTGTGTATAGATTGTTCAGTGGGAGTTCAAACTATCAATCAGGCAAGCATAAATCACACAAATATATTCTAATTCGGCTTAACATTTTTCTTTACAGTTAGATATGTGTATATAAATATTTTCATTTCTTAGCTATTATTGGTGTACAAATATTTTTACTTTTTTGTTTTGTTCAGTAAACTACAAAATATATTACAAAAGGTTGATGAAAAGTTCAAAAGAGTTGACAAATCGAAAATATAAATAAATACTGCGCAGGGCACACGCAATCAGATTACAATATATGTACGTAGACAAACTTTTGTTATGGGAAATAAGCTTTCATGATATAGCCATGAATACAATGGAATTATTATTATATAATGGAAAGCATGTTTACGTTGATAAATTTATTTGTTTTATATTAAAAAAAAACAAGGGAACAGTTTATTATAGTAATTCAAGAATACCATTTCTAGGTTTTGACTATAGCACTGGTTTTTTGTTATTTTTTTAGACTTATATCGCTAAGTTTATTATCGCTCACTTTTGTTTATTTATATACAGTGCTAAAATATTTTAATAATGCCAACCGAAAATAACATAAAAAAAGTATTTTGGACTAATAATCGTATTCTTACGTATTGTACTTCTATACTATACTATACCATCACGGCATATCTCACAATTGAAGAAGCCAGCAGACAAGCATCATGTAAAAAACGTGCAAACTTTCCACTCCGCGCCACCCAAAAAAACAGACATTCAGTATGGGTGGCAAATCTCATCGCTAAATTTTAAATGTAAAATATAAAAACCTGCCTTCTTCAGGACACTCGTAAACTCACGTAAAAGAGTGCGAGACCAATTCTTCACGGAACTAAATTTCCTAATCGATTGGATAAGTGAATGTAAGATTTTCAGTACATAACTTTCATTTCCACTATAATATTACCGAATCTGGGCTAAACTTATTCAAGGCTTGACGTCGATGAACAAAAAAAACCCTCTTTGTTTATTGTAGGGTACTTACGTAGGTATCTTCAAACTTTCATTGTGGGTGTTTACGTACAACACTCGACTAGTTTATTTGTTTTGTGGTGTTTTTGTTTTATTTATGTACGAGTATAATAATAATAATGATATTTATAGTACAAGTATCAAATCTACTTATCGGAAAGGCTTTAGCTTATAGCTTTCATATTATTATTATATTATTGTCGATTCACAACGGATTCCATTATTAGTAAATAATAGTTTTTTCAATGAAATCAAACTAATGAAGTTGTTTTTAATCCTAGAAAGTATTGACTGGGTAAAAACTATGTACGTAGGTTACTAAGTTTAGTACCTATTGTCATAATTTTTATTTTTAACACTCCATGATGCATTTAAGCTGTGACTTTTCACCTTGTTGTGACTTATTGTTTTACTTCATAAGCTTTTATTTAATTCATAGACTTTTTGTGATCTTCATCAACCTGCAATTGTATTACTCCTGTGGTTTATTTAATGTCCATATATCATCGTTGCTTATTCAAAAAAAGGTATGTGCGAACATTTATTTAGGCATATTCTTTAAAAACTGTTCATCAGAACATTAAAATTGTGTTTGAACTTTTTATTGGTATGTGATATTATTCTTTAAGTAATGAATTTTAATATTTGATACTTAGAATCACTTTATAAAATGCATAATAAGCAGTTTATTCTAGAAATGTCAAAAAAAATTATAAATGAAGAAATATGTGGCCGATGTGGCGCAGAGGTAACGCTCTTGCCTTTGAATCACGAGGTCCCGGGTTCGTTTCCCGGCCAGGGCAAAGTAAAGAATGACCTTTTTCAAATTATCCTGGGTCTACGTGTTACATGTATGTGTGTTTAATGTATTGTAATGTGTGTATCGTCGTGTTAGTACCTACCCATAATACAAGATAAATCTTAATTTGGGACTAGCTCGATCCGTGTGAATTGTCTATGTATGTTATGTATGTATGTATGTATGTTAAACATATTTCATCTGACCAGCTGGCCCGCACTTCTTTTAAATTATTTTACTGATTCTCAATACGATTTAAGATCTTTTTTTTCCATTGTGAGCCTGGCAACGGCAACTTTAAATTTCAGGTTTTAGAATAAATACAATCAATCAATTTATCGTCTTTCAAAGCTTTTACCGTGAAAACAGGACAGAAACCAGCTTCCTCGACATTCTTAAAGCCCTTATGTCGTAGTCATAGGAATGACTTAATAATTATCAACTAAAAAATTCAAAGGGAAACTTTTAATACATCTTTCATTTACAAAGTTTTAGATATAATGTAGTTTCATTAGGCTATAGTTAATGTCATACCTACTATATTGACATTAATAATTGAAACAATGCACATTATTTAAAGGCCTAGATAATTATATACCTACAAATAGGATGACTTTCGTCTATTTTAAATTCTAGAATCCATGGCACAAGACTATATTTTTTTACCTACACAACGAATCATATCTACACGAAGTTATTAAAATATTTTAATTTGGTAGCATAATTCATACAAAACTTTTGATTGAAAAAAAAAAAAATTCTCACACAAGAAAATTTATTTCACGATAATTTCCAAGTTAAACGAAAAATATATCATTTCTGAGAAATGTTATCCCAATTTTTTAATTTTTTCATATGTATGAAATATAAAAGCTATACAAGAAGTAGATATTAATTTTATACAATTTTAATATACCTAACAGATATCTGTGAAATTATTTGTGTACAGCCTCTCTTGCGTTACTTTTTTCTCTGTCTACCATGCAGGTTATTAACTACGTCCAGTATTGGGAACAGTTTGATAAAAAACCATAAAAAAAACAATATTATTTACGCTCATATAAGAGTAGCTTGTTTAAATGATAAATAATTATATCTTAGGTGATAATTTTCGTTTAACGTGTACATAAAAATACCTAATAACAAAACAAAGACTGAGAAAGTTTAACCCTATTCGCCCAACGGTTTTGGTTAGAAGTTAATTATAACAAAAAATGTAAACGAAACAAGATTATTATAATTTCATTGTGTCTATACTTATTTTTATTTTATTTTTACAATATTTACAGTCTCAATGGGTGCGAGACGTGGACCATCAGCAAGAGGGAAAGCGGACGGTTAGCGGCATTTGAAATGTGGTGCTATAGACGCATGCTGAAGATTCATTGGTCGGAACACGTCGAAAACGAAGAAGTGTTAACCAGGGTTGGCGAAAAAAGGCAACTCCTCAAAAGAATCTGCCAACAACGAGCTAATTGGATTGGCCACAACATCAGGCACCCAGGACTGCTCATCGCAATCGCAGAGGGCAGGACCGAAGGCACAAATGGCAGAGGTCGACCGAGAGACGCCTATATGGACCAACTGAAGAGGGACATGAGCTGTGGCTCATATATGGAGTTGAAGAGACTAGCTGAGAATAGGGAGGAGTGGAGAAATAAGTCAAAACTCGTTGCAGACCAATCCAATGGATTGTAACTCATTATATATATACAGTCTCAAACAGTCAATTACAGAATGTGTTAAAAAAATATATATATGGACCAGCAAAGATACTTAATTTACCAGAGATGTTTGTCTTAGAAAAACATCAAAGTTTAGTGAATTAGAATCAAAACAACACCAAATTAAGAAAGATTATATTTAAAATATTACAGTAAATATTCTATACAATCATTGGAATCCATTAATTTTATTTGATGTATTTTAATACATTTTTATATTTATTACTTTATTTTGTTACGTACGTTGACTTTTTAGTCTTGGTTTTTTCACTTAGCCTTAATTAATTCGTTCACCTGAATCTTATCTTATTTATTAATTTAAATGCATGTTATGGTGCTTTTGTTTTTTTTGTATTTTGTTTATAACTTTGATCATTTTTTAAAACCCTTCAACTAAATTTAGGATCTTCACTGGCCCACCTTTTGATTTTGTAATTTGTTATCATGTTTGACTGGCAATTGACTGTCTGATCCTGTGTACATTGTAAAAATAAAAAATAAATTAAATAAAAAAAACAGTGCTCAATTCCACTATGAAACTAAATTTAGTATTGAATAGCTCACAGCTTTCGATATAAATTATGATACTTAAATACATCAAAAACAAAATATACAACTGTGAAGTCGTTATAATCATTCTCAGAATGTGGTGCTCGTTGCTGGAATAATCTCCCTTTTTCTCATTGAATATCAAGAAAATACGCAGTCAAGAAGTATTTTATTGTCTTCTAACTCAGCATCTGTCCCCTAACCCCTTCCTATAGTTCCCGGTCCCTTTGTAATGTTAGGTATTTTATTTTATTTATTCAGTAAGGATCAGACAGTTGAAACAATTAGTATAGACATTAAAAGACAACAATAGACAAACCAATTAAGATCCCCTTTTTACCAATCTAATAAACATAAATTTGAGACTCAAAATGATAAAAGATATATAAATGTAAAAAAAATGTGAAAAATGTTAAAATGTAAAAGTGTAAATAAAGTGTAAAAAATGTAAATAATAATAATAATAATAGTTTATTAAACACAATATCATTTTACAATAATCGAACAATAACACAATACATTTATTTTCCTAATACAATTACTCCCCAAAATTGAGCGTAGCTCGTGCTTTGGGGAGAATAAATGTAAAAAATTATAAAAATGTATAAAATATAATTATAAAATGTTTAAAATGCAGGTATGTGGATTGTAGATTTTTTTCTTTTATTTTGAATTATTTAGTAATTTTTCTTATTTGTATTCTTATTTTTATCGTTTTTTTGTGTTTAGTATTAACATAACGTGGTAAGGTGGAAGAATTCACTATGAAGTGATAATCTCGCCACTACATATCATCACATTTTTTCATATTTTAACTGTTTTGATGATTTTGTTATGTGAATGATGATGTGCAAGAAGAATAAAACAAATAAATGGATAAAATAAAATTACTAAATATGTATTGTGAATTGAACAAAAATATTGAAATTCTCATTTTGAATAGCCGAAAATTGTTTCATTGGTTGAAATACATACTTAAAAATGAGTTGATTCGAAATGCCGTACTTAATAGAACACCTTAAAGAAGTCACTTCACCTTCAAACATTTGAGGAAATGCTCTGATCATCTTGTACCTAATTGGACAAAATGTTTCTCTATTGGTGCATTTTATATCGTGACAATGAGACTTTGTGAAAGTTGTTCAAGTAAACCAAAAATGATTATATAAGCCAGCCTAGAGCCAATTCATAAGTGTTGGAACGCCATTCTAGCTATTTTCGAAAAGAGTTGTTGAAAATGGTTCTCCAATAAAAATGTCATCTTGGTTTTGTTTATTTTGGAGCTGCTTTCTGAGAAAATAACTAATGCATTATCAGTCTATGATTTGAATCAATTGTAAATATAGATATTTGTGATAGAATCTCATCAATCATTTATTTCCTTTTGTGAGTTAAGAAGTATCTATCTAAGTGTGTTTTTCATTTTTTCTTTGTTCCCATTACGCGAAACGAAAGTTCGAATGTACTTTTATGTACATGCATAATGTTTTTATAGCGGAAATTTTATGTTATAATGTACTTACGAATAAGTGTTTTTCATAAATGGAATATTCATCTTTTGTTAGTATATTTTGTCAGTAGCGAAGGATTGAAAACAAGTTGTACCCAGTATGTAGAGTAAATCTTACGTATACATGCATTTACTAGATTACGTATATATTATACATTTATCAGAGTATTTACTACAACTTGTATATATTTGAATAAAACACTAATATATCGATGGTTTAAAGCACAAAAAGACACATGTCCACTATTTAGGTAAAATGAGTTAATATATGTACAAGATCGGTTGCAACGTCGTCTATGTCCTGATTACATAATTACCAATAATACTTATATCATTATCGAAATATTTAACAAAAACCAGATGCCAAACATTCTTTAATTATCATTTTGTTGTGCACAGATGAAACATGTCACATAAGATATTTGAGAATGTATTAGTATCGACATAATTGATTCTTAAAAAGCACATGTCCACCAAGGAAATCTTCTGAATTAATTTAAAATTAGTAAATTAATTTTGAATCTCAAACTTTCAAACCCTGTTTTCTCTAAACTGTCAAATGTGGACATGTGTCTTCTGTGCTTTAAACCATCGATATTATGTAAGTATCTCCGCACGATTTCAGGAATTACTGAATATTGTGAACGAGTGCCGTCGACCGAAAATATCATCAAATTTAAAACACCTTAAGTAGCATTCACATTGCTTCACTTTGGATGATCATCCAGAGTGTCAGGGTCAAAGCTGTTCATCAAAAGTGAACACGTCTGTTCACACCTTGTTCATTTTATGCTCTCACTGCCATGTCAACACTCACGGTCATGTTTCATGTAGTTTGACGTATTTTGTTTAATTCTCAACAGCATGATAATTTTGCACATGATTCTGACTTTCAATACCAATTCATAGAGAATAAGATAAATAATGGGATAAAACTTGTTAATGGTTGTTTCAGTGAAAGGACCTTTCATCGAAATTATGTCGGGTGGTAATCGGTTTCTTCCGTCATTGCTAGTGATCACTATTGATGACACGTCTATTCACACCTTTTCATTTTGGAGGGTCATCCAGAGTGATCACTGAACAAAGTGAATAACTATTTATATTACAAAATTTCTATTTATCTGAAAGGAAAAAGTTCAATGGGCAGTCATATTATTTTGGTATAGATGTTTGGTTATTGAGGAACATATTATTTTGACCGCATTAGTGGTAATCTCAGCTTTTCACTTCAACTATTCTTCTGTAAAGGTGATTAAAGTTGGCAAAATATTTTCAGCTTTTGATCATTGTACGTGTATTATGTACAGTACAAGGCAATATAAAATAAATCTCTTTGATCTGAAATACAACTGTGTTTTATTGTTTCATAGTAAATCTAATGGATTCTTTTGATTGATTTGTACTACTATACTACTATTATACCATCACGGCTTATCCCACAAGTGGGGTAGCCAGCAGACCAGCTGCATGTAAGAAACATGCAACTGTCCTCTTCGTGCCAATATAAAATCAAGACATTCAGGATGGGTGGCAAACCTCATCGCTGAATTTAAGATGTACAATGTCTTAATTTTTTCGAACACCTGCCTTTTACAGGATACTCGAAAACTTACAGAGAAGAGTGTGAGGCCAATTCTTTACCGGGTGCTCCACGGGATTTGTTTTAATTACGTAATGGAAATCCCAAAGTTCGAAACGCCTTTTCAGTTATACCTATTCACAATAATAATATATGTTTCGTGAAACGGAAACCACTTACCTAATAATTGTCACAACGACGTCTCTAATCTAAACAATTCATGCCAAAACGCTGCCATTCACAATATGACATTATGAAACAAACAAGTTACGACGCGACGCCTAGAAAAAACCATTACTTTGTACCTGGAAACTCTAATTGAGACAGTCTGTTCCTCACTGATTACTGAGTGGGTAACTGGATCTTTGTCAGTTATAGAACTGTAATACGAGTATGTGTGTTCATATCGGATATAAAATCAACCTTATTTAGATACTTACAAACTCAAATATTAACCGGATTTTTCATTTCACTGAGTTGACGTCAAAGAGATCTATGAAAACAGTAAATTTTATTTTTAATTAAACTGAAAACCGAAGTCAAAAAAATTGGTATTAATTTCATATTTCGCTTTCGTTAAAAATGTATGTATTCTTTTCACCAGGCATTAAAACTTGTGATGTGAAATAACTTGATTTAGAATTCTTCCCAAATTTTCATTATCCCGTGGAGCACCCGGTAAAGAATTGGTCTCCCACTCTTCTGCGTAAGTTTTCGAGTGTCCTGTAAAAGGCAGGTGTTCGAAAAAATTAAGACATTTTACTTCTTAAATTCAGCGATGAGGCTTGCCACCCATCCTGAATGTCTTGATTTTATATTGGCACGAAGAGGACAGTTTGCATGTTTCTTACATGCAGCTGATCTGCTGGCTACCCCACTTGTGGGATATGCCGTGATGGTATAGTAAGAGTAATTTTCAAATCTATTTTATTTATTTACTTTTTTACAGACAACAAATAATAAAAAAAGTTTCAAAGATAAAAGATTTATTTACCATCATCCTCATGTGGTGGTGATGTTGAGAATACTGAAAAATTCTTAGCAGCTATTGAATCTCTCAGCTGTTTCGTAATATTTCTGAATATCCTCTTGGAGAGCTCCAGGGCAGCCAACCTTGCAGCCTCTTTAGGGTCTATAGTTGTTGGCTTTAGGGTGGTTGTAACAACTGCTCCTGCTGCAGTAGCATAGAGAGCCTCTGGAGTAGGATGGACGGCATCTAAGCTGTTGACGTCCGTTGTGGATGTGCCTGAAATCAAGAAGGAATCATTTTGTTAGAATCATACATTTGTCTATTCTTTCACGCCTTATTCCATGTGGGGTGGGAAGAGAGAACGGAACGCCACATAGATTCTTATATACTTTTTTCGCCTCCTCTACATTCACGTAACCTCTCATGTACCTACGCACGTCGATTTCTCTTACTCAACACACGGCCGTACTTGAAAATTTGATGCACGTAATCAAACCTTGTAGTTAATAAGTATTAATCTTTCACTCTTTACCGTAAGTTTTCGAGTGTCCTGTAAAGAGAAAGTTTTTGAAAGATATTTACATCGTAAATTCAGTGATAGAGTTTGTCATCCATCTTGAATGTCTTAATTTTTTTGAGGGCACGGAAAGGAACTTGCATGTTTATTATACGCAGGTGATCTGTTGGCTACCCAACGTATGAGATGTGCCGTGATGGAATAAAAATTAACTCAAAAGAGGGCCAAATTTAAGCCGGGTTAGTTGGGAGACATCGCATTTTAGCGATAAACTCACTCTCTGTACATTGAATTGTATAACTGATATTTATATGATAGATACCTACTGTTTTTTTTTTGTAATATTGCAACCAGTAAAAGAGAAGAACAAAATAAATAAATAAATAAAAGAAAAGATAATGAAAAAAATCAATGCAAAAAAATATTAAGTCATAACAAATTGTAAAAAGAAAACTTTAAACGAAAATCAAAAATTCAAAATTAAAATATGCATGATAAAAAAAATATTAATTTTTTGTTTGAATGATACGTTTTTAAATTTCTACAACAGCAAACGTTTCAACATTTCCTACGAACAAATATTTTATCTGTTATGTAAATAAAATGCTAAAATTAATATATTTAAAATAAAGGAAAACACACACGTTTATATATAAATATAATATCAACGGTCCAGTTCCACACATAAACAAGTCGAAATTTTCGAAAAATTTGATTTCATTGGTAAAAAAAAAAATCAATTCCACAAACAAATAACTTAAAAAAATACACGGTTCCCTTTATGTATTAATTATTAAGTTTATGACTAAACAAGTCGACTATTAAGAAACTCCGTGTAGCTCAAAGGAAGCATGAAAGACTCAAAAGAGCGATGCTACAAATAAAACTTTCTGATCGCATTAGAAACATGGAGATACGTAGAAGATCGGGAGTTACGGATGTTGTCGAAAGAGTGGCAAAGTTGAAGTGGTCATGGGCAGGGCATGTTGCTAGACTTAAAGATCAAAGATGGACAAAAAGGGGAGTGGAGTGGAGACCTCGTGAAGATAAAAGGAGTAGAGGAAGACCTCCAACACGTTGGTCAGACGACATTAAAAGAATTGCTAGTGACTGGTTGCAGAAAGCTCAGAGGCCTGAGTCAATAACACATTTTCACCTTACGTTTTCGTTCCGTTAACGTTCGAGTATAGACGAAATTGCAAGCAAGGTCAATTTCGTTACTAAGATACACAATAGTTACGAAAATTAACACTTTGGCGCAACATCGTCTACATTTGAACGCTAACGGAACGAAAACGTAACGTGAAAATGTGTTATTGACTCAGACCTCAGAACAGAAATGATGCCTGGAGACATATGGGGGAGGCTTATGTTCAGCAGTGGACAAGAATAGCTGCATAAGTAAGTAATAAATAAAATGATCTCGTTTACCTCGTTTAGATTCCACAAAAAAATATTTCGAATTGTTCAACTATTGAACGGAACAAAGACATCATAACGCCTCTTACAGTACGATTATTATACATATGGTATATTTCACCTTTAGTCGTATTTTCAAAGCATAATATAAATAGAGCAAGATTACAAATCGTCGCTGGTTCAATGAAACCTCTTATGTGCTCCAAACCAAATTTTACAGGAGACGCAAAAAACTGTTTAAAACTCCACAGATCAACAAATGTAACCAATTTTTTTATCAAATTCATGCAAGACGTCAAAATATATCACATGGAGTTAAATAAAAGCATAAAACAATGTTTTTTATATATTATTATTGCATTTTTCTGAATTATTGACACATACGAGATTTCATTTGGCACATGAAACCTCGTATGTGTCTAAAGTGACACATAAGAGGTTTCATGTGCCAAACATAAACTGTCATTATGCGTTTATGAATGACGCATACGAGATTTCATAGTATATTTTAATGCAGAACTATCCTAAGTGTGATTTTCGAAGGAGAATTTTAAACCTTTGTATTATAAAAAAAACAATATTTACATAAATATCTGAAGCAAATTTAAAATGCATTATTATTTAGAAATCTTATAACTCTCATTCATTACATTATCTCGAATCTTGTCATTATCATTTCTTAATACTGTACTTAACTCAGGTTGACTTAAATTTTAACTTAGGATAATATTCTACAATAAGGTTGCGACATGTTAAATGTGACAGATAGTTTTCACATCATTTGATTTTATAATCACATCATATATCACGAAATTATTAACTGCTACTGTCAAATTCATCTCAATACAGACTTTGTTTTCTTATCTAACCTACCTTACTTCTGCTACAAAATAATACTTGCAAAACCATTTCAAGTTTTGTCTGGAAAGGTTATAATTCTAGTGAACTCGCTGGATTACTCCCAGTATGTCCATTCAAACAACACACTTTGAAAGTGGTCACAGATACCTCAGTAAATTTATAGTAATTTCATGCTAATTTAGTAATGATACTTTTAAGTTTAAGGTGAAGTAAAAGAAAACAGCAATTGGTACAATCAAATTATTTTTTATTTGCCTTTGTAAAAGGCAGACTGTCATAAAATACATGGAAATCTTTATCGATCACAGGCTTTAGTTCCTGGAGGCATTTATATTTTGACTCCGTAATGGGGATCTTCCTCTCATACAGATTAGGAGGCATGATTTCTCCCACTGTGCTATTTCTTTGCAAAAGTGGCGAGAAATCTTCTCCATAACCTAAATTGTAGAGGATATCCCCATTAGGGAGATATTTTAATTGGCGGATGTCGGTGACTTTGGATCCGCCCACTGTAGATGATGGTCTTAATGATTTCAAATTGGATGGCAAGAGAGAAAAGTTTTTGAAGAAGTCATAGTGCAGAACATTAATTTTATAAGGATGTCTCTCTCTTGCCATCCTCATTCTACAGACATAATCAGAAGGTGCATGAATTGGAGGGTAAAAATAACCCTCCAGAGTGGCATGGACTGAGTCAGCCTCCATCTGTGTGTGGCCTTTTTCAAGATAAAACTGGGTCACATGCACATTATTTTTATAACTAAAGTCTCGAAGAGCAGAGCTTAGAACTTTGTTCCTGTTTTGGTAGACGCACCCATCAGAGATGAGCACAAACTCTTCATATCCTATCCCCAGTTTCGATGATAAAAAGTCAATAATGCAGCTGGTGAACTCATTACTTGTTACGCCCCCATCAACCTCATTCCAAACATACAAGTACACGTCTTTAGTATTTATTTCATAAATGGTAAAGTCGTGTACTTGCAGTTTTTGCTTATAATACATAGATGAGGCATTCGTCTTGGGGGCGAGCAAAACACTTTGTAAATCCATTGTAATAACTAACTTTTTGCCATTCGCCTCTGAGGTAAGAAGACGTTTGGCTTCTCTGCATTCTTCTTTTTTTTTCATATGTGCGGCATATGTTTCCTCAGGAAGATTTCCTTCTTTATATTGACAACACATGTCGCACATATCTTTACGAGGGTGATGTATTGCGATATTTTTATTTTTTTGCAACACATCACAAAAGTGCTTCCTACCAAAAAAGGGTTTTAGTTCTGCCTTGCACCACTCTTCATAAATCTTGTGCATGTGAGACCATGATTTAAAAGTTGCTTCGACATACACCTTCTTAGATGACGATCTGCAGTAATGACTTGGCACCTTTGGTATTAACGCCAACCAGTCATCTAAGGCCTGCGATTTCACACAAACATTGTCCTCCTTTTTCAGCAAAGCTTTACGTATGGATTCATTTTTTAAGGCTTTCTTTTTTTCAATAATTTTTTTAGAGATTAACTCTGATGTTCCATGTTGAGATTCTTCGGCTTCACTTGGCATTTGGTTTTCTACCAACTCTTCAATTTTTGAGGACCACCTTCTAAAACTGTCTTCTCCGATGTCCAGGGTGTTAAGAAAAAAATTTCTGCACACCCTAACATTACAACCATCATCGTTCTCCAACATTATGTCATGGCCCTCTAATTTCGCCTTTTTGGTAGCTGGGACCACTCGTCTTTTCACCACACTTCTTGATGTTACTAATGCTTTAACGTAGGCACGTTTTGCAGTCCAGTCCTCTATCTCCCAAAATTGAGCAAATAATTGCTCCCTTTTTTGGTCCGAAATAGTTCCGCACATGTAGGACCTGGTGCTTTTGCATTTCATGGCAGAATGGTTGCATCGTTTTTTAACTGAACGAGCGGCTCTTTCTACAGATCCTACAAGTTTGGATTGGTTTCTTTTGAAACCAATATAATTGGTCCCTGACACCCTATTTTTCATTGCTTCTTTAATAATATGCTTCTTTTTTTTTGTTACTGATGATTTACCTGAAACAAATGCCATACAAGTGAAAACTTTGTAGTTCCTAAGTGTCGTGATAATAGTGTTGTATTGAAGTAATCACATAACATTAGCTGTGCGACTGAAGATTTGTATGCAATCAAATGTAATACATACCTATTTGAATGGAATCTCTAGATATTGGTTGAATCTCCTCTAAACATATTCCATTATTTTCAGTATTTAAATCTGGAAAATAACAATACATAAATATGAATATCACTCGGCTAGACGAACAAACAGAATGTCAATTATATGACGCTGGATTTATGTGTTTTCAAATATAAAAGCATGCATACCTATATTATTTGCTTCAACAGTTATTGGATGAATCTCCTCTACATAAATCTTGTTGCTTTCAGTGCTTAAATCTGGAACAAAAAGAACAAGTCAATATGAATATCACTCGGCTAGACGAACAAACAGAATGTAAATTATATGATGCTGGATTTATGTGTTTTCAAATATAAAAGCATGCATACCTATATTATTTGCTTCAACAGTTATTGGATGAATCTCCTCTACATAAATCCTATTGCTTTCAATACTTAAATCTGGAAAAAAACAAATACATTAATATGAATATCACTCGGCTAGACGAACAAACAGAATGTAAATTATATGATGCTGGATTTATGTGTTTTCACATATAAAAGCATGCATACCTATATTATTTGCTTCAACAGTTATTGGATGAATCTCCTCTACATAAATCTTGTTGCTTTCAGTGCTTAAATCTGGAACAAAAGAACAAGTCAATATGAATATCACTCGGCTAGACGAACAAACAGAATGTAAATTATATGACGCTGGATTTATGTGTTTTCAAACATAAAAGCATGCATACCTATATTATTTGCTTCAACAGTTATTGGATGAATCTCCTCTACATAAATCCTATTGCTTTCAATACTTAAATCTGAAAAAAAACAATACATTAATATGAATATCACTCGGCTAGACGAACAAATAGAATGTAAATTATATGATGCTGGATTTATGTGTTTTCAAATATAAAAGCATGCATACCTATATTATTTGCTTCAAAAGTTATTGGATGAATCTCCTCTACATAAATCCTATTGCTTTCAATACTTAAATCTGGAAAAAAACAAATACATTAATATGAATATCAATCGGCTAGACGAACAAACAGAATGTCAATTATATGACGCTGGATTTATGTGTTATCAAGTATAAAAGCATGCATACCTATATTATTTGCTTCAACAGTTATTGGATGAATCTCCTCTACATAAATCCTATTGCTTTCAGTACTTAAATCTGGAAAAAAAACAATTCATTAATATGAATATCACTCCGCTAGACGAACAAACAGAATGTAAATTATATGACGCTGGATTTTTGTGTTTTTAAATATAAAAGCATGCATACCTATATTATTTGCTTCAACAGCTATTGGATGAATCTCCTCTACATAAATCTTATTGCTTTCAGTTCTTAAATCTGGAACAATAGAACAAGTCAATATGAATATCATTCGCCTAGACGGACAAACAGAAGTTCAATTAATTGACGTTGGATTTGTATGTATTCAAATATAAAAGCATGCATACTGATATGATTGATTTAAATAAGTATAGGCTCACCTAAATTGTTTGATGATTCGCCACTCAAGGTGCTTTTGTTAGTATCCATATCATCAATTACATTCAAAAAATTGGAATCTGAAATCACAAAACAGACACACAATCAGCATGGATATTTTGAAAACTCATATTAAAGAAAATTGTTACAATAAATTGATAATAAGTCAAAACATAACATTCACTCTAGTATATTACCTTTCTCCTCAGATGTAGACAGGATGGGAACATTTTCAATGATTGCATTTACACTACCATGTCCTGGAAATAAAGGGAATCAATTACCACGTGCTAATTAACTTTAAATAGCTTATTTTCTATTTTATACCACCAAAAACTAAAGTAATAATATGTGTGACGCCACAAGATACTTCATTTACTCTAAATAATGAAAAAGATTGTCAATTCAAAATGAAAAAACAACATTTCAGAAACAGTCTTACCTCGATTTGGCGTTGATTTTTCTCGTGACATTTCTACCATCATTTTTGTTCTTTTATTGATTGAAGCAACAAATTTCCTCTTATCCATTTTAAAATTGTTTATTTTATTACTTCTAACGACGAAAACGAAATCCAAACGAGCACACTACAACCAACTCAAACAAGACGCGATTTAACTTGACGGACATCCAGCTGCGCGGCTAAATTGACAAGCGAAGTAGAGTGCTGCCATATTCAAAATTATATTTTCACAAAAGTAACTAGAAGACCATTTAATTAAAATATATTTCACTCAATTTTTTTTTTTTTTAAATTCAATTCGTCTTACATAATATAATTTTACCTATTTCAAATATATTGTACAATCCATAAATGGTCTATCTTTGTAAATAAGATAAATTTAATTGTTAATGCATTGCATTATTTCGTCAAAAACATCGTTATTTTTATGAGTGTGGCAACTTAATTGAGAGACTGATAAGCGGCGTCATTTTGTCACATCACATAGGAGCTTTCATACTAAATCGCCAGTACTGGATTCGCTAATATCTGATTCGTGAAACCTCGTATGTGTTCGAATGACACATAAGAGGTTTCATGAATCAACTTTTGGTGACGGCCGCACATAAGAGATTTCATTTTTACTTATAACATTTGATATACATATTTTAGCACATAACAGGTTTCATTGGCATACGCAGCTTGACGAGACGAACATTTTGACACCAAAAACTCATTTTTGGAAATTTTGACACATAAGAGGTTTCATTGAACCAGCGACGAAATATTACTTCATTTCGACTTGTTGAGTTGTGGAACTGAACCGTCGATATATTTTTATGAATACTACATATTATGTAGATGGTTGGTAACATCTTTACGTTCGTGAAAATATATAACATGAATTTTATATGTTTGTATTAAATTTTAAACAAAATACAATAATGAACCCTCCATAAAATAACGAATGTAGTAATAATATTAAACACTGCGAAGTCGTAAATCGAATTTTAAATAATATTTTGTAATAATATTTCAAAATAATCCCCATGAGCGATATAAAATTATCATAATAAAAATACAGGACGGTGTTGAGAAACAATACATCAAGCGAAATTAATTTATCTAATAAATTCTTCGGTTCCTGGGATATCCGGATGGGTAGAGGTATTTTCAATACAAAACTATGTGTTGAGGTGTTTTCAATACTACCTATACTATGCTTAAGTAGTATAATAGTATAGGTACCTATAGTATTGAAAACACCTCTATACATCCGGATATCTCAGTAATCGAAGACTCATATTCATCCCCAATTGCAGATCCTCCTTTTTCTCATAGAGTGATAATAGAGGAACCATAAGTTTTAATTCCTATTTTTTTAGGCTTTATTAATTTATTCACCCTTCAACGCTCTCCTCCCTCTCCGGGAACACAGGATTGTAACCATTTTCCTGCAATCAGAGTCTGTTTCTGCACGAATTGAGTCACCTCCTTTTATGCCATTTCTGACGCTCTGATGTTCTTGTTAAAGGAATGGTTTTTGGGATAGCAAGAATACAATTTTTAGGTTGCTGTTCAACTCCTGTTGGATGTCAATGTTCGAAAGATCTCGTATTTAGGTCATATTATAATGCGCGGAGAAAAGTACCGTATTTTGTGATTGATTATGAAAGGCAAAATAGACGGACGCCGGTGTGCTGGCAGAAAGCGGACATCATGGCTTCTCAATATACGAAATCAAACTGGAATGAGAGGTGCCGAGGAGTTGTTCCAGACAGTGCAGGACCGAGAAACCAATGCCAAAGGGATCGCCAACGTAGGGTGGACCTGATAGGGCACTTACAGAAGAAGAATATACTGACTCTCTTTTTTGGATTTCGTGGCGTGATACATTGTTGCATAACATACCTACTCCGCACGTAATATTTGTATAATATAACGAAAGAGGAATATAAATAATGGAATCAAACTAAATAATCAGATGAAATATTGTAACAAAATTTATATATATTATCACATCTTTGGATATTTATTTATTTAATTTTATAAAGTTATTATAACAACTTTAAATTTTAGTCTAACTTACTAACTAAACTTACAACAATACACTCGCTCAGTCGCCTTCCATTCCCAACATTCCCAACATTACATTCATACAGGGTGTCACGATACCCAATCATCAAAATTATTTTTTTCTAACAAAAATTTTATGCACCCACCACGAAAGGTCGGTACATTCGGCGCAGATCTTATATGTGACGGCAAATCGTTGAAGAGTCTGAAGCCTCTGTAGAAGAGACTTATCTCTGTACTTGCACGTCTCGGCACCTTTATTCTGAACAAGTCACGCCCTCTCGTGGGGTATGTGAAGAGAAAGCAAATGGAATGTTTTTTCTTTCCGATTATAAATAAATAAATAAATAAATAAAGCTTTATTGGCATCAATATATAATGTGTACATGTTTTTGGTTCCAATAAACTACCAAAAGGCGGGCTTATCGCATATGCGATTTCTTCCAGCCAACCCGAAATTATTTTTTTCTTGATTATCTGCTGGTTACTCCACTCGTCGGAATAAATTAATGATGAATTGAAAAAAACACAGTATTTAGTTAAATTCCAAGTGACTTTTATTAATTGTGTCGGTGCACACGTAGTAGAATTCCATAATTACATATGTAATTTGAAACAAGTGTTTCTTTCTACTATTGATTATTTCCAGAGAGACGTCTTTCGACTTATAAGGTCATTATCAATCTGAATTGTTTACAACTATTCATCTGGTTATATTGTTTTTATTACTAAAGAAATTCATTATAAAGTCATTATCTGACCTATTATGAACAATGTAACTTACTGGAAAATTTTGGTATTATAGTTAATGTTATCTATGTATTTGTTTGTATTATGTTTGAAGTTAATATTGTACCTTTTAATGTAAACAAATATAAAATTGGTTGGTTGATTATTGATATTATTATTATTAAGAGTTTATCACAATGAAAGGATTTAAAAATATGTGAGTTGGTAAAAATTATCCTTTTTTTTGTACTACAGTATTATTATTTACCCGGCGTCATTGAGGCAGGGTCAATATGACCCTGCACGTTTTGTATACGAAAAATTTCTTAGAAATAACTGCCACACACAACCGTATGTCTCAGTAGCTGCAGCAAAGTATCACCCCTCTCCTTTGTGTACCTCACTTTAGTCCTCCATCGCCCACGCAAGGAGCAACATGCGTGACCGGGTAATTATGACCCAGCTCAACGGCGACGTTGCTGCTTTGTGCCATATACTTTTTTCATGTTTTATTGAGTTTTACTTATTTTCGTTAGTTTTTTTTAAGATAACTATCTAATATCCATTTCATAAATAGCTGTCTTTGCTTTGGTGATAAGTTTACACGCAACTTACGAAAAGAATGTGACAATTTGGCTGCTGTTCGTCAAATCTTTGAATTTTTCGTCGAAAATTGTAAAAAAAATATATTCTTGGAGAACATGTTACGATAGATGAGATGTTGGTTGTCTTCAGAGGAAAAGCTAAGTTTAGGCAGTGTATGCCGTTGAAACCAGCAAAATACGGCATAAAAAAATTCCTACTGGTTGATGCTAGTGACTTATATTTCAAATTTAGAAATAGGTATATGCGGGAAAGCAAAAGTTACTTAACTGATATTTTTGTGATTAATACTCCAATGATAGAAAGCTTAGATATTATATATTAAATTAAAGTATATTTTTGTGAAAAAACGATATTGTTTTTTGTTGATAAAAAGAATTTCGAAAATAGTTACATTTTTGTTTATAATTAATAGTCTTAATGAAAGTTAAGAATAAAACCTATTCCATTTATTACCGATGTGTTTTATTACTAATACTGGTTATATAAATAGTTGTATATTATAAATATCTAATTTTAAAAATTATAAATTATTTTATTCTAGAAAAAAAAAAAAAACAATTTCAACAGGGTCATAATGACCCACCTCAACGTTAGTGTAACTTTTTTCCGCCACAATGACGCCGGGTTAATGTTCAGATAAAGTATTGATCATTATTACAGGACATTACAAATTCTACAACCAAATAAACATATTGTAATAATAATACAGGTAATATTTAAACCTTTGTTAATTTAGTTGCAATATTAAGGAAGATATAATTTGGAATATCCCGTAATAATGATGAATACTAATATTTAAACCTTTGTTTATTTAGTTGCAATATTAAGGAAGATATAATTTGGAATATCCCGTAATAATGATGAATACTAATATTTAAACCTTTGTTTATTTAGTTTCAATATTAAGGAAGATATAATTTGGAATATCCCGTAATAATGATGAATACTAATATTTAAACCTTTGTTTATTTAGTTGCAATATTAAGGAAGATATAACTTGGAATATCCCGTAATAATGATGAATACTAATATTTAAGCCTTTGTACCTACGGTCAATAATATCAAAATTTTGAAATCTGAGTAAGATATACTACACTATACTATACTATACCCCCACGCCGTGTCCCAGATGGGGTAGGCAGAAAGAACGGAACGCCATATAGATCTATCCATACATACTTCTTTCGCTTCCTCTACATTAATCCACTTTCTCATACCTACATGCACGCCGATTTCTCTTAAGAATTCGATCCATGCTTACTCACACCCCCTCTTTCAGATAAATATATCATCTTTGTCTTTCTTTCATCGTAAATTCGCTCGACATGTCCAAACCATCGAAACTTGCTTACACGCATTCCGTCCACAACACTCCTCTCACATGCGCTCATTCTCCTGATATCCTCATTTTTCACTCTATCTCGCATTGTTTTACCATTCATTCTTCTCAGTGAACGCATCTCCACAGCATTTATAGTATTATATAAAGTATCATCCCAATTATTCTATATGGCTGTGAGTCTTTGCACCTAACCAAAGCTCAAAAACGGAGGATACTAAGCTTTGAAAACAAGTGTCTTAGGAGGATTTTGGATGTCAAATGGTATGGACATGTCACAAATGATGCTGTGTGCCGACGCACCCGGCAGAGATCTGTGATTTCCGTGATATAGGAGAGACGATGGACCTGGCTGGGTCATGTTCTGAGAATGCCCAATGATAGTTGACCAAAAAGAGCACTGTTCTTTCGTCCGCAAGGGTTCTGACGGCCCGGCGTCCTTCTTTCACAGTACACCATTCGACGCTCTGAATGGAGCAGGATGGTTTCTGCCCTGTGTTCCCGAGAGGAGCGTTGAGGGCAATGATGATGATGATGATGATAAAGTTTAATATAGAGTACATATATATAAAGTGTAATATAAAGTCTCCAAAATTATATTTACATATGAAAGTATTATTCTTTCAATTACTTTTTGTGTGTATGTCATACGATGAAAAAACTTTTCCATTACAACGATTATTATAGAGCCATTTTGTAAATTGTAATGTCTGCTATTGAAAAATACAATTACATTATTATTCAGAGCTTTCGAGGTTTGGTAGGTAGTTAATATAATTATATTATAATTTACTAACCTTTTGTTGAGAATCACGCACAAAATTATGATCACTTCATGGCTATAATAATATCTCTCCAAAATACCACACATGTGGTTATGGCAGTTGAAATATATGACTTAATTTTCATTGCTTATTTCTACTTTATAATACCAGAATGAATGGTGTTATTATCTCCATAATATAATCAAAAAAAATTACACACATTTTGATGTAAACAGAGTAATTAATATATTTTTTTTAAATATATATATATATCTGTTTACAACATTATACAATTTTCACAGTAAGCTAATAAAAGCTTGTGTCGCGAAAGGGGAGTTTGCCGGCACCTGGTATCGAACCACGGGCCCCATGTTCACCCCAGGCCGAGACTCCACCTTCAGGCTACCGACGAACTCATGTACAGTGAGTTACAATCTGTTAGATTGGTCTACAGCGAGTTTGGATTTTCTTCTCAATTCCTGCCTGTTTTCAGCAATGTTCTTTTTCTGATGTTTTAGTTTTCTTTGTAATTTTTTCACTTGAATTTCTATGTTTTTTTGTTACATGAATTTTAAATACGTAGTGTGTTGAATTAAATTCATGTAACAAATAAACATAGAAATTCAAGTAATTTAAACAAACAAAAAAACTTAACAGCCTAATGCCGGGAAAAAATCACTTATCTAAGTATCTAGATATCCAGGGCTTAAAATTATACGTTATTTTAATTATTATTATCACAGCTTTATAACAGAACTTGACATCTACTGAAATAATTACTTTCATGAACTAATGTAGGTATTTGAAGACTGTATTCATTTCGAAGTAAGATTAATGATCGCCACAGTCTTTTGCCACATTGTCACTCGTTCAGTATTTTTTTGGTTGCCCCCTTATCAGTTTTATCGTAAGAATAAAAGCTTGTAGCAGCTTTGTTCTATCATCAATATCTTTCCATTACTTACCTACTTTACTTTGTGATGGATTTTATGCTTAAATTATTTTTTATTTTGTAAATGAATATGCAGTTTTTAAAATATTTGATATTTGAAAACTTTTTTTACTAATTTTAAATTCACACCATCACACCGTTTCCTATAAGTGATATAGTCACTGGACTAACTGCATTTAATGATCTTACATTTTGTCCTCTTCGTTGCCATGTGCACTTTATCGCCAAATTAAAGATGTCAACTTACATGTGGTGCTTTGCAGATAAATACCTGTGATTTGCAGAATACCTTAACGATTACAAAGTGCACTTCATCGCCAAATTAAAGATGTCAACTTACATGTGGTGCTTTGCAGATAAATACCTGTGATATTGCAGAATACCTTAACGATTACGTCTTTCAACTTGTCAGGTCGTTATCAATCTGAATTGTTTACAATTATTTATCTAGTAATAATACTACAAAAGAAATTCATTATAAATTTAATTCATTATCCTAGTGCTTCCTACTCAATTGACAACGTCTGTCATCCATGGTAGGTATTGCTACGCATTAAATAATCGCTGCGGAAAAGTTCATACTGGCTAATGTTCCTACATTCATTTGTTGTCCACGGGGTCACTCGTAATAATAATTGGACGTTATGAATATCATATCCTTAACACGTGTTTCTCTAACCTTGTACGCCAAACGTATGATTTTGTCGATGCGCCAAAAACGACGGTTGAAGAAAACGGTCGACACAACGAGAGGTCCTCGCGTCGCTTGCAAGCAAAGTCAGTTACCCGCAAATCATGGCATAGGTCGGACGAAAGAAGGGTTTGTCCCTTCTCGCCTTAGTTGCGAACCGCCTGGCGTAACTCCGACACAACAATAATACTAACGATAATTATTTAATAGTACTTAACTTCATAATGTGATAAACAAGTGTGTTGCCCTCTATTGTATGTAAAACTATTCTTATTGTGTGTCGTTAATAATGTACTTTACAAGTCTGTGTTAGTTTTGCGTGCGCGACCAATCTTACCGCCAATATCAAGGAACAATAGTAACGATTAATAATTAATGGTAATTAATAAACAGAATAATGTTATAGACAAGCTTATGTTCTATTTGAGATATATATAGACTACGATTCTAATGGTGATAATGATAATATTTGGAAGTTTTGAGTATAATAATATATGTTGGTTTTGGGCGTGGTTTTTGCTGTTGCCGCCATTATTCATAACCGTGTGAAGTTGGATAATCCATTGTTTCTGAACAAATATTCTATGTTGGGAATCATGAACAATCACATAAACTGTTCTTTCTACTATCTCAGTATTGTGAATTTGATTGAAATTGCGAATGTGTTTCTAAATCTTCAGCGTGTACAGCTTCACCTCGGATAGTCAGTATATCGCGTAGCGGTGATTTACCGATATAACTCGCATTACAATGTGAACTGGGTAATCCTCTAGTAACTTCTCCGGTCCATACCCTTGTCAAAAGAGTGATTAAATGACTAGCTGAGTATTTCTGAAAGGACTATTGAAATAGTGACGCCTTCTGCCTTTTACACTGAGGATATTGTAAGAACGTATAAGATATCCCATGTCTCTTGAGAAGTAGTGATCTCTTCCGTCTTGAGGACAGGATCTATCAGATTCTGACACCACCTACGCACCCCTGTACGTCTTTGAGTATAACCAGCGACCACCATAGAAGCATCAGAGTATGTTTCTTTCACGATCCTGCCTTCTACCGTCTATGTGTGCAAAATACGTCATCATTAACATACTCGTCTTTGTGTTATTCAACTCCTGCTCGCCTGTCTATCTGTAAGTGACTATATTACTACTGTATATGGTAAATAATGATAATTTTTTCATAACTGAGTTCATATTATCATTGAACTATATATATATATTAATTTTCCGTTGTGTAATAATTTAAGATTTTGAGTTTGAATGAAGAATGAATGATTCCAATTAAATATTTATAAATCACTTGATAAACCAGGTATTGATTTGTATTGTAATGCCAAGGATGGTGTATTTGATAATTGCCATTGTTTGTTTTATTGTCTCAGTCCGAATATGGTATAACTTTCATAACTTTGTATATTGGACGGAATGTTATTCCCTACAAATTTACTTTGAAAATAACTGTCTTGTTATGTAATATATGTTTGCACAATAAACGTGAATCACTTACCATACGATATCTTTCTGTTGAAATTCATTTTGTATACCCACAAGTAGATTCAATACTCTTATTAATACTAAAGTACATCTCTCCGCCTCCTTGTATATAATCTTCCAATAACCTAGTTATACTTGGAGTAGTTATGTCACAAAGGTTCAATTCCTTGATCAACCAATGGATGAAAGACCCTATTATTTTACTATGAAAGCAACAAAGAGTTAAAGGAATGGCTCCACTGATGGAAATAATATATCCACTTTCTTGGAAAGGTCTGATGTACTTATGATAATCTTTGTTCCACTTGACATAAATTTTTGATTGTTTATATGGATATATATATACCTATAATTCTACTCAAGAAAAGAAATAAGTAGAATCTTTGCAATATAAAGTATGCTAACAGAAGAAACATTATTGCTCGAATTACCTAAGTATTCTATAATGATATGATGACCATAAGAAAATGATGAAACCGGAGGATAAAGAATTCTCTGAACTTTACGTAAGTATAATATGTATAATTGAAGTATGTAACTGTCACCCACACACAATGCATTCCTCTTGTACAAACCAAGTAGAATCATACCTAGACATGAACTTGAGCCAATATATTAATCTGTTTTACTTGCAAATATAATTGTAACTTTCTTTATATACTTTCTCTATCATATAATTTATATTCTATGTGTTTTCCATGTGCTTTGTACATAGAAGCTGGGGGTTACGAGCCAATTTATATACTTTTCTTATGTATGTATAATGTATAAATAATGTAAAGTCATTTCTTTAAATATTTGATAATTTCTCTTTTGATAATTTTGTATAATGATATGATGCGATCGTCCTAGTGGGACGATATCGTATTATTTTGTGTGCTCGTCCTTGGATGTAGCAAAGTGGACGAAATCGTATTATTTTGGGCAGCTCGTCCTGGATCGTACAACTCGCATAGTTGTTGGCCCGAAAATTCTAAATGTATTGTGTGGTGAATATGCCTAATCGTGAAGTTCAGAATTCTTATCTTTATTGTGTAATTATGTGTATTGATATTAATTGAAAATGTAATAATTTTGATGTGTGTATGTATATGAAAACAATTTTAAAAAATGAAACAGGAATCGTAAAATAGATAATTTAAATGTCCGTATTTAAAAAATAAATGTATTGGTGTATAGCGCAAACGTTTGTCGCGAGTATTGTTATAATGTGGAGTAAAAAATCGATGCCGTATGGGAAAGAATTGTATGGTGAAAATATTCTGTTGTAAATGTTTCGTTATAGGCCGCAAACAAAACATCGTGAAACCGACCTACATAACATAATGAAAATATAGTGTGTATCTATACGTCGCGTGTGCGAACGCCGTAAGAATAGATATAATATTAGAACGATAATATTATTATACCGCAGTATACATACCTACCTATACAACATGTAGTATGTACCATCGAGAGCGCGTATGCAGAACACAATTGGGTGCAGTCAGTTTTTAGAATAGTGTAAATTATTCCGTTCGTAGGGAGAAGTCCGTTATTGAGAAATAAAACACAGCATAGTATGTATGTACCTATACGTCGCAAGCGAAAGAGAGACAGCGTACAGACCTACCGCAACAATGTAATAGAAATATTCACGCGCGAAACGGGAACTCCAGATTATTAGTAAAATGTGTAGTTGAAAATGAAATAATATTGGAACGAAACGAAATATGTACCGATACTGTAGTATGTATAGTAAACCAAAGTGTACAAAGAACTTTGCCGATAAACAGAATTTTGTTGTAATGTTATTTTAATAGTAGATTCATTTTCAAACGATGAGAGTAGAAATCGATGTTAAATATTAAATTGAATTAAATTTTTTGAAACAGTAAAATGTTGTATTTGGAATAAATATCTTTATTGAACTCTTGGAGAAATAATAATAAATGAGCGTTATTGTAATAAATATATGCGTAGTAGAATTTTGATAAGAATATAAATGTGCGTACGTAGTGATGTGACGAAATAATAATGATGAATAATATTAAACAAATATTTTTGTTTTGAGAAAATTAAAGTTAAAAAAAAAAATATAAATCGAAACAAATAATGTTAAACCTTCACGACCGTTCACGAAATTTGAAAAATAAATACACTTAACCCTTAGTGAAGCATGACCGAATTTATCAACCCTTTGTGAATAATAATTGAATTTTTTTTTAATGTCAAGTTGTGAACTATAACTGAATTTTTAATTTAGTTAAGAAACAGTTAACCCTTTGATGACCATCGTTGAAAATTTTGACATTAACGTAAATAGTAGAATGATGTTTTGTAAAAAAATTTTTTTGGAAATTAAAGAAGTAACCATGTAACGATGTAGAATTTTTGCTGTTGAATATTAACCCTTCGTGTACGGAATTTGTTATCTTTTGTGAAGTAATTGATTTTCTTGAAATGTAATGATGTGACTTTTGCGGCTTATTATCAGCGTGACATATTGAAGTAATCTATGCCTTGTTTATTTGAGAACTGAGTCCGTTAAGTGAATTGTCCCGTTAAGGTAAACTAACGAACGCTCTTCGATAAAAAAAATGAGTTATGTTTATGTAATATGTGAAGCCGTGGTAGGAGAGATGTGTTTAAATACTTTTTTTGTGACTTTTTGTGTAATCAATGTAGAGACGATGTTATCTGGAAGTGTGAAAGATAAATCGTAATGCTCTTTTTGATGAATGTAGACAATGTGATTGCTAATCGTTCATGCCTATTATTTTGAAGTTTGAGTTTATATGACGTTTAATTCCGTGTAGGACACGTAGTAATCTCTTATGAATTGTAATTGGAAATGTTTGGATGTAGTATATCCTTGTTGAATTAAATACTTTTGTGACTTTGTGGAAAATTTGTTATGTTGCTTGAATACATTGGAAAATGTGATAGAACATTTTGACATTGAAAGGGAATGGCTTATGTAGGACACAGAATAAACCCTGTAGTGGAATGTTGGCTGCAGATATTCAATGGGATAATTTTAATTAATTGTATGTTAGTGAATAAAGATGATGTATGAATCTGTTTATGAAAGGTGAGCCCTGAATGAAGAAGTTAATGTTGAATTTGAATAATGATGTATGTAAAGAATTTATTGAACTTGTAACTTGTATATTGTGTAGCAAAGATCGAAAGTTGTTCAATGTATTTGTCATGTATTAAGCCTGTGTGAGGGTAGCTCCCTCTGAGATTATCTCTGTGTGAGAAATCTGTCTCTGTGTGAGAACTGTGTCTATGTAATATGCGTAGAAGGATTTGACGCCAATAATGAATATCGGTTACTGTATATGTGATTGCAGTCTTCGTGATTTACCATTATGTCATGTCTGCGTGTAAATTGTTTTTCTAATATGTATATGTCCTTATTATGTATGATTTCTTTCTGTGCTTTGCCAATATCTTTGTATGGTACATGGTACATGAAATCACTTGTATATGAGTGCTATTAAGCTTAATGGGTAAAATGAAGCGAAAATGTAGTATCTCTAATTCCATCTATACAAAATTGTTTATATCTATTTAAATTCCTTTATGTTGCTTTTCCCTTGTTGGATACATGTAACCGGAATCGAAAATGATGTAAACCAACTTCTTAAGTATGTAACTTTTGTTTTATATGTTTGTCATGTTTAAAATATTAACTTGTCGTCGATCGTAGTAAGGGAATCCATCAATGAAACGTACGTATATTGAGAAATTGGAAGAAAGAATTTTATCACCAGTGTAGAACGAACCGTATATTGAAACGTACTACAGATCCTGAGTTTCTTATAAAATTGTATTGTAAAATGTTTAAAGTTGTTGTTTTCATAACCTGTGTTTTTCATATACATGCACATATGCACCTGTCTATATATATACACACCTCTATGTACTATTATATTGTTATGATTGTAGCTATCAGACTTTTGTTAGGAGCCCCGTACTAAAACAACTAAAGTGAATTTTGTGTTATTATTAAGAAGTGTAAGTCAAAATATGAAAACAGTTCGCATCAATTTTGACTATGGGCAATTTACCGGGAGTGCTTAATAATAATAATTGAACGGGCTATAGGATGTAAGAAACATTGTAATAGTATATAAGCTACCATTTTTTGAATTGTTTGTCTGTAATTGGGTACCTATGTGGTTGCTTATGTATCCAATGGTTCTCAACTTTTTATGTAACCAGTGGTACTCAACTTTTTATGTGACCAGTGGTATTCAATCTTTTCATGTAACCAGTGGTTCTCAACAATTTTTGTAGTGGTTCTCAACTTTTTTTGTATAATTGGGGAACTTGAAAATTTGTCGCTTCTCTTCAAATTTTCAAGAGGGGCCGAAAGGGAGAATGCTACGCATTAAATAATCGCTGCGGAAAAGTTCATACTGGCTAATGTTCCTACATTCATTTGTTGTCCACGGGGTCACTCGTAATAATAATTGGACGTTATGAATATCATATCCTTAACACGTGTTTCTCTAACCTTGTACGCCAAACGTATGATTTTGTCGATGCGCCAAAAACGACGGTTGAAGAAAACGGTCGACACAACGAGAGGTCCTCGCGTCGCTTGCAAGCAAAGTCAGTTACCCGCAAATCATGGCATAGGTCGGACGAAAGAAGGGTTTGTCCCTTCTCGCCTTAGTTGCGAACCGCCTGGCGTAACTCCGACACAACAATAATACTAACGATAATTATTTAATAGTACTTAACTTCATAATGTGATAAACAAGTGTGTTGCCCTCTATTGTATGTAAAACTATTCTTATTGTGTGTCGTTAATAATGTACTTTACAAGTCTGTGTTAGTTTTGCGTGCGCGACCAATCTTACCGCCAATATCAAGGAACAATAGTAACGATTAATAATTAATGGTAATTAATAAACAGAATAATGTTATAGACAAGCTTATGTTCTATTTGAGATATATATAGACTACGATTCTAATGGTGATAATGATAATATTTGGAAGTTTTGAGTATAATAATATATGTTGGTTTTGGGCGTGGTTTTTGCTGTTGCCGCCATTATTCATAACCGTGTGAAGTTGGATAATCCATTGTTTCTGAACAAATATTCTATGTTGGGAATCATGAACAATCACATAAACTGTTCTTTCTACTATCTCAATATTGTGAATTTGATTGAAATTGCGAATGTGTTTCTAAATCTTCAGCGTGTACAGCTTCACCTCGGATAGTCAGTATATCGCGTAGCGGTGATTTACCGATATAACTCGCATTACAATGTGAACTGGGTAATCCTCTAGTAACTTCTCCGGTCCATACCCTTGTCAAAAGAGTGATTAAATGACTAGCTGAGTATTTCTGAAAGGACTATTGAAATAGTGACGCCTTCTGCCTTTTACACTGAGGATATTGTAAGAACGTATAAGATATCCCATGTCTCTTGAGAAGTAGTGATCTCTTCCGTCTTGAGGACAGGATCTATCAGATTCTGACACCACCTACGCACCCCTGTACGTCTTTGAGTATAACCAGCGACCACCATAGAAGCATCAGAGTATGTTTCTTTCACGATCCTGCCTTCTACCGTCTATGTGTGCAAAATACGTCATCATTAACATACTCGTCTTTGTGTTATTCAACTCCTGCTCGCCTGTCTATCTGTAAGTGACTATATTACTACTGTATATGGTAAATAATGATAATTTTTTCATAACTGAGTTCATATTATCATTGAACTATATATATATATTAATTTTCCGTTGTGTAATAATTTAAGATTTTGAGTTTGAATGAAGAATGAATGATTCCAATTAAATATTTATAAATCACTTGATAAACCAGGTATTGATTTGTATTGTAATGCCAAGGATGGTGTATTTGATAATTGCCATTGTTTGTTTTATTGTCTCAGTCCGAATATGGTATAACTTTCATAACTTTGTATATTGGACGGAATGTTATTCCCTACAAATTTACTTTGAAAATAACTGTCTTGTTATGTAATATATGTTTGCACAATAAACGTAAATCACTTACCATACGATATCTTTCTGTTGAAATTCATTTTGTATACCCACAAGTAGATTCAATACTCTTATTAATACTAAAGTACATCTCTCCGCCTCCTTGTATATAATCTTCCAATAACCTAGTTATACTTGGAGTAGTTATGTCACAAAGGTTCAATTCCTTGATCAACCAATGGATGAAAGACCCTATTATTTTACTATGAAAGCAACAAAGAGTTAAAGGAATGGCTCCACTGATGGAAATAATATATCCACTTTCTTGGAAAGGTCTGATGTACTTATGATAATCTTTGTTCCACTTGACATAAATTTTTGATTGTTTATATGGATATATATATACCTATAATTCTACTCAAGAAAAGAAATAAGTAGAATCTTTGCAATATAAAGTATGCTAACAGAAGAAACATTATTGCTCGAATTACCTAAGTATTCTATAATGATATGATGACCATAAGAAAATGATGAAACCGGAGGATAAAGAATTCTCTGAACTTTACGTAAGTATAATATGTATAATTGAAGTATGTAACTGTCACCCACACACAATGCATTCCTCTTGTACAAACCAAGTAGAATCATACCTAGACATGAACTTGAGCCAATATATTAATCTGTTTTACTTGCAAATATAATTGTAACTTTCTTTATATACTTTCTCTATCATATAATTTATATTCTATGTGTTTTCCATGTGCTTTGTACATAGAAGCTGGGGGTTACGAGCCAATTTATATACTTTTCTTATGTATGTATAATGTATAAATAATGTAAAGTCATTTCTTTAAATATTTGATAATTTCTCTTTTGATAATTTTGTATAATGATATGATGCGATCGTCCTAGTGGGACGATATCGTATTATTTTGTGTGCTCGTCCTTGGATGTAGCAAAGTGGACGAAATCGTATTAGTATGTACGTAAGTTATGATAATTTCAAAATACGTAGGGCTACAAATTCACGTTGAAGGTGCAACATTAACAAAAACAATTATGTGTGGTATATACCAACACAATTTCCCTGTCGTTGGAAGCTACAGTTATTGCTGGAAGCTACGTGAAAACATTGACATGAACACAATAAACTCTAATCCTACAGGACACAAACAAGGGAGGAGTTACATACACGGTATAAAAAAAACACGAGGCAAATAAAAACAGTCACGTAAGTACGTTAATGTAACAATACCTGTGAAACACAACTGAGTGGTGTAACTATATAGAAATTTCACTTTTATATTTATATAGGTACTTTAAAATATTTTGTAGAAAAAAAATCATTAACATAACATAACATGTATAGACAATTCACTCAGACCGAGCCAGTCCCAAATTAAGATATGAATCTTGTATCATGGGTACTAACACGACGATACACATCATATATATCTAAAATGCACTGAACACATAATTATACATGTAACACCCAGACCCAGGACATATACATTAAGGGTTGCACCCTCCCTCACACATGAATGTTACAGGAGTATCAGTTCCTATATCATCCATATTATATTCTTCACGCAAATTCTTTCTAAGGAAGGGCTCAAGGTTCATCTGAAGGACTCCCCTTGATAGAATCCTTCCTGAAATTAAAAATACAACCGTTAATGTCCACCGACCCTTTACTTTACAATATGACATAAAATTAGCTTACAGTTATGTACGTATTTTCTACGTACTAGTTGTTTGCTTACACTAATACAATTCAGATATTATAGAAATTTTAAAAACAGACCCAGGACAGTTTGAAAATGGTCATTCTTCATTTTGCCCTGGCCGGGAATTGAACCCGGGACCTCGTGACTCAAAGGCAAGTGCGTTAGCCTCCGTGCCACACCAGTCGTCTTGCTTCTACGGTTTGCATCAACTGTTTCTCGATTGGTGAGCCTTATATCGAGAGAGTTAGAAAGGCGAAATTGTCCATGGACACCGAAAGTGATCACTTAAGCCAGCCTAGAGCCAATGCGTAAGCGTTGGGTCGCCTTTCTCACTTTTCCGATAAGATTTTGTACAATTCTTCGTTGTATAAACATGGTTCTCCAACTGAGATGTCTGATTGTTTTATTATGTGATAAAACGAAAATATATATCCATTTCTCTATACTATCATTGCATCTCCCATAATTGGGGTAGCCAGAAGGCTGACTCAGCATCAAATCTAAAAAATCCATGAAATGTGTCACATTATTGTAAAATATGTCAACACTGTCCAATTATATAACTCAGCAAAACGAAGATTTCAAATAATTTGATCAAATTAGTAATAGACACAATAAACGCTACTCTTTGAATTTATCAAACAAATAACTAAAAATACACGGTTCCCTTTATATATTAAATATTTAGATAAAAAGATATTTTCCCATATTGAATTCCACAAATAGAATTTTTGCATTGTTTCAACTAGTGAACTGAACAAAGATATCATATTTATCTTTAACTGTGAATATTATAATATATGAGTTTTAAAATGTTAAACTAAACACTGTTTAATTTTCACGTATGATTATTTAGTCAATTAATATAGACTAAATTCTAATTGACGAGCGCTTTCGCCTTGCGGCATCTTCAGGGCAAGAGTTACTTAAAACTAAAGAATAGAACAAACTTACCTACATTATACTCGTATAGTCTAAGGGTTGGATGGAACAAAAGAAATTTTAAAATTAAGGAGATGCCGCAAGGCGAAAGCGCTCGGCAATTAGAATTTAGTCTATATTAATTGACTAAATAATCATACGTGAATATTAAACAGTGTTTAGTTTGACATTTTAAAACTCATATTAAAATGAATTTTCACAACGTAAACGCACCTGCTTTAAATTTAATAATATTATAATAGTTTATTTCATTTTTTGTTGTATTTTAAGCATAATATAAAATTTACCTACCGAAATTACAAAAATATTGATTTCTCGAATACAAAAAGACATTTCTACTTGTTGATCTTTAAAACTTGACAGTCGATAAAGTAAGTTCGTAGCAAAAGCTACATGTACATAATATAAAAAAAGCGTGAAAAAGCAATGCTACAGATAGAAATATTCGATCGGATATAAAAAACGGGATACGTAGTATGCTAGGAGTTACTTACTTCGTCGTAAGAGTGACAAAGTTGATATAATCAATATTGCTAGATTTAAGGATCAGAGATGGGCAAAAAGTGTAGTTGAGTGGAAATATTGTGAAGATAAAAGAAGTATGTAGAGGAAGAATTTAAAATAAAATATAATATAGATATATCTGGATTCTAAAACCAAATATAATTTATACACCTTACACATTAAGCTCAAAGCTTGTATCGTGAAAGGGGAGTTTGCTGGCACCTGGGATTGAACCACGGACCCCCTGTTCATGAAGCTGAGACTCTACCTCCAGGCCACCGACGAACTTCATTCACGACTGTCTGATGACATTGGAAGAAACACTAGTGACTGGTTGCAGAAAGCCCAGGACGGAGATGCCTGGAGAAATAATATGGGAGAGGCTTGTGTTCTACAGTGAACAGGAATAGCTGTTTAAATAAAAAAAAAATTAAATATACATCCTTTGGCCATCCATTGTATCCATGCTGGCATAGTACGTGACATGCCACTGGTAGATGCTACATAGTAAGCAGGTATCTACGTAGCGTAAGACACACACCACACGACATATGAACAAAATTACGAGTTGGGTGGTTTACAGATTAAAGGCCCATGTATAATGATATCCGTGATGGTACAGTTACGTGTTAAGATATTATGCGTTATGATACCACAACTTCCTATCAGTAAAATATGTATGACTGAACTGTCAATCAAAGTATAACTGTCAATCTGTTAGCGATACTTTTTTTTTGTATTATCCAGTTAATAGTGAATTAAACCGAAACTACCTATACTCATTTTAAACCTTAAGAAGAATATAATAACTGTTATTGAACGCAGCCTGATATATGCGGTGAGTGCATATTAAAACACTTAATTATAAATATCAAGATATTTTTACTCAACGATAATATTAACACCAAAAGAACAATCGCCCAATCAGATCGTTTCATTACGCACACCGCTGCAACCAATAGACAGCGAAGATAGTTAAACAAAAACAGGGCTGTCACTAAACCAGTAATTTACCGGGGTGAAAGAGAGTGAAAGAAAAAAATTTTTTTTTTTACTTCTTTATTTTTCTTACTCTTCTCTACCAATATGATGGAAGCCCAAGAGATTATTTCTATGGTACAAAAGGCAGCTGGTGCTTTATCTCAACTGATTACGGAAAATAGTAAATTCACACGGGATCATATTGCAAAAATTAATCCGATTACTATTGATTTCATGGCAGCGATGAGTATAGCCACAGCGAAAATTGCAAGCCAGGAGACAGAAATTAGACTTTTAAAGGAAAGAATGGCTAGAGTAGAATCCGAATCACCTACTAACGGGGCAGCTGAAGTGTGCGACACACTTGCAGAACTGGCGGAGAGGAACTTACGTTCTAAAAACATTATTCTTTTCAATGTACCTGAACCGGGGCCCAACATGCAGACACGTGATCAAGTTATTGAAGACATGGACCAGACAACAAAAATGATTAATGATGTAGAAAATTTAAATGGCATTAGGATCGTGAAGGTGCACAGAATGGGAGCTAGACAGAATGATAAAACAAGACCTATTAAGGTGACTCTTAACGATAATGAAGACGCTAGATCTATATTCTTAAACAGATTCAGGCTCCCCAAACAAATAAGAGTGAAGCAGGATCTTACAGAGATGCAAAGATCTCAATTAAAGGCTCTGTGGGATACGTTGGAAAATAGAAGGAGCAATGGAGAAAAAGATATTGCCATAAAGTTTATTAATGGCTCACCAAAGATTGTTCATACAAGCAAAAAAAACTAATCAATTCCCTATCTATATATTCACAGAACGTCAGAGGCATAAGAACCAAGCTATCACTACTTCGTCAGGGCGTGCCGGTACTGGACTACTGTATATATGTTTTTACTGAGACTTGGTTGGATGATAAAATTGTCGATTCTGAATTGGGATTTAATTCCTACAACATCTATAGGAATGACCGTAGCAAGAACACAAGCAATAAAGGAAGAGGCGGGGGAGTTTTAATAGCAGTGAAGAAGAATATTCCTACAACGCCAATTAAGACAAAGAACAAGAACTTGGAGCTGGTGTTTGTGCTGGCTCATCTAAAGCATAGTAAAGTTCTAATTGGAAATGTTTACATACCACCATCTGCGACGCCTGATATATACAAGTCCTACTGCGAAGAAATAGAGGAACTACACCATAAACATCCACATGCTAAATTTCTATTATTTGGAGATTTTAATCTACCGGGGATTGTTTGGCCTGCTGATGGCAATTCGCCTCCTGCCAACGAGGCAAACCACGAGGGAGCTAGAGAAGTGTTAGAGACTATCAATTTCTTGGGACTTACCCAACGTAATTACATCTATAATTCTCGAAATCGCCTCCTAGACCTAGTCTTCACTAACGATGATGCAGTTAACGTTGAACAAGCGATTGAAGAAATTTTACCAGCGGACTCCTACCATCCGGCTTTACACATAGAAATGGATCTAAGCATCAAGAATTCACAATACATAACATCTTCTTCATTCAACTATAAAAAGGGAGACTATGTTGGAGCAATACAATATTTATTCTCATGTGATTGGACTTTTCTGCAGAGTAATAACATAGAATATTCTTTGGCAGCATTCAATGGAATTTTATACGACACCATAAACCGGTTCATACCTTACGAAGAATACAGAAAGAGTACTTATCCCGTATGGTTCACACCGGAATTAAGGATGCTCATTGTGGAGAAGAAACTTGCTCACAGGAACTACAAAGAAACTAACGATATAAAGTTCTATAATATTTTTACAAAGTTGAGATCCAAGTGCATTGAAGTCAAGAAGATGTGCTACTCCAAATACATAAGGGAAGCTGAGAACACAACCAAAGATGCAAAATCACTATGGAAGTTTAAAAACTCCTTAAGTAAATGTGAAAGTAACTATCCTGCTCATATGTTCTTGGAGCGGGAAGGAGTGAGTGGAATACAGAATGTTGCTAATAAATTTGCAGAATTTTTCGGTAATGTATTTGTAAAAGACTCTAATGACTCTAATGAGAATTTTGCTACTTGTATTAAAACAGTGAACTTGTCTCAATGTATCCTTTCTTCTGATAGAGTTAGTTTTGTGCTGTCTCAGCTGGATCCCAGGAAATCCTCGGGTCCTGATAGTATACCTCCTATCTTCCTTAAAAAATGCGCTGATGCCCTTGTTATTCCTCTTACCGCGATTTTCAACAAATCTCTTGAAGTTGGTCATTTCCCCACTTCATGGAAAATTGGGAATATCATTCCGATATTCAAGAAAGGTACTAGGGAGGATATATCAAATTATAGACCTATATGTATACAATCCATTATACCAAAAATATTCGAGTCGCTTGTGTTGGAACAAATTTTGCCAGTTATCTGTCAAGTGATCGAACACCAGCAACACGGTTTCCTGCCGGGTAGATCTACTCTAACAAACTTAACATTATATGAATATTACATTGTTGAAGGTCTTGCTCAGGGTTGTCAGGTGGATAGTGTCTACACCGACTTCAGCAAGGCATTTGACAAAGTATCACACAAAATCCTCCTTACTAAATTGTCAACTTTGGGTGTGAGTGGTGCCTTGCTGAGGTGGTTCGTGAGTTATCTGACGGACCGGCCTTTACGCGTTAGAGTGAATCAGGCTTTTTCTGACAGTTTTAATGCTACTAGCGGAATACCACAAGGTAGCCATCTAGCTCCTCTTCTTTTTCTCATTTTTATTAATGATCTAGTTTATGAACTGACGGAAGTCGAATGTTTACTTTTTGCCGACGATTTGAAAATTTTTAAAAGAGTGAAGGATATTAGCGATTGTGTGATCATACAGAATAATCTTGACAGGTTGAATAATTGGTGTAAAAAAAATCAACTTTGTCTCAATGTTAAGAAATGTCAATATATTAGATTTGCTAGAGTGAAAAACCCAGTGGAGTTTGACTACCACCTTGACAACATTAAGTTGGAATTGGTAAAGGAGGTGCGCGACCTGGGAGTTATTTTTGACGATAAATTGTCATTTACAGCCCATATTTCTGAAATTACCAATAAAGCTTTAAGGACACTGGGTTTCGTTCTACGCACTGTGAGTGACTTTGAAAATATTCATGCTATCCTCTGTCTGTACCAATCACTTGTTCGTAGTCATCTCGAATATAACTCGCAGATATGGTGTCCCAGTTATACTGTCCACATAAATAATATAGAGCGTGTGCAACATAGATTCCTGAGATATATTAACTACAAGTTGCGTATACCATTGCATGAGCTGAACTACAAGTTCCTACAAACAAAATTAAATTTAGAAAATCTTGCAGATAGGAGGATCGTCTCCGATCTTTTGTTTCTGTATAAAATTATTAATAATTTTTTTGACACCCCTGAACTATTACAGCTAATTAACTTTCGTGTGCCTGGCCGATGTACGAGGAGTCGTGAAATGTTCTACTGCGACAACTATTCGACGAACTACGTCACGCATACAGTAATCCCTCGATTGCACGGCTTAGGGAACCGGCACTTGTCTGATATAGACTTATTCCATGTGAACTTGAATAGTTTTAGAAACCTAATTAAGAAAATGTTTGTTCCACAGTCTAGCACCTCATCGAATTAATTAATTGTGTACTATTGTTTTTTATAATCTATTGAAGGTATCTGCTAGGTATCGTTTGTTTTGTCGGTTTTGATGCTTGTGTTTTCAGTACTTTATTTTTGCCTATGTCTGACTAATGATTTCTGTGGGTATCACATATCTAAGTTGTCTCCTAATATTCTACAAACTGTTATTGAATGGGCTGAGAAGAGAGATACATAACCTGGCAAACAAATTCATGTAGTTACTGTGTTATGTTTGTTTTATATTATTTAACTTTATATACTAATGAGCTATTGTGCCAAGCTTGCAGCCGTGTAAACTGGTTCCCATTGTACAGTATATAAAGACTATATTGTATATTATTATATATTTGTATGCTGCTGGTATTTGCAGCGGAGCATGATTATTGTTACCCATGCGACTAAATTTCTGTTATTGGTTTTGTTTCTTTTCTATTTGAATGTTTTAGTGCTATTTTTATATATATATATTTATAGACTGTTGTATTATTGATTTGTCATACATATGTATTAAACCTATTGTAAAAGGCAAATTGCCGTTTATTGATCAAATAAATAAATAAATAAATAAATAAATAAATGACAGCTATACCAATTTACGCCGTCATTGTTCCTGGTGGCACCTTTTAGAACTAATGCAGAGAGCAATAACTTACTATCAATAGTTTTCACATCTTTCGGTATTCATATGACATACATCTACTACTATAGCTTCACGACAAATCACACATGTAGGGTAGCCAGGAGATCAGCTGCATGTAATTAACATGACGTTTATGATGGATGGCAAACCTCATCGCTTAATTTAAGATTTAAACGTCCTTTTTTCGAACACCTGCCCTTTACAGGTCACTCGAAAACATAGGTTTTTGGAAGGAATGGAGAAGAAAATTCAAACTCATTGCAGACCAATCCAATGGATTGTAACTCACTAAAATATATTATTTTATCGTCGTTGCATAATATTCAAAAAAAGGTTGGTAGGTATATGAATTTATAAATGTTTTGAAATTTCTATAATAAACAACTGCTTATAATGATATCATAACCATTTTATAAAGTGATTCCTAATATCAAATATTAAAATTAAATACTCAAAGAATAATATTATCATATGCCAATAAAATGTCTAAACAACAATTTTAATGCCCTAATGAACATTTTTTAAGAGTAGGCATGCCTAAATAAAAATGTTCGCACATAATAATAATAAACTTCATTGCACAATAAGAAGCATACATAATTACCAAGTTATATAACAATGTGATACAAATAAATGATATTGTACAATGGGCGAGTTTACCGCACAAGCGATATCTTCCAACTAACCCATCAATATAATAAATAAAATTAAAATATATACATACATATGAATATATGAATACTTAAATAAAATAAAAACACATGCACGGTAAGATCTAAAAGATACATATATATATATACATACATAGTTAAAAAAAATACAACAGGAAGAACCAGTGATGATGACCAATAAAACACACATGAAGGGGGAGGGGGGAGTGGAGCTGCTCAACGTGAATGAAAAACAAATCGACACACGAAAAAAGGTGGCAGAAAACATGAAAAGCTTATCACAGTCATAGTTGTTACATAAGACTAGCAACCATTAATTTCCTTCTAAAAGGTGTAAAAGGAAGTACAAGTACGGACTTTTGGCGGAAGCTGGTTGCATACGATATATATTTGGTCTCAAGAAATATGATCATGTTTCTGAGTACCGTGAGCGTCTTGGATGAAAGAAAATATCTCAACGCAGAAACGTTCACACACTTCTTCTACTCTATAAGATTATTTTTAATCCAACTACTCCATTGTATCTCAAGGAAAGGTTTGAGTTTTTGAATTCTCATGGACATCCACTACGATCAGCCTCCAATAATCTTCTGGCGATTCCATCTCATCACTCGAGTTGTTACACAGATTCTTTTACAGTCCACGGTGGCACATACCTCTTTTTGAATATGCAACGACGATATGCTTTATGAGTATAACCAACCGGAAGGCGTCGATTTTTTTTACCGAACCATTTCAAAGGCAATCAGAAAAAAATATGTGAATAAGCCTTTAGCTGTAAATAACATAGACTGCCTGGTATTGCACTGCTTTGCTATTCAGTTGGTTAGAACATTTATAATAATTATTATTATTTAACCCACGATTTAGATTGTATGGTGAGAATTGTTTTGCAATATCTACCGTTGTATATTGTTTCCCAGTATTGTTTTAATCGAATAACATCGCGTGGGAATGGAATATTGATTTCAATGGTATGCATGTAAGCTCATAATACACACAATCTCGATAATAGAGTTATCGAAACTGAAATAATTAGGATCAACATTAATGTAATTCTCTTGAGCTTATACAAGATTAATCATTACACATTATCTAAAATGATAAATTATTATTTACATATTTATCAAATAAAATAAATATTTAATATTATTGTTTTATGTTAGGTACTGTTGAGTAAGACTAACGCACGACCGCCTACCCTTACACCTTCACTGTAAATCCCAACGAACTTTTATGTTTGTTTTTTTTTATTCCAGTATAGATCAGCACCTGATGATGCGAACTCGGAGTCCGCGAAATCGGTCGTGCGTTAGTTTTACTCAACAGTAACATAAAACAATTATAACAAATATTTATTTTATTTTATTTGATAATTTAAAATGAGATGTTACAAAGTTAATGTCGATACAATCAATGATATTACTTATTTGTTTAGTATTTTCTGTATATTTTTTTTTTTTTTTTTTAAAAAGATATATCTGGGTTTTTGTTATAAACCCAAATATAACCTTATACACGTAGTTATGAGAAGAGTGTTGTTGATAGAATGCGGGTAAATAAATTGAGATGGTTTGGTCATGTGAAACGAATGAAAAAAGAATTGAACAATGAGGATAGGTATACTTGTCTGGTCTGAAAGACAGGGTGTGAGGAAGCGTGGGCGTCCGAGAACTACATGGCTTGATCATGTGGAAATAATTCTCAAGAAAGGTCGCGTGTTTAGTAGGAGGAATCAACGTGTATGAGAAACTGGATGAGTGTAGAGGAAATGAAAGAAGTTTGTAAGGATAGATCAATATGGCGTTCCGTTCTCTCTGCCTACCCCACCTGGGACACGGCGTGAAGGTAGGTATATTATAGTTAAGTATGGTACCTACCTACCTACAATAAATACCATTAAGAGATTTGCGTTATTCAGAAATGTGGCCAGTTGTGATATTATTATTTGTGGTTTGTTTTTTTTTAACCCCTCCCAAGCAAAAATAAAAAAAAAAACTGATAAGATCCTGCAGGGCTACTCTTGACAAAACTAAACACGATCTTAATCTAGTCTTGATCTTGATCATACGACGCACGAAGTGACTATTGGCCAAAAATACACGCAAACCAATCGCGCGTTAGCGGTAGCACGATGTTTTTGACCATAGTCCCTTCGTGCGTCGTATGATCAAGATCAAGACTAGATTAAGATCGTGTTTAGTTTTGTCAAGAGTAACCCTGCTGATTCATGTTCACACACATGACCTCACAATTTATATATTCATTCTCTACTGTACTGTAATTTTATTTTTATGTTGCCGATTTTTTTTAAATAAATGTAAAAACTTGGACATTACATCCACGTCATATTATAAATAAAGAAAAATAAATAGATTAAATGTTTAATTTTCCTATTGAAACATGCATTCTATAACAGACAACAAAGGGTTGTGCTTTAAAAAGGATTTTTCAATGAAGTGTCAAAAGTTACAAGCTTCACGTTGAAAATTTAAAAAAAAAAAAACAAAGTAACTATGTTTTTGTTGTTAACATGTGGATTAACAAAATTTATTTATGACAAGTTAAATCGAAATACGCCTCTGTCATATCGAAATGTATCACTATATAAATGTATCAAATGTAATTTTCCATAGTTCAAGTATTCAGTGGACCAATTTATATATGAGTAAAATTAAAAATACATACTTTTTTATAACTAAATAACAGTATAGATGCATGTGATTCCAAAAAAAATACACTAACGAAATACATTAAAATACAGGTTGTCTTTTCTGTGTCAAAAATAAAAATAACTTAAACCTATGTATTGTCAGGTAAATGTCTTTTTTTTTCTTGTCACTCGTGGTTTTAAATTAAGAAAGATAAATTGTTTCCTTTTCGCGATTTAATTTTATTTCTTCTTTTAAGTATAAAGTAACAAATACATAATTATTTCACAAATTTAGTTTAGTGATGAGGTGACCTATGCTGAATAATAATATTCTATTACGGCACGGCGAAAAGAATTTGTATGCCCATTAATAATAGTAGTTGACAAAATGGGTAAAACTGACACAGAAACGGGTGAAAGTCATTTTAAATGACACAGATAAATTGACACAAAAATTTATGACACTAACACAGAAACATGTGAACGAATTCGTGGGACGAACTCACCTAGGGGGAGCTGCAAGAGAGGTCGTTGCTTTCTGGGAGGGAATGGGAGTGTAGATGTGAATTTGGTGTTTTTGTTATTTGTCGTTGCTGACCGACACGAAAAGAAGAAGAAGACAGAAACATGTAACACTTGGCACACGTGCCCGTGTGATTTAGAATACCGGGAGAAAATCCTGAGTAACAGTTTGTGACATTAAAAATAATAATAAAGACAATTTGTATTCAGCGTTATTTAATGATCCGTGTGACTTTCGTGACTTTTCTTGAAAAGCAATGTTTTCAGCTTACTCCTGAAAATCCTGAATGTTGCAGTGGTTTGGTTGAATTACATGCTATTGCCCTGCCGGCTTATCCACTTGCAGGATAAACCATGATGGCTTAGATAAAAAGAGATATATTTTGTAAAAGCTGCAATGATTTTCTTGTTCCCTTTGTTGTGACTGTTAAAAGCTTTTTAGTTTTTGGCTTTTCCATTCATAATGTATGTTCCTCTTTAAAGTTTCATAGTTTTATTGTAACATTCCATATCTGAGGCGTATAGTTCCAATCGGCATTAAGTCCATTTTACTTGATTTTCTGGTAGGCCCATAATTATATTTGATATCTACTGATATATGAGGGAAGTATGTAGTTGTTTCAAGTATGCTCAGTTCTTAAGATGTTTATCCAGAGAATGTAGATGAAAAAATAATTCAAAATATCATCTCATAAATATCAAATCATATTTGGACTTAATGAAGTTGGAAACTTTCATAAAGAAGTTAACGGTTTTTGGAATACCGCACGCATAGATTATACTAAAGTCGCCATATTGAATTTGAATAAATCTAGATCTGTGATTGGCTGTTTGCGGACTAATGGTTGTTTGAAACAAAATTTAAGACGGACTTAACGTTGTTGGGAATAAAACTATTTTTTTGACAGCGATTTTCTTGTATATTTAGCGGAGAATATAACACACCTATTGGGTCAAGTAGTCGGAAAATAGATTATCTATACGAATCAATGTCGAATCAAAATCAATCTTCTAATGTATATAGGTATATTGTGTATTTAATTGATTTATAATATCCATACAGATTACTTATACTCTATTTTATAACGTAGTATGTACTTCATTATTTTATTGTTATTTTTTCCTGGAAAATAAATATTCATTCATTCATTCAATATTTAGTGACAAGGTGCAGAAGTAACAGAGGAGCAGAGTGATTCTCATCTATTGCAATGTCCGCTGATGCGGAATGCATGTAATGTGAGTGACCTGATGATGGCGAATGACAAGGCGATATGCGTCGCTGCATACTGGAGTGGCAAGGTGTGAAGTCCGGACCCGAAAAGTTAGTAATGTTTAGTTGAAATTTGATAAAAATTGGACTTAGCGTCGATTGGAACTATACGCCTCATCTGTCAGTACTTTATGTACAAACATTCACAGAAGGGAGTGCATTATCAATGCATACAAAGTGCTTTGTTTGCGCTATAAATTTAACAAACATTCTCAAGTAAGATTCAACATTGAAATGTTGAACATGTTGCAAATGGTAAATATTTTGAATGTTTTATAAACACCTGAATCTAAATGATACCCATTCTCTTTGTGCAAATGAAGTACATGTGTTTTATTGTTTACGTATAGTATCAACGAATATACGGTTACAAAAAAAGGTGCAAAATGACTTACATAATTTGTAATATTTTAATTGAAATTTGTTTTTCAAACAAATTCACACAATTTTTATGCTTTTTATGCTTTGACGTAACAGCTTTTATGAATAATTAATGTGAATGTTTACAGTTTCATTAAAAAAAAATGTATGCTCTTCATTGAGGTGTTAAACAGTCCGTTGAGTTGGACGAATATATTTCATAATACGCTGTATCTACGGCAACATTTTTCTGTAAGAGATAAGTCATAGAGAAAACAGAAGATGGAGCCATAAATATATGTACTGGAGTCAATATGTTATATGGAAGAAGAGTGTGATAAAAGATGGTATAGATTTGAAGAATAATGAACTCCAGGTGGAAAACATTGGGATATTTATGTTATTTATATAAAGGCGCAAGCCGTATATATTCTAAATAAATAAATAAATATAAGTGCCTCGCAACCAAGAGGCAGCTTTATTCAGTAATTATTATTATTATTTATTTTTATTGGATCACTTATATTGCGCTGTTTTTGTAATGAAATCACTTCAAGAGCGCATTTACAATATTATTTGTAACTTTAATTTATTTTTATTAAGTACTTTTAAAATACAAATCATGTAAACTATATTTTCGATGTGTTTGGCATTCACTATGTGATAATTACGCGACATGATTAGAAAATGAATTTAATTCACAATGTATTTAAATTATCACTTGATATTATCACATGTAAATTATCACATGTAAACTATTTTTATTGTCACAAATTTTAGGTATCAGATTTAATTTTATTAAAATTTATCACTTAGTTTTAAGAAACAAACACAAAAAACAAAGCTATCAAATAAAAAAACACTTTATTTTTGTCGGAAAATAAAAGTAAAATAAAAACTTAATTGAACTTCTTCTTCTTCTTAATCTTTTATTAGACCCAGAGGTCTGTTCATACAGGAGGGTCCTCTTGCGATGTGGAGGCACAGCTGTCCTTCCATCGTTTAGGGGGTCTTCCGGGTAGGCGTCGTCCATCAGGTAGTCCATGTAGAATAATATTTGAGATTCTGGTGCTACCCATCCTCTGGACATGTTCATACCAAAATCTTCGGCGTTGTCTTGCCCATCTGACAACATCCTGGACCTCACATATCTCCCGGATTACAGTATTTCTCACACGATCTCGCAGACTTTTTCCTGCAATGGCTCGCAAAGTTCGCATCTCTGTTGTACGTAGCATGCTTTTAGTTTTGGTTGTGTCTGCCCTTGTTAAACTATTATATTTAATTAAAAAAATTGGAGAAGTTATGGGTTCAGTAATGATTGAAAACGGGCTTAAAAAGAAAGCTTTTGTGATTTTTATTGCATATTTTGTATTTTCGTATCAACCAATATTGTTTTAGCATGATTTTCTAATGTCTATGTCTTTCCTCATTTACAAAACTTTTACATTTTTATAAAATAAAATATTATCACATCAATATTTTAATACCGTACTTGGAATAAATCACAGTTTCTCACGATTTGTCTTGACACATACGCGCTATTAAAACTTATTCGCAGTCCTTGTATACTAATAACTTGAGGGATATAAGAAATAAATTAATCGTTTACATTTATGTCATATTTCCTTAGAAGGCAATAAATAACATACATTTTTGAGACATATGAGAGATATTAAGATATTGGGTACTAGCCTAAATGGTGATATCATGTGGAGATTAAAGTAAATATCACCATCTTATATACATAAAAAAACTTTAAAATATTGTTTTATAAAGCAAATTTCCAAACCTGATTGATTTGAAAGCAAATAATTCATTTAAATCTTTTTACACTATCTGTAAAAAATCCTACAAACAGTACCAATTTTTTTTCTCAAATCATTCTTAGTTTATGGTGTTCGTTGTTGTAACAATCTTCCTTTTTCGCATAGAGATTCACTCAATGTTTTCAAATCTTCAGTTAAAAGGAAAATGTTGTCTTCTAACTCAGTATCAGTTCCCTAGCCTCCCCCCCCCCCCCGTTTTCCCAATCCGTAATCCTTACTCCATGTTGGGTGTGTCAATATTTTTTTCTTTCTATTAGTGTGTATAGGTATATTTGTGTATAGGTGAATTTATTTTAATTAGGTACATGTGTCAATGGAAGAAATCACGTAATAGTGATAATCTCACCACAACATAATATCATCCTAGTATTTTAAATTTTGTATTGTTTTATAATGATGATGTGCAAAAAGAATAAAAAAATAATATTCTTTTGACAGGTGCTTAAAGGGTAAGCTGGAAGAGATCTATCATTTGCGATAAATTCGCCCTCTGTAATTATATGGATTGTATTTAATTTTAATAAATAAAATATAAAAATATATTATTGAGCACTGTTTAATCTCCACTATGTTAGGTTAAATACCGAACGTTTTCGCCTATACTTGTAGGCATCTTCAGGGAAACATTTTTATTCAAACAGGGAAACAGTTTCCCTGAAGATGCCTACAAGTATAGGCGAAAACGTTCAGTATTTAACCTAACATAGTGGAGATTAAACAGTGCTCAATAATATATTTTTATATTTTATTTATTAAAATTAAAAATGGAATTCCACAGCGTAAACACAAAAACTCTTGAATGATTGTATTTAATTTGAATGCATTTCTCTACAAAAATGTTTGTTCACTGAGTTTGTGTTTATCTAGTAGAATTTGATAATGAATGGTTGTTATTTATTTATTTATTCTTCTTGCATATCATCATTACATTACAGTGTTAACAAAATAATATATTTTTTAAAACTAGGACGATGTGCAGTGGCGAGATTATCACTATAAAGTGATTTCTTCCATCTAACCACGACACATTGACATAAACCTAGTAAAAACTAATTTACTTAAAAAAAACATACAAAACATTAATACACAACAAAAGAAAATTTAAAATAATATTTGACACACACCCAACATGAGGTAGGGATTATGGATTAGAGGAGGGGAGGGGGGGCTAGGGAACGGATACTGAGTTAGAAGATAGCATTTTTTCCTTAACACAAGATTTAAAAACATTGAGCGATTGTGAAACTCTATGCGAAGAAGGAAAATTGTTCCAACAACGAGCACCATAAACTGAGAATGATTTCGAGAAATAATTGGTACTGTATGTAGGAATTGCCAGAAGACGCTCGTTATTGGATCGCAATGGTAGGCCATGGCTCGCTAAATACTCGAAATTTTCTTTTAAATAGTAGGGAGAAGACGTGGAATAGAGTATTTTGTGATAGAATATGAAGTTCACGTCTTTGATGCACAGTTAGCCACTTAAGATTTACTCGATACTGGGAGATATGATCAGACCTCTTGAGATTAAAAATAAATCGGATACCATAATTTTGAAGTCTCTCATGTTTATTTGACAGGTCTTGGTTGATATCGAGATATACTGCATTAGCATAATCTATGAGAGGCAGCAGCAGAGATTGAACAAGTAAGGTTTTGATTTTAGTTGGAAGGAACATTTGATATCTTTTAAGAGAATGCAGTGAATAGAAAAATTTTCGACGGATTGTATTCATATGCTGCTGCCAAGTTAGTTTTTGGTCCATAATCACACCAAGGTTTTTCACTGTTGTTGAATAATGGATTACATCTGAGTTCATTGTTGTATTGGGCACGGTCATGGATTTGAGTTTTGAAATGTGATAATGACTGCCGAGGAATATTGATTGAGATTTTGTAGGATTTATGATAAGTCCATGATTCGTTGCCCAAACTGAAATTTTTTGCAGACATTCGGATATATTCTCAACAGCGGTAGAAGTATTTTCTATATTAAAATGAGTGTAAATCTGAAGGTCGTCTGCATATAAGTGATAATGACAAGTATTAATAAAGCGTGACACAGGGCTTTTTTCCTTATTGAATGTTTTTATTTTAATTGAAAAATTGTTTTTTTTATTCAATGCATAATAAATAGTGTATAAATAAATAAATAAATTTTAAAAAAATATGGGATGTTGTTATCCAAGAATATTCTCACAAAATGTAATATTTAAAATATGTAAATGTTTTCCTATTAAGCATTTTCCCACACTCCTACAAACTATAAATTACTATTGCCGACCGACGTTACTTGGTGGAAGTTAATTTTAATACATTTGTCATGTTACAACTTTATTTAGTAAGGAAGCACTAAACATAAGTGTTAAAAATGAACTGATTGATTTTTTTTTTTTTACATATACCTATACAAATTTTATAATCCTGGGACACGCAATATGGTAATTTTGTTTTCAAAATCGGTCTGATTTCTCTATTTCTTATCTGATAAATGTATCTATGATAAATAGGTAGATACAAACACACCTAGATACATATGAACGAAATAAATAATTTATAAGATAATTTGATATGTAGATACCAATAAATTGGAATAACTTTGGTGACATATCGTAATAATTTGAAATGTGCCGATAAATCAAATTTATTACGGCATAACTAATTCGTGAAATTAATTATATTAAGTTGTATTAATAATAATAATTATAACTTCTTAAGCTTAATGATACAAAATTATATGTTTGATTATTGTTGCTACATATTATTAATGAAATATTCAATTTACTTAATTCTACAAGATAATCTAATATTATAAAATTCTTGTGTCAAGGTGTTTGTTATCATACTCCTCCGAAACAGCAGGACCGATTTTGATGGAATTTTGTGTGCTTATCGAGTTGATCTAAGAATCGGCCAACATCTTTTTTTCATACCTCTTAAAGTTAAGGGTAGTCCGCCTCGATTTTTTTTGCACAATTTTTTTAATTTTTTTATGGTGAGGTATTAAAAAATACCGTCTGGACACAAGCTATATTATTAGCTTCGCCAAATGAGTGATTCTTTTCTTAGTGAACTTTTTATTATATTTTGTATGTAATATGTACTTTTTTGTAACATTTTTATCAAATAAATAAATAAAAAAAAAATACATACAGTCCTAAATTTTCACCCTTTTACCATCAACCCCTATTTTTTAATAGCGATATTAGTATATGGCAAATGTATTTGGCAAAACAACGTTTACCGGGTCAGCTAGTATTATAATATATAAAGTTATACCTACACACACTTGTATTATACATAAGGAGTGTAATATTTATTATAGTACGAGTTACATATAATTATTTTATTATTGATTTTATTATACGTGACATTGATGTGTATCTCTAAGTAATGACATAGACCAGAGAATATTTTTTTTCTAGAAATATTGCAATATTCAATTTCAACAGGAATTCAATCGATCATTTGAGAAACCCTATAATTCAGTCAATATAAACTTTTCAGAAATCACATTTTTTTTTGTTCTTGCGAGCTGGCTTTCAAGAGCTTCCGATCTTATCATCAGGCAATAGTAAACTTTACTTGAAAGCCAGCTCGCAATAATAAATAAAGCCAATAGTGGAATAACTATAATATATCGTGTTTCATTTTAAAAATTATTATTATATGTGGTCTCAAAACAATAGTAACAAATGAAATTTACTGCCTCACTAGACGTTTGCCTGTCTTGAGACAGTAACTACATCAAAATGTATTATGGAAATCTTAATTTTTCCCTAGTCAGTTTTTGTGATTCAGTTAATTGTTTAGCATAAGGAAATATAAATAAACAAAAAAAGAGTTCATTTGAATTTCAAAAATAAGAATGGAGAAAACGCAACTTGCAAACACATTTTTTTTTATTTTATTCAATACTTTATTATTTCTATTACATCATACACTCTTCCTTAGCTTTATTTATACAAAGTTCTGACTATTTTTCCGTCACTTACATTATATCATCTTTGCAATAATAATGCCTGCAATAATAATCGATCACATTCCTACATTTTCAAATCACCCAACCATCCTCTACGTAACTAAAAATATGATGAAACTATGCCTTAGTATATGAAGTCAAATTAAAGCTACATTTATATTGGTATGACAGAACCGGCTCATTTCACCAGCTTTCAGATGGTCAAAAGATCGTAAAATAGTTCCAAAAACAAATAATTCAACAACGCGCTCAGTTTGAACAAAAGAACAAAGCCACAAATAACAGCAGGAATGAGCAAATAATAGATTCGCTTCACTGGAAATATCAGGTGGTGGGTAAAGGATAAATCTAAGGTGACAACGCAAACATAATCCCTACACATAGGTATATCTTGTGACAATTTTTCTCAGACTTATGTAAGATTTGATTCGAAGTAACGTTTGTAGGTGGTAAAGGTAAAAGCATTTTTTGACACAACGGCACACTATCTGGCAGTGTCAATATACACGTAGACTATGTAACTATGTAATCGTAATGTGGAGAAAATTATTGTTTTAGTTCCCATCAGACAAAGAACAAAACATGTGATTCACTGTGTCGGTGTTTAGGTAGTAGAATTCCATATGGAAATAAATAAAACAAGTGTTTTATTCTACTATTGTTTTGTTCTGTGAGAGAGACGTCTTTCGTCTTATAAGGACATTGTCAATCATGACAATTGTCAAGGATAATAAAACAATAGTAGAATAAAACACTTGTTTTGTTTATTTCATAACATGTGATAAATAATAACGAAAGAGGAACAAATTCTAAATAAGTTGGAAGATATTATAATACAGTGACAAACTCGAAAATGTGTTATAGCGGATTTCGGAAATCGGTGACACATTTGTAGTCTATTAATCTAAGTTAAAGATAGGAATTTTTATAAAATAAATAATATGTACATTCACCTCTTGAGGCTAAGAGGAAGGCCAAAGCGCAGATGGCGTGAAGTAGTGAGACGACAAGACATGCAGAACTGCAATGTCTCCTAGAGGATGAACTCGACAGAACCAAGTGAAGAAACAAAACAAGAATGTCAGACCCCACCACTATGTGGGATTAATAATTGCCCAAAGAGAAAAAGAAGATATTTTTACACCTCTTCTGCAGTAACGGCAATCATTGCTCTTGCCGTCTGCCGCTTGCAGAGTTTCAAAATTGCTCTGAACAATACCTTTAGTGAGGCGATATGAAGCAATACAAAGGAAGAATGAATTCTGTAAGACAACAGAAGATATTGTGGGTAGGTACCTCTACACTTACTATAATATTTTCTTTCATATTATCTTTGTTTCAGCTTTTATTATTTCACCCCTTTCAAAAGTTTTACCACAGACAACGACAGTTTCGCGATGTTGTGTTTTTTTACTATTATTATTACAACGAGCTTTAAGCCCGACATCTCTTTGATATCAAATTGACAAATGATTACCGAACAATGAACATAAGCGTTTTCTTTAAAAATATTATGAATGCAAGAAAACAACGCTATTTCCGACCATTTTGAATTCAAAGCGTTTTTGATTAGAAAAAAAGCAATACATTTTTTTTACAATAAATGCAAAAAGTATGTTAAATTATTCGGAAATTCAACACTTTTAAGTAATTCTACAGTGACTTTATAAATCACGGGTCGGCTTTCAAGTGTTTCCTCTCTCATCATCAGGCTAACGTAAAGTAAAGAAATTTTCAATTATAATAGTTTTCAATTGTTAGTCTTTCTTTAACTTTCAATATCATGAACAAAGTTTGGAAGGCGTCTGGACTCAGCATCAGGACAATATGTCGCTTGTTCAATGCGTGCATCATCCCAATCCTTCTATATGGCTGTGAGTCTTGGCACTTAACCAAGGCTCAAGAGCAGAAGATATTAAGCTTTGAAAACAAGTGTCATAGAAGGATTTTGGATGTCAAATGGTATGAACATGTTACAAATGATGCTGTGCGCCGGCGCACCCAGCACAGACCTGTAATCTCCGTAATACAGGAGAGACGATGGTCCTGGCTGGGATTTGTTCTGAGAATGCCCAATGATAGTTGGCCAAAAAGAGCACTGTTCTTCCATCCGCAAGGGTTCCGTCAGCCCGGGCGTCCCTCTTTCACAATACACCGTTCCTATGGCAGCGATATCAGAGCGGAAAGAATGCCGTGGAAAGAAGTGACGCACTTAGCGCAAAGACGCTCTGAATGGAGGAGGCTGGTTTCTGCGAGGGCGATGATTGAGTGAGAGTCTTATCACCACTATTGTATTGCTATCCAATAACATACTGTACACATTTGCCAACAACATGATTTTTTTAATTTTATGATAGCCTGATGATGAGAGCGAAAGCTCCTGAAAGCCGACACGCGGCTAAAAAAGTCACAGTGGAAGTAGATACTAACTTATTGTTTTATTTCCGAATAATTTTATCACAGACTTTCATCACGAACCGTCGATCGAAAATTTCGACCAAATGCAATAATTTTTTTCATAAAATAAAAACAATGTTTTTTGTCCAAAACCTGCCTATGAATCAAAAGTTCGTATTTTTCTTCCCTTTTGCCAAATTATAAATTCAAACATACACACATAAATTTACGTGATAAAATATTAATTATACGGCGATTATTTTCGCGATATAATAAAGTTTCGCGCTTATAAAACTTTAAACATCGCCCAAATTTTTGAACAAGAAATCTTTTACGCGCTGTTTGAGATACATTATTTGTAATATTTATTGTAGTAGCTAATATTACAACTTCAAACTCAAAGTACATATTTGCTCATTTATTTAACTTTTGTAACAAAAATATAATAATTATATATGTGCTACCAATACTACTATACCATCACGGTACATATATCTCACAAATGGGGTAGCCAGCAGACCAGTTGCATGCAATAAACATTTAATCTGTCAAAAAATTAAGTCATTCAGCCTTGGTGGCAAAGTTCATCTCTGCTGAATTCAAAATGTAAAATGTTTTTATTTTTTTCGAACACCGGTGCCTTTTACAGGACACTCAAAAACTCACGGCAAAGAGTGGGAGACGGATTTTTTCCGAGCACTTCACGCTACGTACAAAATTTACATAAGTAAATAAAGAGGTACGCTGCCTTAAAATACTATACAATACTATTCCCTCACGTTGTATCCCAAGTAGGGTAAGCAGAGAGAACGGAACACCATACAGATCTGTCCTTAGATACTTCTTTCGCTTCTTCTACAGTCATACAATTTCTTAAAATTTAACTTAGCAAAACAACTTATTTTGTGCTTCGACTGGAGGCAGACAAAACAATGTAGTTTATAGTGGTTAGTGAAAACAGAACAAAGAAGAAAGAAATGTAGAAATATAAAAAAAAAATTGATAATACGATAATACGGAAGTTAACAAATATTTTTTTCCAGAAAATTCTGGCAAATTAGGAATCCGAAATGTTTGAAAAATATGAGAAATATTTCATTCTAATTTGTTTACATATTTATTTATTTAATGATATATTTTCCGGCATGAGAGCCTATTGCATAACAATAAAGTTTGAAAAAATGTGCAATACTACACAAAAATATTCAATACAATCATAAATAAAAACAATTTTAAACACACAAACATACATTAGAAACTAAAGAATACAAAATCACTTTAATTCCTTGCAATAAATATTCCAACAAAACTGACTAATTTTATACCTATTCATCTTAACATGATATTTGGGTGTTATAATCGTTGGGTAAATCAATTATAGAAAATTAAGATTAAAATTATTTAATATGAATTTTCACAGTGTAAACACAAACACCCTTCAAAAATTAATTGTTTTTAATTAAATTGCGGGTTTTGTAAATATTTTTGAGCGCGTGTCAAATAACGAAACATTTTCATTCGAAATTACCAAGGATATTTTCTATTCAATTAAAATAGAAAATATTATATGATACATATCAAAATATGTTGGCATTTTATCTTAGAAATGAGAAAGAATTGGATATTGGGAATAATAAAAAAAAAAATGTTCAACATTTCATTCAAGGCATATTAAGAATTCATCGCATGATGTTGAAAAACACATCTATAAAATATAAGTGTAACTTACAATGTAATCCAATCACTCTGAGCATTAACTTGTATAACTCTGAAGTAAGCCCTTAGGAAATCCTCAGAAAAAAGACTAAAACCTTACAGCCACCGAATCGCTCATGTACGAAGTATGTATTATACCCAATATAAGTTGTAATATGAAGTTTACGTAATACAAGTTCCCAATAGAATAAAAATAACATTCTTGCTATTATTTTCTGTCGATAATTCTATCAACTTCTCACATGAATATAATATGTCAGACTGTTTTATTAATACTGTATGTAGATTCGTACATTTGTTTCACTGCAAGACGATAAGTATAGGGGGAGTGGGGGCACTTTGATACAAGGGGAGCAATGTCACACCATAGGTATCGAGAAAACTGTTTTACCTACGCGGTTCTATCCTGGTCTAAAAGTTGACGTTAATTATATTATTTGAGTTGACCAAGAAAGTTCAGCCGCCATATTGTCCATTTTTAAGTTATGTGCTGAAGTGTGTTTTTGTGTGTCAAAAGTAAAAAAATATCACCGGCGTAAAATTCTATTATTCACGTCAGTTTTTTTTCTTTTAGCCGTCATACTTTCGCAAACGGTATGTACATCCATTGTAGTTTTTATATAAATAATGATTTTATACTATACCAGCCGTGTGTTTTGTTATTTTTGATTTTTGTGAATACTGCAAATGGGACAGTTTCATACACCTTTCTGTGGGCACTTTGATACGAATCAAACTACTACAAGGCTGTATCAAAGCGTTTGATTTTTTGAAAATTTTTGAAATTCTGTTTCCTCATCTTCTATATTAATGCATGTCAAGTACAATAAATAATAGGTACTTACATGCTATTTTCTAATTTCATGCTTTTTATCTTTTTTTTTCTTCTTAACTTGCTTCTTAATTTTTTTTTCAAATATTTAAATTTTATGGTGTTATTTCAATAACTGATTTTATTTTTTCAACACGTTTCTTCAATAAAGCTATATTCTGAGTATTTTTATAATAAGCAAGTATATTTTTTTAATACTTCCAAGTCAATATCTTCATATATATAGTGATATGTATCAATGTGCCCCTCTATGTGTATCAATGTACCCCGCTAGTGGGGCACTTTGATGCAGAAGAGTTTTTTTGGAAAAATTGAAATTGCAAATTAACAGAAGATTCTACGTGAAAGTTCCACAAACATTTAACAGTCAATAGAGTACACAACGACCTCCGAAATGGATCTCAATTTTCTCATCTTAAGGGTGTTTTGAGACTCCGAAAAAAAGTGTTTCAATCTGCCCCCACTCCCCCTACTAATAAAATATATGTTAAAAATATTAACTAATAATAATAAACATTAATAAACGGAGAGCATTTAGAGCGCCATCTTTGTGCCATAGCAGCTCGAGGACGCTGCACATAATATTTTTTTATCTTCAACAAAAGTTGTCTGTGTCAATAGTTTGAATTTAAATACAAAAACATTATAACATAATATAACACATACCTACCTAATCTCAGATATATAATAATATGTATCCGCGTCAGAAATTATTACTATTTTTATTGTTTTACTGGATTTGGGCACAACGCGCATATGATAAAACATATCAGACATCTATCTCGATTAGAGAAGCATATTTACACAATGTAACATATTATTATGGTTTGCATTAAATGTTTCAATACTGAAGAACCTTATATCGTGCATGAAAAACTGCATGAATGTAGAAGAGGCGAAAGAAGTATGTAAGGAAAGGGTGTGAGGGTAAAGATAGATATAAATATCGAATATCTATGTGCGACAAGACCACAAAATGCGGAACATATCCTTTGGGAATGTCCTTTGATGATAGAAGCAAGAGGAAATGACTGTCGACACTCCTAGACCCATCTGATTTGGGGAGGTGCTTTCAAATGTCACGAACGCTGCACACTTTAAGATCTTCGTGGATGTGTGGGTCTCAAGGTTAGATCTGCTACGTCAGCCGGGTCCAACGCCCACTGATTTGGTAGGGTCGGAGATGCCAATACTGGCTTTGTGGTACTGATGGACTGGAGAGAGTCGAAAAAAAAGAAGTTGTCATCCAAACGGTTAGATAAGAGTCATTGGACTTCTGAAATTTCCTAAAAATAAGGTTATTTCAACATACCTATACTTAGTTATCGAAATAGAAATATAAAATCAATAAAAAGGCAATTAGATCGATTTTCACACTTTTAATTTTTTTTCATTTTGACGTTGAATATTTCTTGAGTGAAGCTGTATTTTTATCTAGTACTCGTTTATTTTATATTTGAGTACATATAATATTATAAAATAAAAGCTTTTCATTGTTCATGTTTAGACAATATTACGATGTTATTATTATCAGAGGCGGCTGGTGGGAGGAACTTGTAGGGGAGTGGTGGAATTATAAAAAAAAAAACATTTGTTACCCATAGAAAAAACGAATTTCTTACTTTATTCTCATTCATGACAATGAATAATGATGTACTGTGTCGTTTCGTGGAGCACCCAGCCGAGAATTGGTCTCCCAAGGATGGCATGCATGTTTATTGTATGCGGCAGGTCTGCTGGCTACCCCACTTGTGGGATATGCTGCGATGGTATAGTAGTAATAGTATTTGTATATATTTATTCCATGGAGCCCCAACAAATAAATTGCTTATTTATTTATTTCATACATACATACATACATACCATCACGCCGCTTCCCTCGCGGGGTAGGCAGAAAGGATCGAGCGCCACTTCCTTCTATTCTTGCATACATCTTTCGCTTCCGTCACTGTCATAAAATTCCTCATGCATGCTCTCCTGTTCAACGTGCTCAACACGTGACCGTCCTGTAGGATTTGATTTAAATGATCTTGCCATTTAATCCTCGGACGTCCACGTCTCCGAGCACCATTCCTCTCAGCCAAATATATCGTTTTTCTACCACTCTCTCCTGGATGTTCCAAAAGCAGAGCTCTCATAATATCATCGAGACTCAACGAAACAATATTTTTTTTTGTCATGCAATTAGATCACCGGTCACTCCCTTTGCAGAATATGCCTAAATAGTGTACCTATATATAGAATTAATTAAGAAAAAAATCATTTAATTTATAAAAAAAAGTGCGCCCCGTCAGTTCTCCTAAGGAGAAACCGCCGCTGGTATTGATAGAAATTGAATTCCTTTGAGATTTTATCAAGTGTTGCTGTAATAATCAAGAGGACTTGCGCATTATACCATAAATAAATAAAAAAAAAACATTTCAGATGTGTGATAAACATGTATTATTCATCTATATTTATCTACAATTAGGTAGATATCATTATGGCAAAATTCCAAAAGTGAGATAACCAGCAGATGGGCGGTATTTTTTAATACCTGAATTAAAAATATTTTAAATCTTACACATATTTTTTTTTTTTAATATTATGCTTTATGGACAACTTACATAAGCTCTTGACACTCGAAAGCTTAAAGTTTAAAGAAAAGAGTGGGAGATCAATTCTTTAACGGGTACCTCACAGTGATATGTTATACCTAGATTTGCAATATGAATCTCAAACATGTACCATCAATAAAATCTCGTTGCGGTCCTTACCAATTGGTGCCGCAATTTTTATTTAGTTTGTTTAGAACTTCCATGGCAGCTTGTCGTCTCAGTGTCGTTGGATTAAATGTCATCAAGTAAAAATGTCGCATTGTGCTTAAATGATAACATAGAAATGGTTTGACTTTTTGATGAACGTTTTGAGATAGCGAGCACTTCATCAAGTTTGAAATTTGCCAACAAATCTAGGGAACATGTAATTTGTAAAAAGAATGTTGTTATTGATATGGAATATATCGATAGTGGGTACAAAAGTAATACAACTTTTTATACAATGCTACTTGCAGTACTTGCTGAAGTTCGACAATACCCATTGTCAGTTTAAAAAAAAGGGACACACATATAAATTGTTTGTAGATAACAAGAGATAAACAATATGAGCATGGGGATTATTACAGAAGACAAAGGCCGGTAGAAAGAGATGAATGTATATATAAGAAAAGAGATGAATATATATTACTCAGGTATTGTACCTCGAAGGGTGGGTACATATTTTTAGAAAATATTTGTATGACATTGCGAATCTAGTTGTAACATATCACTGGGACCTCGCGGGAATATTTGAAAATAAAGTCAAACAATAAAAAAAACGTTCTGATTGATAAGTACCTGATAAGTGGAAAGACGTCTCTCTCGTGATCAATAATCTATAGTAGAAAGAAAGGCTTGTTTCAATTTATCTAATTATGAAATAAAATAAAATATGTTCAGGAAAAGATATGATTCTCGAAAAGCCCCTTGCGGAATTTTTTTTTACAAAAAGGCGTGTCTTAAAAAAATTGTCAAGTTATTGTTTTTATTTAAGAGTAAATTAACACATCAATGTTTGGCTCTAAATAATCCATACTAAGCATATTGACCCATCTTTCCCCTTTTTTACCAAATGCAATATATTATTTTTAGTTTTTGCTTCGTGTATATCTAATACAACCACTACTACTTCTACTATTACTATACCATATTACTATACCATTTGATCCCGGCCCTTTATTCTATTCCCGGAATTTTGGGGTTATCTACAGTTAATCCCGGGATCACGGAATAGTCTCGGGATTTATTGAAAATGAAAAGTGGTAAAATGTCAGTTAACCATGTAAAAATTAGTTGTTTTTATTTATCTTTTGGAATTGTATTTGAGTTACATATAAATTATTCCTTTTTTCTTTTCTATTTCTAGACAATAAATCAAAAACGGCTAAGTGAACACCGTGTGCAAAACAAACTCGGTGCTCTGCATTAACAAGTTTTTCAACCTTCAGTATAACATTAGAACCATCAGTCACTTTCGCCATAATTTCGGTATCTAGTGAGATATCGAACTCAGAAATGTGTTTTTTTTAAGATACGCACACGTCTCGGCTGCTAGTGATTCATTAATGCGAATGAGTGCCAAATTCCTGACTTATTTAAAGTATGTGTTAACCCCAAAAATCCAAGGATTCGATAAATTAAATCTCGAAAATTTCGGGACTAAAATACGACCGGGATCGAATCCACTAACCATAACGGCATTTCTCACAAGTGGGGTAAGACATTCAGGATTGGTGGCAAATCTCATCGCTGAATATTAAAGATAATAAAAAAAAACTTTAACTGTTGTACAGGAACGATAATTGACTTTGTATTTAAATTTGTTTCATGAATATTAATGGATATTCTATCTGCCTTCATTAACACGTAATTTACCACGCCTGGGACTTACACCCAACAAACTAGATGAAATAAATTTAATATGTAAATATTATTTTAAAAATATAACTATAAAATTTAATATGATATTCAATTTTCATTTTTTTATGTAGCCTGTGAGATGCGTAGAACATCACAATTCGGTGATCAACTGTGCCACTCATCCTGAATATTTTTTTTTTGTGACACGAAGAAGTCCTTTACCACTACTATTCTATTCAATCACAGCATATCCCACAATTGGGGTAGCCAGCATAGCAAAAAATGTATGTAATAAAAATGAAGGTTTTCTATTCCTTGGAGCACCCGGTAAAGAATTTGTCTCCCACTCTTCTCCGTAAGTTTTCGAGTGTTCTGTAAAAGATAGGTGTTTGAAAATCAAGATATTTTACATCTTAAATTCAGTAATGAGGTTTGCTATCCATTCTGAATGTCTTGATTTTATATTAGCACAAAGAGGACAGCTTGCATGCAGCTTTTATTTTATTTTTTATTTTATTTATTTTTATGCAGCTTGTATCATATGCAGCTGGTCTGCTGGCTACCCCACTTGTGGAATATGCCGTGATGGTATAGTAGTATAGTAGAAGTAGTAGGTTGTCTACCTTATGCCAAAAAATGGGGCGGGTGGTATGACTCATGATGGTAAGTATATGTTGAATTTGTCTGTTCTTTTTACAGGACACTAGTAAGATTACAAAAAAGAATTGGAGACTCATTCTACACCGGTGACTCCATAGGAGAAAAATTGAGCCAAACAAAAATATTTTTTTTTATGTTCATTACCTACATGAAGTTAATTCACTGTCTACCACATTTATGGAAGATGCAGTGATTAGATAGATGGAAAGAAATTTTGGTCCAAGCAAAAGGAAATAAACGCTGAAAATATCCTGTTTCTGTAAATTTCCGTTTTCAGACGGACGGATTTCCCGACTATGATTGTATTTTTTGGATGAAAAACACGGATATAATAGATCAACATTTTTCTATTGTAACGTTCATTTACAATCGTGAGAGTTGTGTAAACACTTCACCTTAGGCAATAATGCCGAAAAAAGGTAAATTAGAATAAGGATAGAAGCATACCTACATTTGTTATACAGTGTATACGAAACCGCATTTCCTAAACGTATCGAGGAAATCATCGCGAAACCGCAAATGTTCGTGAGATAGCAATTTGGACAATAATAAGTAGCTTCTGATCCTGAGAGCCATTAGGACTCAAGTGCATTTTCGACAAAAATGCCAAATTTACGAAAAAGCGGATATAACACAAAAGTCGTGATTCTTAAGTACAGAAATGCTTAGGATCTATACCATAGGGTCTTTATATAAATAGTCTATAAAATGTTGAGATTATTTCGATTAAAAAATTGAATTTGAACATTGCATTTTAAAATATTATATTATATAAGATTCTTCCTCAATAAAAATAGGGGATTCCAATATTTGAGAACTCAATATTTAATACTGTACCTGAGTGCCATTTAGTCTTAAGAATTACAATGCCGAATGCTTTTTCTAGCATTAATCTACTTAGAAATAGCATTCGGCATTTTAATACTTAAGACAAAATGGCTCTCAGGTATAGTATTAAATATTGAGTTCTCAGATTGATATGTTTTCGATGTAACTACAGGTTTTTTAAATTTTATTATAAAGAGATATTGCTGAAACAACACATGCTCAATTTTCGGAAAAATGTGTTATAACGGATTTCGAAACTCGGTGACACATATATCCGAAATAACCGATATATATTATCATGTGTGCTTTTGAAACCGCTCCAGAAGTGTGGTAACGGGGTAAAAATACGATTTTCTTCACGTCTTATGTTACCTAATACTTTTCTTTTCCATATCATCCCTTTAAGTACCTACCTAAGTACTTGTGAATATCTTGTGGAGTGGTGAGATCCATAATATTATTTCCCCTACAAATACATTATTATTATTATTCGAACCATTTATTCGTGAGAGTATTATTATATCCGAAAAAACTTATATCATTAGGAAATATATCAGCATTTGGCATTAGGCTCAAATATTATATTTTTTTGTAGGCAATTTATTATTGAAAATAAAATTACATATCATTAAAATATATCAGATATCTAAAAAATGTTAAATATTTGGATACCCAAATATTGACTTATTAAACGTTAGAAAGAACCTGATGAAAGCCTTTATCTGGAGCATTCTGATATAATATGGTAATGAGATGTGGACTATCGGCAAAAGTGAAAGCGGATTGGCGGCCTTCGAGATATTATGGTACCACAGACGTATGCTGAAAGTTCATTGGTCGGATCATGTCGAAAATGAAGAGGAGTTAGTCAAGCTAGGTGAAAATATCGACTGTGCTCAGGACAAAGGCATCAAACCACATTGGTCAAATTTTATAGGAGAAGCAAAAAAACTGTAGGATAAAGAAAATTTAAAATTTTTGTCATTATTATTTTACCATCTTTTTGTTATGTAGTTTTTTTATCATGTCATAAAAATTTAAGAAAAAATATTCAGGAATTATCAAGTTATAAGCAAAAAATCAAAAAAATGTTGATTAAATCCTTTGTCCTGACAAACTTTAGCAACATGTTAATGAGATATGTATGTCGCATGTTTGGGGTTATGTGGTTTGATGCCTTTTTCCTCGCCGTAAAATTATGTCTGGATGAAATTTTTTGGTGTTAATAATGAAACTTATGCTGTTTGAGTCCTTTGTCCTATTGGGTATTTGCAATTAAGTCCTTGCTAAAAAAAAATATTTTGCTTTTTCTATAAAAACTAGACTTTTGTGGATTGAATCCTTTTACCAGAATGTGTACAAGACACAAATGATTGATTTCAAAACATAAAACAATTTTTGCCAAAATTGTGGTTTTTGCCAAAATTGTGGTTTGATGCCTTTGTCCTGAGCACAGTCGATATGTAACTCCTTAAAAAGATCAGCAAACTGCTTTGGCAACAACATCTGAATAAATATACTAAAAAATATACCAGAAAGCAGCATGATAGATTGAATATTGAAGCAGAAATAAGAAGGTGTACATTATAAGCATGGCAAAAAACTGTAAGTTTTAGTGCTGAAAACATAGTACAAACAAAATATATTATAGATTCTCTATCCTACAACTTAATCCAATGTAACTCGGGTTACATGGAAGACATTACATAGCAATAACCCCGCCTTTTGGTCAAGTTCATTAACGTGCTTTATTTATCTTATATTATATTTTTATATATCCTAAAATTTGATCAATAAAGGTTTATTTTTTTAATAAAAATTAACTTTTAAGTATCTATCCCTTTGACAAGAATATGGAAATAGGTTGATCATCTCTATTGGCATGGAAGGGATAAGAAGAAGAAGATGATCGCCCGCGAGATGGACAGAGCTACTGGCGCAAAAGTGCTGGAAGCATTTAAAACTACGATGAAGTTGAAGGACTGGAGAATTTAATATCATCAATATTGTGCGATAGAGGCAAAAGTTCCAGAAGGTCACGTTCCTCAAGACTAAGGAATGTGACGCAAAAGAAGATTGTGTAGGAGGAGCATAATACATTTTAATTCAATAAGGATTTTTTTTTATTATCTATGAATAATATGTCGTGGCCAGAAGATAGTAGATAATAATATCATGAATAAAACATGCATTTTTTTTACAAAGTAAAATCCAATGTTTTTGGGACAGAATAACTTATTGCTTTTGGGAATATCCTTAATATTATTATACATATTATGATAATACTATGATATCTTAATTCATACCTTTGTAAGAGTGTTCTTTGAGTTTCACAGTACCTGGAGCAGCATCGTCCCTTAGGTGAACATAAATTACATAGAGTTATAAAACGAATAATCGTGACTTTATAGTTTGTGACACATTTATTATTTACCTGTACGTACATATCTTCATTATTATTATAATTGTTATTCATTAAAATGACTGAGTCGTCTTAACAAATTACCTCATAAATTATAAGCACACCAAAAACCTTTATTTGATATTTCTGGATGGCCTTTACCTTAAGAATTTTGTTTCACAAAATAAAATTGTATAACACCTGAGCCCGTAGACAAACACGCACTTGGCGATCGACTAAAAATATATAAAATATCGACTATAGAAAAACCGTAGGTATTTAGCGATCGACTACTGGCGAACTTTTCGATAATCTACCTACATGTACCGTGTGATTACGCGTTATTGTTGCGGTTATTGTCGAAAATTGGTTTGCAGTCGATCGCCAGTTTGTGCGTGTTTGTCTAGGGGCCCTGGCGCTTTACGGCATCTAGTTATGTCTAGAATATTCACGCTAACAACATCTACATTGTAATTGTATTTTTTTATAGTGCAATGTGGACAATCTGTAGTTTATAAGGGTAGGGTTGAGTAGTTCAATGGATATTTCACTTTTGTTATTTTATTAGGGAGGATTTTGTTTGGGGGGAGTCCTTCTGGCGAACCCTGAGCCCTCCCTTGAAAAAAAAAATCTCTTTTTCACTTCTAGGAGATACAAGTACAGTAAATTACTATATATACCTATAGAACTATAAAAAAATCAATGATAAAATCGAGAAAAACTTTATAACACTTCATTTTACATAATATTATTAAAAAGTAAATAATATTAATAATAATTGTGTTTAGTGTTACTATATAATATATAAGCAACGCATGACTGATTTTGCACACTTAGAATTCGCATCATCAGGTGTTGATCTATACTTAATGAAACAAAAATATATATTTTATCGTATAATATGAAAAAATATTTAACAGATAGATATTTGATTTTTAAAATTTTCACAAAACATGACAATCGTAGAAAAATGTGTTTTAGATTTTATCAGTAATTGTGTCCTGATGTGTTATGTGGTCTTATAGCAAACATCTAGGAATATTCTCGAGGAGCCATATTTTAAATGATTCGAAGTTTTTAACAGATTCAAAGGAGCAAGACGACTACAATAAAGACCTATTCAAAAAGACGCGCCAGATGGATTGAGTGCAAAATGTGTCACGAAAATCTTCGACATGAAAGAAAAAGAAGGGATGGCCGAGGGGACAAATCATAGAGAGCGTCTACGACGAGAATATCTCGACGATATATGCTACGATATAAGCTGCAGATGGTACGATGAGCTGAAAAGGGTCACAGAGAATACAACGCAATGCAAAAAAGATGGAAGGCTTTGCTGCAAACCAATTCACAGGGTTGAAACCAGAAACAGAAAGAGAGAGATTCAAGAAGTTTTTTCTAGTACAACTGTAATAAATTAGAATTACAATTTCTGATAGGTACATAGAGCTTTATTTTATGACCAGGATGTGTCAGGTGGAGCCCCGAGCATTAAAAAAACCCTGATTTAATTGCAGATAAATATGATTTCTCCGACTCCTGGAATATTTCGGAGTGACGTGGGAGATTTATGTAAATACATACATCGTTCGTAGATAAATATATTACATTGTTACGACGAAATACTTAGTTAAAATGTTGTTTGACATTTCGTTGAGATACATCTATAGAGTATTGTCTAATGTTTATTTTGTTCAATAACGCTGAGAAAATGTAGATTTATGTAGTGGAATGTTAGACACTTTGTCAATTTTAAATACTCCCTACTCCGTATCAAAACATCTCAACAGCTATTATTAATGTACCTATATGAATAGGTATATGGGAATATAAAGTTTTGACTTTTATGGCTTATACGAAGATATGCCTTATACTCGTATGAAGTATGTAAATTGGAAACAACAAAAAAATATTTAAAAAATATCTAGAGTACTTACTACATAATGGTGTTTGTTAACTCAGTTACAGAAGGTGACCAAATTGATGTAGGTAGGTACTCACTCAAAAAATCTAACTTCTTTGCGTAGTTTTGATAATTTAAATGTTTGATCAACATGTTTTTTCTGTAACAGATTACTAATAGTATACTTTATATTTTTTATTAGTGGCAATACCATTATTCGAAATAAGTGAAGTTTGCTACAGTCGTGAGTTTAGTCCTTATTCAATGATTTAATTATGGAATTCTATAACTTAACCGTTCCTATGACAACGATATCAGAGCGCAAGGAATGTCGTGGAAAGAGGTGACCCAATTGGCACAGAGACGCTCTGAATGGAGGAGGCTGGTTTCTGCCCTGTGCTCCCGAGAGGAGCGTTGAGGGCGATGAAGATGATGATGATTATCTTAACTCTGACACAGTGAAAAAAAAAACAGTCTTATTTTTATAGCACAGAGGGAATGAACTATATTTATAACACTCAGTTATTTCTCTGGCTACTAGGAGAGTATAATCACTTCCTCTCATTGAATTTAGCATCTGACTCCTAAACCCCTTTCCCTCAAGCATGACGTGCACGGGCACGATGCAATATATGTTCTACTTTTTTTATTATTATATGTGTGCATAGGTACGTTGTTGCTTACATGTGTTCCTTTTATTTTTTGCTTTGTGTTGTATTTTTATTATTCTATCATCACTATTGATATGTATGTGTATGCTTGTATGTAGGCATGTGTCTGTTTTTTTTTAAATTTAATTTAGTTGGAAGACATCGAATTTTAGCGATAAACTCGCCCTCTGCACATTGAATTGTTTAACTGATATTTTTTTTATGATACTGTTTTAATTAGTATTATTTTAAACAATGTTCAGTAAAGAAAAAAATAAATTTATTCCCAGTTGTAAAAGACAGATAGTTGAGTGCCAGGGTCACATACATACTGAGATCCTTATACATTAAACTTCATCTCATCCAGTTTTTTCTGTTATCTATAAAAGAACCACTTAAGTATTAGGTATAATATAACGTTGCGCAATTTTAAATTAATTAGCATATTATTAATCAACGAAAGTATATTTAATTCATTCTAATTAAATGTGATATTGTACAATTAACATGACCATAGCGTCCTCATAATGGCAATTTACAGTAATTTCTCAAATAAACATCTAATTATATTGTAAACAATGTTTGATACCTACTGAAAAATAATATTGAAGTTAAGTTAATGGAATAAAATAGATTTCCCAATCTTATTTGCAAGTTTTCGAGTGTTATGTATATTTGTATAACGCAAGTACAATAAAACTTCATTTGTTTTCTTTTAAGCTACATATATCTGGGTTTTATTATAAACCCAAAAATAACCTTAAACACCTTTCACGGTAAGTTACTAAAAGCAAATTTGTCATTTTTCATATAGGTATTTAGTTCACATTCTGCCTACAAAACATCGAATGTCTTTTTACAATAACTGTACTATACCTATATTTCTCAATTTTTGTCAATAGTCGATCGCCAAAATGTGGTTTATCTATGTATCTTGAAACCGTATATTAAATTGGTATATGTTATATGAAAGTGTTTTTTTTATTTATATGAATACAATCATTACTACACATGTTTCTGAAAGGTATCATTTATTCCTTGACCTAAATAATCTCAACAACAAAGCGACGCCGACCGACAAACGTACCAATTTTCATAATGGCTTTTCTCCTTCACAAAAAGATGCGTCCAGACTAAAGCTGTGTGAATGAATGGAATGATAATAATTTATTATTTTTTACCTCTTTTCCACCCTATGTCAATATAGAAAAGTGAAGAGAGAATAAACAGTCTGATCCGTCTCTTTTTTGTGTTAATATTTACAATGAGATGAGAGAGAAAAACTTTCGTTTATTCATTAGTAGGTACTGTTGAGATTAAGAATTTTCTAAGTATTTTGTATACTATTGTTATGATTTTTTTGACACAATTGGATGTCAAATATAGTATAACCATAATTATGCTGAATGATTACACAGATTTGTGGGTATTTAAATTAAATATGGCCTTTTTATTGAATAAAAATATTATAAAATAATATTATAAAATATAAAATAATCCATAAAAATAGGTTGACTATCATCGGTGAGTGTGATCAATTTGGAATGATTAATCTTGAGTGGTTCAAAATATGATTATTTTGTATTCGTTTTTCAAACTAATATCGTGTAAGTTTTTAATCATTATATTTTTTTTATTTCTTGACATATTTTATAATACCTTTAAGAAATTTCACTAATTATCATTTTATACTATTTTATATTGTTATTTTAATTTGATTTGTTTATAACATTGTCTCTTATTGTTTATATACATCAAAAATTTAATTAAAGTTGATATTTTCAACCGACGGTACTTGGTGGAAATTCATGTTGAATTAATTAAAATAAAACACTTATTAGTAGTATATCCACGGTGACTTTTTATTGGACGCGAGCCGGCTTTCAAGAGCTTCCGCTCTCATCATCAGGCTGGCGAAAAGTAAAAAGTTTACTTTTCGCCAGCCTGATGATGAGAGCGGAAGCTCTTGAAAGCCGGCTCGCGTCCAATAAAAAGTCACCGTGGATATACTACTAATAAGTGTTTTATTTTAATTAAAAATTTAATTTTTAATTGTTTAAGTCCAATATCAATTTTAACCAATCTCTTAATAATTTATTATCATCGTTTTTTTTAACTATTGTTGTTTTGTTCAACGCAACTATTAACTATAGTTTACATCTCACTGTTTTTTTTTATAAATTTGTACCTGCAGCTGTTTGTTTTATTTTGTCTGCCAAATTGTTTTTTTTTGTAATACATACCTATGTATATTTAACGTGTAAAAAGATCACGGCGTGTATAAGTGATAAATAAATAAATAAAACAACAAACTGTTTAAATACGCCGATAATTAAAAATTAAAGGAAATAAATTATTCATTCCAATATCAATAATACCAATAACATTTTGTGACAGTAGATATTTATATTGGGATTTTGACCAGCGATATTAATTCAACACGCTATACGGATATTGATAATCTTCAAATTTTTCTGAATGGAATAATCCAACACATAAATTATTTATGAAGGTCAATACAGCATGACTAGATTGAAGGAATCAATACATTTTTTTCCGTATAAAAAATATATTTTTTGGATAAAATTGTATATGTAAATATAGTCATGGGTTGGGTCTGGGTGGGATGGAATGGGTAAGTTGAAATAACTTTATTTCTTGGATATTGCAGGAGTCCAAGGACTCCTATTTATCCGTTTAGGTGACGATTCATTAATATTTTAATTCTCTCTAGTTTAATACCAATATGCCAGTGTTGGTATCTCCGATCCTACCACGTATGGAATGGGTAAGTTGAGAGAAATCGTGCCTCTGCGATAAACTCGCCCTCTGTTTATTATGTAATTTACAGAATAAATAATAATAACCTGGACAAATTATTTAGCGCCGTTCTGTGGTACAAACCACCGTCATTTTTAATCAACTACTACTATACTATCACGGCCTATCCCATATGTGGGGTAGCCAGCAGACCAGCTGCATAAAATAAACATGCGAGCTATCCTCTCCCTAGACATTCAGGATGGGTGGCAACCCTCATCGCTGAATTAGATGTATTAATTTTTTCACAGGACAGAGAGGCCTACGCCAGGGTGATAGCCGACATCGGGGGGATCTGACATGGCACTTTGAAAAGAAGAATTTTTTCAAACACCTGATGAAAATCACTATTATATATCTTGCATAAACATAAATATTTCTTTACATACCTCTCACTTCGATTACCTTAATTTTTATCCACAACTTTCTGTTTTTTTTCTTTAAAATCAGTACAAAATTAACATCTCCTTCAGTTATTACAATCTTTCGGGTTGAAAAGGTGTGACCGCATTACAAAATTTATTCCTCGAAAAATAAAAATCAAAAAAAAACTTTTCTTTTGTTTACATTTTAGGTAAACATCTTGATAGCACGCCATACTTCTAAAGTCGTGCGTTGTTACTATTTACCAAATACACATTTCTAAATGATAAATCAAATGTTTTTGTGTTAACACTTTGGAAATTCATTATAATTAAAATGATTTTAAAAACACTGTATAATTTCCAAATTAAATTTATTCACCTCAAACGTTTTCGCCAAGGCTTCTACTTGGCATCATCAGGAGGACTAATTAGTTAAAGTTCATATTTAGTGAGTATGTTTTCTATTACTCACTTATACTAAGGGTGGGGGGGAGTTTGAAGTTGGGGGAGAAAGGGGGAGTTTGAAGGTGGGGGAGAAAAATAATAGTAAATTCAAATTTGGGATTTACAGAAAACCCACATATTCTGACAATATAATTCATGCGTCTTCCTGTCATCCAGTGTCACATAAAATGGCCGCATTTAACTCTATGATCCACAGAATGTTGAATATACCCTTAGATAAGGATGAATTCAACAAAGAACTGAATGTAATTAAAAGTATTGCCCGGAACAATGGATACGATATTCACATAATTGATAAAATTTTATGTAAAAAACAAAAACACATGTTTAAAAATTACATTTATGCTCCATATTGCAAGGAAAATAATAATAAACCGTGGAGAAAAGTTTTATATTTAGGTAAAATCTCGCATATAGTAAATAAACATGTAAATAAAAATATTAAATGTGCATATTATACCAATAATAACATAAGTAGATTACTTTTTAATCATAAGGATAGGGTAGATAACATAGATAATAGTGGGGTTTATTGTATTAGTTGTAAGGATTGTAATATGAAGTATATAGGCCAAACAAGTAGAGCAATTAAAACTCGCATTCAGGAACATAACAGGGCATTCAGAGGGTTATCCGGATACTCGGAGATTGCAGACCATTGTATACAACATGATCATTCTATTGACATGCAAGGTACTAAGGTCTTGCACTCCGAGTCTAAGATTAGCAAATTAAATGCCTTGGAGATTCTTGAAATCCATAAAAACAAGAACAATTTGGTGAATATCCAAATACCATATGCATCTCCTTTGTTGATATACCCATCTCCTTCCCTCTTATCAAACACCCTCAACTCCGCCCTTTCTCCCCCACCTTCAAACTCCCCCCCAACCTTAGTATAAGTTAGTAATAGAAAACATACTCACTAAATATGAACTTTAACTAATTAGTCCTCCTGATGATGCCAAGTAGAAGCCTTGGCGAAAACGTTTGAGGTGAATAAATTTAATTTGGAAATTATACAGTGTTTTTAAAATCATTTTAATTTCTAAATGAAGTTGTTAATATAATTGAGTTTGTTTTTTGTACAATATTGTATTGTGAAATAAAGAAACAAAATGTGATTTTGTGGTACAAAGCTCTAGCAATTTGTATGTCCTCAAATTTATGCCGTAACCTAAATAAAATCTTTTTGTCTCCCTTACATGAAATGTCTATTCGCCATTCTCCAATTGTATGTTACCATTTTACGATATTTTTGCCTTGAATATAAATAAAACCTCTAGATTCTTATCTACAAAAGAACGAATCATAGGCATATTATATTCTAAAGTCTCTTACCATATTTATTTTTATATTCTCGTACTATATTTTTTAGTTCTGATCAGTTTTTTAAGAGATATTAAGAATAGATCGTGATAAATAAACAAGCAATTATAAAAGGTAATTCTAAAATAAAGACAACTCTTCAACTCTACTATGAGAGGAACAGTGTTTTCAATTTTATAACAATATTTTATAATGCATTGCTAGGTCATAGGCATATTATATTCTAAAGTCTCTTACCATATTTATTTTTATATTCTCGTACTATATTTTTTAGTTCTGATCAGTTTTTAAGAGATATTAAGAATAGATCGTGATAAATAAACAAGCAATTATAAAAGGTAATTCTAAAATAAAGACAACTCTTCAACTCTACTATGAGAGGAACAGTGTTTTCAATTTTATAACAATATTTTATAATGCATTGCCACAAAGTTACACTAGAAAATAATGAATTGTACTAATTCACAATTCAAAGAAATTATTTGTTCAGTAGGTACTTGTTGTATACCTACAACAATTTCAACAGCCTCGATGATCCTTTTTTATAAAACCTTCATGACGATATCAGAACATTAGAAATAATATCCTTGAGAAATGTAACTACATAAATTGACGGAGAATTGTTCTAAGTGGAGAAGGTTTTTCCAATATGTACTCCCTAGAGGAGCATTTAATAGCAAAAGAAGAATGAAAGTTTGTTTTGAAATGACGTATTTTGTTCACTGTGTCGGTGTTTAAAAGTAGAAGAATTCCATAGCGAAATAAATGAAACGAATGCTTTATTCTACTATTTGTTTCTTTGACGAAAGAGACGTCTTTCGTCTTGTTAGGACGTTGTATTTTGTTTTTTAGGACATTATTATCAATAGCAATATTCATCTTGAAGAAAAAAAATTCCTCTACCAAATATGAAATTCACTTCTAAGAAAAAAAAGTTTACTATAACTTAACGTAGTCAATGGATCGTCCGATGGATCTTGGTGAAAGGTCATTTATTTATTTATTTATTTATTTATTTATTTATTTATTTATTTATTTATTTATTTATTTATTTATTTATTTATTTATTTATTTATTCACATACGGCGCAAGCCTTTTACATGTTCAAATACAAGACAGACTACAAAAAGAAAAATATACACAATACAAGTTCACACATATACACGTCATTGAGTTTAGAAATATAAAAAGAGTCAAGAATTATCAAATAGAGTCAATAAACTGATACACAATTGTAGATTATGAACCATAAAACAGTTAAGACAATAAAATAAATTCAAGTATCAAAAATTTAACATCAGCAATAAAATGTAAAAATCAATAAAAACTTACTAAAAACAAACAAAAAATACACATGGATTATATTCAAATTACTAAATAGGCATTAGGATTGAGGTCATGTTAAATTATTGAAAATAAAACAGTTATATTTAGTTCATCCACAATGACTTTACGCCATCCGACTTTCAAGAGCTTCTAATCTCATCATCAGGCTAACATAAAATAACGCTCACCTTAACGTTGGTCTGATGACGAGACTGGAAGCTTTTGAAAACTGATTAGCGATCAATAAAGCTTATGTAGAAGGTCTAAAAATAAGTGTTTCATTTTCAATAATTTTAGCAAAACTTACTACCAAAAAATCTGAATTGTACCTACCTATTCGTCATAAAAGAAGTCGTTTGTTGTTTTTTAATAAAGCTTTAGGAAAATCTTTAACGTCATTACTAAGTTTCGACTTAAAAAAAAATAATGTAGGTGCTAATACATATCAAATAATTTTATATGAGAAGTTAACCCATTAGGTACTTTGTATTTCATAGCAATGTTACAATAGTGACTTCCGTACCGGAAGCCAAAAAATACCTTTCATAAGATGACGATAATATAGTATTATTGATAGTAGGTAAGTCAAAATAGTTTTTCTTTTGTACCATTGTATTTTGTTTATTCATACGATTCTACGGACCCTTTTTCATAAATTAGGAATACAATGGGCTGGTACATTTTTCACATTTGAGTATAAAAATGGAGGAGAATACATTGTTGGAGTATGCCATGAATTATTTAAGATATTATCTTAAATAAAATTATCGGAGTACTTATATTATAATAATATTATTACGATGTATTTTGACAAGGCAATAAAATCACCTAGACCCACATTACGTAAAATTGAACCATATTTTATCAAGATAATCAGAATGTTCTCTTTTGAAAACGGTACTCTTGACGACCATAATATTGTGGTCTCGCCTTGAATAAAATGCGTGGAAACTGTCGACACATAAATACTTTAGTTCGTTCATAATACAAAGATATCTATGTGACTGCCTGTTTGCGAAATAAAATAGAATAAAAGTGCAAATTTTCTTCTCCGTGTGAAAGAAATAATATTATAAAAATGGATGGTATACCTCATTGCTGAATTTGAAATGCTAAATGTTTAATTTTTAACATTTATTGTTAATTGAGACAACCGGTGTGGCGCAGAGGAAACGCTCTTGCCTTTGAGTCACGAGGTCCCGGGTTCGATTCCTGGCCAGTGCAAAATGAAGAATTACATTTTTCAAATTGTCCTGGGTCTGGGTGTTACATAATATTATTATTATTATTACTGATAATAAGACGATTCTTACAAGGATCATTACAGCTGAAGGCCAATGCGAATATATGTATTTAGTGCATTGTATATATGAGTATCGTCGTGTTAGTACCCATAATACAAGATTCATCTTAGTTTGGGACTAGCTTGGTCTGTGTGTCTATACATAAAAAAATGTAAATAATTCTCATGGGGCCCTTACGGGACACTTGGGTTCATCATAATTATACAGGATAAAAATAATAAAAAGAACAACATAAAAACAATAAAAAGCAGTGAAGCATTAAAAGCGAGACAAATTAATGGAAATTTAATCAAAATCTGCATACTACATATATACCTTAATGTGAATATAAAAAATAATAATAATAATAATGGACCCACTTTCGAACCCGATCCTTTGATATCCTGTATAACTGGACAGGTGAATTTTTCCCGGCATTAGACTGTTAAGTTTTTGTGTGACCATGACTGTTCATAATATGAAGACTTATCTGGTTGTATAATGCTGAGAAGTGTGGATGGCAGTTCTGTCGCCGCGTTAAAAAAAACGAACACCCGTCTTCTACACGGAAATTGAAAACTTTACACTCCACGGATTATAACTCTACTATTCAGAAATACAGTAGGTACTTTAATTAATTTTGTTAAAACTTTAGACCTCTGTGTTTTCATTTTTTCAAACCAGCCATCAAAAGTTTGGTGTATCGTCACTGTAACTTCCTATTTTTGAATCTATTAATTTTTCAAAACCTCATTTTATAAATTTTTAACTTTAAGTAACTAGTTAGGCGAGTTAAAGAAACCTACTTAACGTTGGAAGAAATGTATTTATATATATAAGAAATGTATTTATATATATTTATATAAAAAAAAAACGATTTCAACGTTTACGAACCATTTTATTAGTGAATTGAAAGTAGGTTTAGATGTCTCAAGATACTCTTCTTGATTAAGACAGTAAAAAAGTGTCTTCTTTGCTACGAGCTTTTTAATTATGCAAAGAGTTATTTTTCGTCAACCTTCGAAAGAGGCTTGGCAAGTTACGGCTCCCATGTCTCATGCGACAAATTACGTTAATGAATATTGAACTTTCAACGTAGTTTTTGCATTGTAATATTTTATAATATTCTTTATATTAAACCCATCTGGTTTGGGGAAATGTTTTTAAATGCCACAAACGCTTCACACTTTAAGACATTCGTGGATATGTGGGTCTCAAGATGGGATCTGCTACGTCAACCGGGTCCCCCGCCCACTGACGTGGTAGGATCGGAGATGCCAACACTGGCATAGTGGTATTAAACTAGAGAGAATTAAAATATTAATAAATCGTCACCTAAACGAATAAATAGGAGTCCTTGGACTGCAATATCCGAGAAATAAATTTATTTCAACATATATTAAACCTCTTCCAGATGCTAATGAAAATAAGATACCTATTCAAAAATTCTTCATAGTCTAATTGAATTTAAATTCGTGAAATAATGTCCAATAATAAGGATTAAAATCAAGGTTGTCCTGTGGAAGCCTCGGCGGAAAAATAGCTATCCCAGTCTTTTCATGTTAATTTTTGAGTGTTCTGTAAAATATATTGTTTAAGACATTTAATAAATTTTTGTGAACGCATTGTATGGAAGGAGTGGATGTCTTTGGTGACTCGCTGACGGGGTTCAGGAAGTGTGTTGTTGCCAATTTTAATATTCTTGGAGGTTAAGTTAATAGGTTTAATTAATTATGACTACAAATATTTCTACATTTTATCTTTTTATAATTTATTGTTTGTGGTAATGTGAGTCTAGTTTACTGGACTTGCATTGGTCAGTTTTTACCCTTATTTTTGCTTTTTTTTTGTATAATATCATTTGAACGTGCATGATGTGGACACACTATATTGGAGGGTTGACCTGACCAGATCAATGTGCCTTTTTTTTACGAATGTTTTGTCAACTCTCTGCGTGTGTCTGTGTAGAATAAATAAATAAATATTTATAGTTTTGGCGATGGCACAGAGGAAACAAATTGCCTGTTTATTACGTGCAGCCCTTGAATGCGCTGTGCAAGGCAAATGAGATGAAAGAGATGGATATATTTTATGATATTTGTCTTGAATAGACATTTAATCAACATGTTAGACATAATTTACATTCGCGCGGAATATTTGGTGGCAGAAGATTTAAAAGAATATTGACGCTAATACTATATTTTTTTTAAAGTTTTTTAGGCATGCGTTACGTAATCGCATGTATGGAAGGCACGTATTGATTCTCGTAATTTCGGTTGTACCAAAATTTAATCAAATACTCCATAAAAGTTTATGCGTATATTGTTGGAATATTTTGTTCCACTAAGTGAATTTTTACATGTTTCATTTTTAAATTTTAGTGACAATATTTTATGAAAACCAATCAACAACCCACATATTGCGAATATACAAAAAAAAAAAAAATGTAATTACATTTTAGCTCTAAAGTGTTATTAAAGAGTCAATATTGTTGGAAACAAAATGATTTTAATAGTAAAATAAATTAATAAAAACACCCAAAAATATCAACATAATTACTTATATTACTATACCATTACGGCATAAACCATAAGTGGGGCAGCCAGTTAACGAACTGATTGTGATAAATATGCAGATAATCCTCTCCGTTCCAAATAAAAATAAGACATTCAGGATGGGTGGCATGCTTCATTGCACAACTACATAAGGGCCTCGTTTAGCAAAAACGGCGAAATATTCTATTTTCAACAAATTTAATAGAAAAACTGCCAAAACTTGTTGACCCGTGCGAACATATTGATTTGATAAAATAAAAAATCAAATATTTATTACCAATATTAGTTTTTTACTAAATAATAAATAAATCGCAGACTGACGAGATCTATTTAGGTACTCTTTGTTATATCAAAATACAAATTATTTGTAAAATATAGGTATATATTTTTTATTCATTCTATCAAGCATATAAATACTATAGATTTTGGCAAACTTTTTTAGTATACAAAAAGTGGAGTTCATGTGGTGATTTTACGTTTCAAAATATGAAAAATTTTATCATAAAAAAAAAAATTAATTCGGTCAATATCCATGAAAAAAAAAACAAAAATAAATGTTTTTTTTGTTCTTTAATTGTAATAACTACCTAAATATTCTGAATATTAAAATAAATATATGAAAATTTGTAGGATTCTCGAGCATTTTTGTACCAAACACACCCCCGAATTTGATTTTTTGAAATATGCTTTTTTTTAAACGAATACTATGAAGCTAAAATCGAGATTTTTATTTAAGTTAAAGTCTGATATTGGTAATTAATATTTGTTTTCATATTTTATCAATTCAAAATGTTTGTAGGGTCAACAAGTTTTGAGAGTTTGTGTACCAAACTTGTTGAAAATTGAATGTTTTATCCTTTTTGCTAAAGGGGCCCCTTGAGAATTAACGACTCTTGAGATATTCGGGTGCGAGGTGGTTTCTATTCAATGCTGGATTTTAGATGTTAATCGTCTTATAATGTAAGGTTTTACAAACACTTGCCTATAACAGGACACTCGAAAACTTACGGAAAAGCATGCAATACCCATTCTTTACCGGGTGATGCTCCACGAAATAAGGAGGTTCAACAGCTCTGTAAAACTTCATATTTTGGTTACACAATGAGAGGAGAAAATATGCCATTCCTCAACTAGTCATAGAAGGCAGGTTTGAAAGTCGTAGAGTGGTTGGAAGAATACGGCTTTCCTGGCATCAGAATATTCGAGGGTGGACCGGGATAAGAGGTGTGGAGGAGCCGTTTCGTGTTGCCCAGAACAGAAAAGATTTCTCCCAGATGGTCTTCAACATCGAGACACGTAAAGACAGTATAATACTATTTCGATAAAAAAAATTCGAAATTTGGTTTTGAAATTTATTATCATAAAAATCTCTGATATTCATCCCTGCCTTTTTGTTCATCTATTGTACCGAAGGATTCCGATACAAATAGACAACCTTCTTGACTGATTTTTTTTTTTTTTCTTTAAAGGCATTTCTACAGGTTTTTACAATAATATAATACAAAACAAATAGGTATAGCATTAACCCAATTACAGAATGCACATATGTTAACAAATATTGTGTATAACTAAGATTCGCAAATTAAAAGAACATAATAACTCAAAACAATTACTATTTCGAAAAAAAAAATTAAAGTATTTACAATACTAAAAAAAATACGTTACATTGTTTCCACGAAATAAGGTAAAAAAATTCAAACGTGAATGTAATAAAACAGTGAAAAACAAAAGTAAATACCTAGTTAAAATTAAACAATGTTAATAAAAATAATACTAAAAATATCAGAAAAAAAAATAATGAAAGATCACTGATAAATATATATGTACCTACATATATAAAACAAAAACAATGGTCATTAAAAAAGGGAAGTGTAGGAGACTCATCCCAAAGGAGGGATGAAGGTTTTCAATCTGCATCATCAATTCATCACCCCCGACACAATACCAGATTTGAACTGTGCAAGAGTGAAGCCGAAAATATCAACCCCCAGAAATGAGCAATTGTAGCTCTCACAGGAACGGCGAACAAAACCATTCCTGGCACAACTCGTATCAAATGCAGTAATGTAAAATGTCCGAGGATGTCGGGCAGTAGTTCTAGGAACATGGTAGTGCACTAACTCATTCAGATCCGGGCAGTCAACTGATTCCCGATTGTATTCAAGGCTACCAAAAAACTTTACGATTTAAGTTGTGTACTTACAGAAGGCTGTTCTAATAATACAAATAAATTGATTTGAAGTACATAATAAGTTCTCGAAAAATGTTGACAATATTTTTTACGTACCTATACTTAAACAGTAGTACGTACAAACGAGGAATAACTTTTATACCTGAGTTACAACAGAGATAAAAATAATCTTCCATCTTTATACTATACTATATTATACCCTCATGCTTTGTCCTAAGTGAAGTAGGTAGGCAAAGAGAGCGGAAAGCCATATAGATTTATCCTTAGATAATATCTATTTCGCTTCTTTTACATTCATACAATTCCTCATACGTGCACGTCGATTTTTCTTAAATTAAACATACGCCCGTTCTTGAGAATTTGATCCATGTGATCGAGCCAAATAGTTCTTCTTCGTCTGCGCTTCCTCACACCTCTTCTTTCAGACAAGTTTAATATACTATACTATACTATACCCTCACGCCGTGTCCCAGGTGGGGTAGGCAGAGAGAACGGAACGCCATGTCGCTCTATCCTTACATACTTCTTTCGCTTCCTCTACATTCATCCAGTTTCTCATACATGCACGCCGATTCCTCTTACTTAACACGCGACCGTCCTTGAGAATTTGATCCACGTGGTTAAGCCACGTAGTTCTTGGACGTCCGCGCTTCCTCACACCCTCTCTTTCAGCTAAATACACCCTCTTCGTCAATCTTACACCACCCATTCGCTCCACATGACCAAACCATCTCAATTTATTTACACGCATTCTATCAACAACACTCCTCTTGCATAATATCTTCATTGTCTTTTTTTTCTCATCCATTCTTTCTACATGTCCAAATCATCGAAACTTATTTACACGCATTCTATCTATAATACTCCTTTTGCGTCCCCATATTCTTCTAATACTTTCATTCTTCACTCTTATCATGCAACGTTTTAGCAACCATTCTTCTTAGCAATCGCATCTCCATTGTATTTATTTCACTCTCACCATTCTTCAATCACGTCCACGTTTCGCTTGCATACCACCATTTTGCCATATTCGACACATTGCCATTGCTGAAAATGGGTAAAACTGCACCGTTCACTTCACTTAAGCACCGGCTATATTACTTCTTTCAATGTCCATATCGCGTCTCCCATCCCTCGCAAACAAACTTCTGAAATTATTCCATATAAATTTCAAATTATGAATCTTTACCATATTATTGAATAGATGGACAATGGAAAATTAGTTTATCGAGTCAAGTTTTGGATTGACCAGGCATAATAAAATGTTTTTTGTGTGATGTTTTTCATTTATTCAGGGTTAAATTCAGACATATTTATTTAACCAAGTCTAAATATTTGTTATCTTGTAAGAACGGGAAAAATTTTTTTAGTAAAAAACAAAAATCACAAATTGCCTACATTTTAATATTCATGTTGATATTTCGAACGCAGAGAGTGTTTGCAACATTTAACTTTTGATGTTTTTTTTTCATGTTTATATAAACTTTACCCTTTGAAAATTTGTATAATAATAAACAATGTTGAAATTGAAAATATAATTTTATACAAAATACTAAATTTTGATAGGATCTGAAACATTTTTTTTATTTATTATTTATTTATTCCAAAATAGCACATGCAAAGAAACATAAACAACAACATTATGGAATGTATTGCCCCACTAGACTAAAATCTGTTCTGGGGCAACACTAAGAAAAAAATACAAATACAAGTTAAAAATATAACAAAATATAAAACTCTTTCATGTACACTTGAATATAATGAATCAAAATAATTAAAAATAATAAAAATAGCACGTCATAAGCCAAGTCATTTAGTTCGCGCAAGTTGGATTAACGAAAGAGTGAGTCAGTTATTGTATTATGTTCGTCAGATCTCTCTCAGACTCCCTTCTGCCCCTCTCCATGAGCCATTTCGTCACCAATTTGTTCAAGTTTTTCCCACTTGGAGAAATTAATTTAGAAATATTTGGGATTATTCGGTTATACCTACATGCTTGGCCGAAGAAAGTTAAAGTTAAATTATTTATTTATATTTTTTTTCATATTGGTATGTACATTGCTGAGGAAAATGGTTTGTAAAACGTTGCATGATAGAGTGAAGAATGAGTGGATGCAAGAGGAGTGTTGTGGATAGAATGTTACGTTGGTTTTGAGCATGTAGAGTTAATAAATGAGGAAAAGATGACAAAGATGATATATTTGTCTGCAAGAAGGAGTGTGAATAAGAGCGGGCGTCGGAGAATCACGTAGCTTAATCACGTGGATCAAATATTAAAAAACGGGCGTGTGATAAGTTAGAGAAATTAACGTGCGTGCACGATAAATTATGAGTGTAGAAAAAGTGAAACAAGTATGTCGGGATCGACCTATATGGCGTTCCGTTCTCTCTGCCTACCTCACTTGGGTTTTGGTGTGAGGGTATAGTAAAATATATATGTACAGTATATTGACCATGTGCAAATCATGAGACAAAAACATTTTACTCATCTTATTCTCCTTGGGTATTTATTAATCTCACATGATGTGGGGCTGCCAAAAATATTCTTCTTCGCCACCTGTCCAGTGAGACATTTTGGACGATATGTAGTCTCGCATATCCTGCATTTCTACTTCCCGCCATCTACGTTAGGCATTTTCTATGGGCGATCTTTTTTTACATCTTTCTTCCATCTTATACATAATTTCAAATACATTTCAATCACTTTTTCATGCCTCTCTCTGAAAGAAACAATCGATCCAACCTTCTCCATCAGTGTCTGTGCCAATATTAAGTTATCTCTTCTCAAGGCAATTCTGATTAATCGAAATGGTTGTCATAGGAATAAAGTATTATGAAACAGAACATACAATTTTTGAAAACCTTGTGAACAATAGAAAAACCGCACTTGGCGATCGACTTCAAACGAATTTTCGACAATAACCGCAACAATAACGTGGTTAGATGGAAGAAATCACTATATAGTGATAATCTCGCCACTGCATATCGTAACATTTTTTCTTATGTTAACTGATCAGTTGATTTTGTTATTTGAATGATGATGTGCAAGAAGAATAAAATAAATAAATAAATAATTACACGGATCATTGTAGGTAGATTGTCGAAAAATTCATCAGTAGTCGATCGCCAAGTGTGGTTTGTCTAGTGGGTCAGTGCTTTTTTGTCAAACTTTCATCAGAGAATGCTGAAAAACCAACAATTTATTGAGGTTATCCCCGTATTATTTTTCCCTATTTCATCGTAATTATGAAACACGCAATCACCTCCACCCATTCTATACGAATGTCAAAATATGATTTACAATGTTTGTGAAAAAGTCTGTTACGGCTGCAATAATAAATCTTTTGATAAATTCCTAAAATAAACTTAGTTACGAACGGGTACATAGGTAGGTAGTAAAGCTTTCAGCTTGACATGGAAATAATGAACACACAACGTAAAATGCCTACATACGTATAATTATATCACGTACACGTATCTAGTGCATGCATTTCAAAATTAAATTTTTCCAGGCTTATCTAGTCGTAATTCACTCGATTGAGGGTGCTCTAACGTAAAATTGAACAACAAGAAGAATCTAACCTGTTTTTCCACGATAAATAATATTTTTTATTCAATAGAATTCTTGAATGCAGTAATGTTCTTTCCTGTTTACTAGATAAAGATAATATAGTAAGTGATATTTTAACCTCTTGAAATAGCAAAATATACAAAGACAGACCTCAAAAACAATATTTTGATAACAACTAGACAGACATATTGCTCTCTTAATTAATGCTAACCTTCTTCTCTCCACTGCTGGGTATAGACTTCTTCAAAACTTTTCCATTTTCTTTTATCCTGAGAGCAATATGAACCCGTTTTTTGTCACCACTTGGACATATCTATCATATGGGTCAGTTGGAAGATACCGCGCTACTGTGATAAACTTGCCCATTGCACAATTTTTATAAGTCTAGTTTTAATCCTGCTATGTTGATTTTTTTGTGCAATAAAGATTTTTATTATTGTTATTATTATATCATCTGCCCATCTTTATTGAGGTATTCCTATGTTTCTCTGGTCCTTCCATGGTATGCATTCCAGGATCTTTGATGGCGTCCATCTGCCATCCTATTTTTTAACGTTATGACCAGCCCATTGCCATTTCAGCTTGGAGACCTTATTAGTAACATTCACATTATTCGTTTCATTTCGGATTGTTTCATTTCTTATTCGTATTTTCTCTCAAGCTGATACCCAGAGTTTGTTTCTCTACAGTTCGCTAAACACATTTCAACTTTATTTTACTCGCAAATTCCATTTATTTTGATTGTTTTCATAAGATTAAAATTAGAAATGTCTGGCAGGCTATTAGGGTGACCTAGATACATATTACAGATGGTGACTAGATTAATATACTCACTCAAAAAATGTCTTATTTATTTATTTCATGCAAAGAAACAGTTAAACAATAAATATTACAAAATATGAGTTACATAATAAATAAACCAAAACAGTTTGCAGTAATATTACAAATTTTCGTTGATACATTATACGAGACATATGTATATTTATATATACTTTATTAAACTATACTATACCCTCACGCCGTGTCCCAAGTGGGGTAGGCAGAGAGAACGGAACGCCAAACGGATCTATCTTTACACACTTCCTTCGATTTATATAGATACCTATTTATTACAGTAGTTTTGATATTTTCAGTAATATTGACGTATTATTTTCTGTACCTGATTACCGGAAGTATCGTTAATATTTTGTACAAGTGGCAACACCATACATAATTTATACGTATTAAGGTTTGCCACAGACGAAAGTTTATTTCTTAGATGTGCACGTGCTATTTAAACCTATTTTATCAGTTTGCCGTGCGTCTATAAAAGTTTGATTTACAGCGTCATCCTTCATCATAACCACGAAAGTGTTTAAATTTCTTTTTGTCCTGGCTGGAAATCAAACCCAGTACCTCGTGATTCAAAGGCAAAAGCGTTACATCTGCGCCACACCGGACGTCAAGCGGAGTATGCAATGACATTAATTCATTCATTCTATCTCGATATTTACCACAAATAGGGTAGCCAGCGGACAAACCGTACGTAATAAGCATGTAGCTTGTCCTTACTATGCTAATATAGGTACTCAAATAGGAATATATTAATTTTATTGTTCAAGAAATAATAACTTTTAGAATTATATCAAGAAATTATATTTTAGTTGCCTGGGTTTCGACATGCTCTATCTATGTCAAACTCATAGCATGTCGATGCCTATAGGCACCTGAAATATAAGTTCCTAGTAAAACTATACAAATCATTGTTTCGTTTACAATTAATGTGGAGTTTTACAAAAGAAACGGTCAATTTCTAGAGTTTATTTATTTATTTTTATTTTTTATTTATTTATTTATTTATTATCTTTCACTGTATACCCTATTGTGACAAGATATCACAGAAGCCATATGGGAGCGAGGGGTTGCATCTTGTCCAGTGATTGAAATATTGTGTAAATGCATAATTATGGCATAAAATTGAACTATGTAGATTAGAACTACATATATAAAACTATAATTATATAAATATAATTTGTACCCCCCTCCCCAGCTCATATCTGGATGCCCCATGATATCTTGTAACAGTATACAGTGAAAGATAATAAAAATAAGTGCAACTATGATCATTTATCCCGTGGAGCACCCGGTAAAGAATTGGTCTCCCACTCTTCTGCGTAAGTTTTCGAGTGTCCTGTAAAAGGCAGGTGTTCGAAAAAATTAAGACATTATACATCTTAAATTCAGCGATGAGGTTTGCCACCCATCCTGAATGTCTTGATTTTATATTGGCACGAAGAGGACAGTTTGCATGTTTCTTACATGCAGCTGATCTGCTGGCTACCCCACTTGTGGGATATGCCGTGATGGTATAGTATAGTATAGTATAACTATGATCATCAATATATATTTTCTAACTGGATACTATTGGATAACCTATAGTAGAAATTGACTAAATCATAAAAGATGCATCATCATATAAAAACGACAGAATCAAAAGAGAGTCTCTTTCCTGCCTTTTACATGACGCTTGAAAACAAACCTACTTGCGCATTTACTGAGTCGTATATTAATAAAATTATACACATGGGGAAGTTTCTAAGATGATAAAATCCAAATTTTACTACCGACTTTAATACATGCATCGTAAAGATTTGAACGTGCGGTACGTACGGTACGTATGGTTCGTAGAAAATGGTTTGCACAATAAACGAGAAACAGCATCTACGTATTATATTATACTATACCTACATTATTATTATATACATATACAGTAGTACCTTGACATACGAGTGCCCCAACATACGAGTGTTTTGAGATACGACCCGTCGAGGGAACGATTTTTGCTTTGAAATACGAGCAAAATTTGAGATACGAGCTATTGAATGACACTTGCCTAACTCATTTAACTCATTTCCGGAACATTCCGAAAGGGAGGAAGAAACAAACCTTCTTGGACATTTATTTTTATTTTATTATTTATTTATCAATTCAAACGGCTCTGAAGCCAATTACAAAAGCACGTATTAAACATATTAAAAACATACAACCATTATGCAATAAGAACAACAGAAATTTTAAGACCATTAAAATGATACATATCATGACACAATAAATATACAAGTGAAAAAAAAAATTTAAAACAGAAGCGACAAATGATAGACAAACAAGTACCACCATAACAACACAAAATCACACACAAAGCAATCAGTTAGTACTGCAGCATGACACTCTTCAAACATGATTTAAACTGACATAAAGTCGTGTTGTATATATCAGCTTCCTGAGAGTATTCATTACCAACTCTTTGAATACGATTCATGTTTTTATTAAACTGCCTACAGGTGAAAGTGAGAATAGCGGGGCGAAAAAGGCAAAGACCAGTGAAGAGGAAAGCAGTGACGAAAATTAAGCGAAAGTAACACTTTATAAAATCTAGTTTATTTCTTTACATTCTCTTTTAATAATATTATGTTTTTGTACAATAAATACATTTTTCATATTCAAAAATACGTAACAAAAATAACTGGGGTGTAATTTTGGGGGCTGGAACAAATTAATGGCAGTTTAATTAATTTCAATGGGGAAATTTGCTTTGAGATACGAGTAATTTGAAATACGAACAAATTATATAATAATTTGAAGAATTAAACTCGTATTATGTCGAGGTACCACTGTATACTAAGATGCGAGAGAGAATATTTCATATAGTATAATTGTATGAATGTACGAGTATTTGAGTTGAACTTATTATTATTTTTTATCAACAGAAATAACATCTGCATTCTGCTTTAGCAAATAACAATCCGTAGATTTTTCAGGGTGTTTTCATTCAAAATTTAATTTTAGTTAAAACAAAATAAAACACAAGAGAGCAGAATGCGATGGTATGGCCATGCGGCCAGGAGATCACCTGAGTATCAAATAAAGCTGAGTAGTAAAGCTCAATGTATCGAGTGTTGACGAGGCCAACTTTTGTCCTGGGAAATGTGAACCGGGATTTTTATTAAAAACACGTAGAGCCGAAGAGAACAAGTTTATTTCACAGAACCAAGTGAATAATGACAGAGAGAGAGATGTACTTTTACTTGGCATCATCAGGAGGACTGAACTCAGTTTGAGGTAAATAAATTTAATTTGGAAATTATACAGTGTTTTAAAATCATTTTAATTACCTATCTCTTGTAAATGTCAAGCTCACTTGACGAAAGTGCTCGAGTATTAAATCAGCAGTGAAAAGTAAACAGTGTTTTTGTTGATATCAAATATGTTGAAATATTCTGTATAATCCATTTTTATGTTTATTTTAAATAATGTTTCGGAATACATGTGCAAGTAATTTTTTTTGTGTGCAGTGACATATCTACTTTTACTTTTAATTTCAGTAATAAGAGTAATATGGTTTAGTTATTCCGTGTGATTTATGTTAGTTGTGGTTTACATTATATTCTAAAAACTTGGAACAACATTTTATACTCTACATCAGTGCTCCGCAACCTTTTCTCATTTACGGCACACCAAAATTTTTCCTAGAAATCCGCGGCACACCAAAAGCTCAAATATGTAGGTAGGTATTAAACTGATACAGAAATTTTAAAATCATTTATATATAATAATTAATATTTTTTTTTAAATTTTTATTTTATTTATAAATACACAGTAAAAACAGTGATATTACAACAACAAAATAATACTAAACATTGTAAAATGGTCCCTCCATAAGCAACCAAATGCTTGTGCGGAGGGTCGGATTTCAACTATAATATTATTAATACACATATAAGAAATAATATTTTTTTAATATAATAATTATTCTATACAATATTTTGAAAAATAATTTGTCATTGTGTATGAAATATAGGTATGATGAACAATTGTTAAGTTTCAAATACATTATATTTGACCGCGGCACACCTGTATTCGGCTCACGGCACACCGGTTGCGGAGCACTGCTCTTCATAATATCACTACTCACTGGCAATGTGTTTTTTTTTTTTTAAAGATATATCTGGGTTTTGTTAGAAACCCAAATACAACCTTATACACCTTTCACAGTAAGCTAAAAGCTTGTGTCGTGAAAGGGGAGTTTGCAGTGTTATTATAATAATATAACCTATAGAACAGTGGTTCTTAATCGAGTGTACGGGAAAGCATTTAAAAGGGTGCGCAAAAGTTGGTAGCAGTAGAAGAAGCGAAAGATTTATGTAAGAATAGATTTATATAGTATTCCGTTCTTTCTGCCTTCAACCGCACGTTCAAATCTTTACGATTCATTACACGGTAGTAAAATCTGGATTTTATCATCTTAGAAATTTTCTCATGTAGGTAATCCGGGTGTTTTCGTGAAGCAACCGGCATTGAAATGATCTTCCACTCTTTTTCGCAAGTTTTCGCGTGTCATGTTAAAGGCAGGTGTTCGAAAAAATAATGATATTTGACATACTTAATTCAACTGTGATGAGATTTGCCACCCATCCTGTCTCCATGTCATAGTTTTTTGTAGATATGGAGAGGACATCTTGCATACTTATTTATTTATTTATTTATTTATTATTACAATATACGGCGTGAGCCTTTTACATGTATAAAATAAAATTGTAGAAATTGCATGACAGACAGTACATTTAGACAACAAAGAATAATCATGAAAAAAGGACAATACACAATAAAAAAAACAGTATGCTAAATATAATACGTATAAACCATTCAATAAAACTTTTTAAAAATTAATTGATAAAAGACAGAGCCAGCATTAAATCATCAAAATTGGGAAATTCAACATAAGATTATTAAAATATATAATTATAAAATGTTTTATTTTATAATTATTTTATATTTAATACTTATTACATGCGGTTGGTCTGCTGGCTACCCTACTTCTGGGATATGCCGTGATGGTATAAAAGAAGTAGTAGTTTAATAATTGAGACAACTCAGATTCACAAACAGCAACAATATAGCCATTAAATGTTGAAATATGTATGTTTTGAGTTTCGATCTTAATATTATTGTCTATGAATTGTCTATTATTGTCTATGATTGTCTATTATTGTCTATGAATGAAAAAATGAAATATGTTTTACGAGGAGTTCCGAGAAAATAAGAGGTTGAATGAATGTAGAGTAGGTAAAAAGTGTGTAGGAAGAGATCAATATAGCGTTCCGTTCTCTCTGCCTACCCCCCATGGGATGCGGCCTGATAGAATAGATGAATATATAGAGAACATATTATTCTAAAATCTAAGAGGGTACGAATCATTCGAAAGCTTAAGAATCACTGCCTAGAATAATATTATACTGTTTTTTTGTGTACATACACAGAGCAAATTCAGATAGTAAAATAAAAAGCGTGCAGTCTTGCACTACATTGTACGAGTTTGTATTATAATATAAATAACAACGAAATGTTAATTTGATAAATAATCTTGTATAAACATCACATACAAAAGATGCCTTTTATCTTATAAGGTTATTTTGTCTTCTTTCGTCAAGAAGATAAACTCTTACATTAAATATTCAAGAAAATATTTATCATTTTCTTTTAAGACTTTGAAAGATAATATATTATATTATTATTCATAATGGAAAACATTGGATATACTGTAGAATAAAATATTACTGAGATTATTAATAAGTAAATAGTTTTGCAGCCTTTTCCGATGATCTTAGAATACAAAACACGGTAAAGTTTGTTTTTCTTTACTTGTTCTTACAAAGTAACCGTCTGGTTAAGGGAAAATTAAATGTTGTAATTTTTTTTTATTCTACATGAAAAAATCCGGAGTTCTCATGTCTTATTTGATGAAAAAAAAAACATTTTTCGCAAATAATAGAAAAGCGGCATTCAATGCGTGCATCATCCCAATCCTTCTCTATGGCTGTGAGTCTTGGCACTTAACCAAGGCTCAAGAGCGGAAGATACTAAGCTATGAAAACAAGTGTCTTAGAAGGATTTTGGATGTCAAATGGTATGAACATGTCACAAACAGGGTTGCCAGGTCTTCTCCAAAAAAATACCGAACATTGGGCAAAAAAAGTTTTAATCGTTGAACTATATTATGACCTTGAAATACAAAGTGCCATTGCACAAGACCAACTAGCTGCCCTAACTTATAAATATTATATTTTTTCTCACTAATGCACGCTTTCAGCAATACGTCTTATTTGCTTTAACTGCCCATGCATTTCGCAACATGTCAGACTGATATTACATTGTATACATGATTCAGCCTTCACCATGTCCACACTTAATTTATAACGGCTGTTCGTCCACAAATAATTCATATGGTTAAATACTCCTTCCACATAAGCATTACTACATTGGTACTGCCATTATCGTTTTAATTATCTGTTTCAAGTTAGCGCTTATGTTGTTTATTAGGGAAAAAAATTAATCAGAAAAAAATACCGAACCGCCCATACTTCGGTATTTTTGTCATACCGAACACCGAACACGGTGCTAAAATACCGAACGGTTCGGTAGAATACCGAACACCTGGCAACCCTGGTCACAAATGATGCTGTGCGCCGGCGCACCCAGCAGAGACCTGTAATCTCCGTAATACAGGAGAGACGGTGGTCCTGGCTGGGACATGTTTTGAGAATGTCTAATGATAGTTGGCCAAAAAGAGCACTGTTCTTCTGTCCGCAGGGGTTCCGTCGGCCCGAGCGTCCCTCTTTCACAATACACCGTTCCTATGACAACGATATCAGAGCGCAAGGAATGTCGTGGAAAGAGGTGACGCAATTGGCACAGAGACGCTCTGAATGGAGAAGGCTGGTTTCTGCCCTGTGCTCCCAAGAGGAGCGTTGAGGGCGATGATGATGATGATGAACAGAAAAGTATTATGTATTTAATGAGGTATGTGGTGTCCAGAAATGAATAGACATGTTGATAGGTAGAGGACTCTTTATTGACTGACTGGTATACATACATAAGTGACAATACAATACATTACACTCTTTCCCCCTTACATTTTATTTTAATCAGTGGTGAACCTCACTGGAGGTTTACTGATTCTACCTGACCTTGTAACATAATGGGAATCAGTCGATACACTAGGACTCGGTTCAGATGGACTACTATAATTACTGGTACTATTGAAATTATTATCTTGGTCAAAATAGTCATATATATAATCATCATTATGTGAGAGACAACTTTTCTTTAATCCACTGACGTGCACCTTCCTTACTTCTCCCCCTTCAGACAATTTTACGACATATACATACCTAATTACTTAACTTATCTATAATAATACATTTACACCACTTAAAAGGACTTTTAATATGACTTAAATATACTTAAACATTTTCACTAATATTAAATTTTTTAACATGACATTTTGGACTTATATTACAATTATTTCTTACATTATGATTTGGCTTTGACAATATGGATAAAGGTGTGTTAGGTTTAAAAACAAAGAGACTTGCCATAGGTGAAATACCTGTGACACTTGACGGTGACGATCTATACACAAACAAACAATCGAGCAATCTTTGTAATGGAGACATACTATTACTATACTTAGATGCTAGAGACTTTATTAACATTTTTTTAAAAGTTTGTACAGAACGCTCAGCTAATCCATTCGACTGTGGGTTATAAGGCGGTGAATGCATCAATTTTATATACTTGGATTTACAAAACTCTATAAATTCTTTACTAGCAAAAGGTGGACCATTATCACACACAATTAATTTAGGAAACGAAAACCTAGAAAAAATTTCTCCCAATTTATTAATAACACTTTGACAGTTAGTACTTTTCATAAAAAAACATTCAATCCATTTTGAAAACGAATCACATACAATTAAATACTTATTACTATTAAAATCAAAAAAATCTAAATGGACTTTCTCCCATGGACATTTAACACTAGGCCACGGATTACGCGTATTCTTACTAGGATTTGCGTTTTGAGTGCTTTGACAAATATCACATTGTGATATTACTCTTTCAATGTCCTCATTCATCCCAAGCCACCAGACATAGGAACGAGCAAGTAATTTCGTTCTTACAATGCCGTTATGGCCGTAATGGAGGATGTGAAGTACTTTTGATTTTAAGGACTCTGGTATAACAATTTTCTCCCCATACATAACACATTTACCATTGACAGACAAAAAATTTCTTACTTTAAAATATCTTTTTAAATCAACATTGTTAACCCTTTCAGGCCAACCATTTAAAATATATTTACGTACCTCACACAGTACTACATCAGACTCAGTATTCTTTTCTACCTCTGAATATGGTATTAAAGGCGTTGACATGTGAATAAAATTGCATTCTGGAAAATCTACCCGTTGGGTATTAGGTAAACGAGACATAACATCAGCTTGTGGAATGCGACAACCTTTCTTATATACTAAATTATAATTATATCCAGACAACAATATAGACCAACGAATAAGACGTGACGCTGCCATCACTGGCACTTTCTTATTATCAGAAAATAATGACAACAATGGTTGATGATCTGTATATATTGTAAAGTGACGACCATATAAAAACTTGTGAAACTTTTTGACTGCAAAAACTATAGCTAGACCTTCTTTATGTAGCTGACTATAATTTCTTTGTGCTGGAGTCAATGTGGCTGACTTAAAAGCTATAGGAAATTCCTGACCATTGACTTCATGACTAAGAACGCATCCTACCCCATATGCACTCGAATCGACTGTTAAACTAATTGGTTTACTAGGATCATACAAAACTAACAATGTTTTATCTGAAAGAATTGACTTACTCTGGACAAAAGCTTCCTCACACACAGCTGACCAAATCCACGCTACATCCTTTCTAAACAATTCATACAACGGTTCTAACAAAACTGGACTCATAGGAATAAAATTTTTGTAAAAATTCAACATGGACAAATAACTTTTCAACTGAGTAATATTCTGCGGAGACGGAGTAGACTTGATTTTTTTAATTTTTTCTAAAGACGGTCGTTTTCCTTCCCCCGACAATGTAAAACCTAGAAAATCCATACTGGAGACATAAAAATCGCTTTTATCTAAATTGACCTTGACATTATACCTTTCTAACCTCGACAACACTTGATGTAGTGTATGCTGACATGACTGAAAATTTTCACCTCCTATACAAATATCATCTAAATATGCAGCACACTTGTCTATACCTTGCAATGCAGAATCAACGAACATCTGAAAAATTGCTGGTGCTGATGCCAGACCAAAAACCATACGATTATATACATATAGACCCTTCAATGTATTTACAGTAAGTACATGTTTACTGACATCGCTAACCTGTAATTGTAGATATGCATTAGTAAGATCTAACCTACAAAATATTTTACAACCTGTAAATTTATTAAAAATATCTTCAGTACGTGGGATTGGGTACTGATCTACTCTTAACTGCGGGTTGACAGTTGTTTTAAAATCAACACATAATCTTAATTTACCCGACTTTTTCGGAACACAAACAATAGGTGACGCCCATTGGCTATGCCGAACTTTCGAAATAATACCTTCTGCTTCTAGACGATCCAACTCCTCAGACACTTCTGTACGTAAAGAATATGGCACCTCATATGCCTTATGATAAACAGGCGTAGCCCCTTCCTTGAGATTAATATCGACAGCAAAATTACTAATAGGACGATCGTTATTTTTCTTTGAAAAAACATTTGGAAAACTACGAGACAACTGTTCACAAACTTCACTATGATTATAACCATTATTATTACTAGACACAACATTAATACTAGACTCAAAATACGACAAAATATTCTTATTAAAATTCTCCTCCCACTCTGGATAAAATACACTCAACCAATCTCTACCTAGAATTGCTTGAAATGTTAACTCTTTGACTACCAACAATTGTAATTTAACACAATGACTGTTTTCTCTACCTTGCACATTAACATATATATATCCACATACCTCTAGTTGTTGACTATTTGCTGTAATCAGCTTACCAGAAAAACTATTCATATTTTCATGACGAAAATATCTGTTATATATATCATAACTTATAATGGTGGATGAACTCCCTGTATCAAGACAAAACAATATTTTGACATCATTTACAAATAACTGTAAAGCAACAGGACCTGAAACATTAGATACATTATTACAATTTAGACTTAAAATATTCACTGTAGACTTATTACGACAATATTTAGATATATGTCCTCTAACATGACATTTGTGACAAGACCAATTTCTGGACGGACAATTATATGGTTTATGTGACACATAACACTGATCACATCTTTTTGACATAAACGATGACTCTTCAGACTTGCGATCCCCACTTGGAGACTTCTGACGACAATATGACGATGACCTCATGGGCTGACGGTACGACGACTTCTGACGTTGACCACTGTATAGTGACATAGACTTATTACGTTGACTATACGACGGCTTCTGACGTTGATCACTTGACGATTGTTGCGTATTAACTTGACATAACTCCTTCGATTCCCCGTGCAATAATGATGCACTATGTGCGACAGCTTCCATGTCTAAGACAATCTTACACGCTTGACTGAATGACAGAGATTCCTCTTGTGACAGCAATCTTCTTGACATCTCTTTATTATTAAGACCGCACACTAACTTGTCTCTCAATGCTTCGTCAAGGAATTCATTAAACTTACACTCAATAGACAAACTCTTATGTAATTGTTGAAATATACTCCCCGACAGACTCATTATGATGCTGATTTTTATTATAAAATATAAAGCGTTTAGCTATAGTGCACTTTTTAGATATAAATTTGTCTTTTAGGCATTCGATACATTCTTCAAAAGTACATTGACTTATAAGTCTTGGACATAATGTTTCTCTTAAAATTTTGTATTTTTCAGCTCTTAATATAAACAAAGCCGACTGACTTTTTCGCTTTCGGGCACTTTCACAATGTTGAAATACAACTCTAACCTTTCCAGAAAAAGTTCGAATGTTTCTGAGTTTGGTTCGAATACAGGCACTGGAATATTTTTATCTTGTTGTACAGACATTTTGACAAATTATTGATAATCAGACACAGATTTTAACGGTACAGACTCTGCTTTAGACATAATTAAATTTAGAAAACAACTATTTATTTTAACCAAAAACAATTATTTCACAAATTATTGTCACAAAAATCCATACAAAATTTTATTATGACTGAATTGAATTTTAATACTTTACACTTTGACACGTATTTAATTATAATTAATGACTATTTGTACACTTTTTCTTTTCAATATTTGACGATTATTATTTTTATTTTACTTCCAATTTCCTCGTCGCCATAATATTATGTATTTAATGAGGTATGTGGTGTCCAGAAATGAATAGACATGTTGATAGGTAGAGGACTCTTTATTGACTGACTGGTATACATACATAAGTGACAATACAATACATTACAAAAAGGTTATAAAAACATAAATGAGTATTAAGTTTCTTGACTTTATTCTTTCTTTTCTTTACAGCTTTTAATATATGAGTGCAAAAAATTCTAGCTACCACCAATGTATGAATTGTATGTTTATACATATATCTTGCAAATGGTAATGTTAGCCTGTTAATATTGAATGATAAAGAAATAAATAACCATCATACGAAAAAATATTTCCATAATATTATTTCATCATTATTCTTTTTATAGAAAGATATATCTGGGATTTGTTATAAACCCAAACACAACCTTATACACCTTTCACAGAAAGCTAAAAGCTTGTGTCGTGAAAAGGAAACTTGCCGGCACCTATTTACTTCGTAAAACTCCATATACATCAATAACAAACGACATTACATGTCGCAACTTAGATTACTGTAATAATGTTACTAGTGAAATTCTAAATCATATTTTTATTTGTCATAAATCCTTCCATTGACATAGAAAATTCGATATTTCTAGTGATGTTAAAAAAAAATCAAAAGTTTTTCTATTACAAAGGTGTGGCCACTTCGCTCAGTTTCCACCGTTGTCAACAAACTTGTAGAACCCAATATGGCAAAACTTTACATTTTTTAATTGTCTGTAATAAATTACCAACGGATCTGAGACAGAACTAGCCTACTACCACATTCAGAAGCAAGTCGAAAACATTACGTACTGTTCAGGAGAAGTCACCCCATATGAAAACCTTTTTTTTCTGCTTAAAAAAATGCTTACATCAAAACGGTGAAAATCTGAGTCTATGCACATTTATTTCATCAAAAATCATATAATGTTTAAATCGACCATATTATTACTACTTAACCGTCCTTTTCAAAATCGAAATATTGTAGATTCGATTAAATTCAATTTAATTAGTTTATTTCCTCAAATAAGCATAATATAAAATCAAATACAACTCAAACATTCACATCCACTACAACTAATTCCATTTTGCCACGTCACTAGGCTAAAGCTTGTGTCGAGGCAGAGTGTCTGTAATATTCAAAAACAAATTTGGACATAACAATTTTGACATAACAATATTGGTATTAGACATACGAGTAATAGTAATATAAAAAACAAATTTTGATATTACGATTGGTGCAGAAAAATAATCGATGTTGGAGAAATATAATCAAATATTTATATAAAATAAAAAAGTCCTATAAAAAGCAAGTATTCGTCAAACACCACGGATAGTCAAACAACTTCCAACAAACAAAAGACACGACACATAAAGATGAAGAAGAAAATTCGACGATTTGCATGACTCCAGTGAATAACGTTATATATTATTATATTGATATCATTTTCTCAGCGTTGTATTTTTATATAATATGATAGCATGAAATTTTGTTCAACATATTTTGAGTATAACACTTGCTATGAGTCATGAAAATCGATAGGTTTTCAGTAAACAATCTCTCAAGCAACTCTTTTGCTACGGTGTAAACAACAGAATGTCGTAAAATAAGGTCATGAAAATGTGGAACGTGATATTGAAAGACACGTTTTTGAAACCGTCCCTCCTTTTGAAAGACGTGTTTATCTATAGTTACCTAGATACTGTTAAATTATTATATTTACATCAAACATTTTGAAATGACAAAGGTATGATCCTACATAACTATTTGTAGTTAGGTTTTTAGTGATGGCTTTGTATTGAAATAATACTGAACAAAGCGATCCATTAGATTTTCATTTACCATCGGTAGCCTGGAGGTAGAGTCTCGGCTTTGTGCACATGAGGTGCGTGGTTCGATCACAGGTACCGGCAAACTCCCTTTCCACAACAAAGGTGTATAAGATTGTATTTGGGTATATAACAAAAACCCAGATATATTTTAAAAAAAAAAGGCCGTGTACAAAACTGAATTTCTTTTCATAAAAAAGTTTGGTTTTTGAAAATAAGTATCTCTAGATGTTAGGTGGTAAGAATATTTCACAAATGATAGTTACTGTGTACTAGTGCAACCAGAAGAAGTGTGTATGTAGTTTCTACTTTGGTGATGTTTTGAGAATGCCCAATAATAGTTGGCCAAAAAGCACTGTTTCAATTATTCAAAACGGTTCAGATAATCCGGAAGTCCCAACTTCACAACACGCCGTTCCTTTGACAATAACATTAGAGCACTAGGAGTGTCGAGGGAAGGATTTAACTCGATTGGTGCACTGAATTATGGAGACTGCGGTTTCTATCCAACGCTATCAGTAGGAGGATTCAAGATTGATTAAGTTGGACGTATGCATTGTTTCAAATATTTTACGTCAATAATGTTTGACCATTATATATGAAAATTATATCTCTTTCTTAAAACGTAAAAAAGCTTATATTATAAGGTGTATCTACACACGTGTACCCGTTTTTAGAGCTAAGCTTTCTCTACACATGTGTACTCGTATCACACATGTGTGCTTTATATACCCGTTTCTACACGTGTGTGCTTTATATACACATGTGAACCTGTTTTCAGAACTAAGCTTTCTCTCTGATCTTCAACAATTTTTATATCCAGCGCACATTACATCCATTTCATTTATCTATAATCTGACTGCATACCAAACAGGGTTTCTCTTTACAAAACGAGTTGTTCTCTACAATCTCTCCACAACTATTTTCGTTTATTACAAGTCAGCGCACTTGTTCTATATAATTCCAGATTGGCATTCAAGAACATCAGCTATTGAGAGTCAGTACAATTGGAAATGATTAAGAGTATGTCCTTGCCAACTCTATTTTAAGGCAATCGTTCTCAATCAGTCGTTCTATTGTACATCTCTGTTGACTTTGTTAAAGGTACTTGTAAGGATTTCATTATTTTCCTCAAAAAAATACACAATGTACGGACTTCTCTTTAGGTTGCCTTTATTATTATTATAATAGGTAGTATGTATATTATCATCAAACGAGAAAGTACACGAAAACCTTTCCGTTTGAATATATAATTATTAATGTTTACCTAAATAATAAAATCAAACTTAACACTTCGAGATATATGTATGCAATTTAGCAAATATCCCTGCCCATTTTCAACACCTCTAGATAATAAAATGTTTTATATTAGGATAATCAATCGTTTAGAGGTAGAATCTTTAATGTTTCTATTTTTTTTTTCTGTCTATCCTTACCCTCATGCCGCATTCCAAGTAGGCAAGGCAGAAGGAACGAAATGGCGTATTAGCTTATCTTTACATTCTTCTTTAGCTGCTTCCATATTCAAGCAATGTGTCATATATATGTACACCGATTTCACATACTCAACACGTGCCCATTCAATGTTTCATACGTAGAAAAATATTTTAGCAAATGTTGAATTATCTTCAGTTAATCTAACATAATTTTTTACTTCTACTTTCGCTCTTCAACAGTCTTCTTGAAAGCATGGAGCAAAAACCAGTTTCCTCTATTTCCGAACATGTCTCTAATTTAATGCACTTTTCCCTCTATATTCCTGATATTCTGATGTTATTAACATAAGTAAGATATAAAGGATATATGTAAATTGGTATACTGAATGTAAGAAATAGTAGTGAATAATGAGCCAATTCTTACTCAGTGGAAAACACGACAAACGCAACCTCACCTAGATAGCCAAGTAACTATAAACTTTATGAAAAATCATGTTACAAAGTTTTAACAAATTCAAATTTACTAATGAGTTAATCAAAAACTCTTTGAAATATTAATTCAAATGATTATTAAAGAAAACGGGCGCTTTTCATTGAGTTTTAATCATGAAATTATAGGTACTCGTAGCTTACAATTCAACTTTCATAGCACGTTAATACCTTGTATTTTAAAAACGGTATAGGATACCTGGGGAGGTTATAATAATACATTTTATTATTCAACCGGTCAATGGAAATGACCCCTTCCTCTAATATTATCACCATCCCATGGGGATTTTACACTGTATCCAGCAATTCAAATTGAAATAAATGACTGTGTTTTGGTCTCTTTAATGACCCCAGCTTGGTGCCGGGTTATTTTGATGTCCTATACGGGTGTTAACATTTTTATGATATCATTGTTTTACGATAAAATCGTTATCAACCACGTTAATTAAAATACGGAAGGTTCTTTACATAATTTATTATCGTTTTGCGAATAACATTCATTCGACGTTGATAATTTAATTATGTTGTAACTTTATAGATTGCGTGTTTTTCTCTAGGGATTTTACTGTTTCTCCCAATTCATGGCTCAAATCAACAGAATATTCAGCTCTTTGAAAATATGTCTCTAAGGAATAAACTGAATATCAGATAAAAGACAGGTTATATGAGAGAAAATTCATACTGATGATATTCTACTTTAATTACACAACATAGTTAACTTTTCACATAGATTTATTTAAAATCTCTAGCGTTTTCGTCAATGCAGATAAATTGTAAAAATGACAATATATCTACATTGACGAAAGCGCTCGAGATTTTAAATAAATCTAAGTGAAAAGTTGACTGTGTTGTGTAATTAAAGTAGAATATCAGGTAATATGAATAAGTATAACATAAATGAGTTTGGGTTCCGAATTATTTGACAAATATTCATTTTCATTCCACATGGCTTTGGATCTTGATGCATAATCGATGTCCAGGATATATTTAAGAACAAGAGCGCTTTTTTATTTAGTTTGCATTATTCTCGATGATGCGGAAGAACTAACTTAATTTTACTATGAACCTTCAAAACGCCATTTCTTTGATAAAATTATCAGAGCGTTAATATTTGATATTTAAGAAAGAGGTAATTTGATTGACGTAGACGCTCACCCTTTATGGAAAAGGTCTCCGTATTGCATAATATCTGAGAGAAACATTAATAAATTCATTTATTTATATACCTACATAATTTCAAATCATATTAAGATACATAACAATTTTTTTTATTAACTTATGAATTTGACTTTAACCAATATTTGAATTTTTATAAAGGTACCATTTTGATTTTTTTTAATATCTTGACCAATTTTTTTTTTTGACAAATTTGTCCTTTTTTGTAAATTTAACCTGATAATGTTACACTGTATGTTAAACTCTCGTTTTTTACTAATCTAATTGTTTGTATCTTTTTTTAAAAGTGATCGTACCCTTGTATACATGTATTGTTGGTATACAGGGGTTTAACATGTAAAAGGATTTGGCCGTAAATAAATGTATAAAAATATGTAAATAAATAAATATCTCAAAAGCTAATTGATGAATGAATTGGTTTTCCTTTTTTTTCTAACCTTCAGAGTTTGTGCTAACGTATTAAGTTTTTATTTAGCCTCGTAAATTAAGTTATTTACCTCCCTAATGGTATTCCGAGTGGATAACGCACCATGGCTTTTCCGCTCTATAAGAATAGATAAGAATTTCCAGACGTCCCTAGGAAAATTTTATGTATACCTACCTATGTAGTTAAAATAAAGATGTATCAAATCTAAAAAGCAATTGAAATTTTCATAAAAAGAATATACACCTGTCATAAAATTTAATTTATCGACTAGCTTAGTGAAAGTTTATATTATAAAGAAATCAAAATGAAGGAAAATATATCGTCGATGTATATTAAAAATGTGTAGGTAAGTGCTTACATATTAATTAAGGCAAAATCTTTAAAAATGTGTCTTTAAAATGTTGTTTGGACTTTTTATTGGCATGTGATATTTTTCATCAAAAATGAAATTATAATATTTGAAACTAAGAACAACTTTATAAAATGGTTATAATGTCATTGCAAGAAGTTTATTCCAGAAATGTCAAAAGTTTTATAAATTTACACACCCCATTCTAAATATGCAACGATGGTATAGATATTACAGAAATATCTATTTGACTAAAATTTTGAAATTGGAATAAATGCAGTGGAGATGTGATCACTGAGAAGAAAGGTTCATAAAACGTTGCAAAACAGAGTGAAGAATGAGGATATCAGAAGAATGAGCGGATGCAAGAGGTGTGCTGTGGATAGAATGCATGTAAATAAGGACTTGTATGTGTGCAACGAATGGGTGATAGAAGGACAACAAAGAGGATCTGAAAAAAGGAGTGTGAGTGGGTGTTTGTTATATATAAGCGTACGTATTCTAAAAAAATATATAAAATATTAGTTTGGTGTATCGATTCTTTATACCTAATAAGCCTGAAAAATATTCCAGAACAATATGTCTATATTGATTAAAAAGTATTTTCATAAAAAAGGTTACTTTTTATATTTTCTTTAAATAAAAAGAATTGCCAAACTTTTTTTCCCTTAGGGGTGTAAGATGTCACGAATAAAAATTGTTTGAAGTTTTTACATAAAATTCAAACTTAAAGTCATTTGTCTATAATTATTATTATAAAAAGGTGATTGAGTAACTTTTCATATTAAGTGTCTAAATTTTGTGTCATTCAGTCAATGTCTTGCGATGAAAAATATTTTATAAAAATACCTTTGCCCTGAGCTTTTCAAGGTATTAATTTATCAAAATCCATCGAGGAAAACTTATAACAAAAGTTATTTTTTCTTTGTAAGATCAAATTAATCATAATCGTCTGGCTATTGATCGTAACAAAAGATTTATCAATATTGTTTTATCTACGTTTTTAATAAAAAATCTACGTCAACACGAACTTGGGACGACTGTAGGGATATTTCGTCCATTTCAACTTAACGTCCGGGATACCACTCCTTGCAGAGAGCTTCGTTCAACGGCATCGATTTGTTGAAAGAGTCAATCGTGAATACAAGGAAATTTTAATTGATATTTACTGTAGTAAATTTTATAAAAAAAGAAAATAATAATTAAATTTAATATGTTAAGAATTTCATCGGGAATCATTTTTGTAAAACTCCATATTAATAATATATTATAACAAGTAAAAATGTGATTTGTGGGATATGCCGTGATGGTATAGTAGTAGTAGTAAGTAAAAATATGTTATAAAGTTTAACTTGTTATTTTATTACAGTGATCTAGGTTTTGACATACGATGTCATCATAAATATTGTTTTTCGTTCATACGTTTCGTACGTCCGCCACCATTAACCGATTTCCATTTAAGACTTGGTATTATACAAAATTGAGCAGATTACGAAGGTATGGCCATGTGGCCAGGAGACTACCTGAGTATTTAGGCAATAAAGCACAATGTATCGAGGTTACCAGCAAGAAACCAAGAGGAAGGCCAAAGCGCAGATGGCGGGAAGTAGTGAGACAAGACATGTGGAGTTGTTATGTTTCCCATGAGGATGCGTTAGACAGAACCAAATGGCGTAACAAAACAAGAAAGGCAGACCCCACCACCATGTGGGACTAATAGTTAGTTGCCCAAGGAGAAGAAGACATGATATTATAGAAAATGTATTCAATTATTCAATGATATTATAGAAAATGTATTCAATTATCATATTTTTATTATTATCGTATGTTTTTTATTATAATCATTTTATTGAGATATTCTTATTATTATTAGACATATTCATCATCAGCATCATGAGCTCGACAGCCCTGGGTGGGCCTTGGCTGAATCCAGTAGTCTCTTCCACTCTCGTCTATCCTTTGCTTTTGTCTATTTATCTTATTATCTCAATATATTCAGAGTTGACTTGCAAGAAATCCATGATGCAAGTCCGAAGGCGATAAACTGGTTGTCAGCGCTGAAGCCAAGATTAAAGGATACGATGCAGTCCACGAAGGTGGAGTTTACATATACACCAAGTCACACGAAAAGTAAAGTAAGTATTGAATCATTATTGTTATCGTTTTGTCGTATAAAATTATATTAATTTTAACTATTGAATGATTTATAGTTATTGTTATCTTAATTCATCGTAATAATCACTATTTCGTTCAAAATATATATTTATTTTATGGTAATGCTCTCCAACACTCAATTCGTGAAAGGAACATGTAGTTCAATCCTAAATCTGGTGATGGGGAAAGTAGAAGTTTTGAGAGTAGTGTAAATTATCAAATTCCGGAATCCGAGACCTAAAAGAAAAAATATTCTTTTATGAAATTTCAACAACTAATAAAATTAGATTCTGAGAAAGAATCTTTTAACAAAACCAAAGAGAACGTATAATATTTCGAATTCCTATACCTTAACAAAGATCTAAGTGTAGGGGGCTGAAATTTAAAGTCTAGGGGAAATCATCGATTCCTGAAAACTGAAACCTAAAGAAAAGGTCGTAAAGGTAAACAATCGACATCTCTCTCTCAGCGGGCCGCGGTAAAATTATCAAACGTTGACCTTTCCGCTCAGAAAAAAGATTGAAGATCGCGGTGTGCATATAGTCGAAGACACATTGTCAAATAAATTTTCAAAAAGTTCGCCACCGATACTTGTCGGGTGCAGTTGATTTTTTTCTGCTGTGAAAACCTTCTATCAATATTACTGTTTTTATTTAGTCAAACCAATTAAGGTTACAATTTGTATTCATAATTGTATTTGTGATGTGAAAAGTGTTTGGCGGAGATGTTTAAACAGTGATTATTATTGGATGGATACAATGGATCTTAACATTATATTTGTGGAATTAAATATTGCGCAATATATTGTTATCTATTATTGTGATAAGACTTATTGTGACAATCACTTTGAATTGAAGTGCATTTATTTTATTTCGTGTGAAGCCCCCCTTAAAGGGGGCTATGATATCCTAAATATCTTATGAAGAGTAGATAATCTGTAACTTGCTCGTATATTTCTCCAAAGTGAATTAAGTTTTTTTTTGTATATATATTTTATTACCATACTATAGTGATTTGTATCACTTAACCAAGGCTCAAGAGCGGAAGATACTAAGCTTTGAAAACAAGTGTCTTAGAAGGATTTTGGATGTCAGATGGTATGAACATGTTACAAATGATGCTGTGCGCCGGCGCACCCAGCAGAGACCTGTAATCTCCGTAATACAGGAGAGACGATGGTCCTGGCTGGGACATGTTTTGAGAATGCCTAATGATAGTTGGCCAAAAAGAGCACTGTTCTTCCGTCCGCAGGGGTTCCGTCGGCCCGGGCGTCCCTCTTTCACAATACACTGTTCCTATGACAACGATATCAGAGCGCAAGGAATGTCGTGGAAAGAGGACGCAATTGGCACAGAGACGCTCTGAATGGAGGAGGCTGGTTTCTCTAATATCTCAAAAGTGAGGTAACCAGCAGACCAGTTGAATGTAATACACGTGCAAACTGTTCTCTTCGCGTCATCAAAAAGTTGATACATTCAGGATGGGTGTCTCATATCTGGTTTGTAAAATGTCCTAGATTCCCCAAATTTGATTTTTTTTGTATATTTGTATCTGGAGGCTTTCATTCGTAAGATGGTTTTTTTTTTATAAAAGATATATCTGGGTTTTGTTATAAACCCAAAAACAACCTAATACACCATTCACAGTAAGCAACTGAAAGCTTGTGTCGTGAAAGGGGAATTTGTCGGCACCTGGTATCGAACTACGGACCGCTTGTTCACGAGGCCGAGACTCTACCTCCAGGCTACCGACGAACTTTATCTAGGTATATGTTATTATAATTTATAAACTCTATCTATTTTACGCGGCGGCAGAATTGCCATCCACACTTCTCAGCATTATACAACCCCATAAGTCTCCATATGATCAGTCATGGTCACACAAAAACTTAACAGTCTAATGCCGGGAAAAATTCACCTCTCCAGTTACACAGGATATCAAAGGATTAGGCTCAGAACGCGGGTTCAAAATACCAGCATTGTGCCTGAAATATCTGTGTTCATAAACTTTATTACAATATTACAAGTGTTAATTATAATAGATTATAATAAATTCTATAAATATATTATTATTATTATTATTATTATTATTATAATTATATAGGTACCTTTAAAAGGAAAATGAAGTATTTTGTTTAGAATAAACAAATAAATAAGAAATTGTTATATAAACGTAAAATAAAAGGGAATATTGGAGAAAGCTCAATATAGAATCGAAAGTTTCGTATTGTGTGAGTTTATCTTTATTTACACAGCTGTGCTTTTGCTTTGAATGAAAATAAATATACCTACTCTGAACTTTTTTATGTTTACAAAACAGCTTATCGCGTATAATTCACAATTTTATCAATCGTATCACTTTTGTAAATATTATTTTCTTTACTTTATGGGATGACAATAATTTTATTCTTCAAAACAAACAACTAACAAGCGAGAGAAGGTGGACTTAATTTAAATCTTCTCAAATTCTTCAAGTTAAATATTTAAACATTTTTTTATAACGAAACAAGGCGTGAGCTTTTTACATGTTAATAAAACAGTTTGATTGACAACAAAACACAAACAGACGAAATAATCATAACACCACGGTAAAATAATATTTTTGCGTAAATTTTGAATAATTAAATAAATCGTTCCGCTCTTTCTGCCTACCCCACTTGGGACACGGCGTGAGGGTAAAGTAAAGTTAAAGATTAAAATAATAATCAATGGTCAAAAAATAATGCAAATAGAAGAAGTAAATTGGAAACAATAAGTTAACGTTAAATAAATTTAAATAATTACATACGTCAATCTTCTCAGTGATCGCATGTCAATGCCTGGAGATGCGATCACTGAGAAGAATGGTAGGTGAAACATTGTCTGAAAGAGTAAGAAATGAGGATATTAGAAGAATGAGTGGATGTAAGAGGAGTGTTGTGGATAGAATGCGTGTAAATAAATTGAGATGGTTTGGTCATGTGAAGCGAATGGATCAGAAAGAGAGGGTGTGAGAAAGTGCGGACGTTCAAGAACTACGTGGCTTGACAACGTGGATCAAATTCTCAAGGACGGTCGCGTGTTAAGTAAGAGGAATCGGCGTGCATGTATGAGAAACTGGATGAATGTAGAGGAAGCGAAGTAAGTATGTAAGATAGATCAACTGTTACATAGTTATGAATTCAATTTGAAACAAGTGTTCCTTTCTACTATTATTTGTTAATTTGCAGAGAGACATCTTTCGACTTATAAGGTCATTATCACCCTCGATTGATAATGACCTTATTATAAGTCGAAAGACGTCTCTCTGCGAATTAACAAACAATAGTAAAAAGGAACACTTGTTTCAAATTGCATTATTATGGAATTCTATTACGTGTGCACCGACACAATTAATAAATATGTTACATAGTTAATCCTTCTAAAATAACTGATATTAAATATATTTCTCTCTCAGAATATCTTCAAAATTTAGCAACGAAGCCTTTTAAAAGGTTAAAATACTCAATATTACAATATCGAGAGAAGCTTTAAGCTCAATGTAACAACAAATTTCATACCGCATATTTTAATAATAAAAGACACACAGATCGATCACTTTGTTCAATAGATAAAATAATATGTAGGTACTCGATTCCCACATAAATCCATAGTTTGTTTACTTTAGTTTATTTGTGTACTCACACAATGACGTACCCTGGGGAGGGGGGGGGAGCTATAGAGGGAAAGTCGTCTCCTTCTAAGATCTCAAAAATAGTGGAGTCAGTAGGAGGTAATGCTCCATAATATTTGGGTAGAAGAATTATTGCTTAAATATTCTACTACTGTTACTACTACATCATCACGGTATATCTCACAAATAAGGTAGCCAGTAGACTATCATCATGTAATATACCTACATGAAAATTGCCCTTTTAACATCAATTAAGTCATAGTTATTGAGTTATCCAAAATAGATCTTCATTTCTTTTTTGTAAGTTTTCGAGTGTCCTGTAAAAAGCAGGTATTCGTAAAACACTGTGGAAAAAATATTCAATTCAGCGATGAGGTGTACCACTCATCTTGAATATCTTATTTTAATTGGCACCTTTCATAATTACATGCAGATAGTTAGTGGCAACTATCATTATGGGTTAGTTGGAAGATATTGCGCTTCAGCAATAAACTCGCCCATTGAAATTAAAGAATATTATTATAATTATTATCTCGTCTTTTAACACTCCTGTTGAAACTAACATAAACTAACCTCCTCCATTCAGAGCGTCTCTGCGTCAATCGAGTCATCTCTTTCCACTACATTCCCAGCGCTTTGATATCGTTGTCATAGGAACGATGTATTGTGATAGAAGGACGTCTGAGTCGTAGGAAACTTTGTGGACAAAAGAACAGTGCTCTTTTTGGTCAACCTTCACTGGGTATTCTCAAAACATGGCCCAACTAAGGGCCGAAATTATAAAAGTCCGTTAGCTCAAGTTATTTTAATATGGTCCAAAATTTGATATAACTACTCGTTTTTCAGCATTATAAACATCCGTTGATATTATTTCAGTAAAATGTTACCATCGGCTTTAACTGGCCGACCGACCAGGGTTTAGTTTTGACGACTAGCATTGCTGTCTCACTATTTGCCTGAACAGAGAAAGAAAAAACAATAGATGAATCTACGCACGTGTTTTGTTAGGATATATTCTCATAGCATCGCTGTCATTTACTCATTTGTTTTGTGTAAATTATGAGATTGTTGGGTGAAGTTTTTATGAATGGGGAGCAGGTAGATAAAAGGGACAGGCAAGATCTTATGTGACCACCAGTTGAAAACAATGGGTACAGTAGGCAAAAATATTTCTTTTTAACGAATTGTCAAAATAGTTTTATAATGCAGTATCCAGTAGAATGTACGAACAGATCGCCATCCGTTCGTAAAGTGTCGACATACTTACGAATATTGGGTTGCTCGTTTATAATTTCGGCCCTAAGACTATCGTCTCTCCTGTATTACTTACAGAGACTTCAGATTTTTGCTGAGTGCACTGAACACACAGTATCATTATTGAGTCATGCACATACCATCAAACATCAAAAATTATACAAAAACACTCTTATTTTCGAAACTCAGCTAGATAGGCAATACGAGTATAACGTCATGAGCTTATATAAATCTACAATCATGGATAATAAATTATTATTGCAAAAGTTGCGGTTACCTGTCATAAAAGTTTTACCCTATGTGAATAGAAATAATATCTTCATTACAACGATAATATATATACACACACACACACTCACATACACTTATACATATTTAGCTGTAGGTACTAATTTTATGTAGATCGAGTGTTGTTTGTTTCATAATTTTGTTTCAGAAATTTAATATGGTTTAATATCAGAAAATCCACACAAACTAAATAAACATATTTCACACTAGCTTCAAGTACGAAAAACACATTTTAACTAATTACACTAACACATTTTTTCACCTATGTAGGTATTTACGGTAATTTTTCAGAAAGTGTCAATTTCATAATATTTTTTTCATTAAAAATCTTATTTTCTCTACTCTATTTCAATTTCGTAGAACACATATTACAAACCAAGGAATTTTAATAAACACATTTTTTCACCTATGTATTTTTGGTCATTTTTCATGAAATGTCATATCTACAATTTTTTCATTAAATACCTATGTATCTTATTTTCTATACTCTATTTCAATTTCGTGGAGCACATTTTACAGTGTTTTGTAAGAAATTTATTGCAAATAATAGTTCCATTTAAACGGTAATAATTTCAGAAAAAATCTAAAGCGATGATATTTTATGTGATAATTTAACGATTCCAAATAAAATATGGTCCAAGTGCTATTATGTTTTTGACACATTTATTATCTTTCTTGGTATTTTTGTTCGGATTATAAAGGAAGGGTTGGAATGGTTTATTGATATTATAGATTCATTGCTTTAGCCGCAAAAAACGATGAAATTTTTGAAATATTTCTTTAAATCTTTTTCAGTCTGCACACCGCGGTCTGTTATTGGTCTCACACTCTTTTTCGTAAGTTTCCGAGTATCCTGTAGGAGACATATATTTGTAAAACATCAAGATTAAGACATTTAACATAATATGTGACTGAATATTATTCAGTTCAGTGATGAGGTATGCCATTCATTCTGAATTTCTCAATTGGTACTTGCGTGTTTGTTACGTGCAGTTGGTCCGCTGGCTAACTTATTGTTAGGAAATATCGTGATAGTATAAATTCTCAAAGTATTTCAAATGACCTTGAGCTGCACTCGTCAGTATAGGCTTTTTAATTTCAGTTATTATTCATGTCATTTATGATTAATTTTAATTATATAAGAGTTTCTTTTCTGCGAAAATATATATTTATATCATAATACTTTTTAAATTAAAAAATTTATAAGTAAAAAATACTTAAGAGTTTTAAATTTCTTTATTTATCAGTTACACGTGTTTTGCAACCCGAAACACGTGTAACCGATAAATAAAGAAATTTAAAACTCTTAAGTATTTTTTACTTATAAATTTTTTAATATAAAAATGGAGTTTTACTCATTTAGTGAAAACAAAATCAGTGATAGGTAATACTTTTTCTTTACAATAGGTAGATATATTTTCTCATGTTGAACTGGACATAGTCAAGTAATGGTTAGGGCACAATTAACTCAATTTTTTAATATATCTACATTCTTTGTGATTTCATAGGTTACGATTAATGCAAATACTTTATTTAGAAAATTTACTTATTTTTTTATTGTTTAAGTAACTGGATTTGGACATAACGCACAGATGAAAAAACTAATCAATGACTTCATTGCTAATTGATATTGTCGATAAGAAATAATGTCTGGTTTATACATAACGATACGTTTATACACGATCATTTTTGTTAGAAAATAAAACAAACTTGCGAAAGCTTTCATTTTTACATTATTAATGCAAGCCTCTCCACGACTTTGACTTGTACATTATTCTGTAGATGACAGGTCTAGATTAACTGCTTAACAAGTAACTCAACACGATCGTGAAAGGTAAGTAAATAAACTAACAAAGTTTTGACACATCTATTCCAGAAATTTATTCTCTATGTTTATATTTAGACGCATAACAACAAACGAAATAAATTGTTTTTTCTTCGATTAACTTTTATCACTAAAATTTATATTTCATTTTTACTGTCTCGCGTACGACACAATGGTTGGACGATTCCGCTTAAATAAAAAAAAAACACAAATATAAAACAAGTACAGACAATTCACCGAAAAGTCTCAGTCTCTGTCAAGTGTGCTTTGATTTTGACGGAGTTCAAAAAATGGCGAACGTTTAGATCGTGGAGTATGAGAATGTTGTAGTAGAGGATATAAGACGTCTTTTGGCTAAAGAAAAACGTATTTTTCTTAAAAAAGCGACATAAAAAAGATGTATGAGTAAACGACGTCAGCCATGGAATTAACGACAAACAATTTTGACCATAATAGATAATAATATTATATATTCAGCGCCTATCTACGCAAATCCATATATTATAATCAATATAGTTGAACTAACAAAAGTTGAATAGTGTTCAACTTGAGACGTTGTCCTGTGAACACACTGTAAGTTATTTTTGTAAACCAAACTAGTCAAGCGATAAGCATCGTCAAGAGAAAAAAAATACGGTTACATTATTGTATTTGAATTGTGGTAAATCGTTGACCTTCATACAGTATTCCGAATGGGATAAGCAAGGAGTACGGAACGTTACGATCGCTTAATTAATTCTTAAAAATATGCAACTATTATTTTTTCGCGCTTTATAATTATATAACAAAATAATTATAGCCGCATTCAGAGCCCTTATTTTGATATTTTGTTCATGCACTTAAATAGTTTTGTTTTCAAGTTTTTTTTAATTATGATGATTTTCAATAGTAATTAAAAAAGATAAGTGTTGATTTAAAAAAAATGTGTCCTTATTATTATAATTATTCTAAAAATGTCACAGCAGCAAGGCTCAGCTGGATATGCTGCCCAACTTGTAATTAAATAAAATAAAGAATAAAAGATTAAAGTATTACCCTTGTTTATTCTTTCTTTATTATTATATTTTTGAAAATGATTCAAGTAAAGATTGCAAATTCGTTTTTTATTAAAACCATAAGAGAATTCATAGGAGACTGACTTACTATAAAAATTGTTTATATTATTTACAATAATTACATAATGTAAGAAATGAAATATGTTAAGAACAAAACAGCTTAGAAAATAATTTATATCCTTTAGGGAATAAGAATTTATGCTTTGTATTTTCCACATAAAATAATGAGTATTTTTCAAAATTGAAAACAATAGAGTATAATTAAATTTTGGATGCTTTTTTCCCAAAAGAACGAGAACTAGACAGTTGGTAAATTAAGAACTTTAACACTTTGTGACATACGTGAGCGAAAAGTTTTAATTAAACACTTTTTTCTAATTTTCCATGAACTCGTATGGTATGTAACTCTACTTTTAAATAACAACATTTGATTATTTTTATTTTTTCCGAACAGCTTTAAAATGAGCAATATTGTAGGTATCTATATAACAAATTCACACGAACTCGTTTGTTCATTGAAAACTTTCATTTGTAATTTACAAAACAATATGCCTTAGTAATTCAAATCCAAAACGGTAAAGTTTTCATAATTAAAATAAATTTAAACAACATATTTATTCGGTTTAATAATCACTGATTTATAAATAGATATTCAACGTTATTTTATGATTTGTGTCGGTGCACACGTAGTGGAATTCCATAATTAGGTAATTTGAAACAAGTTTTTCTTTCTACTATAAGTTATTGATCATGAGAGAAACGTCTTTCGATTTATTAGGTTATTATCAATCAAACATATTATGTTCAATTTCAAACTATCAAATCTCACTGAAAAGGGAAAAAAAAATTGAGAACTTCATAAGGTAAAACCAATCAGATATCTCGATCAGAAAATCATGTTTACACAATGTAACATTGTGCAAAATCTAATCGGAAGAAGAGAGAAAGGCGTCGCTACACTAACGAATTGGCTCTAGGCTGATATGAGTGATCACATTCGGTGTCCATGGACAACGTCCACCAATTCCGCCATTCTCACTGCCGTGTACATGGACACCGTAAGTGACCACTTAATCCAGTCTAGAGCCGTTACGAAAACGTTTGGTCGCCGCACTCACTTTTTACGATAAGATTTTGCACAATGTTATATTATCGCCTATGTGTGTTGTGTGGTTATTAATGTGATTCTATTATTTAAAATATACCTATATAAATAATCCAACTCCTATCAATTAAAGAGTGAGCTTGCCCAGATGTTCATCGACCTCCAATCCTCGGGCCTGGCTTGTTAACGCAACCATCAGCTAATAAGCCAATAGTGACCCGCGGATCTCGCTGTATAATTATCTAAAGGCCGATGCACATCTAGGACCATAGAGATGTAGATCTTGCTGCAACATTGTAAACGTGGCTTTCCGATCAAGTTGTCTGATTGGTTGTCATCTGCACGTTGAGCCCAAATCCAGTAAAACAAGAAAATAAAAGTATATATTCTAAACACTTCATAAGGTGTTAAATAAAAAATATTATCTTTGCAATAATAAATAATTACTCAGGGATTTGAAAATATTACTTCAGTATTCAAAAACAAGCTTTCTACTCACCAATTATCGTTATCAGATGGCAGAAAACTGCCCACACCACTGGTTTGAAACTCTTCATTATTGATCGTCCTACATTATTTGTTTCACATGATACTCCTCTTTTAAATATTTTTTATTAAATCACATAGAAAAAAGCTTCGTGATTCGTTATTATTTAAGACAATATTGCCTGTAGCAAGTTCAACGAAAATATATTATTTTCGGTAAAGTCACATCACTTTTCTTTAAAATTAAATTCAAAGTTTTTTTCATTTTTTTTACTAGATGAAATTTTTAAAAGCACACCACCTGGAACATAGAAAAACATGGAATTAATAATAATTTAGTAAAAATAATTATTATATAGTGTTACTAAAACAATATGAAAAATATTAAGTTGAATGTAATAAATATTTAACAAAACACTTAACGTGTTATTATTATTCTCGAAATATTAATTAACGAATATTTGTGAAGATTGCTTTCTATATTTAATTAAAATACCATAAATCGGTAATTAAGTTAACTGAGAGAATATATCAGACCTATTTATCAGAAAGACGATGGTTTTGTTAGAAATAATCCACCATCACGATTTAACATTTCGTGGGAGTGTTGGGTATGTACCTATTTGGATTATAAATGCGTATTTAGATCATAAACAACAATAACATATGATAATAATAAATACTCAGCTAAGAAATTCACCAACATCCTGGATGAGATCAATAGAGCAAACAAGTTCTGATTCAATGATTGAGCTTTTGGCGTCGTAGGTTCCGTCATCTAAAACCGACTCCCTGAGGACCTTCGTAGGTACAAACCAATCGATAATAACGTTCAGGAGCAGTTTGAAGACATCGCTCTTCCAACATAGTTTCCCGCGCCCTTGAGATGGATGCTCCATTAAACAGGGCCGAATAAATCATCCAACATATGTATGTACATGCATACTTTATTGTTAAATAAAGTTAGTACAAAAGGCGTACAAATCTTCGCACAGCCTTCTTCTTCTACAAACCTTCGAGACAATGTCTTCCAGTAAACCTAATTCAATGTTTGGTATACATGTTTCAGCATAGTGAGACAAGACTTGCAGAACAGCGATATTATTTCACATGAGTACAAAATACTTGACAGAAGCAGACCCCACCACTATGTGGGACTAATATAAGTGTTTTTCTGAAATAAAGATTTCGTTGGAAATACTAATCTTAATTGCACGAATAGAAGAGGATTGTTTCAATTCATAGTTTTTGAGTGAGTATTATTGAAAAGAATATCCTAATCAATATCGTATAATATAAAATATATATTTAATTCGTAGGTAATACTATCTACATAATAATGTACTAAGTATTATGCGGTTTTTTTAGCGATGAATGCCTGTAATCCTCTGACCTCGGTTTCCCTTCTTCTCACCCCTAAACCATCACATCACGAAAGTGGGTATACAGTATTATTATATTATGAAGCAGTATGCGGATCGAATTCTAATTTGGTACAAAGTACTTGGCTATGTATGTCTGCCAAGAAATATTTTGATCTAAGTTTGTTTTTCTTCCCCAATCGTTTCAACGTCTCATATCAAAAATATTTTATGTACTGTCAGTGTACATGTTATTTTTACACTCTTATTATGTTAATTATTTGATGTTATGATATCTCGTTCTATGCGAATTATTTGATGCTTGGATTGAATTTTATTATGCGAGTCGGCTTTCAAAAACTACCTTTTTAAACCTGTACATATTTAGCCACAGTAACTGCTAGCTCTTATTTCTTCTCCGCAAGATATAAGTCTCATTTATTTGAATCATTCATTTCATTCTCAGCTGACACTAGCCCGCTTTTATAAATGTATATATCTCGTTACTTTAACCGTCGAACTTTATTTAGAAACTTCACGATTATAATATTATCAAATTACACCAGGAACTCTGTTGTTAACCGGCTCTTGGAGACATATAATGATGATTTTGTCCACCTGGATATTTTTAAAATGTCGCGGGGACAATCTACTATACTTTCCTTTCATCTCTCCCTCCCCCCCCCTCTCTCTGTCTCTTAATTATTCTATTCTTGTTTTATATATAAATATAATGTGTAAACGTTGTATGTATGACGTGCCTTATAAATTAAGTTATAAATTGATTTAAGCGTAAGGAAGAACCTTTGTATGGAGCATTCTGCTTTATGGTTGTGAGACGTGGTTGGCGGCCTTTGAGATGTGGTGCTACAGATGCATGCTGAAGATTCACTGGTCCGAACACGTCGAAAACGAAGAAGAATTAAGCAGGGTAGGCGAAAAAAGGCAATTTTGAATGATTTTTAAGTATTCTACAATGCACATCCGTTACTTGATTATTTAAATCGCGATCGATTTCGGTAAACCTATACCATTGACGAGCGATATAATACTGGCTAATATTTTTGTTAAAACATCTTATATCGCTCGTCAATGGTATAGGTTTACCGAAATCGATCACGATTTAAATAATCAAGTAACGGATGTGCATTGTAAAATACTTAAAAAACTTTCAAAATGTCTCGTAACTGTTATATACATAGTTAATCCTTCTAAAATAACTGAAAAAAGGCAACTTCTTAAGAGAATCAGCCAACAACGAGCTAACTGGATTGGCCACAACATCAGGCACCCAGGACTACTCATCGCCATCGCGGAAGGAAAGACCGAGGGCACAAATGGCAGAGGCCGACCAAGAGATGCGTATATGGACCAACTGAAGAGGGACATGAGCTGTGGCTCATACGTAGAGCTGAAAAGACTGGCTGAGAATAGGGAGGAATGGAAAAGAAAATCCAAACTCGTTGCAGACCAATCCAATGGATTGTAACTCATTATATATATAAATTAAGTCGTATATGTATAAACACTGTAATTGACCTTATTTTTTTATTTTTGTTATCGTGATTTAAGTTACGTATTATGTGCTGTTGTGTTTGAATTAATAAATAAATAAATAAATTATTGTGTAAATACAACTTTATAGTCTTAAATGGATAAGCTGAAAGAAATAATAATAATTACAATTAACTCTCCACTGCGCCCTGCTTTGACTTATAAAATAAAAGAGAAAGATCATTTTATGTGATACTCGAGTAATTTAAGTTAATGCTTTAAAAGAGAACTTATTTATTTTATAATTTTTCAAAGTGAAAAATCTTGTTAAATGATAAAAATGAGATTCATCTTTGCAGTATTTGATAAAAACTTGTACGAGTACCTACTCGTTGAACGTTTTTATCAAAATTACGATCTCATGTTTATAGTATTACATAATATATATATTATGAACAAAATGGGTAGGGCTCATTTTGATTAGCCTTTAATTTTAAAAATAGGGTAACGCTTATTTTAATTAGCCCTTAATTTGGTTCAATTTGTTTTTACATACATTCAGTAAATTTCTTTGCACCGTGAAGCATCCGGGGAAGAAAAGTCTTCCACTTTTCTCCGTAAGAAGTTTTTGAGTGTTCAGTAAAAGCCAAGTGTTCGAAAAAACAAAGAAATTTACATCTTAGATTAAGCGATGAGTTTTATCCACCTATCATAAATATCATTTTTTAAAAATTTGAAGTAGGTGCGTTAACGTTGTGAAAATCCATTTTAATATGAGTTTTAAAGTTTTAAGTAACTCTTGTCCTGAATAATCATACGTGAAAATTAAACAGTGTTTAAAACTCATGTCTAATTTTTTGTTTGCACGGAGGATATGGCATGCGTGTTTATTACATCTTTATTATGTATTCTTGAATATTACACATGAAATTCATGGAAATAAACAGATTGTTTGAGTTTTCCTATGTTTAATCATAGGTACAGGTATTTTGACTTTCAAAGTAATTTTCAAACTAGTACCACTATAATAATTTAAATTAATAGTTTTAATACAACTTAAGTTAACGAGTCTGTGAAATCAAGTTACGACCGATGCGTTTCGCGTAAAGTTTGAATCATTTTTAATTTGCAATCTAAATCTTTGTTTCTTTTCTTTCGTAAATTATAGATTTGATCCTACGGTGCTTTTTGCATGTTACGTCACTGTTACATAATATAATTATATTGTTATAAATGTCAAATAAGTCTATCAACATACAATGTATTATTGTTTTACTAGTTTCTTAGGGAAAGCTTTTAAAATATTTGTTTTAAAACTTTGAAGAAGAACAATTTGTTTTCACATCTTCGTCTTTATTGAAGTAAGTTTCGGATTTTCTGAAACACAAACATAATATTTTATAATAAAATTAAAGTTTTTTTTGTTTTTCATATTGTTTTTGTTAAAATATATTTTCAAAACGTATATTATTTTAAGTGTTTCGTAACAAAAATTTGTATCGGTACTTAGAGTACAAACAAGTAAAGCGATTAGGTATATAAATATCTTAAAATATGGTTATCTTCGGGAAAATATCCAAAAAACATACATATAATTAGGATGATGTCTACCAGTCACTCAGCGCAGTTTAGAATATCGTTGAGATTGTAGTAAGAAAATTTTGTTTTAAGAAAATTTTCAAAAATATGTGCGTGTCTAAAAAAGTGTAGATAAAGAAAGGGATCATATCTCTTTCGTAAACTTCTGAGTGTACTATAAAATTTACACCTTACATTCAGCAATGAGGTTTGCCACTCATCGAAAATAACTTATTTTTTGTTTCTCTTGCCACACAAGCGAAGAAGATGTCCGCATCTGCCATGGGCAGTTCTTCATTCTTATAGTTCTTCAGTTCTTCATAAATATTTTTTCAGTTATAAATATCTGCCGCATAATGAGATATTATTATTTTGAGATATTTCCATAGTAGATACCTACATACATCTTGCTTGAAACATCTATTCCTTTACGTTCGGGTCAATAGTGCGTCAATTGTCATATCCCTTACGTGACTGAAATTCAATATTGCCGATACAGCGGCGCGGTGGGAGAATTTTGTACTAATCAATACATAATATAATATACCTAAGCGATAACAGTTGAATATAATATTACACGTAATATTAATAAAATATAAATTATATTGAGTAAATTTATGTATTTATAAATAATCGAAAAAACTTGGAAAGCACATTCAATACACTGGTTCAACATATTTTATTGAAGTAGGTAGATATATGAATATATTTGATAACCTGTTGTGACCTTGAACTGTATTTGCCACGTTCAAAACATCGATATTACTTAATTCATTTCATTACTATTCTCTGTGAATATTAATTGCTTTTGGTGACAGACGAGCAATGAGTTTGAATATTCCTTTCACAATATGTAAAGGCATGTACCTACCAAGGTTTTAAAAAAATATTTTGCTGGATAATGCTTACCCTTGTTTATTTCGAATGATTTTTTTATTCTAATACTACTTCCTACTTCACCATCACGGTTTTACCCACAAGTGGGGAAACCAGCAAACCAGCTGCATTTAATTATTATGTAAGCTGTCCTCTCCATGCCTACAAAAATTGAGGCAATCAGATAAAACTCTTCGCTGACTTTAAGACGCGAAACGTCTTAAATATTTTAAACACTTGTCTTTTACAGGACACTCGGAAACCTAGAGAAAAGATTTATTTCCCGGTGATTCACATAACGTAAATATCTCTTTGTACCTACCCGTAAATACACCGTTTAAAGAGCGTAAAAGCGCTGTCACATACACACCACTGCTTAAGGAGATGCATTGGCTGAGAATCCCAGAGAGAGAGGAGTTTAACCTGTGCCTCACGGTCCACAAGGCCTTGAACGGCGCAGCATTTCTATGCCTTACAGAGCTCTGTCTCGTTGACGACGAAATTCTGTGGAACTCATTAAGAATAAATTTTATATTCCGTATTAATACCTCTAATATTGTTTATCATAGTATATTTGGGTAAAATTAAGGCCAGTAAAAACTAATTTATTAAGTCTATTTATATAATGTCTGCGAAAATATAATAAACATAATATATGAATTCTCTTAACACGTGTAGATCCTCAGGCCTGAGAGAAATTTAAATATATATTAAATTAATCAAAGAAAGTAGTCAATTATTTTCCTGAAACGCTGAAGTTAAGCATGAACATTTTGAATTACCTACATACGAGCACTACTTTTTGATAAAAAAAAAAAAAACGATTGCGCCAGTAAGTCCAAATTTCCCTCCACATTTCTGGAATCACGTTTCAAATAATATAATAAAATACGTCAAATGAAACCTTTTCAAAAATGACTTCTGGCTAAAGTCATAAATACATCTCAATATATGCTATAATTCAGATTTTGGCGAAGCTTTGATCTCTTTTTTTTTATTTATGATCATGTCGAGTCGTTATGAGAAATGTGACAAAAAATATACTACGTAAAAAGAAATTTCACTCTACATATCGTCCGTACAGTTCCATTACTCAAAAATTGAAATGCCTTATATTCGAGAAATCAAATTTATATAATTTTCGTATAATTATAAATAATTATGCTTTAAAATGCCACAAAATGTGAAATATTTTATACTGTTAAAAACATACGTACCCGTTCAATAATTAAAACAATTCGAAATATTTATCTATCTATGAAATTGAAAATAGATAGATATATTTTTTTATTCAAAACTAAATGTTTAATATAAATATAAAGAGAATGGTGTATTTTTATAGTAATTCTTTATGGATTTGGAAGAGTGGTGTTCATTGTGTGTATTAACAGTATTACTAACTATCTATTCTATCTATTCCCTCACGCCGTATCCCAAGTGGGGTAGGCAGAGATACCGGAACGCCAATTAGATCTGTCCTTACATACTTTTTTTTGTCATGCACGCACATCGGTTTCTTTTACTCAAAACACGGCCGTCCTTGAGAATTTGATCTACATGTTCAAGCCATGTAGTTCTCGGACGCCCGCGCTTCCTCACACCCCTCCTTTCAGCCAAGTATATCCTCTTTGTCATTCTTTCCTCTTTCATTCGTTCCACATGACCAAACCATCTCAATTTATTTACACGCATTCTATCCACAACACTCCTCTTGCATCCACTCAATCTTCTAATATCCTCATTCCTCACTCTATCACGCAACGTTTTACCAACCATCCTCCTCAGCGATCTCATCTCCACAGCATTTATTCTACTTTCGTCCTTCTTCAACCATGTCCACGTTTCGCTTCCATACATAAGTGTCGGTATCAGGATGGTATATATGTATGCAAGCGAAACGTGGACATGGCTGAAGAAGGGCGAAAGTGGAATACATGCTGCGGAGATGAGATCGCTGAGGAGGATGGTTGGTAACTAAATCAAACTTTTCGACGTGTTGAGATATGGAACTGTACATTCGATATATATTTTATTTTTTCAGTCACCCTTGAACATAGGCCTTCCTTTTTGCATTTCACATTTTTTGTTATCCTTATCATACTTCGTAATGTGCCCACTGCGGTTTGTCATAAAAGTTTCCCTACAATTCTTATATTAATTCAGCAAAGTAAAACATCAAATTTGTTTTTATTTATATATTTTTTTTTTTTTTTTATTTAAAAAAAAAAAAAAAATATATCTGGGTTTTGTTATAAACCCAAATACAACCTTATACACCTTTCACAGTAAGCTAAAAGCTTGTGTCGTGAAAGGGGAGTTTGCCGGCACCTGGGATCGAACCCCGGACCTCATGTTCATAAGGCCGAGACTCTACCTCCAGGCTACCGACGAACTCAATATATTACTGTACCTACATTAGTAACAAGCAAATTTACCCAAAAAATATTTAAAACCAATACAATCATACATTCAATATACCGCGAGCGAGTTTATCGGAGTTTATGCTGTGCTGTGTATAGTTGTAATTGTTTATTGCAGAGGCGCGATTTCTTGCAACTAACCAAAATTTAGTAGGTAAGTATTTATGTACATTTGTATACCTAGTTATATTATGTATGTTCTTTTTATAGCCATTGTAATAAGATAAGACAAGAAAAGAATACACTGTATACGAAGTCTCATCCATTGGGTGGGTTTAAGGCTTAAATATTTTATATATTAGGGTGTTTGTTATGAGCGTTCTCAGATTAATTTATTGTAAGTGAATTGAACATATTGTCAATTCAATATATTGTTAGCATGTCATGTAAATATTTGAAATGTCAAAAGAACTATTCTATAATAGATTAAGGTGAAGACGTAGAGTACAAGCAGTACAAACAATAGACAAGTGAAAAGACATATATGATTTTTGTTGTAGGTTTATATTGTCATAGTAACATTGTATTGTAAAAAATGAATGAACCAACCGTTAGAAATCTTATGGTCAAAATTACATGCAGAGAAATTAAAAAAAAAATGTTCTCTTTTCGTTCTACTCTCACATAAATTTACGTAGAATGTTAATGGTAATCTAGAAAGGAATTCAGTCTCTTTTCTCGACAATATTTCTTAACAAAAATTTCTTATTTATTCAGTGAATTGCATTATTAAGAAATAAGATGTGCTTTATATTCACCACGGTTTAAACCACGAACGTACCACAATTCACCCACCGTGGTGATACAAGGAAATACGTATCCGTATCTACATAACACGTATATCTTTTTATTTTAGGTAGGTGAATTGAAGCCAGATTGAAGTAATAAGATGTATCAGTTGAATAACTGTTGGAACATGTAAGCACACCTTAATAATTGAGTGCCATAGAATTTTGTTTATGGTTACTTTCATCTATATAAGTCATTGTAACCTATACATCAATCTCTCTGTCTCTCTGTCAATTCAACTGGTACGAATAAACGACGTTCTCTCTGATTCTACGTGTTTTTAATAAATCCCGATCACATTTCCCAGGATAGAAGCTGGCCTAATTCAAACAATAACTATAATACACGATGTAACATTGCTCAAAATCTAATCGGAAGAAATGAGAAAAGCGTCTCGACGCATATGAATAAGCTCTAGGCTGGCTTCACCAACTATGACGATATTCGCACCAATTTTGTCAATACTCCTCGCATACAGGATTTGATGTTGTGTCATCCATTTTGTGAGATGGTGCTGATGATGCGCATGCGTCAATGTTGAAACATGACTTCTTTTCAACAAATCCAAACTGCATATTAAGGTGACGGGCCGAGTCTCGGACCATGTTATGCAAAGGCATGAGTCAAATCTCTGCCCAACTGTACTCAGTAAAATGAAGTAAAACCTACAATCGTAAAGTTTGATACAAATAAAAAATAAAATACTACTCTTGAAATTATTTGGATGGTCGGATCTAATTGCTCAAATGGTTTTAAGGAAATGGTTGATAACATCACAAAAAAATGTTAATGTATTTAAAAATACCCAAAAAGTGTTTGCCATAATAATATTACCTTCTCTGATAGGAAGCTTATACTTGAAATAAATTGTAAAATATATGTCTTGAAAGCTATCTAAGTATGGTTTGGATTTCAAGGCGAGAGCTTCCGGGAATTCACAGCAAGAGATTCTAAGAATTCACACTGAGATGTGATGCTATGGATAGGTACCTCTAAGAATATCTTACTAATATTCAAGAATATAAAAACGTATTTAAATAACAAAACTGCTTATTGTTCACACGAATTTCGTCGAGCTTCGAGAAATAAACTAAGTCTTATTGTTCCGATATATTTTTAAAATTCTTTTATATTTTTAATAAGAATGTTAACGCACAAACCTTTAAACAATCATTTGAAATATGTAGGTAAATACGTATTTTAAAATAAAACAATTAATATTTCAAAAGTTTTTAAGCAAGAGTTTGGAATATTTAATACAATTATAAGTAATAAATAAATAAGTTCCTATAAACTTTAATTACACCTATACTTATTATATCTGTATCGAAAAGTGTATAAGTACTGACATCCCACTAATGGTTGAAAATGTTCAAAGTTTCGTAAAAGCTGTGTAAGTTTAATAACCTGGGAAAAACCATAACGCTAGAGAGTAATCTCCGATTGAAATATCCAACAGATATTGGAAGGTGTCTGAACTTAATAGTAGGACGAAATGCCAACTGTCCTATATCTGTATTATCCCAAGCCTTCTGTTTGTCTGTAAGTCATGGAATCTAACCAGAGCTCAAAATCGGAAGGTACTAAATTTCGAATATATGTAAGTATCTTAGAAGGATTTAGGATGTAAAATAAATGAGTTTTGTCAAATATGATACTGTCTGTGCGCCAAAACACTTTTCTCAAAAATCTGTACTCTCTTTAATACATACAAGAAAGACGATGTTTCTGGTTGGGATATGTTTTGATAATGTCCGGTGATTGTTGTCCAAAAACAACACAGTCGAAAAGGGTTTTTATGGTCTGGACGTCCCTCTTTTGCGTTCCTATGACAACAACATCAGAGAGTAAAGAATGTTGCAGAAAGAAATGAGTCCACTGGAGTAGAGTCACTGTGAATGGAGATGGCCCGTTTCTACCCTGTGCTGCCGAGAGGAGCTTTAAAGAACGGAATTATGATGTTTTTTTTCGGATAAATGGAAGTCCAAAGACTTCTGCGCTATCTGGGCGGTCGGTCAGTCTCCCTAAATTTAGTTACTTTTAATAAATCATTTATTCAGTTTCCTGTTAGGACCGGGTATTAATCTATTAATCTTTGTTTCTCAAGACGATAATCTGCATAAGCCGGCCCGCTTTTTTATTCGGCCCGCGGGAATATTGTTATATACTTTGAATGAAATTGCCTTCAGATGCCTACGTCACAGTGACTAATAATATCAAAGTTAATAAAAAATAAAAATATGATTTAGAGCTTCATTAGTAGGCGCTTTTATTACAGTGACTTTTGCTCAAACTAAGCTCATTACAAATTGTGTGGATTTATGTATGTATAATATATGTATATTAAGGCTTTCAGTTTGTGATTAGATAATTTTATGATTCTATAGAACGCAAGGTAATTTAATGGACAAATGTAATTATGTGGTCTTATTATAATTCATTATTCCAAGAAGTTACAATTATGATTTGACTAGTTAAAATAGAATAAGCGTTGTGTGCTTATTATTATTGTAATATTATAAATAACATTTCGTGTGTAATTCAGATTAGTATTTAGGGGATTCTGGACAATCGAATGGCCTTTCTGAGAATCTATTCTGGAATTAATATTAATAAAATATTAAATTTATATTTACATGAACAATCTTCTATAGCTTGTAATATTGATATTACAAATATAAAAAAAATGTTATTTTCTGTTCATTACTTCTCTCTAAAAGATGTAACAGTGGGCGCAATACTTAAAATAGACGTCCCAAAACTAATAGTTTTGAGATAGTGGATAAATTATTACATTACTCTCAGAAAGATAGCAATTAATAACATGTAAGAACAAATTTATTAAATAAACAAACATGTTAGAAACGCTTTGATTACAGTGAAAGAAAGCCTCTTCATAATTATTTAAGAGCAAATATCGGGAAAACATAACTCACTATCGAAATTCAATATGTCAAGTTCAAGTATTGCCTACGGAATATTATAGTTCATAAATTTATATTGCTGAATTGTGCAGGCTGAAAAATCTAGGTATGAGGCAGCGTGTCTTGAGATCTGCTTAGAGTGTGTGCTTGGAGTTGGTAGTTCCGCAGAGGAAAAATCTAACAAATTACGGGGATAGAGCCTTTTCTGTGGTGGGACCCAACCTCTGGAATGGATTACCTCTTGAGCTTAGGCAGGCTGCAGATCTAAAGACGTTTAGAAGGAACCTAAAAGTCTTTTGTTTTATTAAATACTTTTAAATATTGTATTCTGTTTTACATTCTTGATATGGATACATATTATTGTATCCAAAATATTTAATGTCAAGATGTAACTTCTGACGTGGATACCTTCATGTGTCTAAGATTCTCATAATAATATATTTATAATATGACGTGGATGTAATGTCTTATAATTGATGAATTGTACAGTGTCCTTGAGGTGCTTTGGCACAGACGACACTTTAATGTTGTCCAATAATAAATGGATATACATATACTTGGATAATTCTTTTGAGCCTAATCCTTTGATATCCTGTATATCTGGATAGGTGAATTTTTCACGGCATTAGACTATTAAGTTTTTGTGTGACCATGACTGATCATAATATGGAGACTTATCTGGTTGTATAATGCTGAGAAGTGTGGATGGCATTTCCGCCGTCGCGTAAAAATTAAAATACTTTTTTGGTCCACATTCTGTTAAATGTATAATGTAGCTGTTGTTTTGTAATTGACTGTTTGTTTTTTTAAGATAAATAAATTGCTATATAAATGTACTGTCATCAAATATCGCAAATTGTTAAAGCAATTAACGATTTTAAAAAGTTTCCGATCACATTCTAAAATGCTAGAAGAAATCAGCGTTCTTTTTTGTACATGACAAATAAAAACTTTCGTTTTATTTATGTAAAAAATATATGAATGGTTTAAGTTTTCAACAAACTCAGTTTGACAGTGATTTTGTGATTTTGATTTTAAAATTGTTAGTTGGTGTAACAATGAGAACATTGTATGTCGAACCAGGTCATTCAATAATTAAAAAAGTAGTAAAACTTAAGACTTTTGTTGTGACTTGCTTTTTTTGTGAAAACTTTGAACTTTTGTAATTATGTACATAAATTAATATGGAGTTTTACAAAAAAAATATCGACTCAACTATCGATAATTAACGAAAAAAAAACAAAATTAAAAATCTTTTTTTGTTCTTGTATCAAAACAAAACAACTCTATAAAATATATATTTACAAAACAACTTTATAAAATATATATACCTACCTATATATATTTCATTACACTTCTACTATGCCATCACGGCATATCCCACAAGTGGGGAAGCCAGTAGATCAGCTACATATAATAAACATGCAAATTGTCCTCTCCGTGCCAATATGAATTCTAGTCATTCAGGATGGGTGGTAAACCTCATCGCTGAATTTAAGATGTAAAGTGCCTATTTATTCGAACACCTGCCTTTTTATTTATTTATTTTGGACAATAAACGGCATTTGCCTTTTACAATACATGACAAATTTACAACATTATAGAGTCTTCAAACATCAAAAAATGTATACACTTCAATATTAAAAATAAAACAAATCACACCATAACAGAACAAACCAATAATAATCTGATAGAAATACAATTAAATAATAAATTGTATAGGACACCTGAAAGTTTACTGAGAAGAGTGGAAGACCAATTCTTTACCACGGGAAAAAAAAATCGAATTTAATTATAAAAAAAAAATAAAATCAAACCCATACATAATTTTTAAGATTGATTTTTTTTAGTTGGATATTCTTGTTACTGAACAATGTCGACAATATTGCCCAGATGAGGGCAAAACAGTGGTATCGTGTTGCTCGAGATAGAAAAGTATGGAAATTTTTTGAAGAGTCCTTTATCCAGCAGTGGAGAGAAGAAAACTTGCATAAAGCAAGTGAGAACAACGACACGATCAATCTGTAGGAACATAAGTGTTAAAGACACGAAGAAAGAATATGTCATTAAATGCGCCAACTGTAGTTAAACGATGTTTTCAAACAGGAATTTAAAAAATAGACTTGAAAAACGTGGTAAAGCATTGAAACAAAATTATTTAATATCATTAGAATAATCAAGATAAGAAAAAAGATACAATGAGCTTAGAAAAAGCATACAAATTTATATACATAGAAAGCTTATGTATAGCGGAAAGATTGGTTCACAAAAAGGCGAAGGCTGGAATAAATAAGCATTTTTGTATTATACAAAAATCGGCCTTAGACGAAATAAGTTTTCCCCGCTATAAACTATTAGTTGCTAATCCGATTAGAATACCTACTTATTATAAGAAAGAAACAATTTGTATTCTATTGATGTTGTATAAATAGATTATCTCTTGTCAAAATAATGATATAACGTTAGGAGTACGATTATTATTATTACTGGACGAAATTAAAGTTTCATTTACGTGCTTAAGCACCTTAAGGATACTTTATAATTCATCAATTCTAGGACATTAAATCTACGTCATAATACAAATAAATCAATAGGGTTAAATGACAATCTCGGATACATAAAGGTGTCCACGTCTGGATTATTGGTTACGAACTGAATGTACTAACAGTTTTATTTTGTTAATCATAGGTTTCGCATTTTAATGGATTTTTTTAGAATAATATTATTTTTAGTGTCTTCATCCCTCAATGTTTCTCTTAGAAAAGATGAATACATTTTTCATACACACTAACAAATTGTTTCAATGGCGGTGCAAACAAAATTAATCAAGTGACACATTCTACTAAACATCTTTTTATTCTTTTCTCGACTCAAACTAAGACAGAGAATGGTCAAGTGTTATATTTGGTCCATTTTGCTGTACGGAGTAGAGACTTGGACCCTCAAAGCGAACACAACGAACCGAATAGAGGCATTTGAGATGTGGCTTCATCGCAGAATGTTGCGCATCCCATGGACTGATTTGGTTACCAATAATGAGGTGTTGCGGAAGGCTAGAACAGATAGAGAGATGTTACCCAATATAAAGATGAGGACGATGGCATATTTGGGACACGTACTTCGAAATGAGAAATATAGTTTGTTGCAACTCATTTTGATGGGAAATATTGAGGGTAGTCGTAGTGTGGGAAGGCGGCAGATGTCCTGACTGAGAAATATCCGAGAGTGGACCGGAGTTCGGAGGGTGGAGGAGTTGTTCCGACTGGCACAGGACAGAGAGGCCTACGCCAGGGTGATAGCCGACGTCGGGGGGACCTGACATGGCACTTTGAGAAGAAGATACTTTTCTCGTCCTTTTGTATTCATATTATTGTTAAAACATTATTTTGTTCTGGATGGTAATGTACTTTATATGCTAAAAGATAATATCACATTTTCAAACCTGAGAGATAGTAGAAAGGTAGTAGGTACAATGCTTCTTGGTAGAGCAATGTCTTCAGTTTACTCTTGAACGTTGTTTATGGTAGATTTTTCAAAGTCGATTCCAGTAGACGGATCCGACGACGCTTAAAACCATTTCGTTGAAGAATGACTTTTTAATTCTGTTTATCTCGTTCACCGTATTGGTGGATGTTTTAGCCGAGCGTAGGATTATTATTTTTTAGAGCTGTTTTGAGAACACAAAGCTCACAAAGCAATTGAGGTGTCATATTACTCAGAAATCTGTAGACCATAAGGCACAGCACAAGCTTTCCAGTAAAGGTGTATTGTGACTGCTTTTGTGCTTACATATTTACTACAATTAAGATTCACCATCCTTACATATACAAATTGTTATCATTCATCATTTATACTTTGTAGATATTCATCTAATAAGAGCTTCGGATATATTTTACGTTTCATCACAATAAAGAGTTTGCTTTGACATTAATTCACAAAGTTTTCGGAGGAGCTTTACAGTTATATTATATGACGACTCTCTCCAGACAACGTACCTACCTAAGAGATTAACGTTTTGTGTAGTGTTATACCCAAGACTCGAAAAGTTGAAAACACTTGTAAAAACAACGAACAACTTTGAAGAGTTTAATATTACCTGCGGTAGAAAAGCGAGCGGCTGTAACTGTGGATGAATACTTAAGACGAGAAGGTTTATTACGTATCAATTTTCACACTAGTTTTTGGATCTGGAAAAAGATTTAAAAAATAAAAAGTTTAGGATCTTTTCAGATAAAATTAACGAACTTATCTAAGCGTTGATTGTTTTGTTTATATTTATAATAAATCGTTCAGCTTTTTGTCGCATAGTTATTTCTTGCAGCTGACCACAATATATTTTTTTTTATAAAAGATATATCTGGGTTTTGTTATAAACCCAAATACAATCTTATACACATTTCACACTAAGCTAAAAGCTTGTGCCGTGAAAGGGGAGTTTACCGGCACCTGGGATCGAACCATGGACCTTGTTTATTTATTTATTACATTTTTACAGGGATACAAACGGTCATATACAGATAATACTAATAGAAATATATAAAGCCATTAGTGGAAGCTAAATAAGGTAATTTAAGTTATGTAATTTAACTAATATGACATAGCCTAACCTTTATCCATCCAATTCGTCAACCGGGTTCAACGCCCATTGATGTGCTAGGATCGGAGATGCCAATACTGGCTTAACAGTACTGATGGACTAGAGAGAGTTTAAAAAATATCACGTGCCATTAGCTCAAACGGATAAATAGGAGTCCTGGGCCCATACTGTCAAAACACATTTTAGCGTTACGTTTTCGTTTGAATGTGGACGACGTTGCGAGAACGTGTCAATTTTCGTAGCTAAAATACATAAGTTGCTACGAAAATTGACGCGAACGAAAAGCGAACGTCGTCTACATTCGAACGAAAACGGAACGAAAACGTAACACCAAAATGTGTTTTGACTAGGCCCACTGAAATATCCGGGAAAAGAAGTTATTTCAACATTTACCCATCCAATCACATATCTATCACAAGTGGGGTAGCCAGCGAATCGACTGTTTGATTTCATGAAGTAAATCATCCTCTCCATGCTAATACAAGTAAAGACTATATTATTAATTGTGTCGGTGCACACGTAGTAGAATTCCATAATAATGCAATTTGAAAGAAGTGTTCCTTTCTACTATTGTTTGTTAATTCGCATAGAGACGTCTTTCGACTTATAAGGTCATTATCAATCTCACCGATAATGATAATGACCTTATAAGTCGAAAGACGTCTCTCTGCGAATTAACAAACAATAGTAAAAAGGAACACTTGTTGCAAATTGCATTGCAAGTAAAGACATTCAGAATAGGTGGCAGACCTCATCGCTGAACTTAAGATATTGAATTTTTTAAAATGTATTGTTCTATGAATGTATAACAGCCTTTTACAATCTTGGATAATCAAAAATGTATTGAAATGAGAGGGAAGCTTCACAGAAGACTTCAAGAGACAATATCATAATAGGTATATATTTGTTGATTGTTTCATCCTTAATTCCTTATTACTTAATGCTATTATAATATTGTAATATATTCCGACATATACTAAACTAATAATTTATCATATATATAATAAACCTTCAAGTAAAGCTTTGTTTGGTGAAGTGAAGATTATGTTGTTTACATTGGATAAGCTCACATTGAAATTCTTAAGACAAAATAAACAAAACATTTAATTCGATTATTCATCATCCCCAAGTCTTTGAAAAAGAAATTTACAACAATTCATAGAGACAGATTATTTTTATTGATTCTTTCTGCACAACAATTTAACAACAACATTAAAAAAAAAATAAGACGATGCAGTGGCGAATATGTAGTGAATTAATATTATAAATAAAACACTATATCTACAAATTAATTGATTATATATAAAACACTTATTTATAGTATATCCACAGTGACTTTTTATTGGACGCGAGCCGGCTTTCAAGAGCCTCCGCTCTCATCATCAGGCCAGCGAAAAGTCTCTTTTGTAGAATAATTATATAACATCACACTTAAATTTTATCAAAGATAAATACTTTATGAACACACAGTGAAAAAACTTCCAAGATATCTTCAAAAAGCAATATAGTAAATGAATGACTTTAACATGTCATGGTGGTACAGAAATAGTTCCCAGTATGTAAGTAAAATAAAAAATGTAATTTCAAAGATCTTCATTTTCTTTTTCTTTCTGTGACATTTCAGGTTCCCCCGACGATGGCGATCACTCCGGCGAAAACCTCCCTGTTCTGTGTTGCTCTGAACAGGTCATCCACTGTCCTCATTCTGGTCCACTCTCTAATGTTGCGCAGCCAAGACATCTGCTATCTGACAACTCTCCTTCTTCCCTCTATCTTGCCCTTCTATATAAGGCGGAGGAGACGATACTTCTCTCCACGCAGCACGTGACCCAAATATGAGACGTTCCTCACTTTGATAACAGCTCTCTCTTGGCTCTGGTTCTCCTAAGTACTTCAATGTTACTGACCTTTTCGGTCCAAGGTATACGAAGCATTCTTCGGTGTATTCACATTTCGAATGCTTCTAACCGATTCATTGCGTTTACGTTAAGAGTTCATGTTTCACTTCATATGTAAGATTTTATCATTCTTTGTCGAAGTTTAAGATTCAAATTATCGTCACAGAAGAAGGGTCTCATCTTATTAAATACAGCACGAGCAACTTCTATTCTGCATTTTACCTCTGTATATCGATCTTCATAAGACATTGTTTTTTTTTTGTATTTATTTTATTAACTTTTCAAACAATATCAAACTTAACTACCTACTACAAAATCAATGTAATTAAACATAGGTTTTTCAACCTTATTACACGTGTCCTTAAAAACAATAATAATCTTCTTTTAAGACATTGGTTTATTTGTTTTTATTTTATTAACTTTTCAAACAATATCAATCTTAACTACTACAAAAATCAATTTAAGTATACATAGCTCTTTTTTGACCGTACTACACGTGTCTTTAAAAACAATAATAAGAAATGAAATTGACTGATTGCCTCACTAGACTATTGTTTGTTCTAAGGCAGTACATTGTTTGGATACTTGTTAACTCATATTAGGTATAAGTTTTTAAACCTGGCTTAACAAAGTCACGTCTAGTATGAAAATAAAGTTACCTATATTCTATTAAATCAAAAGCTCACTTCCGAAATATTTTGTTCAAAGTTGAATCTGGTTTTGCATTAAACTTAATAGGTACAATACACCCTCAAAGTAAGAAAAATGCTTGTGTCTTTATGGTGGAGTAAATCGGCAACAAAACTAAATAGCCTTGAAAATGTCAACAAATGTGTATGAAAATGTTAGAGGTAAATACATTGTTAAAATTTGAACAGTGCTTTTTTTAAAATAAAAACCAGTTCCAGAGAATATAATCTTGCGTAGCTATTATTTTTTTGAATAATTAAAATCAGTTATTATCAATAAGTTTGAGAAATTTTATTTCTTTAATAAAGATTTTTATGAGATTTTTATTTTGTCTATTATAACGACTTGTATTCTTAAATTGAGTATTAATTTCTGGTTTTGAGATTTTTTAATTTCCCTAGGTTGAGAAAATAATTCTTTCGTTATCTACAAATTGTTACAAGACAATTTTCTTATTGTAGTTTCTTAACTCAAGACAAATCTCTTGATAGCACACGTTTTTTCTTACTGTGTAAAAGAGCGTAATTGGAAAAATATCTTAAATATTTATAAAAATAAACTTAAATATATTTTTTCCAAAAAGCTTTATATAATATAATCAAATACAAGTATTTCTCCAGAGCCATCCATCAAACCCACATTGGTTTGACAACATGAAGCCTATGACGTAAGGAAGATGAGAAGATGGTACGCCCTGATGAATTTGTTTTCGGTTGTAAGCTCATTTTAATTAAATAACAGTCAACACAGCTTTTCAATTTGTTATGGTAAATAAATTGTATTGAGTTTACTATTACTACCATCAAAGTAAACATTCTTCATTTCCTTTATTGTACTACTTTTATATAATGTTATTTTCTTGAATCGCATAGACTTTAAGCTCTAATGTTCCTAGCAAGAATCACCTTATTATCTACAATATAAATACACATTAAGGGTTGCACCCTCCCTCACCCATGAATGTTACAGGAATACCAGTTTCTATGTCATCCATACTCTTCACGCAAATTCTTTCTAAGGAAGGGCTCAAGATTCGCCTGAAAGAATTCCCTTGAAAAAATCCTTCCTGAAATTAAATACAACCGTTAATGTCCACCAGCTTTTTACTTTAACAATATAGACTGGAAAACTAGCTTACAGTAACGTATTTTCTACGTACTAGTTGTTTGCTTAGACTAATACAAAGGATTAAGACTAGGTTCCAATTTTAAAACTTAATACATTTTTCTTAACCTTCAAATTTCTACAAATAAATGTACCACGGCATATCCCATAAGTGGAGTAGTGAGCAGACCAGTTGCATGTAATAAACATGCAATCCGTTCTCTTCGCGTCAACAAAAAATAAAGACATTCAGGAAGAGTGACGAACCTCATCGCTGAATTTATAGTGGAACATGTCTTAATTTTTTTACGAATATTTATGTCTTTACAGAATACTCGAAACAGCATGGAAAAGAGTGGGGGACCATTTCTTTACCCGGTACTCCATGGAACAAATATTTCATTTACTAATACTAAAGATGCTTAAAATATTATCCAACCAAGATTATGTCATTTCTTTTATTGGAGGTATTAGATCTATTTATATTCTATTACGGCGTTTTTCACAAATCACTCGAATCGGGTGGATTGCCGTAACCAATTACGGGGTTTTTGGGGGTAGACACAGACCGGGTCAGTTGGAAGACATCGCATTTTAGCGATAACTCGCCTTCTGTACATTGAATTATATAACTGTTATTTTTATGACACTATTTTTTTATGTAATTGTAACCAATGTACCTACAGTGAAGAATAAAATAAATAAATAACACACACACGTATAGACAATTCACACAGACCGAGCTAGTCCCAAACTAAGATATGAATCTTGTATTATGGGTACTCACACGGCGATACACATATACAATGCACTAAACACATATACATGTAACACCCAGACCCAGGACAATCTGAAAAAGGTCATTCTTCATTTTGCCCTGGCCGGGAATCGAACCCGGGACCTCGTGACTCAAAGGCAAGTGCGTTAGCCTCCGCGCCACACCGGTCGTCAAATAACGTTATAAATAAATAATAATACATATTATTTAATTAACGTAAAGCTAATTTTTTCTCTGCAATAAAGGTTTCATTAAATAAAATATCCAGGAAAGGTAGCATATCTCATCACTCTGACTTTAAAATCTTAAATTCCTGACGAAAATCTGGCTGCAGATATCTTCTTATGGGTTATACCCGTCATATTCGTATCTCAAGTTCCCGCAGCCATGAGATGGCGTCGTCGGACCCTAAATTAAGTACTTGCAACCCGCCATCGTATGAATATCTGCAGATATGAAAAGGGGCTTTGTACAGAGGGTACCTATTATTTTTCACTATTCTTGTTTCGTAAAAGTGGTTATATGAAAGATAATATCTATTTATATAAAATTAATTAGGTACATGAATTCACCTGCATATTTAAAACAATTGGAATATTTATTACATTTTGTGTATTACTTCAGCTAAGTATAATGGAGTGTATTGTGTAACCAAAACTATGCAAATTTATTTTATTAGCATTATGTACAATTATTATTATTCTATTTTATCTTTGTTCTTGAGAGTGTACCTTAAATTTTAATTACGTATTTGCTAAATTTATTCATCAAATAGTTGAAAAAGCCAGCTGGTTCAATACTCTAAATTCTGTTTTCTTTAAAATATACATACACGTAGAATTTATTAAACAAACAATTTCGAGTTTGTTTTATGAGCTCTCTGGGTGGTTGGTGGGGTAATTTTTTCACAAATATTTAATTATTATAAACTTCTGTTTTATTTTCTTCTTTGAAAGATTAGTAATTCATCTTCATTTCCTTTAGTAACAGCTTATTAACACACGACAGAATCAAGGCTTATTTATTTTAGGCGATTGGGTTCAGTGTACTTACACCTTTCTGTGAAATTCCTTATGCTTTGATATCGCAAAAAAAATGTGCAATATTATTATGCCGTTGAAAATATATTTTTGAAAAAAAAAAAATAACGTGTAACCGTCAACAATTTTATGAGCGAAAGATTATTAGTTTTGTTTGTATATTATCAAAAATATCATGAATGATAAATAAATAAACTTTATTGGTATCCAAATATTATGTAGTTAACAACTAAATTTCTACAGAGAGTACCAAAAGGCGTGGTTATTGTGTATGCGATTTCTTCCATCCAATACATATGATGTATGCCATTATTATTATTATTATCTCATATCTCATTTATTAAACAAAACAATATTAGATTCTACATTTGAACACAATATAAGATTAACAATAAAATTTAAAAATAACATTAAATAACAAAAACCATAAAATATTAAAATAAATTTATGCATATTCAAAATGTAGAACCCCAAACATTATTCGAGTTGATTCTTCCAAGATGTTCTATGAAATAGTACAATCATGGGAGATCACTTACAGAGCTACAGGGACAAAAATCTTCTTACTATCCTGGTGGACGATAGAAGTACGGCCTTCTGCGTGCTGTATTTGAGCCTGTCATCTACTCCCAGTTTTCTGAGATTGCTTGACAGACTCTTAGGTATTAAACCATTCACAGACAACACTATAGGCACGATGATTGTGGTAGGTGTTCTCCAGATATATTTTTGATTTCATGAGCAAGATCAAGATATTTTATTATCTTATCTTGCTCAGCTTTATTTAAATTTTCATCGTGCGGTATAGTGATGTCTATGATGTATGTTTTACGGCATCTGCGATCAACCAATACAATATCTGGTCGATTAGCTAGATTATTATTATTATTATTATGCCAACACTTACAGATAATACCTGTTTGTCCTGTCTGGGTTATTTTTTGATAATGTTTAGTGATAATTGGCTGGAAACACCACTTTTTTCGATAACAAAACTTCCACAGCATAGACAATCCCCTTTTTTAGTGTATTGTTCATCAGAGCTTTAAGAATTTCGTAGGGAAGGATGACTTGTATGGCGTATGAATTGGAAGGGGAGGGGTTTTGTGGTATTGAAAAGAACATTAAATAGTATAAAGAAAGTTGTGGAAATTCTCACAATAACTTTACCTCTGTAGTAGTGACGTAAAACAGCAACATGAGATACAAAAGTTTAAATAAAAAAATCAGGTAGGTACAGTGATATCCGGTATTAAAAGCAGTCTCAGAAAAACATCAACTGGCGATATTATTCTTCGACGCATGCGTATCACTAGTGTTTCATTTGCTCACTTAGAGAAAGTAATTCCTGGCAAGTATCCAAAAACACACATTAAGCACGAGTAAACCAGAAGCGTAAAAAATAATAAAAAAAAATCAGCCAAAGTTACGTAATGTTCACGTAATATAAAATTTACCAATGCACCTAGCTACATAATTGTAAGTTTAGAGCTTACAATTTCGATTGAATAAACATTATTATTTATCTATTTTTCTATCCATGAATACCCTCACGTCGTGTTCCAGGTAGGGTGGGCATTGAAAACAACCTCCCATACCGAATGTCTCAGAAGTCGGGGGACTTCTATTTATCCGCTCTTCTACGCAAAACTTTTGTCCTCACAGGCGGCCCCTATTGGGCAGCCTGAAGGGCTGGCCGGCCAATACCGCCTCGTGGGAATCTTTCATGCTACATATATGTCTTCGATGCCCCTCTCAGGAGGATAAAATACAATCACAACCGAATTAAACACAATGAATAACAACAAATAAACAAAGCTTAAAAACTACAGCTTAACGGGTAGGGTGGGCAGAGGGAATGGAACGCCATAATGTTTTATCCTTATATTATAATTCTCTCTTTCCTTCCACATTCATGCAATTTCTCATCCATGCACGCTGATTTATTTCATTCAACACATGATCGTCCATGAGTATATAATATACGTTGTTCTCAAGCCGTCCACGTTTTCTAACACATCTTCTATCATTATCTATGTATACTATCAAGGTGTCACTCACAAGTGAGATAGCCAGTAGACCAACTACATGTAATAACATACAGGTTACCTTTCTATTGAAAAGTGTACACACATTTCACAATCCACAATATTTTAAGCCCATAAAGTTGCCGTCTACATATAAAAAGATTTAATTTAATTTAAAAAATATCAACAAAACGGTAGAAATGCAATAGCAATTATTATTGAACGATTTATAGAATTGTGAAAAGTAGAAGTTTTCTATGAAAAAACGAGAAAAAAACGTTGTTAGGTACCTGAGAACTTATTATTATTATGTAAAACCTGTATTTACTTTACGTGATCTAATTTGAATGTACTTATTATATTGTGCTCAATAAAATATCTTATTCCTATTTCGATTACAGTAGATGGGTAAGTAGGTATTTTGTTTTGGATTACTGGATTTATACCTCATTCTGTCCCGATTTCTTAGATTATATTATTACATAAATATATGAAGTTTCCCATGAACTTGATGTGATAATTTTGATCTCTATAATGAACTTCGCGAGAAGATAGTCAAAGCAGCTGCAGTATCTGGATGCTTGAGAGGTTTTGTGTGGAAAAACAAGCACATGTGAGTGGAAAGCAAAGTGAAATATGTGAGACTTGTGTAAGACCCATAATGACTTATAGTATAGAATCGAGGGTTGACACAGAGAGAATCAAAGCACTATTGCGAAATGAAGACACTCTGAACTATTCTGAGCAAAACTTTGAGGAACAGAATCAGAAACACGGTAATACGTGTGACCAGTGATACCGAAGATATTGTCAGATGGGGTAGGAAAAAATATACTTCTAGCGAGATCAGCAACTGCAAACAGTGTGATAACGGGAACTTGTCAACCTGCAAGACCTGCAAAGAGATGGCGAGATAGTTGGAACTCTGTGTCACAGGAGACCTTGACGCCATTGATACAGAACTAGAGATCTATTAAAAGTGGAAGAAGATAACTTTCAAAACTGCCGTAGGTTGTTTGGTCACGTAACTACCTACATATAATTTGAATTTAACAGTAGGCAAATCTCAAGTACGGTGTGTTGATGAGAAATTACACGAGTGTAGAAGAAGCGAAAGAAGCTGTGTAAGGATAAATCTATATAGCGATAGTTCTCCTCGCCTACTCCACTTGGGATACGGCGTGGCATATACCAATAATAAATAAGAAGTAAAAATGGAGAAAACTATTTCACAAAGTACGACACAAGCTTTTAAGTTTTCACGCATCATATGGTCTATGCTCGATGATGGAGTACCTAAAACATTAAACAGAATCGTCCGGAAACCGAGTGAGTAAAATATAGCTCTCCTGTTGTCTGTAATTTACTCCAATACCAATACAATATTGATCAGAAGATGAAGGTTATAAAGAAAGATAGAATTTATTTGCTCAATAAAACCTACTAATTTCTATCTCAAGTAAATAATATAAAGAAAATAGAATAGATAATGGATTTTGATGTGCAAAATATAAACAATATTCAATATTAACACGTTTTGTGGAGTCCTTGGCTAAGAAAAATGAGAAAATTGAAATTGTTTAATTAAAATAAAAAGTTACTAGGTATATGAAATAGGTATGATACTATATAGGTTTAGTGATATATGTACGTACCTTCTTTTTTTGTGGAGGGAAATCCGTCATAGACACCTAACCTTTCACACCAGGTAGTGCGGGATTTGAACCGGCTAAAGAAAACTCCCTCTTATTACTTAATTATTAGTTATTACTTATATTTAGTGCTATACTATACTATACTTTTTGAGATTAGGAATATGTGCAACACGGAGGACATCGTAAGATGGAGTAGGAATATGAGACGATTCTGGAGAGACCATGTAGATCGGATGACTGAAAACAGAATCGTACATATAGCTGCTAAGGAAACACCAGTTGGTTCACGTCCCCGAGGAAGACCACCAAAAAGATGAAAAGACAGCTGGTCTTCAGCATCACAAGAGGCGTTAACTTCTGAACGAACAGATCGATGATCTATATCAAGAGGAAGAGGAAGAAAAGACTATACTTTACTATACAATCATGGCATATCCCACTAGTGGCAGCAGACTTGCTAGATTTCACAAACATACAAGCTGTTCTCTTAGCGCCAATATAAAATTAACACATTTAGGATGGGTGAAAAACCAGATCACTCAATTTAAGATGTGAAATGTCTTAATTGTCTTTTACAGGGTACTTGAAAATTTTACTGAAAAGAGTGGGAGATCAATTCTTTTCCGTAAGTTTTCGAGTGTTCTCATCCTCTTAAGAACATAAAATAGGAAAAAATGAGGATCAGTAATGATGTGTAAATATAATTATTATAATGAACATATATAAGTTTCTTTGCCGTAAGTTAAACCAATATTAAGATATTCATAGTGAATGAAATCATTAGAATAACAAAGTGTTTCCTCTACACATCTATGAATAATTTATCGACTATATGTCATGATTAAATGTTGGGTTTTCGTTGATATAGATAATTTAATACCCTTCTGCACAACATAATTTTCATTAATTTTATTTATTTAGTAATGATAATATTTGCATATTTATTTGTTCGTCTTGGTTCTCCCGCTGTCTGTCGAGGTGTCAGGATACCGACAAATTTGTATTTCCATTGTTTTTTGTTGAATTGAATTGAGTTACATGGTGATGACATTTAAGCATTCATTCTAAAGGATAAAATGTAAGACCAAAGTTGTTATATAATACTTTGACGCATGTGGTAGAGATGAGGCTTGCCACCCAGCATACCGCGTCATAAGGGAGAAGGGCAAGAAGGGAACGGGATGGAGGTTATGGCATTCCATTTTCGGTGTCTACCCCACTTGAGATACGATGTGAAAGTATAGAATGGTATTTTGTTTGAAATAGAAATGCAGAATCTACCACTATTAATATCACACCACCATTACGTATCCAGCAAGTAGCCAGCAGACCAAAAAATAAGACACTCAGGATGGGAACCAACCCCATAGCCCTGGAGTTGACATGACTAAAGGTATTATATAAATGGACCTAAAATGCCAAATAATTTTTGTTTCTCCTGCTAGTTCTGTATATTTACATTTTCTCTATGCGACGGTTGTTTCTTTATTATCTGTATCTCTGTAGCCATGTCTATTAGATGCTAGTTCTGTATTCAAAAATCGGATGTATTATGATGTATACGTCTATCTGTTGTTATTGTTTTATCATAAAAGATCCGGTTATTTTGTTTTTAAACCGGTTTCGGTGTTATGTATATTTATTATTATTAATTTTTGAATACGCTCGAGCTGTCTGTCATGTGTAAGTAAATATGTTGGTAAATGATATTTTAACAACGTTGGTAAGTGTTTTTTGATGTATAACTAAAACAACACGTTTTTGTTACCATGTAAAAGCTTATACGTCAATAATTATAATAAAGTAAATCAAATAAGTACTGACATGTGACAAATGTCAAAATAAAATGAAAAAGGAATATCAAAATATAATATTACATAAACTTATTCGTATCCTGGATTAGGGATGGGAAGACGTGACATTCAATACAGCAGTAATGTTTTTTTTGTTACAAGGCTGTCTACCTAAGAACTAGGTAATTTGAGCCAAATTAGTAATATTGTCTATATTTTCCGTAAAATTTTGTGTACCCATATTGAATGAATTAAAAAACTTAAACTTTTTTATACACACTTTTTATTTTTATTTACGTACAGGCAATGTTGTTTCGCCTCTTAATGAAGCCACTGTATTTACCTACACCAAAATTAACTTTTATATATTTTTTTAAGTTTAGCATTCATGTATCATTAACAGGCAAAACAATATAGTGTAACTAAAAAAAAAAATATGTGTAGAAATATATAAATTTGAAGTTTTTTTTATTTATCTTAATTAGTAACTTAAAAATATTCTACTTAATGCATTAAATTAAGTTTACTTTTTATAAATAAAACTTTACAAAATCTTGACATGATTTTTTCGATCTTGAGAAAAAAATATTTTCTTTTTTATTTTGTGAGAGTTAGAGATAATTTATAAGTGAGTCATATCAAAAGGTCGGTCATTGCTTTGAGGTAATGTCTTCCAGTAAACCAAATACCATGTTTGATAAACCTGTTTAAGTTTAACCATACGAGTAAAATGAGTTGAAATGAATTAAAATACATAAGACATAATTATAAAACAAGAGTACTACTTACATAAAGTAATAAAGTTTCAATATAAAAATGTATCCCGTGGAGCACCCGGTAAAGAATTGGTCTCCCACTCTTCTCCGTAAGTTTTCGAGTGTCCTGTAAAAGGCAGGTGTTCGAAAAAATTAAGACATTTTACATCTTAAATTCAGCGATGAGGTTTGCCACCCATCCTGAATGTCTTGATTTTATATTGGCACAGAGAGGACAGCTTGCATGTTTCTTACATGCGGCTGTTCTGCTAGCTACCCCACTTGTGGGATATGCCGTGATGGTATAGTAGTATAAAAATGTATGTTATGAATTTTTTGACACAATTGGATGTCGGGAACTGGATTTTTTACTAACTAGTAATGTAGATGTCAAACATATTTTGAACTACTCCAGATTAATCATTCCAATTGATGACACTCATCCATAGTCAACCTATTTGAAAAGATATTAGCCAGGTAGGTATGTTGTATATGATACACATACATATGTGAACTTCCTAGGAGTGCACAACACAGAGTTTCGACGCTTATGAATCGACTTAGGCTTGGTTAAGAGTACTCTTTAAACCTAGGTTACATTACCATTTCCTATATAGAAGATAGAAGGAAGTGGTGCTCGATCCTTTCTGCCTACCACGCGAGGGAAGCGGCGTGATGGTATGTTTGTATGTATGTATTAGAAATACCAACTAACAACCAAATATGGTAATATATAATAATTATGCTAAATATAATAATATCGACGCCTTAAATATACAAAGAATTTAAATGAACTCTCCAAAATTCACAGAATATACTGACGCGACGCGACGCCTCTCTCTCTCTCTATTAAAAGCTCCCAACCGTCTTTTAGAATTTGCTCTCTCACCCGTGTAATTATATGGAAGACTCTACATATACACTCCTGACGATAAATAATTTCAACTATATTATTTTCCGGAATACTTATTCAAGAGAAACCAAATTTATTGGTTATGTCTGCACGTGCGTTATAATATTGTGTGCCGTCGAAAACTGGCGCCCAATTTTGGAAATGACACAAAATAATGTTTTTTATGAGAAATTTCACGTATTTCAATTTGTGGTTTGCCTATCTTTCTATTAATATCTCTCTATTGGCTTTAATAAGCTACACGTGGCGAGTACAAATCAAGGTTTTCCGAACATACTTTAACTAAACTGGCGCATTGACCTTGACGGCGGTAGGTTCTCCGTCTCGTAGTTGCATTCGCTTGTCGCGGTAGAAATATTGAACTCGCAGTTTGCTTGCCACAAACTAGGGTGCAATGTCACCGAGGGCACAACAGAAAGATCGCTTAAAGCGCAACCAGAATAGTTTGTAAGTAAAATAGTATAAGGATTGTATTCCTATTTTTCTAACCATTAAGACATATCCTAGAAGTGAAATTATCAATATCGAACATTTTATGTCCCTAATCCCATCGATTTAAGAAAAAATAGGCAGTCCGAAAACTTTCCGACTGAGCTTTGATGAGATAAAAAATGAGCTTTCTAGAAAACTACTCATAATATTGGAAATCTAATATTTTGTTGTGTCTGTCTGTTTACTTTAAATTCATGGTTATATAAAGCCGCATTAACCTTGAGGGTGATGAGTAGTTCATTATGTATGTAGTTTGTGTTCGATCTTTGAGGTTTGTAATATTATTGAACATTGTTTTTAGAGAGAAATAAAACCACAGCACTCGAGAGAGCTTGCTCGGCGCTTCTTGGAATAAGTAAGCGAGTTTTACTGGAAATGTAAATATGAATCCAAAATATTCACTTGAATAATTACCCTATTCTCACTTATAAAAAATATTTTATTAAATAAATATTCGCAGATAATGGTGTTCTTCCTCAGTTTCATCTACTTTGTGTTCATTTTTGAAGAAAATCTTCCATTATAATGCTCAATTTTAAATCGGCTTCACTTGGCGAATATTTTTAAAAAGTTCTTTAATTAAATTAAGCAAATAGATGATAGTTTTCATAATGACGGATAAAATAATAACTAGATAACTTTTTTAAGATGCGCCGTTTTGTAGAAAAAACTATCGCAAGGATAACAATTTAAACAATTTTATCAAAGTGGGTTGATTTTTCAAAAAAATTAAAACAAATACGTATTTTTAGAATCGTCACAATATTTCATTTACAAAAGGTTCTTGAATATCTCTACCTACAAACTTTTCAGGGTCCATTTTGTTAACAACCCTACGTCTGGAAAGGATTAAATTGTTTGTTTGAAGAAATTTGAAGGACATAGTCTTAAATATTTTTGTAAAAGTCTGAGCAAACAAATAATCGGTAAAAAATACGTTACTGTAAGCTAACTTTAAATGTAAATTCGTAAATCAAAGAGTTGATGGACATTTACGGTTGCATTTAATTTCAGGAATGATTTTATCAGGAGAAGCCCTTCAGGCAAATCTTGAGCTTTTCCTGAGAAACGATTTTCTAGAAAAATAGAATGGCTGACGACATAGGAACAGACATCGCTGGAATATCTATGTGTTAGAAAATGTGAAAATCTTAATGTACTGTCCAGTTCTAAAATAAATATAAGTGTTCAGACTTCTACGGTATGTGGGTGAACTTGCAGTCTCTTTCGATACAGTAAAGAATGTTAATTAACCCATGAACAAATACATTGCATTTCATTATCTGAATTATTTAACAATAGTGAACTCGTTCTTTATTAAGAGCGAATTGTGCAAAACATACATTTACATTTATGTAGATACTAAGAAAAATAAAATAAATCACAATGAGCAGTGTGCACTCAACTGAACGTAAACGGATATTCTAAAAACAAGTAAGTCCTTATTTATCAATACTTCTAAATCAGTGGCAAATCGAGATTTTTATAGAGGGTTCACGTAACACTTAAATATCGGGAACTATGTACATTAATTTATTTTATTAAAATTAATCTGAATAATTCATTAGTCAAAATGTTTCGAAATTGAATTTGTTTTTAGTTTTATTTATTTATTTTATTCTTCACTGTGCAGTGGTTACAATATTACAAATCAAAACAGTGTCATAAAAATATAAGTTATACAATATTCAATATACAGAGGGCGAGTTTATTACCTATATTTATTAACAAAAGTTATCTGGTTTCGACTCACAAGATCATTATCAAACTCGACTTTGTAAGTCAAAACCAAGTTACTTTTTTTAACAAATACGGTACATTTGTCCACAATGCTCTGTACGCAGGATCAACCCCGTACTATATTAAGGAGGCTTTTTAATACTTGGCGAGTCACGATTTACTTCTGAGGTCGAATTACCAGCGCATCCTGTCAATCCCGGCTCATGGTACAACTTTCATCTCGAAATCTTTTGCAGTTCAGGGTGCTCGTTGCTGGAATAATCTCCCTTCAAAATTTAGGCTGACTCAAAGTCTGACGTCTTTCAAGCGAGCCGTTAAGGAGAAAATGATTTCCACAAACACAGCCTCTGAAACCTGAAACCCATCACTCCTTACCCCCCCCCCCTTTTTTCCCCTTTTCCTTTGCTTTTATGCATGTATGTTTGTATCTTTTTTTTTTCTAAGTCTCCCCTTTTTTTATGTGTGTATGTTTGTATATATGTTCACTTTGTGAATATTTTTTTCTCTCTCTTTTTTTTTCCAAATTGCTTTAGATTGTTGATTTTATTTTTATCACATTTTTTTTTAAGTTAATACTTTTGATTTAACATATTTTATTACTAACCACTTTTGGGTTAGTTGGAAGAGATCGCGCCTTTTCGATAAACTCGCCCTCTGTATATTGATTGTATTTAATTTGAATGTATACCTTTTATGTAATTGTTTTTTTATCAATGTACAGTAAAGAATGAATAAATTAATAAATAAATAAAACTGAAAACATATGTAAATTTAAGTGGAATTTTACAAAATAAACTTCAACTCAATCAATAAAATTAATATGAATAATGTCACGAACAAAAAATACTGATATTGCACAACTTGTCACAACTCACAAATGTAGATGGATAAGACACATGGCTAGAAGCCCAGAAGATAAATGATCAAAATCTTTTAAATCTTGGAGGTCACGAGCGGCTACCAGCACCGTAGAAAGACTACCAATGCGGTGGAGGTATGACATCATAACATAACATGTATAGACAACTCACACAGACCGAGCTAGTCCCAAACTAAGATATGATGCTTGTATTATGAGTACTAACACGGCGAAACACATATATACCTACAATGCACTAAACACATATACATGTAACACCCAGACCAAGGACAATTTGAAAAAAGTCATTCTTCATTTTGCCCTGGCCGGGAATCGAACCCGGGACCTCGTAACTCGAAGGCAAGTGCGTTAGCCTCCGTGCCACACCGGTCGTCTCGACAAGCTGGTGTCAACTGGATGCAGACCGCGCAGAATCGAATGGCATGGAAAGGAATGGACGAAGCTTTTTTTCCTGGAGTAGAGGAAGGATGAACTCAAATGTTCATCTAAGCATAATGCATTATGATGATGATTCTGGATGATTTTTTTTGACGCCGTTTAACAATCCCTAGACCGTCTCAAGGGCGCCGGTGAAAAGTGCAGTTTTCAATTTCCTTCTGAAACTGGTGACAGTCTGATTGTCTCTCAATGGCACTGCTGGCGATTCCACGTAACCGGTCCAACAATACCAAAAAGCCCTCTCATAGAAGTTATTGGCTCTATTGCTTTTTCGTAAAGGTCTATCAGAGCACTGGGAATCAACATTACAATGGAAGGTGTTCGAGGCACACTTAATGGGCCCCTTTAGCAAATACGATAAAACATTCATTTTTCAACAAGTTTGGTACAGAAACTCTCAAAATTTGTTGACCCTACGAATATTTTGATTTGATAAAATATGAAAATAAATATTAATTACCAATATTAAACTTAAACTTTAAAAAAAAACTCGATTTTAGCTTCATAGTATTCGTTTATAAAAAAGCATATTTCAAAAAATCAAATTCGGGGGTGTGTTTGGTACATATATGCTCGAGAATCCTACAAATTTTCATATATTTATTTTAGTATTGAGAATATTTAGATAGTTATTACAATAATTAAAGAACAAAAAAAAATCAATTTTTTTGTTTTTTCTCATGGATATTGACCGAATTAATTTTTTTTTTTGATAAAATTTTTCATATTTTGAAACGTAAAATCACCACATGAACTCAACTTTTTGTTTACTAAAAATTTTTTGCTAAAATCTATACTATTTACATGCTTGATAGAATGAATGAAAATATATATATTTTACAAATAATTTGTGTTTTGATATAACAAAGAGTACCTAAATAGAATTCGTCAGTCTGCGATTTATTTATTTTTTAGTAAAAAACTAATATTGGTAATAAATATTTGATTTTTTATTTTATGAAATCAATATGTTTGCAAGGGTCAACAATTTTTGGCAGTTTTTCTATCAAATTTGTTGAAAATAGATAATTTTATCGTTTTTGTTAAACGGGGCCCTTAAATCAGGCTGTTAATCATCTCATGAAATGTCATGTTAAAAATAACATCAACTGATTCATTAAGCCCCTGTATCTATCCAATTGAATCTTTCATTCAGATTAACCTTAAAGTGGAAGTAAAAAGAACAAACATAATGAATAGATATAGATGTGTCCGTATTAGATCTTTTTGAATAATTCTGTATCAAGAGGAGATTTTTACAGTTGAAATATACCTGAGGGTTTGTATAAAATACAAAAATTCAAGCGTTGTTTAAGCATAATATGAAGAAGGTAGCAATCCAGTTCTCAGTAATTCTATTATAGAAAATGTATTTCAAAACGTTTTTCTTATCTTTATGACACATACACATTTCAATACGGAACATTAAAAAGTTTATGGAGATTTATTTTGAGTAATATAAAATGTTTAATATTGTATTCTGTTTAGTTTACACATTTTGTTATTTAATCGAGAATCACGCTCAATAGATGCACCGATAAATCAGTCCTACAGGGGTATTTGTTCATTTCCCAGTCTTTGTACTGATAAACGTATTTACTTAAATACACAATAGATTTGTAAAATGTCATTGAAATGTCATCTGAGAAAATATGTTCATATTATATAAGTGGGTTGAATTTCATTCTTTACGTAACTGAAAATATCAAAAAAATGTCAAAAAACTTTTATTTCAATTCTCATACTAAACTTTTTCTGCTCATTTCAAAATATAATTACTTCTACAATATGAATGGCTAATTGTATGAGGAAACCGAGGGTTTTATGCTAGCAATTCAAGATCAGGTAATAAATACAAAAAAATTATCAAAAATATATCAAAAAAAATCAAAATATAATTGATGATTCGTGTAGGAAATGTCTGGCCAAACCGGAAACAATTCAACACATAGTTTCGGGTTGTTCCACTCTCGCTCAAACTGAGTATACCAATAGACATAATCATGTCGCAAAAATAATACATCAAAATTTAGCAATGAAACATAATCTTTTATAAATACAACCCGGAACCGGTTTTAGAAAATCAAAATTACAGGCTCTATTATGATAAAACCATAATAACAGATAGACAAATACATCATAATAGACTCGATTTAGTATTACATGATAAACGTAATAAAATAACGTACCTAATAGACATCGCTGTTCCAAATACACATAATATACAAACAACCGTCGCAGAAAAAATACGTAAATATACAGAACTAGCAGGAGAAATAAAAAATATTTGGCATTCTAGATCCGTTTATATAATACCTTTAGTCATGTCAGCTACAGGGGTAACTCCGAAATCTTTAATAAATAATTTACAAAAATTAGATTTACCGGTTAATTTGTATATTAAAATTCAAAAATCTATTATAATAAACACTTGTAATATTGTAAAAAAGTTTTTGAACACAGATATTTCAGGCACAATGCTGGTATTTTGATCCCGCGTTTTGAGCCTAATCCTTTGATATCCTGTATATCTGGATAGGTGAATTTTTCCCGGCATTAGACTGTTAAGTTTTTGTGTGACCATGACTGATCATATGGAGACTTATCTGGTTGTATAATGCTAAGAAGTGTGGATGGCAATTCTGCCGCCGCGTATATAAAAAAAATATGAGAGTATTGAAAAATATCGTAAATATTGACTGGAGAATTTTCATTTTAATCAAGTATCGCAAACATTTTTGTTTTCAACTCGTAGTGTAAATATTACTAAAATACCATCATGGCATATCCAACAAGTGGGATTTCCAGTAGATAAGCTGCATATAATAAAGGTATAAGCTGTGTCCCGTGCCAATTAAAGTCGCAAACCAGGAAGGGTAGCAAACTTCATAGCTTAAATGTTTAGAAAATTCACTAATTTTTTTTGATTTGGGTGCAGATGACAAAACCAATCAGAAACCTCAATTGGAGAACCATGTCTACACAATGAATAGTGGAATTGGTTAACGTTGTCCATGGACACCGAAAGTGATCACTTAAGCCAGCTTAGAGCCAATTCGTAAGCGCTGGGACACCTTTATCACTTCTTCCGATTAGACTTTACCTTTACCATATCTACACAATGTTGCATTGTGTACACTGAGAAAAGGTACATCTCCAAATTCAATTGATCTATAACAATAAATTATTTTGCTCGCCTTACTATTGATATAATAAGACACAAACAATGATTCAATTTTGCGTAACTGTAAATTTCTCGGCGCTTACCAACATCTTTTGTGTGTACCTACTAATAGATTTTGAAATTATTCGGCTCCTTTACCAACGTTTTAGTTAACTAAACATCCGTACGGCGCTAGTGGATTTAAAGAGTAGTACTCTATTTAAAAAGCGATCTTATCATATAAGACAATAAAGTAAAAAATGCGTTGGCACGTCCGTTTACTTACGTTGTTAGTTCGTTTCCGTTTTTTCTGTCATTTTTCGGTATGTACTTATACAAACATGAAACAACAAAAGGTGTTCGATCATAAGAAAATATTGCGTTGCAAGTTCTAATCTTTTGTTATTGAGAAAGTGTGAATTTATTATTTTCCTGACCGTGAAGTTAGTGTGTTGTGTCAATGAAACAAAGCTATGTATCTTTTTGAGTTGTTAAAGTCCTGGGGATTTGAGGATAAAATAGAATTATTCAGTAGTAAGTACAATCACTTATTTGTTGTTTGTCATATTGTTTTAATTTAATGTGCAATATTTATTTATTTCTACTTAATATATTCTCGTAATTATATACATAGTTTCCACTCAAGAAATGTTATGTTAATGAAATGATTGCCAATGAATGTGCTTTTGCACAAAAAACATCAGACTACATAACTAACCTAACCTACAAATCAGTGTATAAATAATTTTGTGCTTAATAAAACCACAATATTACACCGCATTGTTATTCCCAGATATAATGCTACATTAAAATAATTCTAAATTATTGAAGTTTTGATGCATTGACCTATACTTAATAATTATATTCCTTATGTTTTCCCACAGAAAATATAATCGACTTTGATATTGAATGAACAAGATGTAACAGAGCTGAGACAAAGATACCACTATCATCTAAACGATATGGAGTGAGGCAGCACAATATTATTATTGTTATTAATGCGTATTATGTTGGAAGAGTTGGAACAGGAATATTAAAAAAAAATGTACTGCACTACAAGTATAGTATGTCTATGGCTGTTTTATTTGGTTTCCTATAATATGGTATATATTTTTATGTATGTTTTAATGTGTGTCTTTATTAACTGTCTTTATTTTTATTTTTTTTCCTTTGTAATTTTTAATAAACTATTATTTTACGCAAGTAACTACTTAAAAGATTTTTTTTATTTTAATTTCCTACCTACTTTTTCTACTTATATTAATCACAATGTTTATTTGTAAAGTGTGAATAATTATTCTAATAATATTATTTTTGTTGGTATGTTTCAAATAATTATACCGTTATTAGAAAAATAGATCACATTTTACAACTAAACGCGATTAATATTATTGGACTTTTGACAGCTAAATTTTGAGGTTATGTATAGGTACCTACATACGTAAGTATGACAAGTAATTCAATTGATTCTTACCAACGATTCGTTCTGCAGCGAACTTCAAGTTGATGACGTCACTGTGAAGAAGTTGTTGGTAAATGTACCAATGAATTGGTTGCGAAGTCAATAGATCTGTACCAATGAATCGTTGTTACGATCTCTGGTCCTAATTTGATAGTACGTACCAATGATTCGTTGTGAAATTTCGTTAGTATTTTTCTCAGTGTAGATATTATGGTTCTCCAATCGAGGTTTCTGATTGGTTCATAGCTTAATTTTAGATTTAAAATACCTTTATTTCTCCGAACACCTGTCTTTTCCAGGACATTCGAAAAGTTACAGAAAAGAGTTGGAGACCAATTCATCGCCTGGTGCTCCAAAGCTCAATTATTCAAATACTAATATGAAAAGTGGTAAATTTTTAGTTGTCCTCGTAGATTCACATACAATATAATAAACCTTGTTTATTAAAAAAATCAGGCGTAGATTGGTGCATCATACATATTAATGGTTGAAAGGGATTAGCCGTTAGTTCGTTGATTTATCTTTTGTAGTAAATACCATCTTTTTAACTGAAATAAATAAAACAAACGTTTTATTCTTCTATTGATTTTTCGACGACAGAGACGTCTTTCGTCTTATTAGGTCTTATTAGGAATAGTAGAATAAAACATTTGTTTTATGTATTTCGATATGGAATTCTACTACCTACCTAAACACCGAAACAGTGAATAAAATCTTTTTAAATTGAAATCTTTCATCTATGCATTGGAACTAATATAAATATGGATGCTTTTCTGTTTTTTATTTTTTTTAAATATACCTATCTGGGTTTTTGTTAAAAACCCAAATACAACCTTATACACCTTTCACAGTAAGCTACTAAAAGCTTGTGTCGTGAAAGGGGAGTTTGCCGGCACCTGGTATGTTTGTTTCCATTGAACTATAACAGATGATGTCTTTCCAACTTGAAAACACAAGAATTGTATGAATTCCACGATAAGAGTGGAATAATATTGAGTTGAATATTTCATTTTCCGTTTATCTTTTGATCTAAACTCACTTTATAGTAAAACAGTTCTCAAACATTGTAGTAGGTTTACTGGAAGACATTGCCTCAAGGCACGCCTTTTGTAAAATATTTGTATATTTGCATGAACTGCATATTAGGGTGTGTCGATTTTTTCAACTTTCGAATTTCAAAGTGCCTTAGGCATCAAAAGTTGCCTTTTCTCAACAGAATATTAACTGATATTTTTTTTTTAATTTTGGGAACTTCCATTAGCCTCCTCAAATGGCCAGAAGTTGGCGAAAAACGATAAATTATAGAAATTTTGCCCTATACATTTTTCTTGTAAAAAATTTTTATAATATTTTTTTATTAAAATATTCTTGTTAATTTGATTGCAAATAGTATAATCAAATGATAAAAAAATATAATTATAAATTATCCACTAATGATCCTTACTCTCGCACTACCGTCGTTTATTCATCAGTCGTAAAAATTAGTCGCTCGGTTTCGGTCGTGGGTTGCAGTCGTGTACGAGTATTGTTCTGTGTTTCCTTTTTAAGTGATTTAACATTAGTTAAGTACCTACTACTACAATATCTTACAATGTCAAAGCGTAAAGATACCAGACTGACCACACAATTAAGTATTTTCAACCAATTTCCGGAAGAAATAACATGCAACTGGAATATGCTGCCGACGCCGACGTATGAAAATGTTATCAAACATTACGAGTGGGTGAGATATAAAATGAAGCAGATTTCATCGAAAGAACCAGCTGCAGGAGATATAGCTACGAGCGTTACGCGTATGTTGATTGAAATTTGGAAAAAGGCTTCTATTCTCGTGCTTTCAGCGCAAAGAATAATAAAAATGATAATGTCATACAACACTGATTACAAGAAGCTATTGAAAAATTTCAATAGAAAAAACAAAAGTCGAGCATACACGGCTAAAATCGAGAACTTTATTTTAAACAGTCTTAGCCTTTTTGATGTTGCAGCCTGCAAATGTAGACATTATTCTTTATGTAAATGTGGGAAACAAAAGTCAATACCTCTACAAGGGCGTTTATTTTTAGAAGACCAACGCAGTCAACGACAAATGTTTATAGGTAGTATCGACATCGTTGCTACGCAAAAGTTACAAAAAAAATTAAAAAAGTGCAAAAGACAGCGGAAAAACTGAGTAAACCAGGACCTTTGACGATGATAACGCCACCTTTATACCAAAGTGATTCTGAACCAGACTTAAGTATGACTCAGGAAGATGAAGATTTCCAGTGCTGTAGCTTACCTTTCCCTAATAAAAAAGAAAACACTAAGACGAAAAAAAACCTTGACAAGTTGTCTCAAACCTGCGATAGGTATGGCGTATCGTATAGAGCTGGAGCTGCCATCGCTTCTTCGATTTTGAAAGAAGATATCATAGATCACAGTAGATTGCGGAGAGCCAGAAAACGAACGAGAGATTTCTTATTGCTCAATCGAGTGATCATGAGCGTTCAAGGTTTATACTTTGATGGAAGAAAGGATAAAACCATCTAAGGAAACAAGTTTTACCGACAATCTAAAATTGAGGAACATGGTACACTCGTGCAAGAGCCTGGATCTATTTATCTGGGACATATAACTCCGTCATCAGGAACAGCGAAAGATGTCGAAGTCTCCTTGTTTCGCTTTCTAACAGATCAGAAAATATCCTTAGAAGAAATTTGCGCTGTCGGCTGTGACGGAACGAATGTTAATACAGGAAGGAAAAATGGAATAATTTCCAGACTAGAAAAGAGACTTGAAAAACCATTACAATGGCTCATCTGTCAACTTCATGCAATTGAACTTCCATTGCGATATTTATTATCATCGCTAGATGGTCCAACTAGCGGACCTTCAGCTTTTTCAGGACCAATAGGTAAAAATCTTAATATTTGTGAAAATATGGAGGTCATAGAGTTTGTTGCAATTGAGACGTCATTCCCCGAACTTGCGTGTGATAAATTAAGCACAGATCAAAAATATTTATACACTTTGTGCCAAGCAGTATCAAATGGTAAAGTGAATGATGATTTGGCCCGAAAACAACCAGGGAAGATGTCCCATGCCAGATGGTTAACGACTGCAAGTAGGATTTTACGTTTATATGTCGCCACCTTGTGAAAATCTGAAAATATTGGCCGTTTTTGTTATGAAAGTCTATGCACCTTCATGGTTTACAATAAAATGTAATAAATCTTGTAAAGATGGGGCAGTTAATTTATGGAAAATAATTCGTTCATCACGATACCTTCCAGCAGAATTAAAAGCAATAATAGATCCTGTTATTCAACGTAATGCTTATTTTGCAAATCCAGAGAATATAATAATAGCTATGCTAAGTGATAATGATAAGAGAATAAGGAAGTTGGGATGTCGAAGGATCTTGAAAGCTCGCTCCATTGAAGCTCCGGGTATACGAGAATTTGGTATTCCAAAAGTTAACTTCGATTGCAACAGCTACATAGAATTGATTGACTGGCAAAAACCATCATTAATTCTCACATCACCTCCTCTTTTAAGTACAATAAGTACTGACGATTTGAAAAAAAATTCAACTGAAGGTTACATTAAAATGTTTAACTTTCCCAAATTTCCATGCCATATACACAATCAGTGGAAAGATGTGTTAAATTAACTACAGAAGCATCTAGTTCTGTAGCTGGTCACAAGGCTCGAGAAGGTTTTATTTGTGCCAGGCAACATTCAAGAAATATGATGCCAAAATTCAATTCTAAGAAAGATTTCAAATAATTTTTTTATAAACAAATATAATGCATGTCGTCTTATTTTTGTTTTAATTATCTTAAACTAACTCTTATTTACATAAAATCACTAATACATAGCATCGTAATGATTCAATGTTTATTCTATTTTCGTTATAAGAGCAAACGTTTTTTGCCTTTTTTTCAAAACTTCATGCTGCTTGAGGAGGCTAAAGATAATGTTGGGAGTAGCATTTTTTTGTATTTTTTTGTCATTAATAACATCATACAACTTTTGAGTACTAAGGAGTTAAAATAAAATAAACTTTATTTTTTTTGTATGGAGAGCGACACACCCTACTGCATATACAACTAAATTATCAAATAAAATAAAATAAATATTTATTATTTTTGTTTCGTGTTACTGTTGAGTAACACGAAACAACATAACTACCTCAACAGTAACACGAAACAAAAATAATAAATATTTATTTTATTTTATTTGATAATTTAAAATGAAGTGTTACAAAGTAAATGCCGATACAATTAATGAAATTGCATATACAACTTTTAAAAGTTTCTAATCATGTGATAAGCATGGCACAGAGGAATTGGAAATGTTACCTAGGTTTAAAGAGTACTCTTCACCAAGTCTTGAGTCGATTCATAAGCGTCGAAACTCTGTGTCATGCACTCTTTAAGGAAGTTCACATATGTATGTGTATCATATTATACATCATACCTACCTAGTTAATAATACCTATTCAAATAGGTTGACTATGGGTGAGTGAAATCAACTGGAATGATTAATCAAGAGTGGTTCAAAATAATATGATTAACTATATTTTTGATTATCCATAACACTATTTAAAATCGAAATCATGTTTGACTTTACCATTTTGACTTTGACATTTAAATATTCAAAACTTAATCTCACACCCCTGAGTCTAAGATACATGAAAGTTTTATTTCGTTGAGCCAATTGTAATATAGAACCAAGGATAATAAAATTGAAGAAATAAAAATCGTCGGATCATTCTGGTAATTTAAAAAAAAGTTGTCTCCAAACTTTTGAATGAAAAGATAAGCTTCTTTGATTATAAATTATTACATTTACAAGTTTGGTTTTTGATAAAAGCTTTTTAATTTAAAAAAAAATTCTCGTTATATTTTGTTTTTCTATTCTGTAAAATGTTTTTATGCATTAAAAATTTAAAAATTTATTTCATAACATTATTTCTTTGGAAATTATAACTTATTGTTAGCGAATAGCGAACCATTATCCATAATAATTAAAGTAAAAAATAAGTGATTTATTGTAATGTAAAACTTCTTTATATTGGTTAAATTAAAATAATTGAGAAATAATATAATGTTTCCAAACAATACAGCAAGTTAAATTTAATGTTACTAATATCAAACTAACATTTCATGTCAGATGTCGCTATAAAATTGAAATTCCACAAAGCTAAGTACTAAAAAAATATTATAATGAAATATTCGTAGAGCTTCTGACAATGACAATGAATAGGTCTCCCACTAGGAGTCCCTTAAAAAGCAGGTATTCGTAGACTCATCCTGCAAGTCTATCAACTATTTCTAATATCATCAAAAAGATGACTTTTGTTCATTACATACATTGATTACAATAAGTCGCTCCTGTCGTCAAATCAATAAAATCATTTAACGATTTGAATTTTCATGTTGATATTTTCAACATAATATACAATGACTTTATCGCCAGGATAGAGAATCTCTTCTGATTCTGTTGTTTCTTTTTAATAATGTCCCTTTTGTAGATTGTTTATTCAAAATACGCACATTAATAGGTTCAATAGTAGGTATATTATTATTAGAATAGAGTATGAGTAGAATATTGTACTACCACTACCACACCATCACGGCACATCCCACAAGTGGGGCAGCCAGCAGACCAGCTGCATATAAAACTGAAGTAGAATATTGTCCCTTTTTGGAACTTTTACTTTGAGATTAGAAGACTTTATTTATGGAGTTTAAATAAATTTGTGATGTGAATAAAATCGGAAGATTATTAGTAGGAGATTATTGTATATTTGGAAAGTGTCGTGATGGCAGAAACAGATCTTTTTTAAACCTTTCTCAAATGTATAATATTTGATTTTTTTGGATTCGCTTTGTTTTTATTTTTCATTATTCCTGCTGAGATCGCCTTGGTCAAAAGCTGTTATGGTCTCAGTGCAGAGTGACATTTTTAGGACAATATTTTTTGTTTAGAAAAGATGTATCTGGGTTTTTGTTATAAACCCAGATACGATCTTATACACCTTTCACAGTAAGCTACTAAAAGCTTGCATCGTGAAAGGGGAGTTTGCCGGCACCTAGTATCGAACCACTGACCCCATGTTCACGAGGCCGAGACTCTACATCCACGCTACCGACGAACTCTAAGATAATAATAGTAGGTACATATGTGTACTTTCCACGTGTGAGTGTAATGAAGATTTTGAACACAAATAAAAAAAACAAATAGTCATGTTCGTTGAAGAAAAATTGTGTAAATAAGACAGTAAAAGGTATTCATATACAGATAGCTAGTTTTTGTTCTGTGCTCTTGTGAGGTTTGTAAAAAAAGATAAGATTACATTATATCATATGATAAAAAGTATGAAAGGTATAACATAATATAACATGTATAGACAATTCACACAGACCGAGCTAGTCCCAAACTCAGATATGAATCTTGTATTATGGGTACTAACACGACGATACACATTTATACAATGCACTAAATAAACACGTATACATGTTACACTCAGACCCAGGACAATCTGAAAAAAGTCATTTTTCATTTTGCCCTGGCCGGGAATCAAACTCGGGACCTCGTGACTCAAAGGCAAGTGCGTTGGCCTCCGCGCCACACCGGTATATTTTATATCTTTTGAAAACAAGGGTCTTCCAATTCATGCGTTCTTAAGGAACAAAAAATAAAACGTGTCAGAATAATATTGTAAAATGTTTAATAAAAAAAGGTATCCACCTCAGTTGAAACATGAATTATTTATGAATAATTTATAACCTTCATACTGATATCATAATTAACTGATGCTACACATATATAACTTTGTTAAAATTTTATTAAATAATAAAATATGTAAATGGCTTTGTGACCCATGGAGCAGTTGGTAGTTATAAAGGATAAATATTTAATTATTTAATTAATTTCTGGAGGGGTCGTCTAATAAAATAACTTTCACCCACTGTGTGAGTTTATTTAATATAGTATCTAGCACCAAACTTATATACAAATTGTTATGTTTTATGATATGAATAAGTGGTTAATATAAATTTTGTGTTGTTTATCCCTTTAAAGCAAACTTCCCTTTCACGACACAAGCTTTTAGCTTAATGTAAAAGGTGTATAAGGTTGTATTTGGGTTTATAACAAAACCCGGATATATCTTTCTTAAAAAAAAAAAGTCCTTAGACTTATGCGATATTAAACTCAAATTTTTTTTTTTTTATCCCATAACACTTTGGAAATCTACGCGAATGTTTTATTTATTGTCTTAAAGGTCATAAACAGTTTAACTTAATAAATATCAACATTACAAATCTCATCAATAAACAAATCAATCAAGGTGCCACAAATTATCAAAGCATATGACGAACACGTTACTAGCAAACGATAACATAATATACTTACATTTTTTATTGTAAATAATGAAAAATAAAAAAACAAGACAAAAACCATGAAAATTAAATGAGTTAGAAATAAAGTTGATATTTTCAACCCACGGTACTTGAAATGAACACGGAAATTCATGTTGAATTAATTAAAATAAAACACTTATTTGTAGTATATCCACGGTGACTTATTATTGGACGCGAGCCGGCATTCAAGAGCTTCCGCTCTCATCATCAGGCTGGCGAAAAGTAAAAAAATTACAGGTTGGTAACGAATATAATATACCTATATAGTATGTTATTGGATAGCAAAACAAAATGAGAGCGGAAGCTCTTGAAAGCCGGCTCGCGTCCAATAAAAAGTCACCGTGGATATACTACAAATAAGTGTTTTATTTTAATTAATTAGAAATAACATTGCAATCAAGTTTATAATAATTGAAATTCCCTTTAATTAAGTCATTATTCGAATCCTTCCTTTACAAATATTTCCATTTTAATACTTTCTAATATTAATTCTATCTTCCTTAGATGAGATAAATGTATCGGAAAATTAAGAATAAATTAGAATTCTCCAACGGAATGTATGTACATAATAATGATATGCTCCAGAGATGGCGTTAAGGCACAGCCACATTTTGTCTGTACCGGTTCCTAAGCATCGGTTTTTGATAAAGCTTAAGCATAATTTATTTCCATGTTACGAGACTATGCTACGCATTAAATAATCGCTGCGGAGAAGTTCATACTGGCTAATGTTCCTACATTCATTTGTTGTCCACGGGGTCACTCGTAATAATAATTAGACGTTATGGAAATCATATCCTTAACACGTGTTCCTTTAACCTTGTACGCCAAACGTATGATTTTGTCGATGCGCCAAAATGACGGTTGAAGAAAACGGTCAACACGGCGGAGGTCCCCGCGTCGCTCGCAAGCAAGTTGAGTTCGCCCGTCGCATTGGAAATATCAACATCTATCCACGGAGCTTGTCTCCGTGGGTACCCGCGAACTCAATAAGACAGTATTCCATTCTTAATAATAATAGATATATATTACAAATAGTTATTGCAGAGGTTGTATGGATAATCCATACGAAATAATATAGTAATTTGAGTAGTGTATGCCTCATAATAGTGCTGTTAATGTGGAACTTGTATAAACATGTAATGTGTTCCCGCCATTAGTAAATTTCTTAATAATAGTTCGTGACGCAAAATAATGTATTTTCTTAAATACCATAATGTATGGATTTTATATTTCTGATCTTGGTAAAGTGAAAATAGTTCTCCACCTACGTGATAATGATAATTAATCAATAAAATAACTCTCGCCAGTCGGCCTTGTTTCCCACCAAAAGTGTAACGTATCATGTGAATAGAAATGGAGTAAGTGTATAGTAAAAGTAAATAAACTGTTCTTAAATACCCGCGTATTGGAGTGATGTATAGAGTCTGATCAGTATAATACCAACGTTATGTGATGTAATAATAAATATACATCTTGGTAGATATTAACAGGAAATACGCGACGCTATACTTAATATCAAATAAATAGAGACATTCGTCAACATAATATACAGAGGAACATGTAGTCGTCTTTAAGAAATCCCTTCCTGAACGAATGTACCGTAGGCTGGACCAGCGTGTGACACCAGGCCACTTGTAATTGTCTGTTGGTAATAGACAATACCTGCTTAGAGGATCCACCCACTGTCTGTATAGACGGTATAGCAGAACAACATCGGAAGTCTTCTACGCGTTTGTCAACGTATATATCTGAATCGCCCGATAATCAGGAACCAAGCGTAAATAACGTGTAATTTAATCTGTAAGTACACGCCAAGCTATAAGTTTAATTATAATCTGAGAACCATTGTAAATGCCACTTTATGTATTGAATATTTGAGTATCTATCTACCTGCCACTTTGTTCAAATGTCCGTATTGAATTTAGGGTATAACCATTGCTCTCATACTTTTATGTATAATCCACTATATAATATATGTTGTCTGTGTAATGTTCTAATAATTGAGTTAGATATCAATGAACCATTGTTATGTATCACCCCTGTTTTTATTCAATACATGCTGTCTTGTTTTATCTCCAATTACGAATTTTATTGCTTTTACATAATCACCTTTCCTTTATTAATAAAATGTACCTTCCGTACAAACAGATACCAAAAGTGGATATTGCTGGATATTGATATTGTACCAAACTTGTATCTGTTATTGGATATGTATTAATGTACTCGAAAAAGGAGTTATTCCAGGTTTAATTCCGGAATAAGCTGTGCATATAATAATTTAATAATATATTATGATACCCTCGGGTTCGAACCCTGAGTGAAACTGTATGTAACGAGCTTTTGTATGAGTATCTATCAGGGACATGAGTACAAGAATATAAAATGGAAATGAATATCAATCTATAATAATGTTTAACTGGAGAGTTAACTTATGTTGCTAAGCCTGGATTAGTTAAACCACTGATATGTTATATGCTAACAGAAAGAACCTTATTGGAATTTAAAATATCTAAATAATATGTAGAATAATCTGAGGACCATGAGAACTGATGAAAACAATGGAATGAGAATTACTGAACCTTATGTAAGTATAAATATATAATTGAAGTATGTACACACCCACACAATGCATTTCTCTCTATATACTAAGTAGAATCATACCCTAGACATGAACTTGAGCCAATAAATAAATCTGTTTTACTTGCAAATAAATATAATTGTAACTTTCTTTATATACTTTCTCTATAATATAATTTATATTCTATGTGTTTTCTATGTGCTTTGTACATAGAAAGCTGGGGGCTGAGCCAATGTATATACTTACCTTATGTATAATTCATGTAAATTCATTTTGTAAATATTTGATAATACAATTGTTGATAATTTCTCTTTTGATAATTTTGTATAATGATATGATGCGAACGTCCTGGTGGGACGATGACGTATCAACTACTATTGTTCTCATTCTGAATTTTATTTCTGTTTTTTTTGTGTGTTGATCGATTCCCAACATAATCCTACGTTGGCCGAGCTTAAATTAAATTCATAACCATGCCTTGAGACGATTCATAAGCGTCGAAACTCTGTATCATGCATTCCTTTAGGAAGTTCACATTATGTAAACATATGTACTTGGTACAACGTACCTATGTAGTTAATACCTATTTAAATAGTTTGACTTGCGGTCTTTACATTTGCTTTGTAAGCAACGAGTTGAAGGTTCAATTCTTAGAGTGAACAGAATGTTTCTGCTCATTTCCAGACCTGAATAAGGTATTTGGAATTATTCATTCATCTAGAGTGGTTTCAAAATCCAAAGATGATAAACATCTGCACTTCTTGTTAAATAAGTCCAATATCCGGCATCAGATTATCAGAAAATTTTCGTCTTATTATGTATGTTTTGGTTAGCAACACGAAGTACTAGAAGCCAAGAACCTTTTTATATAGAAAACTACAGTACTAAGTACTAACTACGTTCAATAGACATTATGTACAGTGATGTCTCGCTTGCACTGTATGTAAAATAAATATTTAACCAATTAATACATATTTATTGTGGATTTTTTATCTTCTAAATCCCATCATTATAATTTTTTTTTTTAAAAGATATATCTGGGTTTTGTTATAAATCCAAATACAACTTTATACACCTTCCACAGTAAGCTAAAAGCTTGTGTCGTGAAAGGGGAGTTTGCCGGCACCTGGGATCGATTTTGATATATTATTTAATATAATTTTTCTATTTTATTGTTGTTTTTCTCAACATTTATACTAATTTCGTTATATCTTAATGTTTATTTTTATAAATTTGTCACATTTTATAATTTTTGTCAAATTGTTTTTTTCTTTGTTATATGTTAAACGTGTAAAAGCTCACGCCATGTACAAGTGATAAATAAATAAATAAGTAGACCATAAGTTTACCTAAGCACGTGAAATGATATCACTACAATGCAAACATTAAACATTACCTTGTAAAACACAATATCTGGTGGCAATGTGGTAGGCGTTTCCACAAAGGTGTCATAATTAGTGGTTTAAATATGTATCTAACAATTCTCAGCTATGGGTTCAATTTGCGGTTTTGATGTTTAAAATGACAGTCATAAACCCTTTATAATTAAGTTTATAACCGTTTCAGCAGCGAGATGTAACATGAATTAAATATATAAAAAGTAACGCATTTTAAATGATAGTCGAGCTATAATCATTTTACTTTCAAAGTTCCTCTTTGGAAAGTAGGATGGAAACAAGCAACGCATGAGTAAAGCGACTAAGTGGCAGTTTGGTCGTGATTTTTTTCCATGATATTTTTAATGTTTTGAAGAATAAAATTCCGTGGAGCATCTGGCAAAGGATTGGTCTCCCACTCTTTTCCGTAACTTTTCAAATGTGTTCTGTAAAAGTCGGGCAAGTTTGAAAAAAAAAGACATTTCACATCTTAAATTCAGTGATGAAGTTTGCCACCCATCCTGAATTTCTTAATTTTTATTGGCACGGATGGGAAAGCTTACAAGTTTTAATATGCAGCTAGTCTACTGGTTGATACTGGATACGACGTAATGACAGCACCTCTATGCGTCGCTGAGCTCTGAGGCGACCACTGCGATCAGCTTCCACCGCTGTCAATAACTTAATTTGTAGAGCCCAACAGGGCAAACATTTCCAAATTAGGAGAGAGGAGCTTCAGCGTTGCGGAGCCAACTGCCTGGAACCGATATTATCAGAACCAACCCACTGCATCATTCAGGAGTAGGCTGATAAAATCGGCGTCCTTGAGATGGTCACAGATAATTGAATGGCGCCAAATACAAATTGTCTTTATTTTTAACGTGGCGGCAGAATTTCCATCCACACTTCTCAGCATTATACAACAAGATTAGTCTTCATAATAATATGATTAGTCATGGTCACACAAAAACTAAACAGTCAAAGGATTAAGCTCAAAACGCGGGTTCAAAATACCGGTATTATGGTATATTATTATTATTATAATGGTTTGTAAGTAGTAGTAGGTAGTGTCATATAAAAATAAAAAAATACCAAAAATTATTCATATAAATTAATGAACATAGAAAGGTATCCAAGGTCAGGTGCATAATATACTTTTAAAAAATATATTAATTTTTGTATATAAAAAAACTGCAGACATTGTGGGGGTTCAATTTAGTTTTTCTTATATTTTCATGCTATGGAATAATGAGGAGTAGGTATATGTTTTTGATTATGATTTCATCCGCTAGGGGGGAGTGGTCATGTATTTTTGAGTAGCCAGGTGACGCATATATGATTTGAATAGTCAGTTCCATTTTAGCAGTTAAAGTAAACGTATTAAAATCATATTTTCTCTTATCAAAATTTATAATGTGTTAAACAGATATAATTGTTACATCCTATTATTAATTTAATAAAATTAATGTAAGTACAAAACATTCTATTTTTATTTCACATAACATAATTCACATCCAATCATATTATAATAAATGCTTCACATTTAACAGAATTTTCTGAATACTATTTCTTTATAAATTTAACAATTCTTTCTATTCAAACGATACATGTCCTATAATTAGGAAGTATCAAATTATTTAATGGTTTTCTAATATATAACAGCAAATAAAACATGAAATAAATGAAAACATAATATGCAACTTATTCAGGATATAAATATATGGAAAGCATAAGAAGAGTACAAGAATGAGTCTAATGTGTTTATTAATAACAATGTACGTAACAATAAAGAGAATATGGAACATTAGGCGGGTTCAGTTAGTATGTAGTTAGTCTTTAGATCTTTATTCTCTTGAGTCGAAAGTTAATTGCGTCTAAATTTTGTGTCCAAAATTACACGAGGCTACATTCGTGCGTCTTTAAATAATAAACTGTACGCCGCCGCCGGAGCGAAACTACACCATGTCAAATATCGGCCGAAATGACTTATAAACATTGTGTTGTAGTGCTTGTTATGCTCTTTTAAATGACATATTCATATGTCTTGAAAACGAGTTATATTTTATAAAATATCCATACATACATATAAACCATCACGCCGCTTGCCGCGGGGTAGGCAAAAAGGATCGAGCGCCACTACCTTCTATCCTTGCATACATCTTTCGCTTCCGTAACTGTCATACAATTTCTCATGCGTGCTCTCCTGTTCAATATGCTCCTGTAGGATTTGATTACTGATCTTGCCATTTAATCCTAGGACGTCCGCGTCTCCGAGCACCATTCCTCTCAGTCAAATATATCTTCTTAGTCATTCTGTCTTCATTCATTCTTTCCACGTGCCCAAGCCATCTTAACTTATTTACATTCATCCTTTTAAAATATCCAAAAATTAAAATAAATGTCAATTTTTTGTTAAAGCAAAACAACGCCATTTTAATGCAATATTGTGAAGTTTTTCAAAAAAGTGTGAGATAAGATACCTAAATAACAAAACATTCACAAAAAAATTAAAGAGTAATTTCGTATTAACTTATACGTGAGAAGCAAAATAATATAATTTTGTCAATGACCAAACATGACGAAAGACGTCTCTCTCGTCAGATACCTAAAAAAATAGTATTTCGCTATGAAATTCTACTACCTTAACACCGACACAGTGAATAAATATAATTTTGTTAAAAAAAAATTGAACGGTCATACTGAAAAATGGCGTCCATTGAGATAGTGTAGTTTCGCTCCGGCGTCAGTATAAATATCTACATGTGAGTTATATTATTTATAGGTCCAAGCTGTTGTCACTATGTTAGTATTCATGCCATGACTTTGGGAACCAACCTATCTTACGAAAAGTTTGAATAATATGTGTAAGTTATCAAATAAAATAAAATAAATATTTATTATTTTTGTTTCGTGTTACTGTTGAGTAAGACTAACGCACGACCGGTTTCGCGGACTCCGAGTTCGCATCATCAGGTGCTGATCTATACATAGATCAGCACCTGATGATGCGAACTCGGAGTCCGCGAAACCGGTCGTGCGTTAGTCTTACTCAACAGTAACACGAAACAAAAATAATAAATATTTATTTTATTTTATTTGATAATTTAAAATGAAGTGTTACAAAGTAAATGCCGATACAATTAATGAATATGTGTAAGCTTTATGAAATTAAAATTTAACTTTCATAAAATGTTTGTAATAGTAGTTTTTAATCATAAACAACCAAATCTGATTGATAGTACAAATAAAATCTGATTGATGTAGAATTAAAATCTGATTGATAGTAGCATTAAAATCTGATTGATAGTACAAATAAAATCTGATTGATGTAGAATTAAAATCTGATTGATAGTAGCATTAAAATCTGATTGATAGTATAATTAAAATCTAATAATTGAAAGTAGAATTGAAATCTAATTTGACACGATTGTCAATGTCCTTGATAGACGAAATACGTTTCTATGAATAAAAATCAATATTGTATGTTATTCAGGTTTATTTTGTACATTTTTACCAAAAACTTGTAAGAGTTTGACAAATACATATGTAGCGTGTCTAAATCGACGCATCTCCACCTGCTGTGTGCAAAAAGCACAGCAGGTGGAGATGCGTTAAAAATATCCTCCATAGTGCATGTGGCATTCCGTTCTCTCCCCATTCTTCACGTCTTGGCATACGACGTGACGGTATAGTAATGTATTATTTTAAGTAATTGTGGCGCATGTATGAGAAATTGTATAAATTAAGATGAAGCGAAAGAAATATATTATAAGGATAGATCTATATGGCATTCCGTTCTCTCCCCATTCTTTACGTCTTGACATACGACGTGACGGTATAGTAATGTATTATTTTAAGTAATTGTGGCGCATGTATGAGAAATTGTATAAATTAAGATGAAGCGAAAGAAATATATTATAAGGATAGATCTATATGGCATTCCGTTCTCTCCTCATTCTTCACGTCTTGGCATACGACGTGACGGTATAGTAATGTATTATTTTAAGTACCTACCTACAGATACAGGTAAGTATAGATATCAACATGACATAAAACTCAAAATATACATAGGTAGGTACTTACATTAATTTCATCACAGCACACTCCCAGTGGGATAGTGGGATAGCCGTTAACCCCATTGCATAATGTAATGAGCACACAGTTGTCGTCCTCTTTGCGTCTTAAAATATTGATGCCATATTATCTTATCGCTGTGTTTAAGATGTTAGATGTCTTATATACGAACACCTGTCATTTATAAAACGTTTGAAATATTACCTAATAAAGTAGTAGGTAGACTTTTTCTATTTCCAGGATTCCACGAAGATAAATAACAAGAATAAACTTCCTTTTTCTTACAAATTACAATATCTACTATCATAATTATTGATATTATACTGTACTATACTATACTATACCCTCACGCCGTGTCCCAAGTGGGGTAGGCAGAGAGAACGGAACGCCAAACAGATCTATCTTCAAATTATTGATAATTATATTATTGTTTATCTTTATATTATTGTTTTCTTGCTATGAATGTGATTGTGTAAATATAGGAGATGAATGCTTTTTGTAAATTGTGTATATGTTTCTATATGATTGATATTTTTGTGAGATGTTTGCTCTAGTACATGATATACCTAGTTGGGCAGTATCAATAAAAGTATGTATAAAGTTTGTAATTTATTAGTGAAATAAAATAAATATATAAAAAAAAAAACTTATTAAACGTAGACATATTGTTTCCAATTGACTTCTTCTGTTTTGCATTATTGACATTTTCTTAGTATCTAATCACTCAAAATTGATACAAGAGAATCTTGACTTGTGATTTTGTCATTGTTGCGTCTATTTGTGCTTTGTTGTCTATTAACTGTTGCATGTAAAAAACTCACGCCGTGTATTGTAATAAATTGTATATTTGTAGAACTTAATCTACAAAACAATAAATTTTATTCACTGTGTCGGTATTCAGGCAGTAGAATTCCATAATGAAATTATTTTTTCCACTTTCTTGATTTTTTATTGAGACAGACATCTTTCGTCTTACAAGAGTTCGTCGGTAGCCTGGAGGTCTACCGACGAACGAAGGTAGAGTCTCGGCCTCGTGAACAAGGGGTTCGTGGTTCGATACCAGGTGCCGGCAAACTCCCCTGTCACGACACAAGCTTTTAGTAGTTTACTGTGAAATGTGTGTGAGGTTGTGTTTGGGTTTATAACAAAAACCCAGATATATCTTAAAAAAAAAATAACACTGTCAATTTAATAAGAAATGTACTAAACATTTTACTGTGTTACTAGACATCAGAGAAGTTCCTACAGGGCATAAAGACTTGTTAGTTTTTCGTCTTTAATAAATAAGCATTTGTTGTTCCCAATAAGTCTATCAAAGAATATAAAATCGACAGAAATTTCTTTTTCATTTCATCGTATATTTTATGATAAAACATAAATTCCTAGTATAAGTATCGTTAATTAATGTTGTTCTTGTATTTGAGCTGTTTTTTCGCAACGGTTATTATTTTTTATGAATTATCCTCTTTTCCGTGTATCCTTCATTTTTTAAGGTTTCAAATTAATATATTTCCATTCTATTACAATATTTCCCATGAGTATGTTACCAGAAAAATAAAATGCCTACTTTTACCTTTAAAAAACATGAAACAAAATATATACACCAATTTTGCTGTTATTATTATTTTGATAAGGTTTACTATATATTGAAAAATATTGTTCATATTATCCATCATGTTTTTGTTCATACATATCTAGGATATTTATTATTTTAATGTTCACCTATTTTATATTGTGCTAACCATCCTTTTTAAAGAACAGTGTGTCGTTGTTGAGTTAATAAATGTATAAATAAATAACTTTATACCAAGCATTTATTACATGCATTTATTACATGTTATAACATAGTGTGTAACATGTATAGACAATATTCACATAGATCGAGTAGTCCCACACTAAGGTATGAATTTTGTATTATGAGTACTAACACGACGATACACATATATACAATGCACTAACCACATACAAATGTAGCAATCAGACCTTCGGGAATCGAAACTGGGACCTATGTAGTGACTCGAAAGGCAATAGCGTTAACTCCGCGCCACACTAGCCAACAATATAGATCGTCATTTTACATAGGCGAATACGTATTCAGGCTAATTTCGATAGTGAGATAGAGAAGTGAGTTATATTTTATCTACGATTTACTTTTACATCGACAGATAATTTTCTAGATACGAAATGCAGTTGGAGAATGTGTATAAAGGCTGTGCGTTCCGTTCTGGACACTTGAGCCTCCATGGAGAGAGATCTATCCAGAAAGACGCCGGTAACGGATAAAGTACGCGATGGTGCTATGTTGATGCCGGCAACAGAGATTGGATTAGTGTCTTAAAGATGTTGCCATCCGTGAGAGGCAAGGCAACCCACACATACAGCCTCTAAATCAAGCAATAAATCCCCCTTCCTATCTTCGTTTACCTTCCTCATATTCCACCACCCCAACCTAACACTTATACTCATCCCATTCCAACACTCTCAAACTTTCTTCTGTAATCTTACTTGCGTAATTAGTTTTAGCTAATCGCTTGATAATGGTGAACGTCTCCATCGAAAAGACGGTTACGAGAATTTTCATATAATTTGGTAGTTTTGAACGATAATTAAATAATATGTGTAAGTAAGGAAATTAAAACACGCACATTTTCTTCTACTATTTGTTATATCTTATAAAATGTCGAAATTGTCAAGATTGACAATATCTTTTTAAAATTAAAGAAGTCTTTCTCAATAAAGAACGTATGTGGTAGTAGAAAAAATATAAATATTTTTAATTCCATTGTAGAGTTCTACTGCCTAAATACAGACAGTGAATATAATGTTAAATAAGGTGTCTTTAAATAATTTTCTTTTAGACTTAAACTTACACAGGTTTCAAGAAACTGTCAAAACTGTCAAAACTTCTTTCAACATTTTCAAAATATTTTGTCAAAATTTTAACTCTTTTCGTAGAAACATGATCAACAACATTTACTAGGTACAAAATTTTATGATAAAATATGGAGTTTTCGAAATAATTTGTTTGCTTACTAATGCTCAGCATAAAAATTTTATGATTAAGTAATAATTATTTTCTTACTTCATTGAGTATCAATTAAAATTAGGTTTCTATACTCATGGCGATCGAGAAAAAACCTAATAAAACGTGAAAATCCAATTGATAAAGAAGCATTATAAAAAGGGAAAATATATTATGTAAGTGCTTAGAATTTTTGTTATTTTTTTTATTGTTTAACCGGATTTGGGTGCAGATGACAAAACCAATCAGAAACCTCGATTGGAGAACCATGTCTACACAATGCAACATTGTGTAAAATCTTTAGACGGGAGATCGCGATCCATTTGAGATATGAAAAATGAAATCCCAAAAAGATGGTTGCTTCTAAGGTTTATATAAAGCGTCTCTCGATTGGTGGACCTTACATCGTGACAGTGAGAATGGTGGAATTGGTGAACGTTGTCCATGGACACCGAAAGTGATCACTTAAGCCAGCCTAGAGCCAATTCGTAAGCGTTGGAACACCTTTCTCACTTCTTCCGATTAGATTTTACACAATGTTGCATTGTGTAGACATGGTTCTCCAATCGAGGTTTCTGATTGGAAAATATAAGATCTACCCCTTCTTATACTGTAGGAAAAGATACATAGAAGGAAGAAGGAGTGATATGGCAGAAAGTGAACATTATGGATCAGAAACATCACCGATAGACAGGTGTCCGAGGAGAGGAGGAGCTTTTTGACTTTGCGAAAAACTGAGAGGCTTTCACGAAGAAAAAAAAACCATAACAGAAAAATCTTTAAACAATATTTATATATTTAATTCGTCATACGGCCTAAAGCCATTTACAAAACAAACGCAGTAAACAACTCAATTTTTTTTTGCAAGAAATCGTAAGATGAAATTAATATTATATTAAAGATACTTTAACAATTGTAATCCTTATCTACACTTGTGGTTTATCTTATGGTTTATAACATCAAAATAAACAAAATCTTAACAAAACCAAAAGCAAAGCAACATCAAACACACACTTATAATATGTAGGTATTTTGCGTGGATACGGGTTTTCAATAACATGGATAAAATATGGAAGATGTCAGGACGAAATGCTGCCTGTTTTATGTTTCCGTTCTCCTACCTTAGCCTCAAGAGCGGAAGATACCAAACTTCAAAAATAAGTGTTAAAGAAGGATGTTGGATGTTAGATGGTATGAGCATTTCACAAACTATAATGTGCACCAGCGTGCTAAGCAAAGATCTGTAGTCTCAGTAAAACACAAGAGAGGATGATCTTAATTGGGCCATGTTGAATTTCAAGTGATAGTTGGCTAAAAAAAAAGCACCGTTCTTTCGTCCACAAGGGATCTGACAGCCCCAACGTCCCTCATTCAAATTACATCGATCCTATGACAACGACACAAAAACGTTAATAATGACATGGAAAAGGGTGACTTAATTGGCGCAGAGACTCTGATTTCTGCCCTGTGATGATGAAGTTACGTCGTAATTATTACATTGCTGTGAAATCATATATATTATAAGTTGTTTTTAAATAGGCATTTAATGGGAAGTTTATTAGATATTTTATTACTTGCTAATTACAGAACGCGACCATAAACACGTCATGTGAACGTCTTATTTATGTATATATATTTTTGTGTAATAAATACCATTGTAATTATTATATGTTTTATACTTAAGTGGTTGCGAACGCTGAAAATTACAATCATTAAACCGTTATTATTGATTTCAGTCACGAAAGCTACAGGAAACATTTATTTCAAATTCTTTCCGGTCAAGTTAATTAGATGAATATTTTTATACTTTTTCCGTTGTATTATTAATAAACGTGGATCAAAATATACGAACAATCAGCCGCTAGTAAAATGTATGAAAAGCAGGAAATATTACATGTTTAAACTAATCGGTGATTTATTAGGTACTAACCTATGTAATTTTATTGATTTAACATTATTTAGAAAAAGTATCTTATATGAAAAAAAAATCTATCTAACTGAGCATGAAACCTTAACAAGGAAGACTGAGTTAATTTTTAACTTTACTTAATCTCAGCGCTTTAACACTTCTTTGACAGTCTTTACTTTACTTGGTTGGTTATTTTCCCTACTCTATTTAATTATACAATTCTATGACACAACACGTTTGTTTAAATTTTTTTATTTCTTAATTTGCAACAGTGAAAACTCATTACCAAAATAATAAATTTTAAGCACGAAAACAATAAAACTTAGGTATTTATTTAAATAGTCATCTGTCCCTTGTCTGTCCACAATGGCCAGCGACCCGAAAGATGCAGAGCTGCGTTCAGAGATTGCAGGGTACTAAAGGGCTTGGAGAACGAGGTCGGCTCTTCTAGACCCCCAATAAATAAATTTATTTTATTTTTATTTTCTAAATATTAAAAGCACAAAACAGACCATAACTACATATATAAAGTTAGAAAAAAGGTTAATCTTTCAGAAATCAGCTATCATCCAATACCATGCGCCACAATTAATTAAAAAAACATAGGTACCTAACATTCCGGTCATCTCAACATGCCTTCATATACACAGTCTCGCTCGCTCACTCAATCATCACACTAGCACAAAAACACAAATCAATAATAAAAAAAAAAATTAAGGGGTAAGAAAAAAAAAGGGGGGGGGGGGGAGATTACTGCGTACCTGTTGATTCATTTGGAAGTGTGGAAGTAAGTTTTTTGAACACCTGTCTTTTGTAAGCATTTAGAGGTAATCCAAATATATCGACGTCTTTCAGCGTATTATTGTAGAGAGATGTAATTTGGCATAGAGGTCTACGCAACCCTGCATTTGTACTCGCAGCTGGCATATAAATGAGATAAAGGCGAGGGCGAAGAAGAAGTCATCTGTCCCTCGTACGATTTTCTACTTTGTAAAATAGACATGCTTCTTTTGTGGAGCAACAGACAAAGAATTGACCTTCCACTCTTATCCATAAGTTTTGGAGTATCCTTTAAAAGGGAGGTTTTTGGAAAAATAAAGTCATTTTTCATCTTAAATTCAGCGATGAGGTTGCTACCTATCCTGAATGTTTTATTTTTTGCTAGCACAGAAAGGATAGCTAGCATGTTTATTAAATGCAGTTGTTCTACTAGCTACATCACTTGTGGGATGTGTCATGATGATATTGTAATAGTGCTAGTAGAATTCGTTTCTCATGTTTTTTTTCTATGAAAATGTTTTAGAGTCAATCTCGAAAAACAACAAGCCAAGCATATAGAAGCTAGACGAGCTCACTTGCTATTATTAGTACCTAAATTACCTTTTCAGTTATCTCACCAAAATGCAGGTTGCTACACTTTTGCAATACTCAATTCCCATCTCACGGTAATATCAATGTTTCAATAAAATAACAAGATTATGATCCTTTCGATTGAAGAGCTAATATTATACCTTTATGCTTCATTGAGAAGTATTGAGGGTGAATAGAGTTGAATAAACTATACATACCTACTTATACCTATTGACATTGAAAAAAGAAAAGTGGCTGGTGCGAGAGTGAACGGTGTACTTCGATCTATTTTTAGCAATAGCAATGTCTCGAACATGGCTAAAATGCTGGTGCACAACGCCATCCTGGTACCGACACTTGTATACAAGCAAAACTTGGACAAATGTCTGAAGAAGGCGAGATTGGAATAAATGCAGTGGAGATGCGATCACTGAGAAGAATGGTAGGTAAAACATTGCGTGATAGAGTAAGAAATGAGGATATTAGAAGAATGAGTGAATGCAAGAGGAGTGTTGTGGATAGAATGCGTGTAAATAAATTGAGATGGTTTGGTCACATGGAGCAAATGGATGGTGTAAGATTGACGAAGAGGGTGTTTTTATCTGAAAGAGAGGTTGTGAGAAAGCGCGGACATCCAAGAACAACGTGGCTTGACCACGTGGATCAAATTCTCAAGGACGGTCGCGTGTTAAGTAAGAGGAATCGGCGTGCATGTATGAGAAACTGGATGAATGTAGAGGAAGCGAAAGAAGTATGTAAGGATTGATCGACATGGCGTTCCCTTCTCTCTGCCTACCCCACCTGGGACACGGCGTGAGGAGGGTGTAGTATAGTATAGTAGAACTTATATACTTATATGTATATTATCGAAAACTTTTTCTTTTTAAGAGAGCCAAAAGTGAGAACCCGTTGTTAGATCATTTGCATTTAAGGTCACTGATATGCCATTAAATATATAAAATATCGTAAAATGTTCAGTCGCAACGTGTGTTTCAAAAAAAAATCTTTTTGGATCATTTTACGAGCGAAACGACAGTAAAAGTTTAAGAGTATTTTACGTTATCGAAATTCTATTATATTTAGTTCATCGAAATATTTTTTCCTATTTCATAAAATATTCTCAGTCAGTCGTTATTTGGAGTGGTTAAGGAAATAAGTTTATAAATAGATATAACATGTTTGCGATTGAAACTGTACTGAAAAGTTTGTAAATTATTGACTCTGACGTAGAGACATAGTTGGGACAGCCAGCGTAAATTTTTGTTGTTGATATTTTGTTGTCGAGATTCATGCCTAGAAATTCTAAATACCATATAGTTTTTATGATATCTTTTTCGTAACGAATCAGACACGTAGAAAATCCAAAAATCATCAAAATATTTTTTTTTGAACTCCCGTAAATTATTTTGTTAAATGGACATAGTAGGTTTTACAATTCCACGGACGGTTCATGTTTATGTAATGTGAATAATGTTTTGTTTTGTGCATAATGTGCTGTAATTTGTAAACATCACTCAGCGCAAAGATGAAACCTACAAAAGCGAATGGAATAATGTTTTAGAAAATAAATAACCTTATTATGGGTGAAATGGGTTAGTTGGAAGATATCGCGCTTCTGCGATAAACTCGCCCATTGCACAAAATTTATTTGTGTAGTTTAAATTGAATATTTTCATATGTTGATTTTTTGTGCAATAAATTTTTTTATTATTATTTTTATAACGAATGTAAGTAAAAATATTTTTTTTTATCGAGTTTTACTATGTACTTTCATTCAGTGACCAGGTTATCTTTTCTTTCTTTCTTTCTTTTTCCTCGAGGCAAAGCACCCGATACCGAGTGAATTATGCCTATTTGTTGACAAGAACATCGGTAGTTACAGTTAAATGTATATGTATTTCCGTAGCGTGGTAGGCACCTACATTCGCCTTAAACTCCTACACTACATACACGCTGCAAGTACGTTACAAGGTCATTGAGTTCAATGAACCCAACGCCCGCATACCATCACACGTATATACGCACACCGCCGCTTGAGTCACGGCATCATTGTAGTGGTAGCTACCACTAAAATGATGCCGTGAAGGCAGTAGAGCCGTATTAAGGAATCAAATTTATGAGTGACCAGGTTATGTCGTCAGTGAATAAAAGTACATAATAAAACTCGACAAAGTGTTTTGTTTTTATTTACATTAAATTATGGAGTTCTACAAAATAAGCAATTATAAAATACAACTAGTTACGAATTTTATTTATTAAATCAAAAATTTTACCACTAAAAATTGCTAGTAAATTTTTTAGTCTTCTTCTTCTTCTCCCTGAGCAATTATTAGCTCCACATGGTGGTGGGGTCTGTCTTTCTTGTTTGGTTACGTCACTTGGTTCTATCGAACGCAAGGGAAACGCATCTTCATGGGAAACATCACAGCTCCGCATGTCCTGTCTCACTAATTCGCGATATCTACGCTTTGGCCTTCCTCTTTGTCTCTAATGATTTTTTAGTGGTATAAGTAAATTTTTTGACTCCAAACATTCGTTATAATGTTTAGAAACTACCATAAAGTTACCGCCAAATCAATAAATAGTATTAATAAATAACTGAATCATAATACATCTTAACATTACATTTAATTAAATTCATATAAGTATATCTATTTTATTTTGATTTCTACTATTTCTGTTGATATAATATGTATATGTGTGTTACTATAATTTAAATTTTATAACCGGGTTAGTATGAAAAGATCGCATTCATCGCTCTTCTAAATTTAAAAAAAAACAGTGATTTCTCTTATATTTAGGGGCATGATGTTAAACAGCCTAGGTTTCATGCACCTAAACTGTCGCTGTCCAAACACAGTATACATGTGTGTATTGTCTGTATATGTGTGTTCAGTTGACAAATAAATAAATAAACAATCTGCCTGAAACGTTTTTAAATAAAATCTGTCTATGTATTCACAAATAACCTGTAATATGTAGAACCTACTACTTGTAGAACTTGTGTGTTCACAAAGCGGATTCAAATAATTATTATTTAATGGTTTTATTTACAAAGGAACATGCTTTACCTGTCCAAAGTTAGGTTTACAAAGTGCCAATTAATATTTTAAAAGCTTACAGTATAAATCTTTTACCGTAATCAAATATGTATAGAAGCAACAGTAATTTTGAATTAAATAATAACATGTATTATTTCCATATTTTGTTTTTATCTACTTAATTATTTTTTGTCATCGTTCACACAACTTTTAATTTATTTATTAATTTATTTATTTATTCGTTTATTGAACAGCATTTAAAAACATAAAATGTTATGAAATCTACTTAACTGGACATGAGCCCGTACCAATGCAGATTGAATTAGTCTTTAACTTATTTTACTTTGTCTCATTAGGGCCAATTCTGAATCTTAATGAACTAACTAACTAAAAAGTTAATTAATATTAGTTATTATGTAGTATTCAGCATTAGTTATGAACTATAAACAACTATAAACTCGAGAACCACCAAGTGCAAATGGTAAAATCTATGGGACAAACTAATATTAGTCAGTGATGCCGCAATACAAAATGTTTTACACGTTCCGATTTACACTTCTGGCAACAATTTAATAGTTGTCGCGTGTGAAAATTGTGAAATGTCAGATTTGCCGATATATTTTGGCGTTCGTATTTGCGTCGGTGGTGGTGTAATTTTAAAATTTATACATGCTAAGAGTTGCCCTAAAAATATAAATTTATACTTTTAATTGAAAAAACAACTTAACACTTCCAAAATATTGCAATATTCTGCGGTAAAATGACAGCAACTAATAATATTCGCACATTTAAAGTCGCGAATAAAATTCTGCCAAATCCAACTTATTTAAGTCATCGGCTGTCAAACTAAAATTTCATTCTGAATACGAAATCCATAGATTCTCGAAATTTATAGTTGTACTAAGGTGTCAAAATGAACTAATGAACTAAATTAGTACGGAAAACTGTGAATACGAATTAGAACTAATTATCATGACTCGACTATCTTCTCACACTTAGTTGACTTAGTTAGTGCAAACTAAACTATTTTATGATTCAGAATTGGCCATATTCTCATCTTCAATTAATCCTGAAGAATCGATCACAAAAATGAGGAATAGTGCGCGGTAAGTAATTTATTTATTTTATTTAAAATCACACACGGTACAGACATATTTCATATTTGTGTAATGAATAAAAATGAACAATAAAAGTGATATAAAAAAAAATGTTAAAAAATAAAGTTATAGCACCAATAGACCAATGGTAAACAGAGAAAGATTACGAAATATAGTTGTATGGTATGACAAATTAAAAGTAGTTTAAAGAATTTACTAAATAATGTTAATTTTATTAATTGATACAAATAATACAAGTAATATACAAATATCATACAAATGATACAAATAATAATAAATATGAAACAAATAAAACGACAATAGCGTAAACCAGAAATATGCAAGAAATGTATAAGATATTTACATAAGATAAAAATTTATCTATCTATCTATTGCCTCGCGCCGTATCCCAAGTGGGGTAGGCAGAGAGAACGGAACGTACATGATCAAGCCATGTAGTTCTCGGACGCCCGCGCTTCCTCACACCCCTCCTTTCAGACAGGTATATCCTCTTTGTCATTCTTTCATCTTCCATTCGTTCCACATGACCAAACAATCTCAATTTATTTACGCGCATTCTATCAACAACACTCCTCTTTCATCCACTCATTCTTCTAATATCCCCATTCCTCACTCTATCACGTAACGTTTTACCAACCATCCTCCACAGTGATCTCATCTCCACAGCATTTATTCCACTTTCATCCCTCTTCAACCATGTCCACGTTTCGCTTGCATACATAAGTGTCGATACCAGGATGATACCATAGATAAAAATAACCATAATTAAATAAGACTATGGTAACACAACATTTTTACAGTAATAAAAAAATGTTCAAATATATATAAAATAGTAATGGTTAAACTGAAAAGACGTCAATTATAATAATCTATGGTAATGAAGTGAAATAAAAGCTTGCATTTCAACAAAAATGAACATAAAAAGCTTACGGAAATGTAGGTCAAATCTTACAGGACGGCTATGCTTATACTGAATGCATATTATAGAAAAGCATGCTTTAGGAACTGTATAAACCTCACAGAAGCGAAAAATTTGTGAAATTATTGGTGTATGTGGCACTCAGCCTTTTCTGCCTACTTTGCAAGAAAATGTTGAACTTAGACTTGTAATTAAGGGATTCAGAGTTTAAATTATTCTAATACTTTTGTGTTAGTTGAAAAAAGAGCACCTTTGCGATAAACTCGCCCTCTTTTTATTGTTTTTTATCAATACCTACATATGTATAGAAAACTGTGTCCCACATACGCATTCCAAGGAGAACTGAAGGATTTACACGTTTTTTACGGACGACGCTATCGTCAATTTATGAGTGACTTTAAAAATAATGAATGAAAATGAAAACTTTTGATATTTATTTCTCTGATATTTCAGGAGTCCAAGGACTCCTATTTATCCGTTTAGGTGAAGATTTTTTTTTAATATTTGGACTCTCTCTATTCTAATACAACCATGCCAGTTTTGGCATCTACGATCCTACAACGTCAGTGGGATAAACTTTTGATGTAATATATATATATGTATCTATGTGTTTTTCTGTTTTAATTTTAATAACCGGGTTAGTTGGAAGACATCGCATCTTAGCGATAAACTCGCCCTCTGTACATTGAATTGTATAACTGATATTTATATGACACTGTTTTATTTTGTAATATTGCAACCAATGTACAGTGAGGAATAAAATAAATAAGTAAATAAATAATAGCAGTGTGCATTTATGAGAAAAATTATTTATTAATATTTTACAAAGTGATGGTACTGAGAAACGTACTTTGAAGAATATATATGCTTCATTATCTAGTTATGTATAAATGTATGTAGATGAATTGCAAAGCTGACAATGTATTTGAATAATTTAATAATAAATGTGGGTTCTTGAAATGTTTGTCTTCAAATTTATCAATATTTGCCATCTCTAAAGTTTGCAACGCTAACATTTAGACTACGACCACTTCAAGTGTCTTGTAAAAGTCAATTTGCTCAATTCCGAACCGTCTCCGGATATTAATTTTTAATCCTCTTCTCTGAACGATGATGGCAACAAATCTTTGAATACATTTGATTTTAAATCTAGTTGCAAATATATTTCTAGCGGGAAAACTTCAATAAATATACGAATTTTCTGAAGAGCCTGACTGAATATTAAATCGCAAGTTGGAAAGCTTGAGGAGCAGAACCAAAACATTTATATACTACATATGATATTTGAATTAATCATTTGCATAAAAATACCTTTAAATATGTAGGTAACAATAAATGTTTTTTATAAGTTATTTTTAAGGTATAATTATAACTTTATAAAATTTAATAAATAAATAAATAAATAATAATTAAAACAAAAACTTCTAGCTATTACCATTAAGGTTTTTTTTTATTGAAAACAACCTTTTCTTGTAATTTGTCTTAATTTGACATTTCCACACGTTCTATACATTTTCATAATAATATAATGGGAGAAATGGTAGAGGCCGATCAAGAGACACCTATATGGACCAACCGAAGAAGGACATGAACTATGACACATACGTAAAACTTAAGAGACTAGATGAGAATAGGGAGAAATGGAGAAGAAAATCCAAACTTGTTGCAGACCAATCCAATGAATTGTAACATACTATTACCTATATATAATTTACTTTTTTTATTATTTTATGTGTCCATAAGTACATTGTTGCTTGCTTGTGTTTTTTCTTTTGTTTCCTTTATGTTGTATTTTTATTTACACTATTACTGTTGATATGTATGTGTATGTCTGTTTTTTTTTATTTTAATAATCGGGTTAATTGGAAGACATCACATTTTAATGATAAACTCCCCCTCGGTACATTGATTTGTATAACCGATATTTTTATGATAGTTACTTTTTTTTAATTTGTATTATTGTTACCAATGTACCTACAGTGAAGAATACAATAAATAAATATAACGATCGCCAACTTTTATTACCACTTCATGTGCATATGACTTACTATTACCAAATAACAATAACCTAAATAAATTACTCACGAGGTGGTTGATGGACAGGGGCAGAGAGTTGTGTGAGAATGATCTTATCCATATTACAAAATAAAGCCTTAATGTAATGAGCGAGTATGTGTAGTCATATTATAATTTGTGTTGTTTATTCTTAATTATTAAATTATCTTATTTTTTATACTTTAAATTCTTTATTATGTTATTTTGTTTTATTATTCTTTTGATTATTTTATAGTTATTGTGTTGTAAAATGTAAAAAAAATTTTAGTATTGCCCCAGAACAGATTTCGATCTAGTGGGGCATTATATTCCAATATGATTTTTACTGTTATTTAAAAATGTAAAATTTTGGAAATAAATAAATAAATAAATAAATAAATATAAGCAGTAGACTGCTCCAAAAGAAGCTGGTAAGAATAGTATTCAAATATATGTTAGTATGTAAATGATTTTGTTTGGTGCAACTAGAGATCAGCATCTAAAATCAGCAAGCAAGAGGTTTCCTAGAGAAGTATTCAGTACAGGGAGAAAATGAACTTTGTGTAAGCTCTCACGCCCGGTGAATCTTAATACTATTATCCGTAACATGTTCAAACCACATAGCGTTAGTGTCATCTTTGTAACTAGATAATATAATTATTAATTTGATTTGAATTTCACTTACACTATTATTTCCATTCACCCTTTCCTTAGAAGAACATAGCAAACTTTCATTTTATTTTTAATTAAAATTTGCTCAACATAGTGAAAAACAAACTTATTTTATTAAATTCCTTGTGGTGTTGTCTGACGTTGTTCAGAGAGTAATAAAATATCTAAAATAATAAGTCACGTATATTAATGTCATAAAAAAACTTTTAACTCATTCGAACTTTTTAAATAATGGTATAGTCCATTTTTAGTACTTGGGGATTTGTAACCGGTGATTCATGAACCAAAAGTTTATCAAATTTAATAATGGACAGGGATGATCCATCAAATTGTTGAAATATAAAAATATGTACTTGTGAGAGGTTTTATAATTTTGTTTCAAAGAAAAAGAGAGTGTAAAGATGTATTACGTCATACTGTTTTACAATATTTTGTAATGGTTGAAATATTGTTATTGAAATTTAACGAATGAAATCAAATTGCAAGTTGCACTTAAATATAGTAATCAATTTCACAAATAAACTTTCTCATCTGCTTACGGAGTATATTTATATTATACCAGATGTTCCTACCTGGCGTCGCTAGGGTGATTTAAAAAAAAATGTTATGGCAATACGTGACAGCGGAACAGTCATACAAACGTCACTTTCATACAAAAATACAATCCCAATTTCCGACTTTTCCGTTAGATTTTCTAAAAAAATTCTTTCATGCAAACCGACTCCTGATAATTACAAATATAACAAAAAAAAGAATCAGCCATTTTGGTTCAGCTGTTCGCAAGTTATGGGGGAACATACATAGTCAAAGATAGGTAATATTTTGTGGTATGTTTCAAAATTTGTTGGTACTTTTATTAAATGTTATAGTTTTGTTTAACGAAAGCCTCCTGGATATATAATTATAAGTATGATAAATAATTAAAAGAATGAGTGGATGTGAGAAGGGTGTTGTGGACAGAATGTGTATAACGATAGTTTGGACACGTTGCAAACGAATGCACGATGTAAAGATTACGAAGAGGATGTATTTATCTGATAGAAGGTGTGTGAAAAAGCGTGGACATCCAAAAACTACATGGTTTGATCACGTAGAGCAACTTCTTAAGGACGACCGCGTGTTGTGCAAGAGATATCGGCGCGCATGTATGAGAGACTGTAAGTATTTACAGAAAACTAAATAAGTATGTAAGGATAGATCTATGTATATGGCGTTTCGTTCTCTCGGCTTACCCCACCTGGGATGCGGCGTGAGTGTATAAATACATAAATTATCAGTACTGTTTAGCACACTCAATTTTTTTTTCGCACAAACCTTCAAACGATTTCATAATATATAAATATATTAATTATTCTGTTTTTCTTTATGTCTTACTTCTAAATTTTTACATAGAAGACCGAGCAACTAAATCATACCTATTTTTATACATACATATTATTCCGATAAAAGGCTATTTATATATAATAAAAGCCTGTCAATTAAAAAAGTTTAATGGTCGTAATTATTGAGGGCATTAAATGCTTTTCGTTTTCATTAGAATGTTTTTCGTGTAAGAATAATATCGTCTTCTTCTTAACGCACTTACAAAAAAACCCAAGAAATTTCGGAAGAATATAATATTTCTACGGATATTTTATCAAAGAAACTTGGAATGTTCCTTCTTATGTTCAATGCTCTCATATACCTACAGTAAAATTTAAGATGAGATGAACGCTATTTTGGAGTCATAACTCATATAAATAAAATTTATGAATTTTCTACTTATGTTCATTGTCGAAAAACCTCACTCCTGATAGCATCAAAACATTAATCTCTGCTTTTGTGGTCTCTAGACTTGACTACTGCAATATACTATATGTAGGACTGCCGCAAATTCAACTGAATCGTCTACAAATGGCATTCAATAGCGCTGCAAGGCTTATTTTCCGCGTTGATAAGGGTTGCCACATCACACCTTTGCTGGAAAAGTTACACTGATTAAGAGTAGGTAAAAGGGTCCAATACAAACCGTGCCTTATAGTCTACAAAGCTTTGAACAAAATGGCACCTCAGTTACTCTCTGAACTCTATGTTCTCAAAACACCTGCAAATAGACCTCTACGCTCAGCTAAGACATCCACCAACATACTGGACGAAAATAACAGAGCAAACAAGTCCTGCTTCTATGATAGGGCTTTTGGTGTCCCAGGACCCGTCATTTGGAACCGAATCCCCGAGGACCTCCGTAAAAACCAGCCGATTCCAACGTTCAGGAGCAAGCTGAAGACTTCGCTCTTCCAACATAGTTTCCCGCGCCCTTGAGATGGATGCTCCATTAAACGGCGCCGAATAAATCATCCAACCATCCCGCCTCCATATCTACCATTACCCCTCCCACTACCTGCACCCTTCTCACCACATGAACAACAGCTCTCACAATTTTTAGATTTCAGTTTCCCTGAAGATGCCTACAAGTATAGGCGAAAACGTTCGGTATCTAACCTAACAAAGTGGAGATTAAACAGTGCTCAATAATATATTTTTATATTTTATTTAATAAAATTGAAATTATTTATTATTTAATACAATATTCTGTACCTGAGATCCATTAGGACTCAAGTGCATTTTTGACAAAAATTCCCAAGTTACGAAAAAAGCGGAAATAACACAACAGTCGTGAATCTTTAGTACAGAAATGCTTAGGGTCTATACTATAGGGTCTATGTAATAAGCTGTATATACTTTAAACAGCTTATTACTATTAAAATGTTGAGTTTTTTCGATTAAAAAATTGAATTTGAAAATGGCATTTTAGTACTTAAGACTAAATGGCTCTCAGGTACAGAATTAATTTAACAAAATTTTTAAAAAGTCATTTTTTAAATCTGCTTTGTAAAGTTATTCAAAATATTCTGTACTAATTTTAACATATCGCGTAAATGCTTTGTCAAAATGTTACAAAAAAATATCAAAGAGTCGACGTTTATTTTGTAAAACTCCATGTTTATGTATGAAAAAAAACACAATTGCTTTTTAGTTTTACTTAATATTTAATTGAATGGTAACTTATAGTTTGACAATGACTTTATAAGTCGAAACCAGGTCACTATTCTATTAGATATTAAATGAAACTAAAATCAATTGTGTTTCTTTTTTTATACACCTATTGTATGTATCTTTCATAAGTATTTGCTACATATTTTTAGTTTCATATTAAACATGGCAGTCATATTCTTAGAATCAATTTAAATTTGGGATGAATGGTACACTCATCACTGAAATAATGCCTTATTTGTGAGGTTTGATGAAAAGATACCTGCCGTTACAAGACTCTTGAAGTCTCGAGTTATATTATTTTCCAAGACTAGTTATGTAGTCGTATTAATTGATAACAGATACACTGTTTTTAAACAAGGTAATTTGCTAAAATATTATCATTAAATATTTTACAGTGAATAATTATGTAAATATTCATTTAAAATAAAATTTATTTCACAAAAGTAAAGGAGAAGAAAAATACGAACTATAAATTATTTCTTATTTCGTTCATGGAAAATGAAAAAATCTTTTTAATTTATTCTTGTCATTATTTTTTCAGTTTAAATTATGAAAAGCAGAGATCAGAATTCAATGTAATTACTTATACAATAATAAAACAATTCTTGATTTAAATGTAACATATACTATCAGTATCATTTTTTTCTATGTTCAAAGCCATGAAATTTTATTATAAAGTTATTATCTACTTATGTACTACCTACCAATATATTTTATAGTTTTCTTAATATACATATTGAACTGGGCAAATAATACGTTTTAACTTATTTTTTAAATGATTCAATTTAGTTGATATTGTCGACCGACGGTACTTGGTGGAAGTTCATGTCGAAGTTATAAAAATGAAACACCTAAAATCAATATTTCTACAATAACTTTATAAATCGCGAACCAGCTCACAAGAGCTTCCATTCTCATTATCAGGCTAAGTTTACGTCAAATTTAAAAAAAAAATTATCCAAAAAAAAAACTATTTTTTTTAAATCTATTCTGATTTATATATTTTGCATTTATTTTCTTGAAGAAGTGAGAGAAATTATGCAATGTTTTTTTTTCACATTGAACTGTAAAAAAATTCAGCAGTTCTATATAAATCAATAAATTAATAATTTTCTTTTCTGAAAAATACCGAAGTAGGTACAAGTGATTCAAATTTTTTTGGTAAAAAAGGAGGTGGTATTAAAATCTTAACATATTTTCTTACCAATTTTAATTAAAAGTTTCCTCTAAGTTGAAAATGACTCCCAGAAAGTTTTTTTCAAATTAAATAAGCACTGAATTAAAACGTCTGTGTCAACCAGAAGTAATTCAAAAACTTTTAATAGGCAATATCACTATTTAATTAAGCGAAATAATAACTACACTATTTTTTAATAAAATTAATTAATATATCGTTATAATAAAATGAAATGATAAACTTAATATATCGATTTAAATATTAAAAATTTATAACTATTCTTTTCACACACAATTTGATAAATTAATTTATATATCTTAAATTGTTTATTTTAAAGATTAAACATACACGTAATAATTTTTTTTTAATGAAGTAAAACTTTTTTCATCATTGATCGTAATATAAATTTAATGAAACGAGAGGCAAAGAAAGCTTAGTACGACTATACACTGTCACAGTGCCAAGCGCTCGACATTCACTAGACGTCACTCTGAACCTAACATAGCGTCGTAGTGCTGTTACAGTCCGCCGCGACGCAACGCTACTATAATAATTCTCGTAGCACAGACATACGAGAAGGAGGCTACGATTTTCAATCGACGACGACGCTTACATTTTTCTGTAGCACTGTTTTGTTGGAATTTCGCGTTGTAATAAAAAGTACAGTAATGTATACTGTACGCATTTTTTTTCGGGAAAGCTCATACGCAGCTTTCTCGTAGTACATACATATTATTATTTTATATTTTTAATATACGACTCTAATAATTTATCGCTGAAGTATCCAAGTAGAAAATAAGCACCGCCACCTTAGATCATAAAGTTTAATAAATTTTTATTTTGTTATCTTACTAAAACATGCGAATATATTAACGCAAAATAATAGTTGTCAAAATATTATTATGTCAAGAGTTGGAAAATATTTTATGTACTTTTTAAATGCAAATAAATAAAAAGTTTTTTTTTTAAGTTTTGTTACATTCTGTTACGAGTAGAAGATGAATTTTCAAGTCAACATACTTAAAAAAATTATAACACTTTTGAGGCATTTCACCTATCTTGAATTAATTATTTATTGATTAGATTTTTCTAACGCTCTTTGATATAATAAAACGAATAATTATAAATATTTTATTAATCGTTTCGGCATTAACTTTGTAACACTTCATTTAAAATTATCAAATAAAATAAAATAAATATTTATTATTTTTGTTTTATGTTACTGTTGAGTAAGACTATAACGCACGACCGGTAGATCAGCACCTGATGATGCGAACTCGGAGTCCGCGAAACCGGTCGTGCGTTAGTCTAACTCAACAGTAACACAAAACAAAAATAATAAATATTTATTTTATTTTATTTTATTCAGTGAGATTATTATTAATATTTTAGTATTAATATGATGTGGTGAGATGGAAGAAATTACTATAAAGAGATAATCTCGTCACTGCATATCATTTTTTTTTATGTAAACTGATTTGTTGATTCTGTTATGTGAATGATGATGTGCAAGAAGAATAAAATAAATAGATTAATTAATTTATTTATTTATTTATTACATAGTAAAAAATGAAGCGTTAAAAAGTTAATGCCGATATAATAATTTTTTTTAAATATTTCAATTTACAATTTTTTTTTATGATTTTAATGTTTCATCGTTGCAGAATATTTCAAATGTAGTTACTTATGTTGATTTATTGATTTTTATTTAACTTAAATTGCTGCCCACCTGTAATTTTTATTTGAAAGGTCGATTATGTCCGAATCATAGAAAGTTTCCAATATTTTTATTTAAAAAAAACGATGATATCCAATTTTAATTGACGTATATTTTGATTTACTTTTGAATTTTAAAGAATATTCTTTTATTAATATAAAATTTATTTTTTACGTGCAATATTTTTGTCTGTTTCTTTAATCATTGCATTGGTTAGATGAAGTGTCTTAATTGGTTCATTTGTTGGGACATATCACATAAAAATTGCATGTTAAAGGCTCACTCTAGCTCTTAAACAATGATGTTATTTTTATAACAAAAAAAAACATAAAATAATGATGATTTTCCATATCGAGAAGAGGTTTTTAAAAGATATATGAACTCGTACCTATAAAGAAGAACGTTCTTTTTTATTTGACGTTTTTGGCGAAATCGAGTTATGATCACCAATGTGTATTTATATGTATGTGCCCTGCATGTTCTCACTGAAGCGATCACACCTGTAACTGTTACCGTTATCCTGGAATAGCTTTCTGATTTGCTGTCGTATTTACGAATTATTCTAAAAAAATTGTGTTGTATATACTAATTCCTCAAAATTTGATCACAAAAATGATTCTGAGATATATAAAAATAGGTACAAATAAAATAATGTAATAATAAATTATATTAACACTGTATCATATAACTAGGAGAGACAAAATATGCATGGCAAAACAGGAAAAACGCTCTCCTGAACAATTAACATTTAGGCAGATACGACTGTTAGTCAGAAGAGGGACGATATATCGTCCCTCATCTGACTAACTGTCGTAACTGGTAAAATGTAAATTGTTCAGGAGAGCATTTTTAGTGTTTTGGCGTGCATAGTTTCGTCTCTCCCAGCTAAACGAAAGAGTCTAAATGTATTTTATTATTTTATTTGTATTTTTATGAATCTCTGAATTATTTTTGTGATAATTAAATTTCCATAAGTATATTGGATTTATTTTTATGCACCGTCAAAGTAGATAGGACCCTTTGTGAGACTTTTTTCCCATGGCCATATTTAGTTATGCTCAGATAGGACTTAACTATTTTAAGAGTCAAAGGTGAAAATAAAACGATTTTATAATTTAAGAAAGTATATTAATTAACAAGAGTGTTTACACTGTAATAAGAGCAGATCACTAAAAAATAAATTATTATGCAGATTATGGTGTTCGAGAATTCTCATCCTCATCATCAGATGTTAATAAATAAAATTTCGTGATTATTTTCAAAACAACGAATTTAGTGATGGAGGGACTTATAAAACTCAGCGTGCTTGAGTAATCTTATCATCGGTGTATCGCCAGTAGTCAAAGACATCGAGTCAGCAGATTTTGCCTGGGAAATTTTTGATGGAGTGGATTTGAGTTGAGAAATCTCGTTATGCAATATTATGTTAAATACTTGTCGTTTCAAGTATATTGAACGATAATTTGTTTCGCCATCACTAGTTTTAAAAGAAAACTTAGTAAGACTGTGTTTTTCAACTGAAAATTACGTCATCTCCGTTCAGTTTACATTTAGCCCTGTGTCGTCATTCGAAGGGAAAGAAGACGTAGCTCAATGGATAATTTCTTAAAATCCAAAAAATCTGAACAGTTGAGGGGTGTAACGATGTAAGGTTTGTTTCTACCTGCTAATTTGAAAACAGGAAGTAATTGACTAGGAACAAAGATATTACCACTTTTCTTAAGCGCATAGTTAATAGCACTGTGTACCGAATCGCCTTCACTTTGTCCGTGACATGGAACAGATACGTTATTTTATTTCATTATTATTTCTTGAATTATTTATAAAGTAAATTAAGGTAGAAGCGATTATTGAATTTTTGTTTTAACCGCAACAGCAGTCGGCAAATAAATATACTTTTTATAACATTTTTCATCATACGAGTACATATTCAGAAAAGAAAAAACGCAGATTAAATTTTAGAGGAACCCTTCTTGCTTGCACCTTCATGCCACGTATAACGATAGCACTCACCAGAAGGTATATCGTATATTGTGAAGTTATATACTAATAAACGTCTTTTATAGAAAACTGCCCTTACATTGCTGATTGGTAAGTTGATAACTTGCTGCATATCAAACGTAGCACACTGTGTTATAGAATCTTGCTGAGCTTTTGTTTTGCCAACCATTCTAGCAGGACGAACAAGTATTTTTTTCATTTTCATGCTTAAGATATTGATTTTTCAATTTAGTTTTAACATCTTCTGAGCTTTCGCAATATGTCGTTCACAAGCTACACTGATCCTTTTTCGGTAGATGGAAAGACAGGTTTTTTTTTTATATTAAAACTCTTCTGTATGATACAAAACCTAGTTTTTCAGTATTGTTTTTCAAAGTATCCAGAAACATAGCGTACATGTTTCTCAATGTCAAGTCACTATGCAAGTATTTTCATGTCGTCTTTTCACGACAATAGTGAGACTCAACTTTTGGAAATCTCTCAATTTGTTCCTCAATATTGCGACTCATTCTCAGATCAATGTAAAAAGCTTTTCGATCGCCTCGATTTTCTTTATCTAAAATCCTCGCCGAAGTAACTATCGATAGCTGTTTCAACCGTTTTTTTTCCAACACTTATGTATTTTAAAAAAATGACCGGCATATCTGATGTCCGTCTAGCAGATGATGATAATAAATTGTAAAATTTCTTCAAGACTCCGAAAATTTTCTCAAATTATTTCGGGAGTATATTCGTTGAAAAGAAAACATTGACGAGATGCTGCCTAACAAATTTCAATGTTTCACGCAGGTTTTAGTATTCACTATGCAACAATATTTTTGGATACTTGGGTCATATACTCCATTCTGTGATCTTTTAGTTGTTTATTTTTATTTATTTTTATTGACCTTAGAAGATTTTTTTCTTAGTATTTCCCTCAGTGAGCCGTCAACTTCAAAATCTTGTGGCTGCACTTCGTAAATATTTGACATATTAATTCTTTCAGTACTTAAATTATGATCGGGATATTGAGAATTTCTACTAAAATGATTCCAACAAAGAAAAATACTATCCTATGTGAAAATAAATAAAAAGTTATTCCCAGTTAATGTCTATACTAAGTATCGTATTTCAAGATAGGACCTACATTGGATATGTTTTTCATTTATAAAAAATCACACTAACTGTAGTATCTGCACTTACGTCCGTTAGTAAGATATTATTTTGATTAATTCGTAGATACGACAACAAATCAGAAAGCTGTTCCAGGATAATGGCAGCAGCTACAGCTGTGATCTTCGGTGAGAACATGCGTATCAAATCACAATACTTGGTGGCGGTCATAACTCAATTTTGCCAAAAAAGTCAGTTACGACAGTTAGTCAGACGAGGGACGATATGTGGTGAACCTTGACTCTTCTCACATATACAGACTCACACACGACCTCACTATCAGTGAACATCATTTCCGTTAAATAATTTTGTGCGTAACTCACAAAACTTTGTATTTATCAGAATGTTAAACTTACATTATTTTATCCATTGATGTAAATAACTAGATAAGGTGCTAAACATTGCTAAATATTGTATGTTTCATTTTTAAATGAGTTAAAAGAGGTTGACGAGAGAATTAAAGAGGTAAATTTTGAATATTTCTTCATCTCTCTTTTTCCTTATACTTTAAACAAGGAATGAGTGAAAAAAAGTTTGTAATTGTTGCGTAAAAATATGATATTTCTTAGGTACTTTATTTTTACTGCAAAGTACTCGAATTCGAATGACTTATAAAAGTATAGTATTAAATTTGTCAATTTTTGATTACCTACATAAAATAACGAAACATTTCATTAACTGTGTCTGTGTTGTAGTAGTGGAATTCCATAATGAAATAAAAAAGCAAATGTTTTTTCCTACTCTATTTTTTTCATTATTTAAAGACGTTTTTCGTCTTACAAGGACACTGTCATCGCATGTAATCAACAAGGACATCTCATTACTTAATGAAGTAGTACATACTTAATTATAAAATATAATTATATAGTTACGAAATGTTATTAAATTTTTCTTACTTCCTTTAATCCTTTAATCAAATTCCTTGTACAACATATAAATATGTAACACGACAAAATTGTAACAAGTTAATAGTTCAACACAAAAAAAAGCTAGCAGTTTCTTACAAAACGAAAGATAAGTAAATTTCATTATTCATTTGATCGCATATTCCTAGAGCTCACTTCTAGTAAGTTTTTATTATTTTTTATTCCAATGACTTTATGTATGATAACTGAGTTTAGTGAGGCATCATGTAAAATCACTAGCGAACGAATCCCAAGGCAAGAATTATTGTGGCACATAAGATAAACATCACATTACAAAATATTATAACTTGCTCTGTAAACTTGCACGCCTATATGATTACGTGATGTAAAGGAGTTAATCTTGTGAGTATCTATTCAACATCTCATATGATTTGTTTCTTAAACTTAATACTTACAATTTAAGCTATCATTAGGTTTTAAAAGACAGAATATAGAAGCCTTCAGCTTGTCATCAGGTGGTTTAACAACTGGACAAAGCACACCTGGTATAAAGGATGGGTAGCGGGTTCACCACCAAATAAGGTGACATTATATTTTTTGAGCATTATTAGGACGGCAGCTTTGTGTATTAAATTAGCATTGTAACACCACGTATTTTCTATATGGCATAAGCATAACATCACCCGCCGGATACAACTCACAACCGCTACCGAAACACAGGAAGTATCTATTAGTCACCCGATTTGCTGATAGATGTCTCATCGATGGAATGTTCCCGAACCTTCTAGAACCTTCCAGAACAATCTAACCGGAAATAGGAAGGCGGAGTCCAAGGCCAAGGTACATCCCCCTCCATCGTTACATCCACCACCAAGGCTACGATCAGCTGTTCCTTACTGCTGAAAGGGTATATAAACAGGAACACTCCATACAAACGGGAGATCGCATCGGCCCATCCTGGGCCTAGGTACTTCCTATACCTATATGCTGGTCACCTGCCGTGCTGTGCCTTCACAGTCGGTTAGGTGGCGCATTCCTTTCATACCAATACCTGAATACCTCTATACCTAGATGCTGGTCACCTGCCGTGCTGTGCCTTCACAGTCGGTTAGGTGGTGCAATCCTACATGCTAGTTCTTCCTAGTGAGGTATACCATCCCGAAACCACTACCTATATGCTGGTCACCTGTCGTGCTGTGCCTTCACAGTCGGTTAGGTGGTGCATTCCTTTCATACCTGTACCTGAATACCTCTATACCTATATGCTGGTCACCTGCCGTGTTGTGCCTTCACAGTCGGTTAGGTGGTGCATTCCTTTCATACCTATACCTGAATACCTCTATACCTAGATGCTGGTCACCTGCCGTGCTGTGCCTTCACAGTCGGTTAGGTGGTGCATTCCTACATGCTAGTTCTTCCTAGTGAGGTATAGCATCCCGAAACCACTACCTATATGCTGGTCACCTGCCGTGCTGTGCCTTCACAGTCGGTTAGGTGGTGCATTCCTTGCCTGCCGGTCGTTGGGACTCTAGCGGAGTCCTCAACGGAGCAGTGTTCCTCTGATCCTCCTTGTTTAGTTCCATGTCCTGCAGTAAAAAGTCTGGGGATTGGAGACGTCCTCTCTGCCGCGTTACTCAGCGTTGGTTAATTGTTATAGGATCAGTGTGGAAGTTTCATTGTGGTATTACTTACTTACTTTCCGTGTCCATAATCATCTATACTCTGTCCCTCCAGTAGTTCGCAGCCAAAATGGCATTGTCATTAGCTCGCCATAGATCTTCCTCAGAGCACCCCCCTCCCATAAGCGGGCAATTCAGCAGGTGTGTCATGTTCTGGGTTTCCCCACAGTCGCACTTCACATCCTGGCCGGCCTCCAGCATTCCCCATCTGTCCAGGTTCACCCTGCATCTTCCTACGCCTGTCCTCAGTCTGTTCAGGGATTTCCAGGTTGCATATGGTAGTTGGTGACCTGTTGGAAGTTCCTCTGTTGGTTTGGGTAGATTTTCATTTCCCAAGTGTTCTTTCCACAACTCAACTCTTCTCCCTTTGCTGGTTGAGGTTGATACCGTTGGGTTCCTGAGGAAGCTGTTTATTAGTTTGGTATTCAGAAGGTTTCAATGTTTATATGTAAAAAAAAGTGTTAAAGTTGTAAATAAAAGTGTTTATAGTTCATAGTGTTTATTGTTTAATTCTCTCGGTGTACCCCTTCAGGGACTACACCTGGCGCCCAAAGAAATTTTAGTCTTGTCTCTCTGCTCTCCCCATAAGGGAGGAAATAACTGCTGTTATAACATTTATTACCTCATTTACTGTTTAATTGTAAAAATAACATCGACACACGCATATATTTTTTTAACATAGTTTAATCAAACACTATGAAGTAGGTACCCAGAACAGAATAAGTCTCGATATCTTTTCAAATCTTTTCGAGTGTCCTGTATCACGAAATTCTGAAATATAATGTTACCGCAGGAATTCCATCGAGTCCATGGGAAAACATAAGTCTTCTTTCTGTAAGTTTTCGAGTGTCCTGTAATCGGTAGATATCTTAAATCAGCTTGAGACATGCCACTGATTATATATCTTAATTTTTTTTTCAGATATATGGAGAGGATGATCTGCACGTTTATGACATGTTGTTATTCCGCTGGCTACACCATTTGCGGGAGATGCAGTGATAGAATTGGTTGACATATAATAGACGTAATCGCAAGAACACCATCAATAAAATATATACGTATGCAAACATATGCATACTTCTTTCACTAGTTCTACATTTATACAATTTCTAATACACGCACTTTGACTTCTCTGTCTCTACACACGACCGTCCTTGAGAATTTGATTCACGTAATTCTCGGACACTTATGCTTTCTCACATCCTTTTTCAGGTAAGTATATCCACATTGTCATCTTTTCATCATTCATTCGTTCTACATGTCCAAATCATCGTAACTTACTTCCACGTATTCTAATCCCAACTCTTGTTGTTGTAACGTTGTATAATTTAAGTAAATTAATGAATATTGTAATTCAATTATATTAAATTAATATGTAAATTATTTACCTTCAGTAAATAATAGATAAGTAAGTACGGTAAAATTTAATTACTCTTTATTATTCTCGATAAAATATTAATTTTAATAATAACTACCAGACTTAATAACTAATCTTTTATTCATGAGGTTTTAAGTATCTTTAATTATTACTACCCTCCCAGGTGGGGTAGGCAGAGAAAACAAAACACCATTTAGTCTATCCTTATATCTATCATAATGACTTTATCGCCAGGATAAAGACTTTTCTTTGATTCTGTTGTTCCTTTTTGATGATGTCTCTTTTGTGATTTTTCTGTCTTTTTTTTTAGAATTTTTACCTGCTGAGATCGCCTTGGCCAAAAGCTGTTTTGGTCTCAATGCAGGTAGGCATTTTTTTAAGGTAATAATTCTTCCTTCATTTCTTCCACATTCATCCAGTTTTTTTTTTCGCAAGTATGAGAAATTGTATGAATATGGGAGAAGTAAAATAAGTATATTAGGATTGATTTATATGGTGTTCCCTTCTTTCTGCCTACCCCACTAGGGATACGGTGTGAGGGTATAATAGTACAGTATAGAGTTTTGGGTTTTTATGTTAAATACATTAAATGTATGATTTAATTATTAACTATTTGTCATGTTCTAAAATAAATAAATATAAATAAAAAAAAAAATCAGCTGGTTTGCTGGCTACTCCATACGTGGGATATGCTGTGATGGTATCCTATAATATAATCGACTGTGCTCAGGACAAAGACTTCAAATCACATTAGTAAAATTTTGTAGGAGAAGCGAAAAATTGTAGCAAAAGAAAATGACAAATTATTTTACCACCTTATTAATTGTAATGTAGTTTTTTATTATGGCATAAAAATTTTAGAGAAAATATTCAGGAATACGAAATAAATACATAAAACAAGCGTTTTATTTATTTCGATATGGAATTCTACTCCCTAAACACCGACACAGTGAATATTCAGGAATTATCAAGTTTAAAGCCAAATCTTTAAAACTTGTTTATTACGTCCTTTGTTCTTACTTGACTTTAGCAACATGTTAAAGAGATATGTATGTCGCATGTTGCCGATGAACTTGCTAGAACTGGCGCTGAGAGACTACCAATAGATCCTGAGCCTATATGCGGATTACCGTCTAGCACTATCAGGCTTAGCCTAAAAAACTGGGCCATGGATCAAAGCCATGAAATTTGGTCCAACAGCGTAGGGTTGAAGCACGCGAAGGGACTGATGACAGGGTACTCGCGGAAATTCACCACAGAAGTTCTAAAACTTAATAAAAATCAAATAAGGATTCTAACCCGGACCTTGACAGGACACTGCAGACTAAGGAAACATATGTATGACAAAAATTGGATTGTTAGATACCCCAACCTGCAGATTCTGTTCAGAGGATAATGAAACGCCCATCCACATCCTCTGTAACTGTGACGCACTCGCTCGCAACCGAAGTCACATCCTCGGAGGTCCACTGCTGGACTCTGAGAAAGTGAGACTTCTCACACCAAGACAAATAGTGAGCTACATGACGCACCTAGGTCTTGAGAGTGAGATATGACACAGAAGGATGTCACAATAGATCTGTTATGGTCGCAGTGACACAAGGGATATAAGGTCCCTTGACCTTTTAAGGAAAAAAAAATGTCGCATGTTTTGATGGGGTTATGGGGTTTGATGCCTTTTACTTCGTCGTAAAATTATGTCTGGATGAAATTTTTTGGTGTTTATAATGAAACGCATGTTTTTTTTAATCCTTTGTCCTATTCCGTATTTGCAATTAAGTCCTGGCTAAAAATATATTTTTGCTTATTATATTTAACTACATTTTTGGGGATTAAATTATTTTACCAAAATGTGTACAAGATATAATATATATGATTGATTCTTAAACATAAAAACACTTTGGCCAAAATTGTGGTTTGTGCCTTTGTCCCAAGCACAATCGATATATAAAAACCATACGTTATTTTTTACCCTCAACAAATAAACATATTTTTATTTGAGGAGGGAAGATATATTATACCTATATGTTAAAAGAGAACCAACTTGTTTATGCATTACAACATAATTTAACAAGACACGTAATTATGCCTAGGTAGATAGAACATTAAATTGAAACGTTAGGTATTATATTATTATATGTTTACTGTCAATATTGGTAAATCATTATATACATTTTATATGAACGAATCACTTATTATTTCGTTTAATTTATGTGAATAACTGATGCTAAATAATTATTATACATAATATAAAGAACCATTGGGAGGGGAATGTTGGATATTATGTTTAAATAATAAATAAAAGAGACCATACTTTACGGGTTTTTTCCATCGCTTTCTCCTGGATGTTTCAAGAGCAAAGCTCCTATATCATCCAAAAAGACTAACGAAACAAAAAAAACTTTTCAAGGGAGGGCTCAGGGTTTGCCAGGAGGACTCCCCCGACAAAATCCTCCCTAAAATTACAAAACCCTTAATGTCCCTTGGAGGAGATACTTCAAGGCACTACTCACTACTAGGTACTATATTCTTACATTATTAATTGAGTCGACATTTATTTTGAAAACTCAATTTAATTTCATGTAACAAAAATAAAATTGTTTTAAGTTTTACTATATTTAATTTATAAACATATGACCAGGTTCCGATTTATGAAGTCATTGTCAAATTCAGACAATGACTTTAGTTTTTATTAGTTGTTCCGACGCTGAGGAATCGGCATAGGCTGGCTTTAGCGCTTTACACCATGGTAACGTTCACCAATTCCACCTTTTTCTCTCTTATGCTTCTCTCATATCAATTCTTTCCAGAGCGGGTGACTGCATTCATCGCTGAAAAGCGACTTCATCCAGCCACCCACTGAGATTCGCCTAATGGCTAAAGTACTTGACTCGTAATACAGAGGTGGTGGGTTCGTATATATATAATATCACTATCATAAATTATTTTTCTATGTCATTATGTTTCGATACAAACAATAATTACGACGCAATTAACATAGAATTATATAACGTACTTTAGTGCATATAAATCTTTGAAGGTTAATCGATATATTTTCTGTGACGTGATCAAATAAAGATCCAACAATTTCTACTACTTGCCATAAATAATTAAGTACAAACATAATTGCGTCGAAGGGCGATTGCATTGTATGGAATAAAATAATATTACGAAAGAATTTCAGCATTGTATAATTAATATTGAAACTTAAATGCTTCCTGTTGTAATAAATTTTAAGAAAGACTTCATGTCAATATCCAAGAGCTTAAATATGCCAACATAAAATGCGCGGGATAATCCCAAAAAACCAGCTTTTGATGAATGAGAGGATTAAAGGAAGGTAGTAAATCAAGGAGTGTACCAACGGTCGTTCGTTAACTTCATTATAATTTGTTAATTTATTGCATGTAATTAAGAACTCAAGATCTTGTTTACTTCAGATTAAGAGCATCAAAATATTAATCATTTTTGTTGAACCTATCTGTCTATCAAAATAAGATTTAACAAAATAACGAATAGCTATATTTGAAGTTATTAAATTATTTAATTTTTTTTATTTAAGATTGTAATGGAATCAGACATTTTAAAATACCTATAAAATAACAGATAACAATATACATCAGTCAAAAATCAGTCAGTTTTATCAAAGTTTAACACGTTTCTTTCCAAACCCCCACCATTTGTACAAAATAATATGATGAGAAAAGAATCGTGCCATATCCCTTAATATGTCTTACAATATCCTCTATAACTCAACTGACCAATAGGAGTTCTTCTTCTTTTCGTGTCGGTCAGCAACGACAAATAACAAAAACACCAAATTCACATCTACACTCCCATTCCCTCCCAGAAAGCAACGACCTCTCTTGCAGCTCCCCCGAGGTGAGTACGTCCCACGAATTCCTCCCAGTGACACTGTCTGGGAGCCATTGGGCATGTCAGGAGGTGATAATTTTATGAATAGGAGTTAATTTTATGTCTACAAAATGAACAGCTTATTTTTATTCATTAGCAATATTTATCTAAATATTGAACTGTTGTCATAATCTTATAATAAACAAACTTGTTTGACTTCAGGAAAGTACGTTTAATACTTGTATAATAGTTTTAATCGCATTTTTCCGAATCACAAAAATATGTTAAACTCGTAGCGAATATCTTAACTCAACGACAGATTATTATTTTATTTTTTACATCAATGGCTATAAAGTGTACCAAGATGTAAAGAAAGGAAGGACAATAAAGAGATAAGGAGATAAGCTAAAGGATACAAAAAAAAAATTACACCTAGTTTGAAAAAATATACACATTTCCTTTCTTCTTCTTATCGTTGTTAAATCAGAGGTCTATTACGTCTTGGTATTTCATTCAAAAATCTCTGTCTATTGATATTGCTTTCAGGATCTCTGACCACTTCAAACCATGCCTTTTAACATACATTTTTGACACCTTTCCTTGCCAATTTCTTCTTAAGCGACTCACCAATTTTTTGCTTACTCCCACAGTCTCCAACAAGAGAAGAAAAATAAAATATTGTACCTACTGAAAAAAATCTTTTGAAATTCTCATTCTCCTAAATATCGTAACGTAAAATAATTGACCCTTAAAGGCACAAGATTTTAACAAAATTTGTTTATAGCATTTACTTATAGGAATTATTACATCCATTAAGAGATATTAATTAAGATTTTTTTTATATCATCCATCTAGTTTTTTTTTAATGAATTTTACTTAATTGTGCGTACAGCTTTTTTATACTTACGGAAAAACGTTACTTGACTTCAGTTAATTTAGCACATAAACATCCAATGATAAATTTTGAATGAATATCTAAAAATTAAGAAAACATTTGTTATAAAATATTGTAAGCTCTGTGTAATAAATATATTTTTTGATTCATTTAGGTACTTATTTATTTGCTCAACATAAGAATATTTTCATCGTCGTGAAGGAATCAAAAACTCAAAACAAGAAATTATATCTCAATTTAGGAAAACATAGAAAAATTAATTGTCTTCATTTTTTCGAACACCTGCCTTTTACAGGACACTCGGAAACTTACGGAGAAGAGTGGGAGACCAATTCTTTACCAGGTGCTCCACGGAATAAGGCGACGAGTATTGAGACCCATCCTGAATGTATTGATTTTATATTGGCACGGAGACGACAGCTTGCATGTTTATTAAATGCAGCTGGTCTGCTGGCTACCCCACTTGTGGGATATGCCGTGATGGTATAGTAGTAGTAGTAGTAGTAGAAGAATGAAAATTCTCAAAACAAGAAAACAATCTTCATTGAAGAAATTAAAATTCTCAAATTATGCAAATGCCAATCTTATTTTTTATTTACAATAAATTGACTTTGAGAAGGATAGTGACAGGCTTCATGTATTACCCAGAATTACTTATTTAATAAACTTTCGTGTCTCGAGTCGAAGCTCTACGAGTTAAGAGTAATAGAGCTCCCGTAATAGAGGCGCTGTTCTCCATTACGGGATCACTGATACAAATATATTATAATTAATATAATACAGCTAGAAATCCATTGGGTAGGTATATTAATAGGGAATGAATGCTGTACTAAAGTTGATAACATTTTCTGTGATTCAGATTACCTGCACTGTGAAGAGATGTGTTGTGATCGGATTTATTTGGAGGTATTCCATATGCAATGTATTCCATAGTGGATCCTCTATAGTATTTCGTTTTGCTAAATAATTCTGCTTTTCATCCTTGTTAATTTTCTCGGAGTAAACTTTATATTATGAGAGGTTTCTGGGTATAATTCAGCTGTGTGTCTTCGCCAAGCCAACTGCTAGAGGGCTTACCGCGACATTTTGATGCAATATTATCAATCATCTTAAGAAAGCAGACATTTCAAAGTCTTCTCCAGGTATTTTGTAATGTTTGCCACCTGTAGATGAAGAATTATGGATTTTTTTTGATATTTATTTCGTAAAACTCCATTATATACAAATAAATAATAAGATATTATTAAAGGTTTTACATGTACTAGTATGTAAAAGTACCTATATGTAAAACCTTTAATAATATCTTATTATTTATTTATTTATTTCATTTACGGCGTAAGCCCTTACACTTGCATAATATTATGAACAAAGATACAAATTTCCAAACAAATACAATTCAGTAATAAAACGTTACACAAATCATTAATCATAAAAGTGATAAAACTATAAACATATCAGGAATGAAACATTAATCAAATCAGTAGCAAAACTTTAAACAAATCAGTAATAAAGTATTAATCAAATCAGTAATAAAACTTTGAACAAATCAGTAATGAAACATTAATCAAATCAGTAATAAAACTTTAGACAAATCAATAATAAAACATCAATCAAATCAGTAATGAAACATTTATCGAATCAGTAATAAAACTTTTAACAAGTCAGTAATAAAACATTGATCGAGTCAGTAATAAAACTTTAAACAAATCAGTAATAAAATATTAATCAAATCAGTAATAAAACTTTGAACAAATCAGTAATGAAACATTAATCAAATCAGTAATAAAACTTTAGACAAATCAATTTGTATATGATGAATTATATTTCGAAGAATCTTCATGGTTAGCCGTCTACCAGTAAGTATGGCATCAAGACACAACTAGAGGCTACCCAGAAATCTTTCATTACGTACGTGGTAATTTATTCACTGTGGCTGTGCTTAGGTAGTTCCATGAAGGAATTAAAACACACGAATGTTTTTTTTTTTAAAGATATAAATATCTGCATTTTGTTATAAACCCAAATACAACCTTATACCCAACCTAAGATTTATTAATTCAATTATTTATTGTGATGTTATATTATTTATAAATCTCATTATTTCATTAATATTTTTTTATCTATTTTTAAATTAGGCAGACCAAGACAAAGATTGTTAGATAACATCAACCGAGATCTGGAGGAGCTCAATGCTAAAGACGACTGGCAGTCCATTGCTCAGGATAGAAAGGCTTGGAGATCTATTGTTTCGGAGGCAAAGGTCCTACAAGGGCTGTTCGGCCATCGGAAGTAAGTAAGTATTTTTAAATTATGAAATTTTAGATATTATTGTTTGATAAGATTGTTTTATTGTTGTGTTTAATTTTTTTAATTGTTTTAGGTATGTTGTTTTATATTATAATGATTGAATATTGTGTTAAACTGTTCTCCTACCATATTTTTTTATTTCCTTGTTTTTATTGTTGGTTTTAATTGTCTTAATTTTGTTTTAATTGCTTCGATTTTTTATACTATGGTTATAAATAAGGGGATTTTGGTGGTCTATATTGTATGTAATTTTGATTTTTGTAATATTTATTGTGTTGGCTGTTTGTTTCTTTCGAAAATAAATTAATAAATAAACCTAGTCTAAAAAAACATTTGTTTTATTTTATTTCATATGTGCTGATTATTCCTTTTTGAAAAGGAGGTATATTATTTTCATTATACTATAAAAATTATTATGCCCGATATTTTATTAATTTAAAAAAAAATATACATGTATTACTTAGGCGTCAGTTTTGTAAGATGAGAGGTACTCATCTTCATATCCCAGTCTACATTATGATATAAAAGTTCTAAATCACTCATTTGCGAGTCTTGAAATTCATCGAAGCCGAAAACTAGAAGAAAGAACGACGGAGATCCATGCAGCAAACCCGAGAACCTCAACGAGATATTTAAGTATTTTTGTTTCTCATTTCTTGAATAGACGAGCCAAATTATTTCCAGATAAAAGTCGGATTCAAAGCTAACATAAAAATAAGTTATATTGTAATCTTGGCGTGCTATTTAACAATCGTACTATAATGGATTAAAAGAATAAGGTTCTATACATGATTGATCATATCCGATATGATATAATACTATGCCTCATCAGTCATTAAAATATATGAGAGGTAATAGATAAAATAATATCATAAACAAACCTTACTTTATTATTGTGTAATGTGGAAATAAGATTCGCATCATTATTACACATAATATGTCAACAAGACTAGACAGATATTGATTGATATGAAATTGAAATAAAACATAATGTGTATTAACGGTGACTTTATTAATTTTCGAGCCAGCTTTCGAAATCTTCCACTTTTATACATTTTAGTTCCTGCATATTTTATTTATTTATCATTTAGCTAACAGCCAACATTGCCATTTACAAGATATACATATTTATAAGGTAAAGGTTTTACTCCATTTCTCAGCCTGACTATATGCAGTAAACTTTCACCTTATATTGTCTCCAGCATAAAATCATATGTTCTTATGTATATATAATTAAACAATGCTGGATATAAAATTAAAAAATAATATTCATATCTATGCATCAATACGTAAGCATAAGCAAGAATAACTGAAAAGAACAAACTGACTTATTTTGTATCGTATTTAGACATTTTCATCCTATTTCTATGTCTTATATCGGGTGTTTCAGTAGGAGTGCACTTTTTAAATTTGGCGTATTTTTTTTTCGTGCAAGTGGTAACACTGAAATTCAGCAGTTGTCGCCTATGTTTATTCCAATTATTAAAAATGGTGCGCCTAGCAAAAGAACAACGCGTTATAATTGTTAAAATGTATTACAAAAATGGGGAAAGTTACACTGAGACCGCTCGCAAAATTCACGAAATTTCAGCATCAATAACATAAAATTGACAAACGAAATTCTGATGTCAACTGGCCACCAAGATCATGCGATTTAACACCTAGCGATTTTTTTCTTTGGGGTTTTGGGAAGCCTCGGGTTTATTTTTTTATTTTTATTTATTTATTCTTTACTGTACATTGATAACAAGCAAATTCACACAAAAATACATTTCAAACAAAGACAATCATACAATCAATATACAGAGGGCGAGTTTATCGCAGAGGCGCGATTTCTTCCAACTAACCCAATTTCATAAAACTTTCACATAAAGAAAATTTTAAAGAAAGGAAAGAGGAGGTAAAAAAGGAGAAGAATATGTAGGAAAAGGGACTAGGATACAGAAGCCATATTTTGTGTGATAAAATGGTCCTTGACCGCCCGCTTGAAAGCTTGAAGAGTGGGGAGCAACCTTATCCTGGAAGGCAAACTATTCCAACAGCGAGCACCATGAACAGAAAAAGAGTTTGAAAAAAAGTTTGAGCTATGAGCTGGTATCGCCAGAAGACGCTCGCTATTGGATCGTAAGGGCAAGCCATGGCTCTAAAGATACTCAAACATTTCCTTAAGATAGTATGGTGAAGACGTAGAGTATAGTTTATGCGAATAAACCAGAAACAATTCCAGAGCTCAAATCCGAGATCAAACGCGTCATCGGTGAGATCCAACCACATCTTTGTGAAAAATGGAAAATTTCATGAAAAGAGTAATGGTCTATTCTCAGAGCCGTGGGGGTAATTTGCCGGATATTTGATATCATACTCAATCGGAACATGTCTTCTTTACTACCAATAAAAATATCTAAAAAAATACGTGTTTTTATTTGAAAATGAAAAAGTGCACTCTTACTGAGACACCCTATATACATAATTCCTACAATCGATCAATATTTTTATTATCAAACATAACGAATGATAATAATAATATTATCTAAGCTTGCCTTACATTTCTTATATGTAAAAAAAATATCCTCCTTATTCCTAAATGAAAATTCCGCATTGACCTCATACTCGGCATCTCGATAGTTATTATGATATTAAATGTCTTGTGTTGGATTCTGAATTGCTTTAATAACTCTTTATTATTTTATTTATTTATTCTTTACTGTACATTTATAACAAGCAGTTCTAAAGTTATATTTACATTTATATATTATGTCCATTTAGACTCAATTTTTCATTAATTTGTTTCGCTTCTGATGCATCACTACTTTGTGTTCTTTCATATATTCTTTTATGTATCCTGTATAATAATGATGAATCCTTGTGTTCCGTAAGGGACTTATGGGTAATGATTTACAATAAACAATTAACAATATACTTATTCAAAAGAAAATGCAACCAATATACAATAGTTTATCACAAAAGCGCGATCTTTTCCAACTTACTCAAAATTATTTTAGGTACCTACGTTTATTTACGTGTATCAAGAGTGTATAATGGAATACCTTAAGCAGGCAAAAAACAGGTCTCCGACTTTTTTCTGTAAATTCTCGAATGTAAATGGCAGGTGTTTGAAAAAAAGTTGCATCGATGAGGTTTGCCACCTATTTGAATGTCTTGATTTTTTGTTGGTACGGCTATCCGTTCTGTCCTCTGACAGCTTGCACGTTTTTATTTCATGCAGCTGGTCTGCTGGCTACTCCACTTGTGGCATATGCCATGATAGTATTAAAGTATAGTAGAAGTAAACCTTTAAAATCATATCTGCATGTCAGAGAGATATTGCACCTATATCACGAGTCGCCTTTTTTCGGTAAGGCCACTTAATTTTTTTTCGACAAATCGCAATTTAAATTTGGTTCTCAAAAATGCTTCTTAACGCGAAATAACTGAATGTCAAAAATTATTGTCACTTACTATGACTCGGACCTTGACGAGACACTGCAGACTATGGAAACGCACGACGAAAATTGGACTGTCAAATACCCCAGTCTGTAGATTTTGTTCGGAGGATAATGAACCACCTATCCACATCTTCTGTAATTGTGACGCACTCACTCACAATCGAATTCACATTCTCTGAGGGCAACCGCTGGACTCTTAGAAAGTGAGACTTCTCACACCAAGACAAATCATGAGTTACATGCATGACGCACTTAGGTCTTGAGAGTGAGATATGATACAGAAAAATGTCACCATAGATCTACTATGATCGCGGCGACACAAGGGATGCAAGGTCCCTTGACCTCAATTTGAAAAAAAGAACTCGTGCTTTTTTAAAACTAACAATATCAAAATAAAAAGGTGTGACTTTTATTATTATTATAGATATCAAGCAAGCAGCAAAGCTGATATGCTTGAAGAGTCCATGATGTTACTGCAATCTTTCAAGTCCATTCTTAAATGAATTTACACTCCCAGTAACAACCAAATCTGGAGGCAGCCCGTTCCAAGCATCGACAACTCTGTTACTAAAGAAGTGTTTGTGTGGATTACGGGCAAACACACTTCTGTTCAGCTTAATATGTAGGTAATAAAAAAATATATCAAAATTACATTTGATGATATATACCTATATGAATATCATAAAATATAACAAATTTTCAAGGTAGGTTTAAATACCATCCACAAAAACACGACGAGGACTACAAAACTATGTTCATAAGTCACTTTAGCCAAAGTTCCAATAGTGAGGCTTCGCTCCAATATTTAGATAGATAATATATGATTCCCGTCTGAATATTACAATATCAAATAGTTCACAAGCTATACCTATTTTGTGGAGTGATTCGCCAGTAAGAGAAGCATGTATGCAGTAAATAAGACATGAAGTTAAGGCCACAAGTATCTTCCAATAGTGTCTCGGTTTCCCAATTCCTACATAATATAATATAAATAAGTACACTGTACATATGTAAGAGAACATCTGGGCATGAGAACATCAAGAGCTTTCAAACATATAAATCGTGTATTTACAAGATACCATAATTTTAGCATTTGTAACATATGGACGTTCGTACTAGTTGAAGATTCAATTATTTCGCTCACTTGAAATTAATAAATTTATCTTTCTTAATAATTTTAAAATATAAAATTAACACTTTTTGTTTCATTAATGTGTAAATAATGTGTACCACAAGATTGACAATGTCCTATAAGACGAAAGACGTCTCTCTCGTAAATAAAACGAATAATAGAAAAAAACATTTGTTTTATTTAATTCGTAAACCACAAAGACGCCTAGATGATTATTTCTCTCTAACTTTAAGTTTTATATTGAGTCCTGACGATGCCAATTCGTTGTTGAAAGCCCTAGACTGTAAGTTGTATAGGTACGTTTCTTACACGATTGTAACAAAAAAATGTGTTCACGATGTTAACACTTCTTCTCGTGCCGTATTAGGTTCCCCCGACATTGGCAATCACTCTGGCGAAGGCTTCTCTATCTTGGGCGACCCGGTACAGCTCCCCCACATATCTCATCCCGGTCCAGTCTCTTATGTTGCGCAGCCAAGACGTTTGGATTGGTGTTAACCAGCCAAGATGTTAACACTGAAACATTAAAATCAATTAGAAATTCATCTTTATCTCTTTCTTTAAGTTGTATTGGAAGTTTGCATTGCATCTAAGCTTTTCTTACAGAAATCCCAGTGCATAATTTCTTCCAGAACTTCTAACCACATGAAAGTCTTTCGCTACACATGACACTGATACTTTTTGTCAACTTCTTTTAAAGCATCCTTCTTCCGTTACTCATCACAGCCTTCAAACTTATTATTCTTCTACTTCTGCTTTAGTAAGACTGTGTTCTGTTGTTCTCGGAGCCTGCTTCTGGGAGGTGGATTCCCAGCTGTCCCTTCATCGTTTTGATGATCTTCTTCATGAAGGTCTGTTTCCTGTTTTGCACTCGTCTGTTGCTATCCTCACCACTCGATCCGAACTCATTTATTTATCTTTCATTTACAACAACTCATTTTATATGCAGATTATTAATGACTTTATCAGAGGAGTAGCAGTGTTATGCAAAACAGCGTATTAACTACCACAATTACACCTTAAAAGGCCAATATGAAAAGGATTATTTTATCATTTTTCATAGTAACAATTTATTAGAAACGCATTGAAACATTAATTATTGGTTGAGTAGAAGTATATTTGTAAAACCCCATACTTGTTAATTAATTTATATTTTTAATCAACACAGTATACGGCTAAACTGCCTTGAGGTACAATAATATTAAAAAAAATAAACCTACTTGAAACAAAAAATATCGGTACGAGATATAACAGACAATGAACAAGAAATACACGGTAACAGAAGCTACACGTGATTCTTATTTTATACACATGATTCTAGCCTTGGTCGCTATAACAAAGTAACTAGTAAAACTATGAAAATTATTTTTAATTTGTTATATATCGACTGTGCTCAGGACAAAGGATTCAAACCACATTGGTCAAATTTCATAGGAGAAGCAAAAAACTGTAGGATAAAGAAAATTTCAAATTATTGTTTTTATTATTATACTTTCTTTTTGTCATATGGGTTTCAAATGATTTAATCCTTTGTCCTGAGAAACTTTAGCAAGATGTAAAAGAGATATGTATGTCGCATGTTTGGGGTTATGTTGTTTGATGCATAGAGAATTTTTAGTCTCAGTAATATCACGAACTTTTTACCAATTTTTTGTATAAAAACGATTTTAGTCATAATAATATCACGATATCATAGCCAACCTATACCCTAATAGTACATAAAATAAGTTAACATGTTATTTTCGAATATGTTAAATGTTTGCTTTAGGCTATTGACGTTTGTGATACTAGGTTTTGATGTTACAAAATATTATATTTGTGTTAGCATACTATTAAAAATATTCAGCATTAAATTTCGCTTTCATGTTATTGTTTCTATTAGTTTTAATTAAATCATAATAATTTATTAATCAAATAACAAAGCATCAATCTATATATTGATAAATAATAATAATATAAACTAATACATGGTATCCATCGCTTTTTCTTTGTCTATGAATCATCATCGCCCTCAACCCTTCTCTTGGGAGCACAGGGCAGAAACTAGCCTCCTCCATTCAAAGCAACTCTGTTCCAATTCCCACTACATTTGCAGCACTCCGATGTCATTGTTATAGGAATGGTGCGTTGTGAAATAGGGACGCCCGGGGCGTTAGAACTCTTGCGAACGGAATAACAGTGCTCTTTTTGGGCAACTTTTATTGGGTATTTGGGTATTCCTAACCAGTACTATCGTCTTTCCTGTATCACGGAGATTTCAGTTCTCTGCCAGCTGTGCCGGCGTACAGCATCTTACATCCAAAATCACCCTAAGACACTTGTTTTCAAAGCTTAATATCTTCCGCACTTGAGTCTTGGTTAGGTGCCAAGAATCACAGCCATATAGAAGGATTAGGATTATACATACATGAATATGAACACCATGTGAACACTATGTTTCCCATCTCGGCATCTTTCATAAATTGTTTCAAAATTGACTATTTGTTTATAATTAAATATTCGGCTAATGCCTTTACAATGAATATTACAAATAAAATATACATTTTACATAAAATATCGCAAAATAAAATAAAAATACGAACTTCTCATCCATTAAAAGTTGATACTTACAAACAATCCAAAGAATAAATTATGATAAAAGAAAGTATAATCATATTGCTATATTCTAAAATATTATTACATCTCATTTATTTATTTGTTACTTAGTTTATTTTTTACATGGAAACCACACGGCAAACACACCATTGCAAAAAAAATCAAAACAAAAGAACAAATTCAAAAACGAATCCACAAAAATATCCAAGCCACAACAAACCCTGACACCAGCAAACCACAGATGAAGAACATACTATGCAGGTTAGACTATATAGATATTATGTTTCTGGACCAGTTTAATTGTTAGGTATTAATAAATATGAGAGACTATAAACTCAATTATAATGCCTGAATGCTCTATTCAGTAAGATTCGTATCCCATTCATTATGATAACGTCTTCAATTTTAATGACCCGAGAAAGGAGTTTTATGTATAAATTGTAACGTTCTGAGTTCTTACGATCTTATTATTGCCATCATAAATACATATTATAATAGTTAGTATCACACAAGTAACTACAAATAGAATTTAAGTACAGTTCCAAGCCACAATTTATTCAAAGTGACACACAGTACCTACCTAATGTGCTGACGCCTGATATATTATTTAGTCTACCTAAAGTGGGGTAGGTACCTGAATATTAAGAGGGTTAATCGCCAATTTAAGCTGAAACAGCGAATTATTTTTAAGTGTTAAGTAAGAAGAACTGGCCCGCGGAAGGAACATATAGCTATATAGGTATAACATATCCCTTTATTGTGTTCGATATTTAAATTTAAGTATAGAAAAACTATGTTCCTTACTTTTAAAAAGTTGAATAACAATACTAAATTGGGGAATATGAGAAAAAAATCACTTAAAAACCGAGGAGAACGTTTCAAACTCCTATGCCATTCTGAAAACATTGCGATGGATGGGGTAAAAAATTAAAGTGTAAGAAAAATTATAAAATTCAAAGAATCTGCGAGCTAAAAAAATGTGAGTTTCAAGAAATATATAAGAAAAAGCACCACGTAAAAGATATAATTTCTCTCAATAACTTTTCGATGGATATCTCAGCGTATACATGAGTTATTTCATCGGTGGATGTGGCTCAATGAAATAAACAATTTGTTGTCAATTTATTTCTAATTTTTGTAAAAAATTGAAACATAAATGGATGGATCTACCGACGATATAGTTTTCTACATTATCGCACATTTCCCTGATCCTTTTATTGCGAATTCTATCGCCTCCAATAAGTCTTGATACGTCAATCAGTAAACAATATTATTGAACCATCTACACTAGTAAACATCGTTCAGTGAGCACTTCAACAATACCCAGTAATATACATAACTTTGAGAGACGTGCAAAGCACTATGTATATTTGCAAGAAAACTAGAAACGAACATGTCTTTGTAACTGTATAGCGCAGTAGTGCACAAATAATATTATTTATTGATTTGGCAGTAACATTGTGGTAGATTCTTAACATTATTACGAATGTTTGTAGTCAAAAAACTTCTTGTCCATGTTGGAAATTCATTTCCAAAACACCATTCAAAAATTTCACCATCTCAGCAGTTGGATCACACAAAAAATTCGGCAGACCCATAAGGAAGGTAACCCTTCTCTTAAGAAGCTCCCCGCACGAATTCATCCCTATCCATGAGCAATTCACACTCGAACACAATATGATACACCCCACAAGAACACCTTGGAGACTCCAACCAATTATCCTGCTCAAATGAGCCGGGGCAGCTGTGTGTCCAGTTCTAAGTCTTCAAATCAATGAAATTTCCCTGCGGGACAAATGGGCTCCAACAAACCATGGTTTCCTTGGGATAACCTCCTGAACTTCCGCAAACCACTATCCGCGCTTTTTAGATGTCTGCTTCCAATCATTCTCAGATTCCTCTAACATTTCTCTCTTTATTGTGGGAACAAAATCACATAAAAAACTTTACCTACTAATACCAATAAAAAAATATTCTACCGTCCACCGTCTACCGATCGTCAAATATTGCGCTTAAAAATGACAGAATTCCTGTTGAAATCTTGGTCGTGCGTAGAATATTTTTTTGTAGTATTAGTAAAGTTTTTTGACTCCAAACATTTGTAATGTTACAATGTTATGATTTATCATGACTAATTTTCTAATTGATTTGATTCGACTTATTTTATAATTTTTATAGTTTGATTCCAATTATATTTTGTTCTTCGCCAATATTGTTGTTTTAGTTTTGTTCCAACTGTGTTTCGAATGAGAATCACGTTTTGTTTTTGTGTATATTGAAACTTGTAAACGGCTCACGCTGTGGATGTATGTATAAGTAAATGAAAAATTAACAAGTAACAATTTTATAAATTGATTGTTAGTATCAAATATTAAAATTCAATAGGTACTTATAGAATAATATCACATGCCAATAAAAAGTCTAAACAACAATTTGTTTGCCTTAATGAACACTTTTTAAAGAATATGGCTAAATAAAAATGTTTACACATACCTACCTCTTTTTGAATATGCAGTGACGATATGATTAAGTTGTGCAATACACTTAATTTAACCTATGTAGATTGTAGTCTCAAGTGAAATAATGAAATGCGAAATAAAAAAAAAATCAAAAGTTTTTTTCAACTGTATTTTTTACTATCAAGAGAGCGACGTCTTTCGTCCTGTCAATTTCTTATTTACAATGTCCTTATAAGACGAAAGACGTCTTTACAATAAAACATAATACCTTTAGTAAAAGAAAATATTTGTTTTTAATCTCGTTATGGAATTCTACTACCTAAAGACCGGCACAGTGACTATATTGAAAAGTTAATGGTATCAAAGAAAATACACATATGAAATTCAACACATCTCAGACCAATAAATTGGTTATGTTAATTGAACCGAAATAATTATAGTTATTGATTCGTGCATTTAATTTCTAACAGATTGAATACAGCGTAAGTCTGTATTTAATTATGTGAAAACAATTGATGTTATTGTATATAATTATTACGTAATTGTTCTGTCAACTTGTATAATATAGAAGTTTGTATATAAATGAATTTCAATCCGATGTGCCTAGTTCACTGACCCAAAAATATTTTGAAATTATTTAGGTTCTGTGTTATACGAGTACTTATTAATAAACATACTTTGAACTACCTACTCCAGATTAATCATTCCAATTAATCACACTCATCCATAGTCAACCTATTTGAATAGGTATTAACTAGGTAGGTATGTTGTATATGATACACATAGGTACATATGTGAACTTCCTTAAGGAGTGCACAACACAGAGTTTTGACGCTTATGAATCGACTTAGGCTTGGTTAAGAGTACTCTTTAAACCTAGGTAACATTCTCAATTCCTCTGTGTCATGCTTATCACATGACTTGAAATTTTTGAAAGTTGTATATATATGTTACAACTCAATATTTTTCCATTAGAGTGTGATCAATTGGAATGATTAATCTTGAGTAGTTCAAAATATGTTTGACATCTACACTTCTAGTAAGTTAAAAATCCAGTTCCCGACATCCAATTGTGTCAAAAATTTTATAACATATATGTACTTATTAATAATTTAAAATTGTATATTATACTGTTGTGATGATGAGAAATAGAGAAAAAATAAACGAAAAATACGCTGCTTCAGGGGATAATCTATTTGAGAAATAATTAATGAAGTTCATTGAACATTTTGGCATTATCTTTTTGATAAGTTATAGAATTATTATTACTGGATGTAATTTCGATTAATCAATTGAAGTATATCATATAAAGTTTAATAAAAAAATATAGATTACCTGGTTGTATTTTTATTAAATATAAGATTTTTTATTTATTATTTATTAAGAACAGACATAATATGCCAACCGGGACAAGACATACATCTTAAAAATATAATTGGAAACATAAAAACATGAACAATCTTGTGCCCTCTAACAGGCATAATAATTGTGTTATGTCCTGAGCTACCCTTCCCAATATCTCCCTACCCACGCAGGAGTATTTGAAATCATGACATGTTTATTTTATTTTGTTAATGTTTTTTTTAATGAATATTTTTTTAATATACCTATCTATCGTAAAAGATTTTCTTTTATTTATTTATAAACGAACTATACGGATAAATAGCCTGTAAAGTAGAATAACTTTAGAAAAAACATACCTACTTGGAACAAACACAATCAACATATAAGAGACAATGAATACAACATGATTATAGAAGTGTTGTCATGAGTTTGAGAGGTTTTAAATTGTCTGTGTCCGATGCGTTGAGGACCTCATTGATTCCGCTTCCACCTAATTAGAATTGATGGTGTTAAATTTGTTTGAGGGATGACGGTGACCTGCTGTAGGGTCTTTTGTTTGTAAATTTCCGATTTCTATTTTCACATTTTTTTTTTATTGCTATTTTGTTCGTTGTGTTTCGATTGCCCTTAATGTCGTGTATTATTTAAATCAATTCTTTTTATGTCTAGTATTAATTTGTTCTATATGGTATTGCATGTTCTGTTTTATAGGTGGTAATTAATTTCTTGCTTGTGTTGGATAATATTATTCCTATTTGCTTATGACAGATTTTAATATTGAATTTTAAATTATGTTAAATTTTGAATTTTGAGAGATTTTATATGATATTTTTATATTTTTAATTTTATTTTTCATGACTCATTGTATTATTTTTATTGCTTATTGTTTAATCCTGCGATTATTGCTTAGTGAGCATTATTCTATTAATTTTCTTAACATAATTTACTCTGTTCTATTGTAGTTGTTGTTTGTTGATTTTATCTGTTATGTTTAGTTATGTATGTTTTGTAGAGCACATACATAAGGGTAATATAGGGATCTTCACTGGTTTGCTTATTGCTAAATATGTAATAGACCATTGTTTTTTTTGTATCAACTGTATGTATCCTGGAAAATTGAAATAAATAAATAAATAAATAAATAGAAACTACTAGATATTCTCAACAGAAAGCATTACATTGAAAGCATACCTTTGAATAAACTAGCTCACAGCATATTTCCTCACGGTGTACTCCGAATCGTTGAAGATATTTTATTTATCGTAGACCTATTGACTTCTTTTGTTTTGCTTTGTTTTTTTGTTAAATGTTGATTAATTACTTCAAATTTATACAAAAATGTATTTTTGACTATTGCGTCTGTTTGTGTTTGTTGTTTGTTATAGTGCTAGATTAACATGTAAAATGTTCACGCCGTGTGTTTATGTAAAATAAATATATTATCAATTTCACAGTAGGTAATTAATTATTCCCTATTACATGAACTCGATTCATCGATGAATAATAGCTATAGTTAGACGATGATCCCGTAGCATAGAAAATTGCCTGACTTCTGGCAGTGATATGTTATACCTAGATTTGCAATCTGAATCTAAAACATATACCATCAATAAAATCACTTTGCGGCGCTCAAGCGCCGCTATTTTTATTTAGTTTGTTTAGAACTTCCGTGGCAGTTTGTCATCTCAGGGTCGTTGGATTAACTGTCATCAAGTAAAAATGTCGCATTGTGCTTAAATGATAACATAGAAATGGTTTGACTTTTTGATGAACGTTTTGAGTTAGCGAGCACTTCATCAAGTTTGAAATTTGCAAACAAATCTAGGGAACATGTAATTTGTAAAAAGAATGTTGTTATTGATACGGAATATGTCGATAGTGGGTACAAAAGTAATACACCTTTTTAAACACTTGCCGAAGTTCGACAATAGGTACCCATTGTCAGTTTGAAAAAAAAGCGACACACATATAAATTGTTTGTAGATAACAAGAGATAGACAATATGAGCTTGGGGGTTACTATTGAAGACAAAGGCCGATAGATAGAGATGAATATATATAAGAAAAGAGATGAATACTCAGGTATTGTACCTCGAAGGGAAGGAACACATTTTTAGAGAATATTTGTATGACATTGCGAATCTAGTTGTAACATATCACTGACTTCTGGGACCCTAAATCACTCGCAAACGAGTGGATGTCCTTGAGAAAAATAGAATAGAATAGAAATAGACTTCTGGGGCCGTAGACAAACTATACTTAGCGATCTACTTTTGGCGAACTTTTCAACAATCTACCTACATGTACCATGTAATTATGCGTTATTGTTGCGGTTATAGTCGAAAATTCGTTTGTAGTCAATCGCCATGTACGGTTTGCCTAGGGAAACTGGTGCTACGACACGGAAGGCGCAAGTTCACTAAACCAAGCAACTTTGGGCAATTCAGAGAGCCAGTCACTATTCTCTTCAACTTTGCCATTTAAGTAATGAAATATATAAATAAATAAGTTACCCTGATAACTTCTACATCAAAGAAATTTGGATTTCATAAACTAACCATCAACTGAGAGACTCTAAAGTTAGTTAAATTTCCGAACACCAGATGTCATTACACACAATATTTACAACAACGTGTTGCAACTACTGTTTATATAATAAATTATCTTGGTAACCATCGCAGCGTGGCGTAGTAAATAAACAATTTCCCCGAGGATTTTGAAAATTATAATAATAATATTAATATTGACATTTCAAGGTTTAAATTTATTTATTATGAAACTCGTACAAGTTGAATAAACTTTAAAAAAACAAGGTTTATTAAAGTGACTTTGATTTTTTATGAATCCGGCCATGAGCGTTTTTTTCAGATTTTTTTACTCATGAAATATTAAAAAAGGAAAGCTTTACAAAATCCACAGTTTAACATTTATATATTACAGTTATGTATAGCAGTTTTACAAAGAAACACGACTATTTAAAATGCAATCATACAATCAACATACAGATGGCGAGTTTATCGTAGAGGTGCGATTTCTTCGAATGAGTAGTTTTTCGAAAATAGAATTAAACAAATTATTTATTATTGAATCAAACTTGTAAAACGTTGCGGGATATAGCGAAGAATAAGAATATCAGGAGAAAGAGCGGATGCGAGAGGAGTGTTATGGATAACATGCGTGTAAATAAGTCACGATGGTTTGGACATGTTGAGAGAATGCTCGATGGAAGGATAACGAAGAGGATGTATTTATCTGAAAGAGGGATTGTGAGGAATAGCGGACTTCCAAGAACCACGTGGATCTAATTCTTAAGTACGGCTGCGTGTTGAGTAAGAGAAATCGGCGTACATGTATGAGAAACTGGATGAAGAATGAAGAAGAAGTATGTAGGGCGTTAGTGTAGAAGTGGAAGTAGAAGTGTGTAAGTATTTATATGGCATACAGTTCTCTCTGCCCACCCCACCTGAGACACGGCGTGAGGGTATAGATAGATTGATTTATAAAATGTTGTAAAAGTCCTTAGCACGTATTCGTACGTACATACCTAACTGTAGGATAGACTTAACCTGTCCGTGAGTGAATAAAGAAAAAATGAAAGTGTATGGCAGAGTGAATTAATTCCACTTTTACTTTTTGAATTTTTTTTTATTGCATGTTATAGAAAATGATCCCTAGAATAAATGTTTATAAAGAACTAACTCTCTAAAATTAATAATAACGGAGTTATATAACAAAAACAATTTTGATACGTCATGTCTGCTCCGGTATTGTCAACAATGGGTTCAACATAAAAATATATATTTTTAGTAAAAATATTTATTTTTATTTGTTTTGAACAAAAACTTATGTAGGTACTAAAAACTAATTAAACTGTCCAGAATTAGCACAAAAAGTAAAAAAAAATACAAAACACTCCATAAAATAACACCCATAGCGCACAAACGCACGCAGCAAAACGGTTTGCAACCGCGAGTGACGGCTAGGTATTTCAAGCGGCGGTCACGTGACATTTTGTATAGGCGATAAAAAAATAAGGTCTAAACACGCCTATTTTTGATTTTTTTCCTTGTGATTGGTAAAGTACATCCGACAGATTGGACCAATAATGATATTGACGAATTTGGCGGGAAAACCTAAATATTACCCCTCTGCAACTGAGGTGGCTTTTTAGTTATTATTCTGCTGAGGAGTGGTCTGACAGACACTCATTTTAAGTTCCATTATTGCCATTATTTAAAAAGTTTTGATTATTTTTTTAGTTTCTTGTGAGTATTTGACATGTATGCAGACAATATTTGAAAAAATATGGTTTAAAAAAAACAGATATTAGAAATTACAAGATATTTATTAATGCTAATAAAAAATCACCATTTTTTTTAGAACAATTTATAAAAATTAATTAAATGAAAAAAAACACATGAAATAAAAAAAGTAAGTAGAAATTTGTTTTCTGTTAACTTTTGTTAAAATGTAAAAAAATAATAAAAAAAATCGTTAGAGCGGTTTCTCTAAAAATCGGCTTCAAAGTACGTCCTCTCATTCCTGGTAAATTTGTGCCGAGCATTGTAGGCAGACATGTTTTTTGCATGCATAACGAGTAAATTTTGTCTTCCTTTCAATTAAATCGCACTCTTTAATCTTTCTTTTCAATTCACTTGTAAAAATTCTGCACAATATTCTTTCACACGATGTCCCAGATTCGATTTGTTCAGGGGCAGTTGGGAAATCTCGTCCTAAGTCATGATTGCGCAATTCTCTCGGCAATTTTTCATTATACACCCGCTGTGTCATAATAGGAAGAACAAGTTCCCTAGCAAGGCCTCAAATGAAATTTGCCCTCCATTTATTGAAAAAAATTTTTTTTATTGAAGTGATGTTAGGTAGACTCTATGAATTTACTGAGCTGATGTATGTGAGACACTATGAAAAAATTACTATGTTACTGACGTTAGGTCTAACAGACCCATCATTTATTACTGACGTGAGGTATGTCAGACACCCATCAGCTATAGATCCACACATGTACTCACGACGGCCGTCGTTACTGTACTGATGATTAAAAGAACATAAATTAGGAAGCTACTGAGCGAAACGGAAAGATAGGACTCAAAATGGCAACGTTGTTGCAAAAAAAAGATTTCGCGGTGTCTGACAGACCTCACGTCAGTTGCAGAGGGTTACTGGGTCAAACGCACCGGTGCGTGCGTACTCCAGATCCCATAATATTTCTTGCACGCACCGGTGCGTTGGTATTCCTTTACAGACTTAAGAACAAATAATATGTATGTTTCTAAGTTTTTGTATAAGTTCGTAAAATAATATGTGTTGTGTAAACACACGCGTGTGTCATCCTCGATGTGAGATGTTCCATCAAGGTAGTATTAATTTTCGTGTGGATTTTGCAGAAGGTCAACCTCAAGCCCACTCATGGAATCAATGAAACATTTTTGCTCTAGAGTTACCGGATCACGTGAAAATTCATGCTATTGAAAAAACCAGGAACCCCTCCCCTAAAAATTGATGTGAATAATAAAATAAATAAAAATATTCAGTCCCCGACGAAGAATGAGTCTCCATTTTATTTCTACAACTTTTCGAGTGTCATATAAAAGGCAGGCATACATAAAATAATTAAATATGCAATTGAGCGACGAGGTATGTCACCTCTTCTGAATTGCTTAAATTTTATCAGCACTGAGAGAGTGACGTGTATGATTGGTTTTTTTGTAATTTATTTGATGGTTACCTTACTTGCGTAAAACGCCGTAATGGTAAGAATGAATGAATAATTATGTACAGAGAGGTGATTGTGTAATTAAAAAATCTTAACAGTTTAATATAGGAAATAATGTGTGCCATTTTGAATATTAATTTGATATTTAGAATATTCATGAAAATATGTAATAAAATAATTTTTGTTGAAATATGTACATAGTTTCTCGCTGAACTGCTATCATGAAAGTAAATAAGAAAAGCAGGCACTGTTAAGTTTCCTAAAGTTAAAGTCATGCATGAAAGCATAAAGCAGTATAAAAGCTTTTAAGTTTCGACCAAGATGTCCTCATAAATCTCCCAGAAGATCAGAACGTATAGATCTATAGTATCATAAAGCTCGCAGCCAACGCCTGAAGTTAAAAGGGAGTGCTCCGTATACATACATACACTAAAATAACTCGTTCACAAAATGAAAGAAGTATGTTTCTAAATGCTAAAGAATATTTATAATAATAATTTAAAATATAAGGTGAATCTCTAGTGAAATATTAGAATACTAAATACATTTTAATTACATATGTTTCTATGCTTTTATCTTACATATAAACAAGAAGTTCAGAAGGGATCAGTTGTTATTTCAAAAAAAAAAAAAATAGAGCTTAATTTTTATTATATCAAAAAAAAAGTTTTTATTTTTGATAAAACTGTTAACAAAGTTAAATGACAAAGCATCAATAATGTTTTGTATTAAACATGACTATTTTAATATGAAAATTTATTAAAAGAATAAAATTTTCGTATTAAAAAAGTTTTCAAATTTAACATAAATTTGCATAGTATTCGTTTGAATAAAGCAAATGAATAACAGCTGTTTTATTTCCTTTCGGTTTTACTCATTGATTTTTAAAATAACACAATTTTAACAACAGAGTAAATTTATTTGTGTGTGTTTATAATATTATGTGTAGGTACGTTGTTTTTATACACGCATTAACAATGAACCATAAGTTTTTATTTTTCTCTTTAAATTTGCTAATGATCTATACACAAATGTTTTCTGATCTCTATAGTCTATTGGTGTGTTGTATCTAATCTGTTCATCATGATGTCTAAATTTGTTTTTGGCATATAAATTACTAGTGAGGTGCAAAGTACATAGAGTTAGTTTTATTGAAATAATATGGATATTGGGGCACGTGTGCAAATATTACTACATCTGCTCATTAAAAGAAAGGTAAAGGGTTGAAGAGATAATGGAAAGAGGTAAATTTCCTGACTCCAAAGCATACATATTATATTATGATTGGGTAGGAATACTGAACTTCGAGGACCCATTTCGATTTTAAGTAATATTCACTATCTGATATATTTTTGAAAATTCAATTCAAATATTAAAGGTGCCCATCCTTTAATAATAATAGTATTGAATTTCCAAGTTGTGATTTTTCCCAATCGATTTCGGTTCAAAGTTTATAATTCAACAAGTTTATAATATGTGTAAATATTATATCCCTTACGAAGCAGCATACTATTAAAGTTACACCTTTAATGTACCGGCACCGTTTTCCGACACGGCGGCACGAGTGCTTTTGACAATCTGCATACATATGTTGTAATACAAAGAAATTTCATTCTACGTGATTTCCGTTGTGAGCGCGAAAATATTTTAAATTGTACTAAACAATAATTATATGTAAACGGAGAAATTGAATATCAATATGTTAAATAAGTCTCCAAATAACAAATGTTGTAATTTTATTAAAATAAAATAGGATTAAAAAACTTTATGATTTCCAATAAGCTAGAGTAAAAGTAACCGAGCCCTTTAATCGATGCTTTTAGGCGTCTTCAGAAAAACTTCAGGGAAACCAGTTTCCTTGAAGATACCTACAGGTATAGGTGAAAATGATCTGTTACTATTAATCTAACGTAGTCGAAACTAAAAAGAGATTTTCTTGTAAATAATATTTTTATGTATGTAATTAAAATTAAAAATGGATCTCAACCGTGTAACTACAAAAACTATTGAATTATACTATACCCTCACGCCGTATCCCAAGTGGGGTAGGCAGAGAGAAGAGTGAATTATTGAATTATTAATAATTATTTTTATTTTACTAACATTTTTGTCATCCAACGTAGATATATTTATATATTTTATTTATGTTTGCTAACATATTTATCCTTAATGGATTTTTCCATCAGATGAAAAGGACGCAATCTCTTCTTTCTATGAAATGTTTCAAGCGTTGAGTTATAAAATAAGTACATTGTTTCTACAGAGAAAATTGTTTATTTTGTTGGCTGCAAGCAATATCAAGATGATAATCATAAAATTGTTTCAAAATTGTTTTAATATAATACGCGTCTCTTTCTTTTTCTTAATAATAATAAATCTTTATTAACAGAACAAACAATACGATAATATTTAATAAAAGCAGTGTTCTATCAAAGGATGGACTTGTTGCACAGCAGCGTTTTCCAGCCAATCATTTCAAAGAAAGAAAAGAATTAATAAAAGATACATAAATAATATGAAAATATTAACCTCAAAGAAGTTAATTGTCACAAAATCTAGTAAAGTTAGGATCACAAATATTGGGATAAATCTTACAACAAGAATACAGAAAGAAATCAACTGATTCATTTTCAATCCTTTTACTCCTTGTAGTATTAATATATGTTTTGAAAAAACACAAGTTATTTCGATTCTAATATCAATCTGACATTTGCTACCCCAAGGTTTCATAATTTTTGTTTAATATTCATTCAATAAACAAAATTTATGTGAATGAAGTGCTAATTTTATAAATTAATTACAGACTTTTCGTACGAACTGTCAATTTGTAAAAATGTCACGTAGTTAATATTTTCAATTAAAATATTCATTCATTAATTAAAATTTTGTGTATTCTTCAGACACTGCTGAAAGAAATAAACATAGTGACTTTTTTTGCTTAGTAATTTTTCATGGACCTTTTTTTTATCAATCTTAACTTATTTTTTTACCCTTCTGTACTACTTAGGTAAAGTAGAAGGCGTTATATCGTAGAATAGAACAGATACAATTTTTAACAGCAGTGAGTGAAAATACATATACTTAAAGTTGAAAAAATAAACAAAAACTAATCTGAAATTGAAAAACAAGCATTTCTTCAATTTTTATGTTCTTCATTGAGAAAGACTTCTTTCTTTCTTAAATTGACAATGTTTTTCTCTCGTTAAGAAAAATAATACAAAAGGAACGCTCGTACAATAAACGTGGTATGAGATATTAAAAAATGAATTGGGTTTTTTTATATAAATTATGTATCGTATAACAATTTATCTTCTTGGCATGAACTGAACACTCCCAGTATCTAAATCGATTGACATTCTTCTTTTATCAATGTCGTATCAGGTCCCCCAATTTTGGCGATCACTCTGGCAAATGCTTCTCTGTCGAGTGCTGTTGAGACCAGCTCTCCCATCTGCCTTATTTCGGTCCATTGCCATATATAACGCACCCACGACATCGGACTCCTTCCTACTCCACGATGTCCCTCAATCTTGCCTTCTATTATCAACTGCAGCAGCCAATATGTATTGCCTCGCAGGATGTGGCCCAAATATAAGACTTAACGAACCTCAATACTTGTTAGGGGCTCTCATTTACCAAAAATAGATTTTCATCCTGGATAGGTACCTATGGTTTGTGGCTAAAATTTCCCTTATTTGACTTTTTCATGACGTTTGAAATTTTATTAAATCAATAATTAAAAAAAAATATCATAAAACGACTTTCGTAAACTTGTAGATTGAAGTATATTTTCACCCTAAAATTGTTTTATTCATACGAATTATATTGTTATTGTTAAGATGGATTATTTTGGATTGAAATATTACTTATTCACATCATGAAATGTATGTTAAGCTCTCTATGTAAAGCTCTCCATGTGTGACACTTTGAAATAAAATTTAATTATTCAATTAATATTTAATCACGTTACGAGATTTTGATGTTGAAGAAGAGATCTAGTTTATTATTTTACCAGCTTTTAAGCCCAATGAGACACAAATCTAATTTTTAAAAAGCTCAATTTTTTTTTTAATTTTTATTTATTAAATAATAAAACCAAAATAACAATACATTATTATATAGTGGACAAATATTACAATATTATAGTGCAATGATATTTTTTTTATAATTTCCTTAGTCAGTAGTTGAGCCACTGGTATGAGAGGAAACACAAAGGAAAATGAAAATGCATTTAACGAAATTAATAAGAAAACATAATATATATAGAAAAAAAAAATAAAGCGGGGTCGTCATTATTTTAGGTCAAGTTACAGGCTTCTGTTGTCAGTGTTGAGTTTTGATGTCCTTACTTATCTTTTTATTCTATTTTTGAAAATGTTAAGACTCCTAGCATCCCTCAAACATGCAGGTAGACTGTTGAACAATTTGATGGATGTATGGAGGAATCCATTATGCCTTCTATTTGTTCTCGGGAGGTTGGTTTATAATAGGTGGTGAATGAAAATGCATTTTACAAAATTAATAAGAAAACAAAGTATGTAAAGAAAAAAAATAAAGCGGGGTCGTCATTTATTTTGGTCAAGTTACAGGCTTCTGTTGTAAGTGTTAAGTTGTTGCATATCTTTTAATCCTACTTTTGAAAATGTTGAGACTCCTAGCATCCCTCAAACATGCAGGTAGACTGTTGAACAATAATATTTGATGGATGTATGGAGGAATCCATTATGCCTTCTATTTGTTCTCGGGAGGTTGGTTTATAATAGGTGGTTCTGTTTGGTATTGTGGGTGTGTATTTCAGTGTTTGTGGTTAGTTTCAGGTCTGATTTTATTAGATTATTCTTTATTTTATAGCGGTGTTTGGCTTTTTTAGCAAAGATAATAATTTCTTCCTAGTTTAATTCTTGAGTTATTTTGTAAAGGTCAGTTGTTCTAGTTAGTCTATGTAATTTAAACATAACTTTCGATGTTTGTTCAAAAGTCTTTACATAATTTTAACAATGCTTTTCCTTTTGCTTTTGTCAATACTAAAAATGTCAAGAGACTTAAATATTTTTATACTTCACAAAGTATAAAAATGTTTTCTCAAACCTATCAGTCAACAAATCATCGGTTAACAATACTGAAGTATTTTTGAATATCATTAGAAAGTTTAATACAATAGGCAAAATCTCTCCAAGATGTTTGAATTCAAAAGAAATATTGAAAACCAAATGATAATTGTGAAAGTAATAAAAATACTTGGAAGTTATTATTACCTTCCATTATATTATATATAATGAGTTACAATCCATTGGATTGGTCTGCAACGAGTTTTGACTTATTTCTCCACTCCTCCCTATTCTCAGTCAGTCTCTTCAGCTCCACGTATGAGCCACAGCTCGTGTCCCTCTTCAGTTGGTCCATATAGGCGTCTCTCGGTCGACCTCTGCCATTTGTGCCTTCGGTCCTGCCCTCTGCGATTGCGATGAGCAGTCCTGGGTGCCTGATGTTGTGGCCAATCCAATTAGCTCGTTGTTGGCAGATTCTTTCGAGGTGTTGCCTTTTTTCGCCAACCCTGGTTAACACTTCTTCGTTTTCGACGTGTTCCGACCAATGAATCTTTAGCATGCGTCTATAGCACCACATTTCAAATGCCGCTAACTGTCCGCTTTCCCTCTTGCTGATGGTCCACGTCTCGCACCCATATAGCAAAATGCTCCACACAAAGGCTTTAGTGAGATTCTTCCTCACGCTTAGATCAATATTAGAGGATTCTAATATTTTGGATTTTTGTTAAAGGCAATTCTTGCCTGGTTTATTCTGCTCACAATTTCTGATTTGGAGCGTCCGTCCTGGTTTATTCTGCTACCCAAGTACACGAATTCTCTTACTTGTTTGATGCTCACTCCATTTATGACAATGTTCGCAGTCGCTTCCTCCCTTCCAACGACCATACATTTTGTTTTATCTTTATTTATTTTCATGTTGTACTTTGACAACAGAATACTTTCCATTTTTCCTAAGGCTTCGTTCAGCTCCATCTCGGAGTCTGCGAGCAGTGCTATGTCGTCAGCATATCTAATCATGTCGACCTTTTTCCCATTTATTTTTACTCCTGTCCAGACCTTCCAATAATTACCTTTTAAGGCACATAAAACGGTTGTTTCGTGTGTTATAAAAGTTCACCTTTTTTGGTAGTGCCCGGATGGGACATGAACCTGTAACTCTTTCTTTCTACGAGGTGTGCTTTATCCAATAAAGCTATCTACAATGACAGCTTCATAGTAATATTATGTTAGTATTATTGTTCAGAGACACAAAGTACGGGAATTGCATTCTGGATATTTCCAAGCCTAGGTAGGTAGAATTGTATCTTTGATTATCCTACTTACTAGAAATTTTTCTACCGACATCTATCTTACTTACTTACTTACTAGTCAGCCATCTCTCCACTGCTGGGTATAGGCCTCTTCAAACTCTTCCAAACAATGCGGTCCTGTGCCATTGAAGTAATGTTGTCAGTCCATATCTTTTGTGGTCCGCCGATGCTTCTTTTGCTACAACATGGTCGCCATTTGAAAATTCTATGAGTCCATCTACCGTCGTTTCGTCTCGCAACATGAGCCGCCCATTGCCACTTAAGCTTTGCAACACGATCCATAAAATATATCTATATTTATTATAATGTATTAGTTCTGTATCATTGCCGTTAGCTTTGATGCGAACCCAGATGTCGCAAAGCGTCACCGAATTTATTTTATTGAGTCAACAGGTATGCTTATCAATCTTATTTTCACAATAATTAATTAATTGTACAGCTACCACAAGATTCCTGGTTGATTGTCTAGTCATATTATTTTTGGTACAAACGCGTTTAAAAATAAAGGCGAACTTTGTACTATACTATACTATTCCCTCACGCCGTATCCCAAGTGAGGTAGGCAGAGAGAACGGAATGCCATACATGTATATATCTGTCCTTACATACTTCTTTTGCTTCTTTTACATATATTCATACAATTTTTCATGCACGCACGTCGATTTCTCTTACTCAATACACAGGCGTCCTTGAAAATTTGATCAGCATGGTCAAGCCATGTAGTTCTAGAACACCCGCGCTTCCTTACATCCCTTCTTTCAGACAAGTGAACCTTGTACAATATATTATGTAAGATAAACTATAAATATATTGTTTAAATACGTATTTGGTTAACAAGTAACATGAAAAGTATAAAATACATAATTATATGGGTGCAGGAGGAAGAATATCAGTTTTCTAATTAAGTTTCCAACCAATTATTATGTTTACTAATGGTTTTATTAGATACCGCATGTAGTTTCAATGTTATTTCATGAAATAAATTATATCTCATGTTCCAAAAACAAATACAGCCTGTTCCGTGAATTTTCAAGTAAATAAACAACGTCATTTTTTATTTATTTATACATGAAACATTGAAATGTTTAGAAAACTTATAACTAGACTCGTGTTATATGGATGCCTTCTGGAAATCTATTGTTTTACTGTAATATTTTGTTCAATTTACATGGTTTTGGTGTTCATATTTTTTTGATAGTTATATACATAATATATTTTTACAATTCCTAGTTTATTTACAACTAGAAGAGCGCTAACACGGATTGTATTTTTTGAAGGAATATTGTCTGCAAATAATTATAATGCCTCACAATAAACCAGTCATCAAGTATCGGACAATCATCAAACAGCCATTTGGGATGGAACGACACATCTTGATAAAATGCTCGGCAATGGGTTAAAGACGTTGTTAATATTGTTTTTATACCAATTTTTCACAAGTGGGGTAGTCAGCAGATCAGCCGAAAGGTAATAAATGTAAGCTGCCTTCTCCGTGCCAACAAAAAAAAAATCAGACATTCAGAATGAGTGGCAAAGTCCATCGCTGAATTTAAGATGAAAATAGTTTTTTTTTCGAACACCTGCCTATTACATGATACTCAAAAATATACGAAAATGTGGGAGACCAATTATTTTCCAATTAGGCACTTTACGGTATATTATGCTTATAGCTTAACCCAGATAATCCTGAAATTTTTTTTTTATCCGAAATTCATAATTTTTGGATATGTTGTTGAATTTGGTAAAAAAATAATGTTGTAGAAGAAGAAATAAAAAAATATATTTTTTAAAGAGTTTTATTGAAAAAAATAAAGTGTCCTTTTAAAAGGACAATAGTAATATCCACTACCTAAAAAACATTGTATGAGAAACATAAAGTATTGAGGTGGGATTCATTTTATAATGTAGTTTTTGTGTTTATATATCTAATTTTCTGTTGGATTATGTGGTTTTACATGATGATGTGTGAAGTGGACATTAAGAAAGTAGTTCTTTTGATTATTTTTCGTGATATGGAATGAAACAATCGATGTGCAGTGTAATATTGCATTTTTTAGAATATATATTATGCGCTGGTATTTTCTGTGACATTCTCTTCAACGGGTTTGTTTTTCTTGATTCATTATAAAATGATCAAGTCTGTCAGAGCGGGAATCAATATTTTTCATATTGGAAGGTTTGGGTCTTTCCTTTGTTTGAAAGATTGCAATATGCTGAGAACAACACGTCTTCTAAATGTTAATTGATCAAGTTTTTCACCTTCGTATCGATGAAGTTGCCAGGAATTTTGCATTGTAACGTCATTGAAGGAGACCCACCGTCCACCCGGATACCGCAGAAGTCTGAGGACTTCCATTTATCCGAATTCTACACTTAACAAATCTTGTCCACACCGAAGGTGCCATTGTGAAACAGCCTGAAGGGCTGGCTAGTCGAAAACAACCCCGTGTGTGGAATCTTTTGACTACACTCCTTCGATGTCCCTCTAGCCGAGAGAAGCAAACAAAATCATAAAATATTTACATATTGTAACGTAAATCGTTTTTCTATAACTTGTGTCAGGGAAAATAAAGTCTGAATTCAATTAAAAGAATGACATCTTGAAAATTAACAATTTATTTAAACGTTTTTATTTATTTACAATTATTATTTATTTAAAATACATATTACAACAACTATTATTTATATATACGTCACATATTATTACAATTCACACAGATTTCTTATATACCCATTATATAACATCTTTCTTCCAGCCTAATCTAGATCTTTCCTTTTATCAAAACCAAAACAACCACCTGTCATTATTTTCCAAACATTCCATAACCAAAAATAATATAAAAATTCAAATTCATTAAACTTCCAAACTTAAGTACCCTCCTAATGGTGATTACGTAACATTGCCTCCCTCTTAATTTAGTTCGTCCCGAACGAATTCTCTGGATGAAGATAGGAGCATCCTGAATCCTCTCTGCAATGTGAAGTCTTGAAGAAATAACAAGGTACAGACTTCTTGATGTTCTCACTATACCCTGGATTAAAACAACAAACTAAAACATTAATTCCAGTATTACAGAAGATCTCTTCTATCATATTTCGAACAACTTTCCAATCCATACTGCCACTTATCCTTGGTATGCCGAGCTTCGTAAGATTCATTTGTAACATTTGATCCCGCAAACTTTGTAAACAGTGCCACATCTGAACATACTCTGTTTGTTCTTCAGGGATTGCTTTATTTACCATGTAAAATATATGTCGTTCCCCATACTGTAGATGGACCGCTTCTTCAATTTTCAAACTCTTGGCCTTAATCTCTTCCAATATCCCGTACTTCTTCTTGAAAACTTTGGCTATGCCATTAGTAAATTTTGCATTCTGAGCCAAGCAATGAGCCAAAACATAATCCTCTGGAGTGTCAAAAAGATCTTGCTCAACTTCGATAGTGACACCATGATGAATTCTTCGTTGAGGCGTCTTCATAAACTCTTCAAAACTCTTCTCTTCACTTAGGACTTTACAGACTTGAACAATCGGGTTGTTTCCTTCACTTTTATTGTCTCCTAAAAACGGTGCTAAGCGATTGAAATGTACCACCCTCGGCTTGCCATTTGATTTTCGTCGTATTCGATAAATAACGTCATTTATTCTTTTAATCACCTCGTACGGTCCTTCCCAGGATTTTTGAAGCTTCGGTGAATAGCCTCGTCTCCGTTGAGGATTGAACAACCAAACTAAATCTCCAGCTTGATACCCTCCTTCCACAGCTTTGACATCATATCTTTCCTTCATCCTGTCACTAGCGACTTGAATATTAACCCGCACACGTTCATGGATGTCGTTCATCTTTCTCCGAAGTTCCGATACATAATCTTCTCCAACAAGATCCTCTCCAGGCTTAGATCCATACTGCAAGTCGCAAGGTAACCGTAGTTCACGGCCAAAAATCACACTCGCTGGTGTTTGTCCCGTTGTCTCATGAATTGCCGAACGATAGGCCAATAAGAACAAGTGGATGTATTCGTCCCAATCCTTCTGATGATCAGACACCGCCTTCGACAGATATTTTCCACATGTTCGATTCATTCGCTCCACCATTCCATCCGACTGTGGATGCAAAGCAGTTGTTCTCGTTTTTCGAATTCCCAATATCTCACATACTTGCTGAAATACGGCTGACTCAAAATTTCTTCCTTGATCCGAATGAAGCTCCAACGGTACTCCAAAACGACTTATCAGCTCTCTTACCAAGATTTCAGCAACAGTGGTAGCCTCTTGATTTGGTAATGCATAGGCTTCTGTCCATTTACTAAAATAGTCCATTGCTACTAAAATATACTTGTTCCCTCTTTCAGTTGTGGGAAACGGTCCTGCTATGTCGATGGCTATTCTTTCAAATGGACTACCTACATTGTACTGTCTCATTGGCGCACGCCTCTGTTTTTGAGGTCCGTTCGAAGTAGCACAAGTCACACATCTTCTACACCAATCTTTTACATCTTCAGTGTAACGGACCCAATAAAATCTCTGACGAATCTTTTCTGTAGTCTTTTTAACTCCCAAGTGTCCACCAGACACATCATCGTGAAGCAGCTTAAGGACATCAGGAACTCTCTTCCTTGGAACCAATAGCTGTTGTTTCTGCTGTGTTCCATCTTCACTTTCCAGAATACGTTTCAACAACCCGTTTTCCACAACTATGGATTGCCATTGTGCCCAATATGATTTAACATTTGGTGAACATGAAGCTATTTCTTCCCATGAAGGTTTTCGATCATTTTCTTTCCACTGCATCAAAAGTCCAAGGTCAGGATCTTCCAACTGGTGCGCTCGAATTTCATCATCTTGCCAAAAATTATCGATGACTGTAGTTCTACGAATCATGACGAACCTTTCCTCCGCTTTATTACAATGCTGGCAATCCTCTGGACATGGACGCCTTGACAGTGCATCAGCATTTTTATGACGAAGTCCAGCTCGATGCTCAGAACCATAGTCATATTCTTGCAATCTTTCTATCCATCTTGCAACCTGACCTTCAGGATTCTTGAATCGTAACAGCCATACAAGCGCCGAATGATCTGTCCTTAAAAGAAATTTCCGTCCATATAGGTATTTGCGGAAGTGCTCAACTGACTTGATTACAGCAAGTAACTCTCTTCGCGTTACACAATAATTGCGTTCCGGCCTTGACAAAACTTTACTGAAGTACGCAATTACGCGTTCTTGACCATCCTGAACCTGAGATAGTACACTTCCAATGCCGACGTTGCTTGCATCCGTATCCAGAATAAAATTCCCTTCGGCTCGAGGATAACTTAGAATCGGGGAATTAATCAATACCTTCTTCAATTCTTCAAACGCGCATTGGCATTTTGAATCCCATATAAATTCATTACTTTCTTCTGTGAGTTTTGTCAATGGTTTAGCGATATCAGCGAAGCCCAAAACAAATCGCCGATAGTAAGTGCTTAAGCCTAAAAAGCTTCTTACTTCATGCTTGTCTTTAGGTGTAGGCCAGTCTTGAACAGCTCTAATCTTCTCAGGATCCACCGCCACTCCTTCCTCAGAGACAACATGACCCAGATAGTTGACTTGTCTTCGGAACAATGTACATTTCTTAACATTGAGTTTCAAGTTGGCCGCTCTCAATCGTGAAAACACTTGTTCCAAATTTCGTAAGTGCTCCTCAAAACATTTTCCAAGCACGATGATGTCATCCAGGTACACTAAACAGGTCTCCCACGACAATCCTCTCAGCACGCTTTCCATTAAACGCTCAAAAGTAGCCGGAGCGTTACAAAGTCCAAACGGCATAACAATGAACTGCCATAATCCACTTCCAATAGAGAATGCTGTTTTCTCTCTATCCTTAGGTTCCAGTCCAACCTGCCAATATCCACTCTTCAAATCCAACGTTGAAAAGATTTTACAGCCAGCCAATGTGTCCAACGTATCATCAATACGAGGCAAAGGGTAACTGTCCTTCTTAGTAACATTATTAAGTTGGCGAAAATCAACACAGAACCGAGTTGAGCCATCCTTCTTCTTAACCAGCACTACAGGTGAACACCATGGACTGCTTGACGGTTCTATTACCTTGTCCCGTTCCATATCTTGAATAATTTGATCTGCTTCCGCCCGTTTTGCTAAAGGTAATCTTCTGGGTACTTGACGAATGGGTCTTGCATCACCTGTGTCTATTCGATGACTAACAACACTTGTTCTTCCTTTGGGTTGACTTGGGTTCTCGAAGACATCCTGATTTCTAGCGATGAAGGATCTAATCTGTTTGCTCTGTTCCTTGGTAAGTTCCTTACAAGCCTCCTTCACTAAGTCGTCAAGGTGTTTTGGTACCTCCTCTGAAGAAACTTGGCCACCGCTCACTCTACATGTTACTGACGAAACCGATGAACACATACTTAAATAAACTCCTTCTTTGATAGTCACTGGATAGTCATTGATATTCATTAGTCTGACCAAAATATCCTTTTTAGCTTGAATCAGGACTCTCGCAATCAACACTCCTTTTCCAGCTTCAGTATTAGCGTTGGACTCCACTACTAAAACATGTCCATTTGGAATGTCACAATCTAAGTAGGCTCGTACTAACATTTCACTTTGTTTTGGAATAGTAACAACTTCTGCCGCAAGCACACGTGTAGCGAATTCTTCATGCTCTTGTACAAGAATATCTTCATCCCCAATTTTCAGAGTTCGCCTCTTCAGATCCAGTTTGAATCCATACTTCGCCATTACATCCATTCCAAGAATAACTTCCTCCTCTATCTCAGCCACCAACACCTGATGATCGAAGATGGTGCTTCCAATGTGAAAGTTGGCAACTGTCTCACCGCATACAGACGCCGACTCTCCAGTTGCCGTCCGTAATGTCCATTTAGTTGATTCTATTTGTTTTTTTTCGCAAACTAAATCAGGTCTCATGATTGTCTTTGTTGCTCCAGTGTCCAACAAAAGTTTCAAATTCTTTCCATTTACTTTGCCATTTATAAACATGCTGCTGACTTGTCCGCTGAACGACGCAACATCTGCATATCTCTTCGAGGCATTGGCAATGCGGGTCGACAGTTGCTCCTTTCCATCAACCCTTTTTAGTTTTCCTGGACACCGATTACGCAGGTGTCCAATTTGTCCACAGTCCCAGCAACGTAGTTGTCTCTTCTTTCCTTTCAAGGCCTCCAAAACCTTCTTAACTATGTCTTCTATTGAAAGTGGTTGATTTTCTTGTACAGCTTCCACCACACGGGCTTGAGCGTGACCTCGTACGGATTGTCTTACAGCTTCAAATTCGAGTGCTTGGGTTAAAGCATCACTAAGAGTTTGTGGTCTAGCCAGTTTTATAGCTTGTTGTGTCTCACTTGCTCGTAGTCCATCCAAAAACTTGTCTACTGCAAGACTTTCACATACATCATCAGAAACTGTAGGGTATGCATATCTCACTAGACGCGCTACATCCGCCTCGAATTCCTGTAGAGTTTCATTGGGCCTCTGCACACGATTCTTCAACTGTGACCTATAAACTTGTTCCATATGCTTATGTCCAAATCGCATCTCCAGTCTCTCAACCAAAGATTTAAAGTTTTGTCTATCCGCAAGCGGAATCATCTGAAGGACTCTTAAAGCATCTCCTCGTAAAGATATACTCAATACTGATGCTTTTCTTGTCATCGACCAGCCATTTATCATAGCTACTGTTTCGAACAAAGTTAAGTACTCTTCCCAAGAGTTCTTTCCATCAAAAGTTGGCATATCACTACGCACATGCTCCACCATTGAAGTTGCACCACTCTCTACACACTTGAACTCTGTGTCCACCGTTGTGTTCTGCTCAAAATCCGTTCTTGCTGTTGAAGAAAGCGCCTGATTCTCCAAAACTTTCACCTGCTTTGTTAACTCGCTAATCCTTTCATCAAAGGACACAGAATATTCTTGAAACTTCCTTTCAATTTCTTCTTTCGTTCCTCTAGAATCTTCTCGAAGCCTTTCTATTTCTTCTTTCATAGCTGTAGCATTTTCTTGAAGCTTCTTTTCGATTTCTTTATAAAGCTCACTGGTGGTTATAGGCAACTCGAAGATATATGTTTCCGGATCTTCACCTGCTTCTTCCATCACCTTTCTTAGTCGAAGTTGGAGCACACCCTTCGTTCCAGATGTATCCGCGTCTCTTTCTTCTAGTTCGCGCTTCAGATCCACCACTTTCAAGTCAAGTAGAGTTAATTTTTTTGATGACATATTTTACACAGTCTTTATTTCCACTAAGCACTTAAATATCTGATTCACAACCCCACACCTGACACCAATGTAACGTAAATCGTTTTTCTATAACTTGTGTCAGGGAAAATAAAGTCTGAATTCAATTAAAAGAATGACATCTTGAAAATTAACAATTTATTTAAACGTTTTTATTTATTTACAATTATTATTTATTTAAAATACATATTACAACAACTATTATTTATATATACGTCACATATTATTACAATTCACACAGATTTCTTATATACCCATTATATAACATCTTTCTTCCAGCCTAATCTAGATCTTTCCTTTTATCAAAACCAAAACAACCACCTGTCATTATTTTCCAAACATTCCATAACCAAAAATAATATAAAAATTCAAATTCATTAAACTTCCAAACTTAAGTACCCTCCTAATGGTGATTACGTAACAATATATATGTAAAAGAAAACAATAAGAATAAAAAAAACAAAAAAAAATATATCGCCAACTGTATCACCTTCTCTCTCAGATTTTTCCTCTTCAAGGATTGTTAATATGTCGTTTAGTGATAACGAAGCTCTAAAATAGAAAAAAAAAACATAATTATAAAGTACATAATACCTATATTAGATAAGATTTTTACAAATGTCTTAGCAATTTTTAATGCTAATCGATGTGAAGTGAAAACATATTTTGTGACAAAAAGTTGAAGAAATATAACTTGTCTTTGTTACGTACACCTATAAAATAGCATACGTATGTTACTATTGTCCTTTTAAAAGGACACTTAAATTTAACATTACGAAATTATCACATATTTTCAAATATTATTTTTTTTATAATTCAATCGTATTTTAACAACATTTAAGTAAATAAAAATAAAGCATACATGTATTTTTCAATTATAATAATAAAGTTATTTACCGTTTTTTATCCAAAGGTGGCGGCGACATCAACCCAAAATCTGTAGCACTATTTTAAATTCCAAAAACTTGACCCCTCGTCACAAAACAATGCTCAAAACTGTTTCATGATGCAAGTTGATTCATTAGCTATGCAAATGGACTAGCACGATTGCTTAGGAACAAAATAAATTAAAGATATATCCATTTATATCGAGGTACTACTACTGTCCTTTTAAAAGGACAATAGTATTATCTGGGTTAAATATCACGACCGAAAAAATGTGAAACACGTGTTTTTTTAATCTAGCAGAGATATAATTTGCTAGCCATGAATGTACTTAGGTTGATGAAAAATATTTTCAGGGGAGATGAATCAGTAACATTCAGAAAATTGGATGTCAGCACATATTATTAGTACGCGTGTAACAGAGGTTGCATTTCAAAAGGAGCAAAACATTCTGCCTATAATAAGTTGTATAGCTCGATAGAATTAGCGTAACATGAATAGGTATAATATATTGTTTATAGTGTGGAAATGTAATTTACAGAGTGCTACATTAAACAAACTGCATGAACAAACAGACATAATTTATTTCGGGTACTCTGAGTTGCGTTGTCTGAACGAAGGTTACTTTATTGGTCATGAATGAGGCCTTTGTTTATTCAATGGTAGTGTTTCAGCTGAATACATTTAACCTTCCACTTCAAATGATGAGGGTTCGTTCAACTAGTTACTTCATATTATTCTTTCTCATTCAAGTTCAATAGCAAATTCTTGGATAATAATTCACCCAACAAGCATTCATTGAAATAGAAACATAGGTCCATCATAATTCACTCGTAATCGGTTGCTTTGTCTGATATAAATAAGAAGGAGAAATTCAAGTCCCCAATCATTCACCCTTCAATACTTCTCTTGAAAGCACAAATTTGACAGTGGTTTTCTGGACGGGAACAAAGGATTTATTTATTTATTTATCATATACACTGCGCGAGCCTTTTACAAGTTAAACATATAACAAAGTAAAAAGAACAATTTGACAGCCAAAAATAATAAAATGTGAATTGGTAAAAATTAATAAAAATCAACATTAGGATGTAACAAAATTGTAGTAAGTTGAACAAAACAACGATGGTAATAGAATAAAAAAAATATATAAATTGTATAGAGATTGGATAAAATTTGCTGAACAAAAATAATAAAAGATAAAATGTCATATACAAATAAAATAAATATCGATATAAAATAGTCAAAGTTGATAATAGTCCAATTTATTAGATTTAAAAAGATATGTCAAAAAATTGAGTCATAAATAAAAAACATATAAAATTTGATTTGGAATGACTATCGAATGCAGTAATCAATTGGTACAAACAAAAGCCATACAAAAAGTAAAGTAAGTAAAATTTATTACACTTGTCAAATACAAATTTATATGGAATGGATCGTAAGCCTTGTCTATGATTAATAAATTGAATTTAAAGTAGGTAGGTACTTTTGAAAAGCACGACAGTGCACAGCTTCATAATATGTGACATGTTTGTTAATAATTTAACACATGCATTTACCATATCAGGCAAAGTCACCTTAGTTGGTAGTGCCCCAGATGGGATTTGAACTCGCAACTCATCCTTTTTCCGAGGTTCACTTTATCCAATTACATAAGCTGCCGGGTGACATATTCATACTACGTGATATCCTAAGTGTACTCTTACAATATACTTATTTGAAACTAAAAGTTTTCACCCCCTCGGCACCCACTCTAAGCTCTCAGGCATGTAGAAGAATTAGAATACTAAACTTCATATAGATACCTACAAAAGTTTAAGTTAAATAATTGCTACTAACAAAAGCTTTCAATTTTAAACTTTGAAGTTATTTCAACACTTGCAAGTTATTGATTGCAAATAAGTGCGATAAATACGTATATAAATATTACTAGAGAAACTTTTGTCATCAGATTTGTATCGTTTCAGCAATAATATGTACATTTTTCTACAATTACTTATTGCAAAGTCCGAGAGGAATGGTAAAATAATATAGAGTATAAATGTTCAATGGCAAAATGCTGAAGAATTTGAAATAAAAATGTTGATCCTTGTTAAAACGAGTTATCGTGGCCAATATCCTTTTTCGTATTTTGTGATATTGAATTATAAAATTCTCACCTTAAAAGCGTAGATTGTTGAAGATTATCCGTATCAATACGTCCTTTTATCTCACTTTTTAAATCTCGGATGCTATCTTTGTAATTTAAATAAGGTGAATATAAATCTTCAAAAGGTTCGACGCGTTTACTTTAACATTTGGACGATAAAACTTTTTAAAATATTATTATACGTTTAGTGAAACGTAAAATGTTTGTTGCTTGATATATTACGTTAAGTTGTTAAGTAGATAGATATACATCACGATTTCAAAGAAATAGAAACCAAGCATATGTACTATAGAAATTATTTTTACATAATATAGGTACCTACTTACATCGTTGCTGGTTGCTGGCAGGGGTACACTTTCATAAGTATTCAACCATCGCCGCTTCGCCTAGAGTTCAGAATGTAAACGAGCTTTCTCTATTGTCCAAAGCTCACGGGTATTCTGTTTTCTCTCACGTTTTCCAAAGATTTTAGCCTGCACTCTCTCACCGTATCCCATGTGAGGTAAATAGAGAGAACGGAATGCCATATTAGCCTTTCTTTACATGCTTTTTTTGCTTTTTTCACACATGCATGCCGATTTCTTTTACTTAACACGCGGCCAATATTAGTGGTTGCATTTATCTTACTTTATTGTAACGTCAAACTTATTTATGTCATATGGACGCAACTAATAGCTTTAGCCATACAATCATTTTTGTAATGCTTGAATTTCATGATAATAATAATTCAATTAAATATAGCATCTCAACAAGTTATCTCACTTAGTTGTCTATACCGAGGAATTGTTTACATGAATTCACAGTAATTTAGTTTAATACTTGTATATTATGTATATTACAATCATCATACATAATCAACTTGGTATAAAATAAGAGCAAAATCAAACAATCAAACAAAATTCCCTTTCACCACGCAAGCTTTTAGTAGCTTAATGTGAAAGGTGTTTAAAGTTGTATTTGCGTTTAGAACAAAAACCCGGTTAATTTTTTTTTAAATAATCTCTTAAAATTAATAAATAATCCAAACACAAAGAAATTTTTAAAACTTCAAAAAATCGAATAATTAAATAAACCCCAGCAGTTACTAGTGTAGAAGAATGAACTTAAGAAGATACATGGGTAGGAGCAGTTATTAATAATAAATTAAGTATGTAGTATGTTTTAATAAAAGGCGAAATTATTTAGTATTACGGAGGAAATCTGATCTTAGACATTGCACTTTATTTATTTTATTGTTTATTTTTTTATTTTCTGTAGGTACATTGGCTACAATATTACAAAACAAAACAGTGTCATATAAATATCAGTAATACAATTCAATGTACAGAGGACAAGTTTATTGCTTAAATGCGATGTCTTTCAAATAACCCTTTACACATTGCACTTTAGACATTTTTTGTACTTTGGGAACTTGGAATCGAACCACGTACTTCTTAGACTCTCAGGCTACCGGCGAACTAATTTCATTACATTTATGCACATAGATAAAAACAGTCATTGTAAAATTATTAAAATATTCAGAAGAATATCTAAACAACAACAAACAATGAATACAAAATCCTAGTTAAAAACAGCTAGTACCTACATAATTAACTAACAAAATTGCATCTACACACAGTTAGAGATGTGTACAAACCTTTTTCAGAAATAAAAATTTATGAATAATAATTGTAAGAAAGAATTGCAGAAAGAATTTAAAAAGAATGAGTATAAATATTATGTAGTTTCAAAAATTCCCACGAGACGGTTTTAGTCAATCAGCCCTTCAGGCTGCCCACTTAGGTCCTCGACTGAGGACAAAACTTCTGCGTTGTAAAAACGAAAACTCAGTCCGATCGAAGACAGCTGAGGCTCCGCACTAACAAGTGATTTTAGTTATATGTAATACCACAGAACTATTGGACTACATTGCACCTGCATTGAGTGATTTTGGTGATATTTTTATGTTAAATTCACTATCATAGCTTAGATACACTATTTAGATTCACATTCACATTCTGACACTTGAACTTAAACTTTTTTACTGTCAGAGCCCCATGTTAGAGTAAATAACTATGAAGTTTGCAACAAAGATGGCCGCTCCATCTGACTGATCTGATTTTTTGTAAATATTTTTTTTTATTTCACAGGCTTACCAACGTGATAATACCATAGATTATATTCACGAACTTTCTTAATATCGATATTCATTGTCCATGGCTATATCAATCTATTGGGTGACGCGCGCCCAGGTTTGACATCCAATGTATTTGATGGCGGGTGTGACCATGTGTATATAGGTACCTTTTATTTAAATATTTATCCTTTCTTTATTTGCAGGTTGATGTTATCTATGAGTTTATTTGATTAGAATGTGAAACTTCTGTCAAAGCTTAGATTCGATGTTTACTTTTTTCTGATTACGAAAATGTTTATTAGAATTTTATATAATATTGCAGTTCTGTTATGTATATTTATTGGAATTTTATATTTTATTACTCAATGTTATGTTGCGTTGTGTTGCATTGCACAGGTTAGTGTTGAGTATCTTTTTTTTATTTTTATAACAATGTTTTAATGCGATGCTTCTGTATATACATATAAGTTATTATATAGTGTTTTAAAATTTTGTTCATCTGAATATAGTTTATTAATCAATCATTATTGTTATTATACTGTTGTTTTCATATCAAACTTGTTGCTGATGTTATTGATGCTTACTATGGTTTATGTGCATAATATGCACATAAACCATATATATTATTATTGTAAAATAATAGATACCTCTTCGGTTATTTACAATGTTCGCTATTCCTTTTGCGTGGAATGTGCTGGGGTGGTTGTACTATATCTATTACATTTGTTTTGTATTGTTTTGTTTTTTTTTCTATCTAAACTTGAAAATATATTGTTATTTATATGTACACACACACACAACTAAATCCTTCCTATACTTCCACCTCACCTTTAAATTCTTCTTTATCACCAAATTCCTTTCCATTTTCACCTTCCTCTTCGGATGCTGCAGATTCTCTCAACTCTTCTAGTAACGGGATTGCTGATCTTCATACTACTCTCAAAAACTCTTTTTCATACAATTCCAAACACTTGCGGGTTTGTCACATTAATGCCCAAAGTGTAGCAAGTCATCACACGGAATTGTTGGCAACTTTTCATGGTGCTAACATTCATGCTATATTGATTTCTGAATCATGGCTGAAACCATCTTTACCTTCTTCACTTTTTGATATTCCAGGATTTTCACTTATTCGAAACGATCGAGTTGAACGACGTGGTGGTGGGGTTTGCATTTATCTTCGAGAAGATTTACAATATGAAATCATATCACAATCCACTACTCATGGCATTGCGGATCCGGAGTTTCTCTTCATCAAGGTAAATATTTTACATTCTACTGTTGTCTTCGGCGTCATTTACTGTCCACCCGTATCAGATTACTTTGGAAAATTGGAACCTGTTCTTGAAGATATTTCTTCCAAATTTCACAATATTGTCGTTATGGGTGACCTAAACACTTGTCTTTTGAAGCATGACTTCCGATCAGCGAGACTCCAGCAGCTAATGTTTTCTACTAGTTTGAATATTCTCCCACTTCAGCCTACACACATACTTCAGAATTCTCAATCTCTAATTGATTTTATAATTGTTTCCCAACTTAACATGGTAAAGGCTCATGGTCAACTTACAGCTGGAGGTTTCTCACACCATGATCTTCTATTTCTACAATACTCTATAAAGGTCCCCAAACCCAAACCCAAGGTTGTATATGCGCGCTCTCTTCGTCATGTTGACAACGATGCTCTGCTCATTGAAGCGGAATCTCTAAAGTGGGATGACATCACACTGGCAAATTCAATTGATGAAAAAGTTGAAACTCTCAATAGAAATATAGAACAACTATATAATAAGCATGCACCACTAAGAAAAGTTAGAATAAAAAATTTGCCAGTTCAGTGGATCACTGAAGAGATTAAAAAACTCATGGCTCGCCGAGACAGGGCTCGTGTCAAACATAAAATTTCCCCCTGTGACAAAAACTGGTTTGCATACAAGACTCTTCGTAACTTATGTACAAAAAAATGTAGAAATGCCAAAATTGCATACACTCACGATCTATTTAATAACTGTACACAATCTCAAGCATGGAAGCGTCTTGGCTCGCTTGGACTACCTCAAAATAGTAAGATGCACGATGCCATAGATCTAGATCCCAATTTGTTAAACTCTCAATTTGCCACTCCCCCGCTTGTTCTGGATAGCGCCGCTAAGTCTAGATCACTAGTCTCAATACATGCTCAGCCCAAACCCCCCTGTGATATGTTTAATTTCACTGAAGTTACGGATGCTGATGTCCAACAGTCTGTAAAGTCCATAAAGTCCAAGGCCACTGGATGTGATGATGTTTGTTTTTCCTTCATTTTGCCTTTTTTTCATTTAATCTTACCTCATATAACACATATTATAAATTTTTCATTCTCACACAATGTTTTTCCGAGAGAATGGAAGAAGGCATACGTTGTACCACTTCCAAAGAAAGCAGCATCATCATGTCCAGCCGATTTTCGTCCAATCTCGATCCTCCCCTTTTTTTCCAAGGTCATAGAAAGACTTGCCTATAATCAGCTAAATATTTTTATTTCCCAAAATAATCTCCATAATAACTTCCAGTCAGGTTTTCGTGAGGGTCATAGCACCACAACTGCTCTAATTAAGATTTCAGACGATATCAGACTTGCAATGGACAATCGGCAGTTGACGTTACTGACGTTACTTGATTTTAGCACAGCATTTAATACTGTGGACTTTGACTTGTTGATTGCGACACTGGAAAGCCTTAATATTTCACACTCATGCTCCCTTTGGTTTGAATCCTATCTAAAGGGACGTTTCCAGTGTGTTCGACTGCCTGGTGGCGCTGTCTCTGAATGGGCGGAACTCAGATCAGGTGTACCTCAGGGCGGAATACTTTCTCCTCTCCTCTTCTCAATTTTTATAAGCCCTGTGTCACGCTTTATTAACACTTGTCATTATCACTTATATGCAGATGACCTTCAGATTTACACTCATTTGAATATAGAAAATACTTCTGCCGCTGTTGAAAATATATCCGAATGTCTGCAAAAAATTTCAGTTTGGGCAACGAATCATGGACTTATCATAAATCCTACAAAATCTCAATCAATTTTCCTCGGCAGTCATTATCACATTTCAAAACTCAAATCCATGACCGTGCCCAATACAACAATGAACTCAGATATAATCCCTTATTCAGCAACAGTGAAGAACCTTGGTGTGATTATGGACCAAAAACTAACCTGGCAGCAGCATATGAATACAATCCGACGAAAATTTTTCTATTCACTGCATTCTCTTAAAAGATATCAAATGTTCCTTCCAACTAAAATCAAAACCTTACTTGTTCAATCTCTGCTGCTGCCTCTCATAGATTATGCTAATGCAGTATATCTCGATATCAACCAAGACCTGTCAAATAAACTTGAGAGACTTCAGAATTATGGTATTCGATTTATTTTCAATCTCAAGAGGTCTGATCATATCTCCCAGTATCGAGTCAATCTTAAGTGGCTAACTGTGCATCAAAGACGTGAACTTCATATTCTATCACTTGTTTACAAAATACTCTATTCCACGTCTTCTCCCTATTATTTAAAAGAAAATTTCGAGTATTTAGCGAGCCATGGCCTACCATTGCGATCCAATAACGAGCGTCTTCTGGCAATTCCTACACACAGTACCAATTATTTCTCGAAATCATTCTCAGTTTATGGTGCTCGTTGTTGGAATAATCTTCCTTCTTCGCATAGAGTTTCACAATCGTTCAATGTCTTTAAATCTTATGTTAAGGAAAAAATGCTATCTTCTAACTCAGTATCCGTTCCCTAGCCCCCCCCCCTCCTCTGATCCATAATCCCTACCACATGCTGGGTGTGTGTCACAAATATATTATTTTAAATTTTGTTTTTTTTTCTTTTGTTGTGTTTTGATATTTTGTATGTTTTTTTGTAAGTAAATTTGTTTTTACTAGTTTCATGTCAATGTGTCGTGGTTAGATGGAAGAAATCACTTTATAGTGATAATCTCGCCACTGCACATCGTCCTAGTTTCTAAAATTTTATATTATTTTGTTAACACTGTTATGTAATGATGATGTGCAAAAAGAATAAATAAATAAATAAATAATAAGAGTCCCTAGTCTGTAAAGTTACCTAGTCTGTAATATGACGTACTCGTTATTTGATAGAATCACTCTCGCTAGAAGTTAAATCTTTACAGCGAATAAATTCTAACAAAATATATATTGTTGTCATCAGCGGTCCCCGTGGATTGATCTCGGTCTCTCACTGTTTGGCAGCATGGGATCACTTACATTTGGGCGGGGGGTGGATGGGTGTGCTTGCTTGAATGCATGGCTCTCTCGATCATAGCATCCCTGGGACATTGGATATTGGCTGTGTATTTGATTGGGCTTTGTAACTCATACTGGATGGGTGATTTTATTTATTTATTTTGTTTTGATTTCTAGTATTTTGGGGTTTTATATTTTAAGATTTACTTTGACTTTTTTCAGAAAATTTTAACTTTTACTTTTTATCTCAAGACTAATGTGACTGAAAGACTGATTTTTAGTATTTTAGGATTTTTTGCTTTTATATTTTTGTATTATTTTAAATATTGTATTTTTATTGTTTTTAAATTTACTTTGACTTTTTTAGAAAATTTTAACTTTTACTTTTTTTTTCTCAAGACTAATGAGACTGAAAGACTGATTTCTAATGTTTTGGGATTTGTCACTTTTGTATTTTTGTATTATTTTTAAGTATTGTATTATCGTTGTTTTTAAATTTACTTTGACTTTTTTAGAGAATTTTAACTTTTGCTTTTTTTCCTCAAGACTAAGGCATTTCTGGTAAGAGTGGAATCTTCGCTGGTCCACATGTTAAATGTATTAATTGTCAACATATTGTGTAACGACTGTTTGATTCTAAATATTGTAAAAATAAAAATATAGGTATATCTGGGTTTTGTTATAAACCCAAATACAACTTTATACACCTTCCACAGTAAGCTAAAAGCTTGTGTCGTGAAAAGGGAGTTTGCCGACACCTGGGATCGAACCGCGGACCCCTTGTTCAAGAGGCTGAGACTCCAGGCTACCGACGAACTTGATTATATTTTTTTTATTATGTAATAATTATCATTTTCATTTTAATTATATAATAATAAAAATAAAAATGAAACATAATAATAATAATAATAATAATAATGCCTAGAGCCCGTTGCCGAGCATATTTATGAAGCATCCGAAGAATCGTTGCTACGTAGTTGTTCCTGCCGGTGATGCCATCGAAGGTGACTGTGGAGGCCGATTCTGGACAAGCACACTTTGTCGCACTTTGGACAGAGCTGCTCTTCATTTGTGATGGGTCTGCGGGTGGTTCTATTCTGCGGGCTAATAATAAAAATAAAAATGAAACATAATATTACAAAAGAAACAATTTTTTTATCAAGTACAGGCTCCATGCCACATTATCTTCTCAATGGGGAACATGCATATGTGAGGAATATGAATAAATGTTATTAATTTATATTAATAAATATACGCTTATCACGAATATCTTAAAAAGAAACGATAAAAAAATCATTTATTATTTTCATTTTAAAAATCCATATTTTCTGTCAAAATTATAAACGCCATGATATTGAATTAGCCCGTTGTGACGTCGTTAGGAGCTATATTGTATTTGCAAACATTTAACTCGTAGTACTTACTGTCTGTACCATCTAATGACGTCACACACCTGTTCCGACATGGGTGGACCTCTTTGTGGCTAAGTGCGAAAACTGCTCTTTCAAATAGTGATAAAAGCCTTAAAATGCACACTTAAAAATATTAAAAGCACCATATTTTTTTGAACTATTTTTTAAGCCGATTTTTTTATTGTGAAAGTTCCGCATTGTTCGAATGTATTGGCACTACAACAAGCAACATATTATTATTATATTACTCTACAGAAGGGTGCAATTCTGAAAACTTGTAAAATAGTACTATTTTTTTTACAAATAGACGAAACAGATGTAATTTAACGAATAATGACATAGATACGGGTGACACTTGGCACATGTGCCCGTGTTACCTGGGATTACCAGGAGAAAATCCTGAATATTGTAACAAAAAGTAATAATAATATAGATACAATAATAACAAATCCTCCCAAGTAAACACTCCATCCTTTGCATATTCCGACGACTTATCTTTATATATAAAAGAAAGTCGTGCTAGTGACACTATTTATTACTCAAGAATGGCTGTACCGATTTGAATGATCTCTGATTTGTTGGATTTTTCTCCGCCCCGAATACCCGATAGGCTATTAAAATATCTTTCAAATTCAAGGGAAGAAAAATTACGAAGAAAATTATTTATGCACCTACATATTTAATTTCAAGAAAAAAAACAATATGGACGACGATAATATTGCAACAATATTCCCTTATACTGTGTGTGGGGAGAGGGTAGTGTTACTATTTTACTTTTTTCGTGGCATGTATGATATCGACGTTGGAAAGGCAAAAATTACTAAGCAAATAGAGTACCAACATAATTCAATTACGTACAATAGATAATTTATAAACATATCTGAGTTAAGTATAATAATTGTTCAACATAAATGATTTTTATTTTTTTACACTATACTATGACACACTTGGACAATTACGGGAGTTTGTAGAGAGATTAAAAATAATACAGTATTAATCATTCATTGATTGTTAGGCGGTATGAAGTTCGCTGGGTCAGCTAGTATATTTATAATAATAACAAATCCTCCCAAGTAAACACTCCATCCTTTGCATATTCCGTTGACTAATTATGTATGTTTCATGAATTCTGTGTACAGAAGTAATTATTCTGTGACTCTGTAAATTCTATGGCATCTTGTTTAATGCGCTGTTCTCCTTTATCATTTCGCCATATGAGAATAAATATTAAATTTGTTAATAATATATTCATTAAATTTGTTTGCCATAAATTTCACATTAACATTTATCCGAAGTATTTTCTGTTAATAGAATAGATATTTTATTAAAATATATCATTTTTTTGTGTTAAAATTAGACATCTGTTTCTTGGCATTTTTTCGTTGTATCTCCCTTTTTCTTTCCTTTTTTTGTGAACCTTTCATGAAATTGGATTAGTTGGAAGAAATCGCGCCACCGCGATAAGGTTGCCGTTCGTATATTGATTGTTATCGGGTAGATGGCAATCTTGGAGACTAACGCACTTGCCTTTGAGTCACGAGGTCCCGGGTTCGATTCCCGGACAAGGAAAAATGAAGAATGACCTTTTTCAAATTGTCCTGGGTCTGGATGTTAGATGTTTATGTGTTCAGTGCATTGTATATATGTGTATCATCGCGTTAGTTTCCATAATACAAGATTCATATCTTAGTTTGGAACTAGCTCAGTCTGTGTGAATTGTCTATACATGTTATGTTATGTTATATATGTGTCTGTACCCCTAACTTCTTCTTCTTTTAGATTCAAAAGAAGAAGAGTATAGTTTAACCTCAACAGATTTTATATATTTTTATATTCTGACTAAAATGCAGTCTAGTTTATTAGAAATTATTGTTTTGAGTCTTTGATATGTTAAAATTCAAATGTGAAATTATATAAATAGACCGGTGCTGCTTAGAGACGGTCAGACGGTCACTAGCTTCAGAGGCAAATTTAAAACTGAACTCTTCACTGGCGCCCTTGAGACGGTCTAGGGACTATTAAACGGCGTCATAAATAAAATAAAATCATCCAAAATCATCATCATAAGCAAACTGAATCTAATCAAAATTTGTGAAAACAATATTTAACCAAATTTGTATTTTAAAATTAGTATACTTTAAATTATAACATTAAATAATAGTGTAAATGCGTCCTTGACATGATATGAATAATGAAAACGGCGCAATATAAATAACATAAAATATGATATCATGCATGTAGACAATTTACACAGATCGAGTTAGTCCGAAACTAATATATGGATCTTGTATTATGGGTACTAACACGTTGATATACATATTATATGCAATGCACTAAACTCGTTGACATATTATTTTAACACCCGGACTAAGAACAATTTGAAAAATGTCATTCTTTAATTTGCCGGCCACCAAATGATCCAATAATAATAAAATTATATTAGGTATTATTTTTTTTGAAATCGTTTATTTGGAAAAAATCGCGCTTCTGCGATAAACTAGCCCTCAACGGATGGATTGTATTTGTTTTAAATTAACATATTTTTGTGTAAATTTGCTTGTTATCAATCTACAGAACAAAAAATAAACGCTTGTTATCAATTTACAGTAAAAATGAGTAAATTAATTTTATACTACAAACTAATATTGATTTCTCGGAATTAAAATAAAATACTTCGTCTGAATGTATTTTATATGGATATTTTTTCTTTTTCAAAAATATCAATTATATAGATAAAGATATATCTTATATTGTTACGTAATACAAATTTTATTGTTCTACAAATATAAAAACAAAATTAACGATATCATCAACTTCAATAAATTAGGTAAGTAGTTACATCATGTTAAAATATCCGTGCTCGGGAAAGTAAGTTGTATACAAAATTCTTCCATTATTAGTTTCCCAACTATTACATTATTATATCGAACTATCGTGACTAGAAAAAGGGAAAAATATATGTATAATTTTATCTATACCATCAAGCCTTGTCCTAAGCGAGGTAGGCAGAGAGGATGGAAAACCATATAGACTAATCCTTACATTCTTCTTATGCTTTCTCTAAATTCATGCAATTAGGGGAAGGTTACTAAGACGGGATTTTACCTAAGACGGGACAAGCTAAATTCTCCGATCCTCTTATAGATGGCAGATTATTGTCAACACAAAAATGTAGATACTGGACGAAATGAAGGTAATCCTAAATCAGATCGCGATTTGACTGAGGTTTGAGTGCATGCGTGTGTAATTTGTGATTTCTGCATTATTAAATCAATATTTATCTTCGCCATCTTGTCTACTTTCGCCTCAAAATTACAAGGTTAGCAATGTTTTTATGCATTGACGTATAAGTATTACATTCTTTTAATATTATTATATAAACTTTTATTTATAAATTATGAAGATGTAGGAACAAAATAACAAATTATTATTTTTGTTACGGTTACCTAAAACGAAACAAACACGAGTTACTTAAGACGGGACATCTCCCGTCTTAAGTAACCCATATACTGAAATTATTTTCCTATGCAAAATAAAATAATTAGGAACAAACCAATTAGTTAAGCAGTTTTTTCAACTATAGGGACATCTTTATTCCTTTTTTGTTTCAGATGGTTGCGACTTTTTCAAAATATTCATATGCACGATAAACTAATCGTAATGAGTGGAGCACTGAAAACTGATGCTGATAATGATTGTCTCTATACTTTGTTCTAAAACTTTATATGTTTATTCATTAAGTATTCTTTTTTCTAATATTATATATATATAAACGTTTTTATTGATAAATTATAGCAAAAGTAATTAAGGAACTTTTTTGTACTCATGTTCCTTCTTTGGTAACACCTTGTCCCGTTTTGGGTAACCGGTTACCTAAAACGGGAAAAAGACAGATTAAAATAAAAAAGATATTGTGTAAAACTACACGAAGCAAAACAGGAATATTTTATCTCAGTCGATTGTCCACTCCTCAAACTTTAATATTCAATAAAAATATTTAAAAAAAAACGATTCACGACTAAATTACAACGTTTCAAAAAAAATGTCCCGTCTTAGGTAACCTTCCTCAACTCATTGAGTTGTTTTTGAGAACTTGCATTAGCATTGCACTGACATTGAATAGAGAGTGAGTGCAGATTTAAAAATTTCAACAACGGCGGTTCAAACCGGCTGGTCCTTAAGATCTGCACAATGGCTCGCCCGTGAAGACAATTTTGGTTTTATAAACAGGTGTCTATGACACCTGAAATATCCGGGTGTGATATGGGTCTCTTCCTCTCTTGTTTTTATCGATTTATTTTCCTTCAATTTACGAATAAACAGTGTTGTTTGTGAAAAAATATTGTCAATTTGTTTTTTTTTTATGTATTTTTATTAAAATTTTCACGTGGAGCACCCGGTAAAGAATTGGTCTCCCACTCTTCTGCGTAAGTTTTCGAGTGTCCTGTAAAAGGCAGGTGTTCGAAAAAATTGAGACATTTTACATCTTAAATTCAGCGATGAGGTTTGCCACCCATCCTGAATGTCTTGATTTTATATTGGCACGGAGAGGACAGTTTTCATGTTTCTTACATGCAGCTGATCTGCTGGCTACCCCACTTGTGATGGTATAAAAAAAAAAAAAAAAAAATACAATTTAATAATATTACATACAAACCTTATCACTAAAAAAAACACATTTATTACATATTTGACCCTCAAAATTGAGCAGTGCTCGTGCTTTGAGGGTTTAAACATATTTTATATAATCTAGATAAAACAATAGCGCTCACCAAACGACAACAAAAACAAACACATATCCACAATACAAACAGCAACCAAATACAGTTTCTTAACAAAACCCAACAACAGAGCAGTTGAACAGCTATTTAAAAATATCTTTCAGATTCAATTTAAAACTCTGATTTTTTTTTGTAGAATCATACCTAGATTTTTTGTCCAGCTTATTGTACCACACAACACCCAAATGAGTATATTGTGGTGTTATCAGTACGAAATAGAGTTAGCGTTGTGTTTTGTTAGATTCTAATATAATTATAACATACATAATATATGTAGTTACTAAGACACAGTGTGTCTATAATAATTATTATCACTTTGTTGACTAATTACACGGTGAGAGTCTGCAGCTAGAGAGCAGGTGGCGCTTTTCCAGTAGAATAATTCACAACTCTATTAAGAACTTATTTAATAAGTACACAGAAGTAGGTACCTATACCTCCATTATGGAGCGAAAACCTAACAACCAAGCAAAGAGCGCACCACAAAGTAGATTCTAACCACTTGTACGAAAGTAATAGTTATTATAACGTTATTCGTACGTTCGATAAATTAATACCTTATAATGATAGTGTGTTTAGAAAAGAAAATAAATTTATTTTTTCTGTATTAAAAGAAGTGCACTGTGTACCTGTGAGATATATTTTACTTTTCCTAATTAGCTGGTCCGATGTTCTCCAAAGCAACACCTCTAGTTCCCAACATCTTATGAAACCTAGAATTTTGAGCAAGTCTCGGGTGTAGAGAGCTTCCACTTATACTTACGCCCGTATTCACCAAGAAAAACTGAGCGTTCGATCACCTCAAATTACGATCAACGTCAAAATTGGTATTCACCAACATATTTTAGGCTTCCTCAGCGTGATTTGAGTGAAAATTTCCCTCAAATTTGATCGGCCAATTGAGGTGGATTAACTTTTGTGCAGCGTCGATCTGTCAAAATTATTCTATAATGTCCGCCATACTTGTTTTGTACTGTTGGCGTTTTATTTACAATTTATTGAATATATTTTCGTAGGTGGCATGTAATAATTTTAAATATATGTATATTTATAAATAGATTATTTGATTAATTAATTTATTTATAATAACAAATACGGCACAAGGCCATATTACATATACAAAAAATCACAAATAGTTCGATGCAATACAACAATCCTTTCAATCGCAGTCGCGCTTTCTTATCACACATAAAAGGCATCGTCAACGTAGGTCAAACTTCTGGGAAGCACATTAGTTCTCTTATCAGTGCTTGTTTCTTTCAGCTGCGGCAAATTGGGATGATAAAAAGGTGTCTCACATTAGACGCTAAGAAGTCACTAATTGTGGCTCTGGTAATATCCAGACTAGGCTATTGTAACAGTATTTTAGTGGTATTACCTGCTTGTCAGATCGATGGGCTGCAATCAGTTTTGAAGTCCGCAGCACGTGTTATCTTTGAAGTACAAAGGTGTACACATATGACTCCACTTTTAAAGGAACTTCATTGGCTACCAGTGGAGACTATGGATTGCCTCGCTAGCGTAGGCAAGCTGCAGATCTTAAGACATTCAGAAAGGATCTAAAAACCTTATATTTTACTAATTACTATTAAATATTGTATCCTGTTTTATATTCTTTACATGGATACATATTGTATCCAAAACATTTAATTTAATTCAACATAATGTGTCGCCTGACATGGATGCTGTTGTGTATCCGAGATTCTATATGATGTGGATGTAATGTCCTAGAATATTGATGAATTGTTCAGTATCATTGAGGTACTTTGGCACGTTAACGACACTTTAATGTTGTCCAATAATAATAATTATAATAGTTCTACTTTCGACTAAACACATTTTTTATTCATTTATCTTATAAACAGCTTATGCCTTTTACAAATAAATATAAACAAATACAAAAATAATAACAAGATTTTTGTTTATAATTTTTCATATTGTACATGTCAAAGTTATAAAATACCACGGATAGTATACAGTTCAATATTGCAAAGAATTAAAATTATTTCTTGATGGTGAATTATTGTGTGTTTTAGTTATATACGGAGTATTTCAGTTATTTTTCTATCCTTGTTTATAATTTATTTTTAATTTTAACCTCACCGGCAAACTACTTTGACAACAATGCATGATTCGATTAATAAATAAAGGCATTTATAAATAATATAAAATATAACTCCGCCCTGATGATGCCAATATATTGGTGAAAGTGCTAGGCGTAATTGTAGTATACTTTGGTATACATAAATGTGAAACATAAAACAGTGTTTTTTTATATTTTATATTATTAAAATGTTGTTTCACAATGTCAACACTGAAACATTAAATTTAATTGCATTTATAAATATTTCAAAAATATACATATAAATTTTTAAATGATACATATATTTTTTAAATGGCTAAAAATTATTTTTATTTGTATAATTATCAGAAATATACTTTTTAGTTACTTTAATGGCTGTTTCCATAAATAAATGTCAGTTTAATTTCATAATATTTACATTGTATCCATGGATACACACGATCAAATTCGACTCAGCTAAGCATTGTAAATTTTCGTTGGTGAATAGCTATCTACGTTGAGGAATGCTGAGGGAGGTATTAAGCTGATCGTTTGCTCAGCTGATCGTTCGCTCAGTTTTTCTTGGTGAATACTGGCGTTAGTGCCTGCCAAAGGAAAATGAACGTTTCTGATAGACTCGACTACACTGTTTCGCACAGGTGATCTTTTAGAAGAAAATACAGACAAGACGTAGGAATTCAGACCTTTTGTACCTTAACGTTTTAAAAAACTCTAATATTAACTGTACAGACCTTTTAACAAACATTAACTAACATACCAAACAATCGAATGAGACACATCTCGATTTTTTTTAGTAAGTAAAAAAATACCAACGCTCCCCAGAATTCGCCATTACACCGATGCCTTACCACGTATAATAATTTGGAGAAAGTGAGGTCCGTGGACGTATTCTGTATGTCCAGAAGCCACGTTAGACAGGAATGTAAATTTGTTTTGTTTTTTTTAACAAAAGTGTTTTGTAAAAAGCAAGTTGAAAAGGACCATAAAATCAAGGATGGGCTGATTAAGTACAATAATTATGTTGAATCAATGATATTTTCTACTACTACTACTATACCATCACGGCATATCCCACAAGTGGGGTAACCAGCAGACCAGCTGCATATAATAAACATGCAAGCTGTCCTCTCCGTGCCAATATAAAATCAAAACATTCAGAATGGGTGGCAAGCCTCATCACTGAATTTAAGATGTAAAATGTCTTATTTTTTCGAACACCTGCCTTTTACAGGACACTCGAAAACTTACGGATAAGAGTGGGAGACCAATTCCTCACCGGGTACTTCACGGGATATGTGATGATAATTTCATGTATAAAATTTTATTTTTTCAAATAAATAAAAAAAAACATTAAAGAGTTAAGTTCGTTTTCATTGTTCAAATTCAAATATTTTTATTTAAAGAAAATTTACAATTTAATTATTACATACACAACTTATTACTAAAAAAAACACATTTATTACATATTTGACCCTCAAAATTGAGCAGTGCTCGTGCAATTGCAATTGTATTGGTACAATTGCAATAAATGAAAATATGCAATTTATTTTTTAATTAAAAATTATTTGAGTTGCAGAACAAGCTTGCATACTTATTTAATGCAGCTGTTCTGTTGGCTACGTGATGTGTCGCGAAGTTATAATAGTAGTAGTACAAGACTTGTAGTAGTAGTAATTGTTGTAAAACAAGTAGTGTATAATGTCACAAGAAAACTTTGTTCATAAAATCGATATATTTAGTATCAAAGTATATATTATATACTTACAAAACATAGAAAAACAGAGGTAGGTTCTACAAGTATTCGCAAATCTGACACGCGATTGCAAATAGGAACTTCTTTGACATTCATAAAAGCTAACATTTGAAACATCATTAAAAAATATGTTGGATTATTTTATTTATTCGGCGCCATTTAATGAAGCATCCATCTTAAAGGCGCAAGAAACTACATAATTATGTTGTAAGAGCGATGACTTTAACTTGCTCCCGAACGTTGTTTTCGATTGGTTCTTACGAAGGTGCTCGTGCAGTCGGTTCCAGATGAAGGGTCCTGCAACACCAAAGACCCTGTCATAGAAGCAGGACTTGTTTGCTCTGTTGATTTCGTCCAGCATACTGGTGGATGTCCTAGATGAACGTTGGGGTCTACTTACAGGTGTTTTTGAGAACACAGAGCTCAGAAAGTGACTGAGTTCTCCCACTTGTCCTGATCGAATCCAAAGCTTTTTTTTTAAAAAAAAAGATATATCTGGGTTTTGTTATAAACCCAAATCTAACCTTATACACCTTCCACAGTAAGCTTAAAGCTTGTGTCGTGAAAGGGGAGTTTGCCGACACCTGGGATCGAACCGCGGACCCCTTGTTCAAGAGGCCGAGACTCTACCTCCAGGCTACCGACGAACTTGTTTTATTTAAAATAATTAATCATGAACTTTCACTAAGAACCGACGGTCGAAAATATCGAAAATTTCGATTTTATTAACCAAAAGTACTTGTTAAAAGTACATTTATTTTTATGATCAATCGAAAAAAAACACAGTTTGTAGTTAACTTCCAAATGACTTTTATAACATACATACTGTATTTATTAAATTTATCTTGAATATATCGACTTTACATTATGTAATATACCTACTCTCGCCAATATTTGAGACTTTCTACACTTTCCAAGTTCCAACAAGAAGCCTTTATAACTTTATTGATACATTTTTTTTTAAGGTGTTAGTATCTGGTTTTTTGTTATAAACCCAAATACAAATTTATACACTTTTCACAGTAAATTAAAAGCTTGTGTCGTGAAAGGTGAGTTTACCAGCATCTGGAATCTAATCGCGCACCTCATATGCATGAGGTCGAGACTCTGCCTTCAGGCTTCCGTCGAACTCGATAAATATTTTATGTAGATGATGTTTTCATATTTAGTTATAAAGTTTTCATTATGAAACAATTCAATAAAATGAACACATCGAGTATATAACTTTTGCATTAATTTTACCACATACAATTAAAGTAAATAGAAAATATAAAATAAACATCACAACTGTACGTGTTGCGAATTAATAACTAAGTTATTATTTTAAGCTTGTTGAGCTTTTATTTATCGCAAAGTTTGCCCAACGTTTTAATCGTTAATTAGAGTAATAATTCATTTTTCAATACCTACTTATTTTTGTTAACTTAATTATTAATATTAAGTCAATGCAGATACTTTTTAATCTTTGTTTTTAATTTTGAAAGTTTACAATTTACATTATAAGTTTTGCTTTAACCAAAATTAATTTGCAGTACCTACCTATTTAATAACCAAATCTCGTATTAAATTTTATTTTTAAAATATTTACAGGATCAAACAGTCAATAACAGTAGGGTAAGGGTGCTAACACAAAGAAAGCAGGTTGCCAGCGCCGATCAGTGCCGGTAAGCGCGGCCAAAGTAAATCGCAATCGGCGTTCCTGCTTTTACTATGTTCGTGTCCATTGAAATGCATGTAAAAATTCTAGGCGCCGGTAGACGCAGGCATCGGAAAGCAGGCAACCTGCTTTCTTTGTGTTTGTACACTTACTCTAGACAAAATCTAAACACGATCTTAATCTTAATCATACGACGCGCGAAGTGACTATTGACCAAAAATATGTGCATACCGATCGCGCGGTAGCGGTAGCGCGGTGTTTTTGTCCATTGTCCCTTCGTGCGTCATATGATCAAGTTTAAGATCGTATTTAGATTGTGTCAAGAGTAGCCCTGCAGAATACACCTTTTAACAAAGTATACATTCATAATGTGGAGCAAAAAAGTAGAGCTCAATTTATTTAAATAAATAATAAATAATAAAAACTTTATTCAATCAATACATATATATATATACACACAAAATCAATCACCAATATGGATACAATAATGTTGCAGCAGCCTCACTAGGTTGCCCTGTATCGAGGCGTGATGCGTAAAAAATAAATATACATACATACATACATACCATCACGCCGCTTCCCTGGCAGGGTAGGCAGAAACGATCGAGCGCCACTTCCTTCTATCCTTGCATACATCTTTCGCTTCCGTCACTGTCATGCAATTCCTCATGCATGCTCTCCTGTTCAATGTGCACAACACGTGACCGTCCTGTAGGATTTGAAAAATTAAATAACATGCAAATAATAAAATATTTAAAATATCCAACATAAAAATCCATAAATAAATTAAAAAATTAATAATCAAACAAATAAATAATAATAATAATAATAAGAACACTTTATTGATCAGAAAAAAAAATCATGAGCAATTGGCGAGCTTATTGCCTGGAGGCAATATCTTCCAGCTAACCAAAATAATGTGTGATACTATGTTGACAATGTGTAATTAATACTAAATGTGAACAGTTACCTAATACTAAATTTAATTATAACTAATTACATTCTTAGTCCTAAGTAGAACATTATAAATATGTGTCATGTTTCCTCTAATAAATACTATAAAATGAAGGATAAAGGCACGGGGAGGAACTTTTTAGGATAAGTCTATGGATTTTAGGTTATTCTTAAAAACGTGTAGCGTAGAGGAATTTCTAATATTGCAAGGTAGATTATTCCACATTCTAATTGCATGGGTCGTAAATGATGAACTGAAGAAGGTTGTGGTGTGGGCAGGGACGGCAAGTAACTGGTTATTCTGAGATCTCAGAGGACGTCCATGTGAAGACAGGTATTCAAAACGCTTAAAAAGGTATTGAGGGGAATTGTGCTTTAGGAGATGTTGTACAGAAAGTAGAGTATATGTAGATCACGGGATTGTTTGTATGTTTGCCATTTAAGTTCTGCTCGAAATTTGGAAATATGGTCATATTTTTTTAAACCATACACAAATCGTATACATGCATTCTGCAATCTATCCAATTTACCATTGAGAAGAAATTAGTCAATTAAAAATGGAAAAAATGCGCCACTCATTTATTTTATTTGTTTATGTTTTCGGATTATAAAACATTTAAATATAGATACATATGAACGAAACAACTTACAAATCACAAAACATAGACAATGTATTATACTACTCAACTAGTATTCATTATTTTACACTTTGCTTCACAAGCCCATAAAGTTGTCATGACTAATTATTTTCTTATTGATTTGACTCGACTAATTTTATAATTGTGATAGTTTGATTCCCAATTATATTTTGTTCTTCGCCAATTGTTGTTCTCATTTTGTTCCAGCGGTATTGTGAATGAGAATTATTATGTTTTGTTTTTACATATGTATATTGTAACATGTAAAACGCTCACGCCGTGGATGTATGTATGTATGAATAAATAAATAAATAAATTTATTTTGAAGAATGAATATAAAACCGAAAATAATAAACACCTAATAAATATGCATAAAAACACCCAATTTACCCGAGATGTTTCAATTAAATCATAATTTCAAATAAACCAGATGAAATGAATTTAAAAATCAATTAAAAAGTTTAAAATAATATAAGAAAAGGCAAGATGAGTAGGCAGAATAAAAACATAATAAATAAATAAATAAATTCTCCAGAGAACAATAAATTATTAAACACACAAAAATATTAAAATTGTCTTGTTTTCTCTTTTGATTATTTACAAAAAAAAATCATATTTTGTTATTGTTTGCTAGCGACGTGTTCGTCATAGGTACGCTTTGGTAATTTGTGGCACCTTGATTGGTTTGTTTATTGGTGAGATTTGTAATGTTCATATTTATTAAGTTAAACTATGTATTTGTGTCATAGAAAATAAATGAGTAGGAAGAGGCTAGAAACAAATAAAATAAACAAACAATAAAATAATATTTTAGTTTAATCACTATTTGTATAGAAACCTTTTCAAATGCTGGTTTTTACTGATATTTATAATATCAGTTATTTTAGAAGGATTAATTACTATGTAACAGTTACGAGACATTTTGAATGTTTTTTAAATATTCTACAATGCACATCCGTTACTTGATTTTTTAAAATCGCGATCGATTTCAGTAAACCTTTACCATTGACGAGCGAGATAATACTGACTTATATTTTTGTTAAAACATCTACAAAAACAAAATAATTGAAAACAATAGCTGCACCTGTTAAGGATTAGGCATTTTAAACATTGTGAGAAGAGGTGATTTATAATGATTTATTACTTTATTTACAATATTTTTTTGAATTCAAAGCTTTATTAATTTCTAATGTTTCCAAAGAACAGAATTTAAAATAATTATTAATATTTGTATATTTGAAAGAACTATTTGTTTTTACGAAATTGTGTTAATTTCGCAATCAAAATTAAAAACAAATAGTTCTTACAAATATACAAATATTAATAATTATTTTAAACTCTGTTCTTTGGAAACATTAGAAATTAATAAAGCTTTGAATTCAAACGTAAATATTGTAAATAAAGTAATAAATCATTATAAATCACCTCTTCTCACAATGTTTACAATGCCTAATCCTTAACAGGTGCAGCTATTGTTTTCAATTATTTTGTTTTTGTAGATGTTTTAACAAAAATATTAGTCAGTATTATCTCGCTCGTCAATGGTAAAGGTTTACCGAAATCGATCGCGATTTTAAAAAAATCAAGTAACGGATGTGCATTGTAGAATATTTAAAAAACATTCAAAATGATATTTATAATTCTGTCTCTAACTCATGTAGTAATAACGTAATTAATTATTTTCACCGAGATTTGTTCAAAGATTACTAACAAAAAGCGCTTAAGATTATGTAAACATACAATTATTCGAATTTGCATAACAATTTTTTGATCTCTTTTTTATAAACGATCACTTTCAAAGTTTACTAATCTTCACATACATACATATTTCTCAACGATCGAAACACATGCAACATTATTCATTTCATTTTTCCCCTTTTCAGCTACGTCCAAGTATAACTTGCAAACATAAGATAAAAAGTAAGTAAACATATTAATAATATCCATTTACGGAAATAAGCTCTCTGTGGTACGATACGCAAAGAAACAGTGGCACAGTGTTGTTGTTTTTTCCAGTTTTTTTTCAGGAACAGAAGTTAAATTTTAGTCTTAAAGTGAATATTTCACATTGGTATAAGACCGGAGGCGGTGACCTAGCTGTCAGCGCTGGGGCCAAAATTTTAGACGCAGCCCATACATGTGAAAATTTACATACTCACCAAGTCATGAGTTTACAAATTTATTTATTTCCTGGTAATATCTTAAAATAATAATAATAAAAATCTTTATTTCACAAAAAAACAACATTATTAAAATATAAACATTGTACAATTTAGACCAGACAAATAAATTAGTGCAATGGGCGAGTTTATCGCAGAAGTGCGATATCTTCTAACTAACCCATAAATATTTACTATATATTGTAATCTGTTTCTGTTTATCAAGCGATGTTATTACGGAAAGGGTTTAATTTCTTATATAATCTGCCTCTACACGACACATGGAAACAAATTTCTTGCCGACAAAATTAGAAATTAGCTTTGTTCTTATTACTTCCATACGACAGCGAATATTGAAAATTTTAGTCGCATGCAGTGCGATACGTTAGACGAAGTTTGTTTTAATTATCTAACATTACCCGCACACAATATTTTTAATATAGAACCTTAAAAGTTTTATGCTGTGGATATGAGATCGCTGAGAAAAATGGTTGGTAAAACGCTGCGTGATAGAGTGAAGAATGAGGATATTAGAAGAATGATTGGATGCAAGAGGAGTGCTGTGGATAGAATGATTGTAAAAAAAATGAGATGGTTTGGTCGTGTGGAACGAATGGGAGAAAAAAGAATGACGAAGAAGATGTATCTATTTGAAAGAAAGGATGAAGGAAAGCACGGACGTCCAAGAACTACGTGGCTTGAACACGTGGATTAAATTCTAAAGGACGGTCATATATTGAGTAAGAGAAATCGGTGTGCATGTATGAGAAACTGAATGAATGTGAAGGAAGCGAAGGAAGTGAACTCTCTGCCTACCCCACCTGGGACACGGCGTGAAGGTATAGTACAGTATAATAGTAGTTTTCATCTATTTAGTGAGTTTCATCAGGGAGAACAAATTTGTGTATGCAGATATATTTTAGATTTATATTTGTCAAAGATATTTACGAGTGAGTTGATATTTTTCTGAAACCTAATTCACTGTGAAAAATGTCAAAATAGAAATATCATCGAATACACTTTGAACATTCGTACATTTTACGGCGTGTTTATGTAACAGTGTCGACTTATAATATAAACCGTGATATCTCAAAGACAATAAATGGCATTGTGAAAATGATAAAATGTATTGATTTCTGGTTAGAGGCTTTTAAAATCAATGTCGTTTATGGGGTTTCTGTGCCATTTACGGGATTAGGAGGATTATCCAAAAGTTTTCCTTTATATTTAGTCATATTTTATCTAAATATATATAATTCTTATTGCATACAAAATGGCTATAACGTGTGACCATTAAATATTTTACGGGTTTTAAATGGCTCATCGGGCTTTGGATTGGATAAATTTGTCTAAATATTGGAATTCTGGTACCTTTACATCCACACCGAAGCGACCTATTTCCACCTTCAAAGCTTCTCGCTTTTGACTCCATCTGTCGCATGCGATCAAGGTATGTTCTGGATCATCCACTTGCGTCGTGCAGTACATGCATCTTTCAGGATTCTTCGGATGTATTTTCCCAAGACCCCATCTCCGATCATGCATTGTGTCATTCGGAAATATGTAGGTCGTTTTGGTGTGAATTCCATGGTCGACTCCATGTTGCACTCTCAGGAGACGTGGACTAAGGTAGCATGTTACATGGAGGACATAATATTGCAAAAGGGGAAGGATGAGCGGCTGCTTAAATAGGTATATTGAAAAGGACCTTTTTGTGACCCTGGGTAGACCGCAAGGTAGGCAAAGAAGGGTCGCAAAGAAGAGGGGGGATTTTAGCCGGCTCAAGTTCAACACTACCTGGTCTGAAAGGCTGGGTGTTCATGACTGATTTCCCCCCACACAAAAAAGGTACCTATACACAAGAATGTGTTACAAATAAAATTGTCAACGTATTCGTCAAAGACTGGTTCTATAAGTATACTCGTAAGATTCATTCGTGTTTCTAGTGTCCAGTTCTTGAGTTTTCGACATAAAGAAGCTATCTTCAAAGCAGAAGAGATCACTTTTGTAGAGCAGTCTATATGGATCTCTACACATAGCAGAAGATTACATACTATGACAGTGATATTGGATGGAATGAGACATCACAAGCAGAACTGAGGGACTTACGAAGAATAGAAAAGGACAATTAGATTCAATAAATTTATTTATTTATTTATTTATTTATTTCACAATCCACAGCGTGAGCCTTTTACATGTTCAAGAATAAATAATACACAAATCAAATATCTCATTCACAACACAGTTGGAAAACAAGAATTAACAAAACACAAAAGAGAATCATTTCATAACAATAATAATTTAAGTCAAATCATAAAATATCAAAGTGTCAGTACAGAATGTCAATGAAATGTTTAGTATTTAATATGTCAAGAATTAAAATTGCAATAATGTAGGAGATGTCATGTAGATAGAAGAAATGAATACAATATAATGGAAATGATACAAATAATTTAAATGTCATAAGAATTAATGTCATAAGAATTAATGTCATAAATTGTAAAAATGTCAAATTGTCTGTAATGATTTAAAATGTCAATAAATTAAACAGAAAATTGTTAATTATAATTTAAATTATCAATGATGTGACGTTACCAGATGAAGAAATAATCAAAAATAGTACTCAGATATAATATAGATAAAAAAAGTAAAACAAAACACAAACACTCTTCGAAATGCCCATTGTTAGTTATACATTGAAATAATATATAACGTCATGTTTATATTTAGGTAAACTGTCGGCAAAAATGTCTGTATCATTACCCACCAGATTACCCAGTCTGTGGATTCGAACCATAGGAGAGTAAAATGTGTAATTGTTCCTAGTGATGGGTTCTCGAAACAATACAGTCTGTCTGGTACTTCTGGTAGGTATGTTAAATTGAATAAGTTCAATCAATTCGGGAGAGTCTATTTCTCCTCTGAGAAGTTTATGAAGCAAGCAAAGATCAAAGACTTTTCAACGATTTTCTAAGCTGAGGAGTCCAAGCTCGTCCATCAAAGCCGGATAATCAATGCTCTCCACCGGTATTCCTAATTTATAATTAATCAGTCTCAAGAATTTTCTCTGTACTCTCTCTACACTATTGATGTGGATGTTATAATTTGGAGACCATATTACAGTATTATACTCCAATAATGGTCTCACAAGAGAAACAAAAAATAGTCTATAAGACCGAATCAATCGGAGATCAGTCACCAGTCTGAAAACGAAACCTAAAGTCCTCATGGCCTTTCCGACAATTTCCTCAATGTGTAAGTTATAAGTCAGATCATCAGAGAAGGTAATACCCAGATCTCTCAAATTTGAGACACACTCAAGTACAATACCATCAATGGTATAATTGTATGAAATCTTAGATCTGGTTTTATGGAATTGAATGACTTGACATTTGGCTATATTAAGGCTATATTAATAAATCTAATACAAAAGTTCTAGCAATGTAATGTAGCAATAGAAGAAATAACTTGAGCGAAAATCTGTTGTATAATAAGATCGTTCCCGAATGATTCTTATTTCTATGTATAATATAAAACAAAATTGCGTTTAATGCGCAGTGTTACTAAGTAATGAGCTAGTTTATAATAAATGTGTTTACTTTATATTATGTATTTTATAAACAACGTTGTTTGAAGATCGTGTCCGCTCAATGCGATAAAATTTATTTTATTTCTTCCTGAATAAAAAAGACTTGAAAATTGCTAAAAAAAAATTAAAAACACATGGTTTTCTTTGTATTTAATATAAATTTTATCAAAGTGTGATTTTTTTACATTTACAGAGTTCGTCGGTAGCCTGGAGGTAGAGTCTCGGCCTCGTGAACAAGGGGTCCGTGGTTCGATACCAGATTCCGGCAAACTCCCCTTTCACGATACAAGCTTTAAGTAGCTTACTGTGAAAGGTGTATAAGGTTGTATTTGGGTTTATAAGAAAACCCAGATATATCTCTTTTTTTTAAATGCTTGCCAATAATACTTATTATTTAAGTGAAAATTAAAAAAAAATACGTTTTTATGATTTTTTATCTAGGTTTTTTTTTTGTTTCTTATCAATTAAATATTTTCTAAGGTTACTCTTTCTGAATTCTTAGTGGAAACAATCACAAGAATAAAATATTTAGGTCACTTTTTTAGATAAGGTACCTTAAATCTTTTCTTTCATTCTTTAGTTAATATTTTAAGATTTTAAGTTTGTTTTTTAAAATACACTTTTAAAATAATTAAAATTGAAAATGGGAAGTATTTTTGACATCATGAAAAGATTAAAATAAAAATATTTAAAATAAGAAAAGAAAAGATTGATACAAAAAACTAAATCCAGAAACAAATAAAATTATTAGCTTTTTCAAGCTAAGTACTGACAAAGTATTGTTTTCTATGAACAAAAGTATTTTTGGTACAAAAATGTAAAGAAATAATACTTTATACTCAATTAGTTGGAAAAGATAATCCGTATATTTTCGATTATACAGATATTTATTCATATCAAAGATATTTTTGTGTTGTTCTAAATATTTCTTCCTTTTCAAAGTAGTTAATTTTAACAATTTAATCTTGGTGAACTAACTAAACTAACTAATAATAGTTTACTTATATTAGTCATTATAGTACAAATTCGTATTCAGTATTAGTTACGAACTATTAACAACTATAAACTCGATAACCACCAAGAGCAGACGGTAAAATCTATGGGACAAACAAATATTAGTCGGTGATGCTGCAATAAAAAATGTTTTTCACGTTCCGATTTACACTTCTGGCAACAATTTAATAGTTGTCGCGCGTGAAAATTGTGAAATGTCAGATTTGCCGGTATATTTTGACTTTCGCATTTTCGTCGGTGGTGTTATAATTTTACAATTTATAGATACCAAGAGTTGCGAGGACCCTAAAGATATCCATTTTTTACTTTAAATTGAAAAAACAACTTAAAACTTCCAAAATATAGCAATATTCTGCGGCAAAATGACAGCAACTAATAATATTCGCACATTAAAAGTCGCGAACAAAATTCTGCCAAATACAACTAATTGTAGTTGTCAGATGTCAACTTAAATTTCGTTCTGAATACAAAATCCATAGATTTTTGAAATTTATAGTTGTACTAAGGTGTCAAAATGAACTAGCTAACTAAATTAGTTTTAGTACGGAAAACTGTGAATACGAATTTGAACTAAATATTACACTTAGTTAGTGCAACTAAACTATTTTATGATTCAGAATATTGGCCATACTAACTACAAATGATGATTTTGACGAATATCGAATTAAGGATCTTAGCTGAATTTTTAATTTTAGATGTTATGTCTAAAGCGTCAATTAATTACATTAATTTTGAGAAGAGTGTTTTATTGTAAGCGAGCAAGTAAAAACAATTATTATGTATATTAAATAAATTATGTTGGTATATTAAATAAAATGTATATTTGGGAAGTATGTTTGCGAGGGATGGAAGATGCGATAGGGACATTGAAAGAAGGAAAGTGGCCGGTGCTAGAGCAAACGGTGCACTTCTACCCATTGTCAGCAATGGCAATGTGTCGAACATGGCTAAAATGCTGGTGCACAATACCAATTTGGTACCGGAACTTACATATGAAAGCGAGACATGGACGTGGCTGAAGAAGGACGAAAGTGGAATAAATGCAGTGGAGTTGCGATCGTTGAGAAGAATGGTTGGTAAAACGCTGCGTGATAGAGTGAAGAATGAGGATATTAGAAGAATGCGGATGCAAGAAGAGTGTTGTGGACAGAATGCGCGTGAATAAACTACGGTGGTTTGGACACGTTGAACGAATGAACGAAGTAAGAATGACAAAGAGGATATACTTGTCTGAAAGAAAGGGTGTGAGGAAGCGCGGACGTCCGAGAACCACGTGGCTTGATCACGTGGATTAAATTCTCAAGGACGGCCGCGTGTTGAGTAAGAGAAATCGACGTGCGTGTATGAGAAACTGTATGAATGTGGAGGAAGCGAAGGAAGTGTGTAAAGATAGATCTGTTTGGCGTTCCGTTCTCTCTGCCTACCCCACTTGGGATACGGCGTGAGGGTATAGTATAGTAGTATAGTATAGATAGTAAATAAATTATGTTTTAATCTGTTTTACCTATTTAATGAACGGTGAAGCAAACGTGATGTTACCACTGAAACTTTTTGATTTTTTCTGAACTTATTTTATTTTTTATTTTAATAAGTAGGTACATTTACATTTATAAATCTATTTGGGTACAATATTCGCCCACTGCACAAAATTATTTGTTCAATTGTTGTACTGTCTTTATTTTCTATTGTATTTTTTAAGGCGGTAGCAGAATTGCCATCCATACTTCTAATCATTACAAAACCAGATAAGTCTCAGATAAGTCAACAGTCTAATGTTGAGAAAAATCACCTACTCAGACAGCCAGGATATCAAAGAATTAGGCTCAAAACGCGGGTATATAATACCAGCATTGTGTTTGTTTCCAAACATCATATTACATATCATAGAAGCACACATTATAGGTAAAAGTTATAAATGTTTTTCTGCTAATCTGTCTAACATCAAGTACGGATCTTAGAACCCCCATGTCTTGGGAAGTAGGTATCTGACTAAGGTCAATAACTTTTGTATTTTTTCACTTCCCAAACATTAAGGCTGTTTGTAAAAATCAGGATACAGGACTTGAGTTTTTTTTAAATAGTGCTAAAATTTATTTATTTTTTTTAAGACGCACTATATATGTACATATATTTGATACACATCATCAGTCAAATTTAATCAGCAAAATTCACACAACTAGTATAGACATCACGGGCACTTACTTGCGACACCTATTTGACACTGTTATTTCTGCGATTTTTGTTTAGTAAATGCGGATAAGTAGAAGTTCCCAATATTCGGAAATAACCAGGCGTGAGGAGTCTTCGAAATATTTCTAATATTTTTTTTCTATATATACAATCGGTAGCCTGGATAATTGCCAGGGATATGAAGGAGGCAAAGTTGCGCGCGGAGGATGCAGGGGACCGCAAAACTTGGAAGATGAGGACTAGGAGAGCCGACCCCAAGTAAATGGGATAAAGGCGAGGGCGAAGAAGAAGACAATCGGTAGCCTGGAGGTAGAGTCTCGGCCTAGTGAACAGAGGGTCCGTGGTTCGATCCCAGGTGCCGCCAAACTCCCCTTTCACGACACAAGCTTTTTGTTAACTGTGAGAGGTGTATAAGGTTATATTTGTTTTTTTTTTACCAGCCTCAAAGCCGAACAAACATATTGGCAAACTCCTCAGTGGGAAAAGCTATTCAAATGTTTAATGGTCTGGCTGGAGAGGTTGATATCTTCAACGTGACGTATACAGAATTTATAAGAAAAATCGAAGATATATTGTAGTTGTGTTATCGTTTGGATATTGTTTAATGTTTTCTTCTAGGATCGCATTGGCCTTCAGCTGTAATAATCGTAAGAATCGTCTTATTGTCAGTAGTAATAATAATAATATATCTAAAAAATAGAGGATAATAGAGGCAGAAATCTTCGTACCTACGCTGCGTTCGTCGAGCAGTGTGGACATGGCAAATTTCATAAAAATGTTTGTTTAGGGTTTTTTTACACGCAGATTACTTATTTAATGGTACAGTCAACGTAGAGTAGTTTAGGTAATAATAATAATAATATTTTGTTACTATGATATATGTAGTATGTGTTAGTTTGTGTGAGTATGTACATAATATTTTGGGCCAATTTTTATTTCGCATGTCTAAAATTGCTTATGGATGGCAAACGCGTGTTGAAGAAATAGCAACGACCCGTAATATATTATTATTATTTTGCTAGCTTTAAGCTCGGCTTTGTAAGGGAAGTAATCAAAACTACTATTACTACTATTCCATCACGGCATATCCCACATGTGGGGTAACCAGCGGACCAGCTGTATGTAATAAACATGAAAACTTTCATTTCCGTGGCAACAAAAATTATATTCAAGATGGGTGGCAAATCTCAATGCTGGATTTAAGATGTAAAATGTCTTTATTTTTCGAACACCTGCCTTTTACGGAACACTCTAAAACTTACGGAAAATAGTGAGACCAATTTTTTACCCGGTCTTCCGTGGAATAGAACAATAGTATGATTTAAATGTGTTTTGTTGCCATATGATTATAAGTTTAGATTTTTTACTTAAAAATAATATCTTTTTAACTCTTCATATAAGGATTATTTTTTCTTATGATATTTTCATCACTTAAATGATTTAAAATATTAAATAAAACTATTTCTTTTCTCATAAAAGCCTTTTTTGATATCGTTTCGCAATGTTAACACTGAAACATAAAACTCAATTTTTTCATATAGATATAGAAAAAAACATCATTAAGATATAATCAAACATACGAATTAGCTTACATATTTATTTATAGATTATTATATTTCCTACAAGACACAAGAGAGTAAATATTTTCTTGTCATAACTTTTTTCGAAAAAAAAATTTGCCAGAAAATAAATTTCTTGATGTCACATTTTTTAAAAGAAGAACATGAGTAGTTTTCATGCCACTAGATAGCGTTGTGTTATTTTTTTACAAATAGCTTATAATTTGTGGGAGCTTGTACCGACAAAATCATAATACGAAATTCTGAAAATACCTGTATTCTCTGTAAAACGTTGAAGATAAGCAACCGTAAATAGGATACGAAAGCTGATATACATATTCCTGAGACTGAGAAACATTATGTCAAAGGAGTCAATGAAATCTGTGTACTATGCGTTTGTTCAGCCTGTTTTGCTCTTTGGAATTATTGCCTGGGGTGGAAAATTCAAGACTAACATAAGATCTGTAACTGTGACTCAAAAATTAATTATCAAAATAATAAGCCAAGAATGTTCCACACGGATAAACTCTTCAGAATTTTCGAGGCACCTACAGTAGAGCAGTTATATAGGAATATAGCAGTTCTGCAGGTACATAAAGAGACTTGTGATGGTCAGGTCGCTGATACAATCCGAAGTCGAAGGTCACATATAGTGCGTAATTAAAATAAAGTAGTAAATGTAATGATGCTGTGAAAAACTATTTCACAGCATCATTACATTTACCAGGGTACAAAGTGGTTTAATAGGTTGCCAAAGGGACTGAAAAACATCGGAAGTTATAAGATATTTAAAAATAAAATGGGTTTATTGAAAAAAAAATTATTGTAAAAAGAAAATCAGTTATTAAATAGAATATAACTAGATTAAGTATTGGTTGAGTTTATTATTGTTTAGATGTGTAAAATTAAAAATACTGAAAAGCTATCCCATACACAAGTATAACTCTTTTAATGGGATAGTAAACAATGGATTTTTTAGTGTATTTTAGTATCTTAATATGTATATGTATATTTTTCAAAAAAAAAATTATGCATCAGGCTGGTTGATGTTTGGATAGTGATCAATAATAGATGTTTCACTAACAAAATAACATGGTTTTTCATTCATTTTATTAATTTTTACGGAAAATTCAGTTGAACCACAATCCTCCTATCTAACTACATAGATATACATAGATAATCCTCTACTGAATCGTCTGATAACCTGACACGGAAGGTTTATCCTGACACTGACAGGAAGGTTTTCGCCGGAGTAATCGCCAACTTCGGAGGAATCTGACATGGCACAGAAAGAAGAAGATTTATGATGGATAAATAACTTTTCGTCACGAATTCAAATTTCTAATTTGATATGGTAATTTGAAATATTTCACAATTTCATCATTAAAATTTTTTGTAAAGCCAGAAATATTTTTGTTTTTAGATCGCCTTTTTTCCACTTTTAATTTGTCTATTTTCGTCCCCTCAACTTTTCTTAGCATGCACCAATTCTCTCTGGACTTTCTAAGTCTTCATTTCTACCTCCAGCGCCTTCCGAAAATGGTGCCACCTTTCTCCGTCACCCCCTTTGGAAACCTCAGATACTGAATGTCTGGAATCTAGCTATTATGTTAAACTAGACAAAAAGTTAAGAGATAACTTTATTAAAAAAAACTATACCTATTGTTCAAAATAATAAAAAAAATCTTCATAGTTTCAATATTGAACATTACTTGAAAAAACGCTCATCTCTGGAAAAGTAAAAAAGTTATAATAAAGTAATAAATTCTTCATTTTTATCTCAAAACTGATCGGAATAATGATAATAAAATATTTTATATCAATAAATCTGTCATTTTATTTGGCAATGTGATTGCGAAAATCAATATGTTTTTTTCTTCACTGATTCAAAGCACTACTTTCTTTATATTCAAAGACAATATAATTTTCTGAAGTTCGTAGAGATTCTGTAACAGAAATGGTCACTCAGTATTTTCTGTAAATTTTCGAGTGATAAACCCATCATCTGTAAATTGATTGTTTTTAATGACTATGGATGTACTTGCTTATAACATTGTTTGTAGTCAATGTATAGAAAAGAGAGAAAAGAGTTAATAATAAATTAAATGGATTATAGAAACAATAGACTAGCTCCTTATTCACAATGTAGGCAAACATCATAATAATAATAATAATAAAAACACTTTATTGATCAGAAAAAATCATGAGCAATTGGCGAGCTTATTGCCTGGAGGCAATATCTTCCAGCTAACCAAAATAATGTGTGATACTATGTTGACAATGTGTAATTAATACTAAATGTGAACAGTTACCTAATACTAAATTTAATTATAACTAATTAATTACATTCTTAGTCCTAAGTAGAACATTATAAATATGTGTCATGTTTCCTCTAATAAATACTATAAAATGAAGGATAAAGGCACGGGGAGGAACTTTTTAGGATAAGTCTGTGGATTTTAGGTTATTCTTAAAAACGTGTAGCGTAGAGGAATTTCTAATATTGCAAGGTAGATTATTCCACATTCTAATTGCATGGGTCGTAAATGATGAACTGAAGAAGGTTGTGGTGTGGGCAGGGACGGCAAGTAACTGGTTATTCTGAGATCTCAGAGGACGTCCATGTGAAGACAGGTATTCAAACGCTTAAAAAGGTATTGAGGGGAATTGTGCTTTAGGATGTTGTACAGAAAGTAGAGTATATGTAGATCGCGGGATTGTTTGTATGTTGGCCATTTAAGTTCTGCTCGAAATTTGGAAATATGGTCATATTTTTTTAAACCATACACAAATCGTATACAGCATCATCGCTAGATTAAAAATATTAAAAGTGCGATATAAATAATGCGTGGGTTACTCGTAGTTAAAATATATTTCTTTGCGATAAACTCACCCATTGCACAATATTAATTTATTTATTTATTTACAAATATTTCCGGCCAAAGCCTTTTACATGTTAAACCTCTGTATACATACAAAACATGTAAACAAAGGAAAAATCTGTTACAAAAAAGTCACAAAACAATAATTAGACTAAAGAAACGAGAGTTTAACAGACAATATAACATTAATCGTGTTATATTTGTAAAGAAAACCACCTACCTACTCATAGGAGTGATTTCCTTTAGTTTATTTATTTGAATTTAGAATTTTTGTTTTGACAGTTGGTAAAGTAATTTTGTTTGTAATTTTGTGTTAGTTTTGAAAGACCTGAAGTAAAGACTTTAAATGTTGTTTTTTTGATATTATTTCAGGTAATTGTTTTATTATTGTTTATTTTATTTTTAGTAATATTTAGTTTCTTTAGTTTAAATAATGTTTTTAATAAATTTTTGATATTATTTCAGAAAAACACAGATTGCTTTATTTCAAGTATAAACTCCATTATAAAACAACATTTATTGATAATATTTAACAACATGGATAAACTAAGATTCGACTTTGCTGTGAAACAAACAGAAGATGGAAAATCAAACATCATATGCATTACTTCATTAGCAACACCCGAAGGACGGATTTTTGGAATACCAGTTGAATATCAAGCAGCAAACCTACACCAAGTAATTATAAAAACTTCTCAATTTGCCAAGATTAAAACATCATTGCACAAAAGACATCAAACTAGGAAAATATGGATAACCTTGACAGATGATATTTCAAAAATATATTTAGATAACGAACAAAATTTGCAATTCAATGATTTTTACTTAGAAGAAATTTATGAAAAAACAATTAATACTGAATTTATACCTAGTAGCTCAAATGAAATGTTGGAAAAACTGTTAACAAAATTAGTTGAAGATAAGCAAACAAAATATGAAAATCAAAATTTGGGAAAAATTGCAGAGAAATTCATGATTGAAAAATTTACAGGCAGAAATACAAATGCATGCCAGTGGATGAAAGATTTTAATTTAGAATGTAAACGTTTTCAAATCGAGGATGATATAAAAAAAATAGAAATATTAAAAGCCTTTTTGGAATACTCCAGTCAAGATTGGTACAGCTGTATGTTGATTAAACATACAGTGCAATCGAGATGGGAAGACTGGGAAAAAAGTTTTTGCGTGACTTTTGAAAACAAAGGATGGTCGCCTATTAGATACGCTCTCGCTTTTAAATATCAAACAGGCCCGTTAATTGAGTATGCTTTAAAAAAAGAAAAACTTATGCTGAGAGTGAGAAAATCAATTGATACTGGGACACTTGTAGACCTCATAGCATTTGGCCTACCAAATTATGTGGCTGATAAAATTGATAGAGAAGCTTTACAAGGAACGGAAGATCTATACCGTGCATTAGGAAAATTAGAATATCTTGTTGGAAAAAAAAAATATGTTAAAAAAAGTGTTTCATATCCTGATACTCAATTAAATAAAAATGAATACAAAAAACATTGCAAAATCTGTGCTAATGAGAAAAAAGGAAAACGTTACCATTCTGAAGAAAATTGCTGGTTTAAAAGTCAAAATTCTATTGTAACTGTAAATAACTCAGAATTAGAAATAGAATTGAATGAAAAGAATCCAAAAAACTTGATGTGCCACCATTAATAAAAGTAAAGTTAATAATAAATGATGCTTTAAATGTTTCTGGAATTTATGATTCGGGTTCAAATGTATCATTAATTAATGCTAAATTATTGAAAATACAACAAAAACCAGATACAAAAGATATACAAATGATAAACTTGAAAACTATTAATGGTGAGAAGAAAACTAAAGGTATGGTAACCCTTAAAATAAAGATTTACAATATTGAAAAGATTATGGATATTTTTATAATAGATAATGAAAATTTTAATTATGATTTTCTAATTGGATTGGATTGCATCAAAAACTTCAAATTAATACAAAATGAAGAATTAAAGATAATGCAATGTAATGATAAAAAAGAAAAGAACATATTAACTTTAAGAGAAACTCCAAATATTCAAAATGTCGATATTCCTGATGTACTAGGTGACAAGAATAAAGAAGATGTTTTTCTACCCACTGAGGTATTACAACGAGAAAACAAACAATCAAACCAATGTGAAATAAATTTCAATGAACATATTAACTCGGATGATTTTGAAATGTTTGTAAACCATCTAGATTTATATGAAAAATCACAAATCGATAAGTTGATAGGAAAATACAAATCAGTCTTTGCAAAAGATAAATATGACATAGGTACTGTGCGAGATTATGAGGCTCATATTGATTTAATGGTGGATAAATACTGTTACAAACGTCCATATAGATGCACAGCTGAAGATAGAAAAGAAATTGAAGATCAAATATCACAACTATTAAAGAAGAATCTGATTGAGGAATCTTATAGCCCATTTGCTGCTCCAGTAACTCTGGCTTATAAAAAAGAAGATGACAAGAAAACAAGATTATGTATAGATTTCAGAGAATTGAATAAGATTGTCGTACCTCAATCACAACCATTTCCATTAATTGAGGATTTGATGGTGAAAACTGTAAACTGCAAATATTTTTCTACTTTTGATGTAAATTCAGCATTTTGGTCAATACCTTTGAAGATTGAAGATAGACAAAAAACTGCATTTGTTACACAAGAAGGCCATTATCAATGGACGTGTCTTCCGTTTGGATTAAAGACTGCTCCAGCCATCTTCCAAAGAATATTGAGTAACATCATAAGGAAATATAAACTCTCTGATTTTGCAGTAAATTTTATAGATGACATTTTAATTTTTTCGAAAACTTTTCAAGAACATATATTACATCTAACAAGACTACTGGAAGCAATAATAACAGAAGGCTTTAGACTAAAATTTTCAAAATGTACCTTTGCAAATAATTATGCCAAATATTTAGGTCACATAATACAAAATAATTCAGTCAGACCTCTGAAAGATTATTTGACCGCTGTGAAAAATTTTCCAATACCAGAAACAAGAAAAAATATACGTCAATTCTTAGGAAAAATAAATTTTCATCATAAATTTTTACCAAACAGCGCAATTATTCTGGACCCGTTACACAATTTATTACGAAAAGACGTGAAATTCATATGGTCCGAAAAATGTCAGAAATCATTCGAAAAAATAAAAGAATTGCTATGTTCAGAGCCAATTCTGAATATTTTTGACTCTGAATTACCAATATACATTTACACGGATGCTAGCATCAAAGGAGTAGGAGCAGTGTTGAAACAAGAAGATAAAAACGAAAACAGTAAGCCGGTTGCATATTTTTCAAAAAAATTAACTGAAGCACAAAAAAAGAAGAAGGCAATTTATCTAGAATGTCTGGCAATAAAAGAAGCTGTGAAATATTGGCAGCACTGGCTAATGGGAAAAGAATTTATAGTGTACTCAGATCATAAACCATTAGAAAATATGAACATTAAGGCCAGAACTGATGAGGAATTAGGGGATTTGATGTATTATTTATCTCAATATAATTTTAAGATAAAATATAACCCAGGAAAATTGAATCAAGAAGCAGACTGTTTAAGCAGAAATCCAGTTCTAGAACCAAATGAAAATAATGACGATTTTATAAAAGTAGTAAATTTAGTAAACCTGCAAGATATAAAAAATGACCAACACATGAATATGGAACTACAAAATAGAAAATTTATATTGGAGAATGATATTTACTACAAAATGTATAAAAAAAGGAAAAAAATCATACTATCAGAAGAATATAGTAAAGCACTAATAAAAGATGTCCATGATACCTACTGCCACATTGGAAGAACACAAATGATAAATAAAATAACACCATTCTATACTGCAAAGAATATCATCACAAACATTAAACAAATTTGCGATGAGTGTGAAATTTGTATAAAAAACAAATCAAGGAGGAAATCAAAATATGGTTTAATGTCACATTTAGGACCAGCTACACGCCCATTTGAAATTATATCTATTGATACCATAGGAGGGTTTGGAGGATCACGATCAACAAAAAAATATTTACATCTGCTGGTAGATCATTTCACGAGATATGCTTACATTCTCACATCGAAAAACCAAACCGCAAGTGATTTTATTAAACTGATAAAAAATGTGACACAAAACTACAATATTGATAAGGTACTAACAGACCAATATCCTGGCATAAATTCAAAAGAATTTAAAGAATTTTTAAAAATGGAAAACATAAAAATAGTTTTCACTGCTGTGGATTCACCTTTTTCGAATGGGATCAATGAAAGGTTAAATCAAACCTTAGTAAATAAAATAAGATGTAAAATAAATGAAAGTGATAGGAAAACAGCATGGACTACTGTTGCACAGAAATGTGTAGAAAAATATAATGAAACAGAACACACAGTCACTAAGTTTGCTCCAAAATACCTTTTGGAAGGCGAAAATGTTAATATTTTACCACTAGAATTAAAATCAAAATTTACAAAAGAAGATTTGAATAGAGACAGAAAACTAGCCCTTGAAAATACAATAAAATCTCACAATTATAATAAGAATATATTCGACTTGCATAGGGAAGAATATAAATTGGAAGTGGGAGACAGAGTTTACGTAGAAAATGGAAATCGACTAAATAGGAAGAAAATGGATGAATTAAAGATTGGACCATACAAAATTTTAAAGAAAATTTCAAACTCAATCTATGAAGTTGATACCGGACACAAGAAAACAGAGTCAAATTTCTACCACATTACGAAACTTTTTCCAGTATTTGTTATTAAGTGAACAATTACGTACGTTGTCACTTGTAATTGTTTTTTTCTTGGAGGGGAGGTGTAAAGAAAACCACCTACCTACTCATAGGAGTGATTTCCTTTAGTTTATTTATTTGAATTTAGAATTTTTGTTTTGACAGTTGGTAAAGTAATTTTGTTTGTAATTTTGTGTTAGTTTTGAAAGACCTGAAGTAAAGACTTTAAATGTTGTTTTTTTGATATTATTTCAGGTAATTGTTTTATTATTGTTTATTTTATTTTTAGTAATATTTAGTTTCTTTAGTTTAAATAATGTTTTTAATAAATTTTTGATATTATTTCAGAAAAACACAGATTGCTTTATTTCAAGTATAAACTCCATTATATATTTATAAAATAAGATACAAAATTGTTAAAAAAATTTGGTCAACACATTATAAAGAGAAATCAAAGGTATAAAAATGTCAAATATACATAGTAAAAAGTCAATTAGTTAATTCATAAGTTGGGAATTTAGTCAAGAGGTCAAAATTTGGTTAAAATAATGAGGATATTTGAAGAATGAGTGAATGCAAGAGGAGTGTTCTGCATAGAATGCACGTAAATAAATTGGGATGGTTTGGTCATGTCGAACGAATGGAAGAGGAAAAAATGACAAAGAGGATATACTTGTTTGAAAGGATGTGTGGAAATGGGTGTGAGGAAGCGCGAGCGTTCGAGAACTACATGGTTTGATCATGTAGATCAAATTCTCAAGGACGGCCGTGTTTTGGGTAAATGAAACCGACGTTCCTGCATGAGAAATTGTATGACTTATAGAATTGTATATACTAAAGACAGATCTAATTGGCGTTCCGTTCTCTCTGCCTACCCCACTTGGGATACTGCGTGAGGCAATTTATTCAAGATGCAGAACCTCAATTTTATTCTAGTTAATTGTGATTTTGATTATTCTAGTTATTATGATTTTCGAAAAATCTATTTTTTAATTTACATTATTCTAGTTAATTATGATTTATGATTTTCGAAAAATCAATTTTTTTGAAAGTGATTAATTAATTAATTAATTTTTTGAAAACGATTATTCTAGTAATTATTATTTATGATTTTCGAAAAATCTATTTTTTAATTTATCTACATTATTCTAGTTAATTATGATTTAAGATTTTCGAAAAATCTATTTTTTTGAAAACGATTAATTAATTAATTATTTTTTTGAAAACGATTATTCTAGTTATTATTATTTATGATTTTCGAAAAATCTATTTTTTACAAAACAATTCACAAAAACATATTGGGATGCCTTTTGAATTCCAGGTTATCGACGTACAAATGATTAGTTATTAAAAAAAAACATCGCGATAATTATGGTCACGAAAATAAAATAAACAAAAATTCCTGAATGGAACATAGTGATATTTTTCATAGCATTGCAAAATAAATTAGCATTTTTAATCTAACTTATGTTATTCGCCAGCACGCAATGCGTAAAATAACTTCGTCTCTTATGACATGCGATTTGTAACTCTTTGTGATACGAATTTCTTATTATTTCATAGTTTGTGAAAAAAAAAACATTTCATACAGGGGGTGGGTGGCCACATTGATGTACTCATTCATAAATCTAATAATGTCATACTATTCTCAAGCAAAAGTTTTTATATTTTAAGTAATATCAGCTTGTTTTTATTCTGTAACTGATTAGGTACCTACTGGTAGTATTGTTCATATTTTTCACTCGTGGCAACCTACTGGTAGTATTGTTTATATTTTTCACTTGTGGCAACACCAAAATTCGTATGTAATGAAGTTCGCTAAAGATGTATGATCAGAGCCCGTAGACAATTTGTACTTGGCGATCGCCTACAAACGAATTTTCGTCAATAACTGCAACAATAACGCATAATTATACGGTACGTGTAGGTAGATTGTCGAAAAGTTCGCCAGTAGACGATCGCTAAGTACAAATTGTCTACGGGCTCAGATCATAAGTATTCATGTGCTATTTGGACCTTTTTTCTAAAATAAATAAATATACCACCGAGGATTTCATTACATTTTAATATTTCATTCATTTTTTTTTTTTTTTTTTTATTTATTTATTATTCCAAATAGAGCATACAAAATTAACATAAAAAAACAATATAATGGAATATATTGCCCCACTAGATTAAAATCTGTTCTGGGGCAATACTAGACAAAAATACAAATATCAAAATACAATTTTTCAAATATGACTTAGAATACAATTCTTTCATGTAAACTTGAATAAGAGTTAATACATGATTTTTGATTTATGCATAAAATCGAGTTCTCAAATAAATCTATTTACATACACAAATAATAATTCCTAAGATACCTACATACTCGTAAATAGTTGGTATTTATTTATTTATACATTCAACGGTATAAAACCATTATATTACAATAACTCATGTACAAGTAATACAAATAATTTCCTTACATAAATATAAAACAGCAACAAGAAAGTCAGCAAAAAAAAACATTATCAAAAAGTGAATCACAAATATAACAATAATAATGAAGTCAATATAGTAAACCGTGTATACAGACAAATATATTTTTTTTTAATAAAAATAATAATTTCCTTAGCAAATAAAATACTATAAAAGTGTAGAAATTTAAATAAATTAAAAATAAGGAATAAATGAGTTGATCAAAAACCATAGATTAATGAGAAAACATCGAATGAAAAATAAGATTTAATTTTTTTTTTTTTTTTTATTTAAAATCAAGAAGTTTCAAAGTCACAGAGTGTTAATAATAATATAAAATAAGAGACAATAATTATTATTGCTGTGACTTATTCATTAACATAAACTAAAATATAAATAAACACTGAAAATATATTCGGTAATAATTTTAAAATAACAACAATAGAACAAACGTTTGATATTTTGTTTATTTCGTATCGTACAATAACTTAGCATCATATTTTTTTATTTATTACTTTGGATGTTCTATAAATTGGATTTCTGCCAATACAGAATGAACAAAAGTTTCTATCGCTCGAATATAACTAAAAAATAATAATCGTTGTTTCATATCCGTTAAATAGAAATTTTGAAATGTTACATCTGATATGAACTTTTTGAATATTGCTATTGGTGTTTATTTCCCTGTCCCAGAAGCTTTTTGGAATAAAATCTAATCTTCGATAATTAAATAACTAATTTTCTACTAAAAGTACCTACCCAAATTCATGGTTAGATATATATGAAATCACTTCATAGTGATAATCTTCCTACTGAATATCGTCTTAGTATTTATTTAAATTTTGTTTTAATTTGTTAACACTGTTATACAATGATGATGTGCAACAAGAATAAAATAAGTTAGTATGTAAATAGCTCTATTCTCTTTATTTTTTTTTGTTGGAGACATTTTTATAGGTACATACCATCACGGCATATCCCACAAATGGGGTGACCAGCTGCTTGTAATAAAATTGCAAGCTATCTTCTCTGTAACAACAAAAAATAAGTTATTCAGGATGGTTGCAAACCTAATCGCTTAATTTAAGATGTAAAATATCTTAATGTTTCAGAACACTTGAAAACTTAAGGAGAAGAGTGGGATACCAATTCTTTGTCGGTTGCTCCACGGAACATTTCATAATCATACATAAGATATTTTTCATTGATGTTTTTGAATTTTATCACATTCACTTTAGTTTATATTACGTCTTTACTAACCAGAAGAATTTTGTTACACTTAAGTCAACTCGTTTCACATTAATATTACTTTTAAACTTGAAAATTGTAAACATTGTATTATTTATATTTTTTTATTTGTTTATTGAGCATAAAAATATAACAACCTTAAACACAATCTTATTGCGATATTAAATAAGTGTTCTTGTATTTTACTGTTTTACCCTCCTTAAAAAGTAAACTTGTGTAAAGGAGGGTAGCAGATTACGTTGTATAAACCATTTTAAATACAGAGGTAGGCACAACAAATTGTGACTATTGTAACTATCTGCCTACGTAAACTGGTATGGCCCCTGATGAAAGCAAGTGTGCTGAATGATGTTATGTATTTATATATGGTCTATTATTTCCTCAAGTTTTATTATATTCATCTCGTAATCTAACATGTAAATAAAATTCTCGACTTACAGTGTTTGTTATCATACTTCTCCGAAACGGCTGGATCAATTTTGATGTAATTTTGTATGCTTATCGGGTAGGTCTGCGAATCGGCCAACATCTATTTTCAATACCCCTAAAAGTTAAGGGTGGCTCACCCCGATTTTTTTTTGTAATTTTTTTTTTTTTTTTTATGGTGATGCATTAAAAATACATACAGCCCTAAATTTACATCCTTCTACCATCAACCCCTATTTTTTAAATAGCGATATTATTAATTCAATCATTTTCAACTCCGGTCGATATATTATAATGTATATGGCAGATAAATTATGTACAAGACAAAACAACGTTTGTTGGGTCAGCTAAAATATTATAATAATACTTAATATATTACTGAACAAATACTTAAATGGATATCAAAGTAATTTATGGAAAAAAAAAGTTAATCAATTATAGGCGCAGAATCGGCCTGAATAGAGATCACTCGATATAATCCTACAATGAAAATTTTACAGAGTGAACGAATCAATGTAGGCACAATGGGACTTGTATTATGAGAATCAAACGCTAGAAAGATTGTATTCTATTATATTATAGGAATGCGAGTTGTACGAACAGTTCCATTTGTTATATTCCACTGATAAATCTCTCTTTATTTCCGACCGGGAAAGTCTTTTATGATAAACCGTAGCGGTATCACGCAGACATAGAAATAGGTTCTACCTATTGAGTGTGTAGAATAGTAATGAAACGGATAGTGGTTGGTCTGATATTATAGGATAATAGATATCCGCTAAGGTTCTAAACCAGATAGTCGGATGTTCATCTATTCGCACGACGGGTTTATCCCGTGGAGCACCCGGTAAAGAATTGGTCTCCCACTCTTCTGCGTAAGTTTTCGAGTGTCCTGTAAAAGGCAGGTGTTCGAAAAAATTGAGACATTTAACATCTTAAATTCAGCGATGAGGTTTGCCACCCATCCTGAATGTCTTGATTTTATATTGGCACGGAGAGGACAGTTTGCATGTTTCTTACATGCAGCTGATCTGCTGGCTACCCCACTTGTGGGATGTGCCGTGATGGTATAATAATAAAAATTATTTTGTAGGTAGCTAGTTGAACTTTATGGAGCAAAAAAGTTGTATTTTATAGTTATTGAGAAATTAAAAACATTTGATATGTTAATAATTGTAAATGAATCGATAATTCGTAGTGTTTTACTATGAACTTTTATTTAAGTTACCTAGGTTTCGACATTCTATGTCTTTGTTAAAGAGTTTGACAAAACAAAGCATGTCCAAACCTAGGTCACTTAAATAAAAGTTCGACAAAGTCTACAAATTATTGTTTCATTTACAAGTGTGGTGTTTAACAAAATAAACGTAAATTAAATATAATATTTGACATGTTATTATTATTACTTATGTTTGGAGTCAAAAACTTTAAGGGAACTTATTATTTGTTCGGCTATTAATCCATTCGTTCGGCAATAAAAAATCAGCATTTAAGTCATTTGCAGAGCAAACAATGTTTTCATCGGCAATAAATAAAAAATAAGCGCAACACTTGTTTTACAAAGAAACATGTTTTTATCGGCATAATAACAAATTTTAACAGCTTAATAAATACTCGCACAGCAAAATAATTAATTGACCAGCAGAATTGTTATTTGAGCAGCAGAATTATTATTTGACCGACAGAAAATATTAGATAAATAATATTTTTCACATTCCAATTTACCTTCTGATCCACATGAAGTTTTTGTGATATCTTACCAAATTAATGATGACTACGAAAATAATGCCAGTTTCCGCTTTGCTATATTTAACGAAATATCTAACTGAAATGTCGAAAAACGATAGTGTCGTCCATTCATATAAAATCACATAAAAAGATGCTAGGTACATACAAAGATTTATTATTTGAACAAAATTAGAAATTTAGTTTTCACAAGTTTGATTAAAATTAGCTCACGGTTTGCTGCTCATTTATTTATTTTGCTGGACAAATAATCATTATGCCGGTCAAATAATAATTTTGCCGGTCGATTAAATTTAGAGTTTTTCAACATCATATTGTTTGCAATAGAAATATAATATTCTCGCTGGGCATAAGTAGCATATCAACATGATATATTTGTCGGCAAAATACATTTTCCTGCTGAACATAACATCAATATTATGCTGATCGTTTAAATGATAGCCAAACTTTAATACCTATTCTATTTTGTATATTACGCGATTATTGACTGAGTCAATTATTACTCCTGAGAATGATAAAATCCCGATCGAAACTATAGCCACACGTAGTTTTTTTTTAGTGGTGTTTTTGTGTTGAACAAATTGAAAAGAAATTTGATCATTCATTAACTTTACAGATTTAAGAATTAAATGTTGGAATGTTTTATTTGATGATTGTTTACAAGTGTGTGTGTGTGTGTATTATTGTGAAACTGTTTTGCGTGTTGTGAACTTTGAGTGACGGAAAGTTAAAAACTGTCATGTAACTCATAATTGTTTAAATGTAATAAATAAATAAAAACAAATGACACATACCTACAGAACAATCCTGAATTCAAAATGGAAAAAAAATTGTTTTGCATCTTTATTTTTCAGATGAAATTAACCGACCGTATACTAAGATACTATACATCTAATCCGATTTAGTTTTCCTATCCGGTATGATGCCGAATAGTTAAAAAAATGTATCTATCATATCTAGTGAAAAATGTATTATTGCATACATATGTACGTAATAATATATTCCGTGAGGACGTCACACTGTGTTCAATACTGAAATTGTGAACACTGGAAATAAAACGAATAATGATCATATTGTAACTATACCATGTACATATATTATTATAAATGATGTACGTAGTTACTCAATGATATAAAACACTGCAGTTAATTTCTAAGTCTGTTCAAGTGAATGTTTGTTTATCAATATAGTACTATACAATATAAAATGTTCTCATTTTAATTTATATTTTATTTTATACATTTTGCACAACATCATTATATAACATTTATGTACATCCATACATCTTTTTCCCCTTGTCCTAGTTGGGTAGGGGGCCCATTGCGGCTAGGTACCTCCTCTGATAGACTGCGGCTAGGTATCCTAGATTCCTGTCCTCCGCTGCTTCCAGGACCTTTGGCCACTCCAAACCAAGCCTTTCAACACACAAGTTTGACACCTGCCCTTACCAACTTCTTCTAGGGCGGCCCACCGGTCTTCTGCCCTCTGCCACAGCCTCCAAAGATCAAAGTGGTAGTCTGTCTTCTGACATGCGGAGAACGTGACCCAGCCAGAGATGTGCAAAATACTTTCAAAAAAGTATTTAAATACAAAATACAAATACTTTTGAATTTTTGTATTTCAAATACAAAATACTAAATACTTTTTCAAAATGGTATTTAAATACAAAATACAAAATACGTATTTTCAAAATACTTTTTTAAAATACTTTTTACAAATAGTCGAACAAGGTGTAAGACAAAAGTATTTAATATTTAAACCATTGATGAATGAAAAAGAAATTAAAAACTGGACAAAAGTATACATAAATGGAGAAAGGGTTGACATGATTCGATATAGCATTGCTTGCAGACAATTGATGAATGCCGATGAATGTAAAACTAGACAAGAGTATACATAAATGGAGAAAGGGTTGACATGATTCGATATAGCATTGCTTGCAGACAATGAGGATGAGCCTTAGGAAGAACTGTCAAAATAGAAAAAAAAAATAATTAAGTCATGACAAAATGTACGGTTGTTAGAAGAGATAAGCCGAAAATTGTCATAAATGGATTGAGTATCATCAAGCAGGTAAGAGAATTCCTGACTTGGGCTGCAAAATAAATCAGAATGGATAATCCAAATCTGAAATCGTATGGACTACTGTAACATCATATTATATACAGGACTGCTCCAGACTCTTTCTTATCGTCTTCAGATGGTTTTTAACCCTTAGCAGGAATCGCTATTTTAGGCAACGTAACTGGAATCGGGGGTCAAAAATGACCCCAACAGAGTTGTTAGGTATCATATTCACACCATCAATATATTTTTAATTTTTCTTTTAATTTATTATTAAACAACTTATTAACTAAACTATTAACAATTTTTATTACACATTTTACCATAAACTATATAGTTTTTAGCAAAACAACTTCTGTCTAATTATTTTGACAGTATCAACTACAGAAGCTTTTATTCATTAAATAAATAAAAATAACATAAAAACATTTACTTTTATCGCTTTCTTATATGAACATTTAACAAAAAAAAACAGGAACTTCTCTTGAGATCAACTCAAACAAAAAAAAAACAACCTAAAACAAAACTCCTCTTATAAGTCTTACATTTGGTAGGTACATGTTTGTGATATTTCTGGCACTATGTTTTTTATATATAAAAAGTAAGCACTTGCTACACTTTAGGGAACCTTTCAGGTCCTTTTTACGATGACATAAATAACACCTTACTCTCTTACGGTTGTTTGTTTGAGTGGCATTAGTAGCTACGTCTTCTTCTACTTGATGTTCTTAAAAAAAATACCATTCTTGTTTTAAGTCTAACAAAAAAAAAATATGTTGTTTTGTACAAAAGGCATGACTTATTCGATGCCAATTTTTTTTATATATTTAGTTCTCTTTAGGCGCTTTTCTGGCTTTCACGCCTTCCAAAAAACGTAACAAAAATACAACCATTCCCGGACTCGGGGGTCATTTTTGACCCCACATGTGTACATACCTCCACTTCTAGAAATATTAGAGCGACGCAAGTTCGTCACCAGCTGCACCCCATGACGTTATGAGATTACGTAAGCGCCCAAGATTGCAGGGCCTAAGTCTTCAAAGTTATTACTTAGAATTGTGTCGTTGGGGTCATTTTTGACCCCCGATTCCAGCTAAGGGTTACTGTTGCCTCCGGATCATTTACAGAGAGAATGAGAGCTGCCACATAACTTCACTACTAAGAAGTCTACACTAACTGAGAGTCCTAGAGATACTGGTGTTTAAACTGTGTTTCACTGTCCACAAGACAGCACACCACCCACTGAGCTGTTCCGCTGACGAAAATGTGTGGCGAAGGCTGTGCTCAGCTTCTTAAGCTCGTTGAACTCAAAAGGGCAAATACCTCTAAATTTGCAGAAAGAAGAAACAAAGTCGCAGCGTCATCTGCCTGGAATAGATTGCCTTCAGACAAAATTGAAAATGCTACCATTCAGGAGAAATCACAGCGCCCTTGAAATGACCATGGATCATTAAACGGCATCATGTATAATTTGTTCAATCATCATTATTATGTGTGTATATCTCAAACATGGAGTACTCTAATGGAAACGTTGTATTTGTAATTCAACAAATTGGCAAAAAAAGCTTGCGTACGCGCATATCAATTAATGGCAGAATTTTGTTTCAAACAATAAAAAGGTATTTTGTAAAAGTATTTTGTGTAAAATACAAAATACTCAAAAAAAGTCATCATCATCTCTAGCCATCTCTCCACTGCTGGATGTAGGCCTCTTCCATATTCCTCCATCTTTTTCTCTCCTGCGCGACTGCTGTCCACCTCCTACCCGCGACATGAACGATATCGTCAACCCATCTTTTCTGCGGTCGACCCACTCCCCTTTTTTGATCCCACGGTCTCCAGTTCACGATTTTAGGTGTCCATCTTTCAGTTCCCTGTCTAGCCACATGACCCGCCCACTGCCATTTCATTTTTGTGACACGGTCCACCACATCGGCAACTTTTGTTCGGCGTCTGATTTCCACAATTGGTACTCTGTCTCTAAGACTTATGCCTAGCATTTGCCTTTCCATAAATCTTTGTGCACATCTTAATTTGTGTATGGTATTGGCTGTCAGTGTCATTGTTTCAAGACCATATGTCATTACAGGGAGGATACATGTGTCATAGACCTTCCTTTTCAGGTTAATGGGAACTTCTTTGTTTTTGAGAATGTGACCTAATTTACCAAAGGCGGCCCAACCCAATCCAATTCTTCTTGGTATCTCTGCTGTCTGGTTTGCTTTCCCCAGTTTGATTTTATGTCCGAGATAAATGTATTCTTCAACAGGTTCTATTGTTTTATTGTCTATGGTGAGACCGCTGTTGGAAGGGCTCATAATTTTTGTTTTTCCAATGTTCATCTCTAAACCAACTTTCAGGGAGGCATCATGGAGTTCCTTTATCATATTATTTAACTCTTCTAGATCGCAACTGATAAGCACAATATCGTCCGCAAATCTCAGGTGGTTCAGATACATCCCATCTATCTTTACTCCTTTTTGTTCCCATTTTAGTGTTTTAAATATATTTTCTAGGACCAATGTAAACAGTTTGGGTGAGATGGTGTCACCTTGTCTAACGCCTCTTTTGATTTCGATTCTATTTGTTTTAGTATCGTCATCAACCCTCACATCCATTTTAGCATGATCGTAGATATATTTGATCAGTCTTGAGTATCTGGAGTCGATTCTCGCGTCATTGAGTGCTTGCATTATTGCCCACTGTTCCACAGAATCAAAGGCTTTTCTATAATCGATGAATGCCAAATGGATTGATATATTATATTCAGCGGCTTTTTCGATAAGTAGGCGTAGAGTCTGTATATGGTCATTTGTTCCAAATCCTTTCCTGAAGCCCGCTTGTTCAATTGGTTGATAAGAGTCTAGTTTTGGCGTTAGGCGGTTTGACATGATCTTGGTAAGAAGTTTATACAAATGGGATAACAAACTGATAGGTCGATAGTTTTCAAGGTTTTCAGGATCTCCTTTTTTGTGCAATAATATTACTTCTGCATTTTTCCATTTTTCTGGTATACATTCCTGTTCCAAGCATTTATTTAGAAGTATTTTTACAGCTCCAATCAGTTCTTCACCACCTAACTTTAACATGTCACTTGTCACTTGATCTTCTCCTGCACTTTTGTTGGTTTTCATGTATTTTAGTGCGTATTCAATTTCATCATGTTCTATTTCTGGCAGTTCTTCTGATCCGACATTTCTAACGATAAAGCCATTTTCTGTATATGGTGGAGGTGCTTTAGATTCATACAGCCCTGTATAGAATTCGTGTATTGATTCTATTATTTTATCTTTGTCGTTTATTGTTTCTCCGTTTTTATTTTTGATTTTGATGATATTGGATTTGCCGGAGTTCTTGTTTGATTTAAGAACTTTCATGTTTTTGTTTGCTTCTATTGTATTTATTATGAGATTAGTGTTGTGCTTTCGGATATCCTTTCTTATCTCTCTTCTTATAGTTTTATTAAGAATTTTATATCTATTTGAGTTTCTATCTGTTCGTCTTCTTTCTTCAATCAGTGATATTGTGTTCGGGGAAAGCTTATGGTTTTTATAACTTTGCCTAAAGGATAATTTCTTAACAGCTGTTTGGATGTTTTCCGTGATTTTATCTGTGAGGTTGTTCAATTCTATGTTTTGAAGATGTGATATAGGTTCAAGTTTCTGTTTCAGTACATTTTGGAATTCTCTTTGGTGTTTGGTAATTATTTCTACTGTAGGAGTCTTCTTGGGTTTTTTGTGGATCATATTATGTCTATCAACTTTTGTGTTTATTCTGAAGGAAGCTCTCACAAGTCTGTGGTCGCTTCCTGTGTCAAATTGATTTAATATTGTTACATCTTTGCAGTAATCCATTCTATCCGTCATAATATAGTCTATTTCATTTTTCGTTTTGCCATCAGGGCTTTTCCATGTCCATTTCCTGTGTTCTTTCTTTTTGTAGAAAGTATTTGCACAAAACATCTGTTCTTGTTGTAAATAATCTAGAAGTGTATCACCTCTTACATTCCTGTTACCCAAACCAAATTTTCCTATGTATTGAGGATCTCCTATTTTCTTTTCGCCAACCTTAGCGTTGAAATCTCCCGTCAAAATAGTGAGTTGTGCTTTTTCGGATTTCTTTGCCATTGTAATGTCTTCATAGAACTTCTCAATATCCTCATCTTCAGCTGTAATTGTTGGAGCGTATGCCTGTATAATTTGTATTGTGAACTGTTTATTCAATTTAATTAGTATATATATTACTCTATTTGATATGCTTTTCATCTTTGTCACTCTGTTCTTCATATTTTTATGGACCATTATAGCAACACCTCCTGTGGAGGACTGTAAGTTGTTACGATATAGAAGATGTCCCGATGGAAGGGTTGTGGCTTCTTCTCCTCCTAATCTTGTCTCGCAGATTCCCAGAACATTCCAATTTATATTCTCAAGTTCTTTTTCGAGTCTTATTCTATCTGCTTCCAATCTCATAGTTCTTATGTTATATGTCGCTACCTTAATTTCAACAACACTTTTTCCTTTCTTCGAGTCTTTGCCTCCCCCAGAATCCTTGAGGCGGACCGATTTGGGGTCGGTGTGAGATTCTGAGCAGTGTGCTCTACTCACCTGGGGTGGTTTCGTTTTAGGATTCGAATTCATGAATATTTATATGGAAGGTTTTTGGCTTTGATCACCACGCTTGCCATGCGGGTTGGTGAGTCGCAGTATCCTGGAGGTTCGGGTGTTTTGTGAACTTTTCCGGATTTTAGTTGATGCAGCTGCTGCCCTACATCATGGAACCATATCACATCATATTTAGTACGGTGGTATGGGGATTTTCGAGGTTGCCTTCCTGGGGGAAAAGCTGACACAGGTATTTCCTCCTGTGCAGATGTTACAGTTATACCGCTGCTACTCGGTCGCCAGAGCCTCGTTAGTTGTCTAGCAGGGAATACCACGTGCAGGTGAGGTTGACATTTGGGTTGGCTAGGTGTTATTTGCCATCCCCCCATTATCCCCCCAAAAAAAGTATTTCAAATAAAATACAAAATACTTTTTACAAAAAGGTATTTGAAATACAAAATACAAATACGTATTTTGTATTTGTATTTTAAATACTTTTATTTCAAATACGTCACATCTCTGGACCCAGCCATCGCAACTGCGACTTCTCTCTATGCAGGAGTACTGGTTTCACCTTGTAATTATATAACAGTGTTAACAAATCGATAAAAAATTAAAATACTAAGTCGATATGCAGTAGCGAGATTATCACTATCAAGTGATTTCTTCCATCTAACCACCATATCTATTTTGTTTCCAATTTTATAAATACCGTTTTTTTCTATATCTAATTTCATTTTTTTTCTAATCGCATGATGATGGAGTCGAGAGTCTCCGAATACTATTTAGCGAATTTAATAAAGTCACTTGGAAGATATGTATGTAATTAAATATTGTTTTTTTTCAATTCACCATTTTTATGTTTGAAGACTGTATAATTTTATATGAATTATATGGTAAAAGATAAATGCCATATACCTACCTAATATTGATCAAATAAATAATATATGTTGTTCTTTCATAATACACCCTAACATTTTTCCCTATTCACCATTTAAAGGTAACACTTAAGTCTTACCTGGTTAAAATAAGAAGTTGTATTTTATATTGATTCATCTGAATAAATTTTCCATTACAAATTCAAAAATTAATTGTTTAAATACAATTTTATTTCAAACTTCGCCGGGTATTAGAGTTCATTTCATATAAGCAGCTGATATAACTATTCGTTAAAATAAAAATAAAATACAATAATATGAAAGAGGAGTAGATTTCATGTTGTGAAATAATAATAATTATAGGGATTTATTTTGTCTATCTGTCTTACCCTTTACGGTACAAAGGAGGTGATATTGTAAAGACAAACTTTAATATTTATATAAAAATTAAAAAAAATAATCATAATTATGTTGTTCCCTGTAAAATTTCACAATATGATAGTCGTCCTGATAAAGTATGCAGTGACTGGAGTAATTTAGATTCATTGGTTGAGTTGACGTTCATTTTTTAAATTTTCATATTAATTTATCTAAACAAACAATTACCATGGACAGCCCGCAGAACGAATGTGTTAATCTTGACTGAGCTCCAGATAAAGACTCAACTGTTTGTAATATGTCAGAGATGTATATTAAGCTTTTTCAGACATATTATAAGAAGAGGCAGCTAGGGACGACCGAACACCAACAAAATGGTCGGATCATGTGAGAGATGCTGGAAAAACAGGGCGTGGTGGAAGAGCTTGTCGCTTGGTTGGGGTCATAGTGGTTACGATACTCAGTATTGAGGGACCGACTTGGAAAAAAAGAGAAGAAACAATTTGTTTTAAGTTTAACTGAAGGTATTTATTAATAATATTAACCTGGTTTCGACTAACAAAGTATCATTCTTTTCATTGTTTGACATTAATTATTGGACATTGTTTGGCACTGTTTGACAATAATTTTGCAAGTCGAAACTAGGTACGAGTAACTATTAATAATACATGCAGCAAAACTTAAAACAATTGTTTATTTGCATAAATTCTTTTAGATTCATTTATTTAATTTAGGAACACTTGTCAACACAACTACTGCATTGGATAATAAAATTGTTTCAAGGCAAAATGGAGATTTGACTGTTAAAGATGAAGTGGTCGACGTTGTTACATATAGTGAGAAGAAGGATTCTAAACTAAATAAATTATATTTTTATCAAACATATCAATCAATTCAACTCCGGAAAAGAACAGAAACATCCTCCGGAAACGATCAGATAGATACAGACGAATTGGAAATGTTGCTCGTGCTTGAAGAGAACTTTTAAACAAGCCTCGAGTCGATTTATAAGCATTGAAACTCTGTATCATGTATTCCTAAGAAGGAAGTTTAATGTTATGTGTGTGTTCCATATATATATATTTATGGAACACACACATAATAATTATGTTAACACACGAATTTGTTCTATGTGCTGTCCACGGTATGCGCACGCCTCCAGCACCACATTTCGAAGGCATCTATTCTAGCACGTTCTCAAGATTTGATTGTCCAGGTTTCGGCTGCATACAAGAATACGGAAAAGACTAGCGACTTTACCAGTCTGATCTTCGTAGGCAGACTTATGTTTCTATTTTCCCATATCTTGTCCAAGATTGTCATGGCACCTTTAGCCATCTGGATTCTTCTGCGTATTTCTTTTTCGCATGTACCACTGTCATATATAAACGAACCTAGGAAAACAAACTCTTTTATGACTTCATTACTTTTATACTTTCTAATCAATAAACAATCTCCCTGTCATTTGGAAAAATATTTATTCCGCTATGATTGTAATTATTTTATTAATGGAGCACCCGACGAAGGATTGATCTCTCACGCTTTTCCGTATATTTTTGGGAGTCCCTTAAAAGGCAGGAGTTCGAAAAAGTAAGGACATTATACTTAAATTCAGCGGTGAAGTTTACCATCCATCCTGAACGTCTCAAAATTTTATTGACATGAGAAACTGGGTGAATGTGGAGGAAGCGAAAGAAGTTTGTAAGGATTTATCTATGTGGCGGTCCGTTCTCTATGCCTACCTTTCCTGGGACACAGAGAGGCTGTTGATAGATAGAGAGAGAGAAGACAGCTACTCAATTTGTGGAATATGCCGTGACGGTGTAGTAGCAGTATTATTAAACTGGATAGACCATATTATATATTATTTATTTTTTAAATACAAAATACGTAGAGAGACAGACATCTTTATTTAAATTTCACTATTTACAAGCGTTGTCGTACCAAATTGGTCAACAATAGGGTCACGTACCCTAATTAGCAAATTAGAATGCTGATAAAAGTCAGTCAATATTATGAAAGACCCGAGCGGAATAAAAAACCAAGTAATTATGAACTTGGTAATGTTTGTCTCCATCCTTTGAAGTTTCAGTAGTGGAATATATATTTTCTAATGAAGTACAATTTATAATAGATACATACAATAAATTACTTAGACCAAGTTATGTAAAGTAAGGACTTATAATATTAAATTATAAACTTGCTTCATTCAGCAAAGTGGTTGGATTCACCAATATTGATGATTGTACTGTATTTGGAACAACTTTGTAAATGTTTATTTATTATTTATTTCATTCTTTGCATACATATGTACATACAATCATGCCATCACACCGCTTCCCTCGCGGGGTAGGCAGAAATGATCAAGCGCCACTTCCATCTATCCTTGCATACATCTTTCGTTTTCGTCACTGTCATACAATTCCTCATGCATGCTCTCCTGTTCAATGTGCTCAACACGTTACCGTCCTGTAGGATTTGACTTAAATGACCTTGCCATTTGATCTTCGGACGTCCACGTCTCCAAGCACCATTCCTCTTAGCCAAATATATCTTCTTGGTCATTCTGTCCTCATTCATTCTTTCCACATGCCCAAACCATTGTAACTTATTTATATTCATCCTTGTAACTATACCAACTTTCATTCCACATTCCTCTCGGATATCACTGTTGCGCACACGATCTCTCAAACTTTTACCACACATCCTTCTCAACGATCTCATTTCCACGGCATTTATGCCACTTTCATCCTTCTTTAACCATGTCCACGTCTCACTTGCATACATAAGTGTTGGCACTAAAATAGCAGAGTGCACCAACCTTTTAGCTGTGGTAGATAAGTTTCTATTTGCAATTATTGGTCGGATTGCACCATTTACCTTATTACCAGCAACTTTTTTTTCAGCTTTTTTATTCTTCACTGTTATTTTATTCTTAAATTAGTTATAATATTACAAATCAATACAAAGTATCGTAATTATATATCAATTATACAATTCAATGCACAGAGGGCGAGTTTATCGCTAAAATGCGATGTCTTCTGTTATACGAGGTTTCAGTCTCTGATTCTGTTGTCTGTGGTACAATGTTTCATCACATTGACTTATTGTGTATAATAATTTTATTTGAGTAGGTATGTATTCTATGAACAGTTTAGCTTAACTGGATTACTTAAATGACTTTAATAAGAATAGAATAGTTTCAATAAGAGTAATAATAGCTAGTAATTTTTTTTTAATATGCACCGTTTTGTGGATAAACCACCGCAAGGACCCAGTCAAGATTATTATTTGGTACTAGTAGATTTTGCCTCAAGGTAATAAGTATGCATTTCGTATAAATGTATTTGACAATACAGTGTTTATTATTATTATCATCAATCCACTGCAAAGTAAACTTGGACATTTTATTAACATTATCGATGACTTCTGCCTTCTGTCGAAAGACTTTATTCCGTATTTTGCCTTTCAAACTAATAGGTACCCAACATCCGTCCCTCCGAACCTCTCAATACAATAATATTTATAAAGGATTTATTATAAAGGGACAGTTCTCCTCAATACTTACAACAACAGCGATGTCATCTAGCGCTCTGTTCAATATAAAATTATTGAATAATTTCGTATTGTTACATACATAGCTTTTCTCGAAATAATAATTAGAATTAAAATATAAAATATTAATTATTAATTTAAAAATAAAAGAAACTTTGTATTTTCCACTAGAATAACTTTATTCAGTTAAAACATTTTTGGAACTACATATTTGTTCCATCATCAGTAACAATACTGATGATGTTAAATTAATAATAAATATAGAATTCCACAGTGTTAATCACGAAAATTTCGAAAAAGTAATAATAAATTAAATTGCATACTTCATATCTGATGTTTTTTAAAGTAAATAAGAGTTTATGCAGTAAAAAAATATAATTTCTTTATAATCTGCTATTTTTGTAGTTACAATACAATTCATAAGTTAAAAAATATTTAACCAACAAGACATATCGATTGGAGAACCATGTTTACACAATTTAACAATGTGCAAAATCTAATCGAAAGAAGTTAAAAAGCTGTCCCAACGCTTACGAACTGACTGTAGGGCGTAGGCTGGCTTAACCTCCTGAGTCCTGAGACATTTTTAAACATTTTTTTTATTTTTTTGTGACATATGAGTCTAAAATAACCTAAAAGACATTAAAAAAATGTTTAAAAAAATCCTCGTGGAAAATTCTGAATTTTCTTTATGTCATGTATATATGTATGACAAAAGGTCTCAGTGCAGACAAAAAAAATTAAGTCGTATTTCTATATATTACTTAACAAAGTGAAATTTATATTACATTGAAACATTTTATTATAATAAAGAATAAGAGAAACTCAAAAATAAGAAAATTAATAGGAGCAGGGACGAAATCTCCATTCCATTTGTTGATTTGAGTTTTAACAGGTCTCACGTTTTTATGTTCCCTCGTTGTAACTCTAGAGCGCACGCAGGTTTTACCTCGAATAAGCCTCCGTATAGTATTTATAACAGACTCAGTTAAAGATAAGTTTGTGGATTCCACACCTTCTGTGGACCTATCAAATGAACTGGAAGGAGAACGATTGTCACGTGCAGATACAGTAGTCATATTAAAATCACGATTTTCATCGGATAATTCAATATCAGACTCTTCTCAAGCATTTAAAATATCTTCCTCGTTCAAATTTATAAATAAATGGGTAAATAAAGACACATTTTGATACAAAAAAAATTTCCAAGATGAAATTTCGATGATATAGGGACCTCTTGTAATACCAATATGACATTAAAAAATTCTCTACCTAGACATTAGAACCTGACGTAATAAGTATATGACATAAAAATATGAAACAAAATATTTTGTAGCAAAAAAACACAAAACATCAAAATAACATCACCATTGAATAAAACAATGATAAGAAAATGTAATCCGAATAAAAAATTAAAGAAAAATTCATTGATTACTCTAAAATAAAAAGATATGCCTGCAGAGAGAAACGCGCCTTACATGTCACTTTGTCCGCCATTTTTTTAAAAATTCTCACATTTTTAAAACAATTCGCTAGTTGTTCCATAAGCAATGTGTTAGAAAAAGATTCATCTACAGGAGTTTTGAAGAATTATGGTTGAAAATTGTTCGATGGCGTTGGATTTTTTTTTTGTTTTTAATGTAATATATATATGACCGAAGGATTCAGGAGGTTAAGTGATCACTTTGGTGTCAGTGGACAATTTTCACCAATTCCACCATTCTCACTGTCACGACATGAGGTTCAACAATCGAGAAACATTTAATGCAAACCATAGGAGAAACCATTTTTGGGATCTTATATTTCAGATTTTTTTTTAGAGACCCACCGACCACCCGGATAGCGCAGATGTTTGGGGACTTCCATTCATTCGAATTCTGCACTACACAAATTTTGTCCACACCGGAGGCGCCATAGTGGGCAGCCTGAGGGACTGGCCATCCAAAAACCACCAAACCACCATAATCTCCATGTTTGGAATCTATTTTTCAGATATCAGATGGATCAAAATCCAATAATCCTGTATTTCAATGTTGACAAACATTAAGCTAAAAGCTATCGAGCTCAAAAATATTAGGGACAGTCAGACTGCAGCTTAATATTATTATGCTCAACATGCCCGCAACTCTCGCATGCCACATCATATCATCAAAATAATTAAATACATGCATAATTTAATCAAATCAATTATTTTAATTACTTAGATATCATTCTCTTAATACAATTATACCTACTTATGCTAACTAAATATAATTATACTTAGTTCATTTCGATTAAATAGAATGAAACCGTTGTTATGTATAAATATTGGGACAATAGTAAGGACAAACGATTTCAGTTTTACTCAATTAGAATTAAACACACAAAACTACCACTGTACCAAGCAACTTGAATTGTTAATTAGAAACATTGATCGTATTACAACATTTTCAACATATTATTGTTCTATATCAAGCATACATACATAATATTATACTCTCGTGTACTTAAATATATACGATTTTCATAGAAATAGGGAGAATAATAAGTAGAAAATAATTTATACCAGAATTATACACCTGTACAAATTAATTACAGCCTTACAATAATAGAAAACAAATATATTTACTTAAGTATAATTATGTGTGCCTATAACGAATAAATGATTTTAAATAGAGTACTATACTATACTATTTATTATATATAATATCCTCACGCCGTTTTCCAAGTAACTTAGGAGAGAATGGAACGCTACACTATCTCTATCCCTACATACTTCTTTCATTTCTTTTACATTCATTCATATCTCGTACTCGCACGCCAAATACCTTTACTCAACACACGGCCGTCCTTGAGAATTAAATACATGTGATCAATCCACTACTATTAAATAAAAAATCCACTACTTTTAAATCTTCATGCAGTATCTCATGTGAGGTAGGCAGAGAGAATGAAATTCTTTATTGAAATATCTTTACCATGCTTCTTTCTCCTTCATGAACATTCTTATATATTCATGTCAAATTACTCCTACGTTACACGCGGCCATCTTTGAGAATTTGATCCACGTAGTTTAGTCTACGTTTTCTAACATCCCCCCCCCCTTTCAGATATAATTATGAACACTATCTTTGATATCTTTCTTTGCTTCATCCACTCGCTCCACGTGGATACTTCCAGTATCATATATTTTTTAATTTATTGAATATACATTTGAACAGACATAACACACAAAATCACAAAATATAATCAATGCATTACCCTGCTTAACCTGTATCCGTAATTTAACACTTTGCTCACTAAGCCCACAAAGTTGTCATTTACATTAAAAGTTATATCAAAAATAGAAAATAGTAAAACACCATACAAAAACCTCATACAATGTATAATTGTAAAAATAGCATCTAAAAACGCAAATTTAAGTATCGCAAATCTTTTTTCTTATATCATTTAAGTATATTGTATTGCCGACGAAACCAGAAAAAATAATCTCTTAGCTCATACAACGATAATAATTACTTCTTAAAATTAACTTAAGTAATATATTTTTAAAGTTAGAGTCTTATTTTTTAGGCTTTGATGGTAATTTTGCGCTTTTTGCTACTTCTCTCATGTTTAATACTTTTAAGTGTTATTATAAAATTAATCTGAAGTTGGGTTTCCAATATTATAATGTATTCTTTATATTAATATAAGTACAGTCGTTCCTTGACATACGAGTGCCCCAACATTGAAGGCGAAGTTTTGAAGCAATATTTAAAATGTAGCAAGGTTAATAAAAGTCATTTGGAAGTTAACTACATATTGTGTTTTTTTTTTTCAATTTTACCCCAACATTGGAGTTTTTTTGAGATACGAGCCGTCAAGCGAGCGATTTTATGCTTTGAAATACGAGCTATCGGCATAGCTTTCCTAACTCATTTCCGGAACATTCTGAAAGGGAGGAAGAAACAAACCTCCTTGGACCTGTTTTTTTTAAACGGCCTACAGGTGAAAGTGAGAAAAGCGGGGCGAAAAAGGCAAAGACCAGTGAAGAGAAAAGCCTAGACGAAAATAAGGCAAAAGTAACATTTTATAAAGCTAAGTAATTTATTTCTTTACATTCTCCTTCATTATTAAGTTTTTGTACAACATTTGTCATTTATAAAAACATTATTCTTATTTAAAAACACGTAACAAAAATAACTGGGGTAACATTTTCGGGGCTGGAACGGATTAATGGCAGTTCAATTAATTTCAATGGGGATATTTGCTTTGAGATATGAGTAATTTGAAATACGAGCAAGGCTGCCGAACGAATTAAACTCGTTTGTCGAGGCACCACTGTACTACCTTCTTATAATATTATATTTTTATACCTACGTGTAAGATCACTATCATTAGAAAGCTTCTTTGGTGTAATGGAGAATGACACGGTGGAAAATTAAAATGGATTACTGTTTAATATCTGTAAAATTACTTTCAATATTCAAAATGTTATTGATGCTTTAAATAAAATCATCATTAGTCGCCCTCTAACGCTCCTGGTTGAATCACAGAGTGGAAGTAAACCTCCTTCATACTAAACGATTCTTCGCATTGATCTTATTTATATACATAGATATGTACATACTACTAGATGAGGGATATCTATCGAATGGAAAAGAAAAGTAGCATTTATGTCTTACATACATAGCAATATTTAGGAGGACATTATTGAGTAGGATATATTATAAAATATTATATTGAAAATTTATCTATTTTAATTAGTAAAATACCTATTAAAATGATTTGTTTTAAGAACCGTAGTATATAAAATAGAGAATGATTTACTATTTATTTGCAGAATTTCGTATGCAGTATAGAATTTCTGAATCTGAGTTTATCTAAACATTGAAGACAAAGCGAATTTAAAACAATTTTACGCGAGTTCTGTAAACATAGTTAGAGAAGAAATTATTGGAATTAAGTATATTTATTGTTAAGCTCGCCAAATGATCAAAAATATTTCAATTTTATTTTATTCACGAATTTTGAATCAGGTTTGTCAATTGAATCAAATCTCTTGCGTAATGCTTCCATAGACGCGTTACCCTGAGTTCTTGCCGTTTTTGCTCGCCATTAAAACCACCACTATTTTTTTACGAGTAAGTTAAAGTAAAACTCATTTTTAGTTTACTGACTAAAACTGACATCCTTTAAGCATATTTCTGAATAAAAATAAATTATTTTGAAATACGTTTATTAGTATTCAAAATATTCTCGTAAAAGTGCATAAAGGAATATATTATTTTTATGTTTATTTCCTCCTGCATTACTACCATTTTGGATTCACAGTTGGATGAAAATGTGCTTTTTAATATTTTCAAATGTTACTTACAATATCACAAAGGCTTCAGAAAAAAAAATATTGTAATAATTTAAATATAATAATAATATAAATTTCTACAAAGGTAGCAATTTTTTTTTGATAATCATGTAAAGTCATAAATATTTTACACAAAAATATATTCCTTTTGAAATATTTACAAAATATTAATATGGAAAAGCTCCTAATGCATAATATTATGGTCAGTTTACATGTAGGTACATGTCTTTGTAAATTATATGAAATCAAATAATGTATTAGATAATATATAAAACTATCAACTTCTGTGGAAATTTGTACATTATTAATGTTTTTCTGGGTAACAAAATTATCGAAAAATTTAGTTAATCAATAATTGAATTCAATTCAAATTCAAATTAAATTTTTTTTAAATGTTTCATAACCGAAAATCACTAGAAACGATTTGAAATGCGAACGAAAACAAATGTATTGACAAAAAGTTTAATAATATTGATATACACATACCTAATATGATAAAATATTGTGTACGTGTTTTTAATAAAGATCTTTAATCCATTAATGAGAACACTACGAGCTTGTTCAAAAATATATGAATTTGGTCAAAGATCGACAAAATAATGGTACCTACCTACTTTATCTACTAGAATAGTAATTTTGCGCTTTGGTAAATGTAACTTAAATAAAATGTTGGATAGATGGATTGCGGTACTAAAAGCTAGTACTCGTTTGTGTACAGATTCTAATATTATATTTTTTCTAGATAATTTCTTTTAAACCTTCTTCTCACGTAGGTATTAAATTAATGATTTCTGATGTAAACTGCACTGAATGGTGAATTAATATTCTACCGTTTATGTAAGCTTTTATATATAAAACGACAATGATATGTGATAAATATATTAAAATTTAAATGAATTTTCATGTCAATATTATTCAGATAAATTTTTTTTGGGAATATTTCAAAAATTTTATTTTTTCTCATACATAATAATGAATAAAGATTATGATAATACATAATAACTAGACATTTTTTTAAGATGCGCCGTTTTGTGGAAACAATCCCCGCAAGGGCCCATTCAAGAATCATAACATCTCCTGAACAATAGGGTCTTTAACCGTGCCTTGAACACTTTAACACTCTCTAGAGTTCGCAAATCATAAGGAATTTTGTTCAGCAACGGACCAGTCACACTGAAGGCACGGTCAACATAGTTAGCCAGATCCCCTCTACGCGGCACCACAAATCTATTGACAGAGTCTGTGTTAGCAGACCTTAGTGATTTTTGCCTTTCCGTTGCTTCCTCAGAAATGCAGAACTCCAAGATGTACACCGGTGCCATGCCATATAGTGCCTTGAACACAAGTCAATATGATCTTGAACTCTTTCTCTTACTTTAAGCCAGTGAAGATCTTTTAGAAGAGGAATTATGTGACAAGTTTTGGTGATATTATAGATCAATCTAGCGGCTGCATTAAATACAGACTGCAGACGATTTAAGATCCACGTGTTACATAATAAAATAAATAATATTTATTATTATTGTTCAATGACACTAAAGAGTATAATTAACGCATGACTGGTTTCAAAGATTGCTGATCATCAGATGCTGATCCAAACTCTATAGTAGATCTATACTCTTAGTACCTACCTATAGATCAGCACCAAGTTGGTCAAGCGTTAGTTTTACTCTATAGTAACTCTAAACAATAATAAATAGGGGCAAGTAGTGTACCTTCGAACAAAACACGTTAATTGAACTTCAATATTTTTTTTCTCAATAAGTATTCAACATACCAGAAAAATAATTGCATCGTTAGATAGGTAAGTATGTTTGCTATAAAAGACATTCAACATATTTTGGATACCTATGATTAATTGTAATATAAATTGAAAATGAAGTATTACAAAGTTAACGCCGATACAATCAATGAAATACTTTATATTATTTAAAGAACACTGGATAATATATTTTTAAAGAATTGTCAATTGGATGACATAAAAAAAATAGGTAGGTAGGTAGGTATATATACTCATTAAGTTTATGAAGGGTGTCCAACGCATTAAGGCTCTCGTGGAAGAACCGCCCCTTCGACTATGTTATTAAAATATTTTCAACGATCAATCATCAATTTTCCGATCTAAGAAATAATTTTAGAAAGTGAAAAGTCATGATAAAAGTTGATGCTTATTGAAAATTTATAAGTGTAGGTATTTTAGTTTTGTATAATATTACAAAATATGAATTATGTTATAATATTAATTTAATATTATGTATATTGTAACCTGTCAACTATCCAATTGCGTCCACATCCAATGTATATGGCAAAATAAAGTTTGCCGGGTCAGCTAGTCATTATATAAAAATTTTCGATTGATTAACTTGTCATTTTATAATTTTTTTTTTTTTTTTTTTTTTTTTTTTTTTTTTTTTTTTTTTTTTTTTTTTTTTTTTTTTTTTTTTAAAAAGATATATCTGGGTTTTGTTTGTTATAAACCCAAATATAGTAATCTAACTTGGAGTGACAAATTATTTTCATAAAATATTATAAGTAGTAGGTAAGTACCTACCCCAAACTTCGGTCTTGTAATTAAATAATTATTTGCTCCCGAAGGAAACAAAATATTGTCAACGTTAATTAAGCATGTCACTGTTTACGTTCCCTACAAAAGCCGGGTTTAGGGTTGTAAATTTTTTTTTCTTCTTCTGTTCGCCCTTTAACAATGTTACTCTTGGCAGCGTAGGGTAAAACAAAATCCCTCCATTCTGAGCAATACCGCCCCAGATAAGTCAATCTAACCACCAAATTTCGTTGTTATATGAATTATGTAGTATTATTTCAATCGGTCGTTCACAAACAACAGCATTTTTTTTCTCGTTAGATATTGGATTACGAAAGAGACAGGTTAATTTGTAACATTACCCCATAAATGAATCAGTCATTTGAGAAACAAATAAGTCAGGTTTTTAGCGAAAATGATTTTTTTTATTTGTGTCCTTTTTCTTTAAAACGCGCGTTATTTCATTTAGAAACCACGTATTTTTTACCAATTTGATATTAATTGAGCTGATTTACTTGGCCAGTCAATATAAAAACAACACAAGTCAGTGACCTATGTTGTAACTACACTAAATGTTTTCTTGTCAATTCACAGCTGACACTTAACGTCAACCACTAACGTGGGTGAAAATGATGAAAAATAGTGATTTTTGGTTGTTTAATAAATAATCTGGGATGAAAATGTTGATTTTTATTCCCTGAAATGGTGTTCATTTGAGAAACAACATATGTCAAAGGTATTAAATTAACAAATTAATATACAAATAAAATATTTAGACCTAAAAAAAGGTTTTTAATAAAAGAATACACTGTATGTACACTGAGAAAAGCACTAACGAAATTTCACAACGAATCATTGGTACGTAGGTACTCTCAGATTAGGACCTGAGATAGTACAAACGATTTATTAGTACGAATCTATAAAATTAACTTTTCGCAAACAAATTTTTAGTAAATTTACCAACGACTTGTTTGCGATAGATTAATATTATAGATTCGTACTAATGAATCGTTTGTTCTACCTCTGGTCCTAATCTGATAGTATGTACCAATGATTCGTTGTGAATATTTTTCTCAGTGTAACATTTTGATTTTAGTAAGATATCAACATTTCATTCAAAATTTTATAACAAACAGTGTTTTGTGATTTCTGAAAAGTTTGTATTGACTGACTTTTGTTGTTTCTCAAATGACCGATTCAAATACTCTTTCACGATGATTCCTTTCACATAAAAGAGCTTTTTTTCGTTAAACGGGATGTTGGAAATCATAGGAAATTAATTTTCGTTATTTAGTTAATATATGATCCAAATATTCCTTTCGAGCCTTCAGCTTGGCTGGACTATCCATGTGGAATAATCTTCTTGAACAAGTTCGTAAGACACAGTTTCCTGCTTTGTTCAAGGATCAGTTGAAAACGCACTTGTTTGGCATATCGTAGAACTGATATAAGTTGTATAATTTACTGTTATTAATATGTTTAATTATATTATTTGTTCATAATTATGTATGTAGTAGAATTAAGTTATAAGTATGAACACAATATTTTAGGATGCGCCCTTGAAGTGGATTTATTCCACGAAACGGCGCATTAAAAATTGTCTATTATTATTTGTATGAGAGGAAACTTATAACAATGTCGCTTGAACGGCGTGAAAATACAAAGTGCGCTGCATTTATGTACTTTTGTTTATTTTCCTTGCTGAAACGTTTTGATTTATAAGATCTCTTAACGGCACAACTTGGTCGTCGGCACTTTAAGTATCCACGTGACAGGATCGTTTTGGTAGAATGCCAAGCGAAAAGAGAACAATTTAAACAAAAAGAAAAAAAAGTTAATTTATATTAGAAAAACATTGCTTGTTTCTTGTCAAAGTTTTAATTATTATTAAGTTGTTATTAGATAACTTTTCGTTTTTCAGAAAGGAAAGACAATGAAAGCTATTTTTATATATGAGTAATCATTACTAAAGATGGACCTATGTCCAAAAAGCTTCTAATTTTAGTAAATCAATTTAATGTATCTCATATTAAATAAATTAACTAACTTTAATTCCCTGATCACTCGTAAACGAGTGGATGGCCTTTGAAAATAGAATAGAACTTACTTTAAAAAGGGCATTGAGGAGAGAGTGTAATATTAAAATTTCCACGATGGCGGTTCCGCCATAGTTACATAATTTATTAACATAGTGACATAGTTACGATCCTTCAAACCTGACTAATGGACCGCCCCTGAAGACAATTTTGATTCGAATGTAAGGATAAACAGGAATGTATGACTTCTGAAATAACCTAGTGTAAAGACGATCTCTTTTCAAATGAATTTGTCGATAGCCTGGAAAAAGAGTCTAAACTTCGTGAATAGGGAGTCTGTGGTTCGATCCCAGGTGTCGCCAAATTCCCCTTCCACAATACAAGCTTTTAGCTTACGATATTTTATTTTAAATTATTGGTGAATAAGGTTGTATTTGAGTTTATAACAAAAGCCAGATAGGTAGGTATACCTACTTTTTTAATATGGTAAACGCTACTTTTGGGGATTGGATTAGTGGACTTATGTAGGTTGTATATTTTTATATTTTTTGCATTTATTTGCTTTTTTACATTTTTCGCATTTTATACATTTTGCATTTTATACCTTTTTACATTTTTCGCATTTTTAAATTTTTATGCATTTTAAACATTTTATATATTTTACACATTTTTATAATTTTTTACATTTATTTACATTTTTTACACTTTTTTTACACTTTTACATTTTAACATTTTACACATTTCTATATTTTCACATTTTTTTACATCTATATGTCTTTTATCTTTTTAAGTCTCAAATTTATGTTTATTAGATTGGTAAAAAGGGGATCTTCATTGGTTTGTCTATTGTTGTCTTTTAATGTCTATACTAATTGTTTCAACTGTCTGATCCTTACTGAATAAATAAAATAAAAATAAAATATCATTTTTTTTTAAATGAGATGTGTTTAAGCAACAAATATTTATCATGGCAACACTGCCACATTTTTATCTGTGATGTCTATTGTCAAAATTATGTGATTTCCTCTTCCTGTTAAACCTTCAATAAAGTTGGCTGTGTGTTGAAAACGCTCCCGTTTTTTAATTTAAACTAGCCCGACTTTCTCCCATCCCCACACTTGGAACAAACATTGGCCCTTCAGCCGGAGTTTTTAAATGAACCAGTGTGAGGATGGGATTGGTCTCGCTAAAAATGGAGCAAATTTAAGTGTTCGAAATTGATGTCAACCTACAATGTACAATGGCGTGTTCGAACAAGATGGACAATACACAGTGAATCCACTTAAATAAAGTGCATCCGAATATGGATGAACGAGTAAGTGTTTCTAATAATAACAAAACTAATATGTAGTAACGTCTACATTATTATTTTTAAATAATAAAGGGTTTCACCCATAAAAATAATTAGGTTAACATTACCTACTTAATAAAGTGTTCTTAACAAGAACTCATGTAGTGATGTCTACATTAGAAAATAAAAATTAAAATAAATATTAAATGTAGTGATGTCTACATTAGAAAATAAAAATTAAAATAAATATTAAATGTGGTGATGTCTACATTTGAAAATAAAAATTAAAATAAATATTAAATGTGGTGATGTCTACATTTGAAAATAAATAAGGGTTTTACCCATAAAAAATATTAAAAAACTAGGTTAATATTACCTACTAAAAGTGTTCTAAAAAAAGAGGACTATGTAACAATAAATAATAATAAATAAATATAATAAACAATTAAATATAACAATTAAAGTAATTAAATATTAAAAATAAATATAATTAAAAATAAATATAAATATAAAAAGGCGAAAATATGCCGACAGAAGAGAAGGAAAAAGGGCTGATTGCCCAAAGGGGATTTATTAAATCTAGCCTTACTAAATTGAAGAATTCTATTCACGCTGAATTCTTGCAAGGAGCCAGTGAACAGGATTTGGCTCTGAGAATTGAAAGAGCGCAACATTTACATGAAAAATATGAGGTCTTAAACATGGAGCTTATGGATGAAGAGGATGAATCCAACGTATTAGACACCTACTTTGAAATCATGAGGGTTCTGAGGACCAGGATGGCGCAGCTCCAGGCGATTGATCGACAAGCCAACGAGTCCAGGGTGTCTGAGTCCGCCGTCCATGATACATCGCAGTCTACGGAGGCAGGGCCCAGCAGTCGCCTGAAGCTGCCTCAAGTCAACATACCGGTCTTTACAGGGAAGTACAGTGACTTCAATACTTTTCAAGAATTTTTCTTTTCTGTCATAGATAAAGATAGTAGGTTGGAAGACATTCAAAAGTTTTTGTATCTTAGATCACATTTACAGGGTGAGGCCTTTGATTTGATAAAGCACTTACCAATAGTAGCGGGCAGCTATAGGGGGGCCTTGCAGTTGTTAGATGATAGGTATAATAATAAATTTAAAATAATTAATGAACATGTAAAAGCTCTTATTGACCTACCGGTCATCAAAAGAACAAATGTTGGTGATATTAGAAAAATGCTTAGTCAAATTAAGCAACATTTAGAAGCATTAAAAAATCTGGGTCAGCCAGTAGAATATTGGGACACATTATTGCTGTCTCACATTTTAAATAAACTTGATGTAAATTCAGTAAAGGCCTTTCATCTTGAAAGAGATTCTAGCCAAATGCCTACCATCAAAGAATTTTACAGTATCATGGAAACAAGACTAAATGCCTTTGAGAACTCTGACGAACATGTCCAGGGACAAAGTAACTTTCATACAAATAATTTCTCAAAGAATAAAGCTTCTTTTGCAGCAAGGGTTATTAAAAAATGTTATTTTTGTCAAAAGGGTAATCATAGACTAGTTGAATGCCCACTATTTATTCTAGCTACACCAGTTGAAAGAAGGGAGTTTATTGGAAAGCAAGGCAGATGTATTATGTGTCTGAACTGGCATCAGGGAAAAAAATGTAAGCGACAGCTTACATGTCAAACTTGCAATGAAAGGCACAATGTATTATTGCATGTACCTCGTTCAACAGACAGTGGTGAACAGGGTGAGTTTATTACATTAATTTCTGGAAACAAAGTTTCCTATAATCAAATCTTTCTTCCAACAATAAAGGTAAAAATACTTGGAAAAGATAATCAAGAAATTATTGCCAGGGCAATATTGGATAGTGGGAGCGAAGCTACTTTTATCTCTCAAGATTTAGTTAATTCACTAGAAAGGAAAGTTTTAAAAAACAACAAGAGTGTGAATGGCATATCCAACACTCAAGCGAGAGTAAGAGGTTCTGTGCATCTGAATTTGTTTTCTTTAGTACATCCTTATCGTGTCAGTACAGAATGCTTGGTCGTTGATGAGATAATAGCCAATAAATTGCCAAGCACCCTCGTTGAATTAGATCATCTTGAATTGCCCAAAGCCATCAAGTTGGCAGATGATACATTTAATGTACCTGGAAAAATAGATCTGTTGCTCAGTTCAAATATTTTCTTTCAGTCGCTGGGGTCCCTCAATAGCTGCCTAGATGTTGCTGCGGGTGCCATGAGAATCATCCCGACGCAGTTCGGAGACGTCGTCACTGGAAGCATCCGAGGATCTGCTCGTCAAGGAACTGTCAACCTCTTCTGCCAGGAGTGTGAGACTGACATCAGTAAACACATGTCAAGGTTTTGGCAGGAGGAATCTGTTCCGGAGATTTTCATGGAAAACATCAGGGAAAATGAAAGGGCTGAAGAGGTATATAAAAGTAGTGTAACCTTACAAGACAATAAATTTAAAGTTGCTATACCTTTCAAGGTACCTCATCAGGAAATAAATAAATTTCTTGGAGGATCCTTTTCCTTAGCTTTGAAAAGATTTAATAATTTAGAAAAAAGATTTAAATCTAATAGAAAATTGTTTGACTCATACAAAGATTTTATTGATGAGTATGTAAATTTAAAACATGCTGAATATTTTGATATCAGTGATTATGATCTTACTAGAGATGCTGTATATTTTTTGCCACATCATCCTATCATAAAAGAAAATGCAATATCAACAAAGCTCAGAGTAGTTTTTGACGCTTCCATGAAAACTTCCAACAAGGTCTCGCTGAATGATTTAATGTTGAATGGACCTGTTGTGCAGAGAGAACTATTTGATATATTATTATTATTTAGATTAAATAAATTTGTATTTACTTGTGATATCAAACAAATGTATAGAAACATCTTAATTGAAGAAGAGCAAAGATCTCTTCAAAATATTTTATGGAGGGACACTCCAGATGAGTCTATTAAATGTATTCAACTACATACTGTTACGTATGGATTAAAAAGCTCTTCATTTCTGGCTACTAGATGTTTAAAAGAACTTGCTATAAGGTATCAAGAAAAATATCCATTGGCTTCATATATATTAATGAATTGCACATATGTAGATGATGTGCTGTTAAGTAATAATTCTTTAGATGTAATCATTGATATGAAATTGCAATTAATTGAATTACTAAAATTAGGAGGATTTTCACTGCACAAGTGGTCGTCTAATCATTCAGCGATACTTGCAGATATTCCACGGAGCTTACAGTGCTTTGACGAGCGGAACTGGCAGGAGGGTGACTTTGTAGTCAAAACCTTGGGTCTAGCATTCGATGTTAATGCAGATGTTTTTAGGTTTTCATCACCTTCGGCTGAGAGATTTGTTTGGACAAAAAGAACAATTTTAAGTTTTATTAGTAAATTTTATGATCCATTAGGCCTGATGGGACCTATATTTGTTCAAGCAAAAGCATTAATTCAATCTTTGTGGAAAGAAAAACAAGAATGGGATGACATACCTCCTTCAAATATATTAAAGCAGTGGTTAACATTTTTTAATAGTTTAATAAATATGAAACCCATAGAAGTTAAAAGAAGCATTTGTTCAGACAATGTATTAGAACATCAATTAATAGGATTTTCCGATGCTTCATCAAGTACTGCCTATGGATGTTCAGTATACCTGAGATCCATATTCACAGATGGGCGAGTAGAAATAAATTTGCTTTGTTCAAAATCAAGAATCAACCCAATTAAAAATAAGCTCAGTGTACCACGATTAGAATTAAACGCAGCAGTCTTATTAGCAAAATTAATGAATAGAGTATATAATGTTTTGAATGAACAATTAAAAATAAGGCATGTGTATTTGTTTGTAGATTCTAAAGTAGTCTTATCTTGGATAAAAACAAAATGTATTAAATTAGAAGCATACGTTGCCAATCGTGTAAGCCTCATATGTGAATTATCACTTTCATTTAAATGGTTATATGTTAACACTACAGAAAATCCAGCCGACTCTCTCAGCCGAGGCGTGAGCCCTCAGGACTTAAAAGGCCACCCACTTTGGTGGAATGGACCTAAGTTTTTAAAATGCTCGGATTACAATTTTGTAGATTGTAATTTAGATGCAAGTGATGTCAAACTGCTTGAATCGGATGCTTCCACTGATACGTTGTGCATGGCATCTGTCGCTAATAATTTTGATTGTCATGTATTTAATAATTGTGTAATTGATAATTATGTATTTGATAGGTTGACATCCATTTCATGTTTGGAAAAAATGATCCATGTATTGTGTTATGTTTTAAGATTTTGCAATAGCCTTAAATGTAAATTGAACAATGAAAAAATAATTGGTAGATTGTCATATGAGGAGCTAGATAATGCTTTGAATATTATAATTTTACACGAACAAAACATTTATTTTAAAGATGATATTAATAACTTGAAAAAGAATCGTTATTTTTCAGGTAAATTAAAAGGGTTAAATCCATTTTTAGATTCAAAGGGCTTGTTAAGAGTTGGGGGTAGGTTACGAAATGCAAAAATATTGATTATTCTTATAAACATCAAATTATTTTACCTCCAGATTCAAAAATTACTCATTTGATAATTGAACAGGAACATAGAAAATTATTACATGCTGGTCAAAAATTAGTTTTATTTAATATCAGACAGAAATATTGGATTATAAATGGACTAAGGGTCATCAAAAGAATATTGTACAAATGTATAACTTGTTTTAAATTAAAGGCAAATACTGCTAAGCAACTGATGGGATCTTTGCCTGCCAATAGAGTAAATATAAGTCGACCTTTTCAAAAGATCGGTATAGATTTCGCTGGACCAATTTTAATCAAACAATCTCGTTTAAGAGGTACAACCACATCAAAGGGTTACATAGCTGTTTTTGTTTGCTTTGCTACAAAGGCTATACACTTAGAATTGGTATCAGATTTGACAACCTCAACATTTTTGGCAAGTTTTAAAAGATTTATTGGCAGGCGAGGTACCCCTACAGAAGTTTATTGTGATAATGCCAGCACATTTAAAGGTGCTAATAATCAATTAAATGAATTGTATAAAATGCAGGCCTCTGACACCCACCGGAGACAGGTATTAACACACTCAGAAAGATCTGGAATTAAATTTAACTTCATACCTAGCTATTCCCCGGTCTTTGGTGGGCTATGGGAGGCAAGCGTTAAAGCCACTAAATATCACCTGAAAAGAGTGCTGGGAAGCAAAGTTCTTAATTACGAACAATTTTATACTGTTTTAGTTGAAATAGAACAAATTTTAAATTCACGCCCTCTTGTGCAAATGTCCACAGACATTGAGGACTTTTCTTATTTGACACCAGGTCACTTTTTAGCTGGAGAATCTCTAACAGGGATTCCTGAACAAAATTTAACTAAGATACCTGAAAACAGGCTGCAATTTTGGCAACATTGTACAGCCATGAAGGAACGTTTCTGGAAAGATTGGTCTAAACAATACTTGAACCAACTCCAGAGTCGTCCTAAGTGGAAAGATAAGCTTCCAAACATTCAAAAAGGATCTCTTGTAATTCTAAGGGAAAATGATGGTCCCTCTTTGACATGGCCAATGGCCCGTGTGACGGAGATATGTCCAGGAGGGGATGGATGTGTTAGGGCTATAGAAGTTATGAAAAGTGATGGAAAATGCCATCGCACTTCCATTGGAAGGGTCTGTGTCTTGCCATTGGAATAATAATTCCCATGGCGGGACGCAGACCTGCCTTGCTCGTCCCGAGCGAGTGACTGCCTTGAGGTCACTCGCTCGCGACAAAATGGGAGCTCCTCAGCACACAGCCAATATCTTGTATAATTTTAAATTGTAACGCGCAGAGCAAGGTCAATCAGCCCCCCCTTCCCCGATATATCTCTGTACACAATTATGGTTAAATGATGTAAGAGTGATGACTGACATCATTTATATAATTTTGTTGAAATATAATGTAAGAAATTTAATATTGAAATATACTCCATTTAGATGATGTTGAAGTGATGATCAACATCATTAATATTCTTGGTAAAATTATGTAAAATATAATACTTTGATAATTAACATAGAGTCATGATAATTTAAATATGTGTACTAGGTAGGTAATGTAACACTAAGTATAAAATTGATTTCAAAGTAACATTAAATATACCTAATTTAATAGGCTTAATGTAATGTAGCAACAAGTACTTACTTATTTAGGGGCAAAAACAAATATAACTTAAGTTTATAGTTTAAGACATTAATCTCAAGTGATCAATGTACCTATATAATATAACTATTAAAGTGTTATAAATATGTAAAGGAAATGTGATAGTATATGTAAATGTATAAGTTAATAATACATCATTGCTGGGGTTCAAATTATTAAGCTTCAATGCAATTGTAAAATGTTAATGGGGTAAAAAATAAATAAAATTCAAATAAGATTTATCATTGGGATTTAATAAGTAAAAATTAAATGAGATTTGTCAGTGGGATTTAATGTTTGAATTAAGTATGCTCGAGAGGGTGGTTGGTTGTTAAGGTCGGTGAATAAACAATTTCATACTAAATACAGTCCACTATATCGATGTTAAAGTTCACCTGCTTCCACATGTCAACCATCATTTCGAGCAGTTGCTCACCTTCATCTCTCCCGCCTTGGGAAGATGTTTAAGCAACAAATATTTATCATGGCAACACTGCCACATTTTTATCTGTGATGTCTATTGTCAAAATTATGTGATTTCCTCTTCCTGTTAAACCTTCAATAAAGTTGGCTGTGTGTTGAAAACGCTCCCGTTTTTTAATTTAAACTAGTCCGACTTTCTCCCATCCCCACACTTGGAACAAACAGTATGCATTCAATTGGAGACAAATACATGGATTTAATTCATAACGGCCCATGGTGGACCTTACTGTTTATTGGTAAAGTACAAACTTGTATGTAGGTATTTATAAACACAGTTATATAATGATATTATAGCAACGCCAGTTGAAGTTACATGCTATATACATATATACATATTAATAATAATATGTAGATACATAACTAAATATTCTCTTGGCACTGGAATCAGTGGAGAGCTTCGCATATGGAGCGATGCCAATGCTTGTTTACTATCAGTAATGATACTTTAATAGGTATCCACCTACCACTACCTAGGTATCAAAGTATATAATAATAATATGTAGTTACTATTGCTATACATACATACAATCTTCCAAAATTATGTTATGTAGGTACATAATAATGTCTGTAGGTACATATATAGTCATCACCATCATCATCGCCCTTAACGCTCGTCTCGGGAGCACAGGGCAGAAATCAGCCCCCTCCATTCAGAGCGTCTCTGTGCCGACTGCGTCACCTCTTCCCACGTTATTACCTGAGCTTGATATTTCATTGTCATAATAACGGTATTTTGTGAAAGAGAGATGCCTGGGCTGACGAAACCCTTGCGTACGATTCTTCTTCTTCTTTAAGTGTTTCGTCGGGTCCCCTCAACGTTGACGATCATCTCGGCGAATCTGTCTCTGTCCTGAGCTGCTCGGAACAGCTCTTCCACACTTCGGATGCCAGTACACTACCTTATGTTTCGCAGCCAGGACATCAGCTGTCTCCTACCGTGTGCCAACCGTCCCTCAATTTTCATATTCCATATCAGTCGGAGAAGGTGGTATTTTTTCTTACATAGTACATAACCCAAGTAAGCACGATGGTTGACACATGTTTCTACGCTTTAGGTAATTGGAGATATTTTATAACGATTCCGGGAAATATATAAAAATATTCTATTTAGTAATATATTTCAATGAATAAAAATGTAACATGGTACCTTCATTTAGAAACTTTCGAAGTTAGTCCAATTATATATATTTTTTGTTGATAATTTGACTTCACTAAGCTTCGCAATGATTTGTGATACTCGTAAATTTCCATGACAACGTAAATATCAACGTCGATTCTCTCGATAATTGACGGAGGTAATTCATAAAAAAATCTCGATCTGTAATGCTATTGAACCCTTTTAGCCGTAAAGTGTCCGTCATTGAAATGGTCTTCCACACTTTTAAGTTTTCGAATATCCTGTACAAGTCAGATTTTTGTAAACATCAGGTTTAAAATATTAAACATCTTCGATCGATGAGGCATGTCACATAATGAGAATGTCTTAACTTTTATTGGCATGCTCATTAAAGCAGTGAGTCTATCAGCTACCCCAATTTTAAAAAATGACGTGATAGTGAGAATTCTGTTGTTTTCAGAAGCTTTTTTTTGTCGTGTTTATGATTTATTTAAGCTCACATAGCAACATCAAAATAGTATCACTTTTACATTTTTCATGAAAGTTTAAAGTTTTAAAGCGGTAATACTGTGTAAGCTATTGTAGATTTAAAATGCTGAAAATTGTTTTTTATCCAAATTTCTGAACAATGGGTTAATTAAAATATCTCTTTTTGGATTCAAACTTTTTGCGTTTGGAAAAATATAATATTTTAATGTTTGCTTTAGAATTCAAAATAAAGTTATACGCACAACATTATTACATAATGTAACAACTTAAAACTTTCCAAATTTTTAATATTTTAATCATTTTTTTATTTACTTGTTTAAATGATTGTGAAAACTTACCAAACACCAATTTATATTTTCATACCTATTATTTTTTCTTCATGTCATTTTAAAATTCTTAAACATTTTTAAACTTGTAGATACATTTTTCACCTCAATTTTTTTTAGTTTTTTACTTGCTTTATTTCTTTTATGAACAACTCTTGATGTATTGTATAGCATCAAAAAACGTAAAATAATTCGAATTATCTCAGCGTTTTGTAACTTTATTTACTATTGAGAAGTTTACGTTACAATATTATGTACTGTAAAAAATATTACTTCAAGTCCTTAACAAAACACAAGTCTTCCACAATTAATAAAAAATTAGAAATGTTTCAAAGTATAACTAGTTGCTTTAGTATAGTGACCAAGGTTTTAATATTCGATATCTTTTTCAAACTCAATCCAAAGTCAATCTGTCCCATAAGTTTTTGATTGTTCAGAAACCATCAAGCAGTATACTTAAAGTATTGCGCATAAGACGTTGAAATTTTATTGGTACGGAGAGGATGACTAGGATGTATGTAACACGTGCTTCATTCACTGGCTCCCTTGTGTAAAATTTCGTGATGGTATGAATGAATGAATGAATAAAGTAAAAAATTATAAAGTTTATTATTAAAATAAAAACACTGTTTTATTCCACCACCCCGTAGAGGAATAAAACAGTGTTTTAATTTTATTAATAATCTTTTTTAATGCATTCCCAAAAAGTTTCACAAGACAATTTAGAATATTTAATAATAAAGTATAAACTATTTTCTAAAAACCTTGTTGAAACCTTTAAAATGTATAAAATAATAAAAAAGAACAATAAAATGTAAAACAATAGTAGATATATTCAGGTTTGTGGCAAGGGGAGATGTTGACGATAATTAGTAACTTTCAACAACCAATCCATGTTTTTCAGAATGCAAAGTCTCTAGGTGGACAAAGAAAACTCTATAATCCCAACCAACTAACAATGGGTAGAAAGTATGTTTGAAGGCTGACGCCTGAGGGCTTGATTGTCTGATAACGTAAGGAAGATCTCTAAAAGGAAGTGAATGCAACAAGAGGGTGGAAGTTGATAAAGGGAAGTCTGTATATAAAAAGATAAATCCACAATGGCTATTAAAGAAAAGGGAGAAATGTTAAATAAAAATAAATAATTTAAACTTATCATCGACTTGTAGAAGTTGGTCGTTGTCTCTGTTGCTGTACGTAATAATATTATACGTTTATATTTATTTAATAATCTAGGTGGAGAAAAGCTGTTTGCTAATTTGATTATTTTATACTATGATTATATTTGCTTCTCACTGCTAAAGGAATATCGAAGGAATGAAGTCAAAATATTCCACGCACGAGGATATTTTGGACGGCCAGCCCTTTAAGCTGTAGAAAAGGTATCGAAGAAACGAAAGTCCCCAGACTTCTGCGGTATCCTTGTGGACGGTGGGTCTCCTATAATGTACCTTACAATAATATTATTATAAATCTAACATTTAAGGATGTCATTGTTCTCCTAAACTTGAAATGGCTCACAGCATTATTCACTGAAATAATGATAATAATAAAAGAGACAAATGATTTAGTACCAAACTCAGTAAGAAGTAAGAGGGATGGTACAAATAATACATATCTTAGTTAAACACACACCTACATACAAAACAAAACTTTTAGAACTTGGGTTGTCTCACTCACGTAGATAGTGAGAGAGTTAAATTATTATTAGTATGATTTATCTTGAGAACCTATTTGTGCTTTCTTTTGAATAGCCTAGAGTACCCTCTTCGAGTTTTTATTTGATTAATTTTATTTATAAAAAGAACATACAAAAAAATCTAAATTAATTATGTAAGACATGATTAGAATATAAAGCCTATTACAGTTTTCATATAAATAAAGCGTTTAAAACATACACCCAAAATAATAAAACTAATTAATGTGTTGTTTATTACTGTACTTTTATGATGTTTGTAGCAGCTTGCCTCGATACAACACATGTCTAGTGAGGCTGCTGCGGGAGCTGATTGCATAGTTCTTATTACGCGCGTATGCGCACCCGCACTGTCTGCTTTGGATGCTTTTTTTATGCATATTAATTTGGTGTTTAGTTTTACAAATGACAACCTTGTGGGCTTAGTGTTATATTGTAAGTTGTGAAATTATGTATACAAGTTGAGTGGGATAATGCATTTGTGGCGACATCTACCTGAAGTATCAAGAAGCACGCATTGAAAATAATTACTAAATATCTTGGTAACTAGCTAGGTATTAGTTTACAACGATCATAGGTAGATGGCGATGAATATTTCCTTAACAATTATGTCTGGTGGAAGTAGTGAATAATTAGCTAGGCCAGATCTCTTTTGAACGTCTAGCTAACAACATACTTTAGTCTAACACATTACTAACATTTTTATTGTTAATTTTATCATGGGTGAATAAACTTTGTGAAAGCATATTTTCATGTAAGTAAAATATTACTGTTTCATTTCGTTCCTTTTTAATCACAGCATGTAATTTCATATAATCATTTAGAGTCAAACTAATTTTCTTACTTATCAAGCCTTCTGCAAATTGTATATGGAAGAAAGGGAAAATATGTACACAGTGGATCTGTGAGGATATTTATCATTTAACAATCTATACCAACAAAGCCCTTCCATCCATACATTGTTTATATTCTTGTGGTTTGTAATTAATTTCTGTTCAAATGTATATTTGAATGTGTTTTAATCCAATGAATAATTAGAAAAAAAAGTTAAGATACCAGAGAAGACAGGGAAAGAGACTAATATGAGAGGGTTTTAGGTATTATTGAACCTGTCGTTTGGATTCGTGTACTAGTGGAACTGACAAATAATATACCCGTCACCTGTGACTTCAGAAGCAAAATAAAAATTACACTATTCACCGATGTCCATGACATATGTCTGAAGATTGTGAAACTGCACCAAAACTCATCATCATGTTTGATAGAGAAATTAATTGTGCCCTGTCACATGCACAACGGAGGATATTTTTAATGTGTCTCCACGTGCTGTGCGTTTTGCACAGTACTGGAGATCACTTTGATTGTTTTTTTTCTGGATTTTGTCACGATAAATAAATAATGGCTGGGACATGTTCTGAGAATGCCCAATAATAGTTGGCCAAAAAGAGCACTATTCTTCCGTCTGCAAGGGTTCTGTCAGCCCGAGCGTCCCTCTTTCACAATACACCATTTCTATGATAATGACATCAGAGCGCAGGGAATGTCGTGGAAAGAGGTGACGCGATTGGCGCAGAGACGCACTGAATGGAGGAGGCTGGTTTCTGCCCTGTGCTCCCGAGAGGAGCGTTCAGGGCGATGAATAAAATAAATAATAATAGAGACATTTCATAATTGGAATATTTTCCTTGAACACAATCAATTCTGATATACAATATGCATATTAAAAGAAAACTTTAAAATAAAAGTTTATTAAATGGATGATTCTCAGTACCCAGGTAGGTTATTTTAGGATGTGTACCTACTCATATAATTTATCAAATTGTTTGAAATGTCAAAATACAAGGTTTGGTGTGCTCTAGAAATCTTGAAAACTGGTAATAATATCGATTTGTTGAATAAGTGACACAGACATATAGCTCTGAGATTGAACCAATAAATCTTTTTCCTTAGGCAGCTGTTTCTCTTAGTATTACTTAGGTACCTACGGTTTAAATAAAAAGGATGAGTTGAAGAAAATTTATATTATTACGAACCATTAATATTACCATTTATTTTCATTATAGATATTATTAATAGATATTATCAGCATCAGGACAAAATGTCGCTTGTTCAATGCGTGCATCATCCCAATCCTTCTATATGGCTGTGAGTCTTGGCACTTAACCAAGGCTCAGGAGCGGAAGATACTAAGCTTTGAAAACAGGTGTCTTAGAAGGATTTTGGATGTCAAATGGTATGAACATGTTACAAATGATGCTGTGCGCCGGCGCACCCAGCAGAGACCTGTAATCTCCGTAATACAAGAGAGACGATGGTCCTGGCTGGGACATGTTTTGAGAATGCCTAATGATAGTTGGCCAAAAAGAGCACTGTTTTTCCGTCCGCAGGGGTTCCGTCGGCCCGGGCGTCCCTCTTTCACAATACACCGTTCCTATGACAACGATATCAGAGCGCAAGGAATGTCGTGGAAAGAGGTGACGCAATTGGCACAGAGACGCTCTGAATGGAGGAGGCTGGTTTCTGCACTGTGCTCCCGAGAGGAGCGTTGAGGGCGATGATGATGATTATTAATAGAACATAATATTACACGAAGGTGCAGAGACTATGACTATTTTTTTGGATGAATTTATTTTTCAGGTTCTTAAAACTGCGAACATATGGTCAGTGGACATGGTTGAAAAGGGATGAAAGTGGAATAAATGCTGTGGAGCTGAGATCACTGAGGAGGATGGTTGGTAAAACATTGCGTGAAAGAGTAAGGAATGAGGATATTAGAACAATGAGTGGATGTAAGAGGAGTGTTGTGGATAGAATGCGTGTAAATAAATTGAGATGGTTTGGTCATGTGGAATGAATGGAAGAGGAAAGAATGACAAAGAGGATATACCTATCTGAAAGGAGGGGTGTGAGGAAACGCGGGCGTCCGAGAACTACATGGTTTGATCATGTAGATCAAATTATCAAGGACGGCCATGTTTTGAGTAAGAAAAATCAACGTGCGAGCATGAGAAATTTTATGACCGTTGAAGAAGCGAAAGAAGTATGTAAGGACAGATCTATAATGGCGTTCCGTTCTCTCTGCCTACCCCACTTGGGATACGGCGTGAGGGAATAGATAGATAGATACTACACAAATCAAGACTATTTTTGTATGTATTTATTTTTCAGATTTTATTTATTTATTTATTTATTTTATTACATTCTTCACTATACATTGGTTCCAATATTATATAAAAAATAGTGTCATAAAAATACCAGTTATACAATTCAATGTACAGAGGGCGAGTTAAATATCTTACAGATCTTAAAACTGCGATCATATTCGCTATTTTTTTTTAATTTCAACAAACTCCTTCAGTTAGCAATGAGGTCGCTGGTCTCAGAAGGCACACAAATACAAGTTGTGTGAATCATCATAGCTCATTGTTCAACAATAACTTTTTTTATATTCTGCCTTCCGAAGCATTTCCCATCACACAACCCCTTGACGTCATCAGGAAAACTATTATGAAAGTCAATCGCCGAGTACCTACAAGAATCCATCCCTTTATTAATATTTATTCCATCATTTCTACTCACAATATTGCTGATGCTCTTATACTATTTTTACATTAAACAGTTCATTTCAAAAGAAGGTCCATCTGGCCGTTGAAAAAATTATGAATTATGAACAGTGCTATTTTGAACTATCATTATTAAATATTCTGAAACCATTATCCAGCAAGATATCCAATATTTTTGTTCTTTTCAAGTAGATTTTCTGTTGGGTCCCTCCGATGACAATCGATAAGTTTGACGATTAAGCTTTTTATTTAAAATTTTGTAGAATGCTTTGGGTAAGTATGGACTCACTCCTAGCCGCATAAAAATAGTTAAACGAATAACAAACTAACAGATCGATAATCTACAACACGAAGACGAAGAATTAAAAACCAACATGTTTTGTATGTTCCTTTGTATATTTACGAAGATATATGTATATTTAAGAATTGATATTTATTTATTTATTTATTTTATTTATTTATTTCATTTAATACACAACTTATATTTCGATACATTTATATTGATATTTTATTATAGTTAACAATAAACACTTCGTATTCCCCAAACAGCAATGAAATGCTGGTATGAGGGGAGGATGTTATTCTAAAACTCAAGCACAAAATTTCTTCTCACAAAAATTGCTTCTTACATATTTGTCTCTGTTCGGCTTCTTAGTATATAGTTTTTCAAATATTTCTTAAATTGATCAATATTATTCAGTCGCTTTATATTATCTGGTAGTGAATTGAACAATCCAATAGCTGTATATAAAAAACTATTTCTCTCTCTGTTCGTTCTAGAATTATCAGGTCGGATATCTCTTGCTGTCCTTGTATTTCTTGAGTGTACCTACACTAGTATTCATCTGTACCTAATAATGAGAACCAGACATTAACGATTCATGGATTTTAAACTAGTTAAAATTATGATTTTACCTTTTGAGTTAGTTCCAAAAACAATTTACTAACGTTAACTTAACCTTTTAATCGACACCTTTACGGTATCCTCCACAAGTAGGGTAGGCAGCAAACTCATCGTATGTAATCAAAATGCAGGCTTTTTTCTATTTGACAATGAAAACAAGATATTTAAGTTTATTTATATTGTGTCGGTGCACACATAGTAAAATTCCATAATTAGAAAAATTTTAACAAATGTTTCTTTCTACTATTTAATTATTAATAATGACCTGATAAGTCAAAAGACGTCTCTCTCGTAATCAATTATCTAATATATAAAAGGAAGACGTGTGTGTTACAACACTTATAACTCAAGAATGGCTGTACCGATTTGAATGATCTCTGATTTGTTGGATTCTTCTCCGCCCGGATTAAACTATAGGCTATTAAAACATCTTACAAATTCACGGGAAGAAACAATATGAAGAAAATTATTTACGCCATACATTTTTAATTTCAAAAATAAAAACAATATGGAGAGTCCATACGCTATTAGCGCCCCCACGTCGCCTGTTGCATTGTGCTAAAATAATCCGTAGGTTCTGCTATATTAAGAACCAAATTACTATAACTAATATGAACGAAATGTGTACTAATATTTGTTTACTATAATTCGGTAGTTACATGGCAATAGGTTGTATCTCACTAAAACATAATTTTACAGGAGAGCAAAAACAAAGTTTGCAAAACAGATATTTCAGCCAAATTTCGAGCATTATATATCAAAATGAAGGTAATTATTATTTCTACAAGATAGATGTAACATTCTCTTAATAATTTCTTCTACAAGATGTATGTAACATTCACTAAATAATTTCTTGCAGTTTAAAAATATTTGAGTTTTTTTGCCATGTTGAAGAAAACAATCTTTCTACATGTCAATAAGTGACGTCTTTTCTCTCTTTATTCTGACTATAAAGAGACATATCCTTTTGCCACATCAAATATTACACTATTTTGAGCATTTTATGGAACAAACTTGAAAACGCAAAAAATGCGAGATACAACCTATTGCCATGTAACAACCGAATTATTCGACTAATATTTATGTATCGATAGCTCTTCTGTCACATAAAATGTGGACGTGCACAGATTATATTTGAAATTGTATTTTATTTTTGCAGATGGAAAATTATTATTGAACCAAAAATTGTGCTATTAAAGATGAAAATAAGAATGTGTTCATGTAGGTAGTTCTGATGCAAGATTGTGTAGTGAAATTTGCAGACAGAGAAGAAAAATTACGAAGAAAATTATTTACGCCGTACATTTTTAATTTCAATAAAAAATGCAATATGGAGAATTATACAAAATCAACAATGAAGTTTTTTTTATAGATTGGCCTATTTATATGATAATTTTTCTATACATTCTCAAATTAGAATCGTTATCCATACAATTTAACATCTGTAGTTCTGATATTTCAATTTTTAAAAAATCATGGAAAGAATTTTTATAAATTTTAAATGAATAGGTAAAATCTACCTGAAAAAAAAATTAGTACCTACATACATAATTATATTACGTACTGTAGATAATTTATAAACAAATCTGAGTTAAGTATAATTGTTCAACATAAATTGTTCATGTCGGCCGGTGTGGCGCGGAGCTCTTTCCTTTGAGTCACGAGGTCCCGGGTTCGATTCCCGGACAGGGCAAAGGGAAGAATGACCTTTTTCAAATTGTCCTGGGTCTGGGTGTTACATATATATGTATTTGTATATAGTGCATTGTATATGTGTGTATCGTCGCGTTAGTACCTACCCATAATCAAGATTCATCTAAGTTTGGGACTAGCTCGATGTGTGTGAATTGTCTATGTAAAAAAAATGAATGTAACTTTCGCAGTTTAGCGGCCCCACCCGTTGTCGAGTACTTTTTTTCCATAGAAAAGGTAATATTTTTGAAACTTGAGGAAATTGTTGCCATATGTAGAATTATTTTAATTTGCCGGCAAAAAAAATCCACTTCGAAAATTAATTTCCTAAAATTCCGTACATATTACTCGACAACGGGTGGGGCCGCTCAAGTTTCATAGTTGCGAATTTTTTTTCCTATAAAAGAATTTTTCAAAAATTTGGTGACAAAAAAATAATTCACCATATGGCAACAATTTCCTCAAGTTTCGAAAATATTACTTTTACATGGAAAAAAGTACTCGACAACGGGTGGGGCCGCTAAACTGCGAAAGTTCCAAATGAATTATATTTTTTTACACTATACCTTCGATGACACACTTTGACAATTACGGGAGTTTGTGAAGAGATTAATAATATTATAATAATAATAATAATAATAATAATAATAAACTTTATTGTGCAGAATATGATAACAGGAATTATATAACATGCATGAAAAAATCTGTACAATGGGCGAGTTTATCGCAGAGTTGCGATATCTTCCAACTAACCCAAATAAAATAAAATACATGAAAATGAAATAAAATAAAATATATGAAAATGAAATAAAATAAAATAGATAGATATATGCAAACAAAATACTATACATATAATGAAGGTACATGAACACAAGCAAAAGCTAAAATATATGTGTAAAATAACGATAACAGGCTACATGTGAAAAAGAATACAACATTAGGGAGAAGGAGTAGAGCAAAAGAGGGTAGGGAAGAGGGTTAAGGGGTAGGGTTGCCCATTGTGTATAAAGAACACGAAGAAGGTGGCAAATTAAAACCGAAAAAGGACTTTTGTGCACAGTTACAGCAGAAGACTACAATTTTTCACTTCCCTCTTAAAAGTATAAAAAGACGTACAAGTACGAATTTTTGGTGGAAGCTGGTTCCACAATCTAGCCCCATGGACGGTGAAGGAGTCTGTGTAGCAACCGGAATGATGTGGCGGTATTGCCAGAAGATTATTGGATGCTGATCGCAGTGGGAGACCGTGAGAACTCAAAAATTCAAATCTCTCCTTAAGATATGCGGGAGCAGTTGGAACAAAAATAATCTTATACAATAAGAGAAGCGTGTGAATATCCCGGCGTTGAGGAATTTTACTCCAACCAAGGCGCTCACGATACTCAGACACATGATCGTATTTTTTGAGATTAAAAATATAACGGATGCAGGTGTTTTGAAGACGTTCCAATTTGTTCAAACCTTCGACAGACAAATCCAAATAACAAACATCAGCATAATCAAAAAGAGGGTGGATCAATGATTGAACCAGAAGTTTTTTAGTATCAACTGAAAGGAAATTCTATTGATATTAATCATTCATAAAGTCAGTGGGAGAGGGCAGAAGATAGGGCAGGTGTCGAACATGTGTTGAAAGGCTAGGTTTGGAGTGGCCAGAGGTCCTGGAAGCAGCGGTGGACAGTTATCTCTGGAGGAGATACCTACTTAGGGGCAATGGGTCCCCGACCGAACTAGGACAAGGGGAAGAAGATGTATGTATGAAATCGTTCATTGATTCTTAGGCGGTACGAAGTTCGCCGGGCCAGCTAGTTATTAATATTAGAAAGATTCACTTTCAATTTTTCTTCTTTTCGTGTCGGTCAGCATACGATAAAAATATCAAGACATTAAAATCCATATTCCCTCCCAGAAAGCCTCGACCTCTCTTGCAGCTCCCACCAGGTGACTTCGCTCCACGGATTCCTCCCAGTGACACTGTCTAGGGACCATTGGACATGTCAGGAGGTGTCCAGTGTTTTGTTCCTCTCCACAGTCACACACCGTGTTCTCAGACAAACCCCACCTCTGAAGATTCTTTCTACTTGTTTCAATTTACCTAAGATATTAAGGTAGGATAGGTACGTCATATCTGAAATTGAAGATATTAAATGTCTTATAGGTACCTAATATTTTATACTAGGTATTTCGATACCTACATGTGTTTCACAGATTACTCAAATACTTACTAATGTACTTCCGATGGCCGAATAGCCCTTGTAGGGCCTTCGCCTCCGAAACAATAGATCTCCAAGCTTTTCTATCTAGAGCAGTGGATTGTCAGATGTCTTTAGTATTTAGCTTCTCTAGATCTCAGTTGATGTTACTTAATATTTTATGTCAATCGGCAATCGAAATTTACTCAAAAGCAACTCGAAAACTGATAGAAATCAAAATATTTCAACTTGATATTTTCGACCGATGATTCTTGGTGGAAACACATGTTAAATTAATTATAAATAAAACACTAATTTAGTATTTCTACTGTGACTTTAATGGACGCGAGCCAGTTTTCAAGAGCTTCCGCTCTCATCATCAGGTAGCAGATAGATGAATTTCAGTTGAAATTGCAATTCGAGCGTTTGTCATCACTGTGTTATCACCATTTTTGTATTGCTATCCAATAACATAGTTCATAATATTATATTCGTCACCAACTTGTAATTTCCTTACTTTACGCTAGCCTGATGATGAGAGCGGAAGCTCTTGAATACCGATTCGCGACCAATAAAAACTCACAGTGGATTTAATGAATAAGTGTTTTATTATTTATTCATTCTTTGCCTGGAGCTTCACAGGAAACTTTCGTTAATTATAACGTCCGTTACTTGTTAACGGGAAATCGATTAACGATAGTCAGCCTTGCTAATAATTATTCTCCTAATTCAATTAGTTATCGAAGATCTCAAGTGGGTTCTATTTTAATAAAATTTTCTTGCAAAATATATATTAAGAATTTAACGATAAAACAATTTATTAATTAAAACTAATAACGTAGGATTATAAAATATTAAAATAATCTATAATGAATAATTAATAGGACGTAAAAATTATTACTATGGACAGAATATTGATTGATTATAAATATCCGGGCGTCCCGCTTTCACAATACACCGTTCCTATGACAACGATATCAGAGCGCAGGGAATGTCGTTGGAAGAGGTGACGCAATTGGCGCAGAGACACTCTGAATGCAGGAGGCTGGTTTATTCTGCCCTGTGCTCCCGAGAGGAGCGTTGAGGGCAATGATGATGATGATGATGATGATAAATATAATTATAAATATTAACCTTAATGGAAAATTTAAAATAGAATATTATCGTAAAGTGTAATATTACTACTTTACTTTTTCTCCATCACGACACACCCCACAAGTAGAGTATCAATAAATGAAAGACATTCAGTTTAGGTGGCATGTCTCATCGCTGAATTGTAAATGCTAATTTTATTAGTGGTATGTGAAGTTTAACGAACACCTGCATTTTACAGAACACTTGAAAACTCACGGAAAAGTGTGAGGCTGTTCTTTCTTTTTCATTTATTTTTGAGGCATTAACTATGTAACAATTTCTAGACATTTAAAAAAAATGAAAACTGTTCTTTCTACTTTCTACCGGAGACTACACGGATTATTTGAAAATGTTACATTAATATAATTGGTATTCATAATACAATTATTATTTCAATAAAAATATGTGTTCGGTGATTTTTCACAAAACAAATGAATAAATATAAATGGAATATGAAAAATAGATAAGCATGGAGTTTAACAAAATATACGTCCACTCAATCAATAGATATTTTTCTTCTTCACAAAGTCATCAGTATCTCCTTCTCCAGGAATGACGTTAACATTTTAAACACCTTTGCATGTACCTATGATTCATCTTATTCTTCTCGTGCCGTATCAGGTCCCCCGACGTTGGCAATCACTCTGGCGAAGGCTTCTCTATCTTGCGCGACCCGGAACAGCTCCCCCACATGTCTCATCCCGGTCCAGTCTCTTATGTTGCGCAGACAAGACGTTTGCCTTCTACCAGGACCACGCTGCCCTTCAATCTTCCCCATCAGTATCAGCTGGAGCAAACTATATTTATCGCCCCGCAGAACGTGACCCAGATATGAAATCTTACGGACCTTAACGTTCTTCAGCAGCTGTCTACTGCAATTGGCTCTTCTCAAAATCTCCGAGTTGCTGACCAAATATGTCCATGGTATGCGAAGCATTCTCCTGTGCAACCACAGGCATTGAATTCCTCTAATCAGTTCATAGTGTGCACTTTTAGGGTCCAAGTTTCCGAGCCATACGGCAGTACAGACCACACAAAGCACTTTAACATTCTCTGCCTATGATGTATGCGTTATATAATAATATGTATGTTCTTGTAAACAAATATCAAGTTTTGTGTGAATGTCAGTTTTATCTGCAACTTGTCAACATTGCTCTCGTGTATTTCGTGTCGTTTCCCTCAGTATGTAAATACACGCTTGAGTCACTTTAATACATAATAACATCGCTATGCAAAGAGTAGTATTCCGATATGCAAGGCAACATAAAATATGTTTTGGACGTTTTATCGATGCACCCTACCTACTCGTACCTCAATGTTCACGGTAACGGTGAACTAAAAATTTCATATGCATCATACCTCGAAATTACCGTCTTAACCCCATTTAATTCTTGAGTGTTTTGTTTTATGGCATTTATTTATCGTGTAAAATATGTAGTCTTAAGTATTTTATTTATTGAGTAAATTGCCTCTAAGCATGGTTATATGAAGGAAATCTCTATATAGTGATAATCTCGCCACTGCATATCATCACAATATTTTTAATTATTTAGTTTGATTTAATTAAATTATAACACTGTGTCTTTCACTTAAAGTTTTAATATATATTTTCAAAAGCTTAATTATCTTATATTATCTGTCCATTGTATTTAGTTTAAAGTGTTTTTTTTTTTACTGAGGATGGATGTAGTCCGAAAAGCTTCTGAAAATATGTAATACTTTATGTGAAAGACAGTGTTTTTATTAAATTTAATCAAACTAAATAATTAATTTTGACGAACTTTCACAATGTTTGCTCTTCGAAAATAAATATACTACAATGTTTGTCTTTTGTCAACTGATTTATTAATAAAATAAATAAATAGCCGGCTTAAAAGTGTCAAGATATGAAGTCCTACAATCGAGAAACATTGCACGCAAACCATTGAAGCAGTCATCTTTTGGAATTACATATTTTAGATTACAAATGGACTTAAATCTCCAATCTAAATGGTGCTGGAACAATTAAGTTCAATACTTTATCGACTGCTAATTCGATCAATCAGTAACAAATGTTTAGAATATTTACATTCTTGGGCACAACGTGCGGATGACAAAACTATTCAATCAGTTATCGCAATTGGAAAAGCTGTTTAGTTTTTGCACGATGTCACATCGTTTTTGCACGATGTTACATCGTTTTTGCACGATGTTACATCGTTTGAACATGGTTCTCCAAACGAGAAGTCTGGTTGGTTATTACTAAGTAAGAATCTGGAAAAGTCGTCACCAGAAGTAACTAGCCGATCTATATTATTATCTATCTGTTCATTTGGTTATCGAATGGTATAATATACTGCAAAATTTGAACGTATTTTTTTATTCAATATTTTTATTTTTTATTTTATTAATACAAACAAACAGCTTTTACATTTTATATAGTACAACTAAACACTATGTTTCCAAATAACACAAACAAAAAAGAAGTAAAGTGCACTCTATGCACCAGCTGAGGCAAAAAATAAAAAAGTAAAGAAAAAACAAAAACGATCACCCATGTAATGAATATGCCATTACAACATACACAAGTAATGAATGACGCCCATGGGGGGGGGGGCAAATGCTCTCCAAGCAAAAAGGGGTATATCGGGGGAGGGGGGGGGGGAGTCAGGGGAAATAATACTCGTGTGAACCTCACTACGTTCAGGACACTCATTGATCAGAACCGCGCAGAGATCTGGAAACAGCACCCCTAAATTTCGGCAATGATGATATGTAAAAGTCAACATCCTTGAAAAAAACATTGTAATTCCCGCACAATCTTTGGAAGAATGAATATTGTGCGTAGTTTGTACTACATTGCGGGAGTCGAAAAGTATTGGGAACCCTAGTGGATCGTGGGGGCAATTAAAGTTAATCCTAAGAAGTAGATCACTGCAATCAATAACATTGTTAATTATTTTATGTAGGAAAACCATATCAGCTTTTGTTTATATGAATATAAATTACAGTTTAGAACGAGGCGCATGTCGAACCACATCGAGAAAAAATATATGCACATAGTGTATGTAGGATATGCAAGCAGTAAAAAGTTCTGGATCTAACAGTTCGTGTATAGTTTTTCTGTTTTCCATTATCACGCACCATTTGGCTCATATAATCATTCATGATGTACGATTTGATTTAGATCAAAATATATATAAATTTATTATTTTATAAATGAACAGAAAAGCAATGCCAATATTCTGACGTGGATACCTTTATGGATCGGAGATTCTCATTTAATATATTTATTTATGTTATGACGTGTATGTAATAACGATATAAATAAAACAAAAAATAATGTTTTTTTCTACTATAAGATTTATTAACGAGAGAGACGTCTTTCGTCTTGTTAGGACATTGTCAATCTAACAAGACGAAAAACATCAATCTAATTAGACGAAAGACGCCTCTCTCCTTAGTAAATCTAAAAGTAGAATAAAGCTTATGTTTTATTTATTTCGCTCTGGAATTCTACTACCCAAACACTGACACAGTGAATGGATGTATTATCCTTGAATTGATGAATTGTGCAGTGTCCATGAGGTGTTTTGGCACGTTAAGGAAACTTTAATTTTGTCCAATAATAATAAATCAAACATGGCGAAAATTTTAATGTTCAATTCCATTCTAGTACCAACACTTTCTTAAGTATTATAATATGTAAAATCTGGACGTGGTTGAAGAACGAAAAAAGTGGAATAAATGCAGTGGTGATGCGATTGCTGAGAAGAATGGTTTGTAAAACTTTGCGTGATAAAGTGAGAAATGAAAATATTAAAAGAATGAGCGGATGTAAGAGATTTCGATCTACATCATTTTTTCCTCTGTAGTACCACTGAAAGTACAGAAAAACCTACCACTGGAAAAAGTTTTCCAAGTTCATGAAAAGATATCTACTATCCACTGACCTCTATAAAATAGAAAATCCATTTAATTCTAAAAAGAATGGAATATAAAAATAGCACCCTCTTTTCATTAATTTTTATTATTTATTTATCATTCCACAGTAAATTACATTCGCTAGTCAGCATTCTGTGATTACGCATTTACGATTACGCAAAAATTAAAACTGTAATCTATATTTTACTCAACTTACATTATAATTAAATCTTTCTTTTTTATAAAACAGTTTTTTTTATTTGCTGTATACTAAACCATTTGACCTCAATTTGTGAGTTTTAACTTACTGACCAGTTGATTGTTTCTGTTTGAAATTTTGGGTTATATCGCTTCGATTTTTTAAAATTAATATCTTTTCTTCTATCAGTGCCGTATCAGGTCTCCCCGACGTTGGCGATCACTCTGGAGAATGCCTCCCTGTCTCGCGCTGTGTGGACCAGCTCTCCCATCCGTGTTATTCCGGTCCATTGTCGAATATTACGCAGCCACGATATCTGCCTCCTTCCTACTCCACGACGTCCCTCAATTTAGCCTTCTATTATAAACTGCAGATGCCAATATTTAATATCTTTTCCAATTATTATTTTTTTTTGATTTTTTTTTGTTTTATTAATGTTATACTTTTATTTAATTGTATTCTTGTTTTGTATCAAACTATGTAATTGTTTTGTGTCTTTTTATATTAAAAAACCAAAACTTTTTGTATACTTAAATGGTTTGTATGCAAACTAATTTTTTACATGTAAAAGGCTTCGGCCGTGAATATCTGAATAAATAATTTATGAGCTTTGAGTCCGACATAGTTTTAATACCTAATTTAATATCTTTTATAATTATGACACATAATTTAACAATAAAAGCATTAAAATGGGGTGATCGATAGCCTGTTGGCAGAGTTTGACAGAGTTTTGCAGAGTTTGAGTTGACTTTCAATCGGGAGATTCCGAAATCGATTGCACCCGCTGCCGGTCTATTCTACCTTTACGACACAAGCAAATTGTTTTCTATGAAAGTGCCTAGGGGAGTATTTAGGTTTCATTCAAATCCAGAACCAACTTTAAATAAAAGTTTGAAAATGAAACTAATACCTATTATATATACCTATATTACTCAACAAACTTCTCGTCTGCGCAACCAACAGATTATGCAAACTATTACTCAAAGTAATATCTTAACACATCCATTCACTAAGGTGTAAAAAACTAAGGTTTCAAATCCACAATTAACGTTTGTTCAAATTAACTAAATTTCAAAACTTATTTAACAAAATGGTAAGCATAATAATAAAAATAATTTTAGATGACATGCTCAAATACAGCATGCAGAGGGCTGTTCTTCTATCGTCCACCAGGATTGTAAGAAGGTTTTTGTCCCTGTAGCTCTGTAAGTGATCTCCCATGATTGTACTATTTTCATAGGACATCATGGAAAAATCAACTCGAATAATGTTGGGGTTCTACATTTTGAATATAAATTTATTTTAATATTTTATTGTTTTTATTATTTAATGTTATATTTAAATTTTATTGTTAATCTTATATTGTGTTCAAAATGTGGATTCTAATATCGTTTTATTAAATAAATGAAATATGGAAAACAATTCTGTCTACACATTCTAATAATTCTATTTTTGAATTGGTTTTTTTTTTGAGTTTTCATTTCAATTATTTTTATTTTTATTTGTTTTTATCTTACAAGAGTATATGTCATGTTATTTGTATTGAACATTATATTGTATTATTAATAAGACGCAACAGCCGTTTATTGTATCAATAAATTAATAAATAAATATTTAGTTAAAGTTCACCTAAATACTCTGTATAATTGCAGAATAGCCTAAACATTACTCTTATAGGCTTCTCTTAACTTCTATATAAGTTCTATCTGACATCCTTCCTTTTAGAACTTTATGACACTTTTAAAAGCCCGAGAACAAGATGTATTTGACAGAACATCCTATTACATTCATATAAAAAAATAGCTTTCAACTTGTAAGTTTTTGAACTTCATTACGGAGAACAAATAATTTGAAAAATAATTTATATTTACATTTGTATCTATCAGGTTACGATATATTCATACTTATTAGTTTTTTTGCTGGTTGTACGGATGGGCAGCGATTATTCGTTGAATTTCAAAAAGGGTATGAAAATAAAACCATCACGGCATTTACCACCAGTGTATTAACTTCGTGCAAAAAACAACCTTCAAGCTGTCCTCTTTGCATCGAAACAAGTCAAGTATAATTTATTTAAGTATTTATTTACCTCAACACACGGCGTGAGCTTTTTACGTGTTAATCAAGCAGTATAATAGACAACAAACACAAACAGACGCAATAGTCATTTTTTTTTGTATAAATTTAAAGTAGTTAATTAATTACTGAGATTAGAATGATATGAGGACATATTGAGATGGAGTAAGAAGAGGAGACGATTCTGGAGAGACCATGTGGACAGGATGGCTGAAAACAGGATCGCCCACATTGCTGTAAAGTAGATACCGGCTGGCTCAAGTTTACGAGGAAAACCACCAAAAAGATGGAAGGTAGCTGGTCTTCGGTGTCACAAGGGGGACTCACTTCCGAAACAACAGATCAATGACCTATTATACGAGGAAGAAGAAGAAGAATTTATAAGCAACAGTCAATAAAATAAATAATGCAAAACAGAAGAAGTCGGTGGGAAACGATAGGTCTACGATAAATAAATTACATTAATTATGTCAATACAAACAAGCACGAATTATATGTCAAAGAAATAAAACAACAATTCCGAACAAAAAAAAAAACAAAAATAATATTTGCTATTTATGTATAAAGAAAAACACAATTTAAATGTATTTATTTGATTATTTATTTATTTGTTCATTGTTATATTTTTTTTTGTCGTTCATTTAATTTTCCATCATTTTCCAAATATTCATTTGTTTACTTTATGGTGCATGCGTTTAATTATTGACTAATTGACATATTTTCATTTTTAATTAATTAATTTATTTATTTATTGATTGTTTATTTGTTCATTGTGATTTTTTTTTTTGGATATAATGATAGTTTGTTAATTGTGTATTGTTTATTATTTTTATTCGCAGCACGCCTCGATACAGGGTAACCTAGTGAGGCTGCTGCAACTTAATTGTAGCCATGTTAAGAAAAAAACGTATGTTGATATTTTGTATTTATGCGCATTAAAAATATTTCTATTTCTATTTTCTAAATGACTGTAAAGAAAAGCTATTATGCCGTTCTGTTTTCTCTGCCTAACCCACTTGGGATACGGCGTGAAAGTATAAATAAATAAATTATACGATAGTACATGATAAAACAAAATTAGATTTAGAATCACATTGGGTAACTTTTTATCCATTTTATCATTACTGAAAATTTTATAATGAAGCTCTTTACTAAGAAATATTACGCAACCAGAGCTTCTGTTAATTTTAATTAGATAAAGCCATAAAAAAAGATGTATGGTAACATAAAAACTTGATATTAATTTATTTATTTGCTTAAATTACAAACGGTTTATAAGTACAATCTTATTTCAAAACGTTCCTCCAAAGTAATTTGTGTTAAGAAAAGTTTTGCTTTTGACAAATCAGAGTTATAAAAAAGTTTGAAATGGTTTATTCTCGACAGTTGTAATGATGCCATTTGATGAAACAGTTGGAATTAAAAATTTAAAAAAAAACTAGTTCACTCGAATAAAATAAATTATCTTTTATTTATTTCTATGAAATTGTCGTAACGCCGAGGAAAAGTTAAAGTTTACTGCAATGTTAATAATATGTTTATAAAGGGTTCTATTCAATGCAAATTATTCATGGGATTCTGCAACGAATTTGGATCTTCTTCTCCATTCTTCCCTTTTTTCTGCTAGTCTCTTTAATTCCACGTATGTGCCACAGTTCACGTCATTCCTCACTTGATCCGTGTAAGTATCTTTTAGTTGGCCTCAACCCTTCCTGCCTTTGGTCACGCCCAAAAAACCTTCAGTCATAGCAAAAAACCTTATTCATAGAATGCAAATTTTGAATAATATATTTGAGAATTTATTTGAACTATTCCATCGCGGCACTTCCCAGAAGTAGGGTAGCCTGCAGATCAGCAAATAACAATGCAAGTATTAAACATGTAGTAAACTAAGTCCCAATTGCCTAAAAAATAATAAATGCAGGATGGGTGACAGTCTTCATTGCTAAATTAAAGATGTGACATCCCTTTCTTGTCTTCTTTCCACTTTTTAATAAGATTCCTTCCATCTTTACGGAATTTGCCTTCTTCTTTTGGAACATATCGGCTCTGACCTCTACCAAGAATCACCTTGAATCATCCTTAAATAGATATAATATACTTCTACTATAGCATCACAGAATATCGTAAAAGTGGGGTAGCCAGTAGATCAGCTGCATGTAATAAACATTCAATCTATCTTCCCTGTGTCAACAAAAAAATAAAACATTCAGAATGGGAGGTAAATTTCATCGCTGAATTTAAAGTGTGAAATGAATTATTTATTAAGTCAACATTAATTTTGTGATACTCCATGTTTATATATGGAAAGGAACTCAATTGGTTTAGTTTTACTTAAAATTTTATGATTGGACATGGATCTATGTAGTGTTGATGCACATAGTATTTAAGCAACAACGCGTTAGGTATGTACATAATGACATTAGTTTGACAATGACTTTATAAGTCGAAACCAGGGCACTACTCAATAAAATTTTAAGCAACACTGAAACCAATTGTGCTCTTTTCCATATATATGTGAAAAATCTTTATTTTTTTTAAACACCTATCTTTTCAGAATAATTGAAACTTCGCCGAGTACTTCACGGATTTTTTTTTTGTCATTTCATTATTTTTATTTTTAAAACTAAAGTCTAAATACCCACCGTGATTTCAATATTTGCAATGTACGAGTATATTAGGTAGTTATACATAAACCTTCATACGATACAGGCTTTCGTACCTTTTGTTTGTTTTTCTAGATTTTCCGTTTTCAATTGTTTTTCAAATATTGCACCTTAATCCTTAAATAGCGTTGCGAATATTTTATTTTTATTTTATTTTATTTAAGCACATTCACGGCTTTCGCCTTTTACATGTTAACAGCACAAAATAAATATAACAACAACAAGCAAATTCAAAGTCATAAAAAATAATAATCAAAATAAAAGTAGAGATAATAATTAAAATAACAAAATATAATGTTGAGATGTCAGTTCATAAAAGTAAAAATTTAATTTATATGTAACGTCAAAATATGTACAAACACACACAAATAGATACAATATCAATGTCTTTAAATAACAAGTAATAAAAATAAAATTTTGAATTAAAAAAATCAATTAGATCAGGAATAAAAAAAATAAGAATTAAGAATTCAATAATTTTGAAATAAAAAAGTTCAGACGACAACTAACAGAAAATATATCTTGAGTTAAAAAAAAACTAAGATGAAAATGATTCATACAAATCAATGCATTATAAAACTAGAGAATTATTACAATATGTACACAAAACAAACAATAAATTACAATGGTTAGCAATAAAATAAGACTAATGTTCAATAACCCTCGATTCACCCATTGTCAGTAGGTATTACATTTGAGAAAAGTATTTAATTACGTCAGATTTGTATTTGGTGAAACTGTCGGCAATGACATTGGCGTGACCCTCTACCAGATTACCCAGTCTATGGATACGTACCATAGGGGAATGAAACATATAATTGTTTCGGGCGTATTGCTCATGAAACAGTGATGTTTGCCTAGTAGCTCTAGTCGGGACATGAAATTGGACAAGTCCGAGAAGTTCAGAAGAATCTATTGCTCCATTTAACAATTTATGCAGAAGACAGAGATCGAACATTCCTCGACGATTTTGTAAACTGGGCAAGTTGAGTTCATTCATTAAAGCGGGATAGTCAATATTTTCCAAGGGAATACCCATCTTAAAATTAATTAATCTTAAAAATTTTCTTTGCACCCTTTCAATACTGTTGATGTGTATGGCATAGTTTGGAGACCACACCACAGTGTTATACTCTAGCAATGGTCTGACTAGAGATACAAGCAGTAGCCTGTAAGATTGGATAAATTTCATATCCACCGACAATCTAAAGATAAAACCAAGAACTCTCATTGCCTTACCAACAGTTTCCTCAATATGAATATTGAAAGTCAGATTCTCAGTGAATGTGATGCCAAGATCCCTCAAGCTCGTTACACTTTCAAGTGTGACATTGTCGATGGAGTAATTAAACGTAAGGTGGGATCTTGTTTTGTGGAATCTGATGATCTGACACTTTGAAACATTGAGATCAAGACCGTTCTGTTTACACCAATCATTTAAACTATACAAGTTGTTTTGTAATGTAGAACAGTCATCGATATTGTCAATACTCTTGTAAAGCTTCAGATCATCAGCAAAAAGCAACACCTCTATATCACTGAAAATCTTGACTATGTCATTTACAAAAATATTGAACAGTAATGGTCCCAAATGCGACCCCTGGGGCACCCCACTAGACGCACATATAGGATCCGATGTGCAATTCCCAATCTTAACCCTCAATGTTCTTTGCTCGAGGTAGCTCTCCAACCACTGATGAAAGATTCCGTCGACTCCATAGCCACGTAATTTACATAGTAGCCTGTCATGAGACACCTTGTCAAACGCTTTTGAAAAGTCTGTGTATACGGAGTCGACTTGTCCTCTCTTGGAAAGAGTATTCATAATAAAGTGCTGATAAGTAAGTAAATTTGTAAGTGTGGATTTTTTAAGGACAAAGCCATGTTGTTGAGTGGAGATGAAATTGTTTACACTGTGGTTTATTTTCCTTACAATTATTGATTCGAAAAGCTTGGGAATTGCAGACAAGATGCATATTGGTCTGTAGTTTGTAATTTGGCATTTTTCACCTTTTTTAAAAATTGGACAGATAAAACCAGTTTTCCATGAATCAGGAAAAATTCCCAATCTCAATGATAAATTAAAAATGACTTGCAAATGATTTGTTAGGACACCGATGCAACTTTTTACAAATACATTTGGGATACCATCTGGACCAGCTGTCTTTGAAATGTCCAAAGCAAGGATCGCATTTTTGACGTCGTCAATGGTAATTATGATGCTGGGTAAGTCGATTGTCATTTCTGATGAAAAGTCGGATTTGGGACATGCAGTTGAAGGATCATATACACTTTGAAAGAATGAGGCAAAAAGATTGACTGCATCCTGGAGTGATTTGGAGTAATGGTTATTATAAAAAAGATTTGTGGGTATGTCGACTCGATCACTCCTCATCCCATTTACGAACTTCCATAGACCTTGAGAATCTCTAGGCATATTACTCTCTATAGAAGCTACATGTTGCCTATAGCACTCTTTTGACAAAGCAGAGCATTCATTACGTAAACTTGAGAAATAGTTGTAATCATTAATGTTAGATGTCTCTTTATATTTTTTGTGAGCCAGCTTTTTTTTCATAACTAATCTTTTTAGATCGGTATTGAACCATTTGGGATAGTTCGATGGTTTTATCATTTTCTTTGGAACAAATTTGTCAATACACATATTTAAATTAGTATAATAATGATCCACCAAACTGTTCAAATTATCTTCATTTTGCAAAAAAGAAAAATCCATGTTCTTCAAGAAAGCATTAATGGCGAGATAATCAGCTCCATGGAAGTCTTGTTTAGTTACAATATCATTATTAAGTTTGGACAATTCAGACCTAACTGCAATATCGAGAGGAGGATGAAATATGTCGATAAGAAGCAGGACTGAGGAGGACTTATCCACAGATGTCACCTCAGGATCAGAGGAGAAGACGAGATCGAGAATTTTGCCTTGACTGTTACTAATGTTGTTAATTTGAAGAAGGCCAAGAAAATTGGCCATGTCTACCAGTTCAGCAGCTTTAACATTGCTAAGGCTGTTTGTTATTTGTAAATCAAGGTGATTTCGATCGTCGTCTCCCCCCTGCACCGCCTCCCATCTGCAATCAGGCAAATTAAAATCACCAGTTAATATGAGTTTTTTACCTACGTACTTAGATCTAATAAGCTCTATCTCCTCATGATAATGTTTATATAGTGCGACATCAGAGTTGGGGGGTATATATGTACAACCAAAGATTACCGACTCAAGTGGAAGCTTAACCAAGACAAAAACTTGTTCTATATTTTTATATTTTAGAGGTATCTTTTTACTTGGTAAGGATTTATCTATGGCAATTAAAACACCTCCACCTCTCGATTTATTGCTAGTATGTGAATTTCTATCCAGTCTATAAACATTAAAATTAGTGAAACCGAGTTCAGATGAGTCAATGCCGGGGTCCAGCCATGTTTCAGTCAAAAGTACAACTTCATAACCTAATGATGGCACTGACTGTCGAAGCTCACTGAGCTTCGTCTTCATGCCACGGATATTCTGGTAGTAGGAGAGAAGTTTTTTGAACTATCCGGTTTAACAATCTTAGGAATTCCTTTAATATATTTAATTGCGAGATTTTTCTCTCCATTCTGAACTCTTGCATTTAACTCATCTTTCAGTTTCATATAATGATTTCTTTGCACAACGGTTTGGTCACGATATATTCTAATTTCAGATGACAATTTATATCTATTCTTAAAAATTTCACTAACATGGTTTGGATGTTTTAATATTACTTTTATTGGTCTGGGTTTATTACTAAGTCTTTTACCCAACCTGAAACATTTGAGATCTGCACGTACTATTGAATGATCGGCATCCTTCAATACGTTGAAGATCATTGACTTCTCTTCGTTGAGGATATCTTCAGGTCTTTCCTTAGAACTCTCCTGTATATTGCAGATTATGATATTGTTTTTTCTTCTATTTCTTTCTTCAATTTCATTTGCCAACGAATCCATCTCCGTGATACTGCAGTTACTTCCCTTAATTTCAAATTTATTTATCTTATCTTCAAGATTGCCAACTCTTTCCTTCAGTGCTTTATTCTCTGCCACCAGCTCATCTATAAGGCTAAGTTTAGTGGTTATTTCATGCATTTTATTTAACAAATCATGATTTTGCGTTTGTAAATGATATTTTATATCTTTCACACTATTGTGTAAGTTTAATAGGTATTCTCTTAAAGAACTGTCAATATTATCTAAACTTCCTTCATTATGCCCAACACTATTTTTGTTACTTTTGTTTTGTCTCGAGTTGTCCCCGCTAGATGGCATTGATACTCCTTGCGAATTCCTTTTGTAACTCTTCTCCTGTACTATAGATGTCCTATGTTTGTTATTATTATCATTAGATGGCGATAGCGTACCAGATTTTTTAATATTACGGGATCTGGTTTGCATCTGTGGTTGTACTCTTTCCATTCTTATGTTGAATAATTTTTATTTCAATTGAAAAAAAGTCTTTGTTCGATGTGAACTCAGTGGGGATCGAACACAGGTCCACCGATTTACAATGGTACCAGCGCCTTTACCAACTCAGCTATGGCAGCTCGTGACGTAGGTGTAGTGGAAGTTATATTTAAATAACAGTAGGTATACTGTAGTAAACTTAATTACTACCCGCTATTGGTGATGTTGGTACTTGCAACATGTAATGATGTGCTTAAGTTATGATAGAATATATGAGAAATTTGTACCTTATATGAAGCGCTACACCGGGAATTTATTTGTAAAAGATGCGCGACGATCCTTTTCACAGTAAGCATCACTCTTGATCAAACTATATTGTATAGCACTGTGATAAAGTAATTATTTTACGGGAGCGAAAAAAAACACGTCTGTCAATTTTAACTTGTTGTTGTGCCAGTATGATATATAAAACTGAATTTTTATTTTCATATTTTCACGTAAAGATTTAAATCCGTTCACAAGTACGGAATTTTCATGCACTGTGACAGTGTTTAGGTAATGGAATTCTATAATGAAATTAAATAAAAAAAAATTCCACTTGGTACATTCATTTTTATTAAAAGAGTCATCTTTCGTCTTTCTAGGACACACATATACATACAAAGATCTTCTTCCCCTTGTTCTAGTTGGGTCGGGGGCCCATTGCGCCTAGGTACCTCCTCCAGAGATCCCTGTCCACCGCTACTTCCAGGACATCTGGCCACTCCAAACCAAGCCTTTCAACACACAAGTTCGACACCTGCCCTTCCCAGCTTCTTCTAGGGCGGCCCACCAGTCTTCTGCCCTCTCCTATAGCCTCCAAAGATCTAAGTGGTAGTTTGTCTTCTAGCATGCGGAGAACGTGACACAGCCATCGCAACTGCGGACATATTATTTAATATCATTTAATATTACAGCCATATTCATTTTATATATCTACAATTGTTTTTTTTAAATATATCTACCGTGGACACCTTCGTAAAACGTTCACAAGATAAATGAAAAAAATAATCACTTATTTTTGAGGCACTAATTATATAAAAGTTTCTAGAAATTAATGTTGCATTATATCTACACAGTCGTTCAAGTATTGTTTTTTTAAATGAAAAGAAATTAAAACAAAAATTGATAAAAAAAATTAAACTCTCAGTTTCATGGATGAATAATTTAAATTTGGACCGTTAGAGATATTATAATATTCATGTTATGCCACCAAATTTGAATGATAACTAATTTTATTTATACCTCTTTTTTGACAAAACGCTATCGCATTCATTGCTTTTTATCTACATATATTTGATAATTATTTTCTTAGTACACCAAGTTTACAACTAGTGTTTAATAGGCTTTATGAATATTTAAATGTATCTTAACAATTCAAGTCCATTAACTGATCATAAGGTAATCAATCCAATACAGAATTTTGAATTAAAATTCGATCATTCCGTATTTATTTGTTTAATGTCTTCAGTGTGCACAATTAGATAATCAAAACTTAATAAATACAGCTTATTGTATAAAAAGCTCAACAATTTCCAAACAATAGACATGTAAAAAGTGTGTTCCCGGCATTGCAGTTGTGGTGCACAATGATTCGGCACTGAACAACTAAGGAATCGTGTACCAAGATCTACGACAACAAGCCATAGGTAAATGATGAAAAATATACCATTGGGAATAGACTTAGTGAGTAATTCCATACACCGTTTTACCTCTTTCCCAAATGTATATCTTCTTCTTTTTTTCGTGTCGGTCAGCAACAGAGACACCAAATTTACATCTACACTCCCATTCCCTCCCAGAAAGCAAATGTATATGAGTCGTTTAATATTAAACTCTCTCCATGCCATTCTCACATTATAATATTTTCTTGACAACAATATTAATGAACATATATTTAATAATAAAGGAAAGGGGAATTAGGTGGATGAGAGTGGCATCTGCTGTATCTGGTACAACGAATGTAACATCAGATACATTGGGCAAACGGAGAGATCAATAAACACGAAGTTGAAGGAGCACCATAGAACTTTCATGGGACTGTCTGGATATTTGGAAATGGCAGACCACTGTATTGAGAAAGATCATTCTTTCAATATTGAAAATATAGAAGTCGTAGATTCTGAAAGTAAGGGACGTAAGGTGAATGTTTTAGAGGCTTTGGAGATTGATAAATGTTTACCTCGCAAAATATAATATTATTAATGTCCAAAGTCCTTCAACCTCCCCATCGCTTATGTATTATCAAAACGCGCCCACCTAACATCCCTTTACAGTTTTATGTATATATAAATGATTATTTCTCTCTTAGTTTTAGTTTTGTACTCAGCTCTGATGATGCTTATTCGTTAATGAGAGCGCTAGGCGTCTTTTTAGTATACGAGTTCGTTGTATACATGTTTGCGATGCAAAAATAGTGTTAGTTTTATATTATTATTTTATAATTATATTTTTAAATAATGTCCTATCTGTTTATTTGGAAATTTTGTGAGTGGGAACATTATTTCTCTATGCTTTTTTGGATTTGGTATAATCATTCTTAATACACAAACAATTTTATGTCCATTTTTGAAGGTCGTAGTTTTAAAATTAAATTTTTTTGCACGTACATTAAAAATTAATTTTTAATGTACGTGCAAAAAAATTGTAGACTGTTTATTGCCGTTTGAAGAAAAATGTAAATTATTCCCATATCAAATTGTTACTTAAAATTGTAAACACTGCTGCATATGACAATTGTATTATTTAACTTGGTAAAGATGGTTAATTTGAGAATAAACATCTGCGGTTTTACTAATAACTTTGGAATAACTGTTACCCTATATTTAAGTTATGTTGTGCTCAGTGTGAAGATACTAATGAACACAGAACAACATGAATAATTTATCACTCAAATCTATCAAAGAACGTTTTGATTTAATAAGGAAAAATACTATGAATTTTTAAACGCAAATTTGTTTATTTTTCATACAACACGCAATAGGTTTGTACGAACATCTCATTAACACACTGTTAACAAGCTTAACAAACCTAGAATGTTTACGATATTATTTGGCAACTGCACCAAAAGAAATAAATAAGAACCATATAGGACGACAATATAATTTCCTTGATTTGTTTATTTTTATCGCCTTCCTGAAACTTGAGAGGCGCCACTGGCCCCTCGTTATGTTAAAAATAGTAAAATCCAGGCTTATATAGTAGGTAATAAACATGTCATTTATACGTTCTTATTTAAGAATAGTATGATTTACAATTTTGAACTTTTTCTTAATTATTTGGATATATGCCCAAGATGAACATTTTAATGTTGATAGAGTCTTTTCCAAGGCTGAAATTTCTTATACCATTATAGTATTACATATATACATCCACTTATTGATTCATTTGTTCGTTTGTACATTTGTTCTTTTACTACTTTATTTATTTATTGATTAATTTATTTGTTTCTATATATTTATTTATTTTAACCTGTTATTTATTAGTTTATTCATTTGTACATTTGTTCTTTTATTCATTTATTCATTTGTTTTCGATTTATTAATTTGCTGATGTGATTATTTTTAATTTTTTTTGTAAGATGTATTAATCCTTCTTGATTGTATGTTTTTTTTTTATATATATTTTTTACGCAGCACGCTTCGATACAGGGCAACCTAGTGAGGCTGCTGCAACTTAATTGAAGCTAATTGGTGATATATTGTTTCAATTATTCTATTTATATTACATGACAATTCTTATAAAATATGATTTAATAATTATTATATTAGGTGTAAGTTCATTGATGTATTAAGATATCTTCCATTTGAATCACTAATAATAATAAATTAAGTATCTACGAGTACTTATACTGTTAGACATAGTATTACCTACATAAAATACATCAACTTTAGTAGGTAACCTATACCTACATTAATTCTTTGCCCTCAACGCTCCTCTCCGGAGTACAGGGCAGAAACCAACTTCCACCATTCAGAGCGACACTGCGCCAATTGCGTCACTTCCTTCCACAACATTCCCAGCACTCCGATGTCGTTATTATAGGATCGGTGTATTGTGAAAGAGGGACGCCCGGGCCGTTGATCCCTTGCGGATTTCCATCCGAACAACGTGCTATCATAAGGCAATCTCAGAACATGATTCAGCCAGGACTATTCGTCTCACGGAAACTACAGATCTCTGTTGGGTGTGCCTGCGCACAGCACCATTCGTGACACGTTCATACCATCTCTTGTCCAAAATCCTCCTAAGATACTACATAATTTTCAAAGCTTATTATCTTAATACCTACATAGTTGCATGTAAATTTTTGCTCTTCTTTCCAATTCATAGTTTAAATGAATTCATGCATATTTAATTCACTTCGTTGTTATATTTTTTTTTTGTATTTAAACGTAGAATAAAATTAGTTAGTTAGGGTAGGTTAATACAAGAGTGCGCACTTAAGACGTTAATTAATTTTTTACAGATATAAAAAAAAAAATTACCAACTTAATAATGTATTTCAGTAGTTTGGTATATTGTCTCATAGATGTTCATAGTAGAAATTCCTAAGAAAGTACTTAATACAAAAAATAATAAAAACAAAAACACCCTGAAATGCGCACTCCTACACTACAGGTGTGTGCAAGAGTGCGCACGACTGTGTATAAGAGTGCGCATAAGTAATCAGTTCAATATGATGTTATTTATGACTAAAATAAGATAAATAAAGAATCTGTATTGTTATCAAAACAAACTTTATTGCAATGTTAATCGAAACAGCTAATTAAAATAGTTAAAATTTATTGTAATTTATTGATAGTCACGTAAATTAAGAAATAATTGATTTTATCCTAAGTAGTTTTTGTCATGGAAATCCCAGAATCTTCTTTTTTTCTCCCCAGATTGTTTATCCGTCTTTTTCTGGTATCTTTACTTGTTTTGATGTGAATTGATGGTATCTGAGAAACTTATGGTGCCGAAACTTGTGGTGACTAGAATTTTGTACTAGAATGCGTGCGCACTCTTGTACAAAATTCTAGTGCGCACTCTTGTACATAGTGGACATTATAAATATATTATAAAATTCCCGGCAATATGTCATGACGACGACATTCAACATGTGAGTGTACAATTGTAAATGACAAATAAATTGAAATAAGTAAATAAATGTGTTTTAACATAAATAGATTTTATTTGACACGGTCTCTAAAAAGCCTAAAAAATTTAACAAATGGATGAAAAATTGATTTTCTTACCTAAAATCTTTAATAATCGACTAAAATTCGCAAAAAAATGGACACCGACAAGCGCTCAACTTCTAGAATAAAATGCCCATTGAAGAAATCAGAAAACATTACTAATGATCCAGAGATATGCAGTGCGTACTCTTGTACAGTACACTGCGCACTCTTGTACCAACCTACCCTATATTGGATAAATTGAAAATTAGTTATACCTACTTTCCGTTTGCCGGTTTGCCACCCGTCCTGAATGTCTTGATTTTATTTTGGCACGGAGAGGACAGTTTTCATGTTTCTTACATGCAGCTGATCTGCTGGCTACCCCACTTGTGGGATGTGCCGTGATGGTATAATAATAATAATAATAATAATAATAATACTTTCCGTTCAACTACAAACTAAACACTGCAAAAGAGACTTCTTTCCATTGTTTTTCAGATTGACAATATCCTTGTAAGTCGAAAGACGTATCTATTAATAAAAATCAATGAAGTAGAAGAAAAAACATTTTCTTGATTTCATTATGGAATTTTACTTCCTAAACACCGACACAGTGAATAAATCAAATCTACTGCAAGAAAAATGTATGTTAAAATATTAGATTTATTTGAGTGTGTACATTAATTTGACCACCCTCTGTAATAATAAAAATAATTGAAAACAACATCCACTTACCGATATAATAAAATTACTAAGGGCTGATCTTATATACATTTTAACAAATATCCGTTAGCATTTTGGTAAGTTGCTGACGGATGGCAGTTTGTAAGCCAAACAAACCGATGGGTGTCTTATAAAAGGTATTGCTATGATTTATTGTTTTTTTATGCATTGCAACGTTCAAATACACACGCATTATTGAAGTTTAACCTCGCAGCATTGCGTAATCACGTTTGAAAATATATTTTTTTGTTTAAATTCAAGAACAATATTTCTTATGAGAAGTGAGGCATCACAAATACACTGTATATTTTAAGAGAAATAACCTTTTCTTTAGCGAACAAAAAAAATTGACTTATAAACCGACGGTTTAAGTGTCAAAACCGTTCCCAAAACAGTAGGTATACTAACCTACAGATTTTTACCGAAATATGGCTAACGGACGTTTATAAGACGCAAAAGTAACCGATTTTTTCTTTTTTCGGTATATTTCGTCGGTTATGTAACTAACGGATGTTTATAAGATCGGCCCTAGGTACATATCTGATCGATCCAATAAAACAAGAAAAAGTACTAACTTACATTTTTTCGTAAATGTATACGAAAGGTTTCAAGTTTTTATACGGGGATTTTTTCCACAATTATTACTATGCTTTGTTCGGTTTTATTGATAAGAAATGATTGATAATATTCCTGCAAGGAAGGAAGGATAACCATATCCATCATATAACTCCCATTATACTCTACAGGAACACGTGAAGGATAATAGAAAAAATGTTTTAATGAATATTTTATATCCCTTTCCCCAATTTGGTAGGGAGCCAATTTCTTTTATTGCCCAATACCTTCTTTAATAATAATATTGAAAGGAAATATATTTATATATTGTAGATGTATAAAAACATTATATTTATGGATTTTTGACACAACTGGATGTCGGATACTGGATTTCCTTACATAGAAGTGTAGATGTTAATCATATTATTCTAAATTGATTATTATTCGATCCAATTGATTTGTATATTGTTTTGGCGTTGTGAATAATTGTATTGGTTTAATTTTGTATTGTGCTGGTAGATTTTGTTGAACGTTTGATGAATGTACATGAGAACTGAAAGTTTGCTATTTGTAGCTAATTCTTATATGTGTATTAATATTTCTAGCTGATTCTTATATGTGTGTTAATGTTATAGTTGAAATCCGACCCTCCGCACAAGCATTTATTTGCTTATGGAGGGAGCATTTTTACTGTGTTATATTATTTTGCTATTGTAATATCAATGTATACTGTGTATTTATGAATAAAAAAAAAAATTCAACTCACCGATAGACTAGGTACCTATTCGAGTACTCTTACTGTAAAGTACTCGAATAGGTTGTCTAAGGGTGCAAACATAAAGATAAAAAGGTTGCCAGCGCCGATCAGTGCCGGTAAGCGCCAGAAAAGTATATCGCAATCGGCGTTCCTGCTTTTACTATGTTCGTGTCCATTGAAATGCATGTAAACATTCTCGACGCCGGTAGACGCAGGCATCGGAAAGCAGGCAACCTGCTTTTTTTGTGTTTGAACTCCTAAGATAGAATTTCACGTATTATGTATGTGTATCAAATTCAACATGTTATCTACCTAGCTAGATAATACCTATTCAAATAGAGTGACTATCGTTGAGTTGAATCAACTGAAATGATTAATCCAGAGTGATTTTCGATAAAAAAAAAAAAGTTTCCAATCCAACTGTCATTTGACGATTTCTCTGGAATAAAGGGCATAATCTGGAAAAATGCTTAGTCTTATTTTTATTAGCACGGAGAATTCAACCAGTATATTTATTGCAAACAATTAATCTGCTTCTACCCTATTTTGAGAGATGGCGTGATAATATAGTAGTAGAAGTAATAAGAATATTATTGAGTGCTTATATTATTACAGAGTGACACCTCTTCAACAATATATATTTCGTCAGTGTTAATACATACTTTAGAAATGATTTATTATTTGGATCATAAAAAACTTGACACAGTGCAATAGGGATGAACTGAAACAGTTTTTTTTTATATATTTTATTTCTTTTACATTTATTTATTCAATTCACTTGTATGAAAGCGAAACTTTTTGAAACGGACATGACTGAAGAAGGACGGATGTAGAATAAATGCTTTAGAGATGCGATTGCTGAGAAGAATGGTTGGTAAAACGTTGCGAGATAGAGGGAAGAATGAGGATATCAGAAGACTAAGCGCTTGCAAGAAGAGTGTTGTGGATACAAAGCGTGTAAATAAGCTGCGATCGTTTGAGCATGTGGAGCGAATGGGCGATAAAATATGAACAAGAGGATGTACATAAAAAATAAAAAATAAAAAAAATAAAATAAAATAAAATTACACACTAAACTATTAGATATAAAAGGCTTAGAAAATACAAGATTACCTTATTTGTAAGTGCCCCGGAACAATACTAACACCCGAAACTGTCATTGGAGTTTATAAGTGAGAATATCGGAGCTTTCGGCGTATCGTCTGGTAGCTTAATTTTATGTGGTGTTCTCACTTTGGCGAATATTGCCAGGGCACCAAAATATCGCCAACCATTTGAACCGTGTGAACAAAATGACAGCTAGTCTGAAACGATAAAAACCAGTAGAAACGATATCGTCTCGAATTGACCACCTTCCAACTTTTTCGGTCGATTGAACAATTTGCGCATGCGCGCTTTGTTGTTGGTTTGTGGCGTTTGTTTCCAATTAAAAGGCGCCTTATAACCTCTACTATAACATTTTCGACTAAAAATAAACACTTCGCGATCTGCATCACGACGTCCGCCATTTTGAAAACAGTGTCAAAATCAAAGCGCATCTGACATATCGTTTCTATATCGGTGGACTGTGTGAACAGGTGTGACGATCAATGGATGTCCGGCGGATTTTGTTTTTTCACCTGGCGAAATATTTTGAAATTCGCCTGGCGATATTCGCCAAATGTGAACACCCCGTTTACAAAGCATACCTTGCGTAAATGATTTAAAGTTCATTCTTACATATATAGAAATGTATTTCTTTGATTTCATGGATATTTTCATTAGTTTCGTGTATATATCTAATATACGAGTATAATTTATCTTTGTCAATTTTTTTTATCGATTAAATTCAATTCAAAGAAAACAATGAATTTTTTTACCTTCATACTTCAGAAAAATGTTTATTAGATCTTGATACACTAAGCAGCTCAATTCATCGCTGAATTGAAAGTATTACACTTCTCAAACATGATATTTTAAGGACACCTCTACTAGCTTTGAAAGGATACTCGAAAACATACTGAAAAGATTGCGAAACATATAATATTTGTAACTACAATTCTACATATTTATTTTGTTTACTTTTTCTTGTTTTCCTCGAGGCAAGGCATCCGATACTGAGTGAATTATTTGTTTTCTTTTTAAACTTACTGTTTAGAAAACCCAAAAGTATCATCCAATCCTAGCTGGGGATCATTGGATTTATCACTTGACATCACGTAATCTTTAGATAAAAAAAAAATGGTTCAATGATTACTGTGGTAACCCTGAAGCAGTTCACAACAATATGAACTCTGTTTATTATTATTTTTCTAGTTAACACTTTGTTGGCAGTTGTAAAATCCCATATTTGTGTTTTATACTTTTCCTCATAATTTCCGCATTGAAATATTTTCTCAACTGTTGTTGATTAATGACAAAACATTTGTTTTATGCTTACAAATGAGGTATAATGTCCTTTTGCTTAAGAGAGTTAAGACAGACAGATAAAAAGGGTAATAACTTTTAAACACATCATAAATTTGACATTAAATAATGTAATACCGGAAATACATAATACATACCAACCTACCAACACAAAATACCTAATATATTTCTTGCCACATAAATGTCACACAAAACAATTATACATAATATACTTGTACTTAAACATATTGTAATGTAATTCAAACAAAGTAGTAAAAATGTGTAACCCGAGCGAGGTATGTTACACCGAATAAAGCTAATTACATTTATTTAAATGTGTTTTTTTATAATCCTCTTTCATCCAATTTTTAATCGCAGTAGGTAGGCTTCAAAAGAATTCAAGCTAAAATATAATTACTACTCAAACTAATGACAAAGGCACATGTTTATTAATATTCTATATTCACCAATAGGTACCTGCTATTTACAAAACTTCTTAGACGAAAATGTTGTTTTTAATTAATGACATTTTTTTCTTTGATGCTTTATGTCCAACATCTTAAATTCATGATTGCATTTCAGTTAATTTCTGTTTGAAAACTTTGACTTTCCACAATATCAAAAATGATAGATTTTAATTCTTAGCAATATTATAAATAAGTCACTCAAAAATATACAATATGGTCTAAATAAATTGACAAAAACAACTGACTTATATATAACAAGAGAAGAGATGACTCGTGATCAATTAATTACTATGGAAAAGTTCAAAGCCTAAAAATCAATATATTTTTTAATTTCTCATTGTAAAATTTAAATTTTTTGCCCTTAAATTTGCCAACAACATCCGGACTGCTTATCACCATCTCGGAGGGTAAGATTCGATGGATTGTAACTCACTTTATATACACATTTGCCATATTAGTTTATATTTTCATCCAAACATATAAAATATTTGAAGTCTACGGGAAGAATTATGGATGTATGTGCAGAAAATGTATGTGCGAGTAGGTATATAATGGTATTGTAAGGAACACTTTTTTCTAGATAAGCGCGTAGATATCCTATGCCATAAAATTTAAGTTAATCTCTTTATTTTAGTGTCTGGTAATAAAACATGAAAAATATGTTGGTAATAATAATAGTATTATTGCCTCTAAATTCTATCACCGTTTAAGTTGTTACAACTTCTGATTATATTATTGTCCAATACTGCCAAAAACGTTCGCCCATAAAACTATAACAAAATGAGATATTATCGAGAAAAAGCAATGTGAAATATTATGTATGGTGGAAAAAGATATGTGCATAGGTATGTATTATTCTTCAGGGTTTTAAAGGTCGTTCATTCATTTATGTACATATATTGTATAATATGAATTCTGAAGTTTATACATTTGTAGGTATAAATTTCACAATACACCGTTCCTATGACAACGATATCAGAGCGCAAGGAATGTCTTGGAAAGAGGTGACGCAATTGGCGCAGAGACGCTCTGAATGGAGGAGGATGGTTTCTGCCCTGTGCTCCCGACAGGAGCGTCGAGGGCGATGAGATGAAAGAGAGGTTAAACATATATGTGATAAGTAAGCCGTAGAGCGACCGGCAAAGAATTGGTCTCTCATTCTTAAACGTAATATGTAAGTTATCGAGTGTCCTGACGTATAAGGCAGGTGATCGAAAAAATAAAGACATTTTACATCTTAAAATTCAGCGATGAGGTTTGCCTCCCATCCTGGATGTCTTAATATTTTGTTGGCACAGAGAAGAGGGCATGCATTTTTATAACATGCAGCTGGTCCGATGGCTACCCCACTTGTGGGATATGCCGTGATGGTGTAGTATTAGAAGTATACATATTATATTTTTGACAAGCACACTGTAAACGAATCGCATATTTGTAGATTTACTGACAGTATAAGGTATTATAATGCTTACGAATTGGCTTTAGCTGGTTTAAGCTCGCTTTACTCCTGAAAAATGTTCATATATTCCACCTTTTCCATTTACCATTGATTGTCAGGAGTAGAATAATGTATTATGCGATTAAATATTATTAGTTATAGTCATAGTTATTCTGTGAAAAATTAATTAAAAAAATACCTTAATGTCATGTTGGCAAAAAAAAATATAAAAATGTATTTTTAGAGATACTCTTTGAATAAAAAAACATTTAAGAGGAAACGGAAATCATAAATAACACTAATACCTCATTTATGTACTTTATTACTTAAAGCGAGCTTCAAAGACTTTCTTTTTCAATTATACTCCAAGGATAAATTTTATATCACGGTTTATTTTTCAATTTGTTTTTAACCTTGCCCTGGTCAAAGAAAAAAATTATTAAATTAAACAAAAGACGAAAGTTCATTCGAGTAAAGTAGCATTCACGTTGCTTCACTTTGGATGATCATCCAGAGTGTCAGGGTCAAACCTGTTCATCGAAAGTGAACACGTCTGTTCACATTTGTTCATCCTATGCTTTCACTGCCATGTCAACACTCTCACTCATGTTGTATGTAGTTTGACGTATTTTAGTATAAAAATACTATACTATACTATACTATACTATACTATACTATACCCTCACGCCGTATCCCAAGTGGGGTAGGCAGAGAGAACGGAACGCCACACAGATCTATCTTTACACACTTCCTTCGCTTCCTCCACATTCATACAGTTTCTCATACATGCACGTCGATTCCTCTTACTCAACACGCGGCCGTCCTTGAGAATTTGATCCACGTGATCAAGCCACGTGGTTCTCGGACGTCCGCGCTTCCTCACACCTTTTCTTTCAGACAAGTATATCCTCTTTGTCATTCTTACCTCGTATAAAAATAATTAAACAAATTCAAAAATGAAAAATAACACTTAAAATAAATTAATATAGCTCTCAACTGCATAATAATTTTGTACATGATTCTGACATTCAATACAAATTCATAGATATTTAAACAAATAATAAGATAAAACTTGTTTATGGTCGTTTCAGTGAAAGGACCTTTCATCAAAATTATGACTCTTTCCTCCGTAATCGCTAGCGATGAAGCGCCTGTTCACACCTGTTCATCTTGGAGGATCATCCGGAGTGATCACTGAAAGTGAACAAATGTGAACGCCCCTTAACATAGTTTTAAAACTAAGAATTAGCGAAGATAAGAAAAACGATAATTAAAAAATTAGAAATATAACTATCGATCTACCTAGGATAAAATTGTTACCATTCTGGTACCGACACTTATGTATGCAAGCGAAACTTGGACATGACTTAAAAAGACGAGAGTGGAATATGCTGTGGAGATGCGTTCACTGAGAAGAATGGTTGGTAAAACGTCGCGAGATAGAGTGAAGAATGAGGATATCAAGAGAATGAGCGAATGTGAGAGGAGTGTTGTGGATTCTGTCCACAACACTCCTGTAAAAAAATTAAGAAGGCGCGTGTAAATAAGTTAAGAAGGTTTGGACATGTTGAGCGAATGTAAGATGAAAGGATGACGAAGAGGATGTATTTATCTGAAAGAAGGGGTGTGAGGAAGCGCGGACGTCCAAGAACTACGTGGACCAAATTCTTTAGGACGGACACGTGTTGAGTAAGGTAAATCTGCGTGCATGTATGAGAAACTGGATGAATGTAGAGGAAGCGAAAGAAGTATGTTCGGATAGATCTATATAGCGTTCCGTTCTCTATGCCTACCCCTCCTGGGACATGGCGTGAGGGTAAAGTATAAAATTGTTAAAAAAGCCCACTTATCATGCCTTACCTTTGAGGGCAATTTGAGTTTAATGACTCTTGAGATAACCGGGTGTGAGGTAGATGTCCCTTTAATATACTACCACTATCCCATCATGGCATGTCCCATTAATGGAGAAGCCAGCAAATCAGCTGTACTCAATAAACATAAAAGCTCTTCACTCCGTGTCAGTCAAAAAATTAAGAGGTTCGAAATGGTTTGCAAACCTCATCCTTGAATTCTAGGTGCAAAATGGACTGCCAGTTGTCCATTGAGCTCCTCTAGATCTCGGTTGATGTTATCCAACAATCTTTGTCTTGGTCTGCCTAAGGATCTTCTGCCCTCGGGTGTACCCTGCAGAATACCTTTAGTCGCTCTTTCTTCTCCGGATCTAACGACGTGGCCAATCTATAAATCTAGTACAGTTAGATGCAAGAAATCAAAATAGAGCTTTTTATTATTGAAATAAATAAAACAAGCGTTTTATTCTACTAATGATTTAATTTATGAGAGAGACGTCTTTCGTCTTATGAGGACATTGTCAATCTCTTTTTATTATTCATTTCTTATTGGAATAATTTGATAATCTTAATTGCAAGATCCTGTATAAGTTAGAAATCTTGAAGAATAATTTGTTTTGTGCTTTTCTCTACTCAATATTTTGTAAATTTTATTTGTTTAAACGTTGGGCTATAAATATTTATTTGTTCAAATGTTAGGTTATTTTATTTATTTATTCAATAATAAAACAAAAAAAAAAACAATATATTATATAGCGGACAAATATTATAATATTATCTATAGTGTAATGATATTTTTTTTATAATTTCCTCAGTCAGTAGTTGAGCCACTGGTATGAGAGGAAACACATAGGAAAGTGAAAATGCATTTAACAAATTCAATTAAAGTTTCAAGGTTAAGCTATAGGTTTCTTAGTTTATGTGATCTTTCCTTTTATTATTTATATTTTATTGTACCTAGTATAATCTTTTAGTAAAGGCTTTTAGCCGTTCACCATATGAAATAAATAAATACAAATAAGCGTAGTTAGTTAGTAGTTAAAAAAATGTCATTATTTATTCGAATACCTACCACCCTTTTACGGGGCACTAAAATTTTTATAAAATGAGTGGGAAACCAGGTAAATACTTTCAGGGTGCTTCACGGTACATTTTTTAAAACCAGCTTTATGAATTATGATAAACCTAAATAATTTAAAAGATGGCCTTAAGCTTTTTATTTATACCAAAATTCTCATAAACATTTGACTTTAGCTTTATGAAGAAAGATCAACAATACTTTTAATGTACATTTTTACTGTTTTATTTTCAGGAGGGACTTTCTAGAAAATAAAAAAGGCGTAATTCTTTTTATTTACACTGTGCGAAGAAATGATGAATTAATTTACAAAAAGACAGCTTAGATAGTTTTATTTACAAATAAAAAACATCAAAAGTAATATTTTAGTTAAACAATATTTAAAAACCTTCCCAGTATTTTAAATATAATATTTACTTGATAAAATACAAATCACGAGCTTTATCTTCATTAGTTACTTTGGTCTATCTACAGTTTATTTATTTATTTGTTTTATTTATATTTAGAAATATTAAGCTTCATTTCTATTAAATCTTTTGCTTTTTAGAGGATTCAATCCCAAGTTCCAGATCTCAAATGGATCGCGTTAGTTTAACCGATCTGAAATAATATGAGATCCCAAAAAGATGATTGCTTCTATAGCTTGCATAAATTGTTTCTCGATTGTTGGAGCTTACATCGTGACAGTAAGAATGGTGGAATTGGTGAACATTATCCATAGACACCAAAAAAGATCACTGAAGCCAGCTTAGAGTCAATTCGTCAGCGTTGAGAGACCTTTCTCACTTTTGCGATTACATTTTGCACAATGTTACCTTGTGTAAACATGGTTCTCCAATCGAGATGTCTTTAAGAGATACCCTGAAACTTAAATACATTGCCAAAAGATAAATGAAACTGATTTTGACATGGTTTACTGATTTTTTTACCAGTTTTCATTACCATTACAATCCCGGGAGTAGCCCGGGATCCCGGGATTGAATGTATCCGGGATAAACAAATGTGTACACTGTACTCGAGTGATGTGGGCATGGTGTACCTGTTTGCATTGTTTGGGCCTGCTACACTTTGCTCTGTTGGCGATGGTTGTCAAACCATGCTACATATTTTGATGATGCACTGCTAAGGTAGGATTATACCTACCTATAGATACTTAGATAGGCATTGCTGATGGGTACCGTGTGTACTACTCAAACTGATTGATAATGTTATTATTGTTGCATATTCTGTGCTGGGCTAGGTCGTCTATGTGCACCTACCTATGCTTAGCTGATTACTGTGTATATCTTTCTGATTATTAATATTATATTATACTTGTCAACAACGAGCTAACTGGATTGGCCACAACATTAGGCACCCAGGACTACTCATCGCCATCGCGGAGGGTAAGACCGAGGGGACAAATAGCAGAGGCCGACCAAGAGACGCATATATGGACCAACTGAAGAAGGACATGAACTGTGGCTCATACGTAGAGCTGAAAAGACTGGCTGAGAATAGAGACGAATGGAGAAGAAAAACCAAACTCGTTGCAGACCAATCCAATGGATTGTAACTCATTATACCTATATATTATACTTGTATAAATTCTTATATACTTTTGGTTAGAACCGTAGTGCTTATATATATTTGAAATCATTTGCTAGTGTCTAAGTTTTATATTGTTTTCCTTATATGATATACATTGTTTTTTCACTTGACTGTTTTCTTTTTGCTATTATGTTTGTAAAGGCTGTTTCAGCCGTTTATTATTATAAATAAATAAATAAATAATCCCGAATCCCGGGATTAGAAAAGAGGGCACGTGAGCAAGCCACGTAAATCTTAGACACCCCCCTTTTTCATATAAATACATCCTTTTTCATCATACTTTTTTCGTGCATTCGCTTCACATGTACAAGCCCTCGCAAACTAATTTACACGCATTCTATCCACAACTCTCATCTAGCATTCTCTCAACATCATAATATCCTCATTCTTCACTCTATCTACCAACGTTTTACCTACCATTCTTGTCAGTGAACGCATCACTACACCATTTATTTCATTTACGTCTTTTTTCAACCATTGATTCTTGTTTTTCTTTCTGTGCTATTTCAGGTCCCCCCAACGTTGGCGATCACCTTGGCGAAAACCTCCCTGTCGTGTGCTGCTCTGAACAGGTCATCCACTGCACTCATTCCTGTCTACTCTCTAATGTTGTGCAGCCAGGATATCTGCTTCCTGCCAATTCCCTGTCTTCCCTCTGTCATGCGCTCCAATATAAGTCGGAGGAGATGGTACTTTTCTCCACGCAGCACGTGACCCAAATATGAGACCTTCCTCACTTTGACAATTGACAACAGCTCAGTCTTGGCTCCAGCTGTCCTAAGTACTTATATGTTACTGACCTTATATTACTGAAACAAATTATGACCATCGCAGACCATGCCACATGTAAACCTTTTTTATGTTTCACAATATAACAGTTTCCTCTCTAAATGTCAGACCTCAATAAAATATAACATAATTTATATATTTTTTTATTAATAGATATAAATAATGAAATGCCAAAAAGGCGTTACTGTTTCCTAACTACCTATGACTTAAAATATTTGAACTAAATTTTTAAAAAAGACCAAATTAATGATACTGAAGAATGAAGAGAGAACGATAATATACTAAGGTGGATCAAGGCCTGTCCCAGAGCACGAGCCACGCTCAATTCTGGGATGGGTACTTTGATCAAATGAATTGATGATTTGTGTTTTGTTATTTATTATTGGTATTATGCTGTATTTTATTTTATTGTATTATTGGATTCTTATGCATTATGCATTTTTTTTTATCTACTTATGTATGTATTATTAACGGGGGTTTATACCGTCGAGTTAACAAGCTAACGATTTAAATACATACATAGACTTAAAATATTATTGATTGTATTCTGCTTGTAGTGTGTTCTTATATTTAATGTAATTTGTAACATAATGGCCTTCTGAAACCAGCAGATTCTACCTGCTGTTTGAGGGTTTCTTTTAAATAAATAAAATAAAAATAAAATACATATAAACTTTTTTTCTTTCATTATAACGACACATCCAATAAGTGGAGTAGCCAGCAGATTCCGGACATGGGGTCTTTGGAAAATACCTCCGAAGAATCCAAAAACCCCCCTCACAAGGAACCGTGTTGCAAAGAAGAGGGGAGGCTTTAGCCGGTTCAAGTTCAGCACTACCTGATCTGAATGGCTGGATGTCTATGATGGATTTCCCCCCACAAAAAGAAGAAAGAAAAAGTAGACAATCTGCATATGAAAAAATATCCTCTCCAGAAAAGTTGTTCTCTGTTACGGCTTCTTAATAAACTGTATTTCAAAGATAAAGGCTATCTGCAAGAACTGATTTTCTCAAGATTATTAGCTCCTGGAGCTCCCGGTAAATAGTTTGTCTCCCACTCTCTTCTGTAAGTTTTCGAGTGTCCAGTTATAGGCAGGTGTTCTAAAAAATAAAAACATTTTGATGAGGTTTGTCACCCGTCCTTAATGTCTTATTTTTTTGTTAGTACGGAAAGGACGGTGTGCATGTTTATTACATTTATACAAAGTACAACAACCTGCTGTCATTAGTGACAGGTGACTTTTATCACCTCAAACTGTAAATAAGTTATAAGTGTTCTTAATCAATAAATTTGTATTAAGTGTGTACTAATTTGAACATAAAGAAGAAATTTTCACGTGTGAGTGTTTTTGGCATTATTAGTGACTCAGGTGGTGAGTTCTAATCATTTTCTTTAAAAAAAACAAAATTATTGCCACAAGTTTTGAGGGTACAACTTCAAATGTATTGGCCATAGACAAATGACAACACAATAGAACATCACCATAGACGATCAATAACATAGACTATCAACACCATAAACAACCAACACCATAGATGAATCTATGGAAGAAGATTGAATAGTATTGCCAAAAGAAAAAAAAAATTTTCGCCATTTCTCACAGAATTTCGTCATAAAGATTTTTACATGCATGAAACTCTAAAGAAACAAAAATATATAAAATTTGGGATTTTTGAATGATTTTAACTTATACTACAAAATGTCCAGAATAATAACTCGAAGCCAAAAAGACAAAAATATACTAAACTTAACAATCATAGACGACTCTGTAAGTGAAAGCACTCTGGATAGGGAACCAGACATCGCAAATATACTTAAATCTAAGGTAGAAGAGATCGAGAAGACAAGGGAAGACGTAAGGCAGGAATTATATAAATGTCAAAGCGAACTTAAGACAAAAAATAGAGAAGTTACAACGTTAAAAAGAAAAATTCAAATACTTCAAAAACAGAATGAAAACCTAAAGACTTTCAAAGAGGTAAATGTGGAACTAAAGAAGCAATTAACTACGAAAGAAACTAAAATTGACGAGCTTCTAAGAGAATTCAACGAATGTAAAGAAAAAAGAGAGATAAGACTGAAGGAGTATGCGGAAAATAACAAAATGATTGCACAAAAGTTGTCTGAACTTCAAAAGTCAAATGTTGCGCTGAGACTGGCATATGACGACGTCCATTTACGGCTGGAAAACTATAAAAAGTATATTAACGACAAGGAAAACAAAGAGCTACCAAGGACGACTAATGACTTAGATGAAAAATTGAGAAACTACACACAGTCGACTAGTAAAAGTAATCAAATAAAACGAAACTGTCCAGTGAACAAATTGGATGAAGGAATGCCCAGAAGATACAAATCATTATACGTTGTAGGAGATGAATATGCAAAGGGAATGGGAGTGAAATTGACAAGCAGGACAGATCACAGGATCGACGTCCTAAGCAAGCCAGGCGATAGCATACTTAATTATAAATATGATATTATGAAGAAAATACGAGAGTGCGGAAGCAGCGATACTGTGGTTGTGCTTGCCGGAAATTGTGAAAACCTAAAAAGAAGAGCCAACTATCTAAAGACTATGGAAGAACTAATCACGGAATCAAAGAAAAAAAATACAAGGCTCCTCATATCGACAATACATTACGCAAAGAATGAAAGAACTAACGAAAATATATATACACTGAATTGTGATCTCTATAGTATTGTGAATGAACTTGAAAATGTAGAAATAATGGAAATAAATGAACGAATATCAATATCTGAACAAATAATTTTCAAACTAAAGTGTAAAAAAATAAAAAACAACATAAATGTACAAATCAGTTTAAATCACGAGAAAACAGAACTGTCAAACGTGACCATGGATAGACCAGGAAAATATTGCGAAACGCAGAGCTCTTCTTCTTCTTTTTTATCCATCAGACTCCCAGGGTATACAACGAGAGAAGGTCAAGACTCACCATAGCGCATCAGAACGTCCAGGGCTTGAGAAACAAAAATCACGAGATGCACCTATCCATTAATATGACTGATGTCGATATACTAGCGATAACCGAATCGTGGATGAATGATGGCGAAATTATGAACTTTACAATAAATAATTTTAAAATAGCCAGTAGTTTTAGCAGAAAGCATTCATTAAGGGGCGGTTGCTTGATTATGGCAAAATCTCAATATAATGTAAAAAATAGAGTCGATATTGTGAATATGTCAATAGAGAAAACATGTGAAGTTAGCTGCATGGAAATTGAAAATATTGTTGTCATTTGCTTGTACAGAGCTCCATCATCTAACATTCATGATTTCTTTACCACTCTAGAACACATATTAAATAAATTGACTAAAAATAATAATAAAAAGATTGTCGTATGTGGAGATTTTAACATAGATTTAAATGCCAACAGTAATAATTGCAAAAATTTTCTAGACTTGATGAATGGTTTCTCACTGACACGTAGTATCTATTTTGCTACTCGAAAAACATCTAACACAGCCACATGTATCGATAACATTTTTACAAACTTGACACTTAATCACACCTCTCCTATAAAATTTGTAAAATCAGACCATGACGGCCAGTTAGTGGAAGTATTGCTTGAGCAGCCTCCTAAAGACAATAGCTCAAATGTACAAAGAACAAACCTTAGATATATTAATGACGAAAATACTTATAATCTTATTTGCTACCTTAATTCATTGTACACTCCTGACTACAACCATGACAATTCTACCGATGCTTTCTATGATTTTTTTAAATATTTTATTCTTGGACTTGACCAGTACATGCCTGTTAAATGCATAAAAAATAAACCAAAGAAAACTTTTAACGACTGGGCTACTAAGGGTATAAAAGTTTCGCGTATTCGACTATTTGAACTTTATAACCTAAGAAGCATAAACAATAGCAATTCATTTAGAAAGCATGTGTCGAACTATAGCAGAATCTTTAAAAGGGTCTGTAGTGATGCTAAACGTATATATCTTAGCAATAAAATATCAAATTCTAAGAACCCAATTAAAACAACTTGGAATGTCATCAAATCGGAAACGGGAAGGTCGGTTGAAAACTCCCAACTGACTATCATGAGTGACTTCATGGCAATAGATAATAACAATGCTAATAAAAAAAATATTGTGAATAACTTTAATCGTTTCTTCACAGACATATCTAAGCTTTTGACGCAACAAATCGATGTAACTGAACATGATGCAATGAAACACATGGTAAATCTACCTATATGTGTTAATACTTTTAAATTTAAGACCATCAACGAAAATGATATTATCAAAGTAACTAGATGTATTAAATCCAAATCGTCACAAGACCTATGGTATCTCTCTATTAAATTTATAAAAACAATCATAGCTGATATAGCACCACATCTAGCCAAAATATTCAACACTTGTCTTAGAAAAGGTTACTTCCCAGATCTGTTGAAAATTGCAAGAGTCACTCCGATATACAAGAAAGGAGAAAAAACTGACTTTAGCAACTACAGACCCATTTCGATTCTGCCTGTGTTCAGTAAAATCCTAGAAAAAATTGTCACCGAGCAGCTTGCACAATTTCTTAGCAATAACAGTATACTTCACCCACAACAATATGGATTCCAAAAGGGTAAAAATACCTGTGACGCTGTATCACAACTACTAGGTTATGTTATGGAATCCTTTGAGAACGGACAGGATACTTTTGGCATTTTTTGCGATCTATCAAAGGCGTTCGATTGTGTCCAACATGACGTGCTACTTGCTAAATTAGACCATTATGGAATTCGTGGAGTTGAAAAATCTTTTTTAAAATCCTATTTGAGAGATAGAAAACAGATAACAGTGATTGACAATATAAAATCAGATATTTGTGACATAAACTGTGGTGTGCCCCAGGGATCTATTTTGGGACCATTACTTTTCTTAATATATATCAATGATCTGCCTAGTCAAATCAGTGATAATAATAAAATCATAGTGTTTGCAGATGACACATCCATACTTATAAGAGACTTGGATAATTTACAGTATACTAAAGATATAGTAACACAAACCCTTGAAAATGTAAAGAGTTGGTTTGGTGACAATAAATTAGTTCTAAATATGACGAAAACGAATGCTCTTCGCTTCTCCTTACGGCGTGAACACGAAGTTCCTGTAAAAGAAATCTTGAGCAACCAATCATTGAACATAGTAAACAATTGTAAATTCCTAGGGTTGGTTGTAGACAGAAAACTTCAGTGGTCCCCACAGATTGATCAGCTTTGCACAAGACTCAGTTCTGCGATCTTTGCAATAAGAAAAGTTAAAGAGGTTTGCGGGTTTGATGCTGCAAGATGTGTGTACTTCGCGTACTTTCATAGTATAATGTCATATGGTATAATGTTCTGGGGGAAGAGTGCCGAATCAGGCAGAGTCTTTATACTGCAAAAGAGAGCCATAAGGACCATTTTAGGATTGCGCCCGAGAGATTCCTGCCGTGATCACTTTAAAAAACTGGGCATACTCACACTTGCTGGCGCGTATATCCAGGAGTGCCTTATGTATGCTCGAAAAAATATAGAGAACACACCTCTAAACGCAGACTACCATAGCTATCCAACGCGAAGTGCAGGCAGCATCAGAACCGTAAAATGCAGACTAGCAAAGGTTGCGGATAGTTTCGTGGGTTTAAGTGTGAAGCTGTACAACAAACTGTCACTGCATATCAAAACATTGGAGGATGATCGCTTTAAGGAAGGGGTGAGGAAGTATTTGTTAGAAAAATCATTTTATTCAGTTAACGAAATGTTATTGGAAAAAGATTCTAGTAACATGGATGCAGAAACATAATGTAGTTTGATATCACATCTGACGACATAATCACTGGGCCCTTTACACCCAGGGATTATCGATCACCATTGATATTAATATATTGTTGTACGCCTTGTCTCTTTTAATTAAATTATATGTTTTTAAAATGTACTCTGGATTGACACCCCCAAGTGCCCATTGCGGAGCCTATGGAGGTCGAATAAAAACTATAACTATAACTATTCAGTTGTCCGCTGGCTTATCCACTTATGAGATATTTCATGATAGTAAAGTAGTCGTAGAAATGTCTTTTTTTTAGATAAGGGAGTAACAATTAACCAAGAAGCTCAAGTATCAAAAAGCTCTAGTTGCTAAACATGTTACTAAACAATAGGAGCGTGAAAAAACAGTTTAGTATTATTTTTTCTATACAGTAAAATGTTCAGGTTCATCATTTCTGTAAGTGAAAATTTGCAATTTAGAATGCAAATTATAGAACCTAGATTTTGGATGTTGATCGGAATTGTTATTTCACTTAACTTAATTTATTTTCTGTATCAGCAATTTGAGCCAACGGTATAAGAGTTCGTCGGTAGCCTGGAGGTAGAGTCTCGGCCTCGTGCACATGAGGTCCGGGGTTCTATCCCAGGTGCCAGCAAACTCCCCTTTCACGACACAAGCTTTTAGCTTACTGTGAAAGGTGTATAAGGTTGTATTTGGGTTTATAACAAAAACCCAGATATATATTTAAAAAAAAAGGCCTGAAAGTTAAATATACTTGTCTAATATTTGCTACTGTCAAATAGCCACCCACGTAGGAAATAATATTAGTTCGTTATCACGATGTTGCCATTCACAAAAAAAAGTAAAACAGGAAAGAAGAGTAACTGCGCCCATAATCCCAATATACATAATTTAGTCGCATTGTTTATATGTTAGTTTGTAAATCATACATACCTACATAACATCACGCCGCTTCCCTCGCGGGTAAGGCAGAAAGGATTGAGCGCCACTTCCTTCTATCCTTGCATTCATCTTTCGCTTCCGTCATTGTCAATCAACTCCTTATGCATGCTCTCCTGTTCAATGTACTCAACACGTGACCGCCCTGTAGGATTTGATTTAAATCATCTTGACATTTGATCCTCGGACGGCCACGTCTCCGAGCACCATTCCTTTCAGTCAAATATATCTTAGTGGTCATTCTGTCCTCATTCATTATTTCTACATGCTCAAATCATAGTTTGTAAGATTTTTCTTTAATTTGTAAAAACGTTTTGTAGTTGATTTTACTAGGCAAGGAAATGAGTCCTCAATTGAAATGAACAAACTCTGAACGTGTAGAGCACCCGTCAAAAAAATTGATTTTTTAATCACCAAAGTTTTTAAGTGTCCTGTTAAAGGCAGTTGTTCGTAAAGTAAATACTTATTTAAAATATTTTCTACGGAAGCTATGTATGTACATATCAAAATCGACATAAACGTACACGGTGTTGCCATTGTTTTTATTTTTCGACATTTTCCAGAAAATAATTTGTTGAAGTGTATCGAATTCGACGTTTGATTTCTGAGATAAGCCAGGTTTTTACCATAATAATAAAAAAAATGTCGCAGATGTATCGGATCTACGTATTGCTACATTGTGTCTAACAGATGAAAGGCGTTTATATGCGAAATGGATCATAAAATATACGCGAATGTTGCTTTCATACTCATGATAATACCTACTATTAAATAAGTTATAATAAAAGTTCATGAGTTTTGTCATAAAATTGTACATTTGTGAGATTGCTGAAATGGGTGAAATAATTTTGTGTTTTCCTTTGTAAGTTTATTCCCGCGAGACAACTACTAATCTATTTGAATATCTGTTCGAATAACAGATATTTATGTAATAAGATACAAACCGCATAAGCGGATATCACAATCATCAAATAATATATCTTGTCTCTGTGACACGAGCGAAAGGGTGGTTTTGGTTCTTTCAAATTTAAAAAAATATTAATAATAGACACCAAATGCTGCAAAGAACAACCAAAAAGAGATAAAGACCACCAAAAAGATGAAAGGATAGTGTAGTGTATGGACTTTGTACACTGAACAGGTTAAGTGAACCTTGGACCTTGTTTACAAGTAAACAGTGGTGATAATGACTGAGTAGCAATACGCTACTGTCTATATAGGTTAGCTTCCTATAGGGAACGCGCGCATTATTAATACGACCTTCACTTGCACTGTTAGGCTACGTCAGTGTTTCCCAACCTTCTTGTCGTCGCGAACCAAAAGTAATATCCAACAGAATTTGGCGAACCCCCTATGTAGTCGTTAATGATAGGCAAAAAAACAATAAAATTTTCTTTATATGCTGCATAAGATATAGGCAGTATGCATACGTTCGAAACAACAGTGTGCAATCTGCATTGTATTTGGTGTGCTTTTTTTTTTATTTTTTTGTGTTTTTGTTTTTTTTTTTCCATTTATTTTTCTTGGGCCATTTTAAATCCCGCCATTACGCTATTATTTTCGCGAACCCCCTTTGTAGACATAGCGAACCCCCACACTGAGAAAAATACTAACGAAATTTAACAACGAATCATTGGTACGTACTATCAGATTAAGACCAGAGATCGTACAAACGACTCATTAGTACGAATCTATAATATTAACTCTTCGCAAACAAGTTGTTGGTAAATTTACCAATGATTTGTTTGCGAAGAATTAATATTATAGATTTATACCAATGAATCTTTTGTACCTACGATCTCTGGTCCTAATCTGATAGTACCGTACCAATGATTCGTTTTGAGTATTTTTCTCAGTGCAGGGGTTTGCGAACCACCGGTTGGGAAACACTGGGCTACGTGATTGACAAGTTGTGTTCGACAATTATAATAGGATTTATTTATTGAATATATTTGTGTTAATATAATATCAGTGTTCGTAATTTATAAAGAACCTACATATTGTGAACAGATACAGTTTACAATACTGCATTATTAATACAACCTTCACTTGCACTGTTAGGCTACGTGATTGACAAATTGTGTTCGACAATTATAATAGGATTTATTTATTGAATATATTTGTGTTAATATAAAATCAGTGTTCGTAATTTATAAAGAACCTACATATTGTGAACAGATACAGTTTACAATACTGCATTATTAATACGACCTTCACTTGCACTGTTAGGCTACGTGATTGACAAGTTGTGTTCGACAATTATAATAGGATTTATTTATTGAATATATTTGTGTTAATATAAAATCAGTGTTCGTAATTTATAAAGAACCTAAATATTGTGAACAGATACAGTTTACAATAGATAGCTGATGTCCCAAGAGGGAACAACTTCCGAAGCAGCAGATCAATGATCTACTACACGAGGAAGAAGAAGAAGAATATAAACAGACCTACCTACAAAGTTTCTGACAACCAAGAATTAATTCACGATAAACAGTTCCTCTGACATCCACATCAAAGCATCAAAAATGACGATTAAATTAGCGCAAAATTATTCAGAATGGAGGAGTCTAAATTCTGCGTTGTAAATCTGGAAGGAGCTTTTGAAGGCAATTGGATTTGATTTTGTGTGGAGTAAAATGAGATGTTTATGATCAAAGATCGAGTGAAGACATTCGAAATAAATTTTCCCAGAGTTTCAATGTAGGTACATTATCTTGAAAATGCCGTTATCTTTTATAGACGAATCCATAAATTTACAATGATTCTATATTTTTGGAATATATATCATATAATGATCATTCAAAATCTGGCTCTACAGTAAAACTAAACCGGATAAGCAAGATACACAGGATATCAGGTATTCATTTCATCTCTAACCTTTATCCATACGCTTACTGTCGTATGTATGTAAACTAACCTCAAAACAAAAGCAAAAGATTGCCATCAATTCTGTCAAAAAAACTGTTGCTTTTAGGGTTGTTATTTATTTATTTATTTATTCATTTATACAATAAACGGCTGAAACAGCCTTTACAAAACATAATAACAAAAAGAAAACAGTCAAGTGAAAAATGTAAATCATATAAGGAGAACAATATAAAACTTAGATACTAGCAATTTTTTTCAAATATATATAAGCACTACGGTTCTAACCAAAAATATATAAAAATTTATACAAGTATAATATAATATTAATAATCAGAAAGATATACACAGTAGTCAGCTAAGCATAGGTAGGTATACACAGACGACCTAGCCCAGCATAGAATATGCAACAATAATAACATTATCGTTCAGTATGAGCAGTACACACGTTATTCATCAATATTCAAATGAAAATATCACTCGAGAACGATATCAATAATTGTATGGTGATGTACATGTAGGTACTTGCAATTGTGAGCCTGTTTTGTACTTTTGTATTTTCTCATCTACATTTTTCAATTAGTGTTTTATTTGTGGTATCTATGATAGAACAATTTAAAACACAATATTTCGTTTCATATATTTGTTTCATAAAATTCAATTTGTTCAAAAAACGATGATTTCGTCAGCTGCGTCGAACGTCATTGATTATTCGATTTTCAAAAGTATTTAAAATATTTTCATTAATTGTATCGGCATTTACTTTGTAACACTTCATTTTAAATTATCAAATAAAATAAAATAAATATTTATTATTTTTGTTTCGTGTTACTGTTGAGTAAGACTAACGCACGACCGGTTTCGCGGACTCCGAGTTCAGCACCTGATGATGCGAACTCGGAGTCCGCGAAACCGGTCGTGCGTTAGTCTTACTCAACAGTAACACAAAACAAAATAATAATAAATATTTATTTTATTTTATTTGGTATTTTAAATAATTTATGATGTTAAATTTAATATTGTAACAATTTATTATTAATTCTTTTTGCACATCATCATAATATATTATATAACAATGCCAACAAAGCAATACAAAATTTAAAATACTAGGACGATATGCAGCGGCGAGATTATCACTATGAAGTGATTTCTTCCATCTATCTTCTACAATCGACCATCGCCAGGTTTAAAAGTTTATTTTTTTTAAATTACTTTCAAGACGTGCTCTGCGCAGGGTGTATGTAGTTGTAGGTATGTATGTATGTTGTATATTTATAATATTGATAATAATCTACTCATCTTACTACTACGTAATATAAAAAATGAAGATTGAGAACAAGAGATATTGTTTCGAGTTAAACGTAAAATTTAAAGATGTGGAAACTTCATGGTTTTAATTGACGTTACAGAACAAAATTTTAAAAGCACCTACCTACAATTTTCATTGAACTTACGTTGTTTGAGAACATAATATAGTTTTTCTTTGAACTCATCTTGAAAACTCGCATGGCTACAATGTATAATAACCTTTAAACTCAGAATTACCGGAGCAATAAAATGTCTATGTACCTATAAACTCGTAAGTCATCGTAAATAATTATGTATAGATATAGGTATGTAGTTTGTGCATTTTGTTATTAAAAAATGAGATATATTTTTAATTAAAGAATTTTAATATTGGAAGGAGTTTTAATACTACTCTTTTTTTATAAATACACAATTACACACTTTTTATTGATTAAAGAGTATAAAATTGTTTCGCCTTTTACAAAGGCATTATCAATACTATATTTACAGAGAATACACAATTGATTACGAAGGAAAAATTATAAAATTATGGAGTTGACAAATTTAAGTGGGGGATGGAAAGGGTGGGGACTTGGGATAGAGTGGGAATATTTTTAGAATGATTTTTTTAATGTACTTTTACTCTCTCTCACTCACTCTCTCTCTCAAAATTAATCTTCTATAATTACTGTTGTCATTATGTAGAATCTTAAATGGTTTACTATTGTTGATATTATGATTGTTTTCTATAAGGCGATAGACGAATTCCGAGAATCCTGAGTTCCTTACACAATTAAAATGTTCATTAATCCTTGTCTTTATTTTTCTAGTAAATTTGATGTATTTTTGTGTACATTTGCTTTTTTATCAATATACATTAAATACCTAATAAATATAAAATGGCTTACTAGTTGCAATTGTAACGTCTTCAAGCCATCCTTTTGGATTATTCGGCTATTTCAGCCATTTACAGGAATTAGAAACTAGAAATAGATCGGTTACTTACAAAACATTTTAATATTATATAGAGAAGCACTTTCAAAGTGAGAAATCGTGTTTTTCTTCCCTGTTACTTGATAATTCTGTAAAGCTTTCAAAAATAATTAGTAACTACTTATCAGGCAGTAGCGGGACTAGGCTTTGGATATTGGTCATTCTTTCGTTAAAGGGCCCCATTAGCAAAAACGATAAAACATTCAATTTTCAACAAGTTTGGTACACAAACTCTCAAAACTTATTGACCCTACGAACATTTTGATTTGATAAAATATGAAAACAAATATTAATGACCAATATCAAACTTTAACTTTTAAAAAAACTCGATTTTAGCTTCATAGTATTCGTTTATAAAAAGGCATATTTCTAAAAATCGAATTCGGGGGTGTGTTTGGTACATAAATGCACGAGAATCCTACAAACTTTCATATATTTATTTTAATAATGAGAATATTTAGATAGCTATTACAATTATGGAACAAAAAAAATCTATTTTTTTTTTGTTTTTTTAATGGATATTGACCGACTTCAAAATAATTTTTTTTGATAAAATTTCTCATATTTTGAAACCAAAAATCACCACATGAACTCAATTTATTGTATACTAAAAAAAGTTTTCTAAAATCTATAGTATTTATATGCTTGATGGGATGAATAAAAAATAAATATATTGTACAAATAATTTGTATTTTGATATAACAAAGAGTACCTAAATAAATCTCGTCAGTCTGCGATTTATTTATTTTTTAGTAAAAAACTAATATTGGTAATAAATATTTGATTTTTTATTTTATCAAATCAATATGTTCGCAAGGATCAACAAGTTTTGGCAGTTTTTCTATCAAATTTGTTGAAAATAGAATATTTTACCGTTTTTGCTAAACGGGGCCCTTAAGAATATTAATTGTTGATCGGGAGAATGACAGGACATAAGATGGTAAGACAAAAATGGTAGTGGAGTGGGGACCTCGTGAAGATAAAGGAGTAGAGGATAACCTCCCACACGACAGTCTGATGACTTAAGAAGAATCGCTGGTGACTGGTTGCAGAAAGCTCAGTACAGAGATGCCTGGAGACATATGGGGGAGGCTTATGTTCAGCAGTGGACAGGAATAGCTGCATAAATAAGTAAAGTAATTTGTTATTGATATAAAATACAAATACAAAATATCAACATACATTTTTTCTTAACATGGTTACAATTAAGTTGCAGCAGCCTCACTAGGTTAACCTGTATCGAGGCGTGCTGCGAATAAAAATAATAAACAATATACAATCAACAAACTATCATTATATCAAAAAAAAAAAATCACAATGAACAAATAAACAAATAATAAATAAATTCATTAAAAATGAAAATATGTCAATGAGTCAATAATTAAACGCAAACATAATAAAGTAAACAAATGAATATTTGGAAAATGATGGAAAATTAAATGAATAAAAAAAAATAATATTACAATGAACAAATAAATAAATAATGAAATAAATTAATTAACTAACTACCTAAATAAAAATGAAAATATGCAAATGATTTAATAATTAAACGCATGCAAAATAAGGTGAAAAAATGAATATATGGAAAATTAAACAAACAGATTAATCAATGAATACAAGAATAAACAGATGAACAAGATAAAAATTAAAGAAAATAAAACAATATAAGTATGAAAATTATAATTATAATGGATGAACAATAAACAGATGAACAAGATAAAATTTAAAGAAAATAAAACAATATAAGTATGAAAATTATAATTAAAATTATAACAATTTACATAATATTGTATTAGTATGTAAATTGGATCCAATAGTTAAGTGACTGGAAAATATAAAAATAAAATGCCTTTTTATTCAGTGTAAATTTATTTATTTATTTATTCATTCATTCACATACGGCGCAAGCCTTTTACATGTTCAAATACAAGACAGACTACAAAAAGAAAAATATACACAATACAAGTTCGCACATATATGTACACGTCATTGAGTTTAGAAATATAAAAAGAGTCAAGAATTATCAAATACAGTCAATAAATTAATACACAATTGTAGATTATGAACCATTAAACAGTTAAGACAATAAAATAAATTCAAATATCAAAAATTTAATATCAGCAATAAAATGTAAAAATGGATAAAAACTTACTAAAAACAAACAGAAAATACACTTAGATGGATTATATATTCAAATTACTAAATATGTAAATGATTAGGATTATTAATCACAAATAATAGACTAGAATTTAACATTTAAAAGTATTAAATAAAATTCAACAATCAAAAATGGTCAATTAAATAAAATAGTCAAAAAGCTGATAAGAATAATAATAATGTGAATAAAAAAAATTATCGTTACAAAAGTACAATACGCAGAAAGTCAGATCGCAAACCTCGATTGCCCTGTGTCAGTTATGTGATTTTAAATAATTTACAATGTCAGTTTTAATTGAACCCGAAGATTTTTCTGACAGAGGGTAGAAATTTAAGATCTTGTTTTATGTAGTGAATGTTTGCTGGTTTGGGTCCAAGAAAATGTTCAGTTATGCATAGATTTTTTTTGGTATCTATACGACTTTAATTTAATACGCATAGAAGACATGCCACTGCGTACCAGGTGGTCTAATGGATCTTTAATGAGCCCTCTTGATTATTAATATTTCATGAAGACATTTGAGATTTATAAACAACTTTATTATTCATGAGCAGCTTTAAACCGAGCTTTAAGTACATACAGAGTAACAGCCTTTGAAATCTATGGAAATCTATCATCTGTTTCAATATAATATCATCACAGCATCTCTTTGAGGTGTATCAACCAGAAAACCAATTGCATGCGTGCAGTAAATGAATTATATTTATAAAAAAAAAAAAAAATTAAGTGGTGTAGTACATAATTAACTAATTCCTTATAATTAAAAATGTTTCGTGATTACCACATGGTTAGTGCCAACAAAATCAAACGAATTATTTATTGTTAATTACGTCCCATTCACGCCGTAGATAAAATAATTTACGAGTGAGATGCCATTCTATCTATCTATCTATAATCTCATGCCGTATCCCTAGTGGGGTATGCATGAAGAACAGAACACCATCAAGATTTATTCTTACATATTTATTTCGTTTCATGCAATTTCTCTACGCTACGCGGTTCTTGAACTTCCGCTCTTCCTCACACCCCCTCTTGCCTTTGAATCACGAGGTCCCGGGCTCGATTCCCGGCCAGGACAAAATGAAAATGTATTTTATTAAATTCTGTGGTAACAAGATAAAGGGGCATGAGAAATAGGCACATATAAAATGGCATCAAGAGTTGCTTATGTTACCAGGTAATCCTTGATGCTATTATTTTTGAGGTATGACATATACCTACATTTCTGTGGAGAGAATAACTCAATATCGCAAAAGTGACTCATGCCCCTTTTACTTGTTAACACAGAATTGTCCTGGTTCTGGGTGTTGCATAATATATATGTGTTTGGTCCATTGTAACTGTACATCGTCGCCTTAGAATCCATAATATTAGATTCATATTATGTTAGTTTGGAACTATATTGATCTGTGTAAATTGTCTATATATGTGTTATGTTAAATCATCTTTGCATGTCAACAACATAACATACAAAGACGATTCACACAGATTGAGCTATTCCTAAATTTAGATATAAATGTTGTATTGTGGTTACTGACACTAATTTATAGATATGTAGTATATACGATGTACTAAATACATACCTATGCACATAACACCCAGACCCAGGACAGTTTAAAAACGTATTTTTTTGCCCATTTCGTTTCAATTAAAAAAGACATCCAACATAATGGATCATAAACCTCGTCGCTGAATGGAAGACTTTAAATAAATTATTGTGTTATTTTGTATAAATTTACTGTCATAATAAAAAAAATACGTATTACGAGGCTTTATTAAATGTTTCTAAGCCACAGTTTTATGTTTTACTCTTGTTCAACGTTGCTTTACGATAATGTTTTTAAACTATAACATATTATTAGGTATAGTTAGGGCTTGACATTTCTCAGATATTTCAGTTTGCGAGAAATATGGATCAAAACTTAAATTTGCAGCAGCACGTAAATTTAGTTCATCATACTTTTTTCTGAGAAGAATGGTTGGTAAAACTTTACAAGATGAAGAATGAGGATATCAGGAGAATGAGCGGATGTGATTGGAGTGCTGTGGACAGAATGCGTGTAAACAATTTAATATGGTTTTGACATGTTGAGCGAATGCCCAATGAAAGGATGACGAGGAAGATGTATTTATCTGAAAGAGGGGGTGTGAGAAAGCGTGGATGTCCAAGAACCACGTGGCTTGATCAACTGTTCAGGACGGCCGCGTGTTGAGTAAGAGAAATCGGCTTGCATGTATGAGAAACTGGATGAATGTAGAGGAAGCGAAAGAAGTACGTAAGGATAGGTCTATATGGCGTTCCGTTCTCTTTGCCACCCCTCTTGGAACATGGCGTGAGGCATGGATATAGTAGTAGTACATATAGTACTTTTTTGTATTCAAAGATATCAAATGTTATCTACTTCTAACCAAAATCGAAGCCTTACTGATACAGTAGTCTATCTCAAATAGGGTTAAAAGGTATCAGAATTATGCCATCTGTTAAGTTTTAAATCTCAAGAGGTCTGATTACATCTCCAAACATCGAACCAATCTAAAATGGCTAACTGTGTATTAGAATCTTCATTTTATCACTTGTTAACGAAATACACTTTTCTACATATTCTCCCTACTATTTAAAAGAAAGTTTCGAGTAGTTAGCGAATTATGGCCTACGATTGCGATCCAATAACGAGCTTCTTCTGGCTATTCCTACACACGGTACCAATTAATTCTTTCAATAGTTTTCAGTGTGTTTTGCTCGTTGCTGGAATAATGGTCCTTCTTCACAAAGTGTTTTATAATTGCTAAACATTTTCATTTTTTTTTATTAAGAGGAAAAACTTTATTCTATAGTTTATAGAAAAGGTTTCCCATTTTTTCCTGTAAGCTTTTGTGTATTCTGTTAAAAGCAGATCTTTGTTAAATCTCAACATAATAATAATAATTTATAATATAAGAAAATTGACATCTTCAACTCAGCGATGAGATATGCCACCCATCCTGAATGTTTTGTTTTATTTTTATTAGAATGAAGAGAACAATCTACATGTTTATTATATACAGTAAGTAGTTCGCAAGCTACCCTGCTTGTAGTATATGTCATGATGGTATAGGTATATAGTGAAAATCAAATTTATCCAAATCAATACTAAAAGAAATATTTTTTTGCACCCCTGCGAAACTAAAAATAATTATCAACGAATCTGTACAGACAGCAGTGGCGGGACTAGAAAATAAACAATGGTCAACGTACGGTTAGTTGTAAAACGTTTAAAACGTTGCGTGATAGAGTGAAGAATCATGATATTAGAAGAATGAGCTGATACAAGAGAAGTATTATGGATAGAATGCGCGTAAATATGTTACGATGGTTAGAATATGTGGCACGAATAGATGAGAAAAGTATGACAAATAGGATATATTTGTCTGAAAGAAGGGGTATTAGAAAGTGCAAGCGTCTGAGAACCACGTGGCTTGATCACGTGAATCAAATTCTCAAGGACGGCCGTTTGTTAAGTATAAGAAGAGAAATCAACGTGCGACACAAGAAATTGTATGAATATAAAAGAAGTATGTACATAAGAAAAGATCTATATGACGTTCTTTTCTCTCTGCCTACTTCACTTGGGACACGGAGTGAGAATTTAGTGTAGTTGAGAAAAAAAAAATAAGAAAACACTCTGATTTACAAATTTTTACCCCCACCCAATCTTCAAATTTGGTAAAGAGTATTAGATTTTTCGTACGACAATTTCAGAAAAGGAAAGTGTTGTTTTTTTATACGCAACGGTTTTTTGGGAGACACGCCACTGATAGATACTCATCCTTTAAATGTTTTGACAAAAGTTTTATTTTATGTTTTTAAAAAAACTAACAATCCCGTCGTCTGATTCATTCGTTCCTTTTTAGTTGATTAGTCTACCCGTTGCGTTGCCCCGTAACAATGGTTTTCTTCAAAGATAATAAGCAAGAATAAAAAGACAATTGTCTACACAAATATTTTCAACATCTTAAAGGGAAGAACCATTCCATAAAACCATAAAATGAATGAAATCGGGATCTCTTGTGGATTGGTTTAATGTTCAAAGGAGAAATAAAGACGAGAAGATTTTATAAAGCCACATTACACCAGTCGAGCTGGTGCACTAAGTGACAGTAAGTATTTGGCCCGAATTTCGATGATTAAGTGAAAATCATGAACATAATTCCATGGCGTTGAAAGGTTTAATTTCCCGAGAATAAGAGTTGTCACATCACACCTTTGTACGAAAATTTGAACAGGCAAAAAGTTGGTGAAAGAGTTTAATACAAACTTTACATTATGGTCTACAAGGATATGAATCCATGCACATTTTAAAGCTTTGAATCCATGTCAATCCATGCTCAAGGCTTTGAATCCATCCATATGGACCACCTCAGTCACTTTCTGATTTCGGTATTCTTAAAACACCTGCAAGAAAACCCCTAAGCTCAGCAAAGGTATCCACCAATATGCTGGACAAGATCAAGAGATTCAACAAGTCTTGCTTCTATGACAGGGCTTTTGGTAGGGCAGAAGTCGACATTTGTAATCGACTCTTCGAGAACCTTCGTAAAAACCTATCAATAACAACGTTCAGGAGCAATTTAAGACATCACTCTTCCAACACAGTTTTCTGCACCCTTAAAATGGATGCTCCACTAAACGGTGCCGAATAAATATTCAACAACATTCATCATTGCAGTTAGTTATTACTCCACTAGTAGGATAATTATTCCGTAATGGTATAGTAGTGAAGCTGATTTGTTGACCGTTCAACAAAACATATTATGTATGTATATTGTTCCGTTTATTTGACCGAATTCTGACTCAGCATTGCACTCGATAAGTGTGATCCAGGCATTTGCTTAGAATGTAGCTATCTTAGTAACTGTTATAGGAGCTATAGAATCGTAAAAGTGAATGGAAGGATGTGTCGTAACTCACGATAACCCAACATGGGTATTGTTCAGTAAACTAAAAAGCATTATACGGTTTTCCATAATAATATTCAACCAAACATGAATAAATTATTATCAACCTATTTATTAATCTACTTATTATTTATGAATTTTATTTATTTAATTTAATACACAACTTATATTTCGATACATTTATATTGATATTTTATTATAGTTAACAATAAACACTTCGTATTCCCCAAACAGCAATGAAATGCTGGTATGAGGGGAGGATGTTATTCTAAAACTCAAGCACAAAATGTCTTCTCACAAAAATTGTTTCTTACATAATTGTCTCTGTTCGGCTTCTTAGTATATAGTTTTTCAAATATTTCTTAAATTTATCAATATTATTCAGTCGCTTTATATTATCTGGTAGTGAATTGAACAATCCAATAGCTGTATATAAAAAACTATTTCTCTCTCTGTTCGTTCTAGGATTATCAGGTCGGATATCTCTTGCTGTCCTTGTATTTCTTGAGTGTACACTAGTATTCATCTGTACCTTATTTTAATTTCTTGAGTGTACACTAGTATTCATCTGTACCTTATTTTACTTTCTTGAGTGTACACTAGTATTTATCTGTACCTGATTTTACTTTCTTGAGTGTACACTAGTATTCATCTGTACCTTATTTAACTTTCTTGAGTGTACACTAGTATTCATCTGTACCTTATTTTACTTTCTTGAGTGTACACTAGTATTCATCTGTACCTTATTTTACTTTCTTGAATGTACACTAGTATTCATCTGTACCTTATTTAACTTTCTTGAGTGTACACTAGTATTCATCTGTACCTTATTTAACTTTCTTGAGTGTACACTAGTATTCATCTGTACCTTATTTTACTTTCTTGAGCGTACACTAGTATTCATCTGTACCTTATTTTAATTGTTTTATCCATTTAATTTTTTAAGCATTGTACAGTTTTTCATAATAATATTCAACCAAACATGTAATAGGTAATTTTTATCAACCTATTAATTAATCTACTTATTATTTATGAATTGTTTCATCCATTACATTTTTTAAGCATTATACAGTTTTCCATAATACGTAACATTCAATTAAACGTGAATAAATTATTATCAACCTATTTATTAATCTCCTTTTTATTTTTGGATTGTTTTATCCATTACATTTTTCGAAAGTCTAGTTTATTTTATAGAACTGCTGGCAATTTTAAAAATTTTGTTTTTGATGAATTTAAGTATTTTATTCATTTCAGAAAATGTGAGCTATTTAGTACCACTGAATTTTGTGTTTTTTCTATAATAATTTATTTAAATTATATTATTTTGTTTTAACTTAAACATCCCTGGTAAATTTAGGATTTTTGCTGGTTCACAGTCTGACTGTTGGATCCTGTAAATGTTGTAAAAATAATATAATATATTTATATGCATAAATAACATCACGTCATATTTCTGTAAGTGGAGTAACTACTGAATTATTTGCATGTATGTAATTAATATAGGCACAGTAGGTTAACCTTGTCATTGTTACCAATAGCAAAGACAAACATAAGAAAAAACACTCGTATGAGAAATGTAGTGATTTTATTTACATGTGTATTTAGATTTCAAGATTTTGTAGTAGTTAAGTTTAATATTTCTGAAGATAAATAAAATTAAAAAAATGGCGTTCCAGCCTCGCTGTTTACCTCGCTTGGGATTCGTCAAGAGAGTATAGATTAATAGATACACATTGCACCGTATGTATCTTTTTTGGATGATTTATTCGGCGCCATTTAATGGAGCATCCATCTCAAGGGCGCGGGAAACTATGTTGAAAGAGCGATGTCTTCAACTTGCTCTTGAACGTTGTTATCGATTGATTTTTTCGGAGGACCTCGGGGGGTCGGTTCCAGATGATGGGTTCTGCGTCATCAAAAAACCAATCATAGAATCATGACTCGATTATTGTATTGAGCATAGATGTCTACTCGCTGAGAACACAGAGCTCAGAAAGTAACTGATGTGCCATATTGTTCAAAACCTTGTAGACTATAAGGCACAGTTTGTATTGGGCCCTTTTACCTACTCTTAACCAGTGCATTTTTTCCAGCAATGGGGTGATGTGGCAACTCTTATCATCGCGGAAAATAAGCCTTGCAGCGCCATTGAATGCCATTTGTAGACGATTCAGTTGAATATGCGTCATTCAATATGCCCAATCTGTGACAAACAATTTCGTAAGATTATTATTTTGTTTAATATCTTTCATTTATTTGGCTTCATATTAATATCAAATACAATCTTAATTGAATGAAGATACTTCCGGACAATATTTTTCCATGAATATTCTATCTATCTGTACCCTCACACCGTATTGCAAGTGGGGTAGGCAGAGAGAACGGAACGCCATATAGATCTACAGTCATACAATTTCTCATGCACGCTCGTCGGTTTCTCTTACTCAAAACACGGCCATCTTTGAATATTTGATCAACATGATCAAGCCATGTAGTTCTCGGACGCCCGCGCTTCCTCATACCCTTCCTTTCAGACAAGTATATCCTCTTTGTCATTCTTTCCACTTCCATTCGTTCAACATGATCAAACCATCTCAATTTATTTACACGCTCTCTATCCACAACACTCCTCTTCCATCCACTCATTCTTCTAATTATGAATATTCAATAAAATAATAAGAATTAATTAATTGTGTCAGTACACACGTAGTAGTAGAATTCCATAATTAGAGAAATTGAAACAAGCGTTTCTTTCTTCTATAGATTATTGATCACGAGAGAGACGTCTTTCCACTTATCAGGTCATTATCAATATTCTAAATGACCTGATAAGTCGAAAGACGCCTCTCTCTTGATCAATAGTCTATAGTAGAAATAAATACTTGCTTCAATTTACCTTATTAGAATTTAGATATTCTCAAATAGTACTATTATTAATAATACAACTAAAAAGCTTCTAGTCAAAGAAGCTAACAATTATTTGTTCAAAGTGATCAAACAGCTATCATAATTCGTCCTTAAGAACATAAATTTCAATAATTTAATGAATTATTCGAGGGTTTGCGCATTGAGTTTGTTCAGAATTCGTGCCGATTTCAAAGTAAGAAATTCAGGACGCCTCATCGCTGAATTGTAGATGTTGATTGTTTTATACGTGAAGTTTTACGAATACTTGGCTTTTACAGGACACTTGAAAACTTAAACAAAAGAGTGGAAGGCCTATTCTTTACTGGCGACTCCACTCAATAAATGCACTTGTTGCGAAAATCTTTGATTTGATTTGATTAAATTATTTCCACCACTCTAGATACACTATTTTGAAAAAAAATGTTCTAAACTTATTTATGACGTCAAAAAATACACTCCCTCTAAGATTACAAATTATTCATATAATTATGTGTTTATCTATTAGTTTAGTCACTGCACATTTTTTATTTTGGTTTTTAGAACACATGTACTTAATTAAAAAAAAAATATGTTTAGTTATATTTTTGTGGTAGTTAAATTTATCTATTCTTTTTGCACATCATCACTTACATAAAAAAAGGTGACGATATGCAGTATCGAAATTATCACTACAATAGTGATTTCTTCTATCTAACAGCGTTGAGTTTGATATTGTTGAAAAAATAAATAAATAAATATACATTGACTACAAAGAATTTTATATAAAAATAATTTCTTTACTTTTCGCTAGCTTGATGATGAGAGCGGTATCTCTTGAAAGCCGGCTCGCGTCCAATAAAAAGTCACTGTGGATAATATACGATACGATTTTTATACGATATTAATACAATATTATACGATATAATTAATTCAACATGGATTTTCACCAAGTACCGTCGGTTGTAAGTATCAAATTTATATAAAAATACGTTCAACTTGAAAACAATCATTAATACCTTACCTACATATTATTACAGAGGGGATTCTATCGCAAATTTATTTCAACTAACCCAAATATCATCATCATCATCATCATCATCATCGCCCTCAACGCTCCTCTCGGGAGCACAGGGCAGAAACCAGCCTCCTCCATTCAGAGCGTCTCTGTGCCAATTGCGTCACCTCTTCCCACGACATTCCTTGCGCTCTGATATCGTTGTCATAGGAACGGTGTATTGTGAAAGAGGGACGCCCGGGCCTACGGAACCCCTGCGGACGGAAGAACAGTGCTCTTTTTGGCCAACTATCATTGGGCATTCTCAAAACATGTCCCAGCCAGGACCATCGTCTCTCTTGTATTACGGAGATTACAGGTCTCTGCTGGGTGCGCCGGCGCACAGCATCATATGTAACATGTTCATACCATCTGACATCCAAAATCCTTCTAAGACACTTGTTTTCAAAGCTTAGTATCTTCCGCTCTTGAGCCTTGGTTAAGTGCCAAGACTCGCAGCCATATAGAAGGATTGGGATGATGCACGCATTGAACAAGCGACATTTTGTCCTATGACCCTTTTGTCCTTATAAACCCAAATATACCTACATAATATACCTTGTCCGAGAAATGAAAGAAAAATGAAATAAATATTATTTTTGTTGTGCTATTAATTAAATCAAGTACAAATTATTATGTATTAAGTATATTTACATTAATGAAATAGCTTGATGACATAGTTTTATTACCATTATTTCTCCTTTCCTTTGAACCAGATTACAACACATACCCACACTAAAGAATATGAAACGAATTTCCTTCTCAATATCTGATATCTGATCTATCCGACTTAGTTCTGCTATCCGGATTGTCATATTATATTGTGACAGTGGATGACCTGTTCAGAACAGCACAGGACAGGGCGGTTTTCGCCGGAGTGATCGCCAACGTCGGGGGGACCTGACATGGCATATAAAGAAGAAGAAGTGGATTTTTGTTTTGTTGAAGAATGTGTGAAGTTAGTGAGTGAGTGAAACAATGGTTTGCGTGAGCGGTTTTATTGAATTTTGGATTGAACTAAATGAATAAACTATATAAAAATTTATAAAATATTAAATTGACACTGTTTTTTGTTTCTAAATAATGTGTATAGGTACAAATAATAGGTAACACAAAGACGATAGGCATCTTCATGTTTGTATATACATAATATGCATGTTTGTGAAACAATAAACAGTGTTTATTTTATATTTAAAAATTCATTTTAATGTTTTTCACTGAAACATTAAATAATATAACATTAATTTATTTATTTACTGTTAATGACAATCTTCCATTAATCAATAATACTTATTCTTTTCCCTTAACTATTTTTGAGATCCTAGGGGGGGGGGCATTGAAGAGAGAGCCACCTCACATCCGAATATTTCAGGAGTCATAGACTCCTATTCATCCGCACATTCAAACCAAAATTTCCCCTCAAAACTACCGTCTTGGAAATCTTTTATTCAGCATTATCTATCTCTTCAATGCCCTTTTTGAAAGTAAACTAATTAAAATAATAGTAGAGGGCAACCAGTTCCCACCCTCGCTCCACCTGGATACGTCCATGACACAGAATCGTTGTATAATACATACAATGTCTATAACCAAATTATTCGACAGCCGAATATCCGATCATCCTGTTTAGAATCTCGCCAAATATTTATTATCCGACCGAATCACTTCAGTTTCATCACTAATCATATACACATGTATAATTATATTACGTACATACCTCTACACATTAATGACTATATATCTAATAATTATATATTATGTTCTATGCTTTTGTAAACGCTTGACAGTCACAATAATAGCCTGAAAATGATTTATTAGTCCACTGGAGGGATTCTAATAACAATAATTATTATCCACATTAATTATTATACCACAATACTATGTACTATATGAAATATAATATATAAACATATAAAATACCTTTCTAGTAATAGTGATGTAGCCTATTCACTTATCTGATCTATAAAATATATTTGCAATGTTTTTATTTTTAATTCACATTCGCATCTTTATAAGTACGCAATATAAAATCATAATGCCTATAGATTGAGTTGACGTTTATTTTGTTAAACTCCACATGTATTAATAAAAATAAACACATATTGTTTAAGTTTTACTTTATTTAATAAGAGATACAGTAACCTGGTTTCGATTTACAAAGTCTTTGTCAAAAACTCAGATATAAAACCCGGGCACAAGCTAGCAATATACAGCTTCGCCGGGTGAGATCTAAATACAAATTAAGTATTCAACAATGCACATCCGTTACTTGATTACATAAATCACGATCGATTTCGAGTATTATATCGTTCGTCAATGATATAGGTTTACCGAAATCGATCGCGATTTAAATAATCAAGTATTGGATGTGCATTGTATGTCGAATACTTAAAAAACATTCGAAATGTCTCGTCACTGTTACATTGTTAATCCTTGTAAAATAACTGATATTACAAATTAAGTTTAAGAAATGCCATATGTAGATATTTTGTTTATATTTTATGATTTTCAATAAAAAATAAAAAAAAATATCTTATTAAAAAATTCCAATGTAAATATTATATCGCGGCACCCAGATTTGTGACGATTCTTCACATTTGATAATAAACGTGACCTGAAACAACTTCAGAATCAGATTTCCCATCGTCTGAAAAGTCTCTTAAATCTAATCTAATATATAAAAGGAAGACGTGTGTGTTACAACACTTATAACTCAAGAATGGCTGTACCGATTTGAATGATCTCTGATTTGTTGGATTCTTCTCCGCCCGGAATAAACTATAGGCTATTAAAACATCTTACAAATTCACGGGAAGAAACAATATGAAGAAAATTATTTACGCCATACATTTTTAATTTCAAAAATAAAAACAATATGGAGAGTTATGGCTCTATTAGCGCCCCCACGTCGCCTGTTGCATTGTGCTAAAATAATCCGTAGGTTCTGCTATATTAAGAACCAAATTACTATAACTAATATGAACGAAATGTGTACTAATATTTGTTTACTATAATTCGGTAGTTACATTGCAATAGGTTGTATCTCACTAAAACATAATTTTACAGGAGAGCAAAAACAAAGTTTGCAAAAGAGATATTTCAGCCGAATTTCGAGCATTATATATCAAAATGAAGGTAATTATTATTTCTACAAGATAGATGTAACATTCTCTTAATAATTTCTTCTACAAGATGTATGTAACATTCACTAAAAAATTTCTTGCAGTTTAAAAATATTTGAGTTTTTTTTGCCATGTTGATGAAAACAATCTTTCTACATGTCAATAAGTTACGTCTTTTCTCTCTTTATTCTGACTATAAAGAGACATATCGAAAAAATAAAACAGGTGTTTTATTCTACTAAAGATTTTATTTTGTGAGAGAGACGTCTTTCGTCTTATGAGGACATTGTCAATCTTTAGTAGAATAAAACTCTTGTTTTATTTTTTCGATATGGAATTCTACTACCTAAACACCGACACAGTGAATAAAGAGACATATCCTTTCGCCACATCAAATATTACACTATTTTGAGCATTTTATGGAACAAACTTGAAAACGCAAAAAATGCGAGATACAACCTATTGCCATGTAACTACCGCATTATTCGACTAATATTTATGTATCGATAGATCTTCAGTCACATAAATGTGGACGTGCACAGATTATATTTGAAATTGTATTTTATTTTTGCAGATGGAAAATTATTATTGAACCAAAAATTGTGCTATTAAAGATGAAAATAAGAATGTGTTCATGTAGGTACGAGTAGTTCTGATGCAAGATTGTGTAATGAAATTTGCAGACAGAGAAGAAAAATTACGAAGAAAATTATTTACGCCATACATTTTTAATTTCAATAAAAAATGCAATATGGAGAATTATACAAAATCAACAATGAAGTTTTTTTTATAGATTGGCCTATTTATATGATAATTTTCTATACATTCTCAAATTAGAATCGTTATCCATACAATTTAACATCTGTAGTTCTAATATTTCAATTTTTAAAAATCATGGAAAGAATTTTTATAAATTTTAAATGAATAGGTAAAATCTACCTGAAAAAAAAATTAGTACCTACATAATTATATTACGTACTTACTGCAGATAATTTATAAACAAATCTGAGTTAAGTATAATTGTTCAACATAAATTGTTCATGTCGGCCGGTGTGGCGCGGAGCTTTTTCCTTTGAGTCACGAGGTCTCGGGTTCGATTCCCGGACAGGGCAAAGTGAAGAATGACCTTTTTCAAATTGTCCTGGGTCTGGGTGTTACATATATATGTACATATATAGTGCATTGCATATGTGTGTATCGTCGCGTTAGTACCCATAATCAAGATTCATCTAAGTTTGGGACTAGCTCGATGTGTGTGAATTGTCTATGTAAAAAAAAATGAATGTAACTTTCGCAGTTTAGCGGCCCCACCTTTTGTCGGGTACTTTTTTTCCATAGAGAGGGTAATATTTTTGAAACATGAGGAAATTGTTGCCATATGTAGAATTATTTTAATTTGCCGGCAAAAAAAATCCACTTCGAAAATTAATTTCCTAAAATTCCGTACATATTACTCGACATCGGGTGGGGCCGCTCAAGTTTCATAGTTGCGAATTTTTTTTCCTATAAAAGAATTTTCCAAAAATTTGGTGACCAAAAAATAATTCACCATATGGCAACAATTTCCTCAAGTTTCGAAAATATTACTTTTTCTATGGAAAAAAGTACTCGACAACGGGTGGGGCCGCTAAACTGCGAAAGTTCCAAGTGAATTATATTTTTTTACACTACATATACCTTCGATGACACACTTTGACAATTACGGGAGTTTGTAAAGAGATTAATAATATTAATCATTCATAAAGTCAGTGGGAGAGGGCAGAAGATAGGGCAGGTGTCGAACATGTGTTGAAAGGCTTGGTTTGGAGTGGCCAGAGGTCCTGGAAGCAGCGGTGGACAGTTATCTCTGGAGGAGATACTTAGGGGCAATGGGCCCCCGACCGAACTAGGACAAGGGGAAGAAGATGTATGTATGAAATCGTTCATTGATTCTTAGGCGGTACGAAGTTCGCCGGGCCAGCTAGTATACCTATAAAAGGAAGTCGTGTGTGTTACACCATTAATAACTCAAGAATGGCTGTACCGATTTGAATGATCTCTGATTTGTTGGATTATTCCCCGCCCGGAATAGCCGATAGGCTATTAAAATATCTTACAAATTCACGGGAAAAAAAATTATGAAGAAAATTATTTAGGCCATACATTTTAAATTTCAATAAAAAATGCAATATGGAGAGTTATACAACATCAACGATTATGTTTTTTTATAGATTGGCCTATTTATAGAACAATTTTTGTATACATTTTCAAACTAGAATCGTTACCCTTACAATAGGCATCTACCTAAAAAAAATGTACCTACATAATTAAATAACGTACAGCATAATTTATGAACAAATCTGAGTTAAGTTTAATTGTTCAACATGAATGAATTTTATTTTTTACACTATACAATGGATTACAATTACAATAACAATTACACTTGGACAATTATGGTAGTTTGTAAAAAGATTAAAAATATCAACCATTCATTGATTTTTAGGCGGTACGAAGTTCGTGGGTCAGCTAGTAATGTTTAATGATAGATAGAAGTATTATCTGCATGGATGCTTGAACAAACAATACATGGAAATGTAAAAGTAAAGTTTGGAGTCAAAGTGCTGAACTGAAGCTTTTTTTCCGATGGGAGATGACCCTTTTACTAAAGTGCGTAGGGTAGAATGTTTCAATTAAGCTCTGAAAGAACATAATAACAATGATGATAATAATAATGTAAAATGTTGCTGTGTTAGTGTTTCCAAGCTTTTACCGTCAGTGTGTTGTCTGTGATTTTATGTCTGAATGGTGGGCGTTTTGAACCTTAAATAATCCGCCGATTCGTATAATATAATTGTCATGTATTATACATGTGTATAAATATATAAGGATTGGGGTGACTAGGTGCAAAAGTAGCCAGCGGAAGTGGGTTTATTTTGGATGAGAAGGACAATAGCTGCGACTGCGGGGAGGTGGATAGTGATTCTCATTTATTGCAATGCCCGCTGATGCGGAATGCATGTAATGAGAGTGACCTATTGATGGCGAATGACAAGGCGATATAGTCGCTGAATCCTGGAGTGGCAAAATCTTAAGTCTGGACACGAAAAGTAAGCAATATATAATGGAACAGACAAAAACACTCATTATATCATCTACGATTTTCATTTCACTGAAATTAAAAAAGCCTATGATTTTACATAATACGCTTAATTAATAAATAAATATTTAAGATGAGAATACTCATAAAAATTGTACAGAATTAAAAAAAAAAACAAATCTCAAAGAAACTTGAAAAAAGTGCTTTCATATTTCGCATAACAATACTCTTTCAAGTAGGTACTAAAAAAACTTCTAAATCAAAAAGGTTTTTTTCTATTTTCCTTCTACGTAGTGTTAATGGTATGGAGCTTTGGCAAATACCTACAATAAATTCATCATCATCATCATCATCGCCCTCAACGCTCCTCTCGGGAGCACAGAGTATAAACCAGCCTCATCCATTCAGAGTGTCTCTGTGCCAATTGCGTCACCTCTTTCCACGACATTCCTTGCGCTCTGATATCGTTGTCATAGGAACGGTGTATTGTGAAAGAGGGACGCCCGGGCCGACGGAACCCCTGCGGACGGAAGAACAGTGCTCTTTTTGGCCAACTATCATTGGGCATTCTCAAAACATGTCCCAGCCAGGACCATCGTCTCTCCTGTATTACAGAGATTACAGGTCTCTGGGTCCATGATTACAGGTCTCTGATTACAGGTCCAGGACCATCGTCTCTCCTGTATTGCGGAGATTACGGAGATCGCTTGGTGCGCCGGCGCACAGTATCATTTGTAACATGTTGTATGTAATAACAATAAATTAATCCTACATATCATCACGGCATTCTCTCAAGTAGGGTAACCAACGGAACGTGTTATCATTTTGCAAGTCATTCTCTACGTGCCAATAAAAGTTGAGACATTTAAAATGGGTGGCATTCCTCATGCCTTATTAAGTATTTTTCGATGGCACAGTGCACAGTGCGGTAAGTGCCGCAGAGATGATTTTACAGGGGAGCATTTTGAAAGTTTAACTATTGCTTTGTTTATGAATTTGAAGACTTTTAATACATTATCAAAATCACTGATTTATTATTTACAACTTATCATATTCATGCATAATAATATTTGAAAAAATACTTTTTTTTAGTATTTTTATTTGTATCTCGATTTGACCAAAAATTGTACATACCTCATCTGTGGAATGTGCCATCTTTGTGATGTTTTTCGAACATCTGCTTTTTCAACGACATTTGAAAATTTTCAGAAAAAAGTGGGAGACCAATTCACTTTCGAGGAATATCCAGTATTCAAATCAGTCACATTTGAATTTGATTTTCTTCAAAATATGTAAATAGATTGCTACCCAAAAAGTAACGAAGATGTTGTTTTGATAATAAGAGGATACATATAATGAAAAAAATGGATATAAGTTCTACTGGTGACTTTATTAATCGGAATGGAAGTTTTCGATAGCCGGCTCGCAAATTAATAGTCACTAGCAGACCTACTAAACATTTCGTTTCATTTCAACTTTTTATTGCAATGAACATCCGCCAAAAACCGTCTGTCGATAAATTAAACTTTCAATTTTGATAAACCATCGATTGACCTACGAAAGACAGGTGTTTCAAAAAATAAAGACTTTTAACACCTAAAATTCAGCGATGAGGTTTGACATCGATTTTATGTTTCTAAGTTTTTAGTAAGCGCGAAGAGGACAGCTTTCATAATTCACTCGAATTCGGGTACTTTGCCTTAAAGCAAAATAAGAAGAAGAGAGGGCAGCTTGTATGATTATTACATGCAGCTGGTCTACTGGCTAACACACTAATGTGAAATACCGTGAAGGTATAGTTGTAATTTTTGTAAGTATTTCACAAGCTAACCAAAAATAAGCAGTTCAAATTAATTGATATTATTTAGTTGTGGGCTTACGGTCTTTATTTCAAATAGCGCGCAGTAATACAAACCTTTTATTTCATTAAAAGCATTTGAAAAAAGGGTCATGTTTTTTCAGCTGGAGTTATCGGTAATCGTATCTCACGGAGAATGAGCGCGGGATTAAAAGAGAAATAAAAAATAATATTTAGTGGTCTAGAAATAATAAAAATGTTTTCAATTATTTAAACTTACATTTTTAATTAACTTACTAATTAAATACTGTAAATTTTTACTCATTGCCCATTGATTAAAATGTTATCTTATAAGTTATTGAACCAACATGAATTTATTTTGTTTTTTTTTCGTTAACAGTTAAATTTGTTGTTTGTGTTTATTTTAGCTTTTTATCCCTGTTGGTAAAGTTTTAAGGTTTTATAGGGATAAAGTACAGTTCATACACACATTCATACAGTTTCTCATACACGCATGTCGGTTCCTCTTACTGAAGTTTTTATTAAAATAGATTTATTTATTTATTTTATTCTTCACTGCACATTGTTTGCAATAATATAAATTAACATAGATAATATCATTTATACAATTCAATGTACAGAGGGCGAGTTTGCATCGCAAATGCGATTTCTTCCAACTAACCCAGATTTTTGAATTTCGATGTATTATTTTACCGATGAATCTAATTTTATTTATTAATTTTATTTTATTAATTTTTTTAATTAAATTAGATTACTTACAAGGAAACATATGATCGCGTTTTTACATAAATCCTAATTACTTAATTGTCTAGTTTTTGTTTTTACCCTCCTAAATTTAGTTATTATTAATTTGTCAATGTGAAGGTATTCGCTGTATACCCTTGACATACTTAAAGCGTAAATAATTTTATTATGCTTTCACATAATTCCAAACAACTTCGTGTTAGTGTTATGGCATAGAAGTTTCAACTAAATTAGTTTTAACTTCTTCATAATTATTATTGTTTATCGCAATAACACACTGTGTGTTATCTATCCAAGTTGTTATAAAACAAATATAATATAATTAGATAAATACGTTTTCTAATACATAATAACGTAATTAAATGTTTCCCATGAACTTTTCGAAAAGTGAAATCGTTGAGTGTTGATAAAGACCAGTGTTTCCCAACCGGTGGTTCGCGAAATTAATAGCGTAATGGCGGGATTTTAAATGGCCAAAGAATCTCCCTATTTAACTTCTGGCTCAGTATAAAAAATGAATATTCTGTTCTGTCAAAAAAAGCCATAGACGTTCTATTACCATTCTGCACAACATATCTGTGCGAGAAAGGATTTTCAACATATACTTACATATCTGAAAGATAAATATAGAAACAGGTTAAATGCAGAACCTGATCTAAGACTGAAATTGTCAGATATTGAGCCAAACTTTCAATTGCTTTGTTCCATGAAACAGCCAAAAATATCCCATTAAGAGCTTTTTCAAAGGGAACATGTGCTGAAATAAGAACCAGTTTGTTAATTTTATTTTGTATTCAATTTTTATAGCTTATTTTTGTCTTATTAATATTAATCATTTCAGTCTTATAAACATTAACCATTTTAGTCCTATTAATGGTTGTGCAATATGTAAAATAAATGTTCTACAATTTTTTTTTTCGCCTATCATTAACGGCTACATTCGCCAAATTCTGTTGGATTTTACTTTTGGTTCGCGAGGAGAAAAAGGTTGGGAAACACTGATATAGACGAATACCGGATAGTAATGAATATCCAGAGGCATACGAAACAGGATTGTCGAATATTTGACTGTTCTCAAGACGTGTTCCTTAACTTTACTTTTGCCTGATGATGTGAGCGGAAGCTCTTGAAGAACTATACGAGTATATCGTGTTTTATTAATAAACTAGGTATATCTTTATAATAATAATAATAAAGATAATTTGTATTTGGCGCCGTTTAATGATCCGTGACCATCTCAAGGGTGCCATGGCTTTTTCTTGAAAAGCAGTGTTTTCAGCTTACTCCTGAACGTTGCAGTGGGTTTGTTCTGTCTTTAGTCCGCTGGCAATCGGTTCCAGGCGGTTGGCCCCGCAACGCTAAGGCTCCTCTCTGCGAATTTGGAAGTGTTTGCCCTGTTGGGCTCCACAAGTTTGTTGACAGCGGTGGAAGCTGATCGCAGTGGTCGCCTCAGAGTTTCATCGAGGGGACAGAGTTCAGCGAGGCATTGAGGTGCCGTGCCGTTCAAGGCTTTGTGGACCGTGAGGCACAGTTTGAACTCCACTCTCTCTGGGACTCTCAGCCAGTGTAGCTCCTTAAGCAGTGGTGTGATGTGACAGCGCTTGTTCTCCCTATAGATGGTCCTGGCAGCAGCATTAAAGGCCATCTGGAGATGATTCAGAAGGATCTGGGGCAGTCCTGTACATATGATGTTACAATAGTCTAGACGAGAGACGACGAAGGCGGCGACTAGACTCTATTATCTATTATCTATCCATCTCCTTACCCATCATCTCTTGTAAGGTAGGAAGACTGAACGAAATAACACATTGACTCGATACCATTTGTTCACTGTGTCGGTATTTAGGTAGTAATTAAAAAAATAACTAGTTAGGAAAATAAAAAAATATTTTTTTTCACTGTGGAGAAAGACGTCTTGCTGAAAGAGGACATTGTCAGTAAATGATTGACAATATTCTTTAAGACAAAAGACGTCTCTCGACAATAAAACAGATATTATGAAAAAGAAAACTTTTTTTTTCTACCTGGTACCACTTTCGTGGACGTGGCTGAAAAAGGACGAGAGTGGAATAAATGCTGTGGAGATGCGATTACTGAGGAGAATGATAGGTAAAACATTGCATGATAGAGTGGGGAATGAAGATATCAGTAGAATGAGCTGATGCAAGAGGAGTGTTGTGGATAGAATGCGTGTAAATAAATTGAGATCTTTTGGTCATGTGGAGCGAATGGATGATGTAAGATTGACGAAGAGGTTGTATTTATCTGAAAGAGGGGGTGTGAGGAAGCGTGGACGTTCAAGAACTACGTGGCTTGACCACGTGGACCTAATTCTCAAGGACGGTCGCGTGTGTTAAGTCAGAGGAATCGGCGTGCATGTATGTGAAACTGGAGGAATGTAGAGGAAGCGAAAGAAGTAGGTATGTAAGGATAGATCAGCATGGCGTTCTGTTCTCTCTGCCTACCCCACCTGGGACACAGCGTGAGGGTATAGTATAGGTAGTAGTACTTATACTTTACGTACGATAATTTTTGATTACCTTTCGTTTTTGGAATAGTAAAATCGAATAGTAAAACTAAAACGAACGATTCGATTACTGCATGGTTACCGGTTAGTAACTTTATCTCTGATTTATGTTTATTATTTTAGGTTTACGTAGTGAAAGCAATTTTTCGTACACGTATGTGTATATAATAATATGTACATATATTGTTAGCACCATATTATTTCTTTGCATGTTAACGTATTATAATATATTTATTGTTTTCCTCAAATATGTCTACATTTAATTCCGTTATATCCGTGCTATACCACACGCATATAATAATTTTCTTTCCACGCCCTTTTAAAGTTTCTTTAAATAAAAAAAGAGAGAATAAACCTTTTTATTAACAAAGAATATTTTGTGTATTCACATATGTTTTACGAATACGTGTTATTTATACTATATTTGGATATTTGAAAATATCAAAAGTAATAATAATAAAACTATTTTAAGATGTTTCACAAAGATGTCATTGTGATTTGGATGAATGAAAACTATTACTACTTTTTTTAAAGGGCAGCGCCCGCCACATACCTCGTGCCGTACCTGGAGATATGTATCTCCATAACGACACACACATGCACAAACAGGATTTAATGTCGCATTAAAGCGAGAAATGCTGCCCCGAGGGAGCACTCTAGATTTAGCGGCCACACACCAAAAAATTTGGTGCAAAAAGGGAAGAGAAGAAATGGGAATATGCCTTCTTCTCTATGCAGTATCGCTAGTTACTTGAAGGGGATATTAGGCTACCAAAGAAAGTACAGAAGTTTTTGAAGGCGAAAAAGTTTTTCCTTGTGGCCATTAAGTCCGCATGTCCTACAGGTCTAGAGGATGGACCACGAACAGCAACGAGCATCTCCTCTCTTTTCCTACTGATGTCGGTGTGGGAACAATCCCACAAAATATGTTCGACGTTTGGGATTCAGAGTGACAGAAATTACACGAAGGGGATGATTTTATCCCAAACTGGTGAAGACGCGCATTGAATTACTACTACTACTACTACACCATCACAACATTTCCCACAAGTGGGGTAGCAAGCAGACCATCTATATGTTATTAACATGCAGGTTTCCTCTCCATGCCAATAAATAATTAAGACATTTATGATGGGTGGCAAACCTCATGGCAAACCTCATCGCTGAATTTGAGATGAAAAATGTCTTTATTTTTTCGAACACCTGCCTTTTACATGACACTTGATATTTACGGAGAAGAGTGGGAGACCAATTCATCACCGGGTGCTGCACGGCTTAAATGAAAATCAAAACTATAATAAAACTCAAAAATAATATTTAGGTATATCACTTAACTTGGCCCTTAAACGCTCCTCTCTAGAACACAGGACAGAAATCATCGCCTTTCATTCAGATATTATTTGACATTCAAATAAATTTTTACAATGTTAACACACAAACATTAAATTGACAAAATAATTATTAAATTTAAAGTAGGTGTGTTAACGTTGTGAAAATTGATTTTTATATGAGTTTTAATACGTGAAAATTATTTTTATTTATTTATTTATTTATTCTTTACTGTACATTGATAACAAGCAAATTCACACAAAAATACATTTCAAACAAAGACAATCATACAATCAATATACAGAGGGCGAGTTTATCGCAGAGGCGCGATTTCTTCCAACTAACCCAATTTCATAAAACTTTCACATAAAAAAATCTTAAAGAAAGGAAAGAGGAGGTAAAAAGGAGAAGAATATGTAGGAAAAGGGACTAGGATACAGAAGCCATATTTTGTGTGATAAAATGGTCCTTGACCGCCCGCTTGAAAGCTTGAAGAGTGGGGAGCAACCTTATCCTGGAAGGCAAACTATTCCAACAGCGAGCACCATGAACAGAAAAAGAGTTTGTAAAAAAGTTTGAGCTATGAGCTGGTATCGCCAGAAGACGCTCGCTATTGGATCGTAAGGGCAAGCCATGGCTCGAAAGATACTCAAACATTTCCTTGAGATAGTATGGTGAAGACGTAGAGTATAAACAATTATAAACCAGTGATAAGACATGGAGATCTCGTCTTTGGCGCACGGTAAGCCATTTCAGTTTATTCCTAAATCTTGTTATGCGGTCAGATCTTTTCAGATCAAAGATGAAACGAATGCCAGTATTTTGTAACCTTTCCAGTTTAGTGAGTAATTCCAAGTTACAACCAACGTAGGCACAATCGGCATAATCAAGGATTGGAAGTAGAAGAGACTGGACCAAAAGAGTTTTAATTTTCAAAATTAAACAGTGTTTAGTTTAACATTTTTAAAACTCATATTGTGATTTAACAATTGTTTATTTTTGAATTTATACTTTGTATTATACTGTCACTGTACCAAAAAGTGTCATTATGAATGTTTTAACAGACGACGTTAATCAAAGATTCGTCTACTAATAATTATTACCATTGAATAAAACTTTAGATTACTGTTATTATTTCTGTCAAAAGTTTTCTGAGATAGGGGAAATGTTTGATACGTTTAATTGACTTGTCGTTTAGCGGAAAATGAAATTTTATTCAACGAATTTTGTTCATCGTCGTGGAAATACTCAAATTAATAATTATTATGTACTCTGTAAACGGAAATAAACTTTGCCTATACAGGAAGTAAAAGTCTGTTAAGCTTTTAATATATATTTTCATATTGAAAGCTTTGATGGAATTTTGTCAAAGGACGTTTTAAACTTAAAAGTTGTTCTCGATTCGTATCGATGGTCATCAAAATTTATGGCATTTTATTTGTGTAAACTTCTCTTCTCTTGTGTATATTTTACGGTCGAATATAGAATATTTTAACCAGACATTTCGATTGGAGAACAATGTTTACACAATGTAACCTACATTGTGTAAACATTGTATATATTTTCCTTTACTATTTCCTTTGCACTTATATTTCCTTACAATGAAAGTAGAATAACAATAGGCAAGAAGGTATTATGTTTATATTTTTAAATCAGAATTCCTCTTTTATGAAATTCGAATATCAATGTCGTTTGATTGTATTTATTTGACGATGTCAAGGTGTCCAGTACTAAGCATTTATCATCATTATCTCCGTCAGACCCTCAATTCTGAGGATCGTGACCAACATGCCTCGATCATCCGTCTCCATCTCGAGCAATCCTCCGTCATATAAAAGACTCTATTCTCTATGTGGCTCCTTAGTTTGGTTTGCTCCATCTTGCTATTACTCGGCCCCCTCTACGATTCCCTTCCACAGCCCCAGTTATTATGACTTTTCAAGGTTCTCAGGCTCCCTTCTCGCAATTTATATTGTAAGACAACCTCTAGGCATTTAGTTGACAGTCGTGTGGAAATGTTTAACTCCCTGAGGATGGACGCATTGGTCATATACTCGTGTTCAACCCAATGTACTCGGAGCAATCTCTCCCAGCACCAAACCTCAAATACTTCAATCTCCGCGCGCAGATAAAAACAATTGTGTGTGACGCTTGTTTTTATAACCAAGATAACCAAGAAACACTGGAAGACGAGATCCGCAAACACAGACTCAGATGGTTTGGACACGTGTGCCGAATGCCCCCTACAAGACTGCCAAACCGGGCCCTCTGGAAACAGAGACCATCGGAGTGGAAAACTAACAGAAGAGCTCCGAGAAAAACGTGGCTGAAGCACATAGAGTCCGACCTTCTCCACAGATGACTTAAGTCTAAGGATGCAAAAAGCATTGCTGCTGACAGAAAGAGCTGGTCAGAATTGGTTCAAGACCCACTGCCGCATATGGGCTCCGACCACGTGCACGACCTTATGCAGCAAGGGCTCCATAAGTAAGTAAGTAAGTAATTAATAAAAACAAGTATTTTATAAATCCAAATGTCTATATATATTTGATATTAATTGATTACTACTGCTTGATTAAAAGTTATCGATTTAGTTATTCTCGTAATATTTCTATGAAATCATTTATTATTATTACAAGTATATATTCATTGTATTGTTTGAAGACGATTATTCACCGATATCTATCTAATGGAGGACTCATTAATCAAATCGGAGTAGTTAAGACGATTATGTACTTAACTCAATCGAAATATAATTATATACCTATGCTAAGATATATCAAATTGTTATCAAAATAAGAGATGTAAGTATTTAAATGTTTTTGAGAAATACAATGTGTCTGTTAGCATGATGGAGACTTTGAATTAAGAGATATTAATAAAATTATTACTTTCAAAGTTTTTGGGCCTTTAATATCAAGTTCAGTTTATTTAAAGATTTAATTTATCGACCGACGGTTCTTGGTGGAAGTTCATATTAATATTTTATAAATGAAACATGATAGGTATCTAGCAAAATTAATTATGTCAATAGTGAAATAACTAGATATCGTGTTTCATTTATAAATTAGTCTATTTATTTTTTCAATAAAATAAAACAATTAATGAATATGTATGTAATCTTATTACTTTTTATAAATATACCATTTCTGTACCTAAATAAATATCCTTGCTGAACTATGGCAATGAAAATAGCGAATCTATAATAGAGGAAGCTCGAAAATAGTTTAGGATATTGTGAAAATTTAATTTCAAAGTTGTTTGTATAGAATAAATGGCAACAGTTATGTTATGCAAAGTCTGACATGGTAATATTACGTTTATCTTCAGTTATAAAAACAAACAAATATTTTATTTTTTCCCATATTACGTAGGTACTAATTACGTGGTATGGGCAGGTTGCTACCCAAATGCTGATATAAGCAATCGTTTTTACTAGAGACGAATCTAGTGTTATACTACTATCTGACGCAGTTTGCATTATCCAGCCGAATAAAGAATAATAAAATTGTATATATTTGTAGGAGAGACGACGGTCCTGGCTGGGTCATGTTCTGAGAATGGCCAATGATAGTTGGCCAAAAAGAGTGCTGTTCTTCCGTCTACAAGGGTTCCGTCGGCCCGGCTGTCCCTCTTTCAAAATACATCGTTCCTATGACAACTACATCTGAGCGCAGGGAATGTCATGGGAAGAGGTGACGCGGTTGGCACAGATACGTTCTGAATGGAAGAGGCCGGTCTCTGCCCTGTGCTCTCGAAAGGAGCGTTTAGGGCGATGGTGATGATGATATTTATTTATTTTTTATTTATTTTATATTCTTTAGGAACACAAACAGTTCAACCAACAAATATTAACATTTATATATCTCCATTAAACAAACCAATCAAGGTCCTGCAAATTACCGTAGCGTATGACGAACACATTGCTAGTAAATAATAATAATACGTGCTTTACTCTACTCCAATCAAAAGTAAAAGCAAATATTTGACCAACTTGATTTATTCCTTAGAAATATGAAAGTATCGAAAATAAAAAAAATTACTTAAATTTTATTTTATAGCATGGTGTATGTTAATTTTTTTTTAGAATTTTCGTTTAAACTTTCTGTTTTTCATTGCTAATGTTCGAAGTGTTTAAAAAGCTCACCTAAACGGATAAATAGGAGTCCTTGGACTCCTGAAATATCCGAGAAATAAAGATATTTCAAAATATCTGATTATTTATTAGTATTATAATCTCGCTTGATATTTTATTCTTTATTTGAAATTCAGTTTTCGATAGAATCAGCTGTCACAGGATCTAAGACCAATGATATACAGGTAGATAGGTACTTAACAATAATCAAGCATTTCGAGATATTAGTTCTGCTTTCTATAAAATATCTACACGTGCTTAGTGACTGGTTGCTGTGATTCACTTTTATCTTTGTTATGTTTTGTGTTTATTCATTATCCGGTACAATCAAAAACTCTATTTCATCGCTAGTTTGTGTTGCCATTATTCGAACTATTTTCAATATTGCCAGTACAAACCCGGCCACCGCATCCAATATTCTACTGCTGAGTAATTTTTACTATACCTATGCCTCTACCCATAGAAAATGTGTGGTCGTGTGTATCCAATAATACCTGTGTTTTAATTATTGTTGTTTTCGGGTTTGTACAAAGTAGTTACGTGTACATGTTGAGAGCAAGATAATGAACCTTTGAAAAAATATACCTCTAGAGTATTTACGTATATGTTTGTGAAATGAAATGGAAAGTATAATAAAAAGTATACATATATGATTAGAATTATTACGGTAAGTGAATTTGATGAACTCATTTCACGTTATTTTGTACTTTTTAGAGATTTGTAAACATACGCTGAGAAAAATATTAACGAAATTTCACAACGAATCATTGGTACGTACTATCAGATTAGGACCAGAGATATTACAAACGATTCATTAGTACGAATCTATAATATTGTTGGTAAATTTACCAACGACTTGTTTGCGATAGGTTAATATTATAGATTCGTACTAATGAATCGTTTGTACTATCTCTAGTCCTAATCTGATTGTACGTACCAATGGTTCGTTGTTAGTATTTTTCTCAGTGTACCAATATACTCATAATATTCGCAAACTTCATTGGTCAAATATTGATATAATGTAATTATGTACCAAATGACTGTATGCCTTGTTTGGTGAATAAATAACTACAAAAAATTATATTGAATTTGATGTTTCAGTGTTGACCTTTTGAAACAATATTTAAAAAAAAAAAATATTAAAAAAAAAAGATACATCTGAGTTTTGTTATAAACCCTAATACAGCCTATTCACCTTTCACAGTAAGCTACTAAAAGCCTGTGTCGTGAAAGGGGAGTTTGCTGGCACCTGGTGTCGAGCCACGGACTCCTCGTTCACGAGGCCGAGACTCTACCTCCATGCTACCGACGAACTCAACCCATTGGTGCTGATAAAACTACGAAATTTATTTGAATCACATTCAGTTCCTTGATTAAATGGTAATTTTGAAATATTAAATACTTATTTAAAATTAAGTAGGTATTAAAATCGGTTCACTATATCTATGCGGCATTTTCAGGGTGTTTCATGGGTTTTGAATTACAAATATCGTGAAGATTGATAAACTAGTAAGTAGTTTTGAATCGATTTGACCTAAAATATCTTAGCAACCGTACAAAATCTTACCGTTTTCCAGATATTTGAGGTAATCTTCCATAGTTTGCCAAACCACCAAGAATCTCGGATGATGAAATTGTATCAAGTATTGTCTCAAGTATAACGTGTATACCTACATTATAGATACGTACCTACTGAGTTAAGAATAATGGGTTTATAAACTACATCTAAGTAAGAATATTTGAATCCGTACATAAATAGGTAGGTATATACGTTTATATATAATAATATACCAACAGTTGGCCATAGAAATACAAATTATAATCTCTAAGTCGGCCGGCGTGGTGTGAAGGTAACGCTCTTGTCCCGGGTTCGGTTCCCGGCCAGGGCAAAGTGAAGAAAGACCTTTTTCAAATTGTCCTGGGTCTGGGTGTTACATGTATTTGTGTTTAGTGCACTGGATATGTGTGTATCCTTGCGTTAGTACCTTTAATATAGAATTCGTCTGAGTTTGGGACTAGCTCGATATGTGTGAGTTGTCTTTGTATGTTATGTTATTCAATTTACCATTTTGTGAGAATATTTTTGGGTAATGTCTCCTTCTTCTTCCTCTTTTAATAGATCTGTTTCTATGGCGTCGAGGTCTCCTGGAACACAGATATCCAACTATTTCGCCATCTGTTTTGCAGATTTTCTAGGTTGACGAGTTCCCGTTGGCACGTTGTTTGCGGCTCCTTTAGGGAGACTATATTGAATATATTAATTACTTAGACGCAGAGCTCTGAAGTTAACTCTATGCACAGGGGTCGCTTCCATACGATGATATATTCTGTTAACACTGTTATGTAATAATGATGTGATAAAGAATAAATAAATAAATAAAATAAATAAATATATAGGGAGACTATCACCGCGTTTTTTGTTCTAGAAGCGTCTTTTTTCCCCATTTTACAGCATCTGGCAGATCTCACGTATCACTGTGTTTCTAATTATGTCCTTCAGTATTTTTCCCAAAATCTCGTGGAGTCTTTATTTCGGTAGTTCGCAAAAGTACCTACTTTGGTTCTATTTGTGTCAGCCCTCGATTCTATACTAAGTATAAGTCATTATATATTATTTTGTTTGAATTGTCACTATTATACTTGTAAAAGCTATGTATTTTTTCACGTAATAGGCTTATGACGTGAATTTTTGTAAAATAAAATAAAATAAAATTATGGGTCTGAAACTACTACGGCATGTCCCACAAGTGGGGTAGCCATCTTCATATAATAAACATTCAAGCTGCTCTCTCCATACCATTATATAATCAAGATATTCGGGATGTGTGGCAAACATCATCGCTGAATTTAAGATGTAAAATGTCTTAGTTTTTTTTTCGAACACCTGCTTTTTACAGGACACTCGAAAACTTACGGAGAGGAGTGAGAGACCAATTCTTTACTGGGTTCTCCAGTTTCAACAGTGTTAATATTATTGAGACTGAGTATTTTTTATGCAAATGTTCACACTAAGTATCGCTAATAGATTTAATGCCACCTCTAATTTTCTTGCTGTTCATTTGATTGTTGATTTTTTCCTGAACGACAGGGGGTTTTACACTAGTATGAGATAAACCACAGATTCCATCTACAAAAATAAATATTAAACTAATGTTCTTATGTTTGCCAAGAGTTGCGTGTTTACTTTTAACAATATCAGTGTTTTATGTATAAAAGTTGTTAAGGTCGTCTGTATGTTTGAAGAAGAAAGTTTAACAAGTTTAAAGTTGTTAATTCAAAGTTTAAGACGATGTTTTTCTATTTTATCAATAACTTTATTATTCATCAACAAGAAAGAAATGAAAGTTTTCTTTGATAACTAGTTCCTAGACGATGGTTTTAAATAAATTCATCTATATAGGCATCGCATTTGAAATATTCAAAACAACAACTTTGTATTTATAATTATTAATTTGTAATTAAAGTATGCTTTTAAGTTTCACTTGTAACTATATATTGTACTACTCATTAAAATAAGAAGACAATAAATTCACATTTGAAGGTTATTTTATAACTGGTAAAATCATTAAAACTTCTCGAAATGATGAACTTAAAAACGAGAGTTTATTTTTAATTCAAAACTTCCCAAAAAGAAAATTCTTTTTTTCTACTGGATTCACCTAACCTTCTTGATGTGCATCCTCGACATTATTCATCTCTCTTCACTTCAATATCAAATAATGTGTGATGTAGGTCAATATATGTATAAAGTATGTTATAAGAGAACACGCCGACAAATCTTTTAGATTTGGCGTGACTCATTATCATAAGATGTATATATTTATTATTCAATGTACTATTTTCATTAAATAAAAAAAAAAAAAAAAAAAATAGTTTTGGATAAATCGAAGCAATCCTTTCACTCTTCTGTTAATTTAACAACACAAAAGATACTAGGTAGATCTTAGGTAATTACCAATCTGAATGGATATCTATCCTCCTGAGTATATCATTGATCAAAGTTCAACTCAAATATACCATTACATACAACATTACTACCTACTAGTATATGTGGCAAAAAACACAATTGGTTTTAGTTTACTTAAACTTAAACCAATTTTTTTTTTCATATATAAACATGTATATACAAACAAAATTAACGTCGACTAAATAAATTAAAATTACTTGAGGTCATTGTAGTAATTAAATAAATTAAAATTACATACCAATTTATGTGGATGCATATGGACAATTTTGTTTTTATGATATTACTGTATGCACATAGATATTACATGTATTAGGTATTTTAAAACATGAGAATCAATCAGTTATTGAAATGTTAATATTAATATGTATTTTTATTAGATCTTGTATTTAGTTTCTAATAAAAACCCATTGATGATGGGTGTCTACCCGTAATACCTCTGAATCAAATATTGTTCATAGTAAAATTATTCCAGTGAATTATTTTTTTTAAACTATTTTAATTATATTAAAATGAACATTGATAAAAAAAATCTATTTATACATTCAAGAAGTTATTTGGTAAAATACAATCAGTACCTATTCCAATTATCTCAAAATCACACATTTCTACAGTTCAAGGCTCAGAATTACTACGATTTTTGTTATTTTTTTAAAAATAATTTTAGAACATATTCCATTATTTCAGATTTTTTCCTTCAACATTCATTGCATTAGAAAACAACGCATTTGAACTTCTTTTATTTTTTCTAAAAAGGAAAGAATTTTCAAAATAACTTCTCAATTATTTCATATAAATGATATCCATATGTGATCCGTTTTTTGTACATATTTTATATTTTGTTTGTGTCCTGAATTTTTTAATATATCGAAAAAGCATTTTGTACTATAAAACAAATTACTATAGTGTTCAGGGAACCAAGGTTCCCATTGTGAACCCTTATGTTTTATCAAAAAAATATTTAACATAATATATTTTCAATAAATGTTTATTATTTACAAAAAAACCAATAAATATTATACACAAAATATACTTATATACAATCAATTACATTCGAGAAACAATTTTTTTTTTTTTTGAAAAATCAAAACCTAAAAATTTCGCCCGTTGTCAGTAAAAATAATAAAGAATTTGAAAAAAATACCAAATCGGAATTTTTTTAACATTTATAAATTGAAAAAAATCTATTTAATTCCTGTAGACAATATAAGTTTGAAAAACAATAAAAATATTGTTTAAAGTAACCGAACAATTCCACTGTCACGACACAAGCTTTTAGGTGTATTAAGTTGTATTTGGTTGTGTAACAAAAAGTCAGAGACATCTTTAAAAAAAAAATTAAAAGACTGCGGATCTCCATTAGTTAAATATATTTTAATTAACATGTTTATGAAATAGTAATGTGTGGTACTGTTTCACGTGTATTAGTAAAAAACGTGTTTCACAGAAAATAATAAATTTAACAAATAATTTTGCTATCCATAGCTGGATATTTTCATGTTGCGTTAATACTCAGATAAATATCAAAGAGTTTATCATATGGAAGCATCACATATTTTATGTGCCGCTAACGTAAAAAAATGGAAATACCATTCGTACAGAAATATTTCTTAATATTTTCTTATTCATGCAAAATAATAAAACATCGTTTCGCATCTACGTCATGTTTCATATAAAATGAGTTCTTTCTCTTGTCTATTATTTTTATTAGATTGAATAAGCTTTCTTTATTTTATTTCACAGGAATTCTTGGAATTGGTGAACTTATCATGGGCAAAATGCATTGAAACTAACCTAAGCAGTTTCTTAAGTAGGTACACATATTAGAGTTCGTCGGTAGCCTGGAGGTAAAATCTCGGCTTCATGAACAAGGGATCCATGGTTCAATTCCAGTTGCCGGCAAACTCCCTTTCCACGATACAAGCTTTTAGTAGCTTACTGTGAAAGGTGTATAAGGCTGTATTTGGGTTTATAACAAAACCCAGATATATTTTTGTCGGCCGGTGTGGCGCGGAGGTAACGCTTTTGCCATTGAGTCACGAGGTCCCGGTTTCGATTCCCGGCCAGGGCAAAGTGAAGAATGACCTTTTTCAAATTGTCCTGGGTCTGGGTATTACATGTAGGTATATGTATTTAGTGCATTGTATATATGTGTCAGAATGTGTGTGTATTGGGGGCAGAAACTTTAACTTTAACTAAGTCAACTATCAAGAAACTCCGTGTAGCTCAAAGAAAGCATGAAAGAGCGATGATTCAAATAAAACTCTCTGATCGCATTAGAAACACGGAGATACGTAGAAGATCGGGAATACGGATGTTGTCGAAAGAGTGGCAAGGTTGAAGTGGTCATGGGCAGGGCATGTTGCTAGACTTAAAGATCAAAGATGGACAAAAAGGGTAGTGAATTGGAGACCTCGAGAAGATAAAAGGAGTAGAGGAAGACCTCCAACACGTTGGTCAGACGACATTAGAAGAATCGTTGGTGACTGGTTGCAGAAAGCCCAGGACAGAGATGCCTGGAGACATATATGTGTAGCGTCGTGTTAGTACCCATAATACAAGATTCATCATATCTTAGATTAGGACTAGCTCAATCTATGTATGTTATATATTTTTTTTAATTAATACCTTTCCTGCTTCATACTGAAAGGAGTTTCCACAGCATGCCTCATCATAATGAAAAATTAAACACTTTTGTTCCAACAGAAGTACAGTTTTATTCGATTGAGCTTTTAATATTCACTTTTAATAAACTTGTAAATATGTATCCATCTGCATAATGCTCTCTAACTTGTAACTAGCTATGCGCTTTATTATATTATTTAGCATTATAAAGGGTTGTTCAACAAGAACTTTGTTTTTTAATTGTGGCAACACCAGCAACATGATAGTTTTGACATTTAATTTTTTGACGTATTCGTAGTGGATGCATTGGCAATTGTTGCAATGAATTCAATTTCGCTTGAAAATCGCATTAAAATAATTAAAATCCATTATGAAAATGGTGGTTCTGCTAAAGTGACATTTCGTCAAATTCGTGATATTTTCGGACAACATAATGTCCTTCTGAGACCGCTATTAAGAATTTGGTCGCTAAATTTGAGTCGACAGGCTCGATACAAAATGTGTTAACACCAACGCGTGTACGACCGGGTCGTTCAACTGAAAACATCGCAGCCGTGAGCCACAGTGTTGAAGCAGATCCAAATTTGTCAATTCCTCGACGTTCTCGACAATTGGGGTTATCCAAAACCACCACATGGCGAATTTTGCGTAAGGATTTGGCTTTGAAGCCTTACAAGGTTCAACTGGTGCAGGAATTGAAGCCGAACGACCATTCAAATCGCCGTAGATTCGCTCAATTCATTCAGGAACAACCCGCTGGTTTTTCTGAAAAAATCATTTTTTCAGACGAAGCCCATTTTCACTTGTCAGGGTACGTCAACAAGCAAAATTGCCGCATTTGGGCTTCTGAAAATCCTAGAGCAATTATTGAGAAGCCGTTGCATGCTCAGCGTGTCACTGTATGGTGCGCTATGTGGTCTGGAGGCGTGATTGGGCCGTTTTTTTTCGAAGATGAGACTGGAAATGCGGTAACGGTCAATGGATCACGCTATCGCAAGATGTTGACAACTCAATTTTGGCCTATTATTGATGACGTGGATATCACTGACATGTGGTTTCAACAGGACGGTGCCACATGTCACACAGCCAATGAAACGATCAATTTATTGCAAACCAAATTTCCCGATCGCATGATTTCACGAAACTCAGCTGTTAAGTGGCCAGCCAGATCGTGTGATTTAACGCCACTGGATTATTTTTTGTGGGGCTATGTTAAGGACAGAGTCTATACGGAGCCAATCGAATCGATTGCAGCCTTAAAACTCAAAATCCGTGATGTGATTAGTGAAATAGTCCCGCCATTTTGCCAAAAAGTGATTAAAAACTTTGATGAAAGAATCGACATCTGTCAGCGTGCTCGTGGTGGACATTTGTCAGATATCATTTTTCATGCATAATTGCCAAACTTTTCTCTTTGTAATTCAATAAAAATTTTAATCATCTTCATCAAATTTTTTTGTTTTATTTTGTTTTAAAAAACAAAGTCCTTGTTGAAAAACCCTCGATACGTATCTACCCAAACGTTTAGGTGTTCGTAATATATTTACCCAAATCCAAATGCTCCAGTTCTTCAATCATCGCTATCTCGAATAACGTTTATTAGGAACACAATATTCATATGAAACATTTATATAATACGTTAGGAACACACAATATTCATAATATATAAAACATTTATTATATTATGTTTGAGTATTAGATTAAGTATATTATTTTATTCATTGCTCTGTGCCGGACTTAATTCCAGCAAGAGGTTTAAACCATAATAAGTAGAAGTTACGAGAGTGTATATATTATTATTATTTATGAAGCTACTATTTCCGTTTGATAAATTGCATATTAAATACAACTCTAATAATTTTCAGTATTATTAACAATGCATTCTAACTATCTACACATAATCATTTTATTATATAAAGTTTTATAATATTATGTGTGTAGATAGTGGAGAAATGATGAAATTAGAGATGAATTTAGAAATCCGTCCTAACCGACTCACTATCACTATCCGACTTAATATAAAAAAGTTACTTTATTCCGAGAAAATATGATTTCGATATATTGAGCGATAAAATATCAGGTACCTATTCGTAAATTTTAAATCTTCACATTAGTGATGAGGTATGTCACCCATTCTAAACGTCTTTACTTACATTGGCACGGAGAGGACATCTTGCATGTTTGTCACGTGTAATTGGTCCGCTGGCTACCCCACTAGTGGGAAAAACTGTGATGATAATTATGTATGTGATCGATAAAGTGAGATGCATGAAGACGAACTGAATGGGCCTTTTACATTGACTCTTTATAAAAATAATTCGAATGTTAAAGCCCTCAGACAAAGTATGTAATGTTGAAAACTGAACAGTCTGCCTTGGTACGGGCTTATGTCCGTTTATATAATACCTTTAGTCATGTCAGGTACAGGGGCAACTCCGAAATCTTTAAAAAATAATTTACAAAAATTAGTTTTACCGGTTAATTTATACATTAAAATTCAAAAATCTATGATAATAAACACTTGTAATATTGTGAAAAAGTTTTTGAACACAGATATTTCAGGCACAATGCTGGTATTTTGAACCCGCGTTCTAAGCCTAATCCTTTGATATCCTGTATATCTGGATAGGTGAATTTTTCCCGGCATTAGACTGTTAGGTTTTTGTGTGACCATGACTGATCATATGGAGACTTATCTGGTTGTATAATGCTGAGAAGTAATGATGGAAATAAAAAAAAATTGTATTTGGCGCCGTTTAATGATCCGTGACCATCTCAAGAGCGTCGTGGTAGTAAACAGGTGACAATAATAGTGCATACCGTTTGTCCACAGGGACAGTCAATAATAGTAATAGGTATACATAAATATTCAAGACAATTTTATTTGCGAAAAAATCACCGCAAGAGCGCACACATATTTTTTAAGCAAATGATTATTTTTATTATTAATTACTAGCTGACCCGGCAAACGTTGTTTTGTCATATACATTATTTAATTGCCATATACGTTATATATCGACCGGGGTTAAAAAAATCTGAATTACTAATATCGCTATTAAAAAATAGGGGTCGATGGTAGAAGGGTGAAAATTTAGGGCTGTATGTATTTCTTAATGCCTCATCATAAAAATAATAAAAATAAATAAAATTGTCCAACAAGTTTGAAAAATCGGGGTGAACCACCCTTAACTTTTAGGGGTATGAAAAATAAATGTCGGCCGATTCTCAGACCGGCACAATAAGCACACAAAATTTCATCAAAATCAGTCCAGCTGTTTCGAAAGAGTATGATAAAAAAAGACCGTGACACGAAGATTTTATATATTTGATTTAAATACAAGATTTCTTTAATTTTATTTAGTGTTTAAAATGAACAAAATGTCAGAAGCTACTTCGATTATAAATTCCGATTTTAAGTTTTATCGTCTCAAAATTCATCGATTTTAAAATAATTTTGTAACTTTTATTTTTTTTTTAATTATTTAAGAATCAAAAAATATCTATTTGTTCTTTCTGAAATTAATAAGATAAATATAAGCAATACTATTTTATTGCAATAAAACGATTTAAGACAATGTTTTGATTTTCAAAAGCATGACGCCAAAGGTTTCAGGCAGCTACTGTAACCGCTATCCAGTCAACATACCTGCTATTTAACCTGAACACTGAACAAAGCTACATTATACAAATCTAATATATAAAATTCTTGTGTCTCGGTGTTTGTAATCATTCACTCCTCCGAAACAGTTGGACCGATTTTGATGAAATTTTGTGTACTTATCGGGTAGGTTTGAAAATCGGCCAACATCTATTGTTCATGCCCCTTAAAGTTGAGGATGGTTCACCTCGATTTTTTTTACATTTTTTTTATTTTATTTTTTAATGGTAAAACATTAAAAAATACATACAGCCCTAAATTTTCACGTTTCTACTATTTGCAAAACAACGTTTGCCGGGTCAGCTAGTATATTATAATAATATGTTCACTGTGTCGGTGAACTCGGAAAACAAAACCTTGTCTGGATTACTTAAAAAGATAAAAAGTGATAATACTATACTCTCTTATAATATCATTGTTATTTTAAATACTGTATTGTTTTTTTATAAATATGAATATTGTTGTGTTTTAAAATCAGATTGACAATGTCCTCATAAGACGAAAGACGTCTCTCTCATCGAATAAATCATTAGTAGAATAAAACGCTTGTTTTATTTATTTCGATTTTATAATAAAATGATTTCCGCTGAATATCCGCTATTCGCCTAAACTATTTTCCCATCACTATCTATTTAATGGAAATATTAGACAAAGGCACTTATGTAATACAACATTCATTAAAGAGAATACAATTCATTTCAACATATTATTTATTTAATCATAGTATGCAGTTATTATGTAATTTGTATGAATTATATTTATATCACAATAAGTAGTTGATAAGTATTGAATCAGTGATACGTTCATGACTGATTATGTTCAAATTATAAATAATCTACTTACTTACTTTTCATTCTCAATACATGCATACCGCATCAGCGGGCATTATAATAAGTTAGAATTATTCTGCACCTCCCGCAGTCGCAGCTAGTGTCCTCCCTATCCTCTTGGATGTTAGTCTCAATAGGGAACTTACACAAAAAAAAATTTTCAACCCAAAAAATAGTACAGAAAATTAGAAAAATTATGGTACTTTTTATATTTTTAAATGTGCATTTTTAAGGTTTTTATCACCATTTAAAAAAGCAATTTTCACACTTCGCCGCAAAAAGGTCCACTCGTGGCGGAGCAGTGTTTGACAATATCAGGCGCTACAAACAGTACTAAGAGTGAAATGTGTGGCAATACAAAATAGCGCCTAGCGACGTCACACCGGACTAATTCAATAACAGAAAATATGGATTTTTAAAATGAAAATAATGAATGAAAAGTTTTATTTTATGGTTTCTTATTAGGATATTCGTGATCAGCGTATATTTATTAATATGAATTGATAACATTTATTCATATTCCTCACACATGCATGTTCCCTATTCTGCTAGTTACTTTTGTACTTAGTTACCCCAACCCTTAGTCTGTTCAGCGTCTTCCACGTAGACTAGCTTAGACTTTGCACGGTATTTGTGCTTTCAGATGGTGCTATACATTGGCTATCGTCAAGTTCCAGCCTCCACAATTCTTCTATATGCTTTTCTTACGAGGTTTTAAGATCAATGTATTAAATTTTAATATATATTTTTATATATTATGGGTATAAGTATAATCCATTCGATTGGTATGCAACTATTTTGAATTTTCTTCTCCAATCCTCCTTATTTTCTGTCTTATGCCACAGTTTATGTGATCCTTCCTCACTTGATCCATACGTGTGTCTCTTGGTCAGTTCTTACTGTTTCTGCTTTCGGTATTGTTCTCCACGATGGTGATGAGCAGGCTGCTACGCATTAAATAATCGCTGCGGAGAAGTTCATACTGGCTAATGTTCCTACAGTCATTTGTTGTCCATGAGTCATCCATAATAATAATAATAATCGAACGTTATGGAAATCATCCGATGTCACGTGACTTCTCGAAGACATCTGTGTGAACCCCGTACTTGCACTCGGCACTTAATTCGTTAGACCAACTGTTTGTTGAATAGAACGCGTCCTTTTGAAATCAGTTACCCGCAAACCATGGCATAGGTTGGACGAAGGAAGGGGTTGTCCCTTCCCCGCCTTGGTTGCGAACCGCCTTGTGTGTAGCTCCGACACAATAAGAATACTAACGATAATTATTTAATAGTACTTAACTTCATAATGTGATAAACAAATGTGTTGCCCTCTATTGTACGTAAAACTATTCTTATTGTGTGTCGTTAATAATGTACTTTAAAAATCTGTGTTAGTTATTACGCGCGCGACCAATCTTACCGCCCATATCAGGGTACGATATTAATGATAATTAATCAATAGTAATCAATAAACAGAATAATGTTATGAACAGTCTTGTGTTTCCTTTGAGTCATATAGATTACGATTATTGTGGTGTTATAAAGACAACATTTGAAGATTTTGAGTAATGTAGCATTTGTGTTTGTTTGGGCGTGGTTTTGCTGTTCCCGCCATTATACATAACCGTGTGAAGTGGATAATCCATTGTTTCTGAACAATTATTCAATGATAGGAATCATAAACAAGCGCATAAACTATTCTTTCTACTTGCTCAGTATTATAAATTTAATTAAAAACTATGTACCTAAAAGTAGATTCAATACTCTTAATCATACTAAAGTACATCTCTTCGCCTCCTTGTATATAATCTTCCAATAACCTAGTTTATACTTGGAGTAGTTATGTAACCAAGGTTCGAATCCTTGTCCAACCAATGGATAAAGGACCATATTATTTCACTATGAAGGCAACAAAGAGCTAAATGAATGGCTCCATTGATGGAAATAAAATATCCACTTAATAGGAAGGATATGATGTACTTATGATAATCTTTGTTCCACTTGACATAAATTTTTGATTGTTTATATGGATATATATATCTATAATTCTACACAAGAAAAGAAATAAGTAGAATCTTTGCAATATAAAGTATGCTAACAGAAGAAACATTATTGCTTAAATTACCTATATATATTCTGTAGTAATGATATGATGACCATAAGAAAATGATGAAACCAAAGGATAAAGAATTCTCTGAACTTTATGTAAGTATAATATGTATAATTGAAGTATGTACCTGTCACCCACACAATGCATTCCTCTTGTTTAGACCAAGTAGATTCATACCTAGACATGAACTTGAGCCAATATATTAATCTGTTTTACTTGCAAATATGACTGTAACTTTCTTTATATACTTTCTCTATCATATAATATAATTTCTATTCTATGTGTTTTCTATGTGCTTTGTACATAGAAAACTGGGGGCTGAGCCAATTTATATACTTACCTTATGTACAATTCATGTAAATTCATTTCTTAAAAGTATTTGATAATTTCTCTTTCTTGATAATAATTATGTATGATTATGGTGCGATCGTCCCAGTGGGACTATATCGTATCAAGGCCTGGGTGCCTGATGCTGTGGTCAATCTAGGTTGCACGTTGTTGGCTGATTTATTACAGAAATTGCCTATTTTCGCCTACCCTTATTAACACCTGTTCAGTTTTGACATTTTCCAATCAATAAATCTTCAGTTTGTATCTATAACTTCACGTCTCAAAAGCAACCAACAGTCCAAATTCACTCTTGGCGATGGTCCACGTCTCGCTACTACATAACAGAATGCACCAGATAAAGATTATTTCTGTCGTTTAAGTCAATGTTTAGAAATTCCAATATTTGAGATTTTTTATTAAAAACAATTTTTATCTAATTTATCATGCTTACGATTTCAGGTTTGGAGCGTCCATCCTGAAAAGAGTAGAAAACCAATTCCTTTTCGGATGCTTCACGGAACGATGATATTAATCTCATTATTAAGCTTTATGCAATCTTCCTTACTACCATTAATGGTCTCGTTAGCAATAAATGTATTACTTGACTATTGGTAGTTTATGGTGGTGGTAAATTTAATATTATAATATTATCCACTCCAGCAAGACACTAGTTCTATGTAAATATGCCCTGCATTGTATAGTGGGAGCAGTGGTGGGACTAGGCTTTGTATATTAGGCATGTAATTTTGCGATTGAAACTCGGGCACTATATATTTCCTATACAGTTTCACAAGCTTAATTATTGTTGGTCAAAATGAGAACCGTTTTTCTAAGATTCCCATTATATCGATTTTGGATAATAACTTTAATTCATTACAAAAATAACATGACCGAAGACCAATACATTTATCGTAAAAAATATTTTTTTTTTTATGAGAACATCCTTCCAAAGTTCGCATTCAAGTATACAAATAATAGGAAAATTTGACGCTTTCCACAGAGTATAAAACTTGTACCACCATATCTACGTACATTGTAATGTGTCTTAATATCATTACCTTTTTAATAAACATGAAAAGAGCGCAAATGCTGCATATGATGCAACAAGGGAGAAAAAGTTAAAAATATTTTTAAGGGTCATTGTTTGGTCCCTGTGGGGGTTAACCCTGGCTCACTCGTCTAGGACCATTATTTGGAGCCCATAATAAGGTACGATAATAAAATAAACTGATAAGACCATACGTGATGTTCATGATAATGCTCCTAGTATCTTGAGGTAGCTTGGTTGGACTCTTGGGAGTACTTTAGTGCTCTATGGCTTCTTTCGGGTGCTTTGGGGTGGTAGGCCAGCCTGGACCAATAACCAATAACACCTGTAATAGGACGAATCTTTGATTCTTGTTTTGTTACTGTTGTTTTTGCTATACATATTTATTTGATGTGCCTGTTGGTGTTTGATTTTAAATAAATAAATTAAAAAATTAAAAAAAATATTGTTGAAGGGTGTTTGTGTTCACACTGTGAAAATTCATATTCAATATTTATGAAACAATCAAAACACTGTTATAATTTTCACCACATTTATTCAAACTCTAACGTTTTCGCCCACTTCAATGGGCATTCTCAAGAAGTGTAGTAGTGTGTGTAGTAGCAAAAATTGTAGTAGTGTGTATATAGGTGAGACTGGAAGATCTATAAAGTCTAGATTTAAGGAACATTCCAGGGCGTTCAGGGGCCTTTCTAATTTTTCGGAAATGGCCGATCATTGTGTTGAACATAATCATTCATTTGATATAGACAGTACAGTGGTGTTACATTCCGAATGTGGTGATCGACGTCTGAACGCAATGGAAGCTTTGGAAATATTTAAGCATCAGGATAATATTGTAAATATCCAAATTCCCGCTAAGTCCCCATTACTAGTTTACCCTGTCTCACCTAATGTTATACCTACCAATGCCACTCCCCACTCTTCTATTGCAATCCCTGCACCCACCTCTCTCCCCCCTCTTTGACTACCTTCAATTTTTGTAGGTGACATTTTTATTGTTTCAGTACTCTTGAGAATGCCCATTGAAGTGGGCGAAAACGTTAGAGTTTGAATAAATGTGGTGAAAATTATAACAGTGTTTTGATTGTTTCATAAATATTAAAAAAAATATGATTCTTTTATCATTTCATTTCATCAAAAAATTTCTTTACTAAAGATTGAAATTAAATTAAAAGATGTTAAATTTAAAACAATTTCAATTTGCAATCTAGGTTTTTGCTGATTTTGTTTCGTAAACTTTAGATTTAATCATCAGGCATGCGTTGGTGCTTTTTTGCATGTGTGGCAAGCATGCCATTGACTGGGAGAATCCTTAACAAGAAATAATAATAAAAGTTCCTACCCAGCTACATAATAAATATAATATTACAATAACAATACATATCGGATCCAGAGAACATAATGAATACCTACCAACTGGAAATCAAAGCTAAGATACGTCTCTGATAATCTATTCCGACACTACATATTTATAACAATAGATAGTCTTATTAATTGTGTCGGTGCACACGTAGTAGAATTCCATAATTATGTAATTGAAACAAATGTTTCTTTCTAATATAAATTATTGATTCCGAGAGAGACGTCTTTCGACTTACCAATCAGAAACCTCAAATGGAGAACCATGTCTACACAATGCAACATTGTGTAAAATCTAATCGGAAGAAGTGAGAAAGGTGTCCCAACGCTTACGAATTGGCCCTAGGCTGGCTTAAGTGATCACTTTCAGTGTCCATGGACGACGTTCACCAATTCCACCATGTCGCAATTTAAGGTCCACCAATCGAGAGACGCTTTATGCAAACCTTAGAAGCAACCATCTTTTTGGGATCTCATTTTTCAGATCTCAAATAGATTTCTGATTGGTTTTGTCATCTGCATCCAAATCCGGTTAAACAATAAAAAAATTATTAAATATTCTAAACATGTCTTTCGACTTATCAGGTCATTATCATAAATCGAAATGACCTGATAAGTCGAAAGACGTCTCTCTCGGAATCAATAATCTATAGTAGAAAGAAACACTTGTTTCAATTACATAATTATAGATAGACTTATTAAAGCAGGAATAAATTTCATTATATAAGCTTAACCACCCATTTCACCTCGTCGAACATCTTTTCACTCATCATCTTTCACCATTGCAAAAAATGCCTGGATACATGATGTTCATTATGATAGTATTTGAAAACTGGGTTAGTTGGAAGGCATCGCATTTTAGCGATAAACTCGCCCTCTGTACATTGAATTGTATAACTGGTATTTTTATGACACTATTTTTTATGCAATATTGTAAACAATGTACAGTGAAGAATAAAATTAATAAATAAATAATAAAACTAAACCAAACTAATAAAAAAAACTTTTTGCACGCATTCTATCCACCACACTCTAAATCTTCCTTGAATCTTTTATCACACACAAGCGCTTTTATGCCTTGATTAAAGTTTTACCCCAATTAGTAAGTCTATAATGCTACGGTCTAGAATTTCCTGAAATAATAATAAATATATTGTTGTACTCCATAAAGTTAAGCATCATGCCATATCCCTACATTAATATGTGTGTTAGTTCATATTATTCGAATGTTTGTTCGATATCATTTTATTGTTCGCTATTTTGAGAGTAGTTTTGCTGTTTATGTTACTTTGTTTTTTTTTCTTATTAATTTATTTTTGTCAATTTTGGTGTGAATGTACGGATAAATAGGGGTTTACGGCCATTTAGATATTCGGGTGTGAATTGGGTCTCTCTTGAATATAGGTACATACTTATAAATATATAAATATCAACAGTTCACATTTTAATGCACTAGTCATTATTTAGACACTCTTAATTGGGGAACTGGTCAGATCTTATTGTATGTTTGTAATTTATGTGTTGTGTTGTCAGTTTTCTGTGAGTGTCTCTATAAAATAAAAATAAAATAAAAATTATGCCTCTGTAGATTCAAGTGCTAATTTCTCAGTCAGTAGACTGTATTGGTTGTAATCTCATGTAGGTCTCCTCAACGAATCTCAAAACTAAACAAATACTCAAGAATATTGTTTATTGTCAGGCGTTGTCGGCCGAATTCACATTCAAGACTCTTAGAGCACAAGAATATGGTGTGCATATCTCACATTCAAGACTAGAGCACAAGAATATGGTGTGTAATCTCCCATGCCCTTTTCGTAGTGTATTAAGTATTAAAATAATAATTAATTAATAGATTAATTTCAATATCCATAAATCAGTGGCGTGCCTTCCATACATGCAAAAATGCACCGCATGCCTTCAGAATCTAAATGAGTTATGGTTTCTTGGAGTGGTTTTCCACTACACGACACATTTCGAAACAATTCTTCTTTTTATTTAATTGTGGCTGTTTGGGCCAATTCTAATTTATGGTTGATTTCGGGTTGTTCCTATGTGGAGGTGAAAGGGTTTGTGCGAAATGTTTCATTTATCAAAAATTGTCACAATTCTTCCGACCCTTGCAGCAATCATATATTGTGGTCCTATAATTTTTTCTTCCCTACCAGTACTCATTGTGAATCAGTACCTACCGCATCGCCTATAACTTGTTACCGCATCAATATATTTAACCGCTTATAAATAATATATAAATTTACAAACCCGCATAAATTAATATTAAAAATTACCGCACATTAAATCAATTATTATTATTTATATAAAGAAGTGTATTTGTGTGAGAGGCAAGGCGAATTCCAGGTTCCAGACTCCTCATCCAGAAGGTAAGTGGAACATTCTTGCATTTCTTTTCATTTTCATCTTTGAACAACGCATCCGCATCACCAGTGGCTATATTTTATCAATACCTACAAGTAAATTGTATACTTCACTTGTTGTTATTTAAGTGGTTATTATTTATTGAGATACTATTCCATGGAATATTTAGTAAAGAATATACCTCCTACTCTTTATTTAAGTTTATCAGTGCCCTGTACAAGATAGATGTTTAAATCTGATTTACAACTCAGCAATGAGGTATGTCGCCCATTCAGGATGTCTTTGTGTATTTTTGATAAGCCGAGGATGTACTGTAAGAGACGTCGTGATGGTGTGCATAATTATATTTCCTAAGACTATTTTGAGAGTAAGCAACTAGTACGCAAGTACCTATTCATTATGAAAGCATGACTTATATAAAAATCCTAGTCCCGCCATTGATATAAATGTATACCTATTTAACCCAGATAATCCTGAAATTTTTTTTTCATCCGAAATTCATAATTTTTGGATATGTTGTTGAATTTGGTAAAAAAATAATGTTGTAGAAGAAGAAATAAAAAAATATATTTTTTAAAGAGTTTTATTGAAAAAAATAAAGTGTCCTTTTAAAAGGACAATAGTAATATCCACTACCTAAACAGCATTGTATGAGAAACATAAAGTATTGAGGTGGGATTCATTTTACAATGTAGCTTTTGTGTTTATATATCTAATTTTCTGTTGGATCCTGTGATTTTACATGATTATGTGTGAAGTGGACATTTAAAAAGTAGTTTTTTTGATTATTTTTCGTGATATGGAATGAAACATTCGATGTGCAGTGTAATATTGCACTTTTTATAATATATATTATGCGCTGGTATTTTCTGTGACACTCTCTTCAACGGGTTTGTTATTCTTGATTCATTATAAAATGATCAAGTCTGTCAGAGCGGGAATCAATATTTTCCAAATTGGAAGGTTTGGGTCTTTTCCTTTGTTTGAAAGATTGCAATATATTGAGAACAACACGTCTTCTAAATGTTAATTGATCAAGTTTTCCACCTTCGTATTGATGTAGTTGCCAGGAATTTTGCATTGCAACGTCATTGAAGGAGACCCACCGTCCACCCGGATACCGCAGAAGTCTAGGGACTTCCATTTATTCTACACGTAACAAATCTTGTCCACACCGAAGGTGCCATTGTGGGCAGCCTGAAGGGCTGGCCGGCCGAAAACAACCCCGTGTGTGGAATCTTTTGACTACACTCCTTCGATGTCCCTCTAGTCGAGAAAAGCAAACAAAATCATAAAATGTTTATATATATATATATATATATATAAAAGAAAACAATAACAAGAAAGCAAACAAAAAAAAATAATAAATATATCGCCAACTGTATCACCTTTTTTCTCAGATTTTTCCTCATCAAGGATTGTTAATATGTCGTTTAGTGATAACGAAGCTCTAAAATAGAAAAAAAAACATAATTATAAAGTATAGAATATATTTGATAAATAATTTTTAAAATGAAACATAATATATTGTTATTTTCCTATATATTAAAAGTGGAATAACTATATATTGTGTTTCATTTTAAAAAATATTAATATGGTCTTACACCGAGAACCGTCGGTCGATAAATTAAACTTTATATCAGATAAGATTTAAACAAATGTCTTAAGTAATTTTTAATGCTAATCAATGTGAAGTGTAAACATATTTTGTGACAAAAAGTTGAAGAAATATAACTTGTCTTTATTACGTATACCTATAAAATAGCATACGTATGTTACTATTGTCCTTTTAAAAGGACACATAAATTTAACATTATGAAATTATCACATATTTTCAAATATTAATTTTTTTTATAATTCAATCATATTTCAACAACATTTAAGTACACAAAAATAAAGCATGCAGGTATTTTTTAATTAATATAAAAAAGTTATTTACCGTTTTTTATCCAAAGGTGGCGGCGACATCAACCCAAAATTTGTAGCACTATTTTAAATTCCAAAAACTTGATTCCTCGTCACAAAACAATGGTCAAAACTGTTTCATGATGCAAGTTGATTCATTAGCTATGCAAATGGACTAGCACGACTGCTTAGGAACAAAATATATTAAAGATATATCCATTTATATCGAGGTACTACTACTGTCCTTTTAAAAGGACAATAGTATTATCTGGGTTAAATACCCATGCATAAGTTTTGAGGCAATACAAAAGCTCTCCATTTAGTGCTATTTATCTTATATTTTCTATACATTGCGATACTTTTTGTCTATTCATATTGAATGACCTAAAAGCCAACTTTTTTAGTACACACTTTTTTATTTTTATTCTCGAAGACAATATTGTTTTGCCTCTTAATGAGAAATTTTATTGCTATTTTCCTTTTTTTATCAATTACGTATTTCCGAGTGAAGCCTGGCTTGAAAGAAAAGAATAATAATGAAAATAACATGAAAGTATTTTCACAAGATGCAGAAAATCTGAATTTATTTTTAAAATAAGAGTCTAGAGTATGGTAATAAAGTAAATTAACAGCAGAGAATTCTCAAGCATCATATTAATTGCGGGAACAGCTCATGGGTGAAAAAGAATATACAACGTATAACATAAAATAATATGGATTTATTTACTACTGATGCTGATTCTTACCCTCTCACTTCAAAATTAAATTGAAAAGTTCTGGAATCATTTTTTATATATACAGGGAATTAGAAAAAAATATGATTTTTGGTGAAATATTGTTTTTAATTAGTAATGTTTCAGATACGAGTATGCTAGCATTGTAGTATTGTAGTACATAAATATATTTATTTACGTGTAGCCAATATTTATATTTACGTGTAGACAATTTACATAGTAAAGTCATAGTTATAATAATGAGTATCCGGGTTAGTTGGAAGACATCGCATTCTAGCGATAAACTCGCCCTCTGTACATTGAATTGTATAAATGATATTTTCTATGTTAATTTGTATTATTGTAAACAATGTACAGTGAAGAATAAAATAAATAAGTAAATATCATAGTAAAGTCAGGAATATTATGTAGGTATACATTTTACAGTAAGGAATTAGCTTATATAAAGAATTTGGATAATAAATCATATGTAAAAAATGATTTTGTAACTTTTATAAAATATGATACATACCTACATACATACATCATCTTCCTCTTGTCCTAGTTGGGTCGGGAGCCCATTGCGCTTAGGTATCTCCTCCAGAGATCCCTGTCCACCACTGCTTCCAGGACCTCTGGCCACTCCAAACCAAGCCTTTCAACACACAAGTTTAACATCTGCCCTTGCCAGCTTCTTCTAGGGCGTAAAATATCTTGTAAAATATCATTTATTTATTTATTTATACACACATATACAGCTTAAAGCTTTTATAAGAATAAAAAAATCAAACACATGATATAAAAAATTAAAAAAAGTAATAAAAAATATACAACATGTAAGAAAGTATCAACACAGTATTAAATAAAAAATAAGCACGAATACAATAAACCAATAAAAATAACTTGCAATTGAACACTCAACGATTCATACTATATAAAAAAGTGAACAAAGCAATTAAAATATATAAGATAATTCGTCGGTAGCCTGGAGGTAGAGTCTCGGCTTCGTGAACAATGGGTCCGTGGTTCGATACCAGGTGCCGGCAAACTCCCCTCTCACGACACAAGCTTTTAGTAGCTTACTGTGAAAGGTGTATAAGGTTGTATTTGGGTTTATAACAAAAGCCCAGATATATCTTTTTTTCATAAAAAAAAAAAACTGTAAGTAAAAATAATTGCATTGAACTGTCGACAATTAATAAATGAAGAAATTCACATTAGTCAATACAACAAACCAATAAAAATAACCTGAAATTGAACAGTCAACGATTCACACTATATATAAAAATGGTAATAAAGCAATTAAAATATATAAAATGTAAGATAATTGTAAGTAAAAATAATTGCATTGAACTGTCAACAATTAATAAATGAAGAAATTCACAATATTAGTCAACACAAATAAACAAATGATCATAAATTGAAACGTATTTGTATATAGAAATATAAAAAAGGACCATTTTACAAGTCTTATTAAAAGACTTAACAGGACTTGTATTATTTTCTCGTAATATTTTTGAAAACTAAACATGTAAAAAAATACCGTTTACCATTTTGTAGGGGCATAGGTACATAATGTTTGTAGGTACAAGGATATCGGCAGTTTAAGGACGCGTTACAAACTCTATGAAGTTGTAACTTATATTATTTTATTCACAAACATCAAAACAAAAATAAAATGAAAGCGCTTTTTTAAATTTTCGAATCAAAGGACGTGAATGTGGAAATTGTGGCCAAAAAATAAAATATGTTTTTGTAAATAAATAATACATCAAATAAGTAACTTCATTAGAAAAAAACATTATTTCATATTTTAAAACTAAGATTTCTTAAGAATTTCCGCATAAAATATAAATTCTTTTCTAACCAAGTGTTTTTTTATAAATTAATTTCTTCATGTTCCTGCACGGGAACACTGGTAACCAGAGGGTTAAAAGGTTTTTGAAATGAATTTTCTAAACTATTGGTCTTTGTTTTCACAGATGTACGATTGTTTGAAGAGAATTGTTTTAATTTTATACTTGTGTTTTTATAATTAATAATATGATTGATTTCAATTATTGGACCGAACAAATTGATTATTATGAATAATATGTGAAATTATTATTTTGATATAATTATTTTTATGAATTTGTATTACAATTTAAAATTAAATTACTTAATAGTAATTGTAAATTGAATTACTATTAAAGTTGTGTAGAGTTTTTAATTGTACCTACAATAATAAATATTTTTGATAATCTTTTATGAATTAATATTGAATTGATAAATGAGAATGGTGTAAATTGATGTGTATTGTAGTGTGAAATGAGCTGATTTGTGCGTATGACTTTATGCTTTTGATATAATGATTTATGTTAAGATTTTGAATAATTGAATTTTTTGTTCCGATAAAACGAGTTTTATTGTAGTTACTTATTAAATATATTCATAAATTACTATATTTATTGACATAGATGTACCAGGTTCCTCTGACGTTGGCGATCAGTCTGGATAAACCCTCTATGTTCTGAGCACAGCAGTTCGGAACAGTTTTCCCACCTGCGTTAATCCAGTCCAGTGCCGTATATTTCGTAGCCGAGACATCTGTTTTCATCCTTCTCTACAACGTCCTTAATATTTCTCTCTATTGTTAATTGCAAAATTCAGTATTTTTTAACTGGAAGAATGCGGCCCTAAGTTAGAAATTTAACCAACCTAGATTTCTGTTTGTATGCGCTCTACGTAAGACTTCTGGATATTTATTCTTTATTGTTCAACATCTCCCGTAGGTACTTTACAGGACACATGGGTTTGTGGCGACATCTACCTGAAGTATCGAGAAACACATATTGAAGATAATTACTAAACACCTCGGTAGCTAGCTAGGTATTAGTTTACAACTATTATAGGTAGATGGCGATGAATATTTCCTGATATTAGTTCTAGATTTTTCCTTAATCACTATTTCCTTAATAACTATGGCTTGTGGAAAGAATGAATAATTAGCTAGGTCAGATCGCTTTTGAACGTCCGGCCAACAACATACTTTAGTCTAATACATTACTAACATTTTTATTGTTAATTTTATTATTGGTGAATAAACTTTGTGAAAGCATATTTTCATGTAAGTAAAATATTACTGTTTCATTTCGTTCCTGTTTTAATCACAGTATTTAATTTCATATAATCATTTAGAGTCAATTCAATTTTCTTACTTATCAAGCCTTCTGCAAACTGTATATGGAAGAAAGGGAAAATATGTACACAGTGGATCTGTGAGGATATTTAACATTAATAATCTATACCAACAAAGCCCCTTCATCAATATAAATGGTGACCTCAAACGAACACGAATTTATTACATTTTTCTTTTAAAAAAAACTTTTTTCTTTAAAAATTTTGTTACAATACATCAGTGAAAATTTTCCTGACAATTTTAAATTCTATATTCAATTTTGATTTTAACTTTATTTCCAAACTGTGATCGAACGAAACAATTTAAATAACAATTCACTTAATTAATTCCTAATTTTATTCACCTTTACTGCTGCGTTCAGAAGAGTTCTCTGTGAACGGTTTTCAGGCATATAGAGTCCCGGAACAAAATACATAAAAAGATATTTTAGCTCCGTATTTTTAAGCAATCAAAGAACAGAAAACCGTCCACATATTTTATGCCACATATTTTATTTATTATTTTTTTAAAAATATTTTTACTATTATATATTTCAGACTACAAGTCTTTTTAAAAAGCTGCCAAAGGCAGAACAAACTTATTGTACTTATTTACATAATTGTATGTTCCAGATTTTAAATATAACACAAAGCATTTTATTTGTAAGTAGCATTAATTATTATTATATTTTGTGAACATTCACTGTTTGAGACCAGTCGACAGGGTATCAAAATTTTCTGCTAAAAAATTTTATTGTCACAAATATTTTATCATCTGCAAACATTTTAATCAACCAAACAAGAAAGTATATCAATCAATTTTATTCAAATAATTTACATTCCATTTAATTTTATCCAAAAATAAAATAAATATTTTCAATTCTAAAAATTAACTTCAAATTTTCTTCTCATACACTAGATACAAAATGACAACTCCTAACAAAAATTTCGATTCAACCTCTCACCCAGCGAAAGCTAGTACTAGTGAAGGAACAATTAATACAAATTTTCCGATGTTTTCAGAACGAGTGTCCGTGAAAATCCCACCGATATGGACAAACAATGTAGAACTCTGGTTTCTACAGGTAGAAAACCAATTTGAATTAGCCAACATAACGGCGGAAGACACCAGGTATTCACATTTGGTCGCTCAACTCAACCATGAACATATTAGTCAGGTATCAGATATCTTATTTTTACCCAGATGTAATACCATGTACAGCAGATTAAAAAACGCAATCATTCAAAGAATGGGCGAATCTCCAGATAATCGCAGAGAAAAACTTTTCTCGGGGATTCAACTAGGTGACAAATTGCCGTCACAATTATTAAGGGAAATGAAAATGTTAGCCGTCGGTTTAGACGTAGATACCACCACTATAAAATATTTGTGGATGCAACAATTACCCAAACAGGTACAAGCCCATATCACAAGTGATAACAGAAATTTAGAAGAAATCGCAATTTTAGCAGACAAAGTTTCATCAATTTACAAACCATTAGAAGTAGCTTCCATTCAACCTAAAGATGATAAAAATTCTAGTAAAGTTATTTCCTTACAGCAATCAGTGATTGAATTAACTGAGAAATTCGACAATCTTAGCAAAAAGTTGCAACACAAAAATCAAAATAATTTTCTTAGAAAAAAATTCTATCATGGCAACACCCGCCATAGTTCACATATTGACAGCTCTGTCAAAAACAACAACGCTTCTTACAAGTATAACCAAAATAAATATCGTAGTTATAATAATATAAAGACTTGTAATAATAGTACAAAACTGTGTTTCTATCATGAGCAATTCGGACACAAAGCTCGCAAATGTATTTCTCCGTGCTCATTTACATCAAACAAACCATCTAACTCAAAAAACTTGTAGAACAGTTCACTAGCGAGACGGGTGAACTGCATACAAAAATTCGTCTCTTCATAAAGGATCGCATACAAGGAACGTCATTTTTGATTGACTCCGGTTCAGAACTATGCTTAGTTCCGCGTTCCATATGTTTACGCCAAAGTTTAAACGGTAAAGATAACCTAAAACTCTTTGCAGCGAATGAGACAGTGGTCAAGACATTTGGCACAACCACATTAAATTTAGACCTCGGTCTAAAGAAAATTTTCAGATGGAACTTTATCATTGCAGACGTTCCACGCGCAATTATCGGCGCAGACTTTCTGAATCACTTTAATTTAATTGTAGATATTAGAAACAAGATGTTGATAGACAATACTAATAAACATAAGGTCGTAGGTTACAACACAAACTGTATTGATAATGATATTTCGTCAGTTTCATTACTAGATAAAAATAACCCTTACCATCAATTATTAGCAAAATATCCCAAACTGATTGATATAAATAGACCATATACTGATTGTCAACATTCTACAATACATTACATAGATACTCGTGGCAATCCTTTTATGTTCAAACCTCGACGTTTGTCTCCAGAACTGCTGAAGCAAGCGAAAAAAGAGTTTGAGAACATGGTTGCTCAAGGTATCTGCCGACCCTCAAACAGTGAATGGGCATCGCCTCTTCACATGGTAAAAAAGAGTGACGGTACATATCGCCCTTGTGGTGATTATCGTAAGCTTAACTCTATGACAGTGCCAGATAGATATGCACTTCCACATATTCATGATATTTGTAATGATTTGCACAATTGTAAAATTTTTTCTAAGATAGATCTCCAGCGTGCATACCACCAGATTCCTGTCAACGAAGCAGACATCAAGAAGACAGCAATTACCACCGTTTTCGGGAATTTTGAGTTTTTACGCATGCCATTTGGGGTAACCAGTGCGTGCCAGACGTTCATGAGGCACATGAACACCATCACTCAAGGACTAGAAGGAATACACACCTATATAGATGACATTCTGATAGCGTCACCCGACGAAAAAACACACATACGACATCTGACTGCTCTATTCGAAAGACTACAGGAGAATGGTATGATACTTAACCCTTCTAAATGTCAATTTGCCAAATCATCCTTAATTTTTCTAGGATATGAAATATCAGCAGCAGGAGTTGGACCAGCTCCAGAAAAAATAAAAGCCATAAGTGAGTACAAAAAACCCAAAACAATAAAGGATCTCCGCAGATTCATCGCCCTGACCAATTTCTACAGGCGATTTATACCGAAGGCTGCACAAAAACTTGTCAGACTGAACGACTATCTAAAAGGGGCAACAAAAAACGACAATAGATCTGTCGAATGGAACGAAATCACAAATAACGATTTCGAAGAGGTAAAAAGTTCTTTATTACATGCTACTAAGTTAAGTTTTCCTGATGCAAACAAAAAACTGTCAGTGTGGACAGACGCATCAGACTTTGCCATTGGTGGAGTTATACAACAGACAGATGAATCAAATAATTATGAACCAATCTGTTTTTTCTCAAAAAAACTTAATAAGGCACAATGCTCTTATAGCACTTATGATCGAGAACTATTAGCAATATATGAAACTATAAGACATTTCAAACATTACCTAGAAGGTAGAGATTTTACAGTATTTACCGATCATAAACCCCTTCAATTCATGTTCAGTAAAAAAAGTTATGCTAAAGAAACACCCAGACAGCAGAGACATCTTGATTATATATCCCAGTATACCACCGATATAAGATATATCACTGGTGAATCAAATGTTGTCGCAGATGCTTTCTCACGCGTCGAAATGATAGAAATGAATCATAACATATCATTAGATGAAATATCCAGAGAGCAATTAAAAGACATAGAACTTTTAGACATGTTAAAAACAAAAGATCACTCACTTAATTTAATAAAAAACAATTTTCAAGGCTTGCAAATAATTTTTGACACACATAATGGTAACATGAGACCGTATATACCTAAAACTTTACAAAAAAAATTTTTCCACAGTATCCATAATTTAAGTCACACAGGTACCAAGGATACAATTAAAACAATAAGCCAGAGAGGTGTGTGGAAAAATATGAAAAGTGATTGCACAAAATGGTGTAAATTGTGCATACCATGCCAAAAAGCAAAAATCCACAAGCACACAAAAACACAAATTATTCCAATTCCACTACCTAACGGAAAGTTCCATACAATCCACGTGGACTTGATAGGTCCATTTATTCCATCAGAAGGTATGCGATATTGCTTAACAATTATAGATCGTTTTTCCAGATGGGTTGAAGTAATCCCAATAGCAGATATCACAGCTACCACAATAATACGTGCTTTATGGGACCACTGGATTACAAAGTACGGCGTCCCAGAGAAGATCATATCGGACCAAGGCCGTCAATTTTTATCTTCTGATTTTAAATCTTTCTGTTGCAGAATAGGTATCCAACACGTCAAAACCAGTTCGTATCATCCGCAGGCGAATGGATTAATAGAATGTTTCCACAGGACACTCAAAACATCTATAAAAGCACATCACCCTATACCATGGACTAAATCCCTAACAACAATTTTATTTGGTTTAAGGTGCACGATACGAGAAAACCATAATTTTTCCATTGCAGAGATGATGTTTGGAAATTCACTGCGCATGCCAGCTGACATTCTACAGGAAAACACAGAAAATGCAGATCCAACTTACTATACACAGCAACTTATAACGTTTATGAGGAATGTAAAACCGAAACCTATTAAACATCACCACAAGGATAATATTTTCGTACATCCAGAACTTGGTAAGGCATCACATTTTTTCTTGAGAGACGATAGAATATATAAACCTTTGCTTCCAGCTTACAAAGGGCCTTATGAAGTTTGCTCGAGGGATGACAAAACTGCCATATTAAAAATAAATGGAGAACAAAAAAAAGTATCGTTGGATCGATGTAAACCAGCCTTCATAGAATATCCAGAGGAAGCTAACAACTCAGCCGACAGACCACATACATACATCACGCGATCTGGAAGGAAAATATTTCAACCGAATCAGTGAAAAACCTGCATTTTTCACTTGGAGGGGGCTGTGTGGCGACATCTACCTGAAGTATCGAGAAACACATATTGAAGATAATTACTAAACACCTCGGTAGCTAGCTAGGTATTAGTTTACAACTATTATAGGTAGATGGCGATGAATATTTCCTGATATTAGTTCTAGATTTTTCCTTAATCACTATTTCCTTAATAACTATGGCTTGTGGAAAGAATAAATAATTAGCTAGGTCAGATCGCTTTTGAACGTCCGGCCAACAACATACTTTAGTCTAATACATTACTAACATTTTTATTGTTAATTTTATTATTGGTGAATAACCTTTGTGAAAGCATATTTTCATGTAAGTAAAATATTACTGTTTCATTTCGTTCCTGTTTTAATCACAGTATTTAATTTCATATAATCATTTAGAGTCAATTCAATTTTCTTACTTATCAAGCCTTCTGCAAACTGTATATGGAAGAAAGGGAAAATATGTACACAGTGGATCTGTGAGGATATTTAACATTAATAATCTATACCAACAAAGCCCCTTCATCCATAGGTTCATCAACATTACATACAATAATACAATAGTATATATATACATATACGGACAATTTGTAAAGCGCCGTTTACTCATAACATGGCCTCAAGGGCGCTGTATATCGTATCCATCACTCGAGACTCCCAGCAAAAAGACGTGTCTTCAGCCCTCTTTTAAAACTCTCTCCATTCACCTCCTCTCGCAGATACAGAGGCAGCTTGTTCCAACATCTGAGACCCGTAACACTAAACGCTCTATCGCCAAAGCAATAGAAAGGGAAAACTTCAATACAATAGAAAGAGCATAATAAACACAACATACAAAAAAAATTGAAAAGTCAAGACACAATAATAAATAAATAATATAGACACATAAATAAATACATTTTTTTCTTCAGTACTAAAAGAATGTAAACGTACATTTAGCACCATGTCAAAGAAACATTTTAGTCACTAAGTCTGTCCACTGAACTATTAACTAATCAGTGATTCATTTATTCACAATCATATGGCAACACACAAAGAAATAAAATAAACTCAATACTGCATCCCATTACAGGCGTAAGTATAGTGTTTGTCCAACCCTCGACCGCTTAAATTCAAGTAGCAAGATGTCCCTGCAGATACCTTCATTGCTGGAGATACCCAACAGACAGAGGTAGGTATACGTGAGATAAATATTATATTAGAACAGAACCTACCTAGTTGGAAAATCCTTTTCTTACTTGTATTTCTATTGTATGATTATATTTATTGAATGAATTAATTAATGCTTACCTTTTACAGGACACTTGAAAACTTACAAATGAAATGGCAGACCTATTCTTACAAATTTCATTTAGAGTCTCTTGAAAATAAGCCTTAAGTATCAAATATTATTCAAAAGTCCCTTTACGATTATCAAAGCGTTCAGTTGTATTATTTCCAGTGTTGTCAACACGGATTTTGAAAAAGAAGAAGGTCACATTAAAAAAAATAGGAAAGTAGATTTCAGAAAAAAGTTTGGCTCTCGAATTTGTTATTTTTAGTACAAAAAAAAATTCGAGAAGCACCCATCAAAAAAATTGTGTCCCACTCTTTTCCGTAAATTTTCGAGTATCTATCATGTAATAAGCAGGTGTTCGAAATAATAAAGACAATTTACATCTTAAATTCAGGATAAGGCTTGCCACCCATCCTGGATGTCTGGATTTTTTGGTACAGGAATGAGAGCTTTAAATTTAATGTCATGCAGCTGTTCTGCTGGATAATATATTATTATTTATTTTTGTTATCTTCTTCTACTAAAATTGGTACATTTAATGAAAAGCTCAAAAAGTACGTAATTTTTCGAACAAAAGTTCGTATATTAGGCCATAAATATGCAGATAAAGTTTGTTTATTACCAAATAATGGGTCTTATAGTACGTAGATCTGCGTTAAATACGTAGACTACGTAGACCACTTCATATTAACCATTGCAATATTTCTAGCGCGATGTTATGAGATTCTTGGAAAAAATCTCCTTACCTGAATTACAAAATAATTTAATTGCCTTTCTATTTATTTTCTCAATACTCACATTTCAAAGAAAGTATTATTTAATTTATCGCAAGTCAAGAATCACAACACAAATTAAAAAGAATCTGAACTCATTGTAAAATGTAAAAACATTTGAGCAACTGAATGTCAAAAGAAAATAATTTTATTTGCTAGAAATATATTAAGAAAAACGATATTCCATAGAAAAGGATAAATATTAAGCATTAGAAATAAGCATTTGAATCAGTCATTTGAGAAACAACATAAGTCAGGCTTTTAGCGAAAATGATTTTTTAAGAAACCACGTAACTTTGACCTATTTGATACAAATTGAGCTGATTAACTTGGCCAGTCAATAGAGAAACAACAAAATTAAGTGACTTATGTTGTAACTTCACTAATTTTTTTCATGTCGATTCACAGCTCACACTTAACGCCAACCACTAACGTGGGTGTAAATGATGAAAAATAGTGAATTTTGGTTGTTTAATAAATAATCTGGGATGAAAATGTTGAATTTTATTCCCTGAAATGGTGTTCATTTGAGAAACAACATAAGTCAACGGTTTTAAATTAGCAAAATATTTCGACATACATTAAAGGTTTATAATAAAATAATACACTGTAAGTAACGACATACACATAAAATATTTCGACATAAAATAAAGGTTTATAATAAAATAATACACTGTAAGTAACGTTTTGATTTGAGTAAGATATCAACATTTCATTAAAAATTTTATAACAAACAGTTTTTTTGTGATTTCTGAAAAGTTTGTATTGACCGACTTATGTTGTTTATCAAATGACCGATTCATTTGTTGTAAAAATTTCAAGAACACTTTCATATTGTATGAGTTTTAATATATTTTAAAAAAGGTAAAGTAAGCAACGTGCTATCGACTTACAAAGTCATCAAGTGAACTGTGCCCTTTATTGAATTTAGTAAAATATTCATAATAATTTTATTTTTGTCTGTTTTTTTAGGTTTTCATTTGTTTTAATTCAATTTTAATCTAACAAATCTTAATTTTAATCTTCCAAAGAGTATATATATTATATTATTTGTATTGAACATTATATTGTATTATTAATAAGAGGCAACAGCCATTTAGTGTATCAATCTTCTTCTACTTCAAGTGCCTAGTCGGGTCCCCCCAACGTTGGCGATCACCTCGGCGATCACCTCGGCGAACCTGACCCTACGACTGTAGAAAACTACGACAATAAATAAATAAATAAATAAATATGAATAAAAAACACCTAAATAATTTGTATTTATTTCCATAAATTAATATGAAATTTTACAATATAAACTCAATCAACGCATTTTTAGATTTAACACGGACTATTCAAAATCACGATCCCATTATTTTTATTCAACAACACCTTTTTTCATTACTTTTTAGATGTGAATATCAAAATATCTAGTAGAATTATTACTATGAATCTACTGAAATTTCTCCCAAACTGCAGTTTCATGGTTAGGTGGAAGAAATCACTTCATAGTGATTATCTCGCCACTGCATTTTCGTCCTAGTATTTTGAAATTTTCATTGTTTTGTAATTATGAAACCAATTGGCTGGATTGGCTGGTAATGGCTTTGGTAAGGTGTATGATTGGCTGAACTCTAGTCTACTCACCCTGAATATAAACAAAACCAAATATATGTGCTTTAGTATAAATAAGTCTCGTAACCCTGACTGTGGACAATACAACTTGAAATTGCACAGCTGTGTTGGTAGTACAGAGGGATGTGGGTGTCCCCATATCGAAAGAGTCTCATCAATAAAGTACCTAGGACTTACAATAGATGAATCGCTCAACTGGTCGGAGCATATAACAGCTCTGTGTGGTAGGATGAGAAGACTAGTTTACTTCTTTAGAATGATACGTGGTGTTTTGAGCGAGAATCTACTGAGAAATATATACTGTGCTATGGGACAGTCACTACTATCTTATGGTATTTTGGGGTGGGGATGCGCGACTAAAACAAGGATTCAGATGCTGGAGATTTCTCAAAAGTTCCTATTAAAAACCATGTATAAAAAACCCTATAGATACCCATCGGAAGAGTTGTACAAAGAATGTGGCATTCTTAGTGTGCGAAAATTGTACGTTCGAAGGATTTTTTTACATTACATTAGTAATCACCAGTGGCATATACTGTCGCCGGATGTGGTACAGATTGATGGCCGAACCAGGTATGGAGGTAGTTCTGTTAGGCATCCCAAAATGAAGACGCGCTTTGGCCAAAGGTCATATCTATTCTTGGCACCTAGGGTCTATAATATAGTCAGAAATTTGATGGTTGCTAATATCTCCGGAGCTACATTTTTGAAATTAAAATTTCTTATAAATTCTCACCTGTTGGAAATGTCGATATCTGAAACTGAGAGTGTGTTTATGGAGGTGGTTTCTTGATGGGAATGAATGTTTGGAGATGTACGTGGGTTTGTTTTTTCATCGCTTTGTCGTTGTTCCATTGTTTTTTCATTGTATTGCCATGATTGTATTTCATTTATTTCATTATAGAATGTTAAGATCATGTCTTCCCGATACGGACTTGTCTAGTGGGAAGATATAATATTTCTAAACTTTGTAATATGTATCTATTTTTGTGTGTAATTGCATAATGTTTGTAATATGTACTTAAGAATAATAAATAAATAAATAAATTATGAAAAACAGTTAGCGATCACCCGTGGTTGCATACTTTTGACGTGGATGACTTCTGTTTTTACAATCAACTATTTTATTAGGTTACATATTGTTTATTGAGTATAGTTGCATTTATTCCATTCATACCTATGTTTTGGAAGGCGAGTCTAGACATAGATATATTATACTTGTGTGCGTGTAGGTAGGTACTATCTGTAATAATTTTATTTTTGAATTGGTTTTTAGTATTAAGTTTTTCATTCGATTTGATTCAATTTTACAAAGAGTAATAAGAGTATATGTTATGTTATTTGTATTGAACATTATATTGTATTATTAATAAGAGGCAACAGCTGTTTATTGTATCAATAAATAAATAAATATTATGTTAATTTAACATATGAAACATAATCATAAAAGACTAAGACTCCGTGGACGGGACTTGAACCCGGTACCCATTCTTAACGCAAGGTGTACTATCTCCGATTTACACAATGATGATCTGGCAATGAATGGACACGAGCTGAAGAAGAGAGTAAGATAGTGAAAAAACGTTTTCATATACATATGTATAAGACCCTTCTTTGAAAAGGTAATATTTACAACATTCATAGTTATTATTTAAATTATTTTATTATATCTACCGAAAACTTGATTCTATATCTACATGACTATAGTATACCTATAGATAGGCCTACTTGTAATAGTGTAATCAAGGAGGATGCTTTAAACAGAAACCACGTCTTCTGATAACGTCTAGATGTGAAAATTTCACTGAAGGTGGGTGTTATTTTTCCGTTCAGTAGGTATGTAAGAACGCTGAAGGAAGATTGGATGCGTCCTCTGAGAATAACGAGTCATGTAACTTCTTATATTATCAGACGGAGGAAAAAAACTCTTGGAAATTTGTTAGAGATACGAACGTGAGAGTATTTTATAAATATGGTTACACATGCGAATAAATTTTTACGAGAAATATAGAAACTCCCCTGAGAAGTAGATATTATGTATACGATGCTGGTTATTTCCAAAAAGATTTATCTTTGATACCTGCAATTTTTTATGTAACTATACATACTTTAGACCTTTGACTAGCCAAGCTCTCAGCTGATTCTGGTGTGTTTGTGTTTATTATACTAACAAAGTTTTAAGTACCTATTTTTATTTAGTTTCTTAGAAGGTGTAATTTTATTTACTCTATGAAAATATGATTTTATTTTTAAATTATTCAATGTCTTTGACGTTTGATATTTGAAGAATAACACTCCTTTCATCAATTCAGGCCTTATTTAGACGTATTTCTTTATTTTTAAATAAAATAAACAACGGCGAATATCGCCAGGAGACCAAAATAACGTCAGCCATTTGAGCCGTGTGAACAAAGTGACAGCTAGTCTGAAACGATAAAAAAATATTAATTGTTTATTTATTTTATCGCCTTAAGGGAAGCAAACAGTTCAATTTAACAATAATATCAACATTCAAAGTTATTCATCAAACAAACCAATCAAGGTCCCGCATATTACCGAAGCGTATGACGAATACGTTGCTAGTAAACAGTAATAATATACACTTTACCTTAAATAAATCAAAAACAAGACTAAAAATATTAAAGATAAATAGTTAAAAATTACACTACTATCAACTTCTATACCATCACGGAATATCCCACAAGTGGGGTAGCCAGTAGACCAGCTGCATATAACCAACATGCAAGCTGTCCTCTCCGTGCCAAAATAAAACCAAGACATTCCGGATGGGTGGAAAACCTCATCGCTGAATTTAAGATGTAAAATATCTTAATTTTTTCGAACTTCTGCCTTACATATACAGGACACTCGAAAACTTACAGAGAAGAGTGGGAGACCAATTCTTTACCGGGTGCTCTACGGGAAATTGACTTCATTGTCACTACAATCAAATTTATAATAATTGAAAATAGTTGAGTTTTCTTTAATAGTCATTATCGAAATTATGTGTAGTGTTATTTATTTATTTTGTTCTTCACTGTGCATTGATTACATTATTTCAATACAATACAAATTATCACAAAAATATCAGTTATACAATTCAATGTACATAGGGCAAGTCAATCGCTAGAATGCGATGACTTCCAACTAACCTGGTTACGTGTATGTTTAGTCGTTATAGTCCGGAAGAACATCAGCATCTTAAAATAAAGGACGGAAGAGCCTTCAATAGTTTATATACCTAAATCTTGTTTTAATACTTTTTTTTTTTTTTTTTTTAATTTATTTTATCAAAAATATTACAAGTAAATATTACAAGTCCTGTTAAGTCTTTTATAAGACTTGTCAACAGGTTCTTTTTTATATATCTATATACAAATATAATTCAATGTTTTGATATTTTACAAAGGTTACAAAATCATTTTTACATATAAATTATTATTCTAATATATTATCTTCATTCCTTACTTTAAAATATATACATAATATTCCTGACTATAATATGATACTCATTATTATAACTAGAAAATTACCTATACCTATACATTGTACCTATAGTCAAATAGTTGATCATAATACTTGTAAAAGAAATTTTATTTGGAATAATCGAATTTAACCTACATTATCTCAAATATAGAAGTACTCTCAGATTTCTGGAATGAACTTTTCTTTATTTGATATTTTTACATTCAGCGGAGCACCCGGCAAATATTTGGTGCTTCATTTTTTTATGTAAGCTTTCGGGTGTCCTGTAAACGGCAGATTTTGGAAAAATAAAGACATTTTTCGTCATAAATTCAGCAATGAGGTATTCACTCGTCCTGAATATCTTATTTTTCTGTTTATTACATGCAGCTGATCTGCTGGCTACCCACTAGTGGAATGTGCCGCGATGTTATACTAGTAGGTAGTTTTTTTTTTTTTAAAGATATATCTGGGTTTTTGTTATAAACCCAAATACAACCTTATACACCTTTCACAGTAAGCTAAAAGCTTGTGTCGTGAAAGGGGAGTTTGCCGGCACCTGGGATCGAACACCGGACCTCATGTGCACGAGGCCGAGACTCTACCTCCAGGCTACCGATCGAACGAACGAACGAATAGTTTAATATATTTAATTGTTTTTTTTTTTTATTTTTGAATAAATTACCTAGTGATACTTATGTAAGCACAACATTAGAAATAAACGACTTATGTGACTTAAACGAGAAAAAATCTTTTAAGATATTTTTTGTTGAAAATAATAAAATGTTTCACAAATATTTAAATATGAAATTATATAATTTAATCAAATCTTACCATTATTTTGTTTGTACAAGGTATAACAAGTATTCATAAGGAAACAATTATTTCAAGCAATGAGAGGTGTGCCCCATCCTCAACAACTATCCTAGCTACCTACTGTGAGATTGACATTCACGTATTTTTTACAATTGCCGCGTACAGACAGCTGGATGCGAACGTCAATCATCAAGCATCAAGCAAAAATCTTAAATATTTCGGCGACAATTCGGAGCATTCTCCGAAGAAATATTCGAATGAATGCCTTCGTTACGTCTCATGGAATGGTAACGAAGGCATTCATTCGAATATTTATTCGGAGAATGCTCCGAATTGTCGCGAAAGATTTAAGATTTTTGCTTGATGCTTGATGATTGACGTTCGCATCCAGCTGTCTGTACACGGCATATAGAAATTGCACGAATGTAGAGGAGGCAAAAGAAGTATGTAGGGACAGATCTATTAGGAGTTCCGTTCTCTCTTCCTACCCCACTTGGGATGCGGCGTGAGAAAATAGATAGATGAAATAGATAGACGAAATATATAGAATAAAAATATAGATAATGCATTCATTTTCTAAACCAAGTTGGCACTCGATATTCAAAGGATTAACACCTGTTGTTAAAATTCTAAAAAGCACGTACTCAGCTACGATTTCCTTGTTTCATCTGAGGTAGCAAATACTTATCGTTATTATATTCGATAGGTGGCTGCTGTCTTCGATTAAATTATTTAACTCGCCCTCTCCATTGCCTTATTCCCAAAACGATGCCTGGTGAAACGTTGGGAAAACTGCAATCGCTAGTGCCAAAAACCTCGTACGCGGGATGAGCCGAAAGTTTAATCTTTAAATACATACATACATACATTGAAGGAGACCCACCGACCACCGGGATATACATACATACCATATACATGCATACGTACATCAGTGACGCTACAACCCTGTGTGGGTCTTGGCCTCCTTAAGAAGTCGCCTCCACTCCCTCCTATCCATCACCTCTCGTCGCCAATTGGTCACGCCCAAAGTTCGCAGGTCCTTTTCCACCCCGTCCATCCATCTCAACTTTGGCCTCCCAACGCTTCTTCTGCCACTGGGCTTTGTGGAGAATATTCTTTTGATGTGTCATTCATCCTTTCCACATGCCCTAGCCATCGGAGTCGGCAGATTTTGATGTGCTTGGTGATATGCACATCTTGATACAATGTGTAGAGTTCGTAGTTGTATCTACTTCGCCAAACTACGTTTTCACATATTATGGGCCCATAGATGCGTCTTAAGATTTTTCTTTCGAATATGTCCAGTCTCAGCTCATCCGCCTTAGTGAGTGGCCATGCTTCAGCGGCATAGGTCAGGACAGGTCGAATGAGTGTCTTAGTCTTTAAATAAATATGTATTTTCAATGTTCCTAAAATAAATGTCGTACGATTTATATACAATCAAGTAAAAGAAGTGAATTGAAACCGTTAAATGGTTGATCCTTCAAAAATGTACGCATCATTTTTTTCCTTTATGCCCACACCAATAATTATATAGTGCTGAAACTCTTACATACTCATTGCTCTGGGGTTGCACGCTCGAATGTATAATATCCTATCAAGTATGTATGTATGTAGCAAGTTTGACGATACTTGCGGCAGTTTAGTATTCGTAGCGCGCTACGACGCTACGGTCCCATTTCCTCTCATATACGTGATTCCATAATGGAGTTGTTGAAGAAACAAACAGTAAAAAGCGGTGAATGGTCTCGTACTCGGATATGATCATATCTACTGCAGGCTATATTCACTCCTATTGTGCAAAGAGATATAGGTATGTTTACCTACAATACACACGTATAATGTAGGTTTTTTTCACCTGATACATAAATACATACATACATTGGTATATTTATACCTATCTATCGTGTAACAAAGATATTTTGTATAACTACAAATTTAGGTAACTTTGTTAACAAAAATTCATCATCATCGCCATTAACGCTCCTCTCGGGAGCACAGGGCAGAAACCAGCCTCCTCAATTCAGAGCGTCTCTGCGCCAATTGCGTCACCTCTTTCCACGACATTCTCTGCGCTCTGATATCGTTGTCATAGGAACGGTGTATTGCGAAAGAGGGACGCCCGGGCTGACGGAACCCCTGCGGACGGAAGAACAGTGCTCTTTTTGGCCAACTATCATTGGGCATTCTCAAAACATGTCCCAGCCAGGACCATCGTCTCTCCTGTATTGCGGAGATTACAGGTCTCTGCTGGGTGCGCCGGCGCACAGCATCAAAAACTTTTCTTACAAAACATCTTTTAACAAAAACTGATAACACTTTTATTTTTATTACCTACAAATCAAACATTTATTTAGTAATCATATTTTGAGCCACTCTAGATTAATGTTTCCAATTGATCACACTCACCGATAGTCAAAGTCAACCTATTTGAATTGGTATTAACTAGGTAGGTATGTTGTATATGATACACGTAAATATGTGAACTTCATTGATTAATCTAGAGTGGTTCAATATATGATTTTTATCTACACTTCTAGTAAGTAAAATTCAGTTTCCGACATCCAATTTTGTCAAAAAAATTGATAACAAAACTTATTTAGTACTTCTACTATGACTATTGGTCGCGAGCCGACTTTCTAGAGCTTCCGCTCTCATCATCAGGCTAGCTCTTGAAAGCCGGTTCGCGACCAATAAAGTCACAGAAGAAGTACTAAACTAGTGTTTAACTTGTCATAATTAAACTTGAACTCTCACCAAAAACAATCGGTTGAAAATATCGACATAACTTTAATTTTTGCATATCATTTATATTATATCGTCCCTCTTCTGACTAACAGTCGTATTTGCCTAAATGTAAATTGTTCAGGAGAGCGTTTTTTTTTGTTTTGCCGTGCATATTTTCGTCTCTCCTAGTAATATGATACAGTATAAATTATATTACATTATTTTATTTGTACCTATTCTTATATATCTCAGAATCATTTTTGTGATGAAATTTTGAGGAACTAGTAGATATAACACATTTTTATTTAGAGTAATTCGTAAATACGACAAAAAATCAGAAAACTATGCCAGGATAACAGTAACAGTTACAGGTGTGATCTTCAGTGAGAACATGCAGGGCACATATAAATACACATTGGTGATCATAACTCGATTTCGCCAAAAATTTCAGATACGACAGTTAGTCAGAAGAGGGATGATATAACAGTGTTAATTCTTCTTATTCTTTATGTGTCTCGTCGGGTCCCCCCAACGTTGAATAACACCTGGGAGAATTTTGTCTGTTCTGGGCAGCACGAAACAACTCCACCACACCTCTTCAAGGAAGGCTGTTTTGAAGGATGTTTATTTCAAAATCATTAAAATATTTCAATTTTCATTTGAAATCGTTACCGCTGACAATATAAATACTAGGCAAAGTTCTATTCATTGTTAAAAAGTTTTCAATAATTATTAAGATTTTATCAAAATTACTACGCACAAAATTGGAAGATAACATTTTCCTATTAATCATTATAACTTTATTTACAAAGATATACGTCTTCAGAATATTGTATTGTACTAACTAAAACGGTAACAGGATTTTTCTTGAGAGGGGTAGTCTCCACTTCAATTGGGATTCAAACGTGGCACTTGTCACAATAGAACATTTCTATCGATTATTGAAAATATGTTATGTCAAGCTCTCACGCATCCTAAAAATATTATAAATTTATGGAAATATACAAACGATTTTAAGTTTATAACCTTTTAAACAATGTTGGGTATATTAGTATAAAATATAATATTAAAACACTGCTTAATTTTCACATATGATTTTGTATTTAGTCAATTAACAATGATAACAATGAAAAAAATACATTGACTTACACAGTTGTAAATCAAAGTTAAGTTAAATTCTATTTCCTTGACATATTTTTTACATGCTTAGTTACTTGTTTGTATTGACTTATTTATATTTACATACCAAAATTGAATTACAATTGAATTATTGACCCTATTCATATATATTTTTTTATTATTATTGTTATATTATCTTTTTGTTAATCTTGACTTGTGGTTTTGTGGTGTATTATTTTGTATAGACTGCGATTATTTTGTTTTTTGTCGTTGTTGTTGTTGTTGTCCTTTAGATTCACTTTTTGTTAAACATGTAAAACGCTCATGCCGTATATTGTGTAAAAAAAAGTAAATATTCGATTTTTTTCAAGTGTAACTTTGTATTAATCCATTTTGAATTATAATTAACTAAAAACACTGTATATACCACAAGAACAATTTTATTGAAAAAATTAAAACGTTTTCCGTTGTCTAATGCAACCATCTTCAGTAAAGATAACACTTAGGTATACGTGTTATCTTTATAAGTGTTATCTTTACTGAAGATGGTTGCATTAGACAACTGAAAACGTTTTAATTTTTTAAATAAGATTGTTCTAGTGGTATATACAGTTTTTTTAGTTAATAATAATTAAAAATAAAAAAAAAGTGTTATACATATTTATAAATTTCGAAATAGTATTTTAGTAATTACCTACTAACAAATGAACATTGACATAAAGCAAACATATTATAGAAGATAAAAGTGTTAACTTACAACTTATTTTTATGTATTTATACTTTCATTTCGTATTTTTAAGAGTATAAATAAACATATGCCGTGATGGTATAGTAGTAGTAGCAAATAAACATATTCCCCAAATATAAAATCAAACATCTGAAAAAAAGTTTTTACATTTTTCAAGCCCTGAAAAAGTTTTAAAAATATTGAGACCGATGTTGTAGCGTTGTTGGAAAACCCAATAATAAAACTTTAGGTCATTCTGAAAGTTGAATTTTTTAGCCATAAACGTATATAAAATGTGTCACGTTAAAAAACTTTATCGAGGACATATTTTTGGGATACTTTTTTTTCAAAAGCACATCAAACCCACATTATCGGCATTGCGTGTAGGTACATAAAATATTCTTTTGAAAACTGGTACCCTTAATGGCAATTGTACAAAGTTACTTTATAATGAAATAAATTATTATATAAAAAAATACCTTACCTACGCAACGTCACTGTACCTCATTCATTCATTTTATTTATTTCTTTAATTATATCATGGTATACAAAGGGTCTACCTACAATGATGATAGAAATCAGGGATGTTGTGAATATTCGCATCCGCATCCGCAAACACGGAGCTTCCGCATGTATTTGGACATCTGCATCCGCAATAATCGATGCGGATGTTCATGCGGATGCGGATATAAGACATTTTGCGACAAGAAAGAAATGGGGCAGGGCCGGCGAATGGCGCGTGCCGTTTGCACTTGAATTTAACCAATGGGAACAAAAATAATGGTGACAAGATCCGACGCGTTTTTATTTTTGCCGGTTTTTTTTTTATTTTTGCAAATAACAAAGAAGAAAAAAAGTATTTCGACAAAAAATCCATAATATTATTGTAGCATTAATTTCGTCACATATTTGACAATGGGGCCTACCAACTAAGATAGTTCCTACTTTTTTTTTTATAACATCTTAAACATCCGCATTCGCATCCGCATCCGCGGATGTGAGCCTTCAAAAATCCGCATCGACATCCGCAACATCCCTGATAGAAATAACAAAAAAACATTATAAGACAATATTAGCAAAATATCACTCTATAGTTACCTACTTATTATATTACCTGTACGGATATATATTTATAAATCCTCTTTTAGCAATCACTTTATTGAATATTTTGGATTGACATATAATTTTACTATCTCACTTACACTTATTTTACCTGAAACACTGTTCTTGATATCAAAATAAGAAATAATAATACCTATATTATTTCTTATTTTGAATTAATTGTATTGTTGTTTTGTTCTTGTTTTTTTGTTTGTTTTTAGTATGATTGTTAATATGTCAAAGGCTAACGTCGTAAATATGTAAAATAAAATATACAACAATACCCTTATAATAAAACGAAAATGCAAAGATACTTATACACATGCACACATATAAACATGCAAACTCACACATAAAAATATAAATAATTAAAACAAAAATATGAAAATGAAATGGCCACATGAACCTACATATTTTTCCAAAAATCCTACCAGATAGAGCCTAAATGTGGGAATTACTATTAAAAACGTTTGTCTGTTCATTTTTCTATCCACTTATCGTTACTTTTTACTTATGAGCATACAGGTTGTTTTCTACGTGCTACAAAAATAAGACATCTATAATTTTCTGATAAAAAAGTTTCACAAACACTATTGATTTTTAAAGTTGGTTTATTTAAAAATTTAATAAAATTGGGATCTATTAATAGCTATTAATCTAAATAATCACGTGTTGAGCACATTGAACAGGAAATCATGCATGAGGAATTGTATGACAGTGACGGAAGCGAAAGATGTAGGTATACAAGGATAGAAGGAAGTGGCGCTCGATCCTTTCTGCCTACACCGCGAGGGAAGCGGCGCGATGGTATGTATGTATGTATGTATTAATAGCAGACATGTCATCACTCTATTCTGAGTAGGAACTTCATAGATATTTACTATTAATTTTATTTGAAATGAATGAAAAACAAAAAATAATAAAATTTTGATCAACTGTATAATGCCTTTGTAATTTTTGACGTATAAAGCTAACATATTAAGTCCTTACTGTATATTTACATATCAAATTAGGTTTATGTAGATATTATATCTGCCTCAGTGTATTCGATAAATCCCCAAGGGATTATGTTTCTGTCGTATCGTCGTTGTGTTAAAATCACGTTCTCTTCTAGCGTATTCTGTCGCTTCTCATAGTCACATTGTTGTTGTTTTCTCGTGTCTACAACCACGCCGCGTTTCTTGTGTGTGTAGTGTTATTCTTCTGCGAATTACATCAGTTTCTGTCGTATCGTCGTTGTGTTAAAATCACGTTCTCTTCTAGCGTATTCTGTCGCTTCTCATAGTCACATTGTTGTTGTTTTCTCGTGTCTACAACCACGCCGCGTTTCTTGTGTGTGTAGTGTTATTCTTCTGCGAATTACATCAGTTTCTGTCGTATCGTCGTTGTGTTAAAATCACGTTCTCTTCTAGCGTATTCTGTCGCTTCTCATAGTCACATTGTTGTTGTTTTCTCGTGTCTACAACCACGCCGCGTTTCTTGTGTGTGTAGTGTTATTCTTCTGCGAATTACATCAGTTTCTGTCGTATCGTCGTTGTGTTAAAATCACGTTCTCTTCTAGCGTATTCTGTCGCTTCTCATAGTCACATTGTTGTTGTTTTCTCGTGTCTACAACCACGCCGGCCCGCAGGGCCACTTCTAAGACGAACCACGACCTTGACTAATTTTGGTGGAGGTTTCTTACTTTTCTTTTCTTTTTATCCTATATTTTTAATTTACTTGTAAGTTTTGGTGTTGGGTTACAGGGTGGTGGATTTTTCGTATTCCTTGGCGGTGGGGGGTAAAATGTAAGATAAATGTAAGACAATAGGTAGTACGCTTTGACGCATATGGCAGCGATGAGGCTTGCCACCCATCATGCCGCGTCAAAGTGGGTGAAGGGCACAAAGAGGAGAGCGGAATGCAGGGTGGGAGTTTTGAATGTGAGAGGAGGGATGGTGAGAAAGACGGACGAAATTTTAGAGATGATGAATGATAAGTATTTGGATGTTTTGTGTGTCTGCGAAACGAAGAGGAAAGGGTGTGGTATTAAAGAAAGTGATGGAAGGATCGAGTTGTGGTCTGGTGTTCCAGACACACAACACGCATGTCAAGGTGTGGGTGCTTTTTTATCGGAAAGAATGAGCGAATGTATGAAAGGGTATGAATGTGTAAGTTCCAGGCTAATCTGGATCCGTTTCAAAGTGGGGATGACTAGGATCTTACTCATAGTTGGGTATGGTCCTGGGAACGATGCCATAGAGACGGAAAAGGAAGAGTTCTGGAATGGCGTGAGAAAGATTGCAGAAGATAAAAATGAAAATGAAAGATTGATCTTGGCAGGTGATTTGAATGGATGGGTGGGTGTTAGGAGGAATGAACTTGAAAGTGTTTTGGGAATGAATGGAGACAGTAGAGTGAACGATAATGGCAAAAGAATAATTGACGTGTGCTTGGAGATGGATCTCTTTGTGGCGAATACCTTTTTCGCCCACAAGGAGATCCACATGTATACCTGGGAGAGAGGGAATGAAAGATCGATGATTGACCTCGTGTGTGTGGACTCTCGTCTCAGGAAGGCGACCACGGATACTAGAGTGTATCGAGGCGCTGAGCTGGAGACGGATCATTTTCTTGTCGTCTCAAGAATAAATCTATTCTCCGGTTGGCGTTCGAGAACACAAAAGTCCACGCCAGCTATGAGATTGAGAGTCGAAAAACTGAAAGATGAGAGTGTAAAGAATGAATATGTAAAAACTGTGAATGAGAAGCTGAGTGCGAACGAAAAGAATGATCTAACGATGAATGAAAGGTGGGATGTCTTAAAAAGTGTGCTTGTAGGAAGTGCGAAAGAAACATGTGGTGAAGCTAAAGTTGGACGTAAGAAAGGCGATGCATGGTGGGATAATGATGTGAAAGAAGCTGTAGATAAGAAGAAGAATGCTTGGAAAGACTTACTGAGTGTGAAACAGTGTGACACATGTGAAAAAGAGCGAAAGAAAGAAGTTTACAAGACATGCAAGAAGGAAGTGCGTGAAGTTGTGAAAATGAAGAAAAAAATGCTTGAAGATGAAGAATGTAAGAAATTGTCTACGTATGCGAGTGAAAATATGAAGATTTTTTGGAAGGAAGTGAAACGAAAGAGGACGGGTTCAAGTGTGAACAGTATGAAAGGGATAAAAGACAAGGATGGATGTGTGTTAGTGAATGATGAATGTGTGCTACAGAGATGGAAGGAATATTTCGAAGATCTGTTTGAATGTGATGGTACAAATGCAAATGAGTATGACGACAGTGAAAGCAGTGTGAATGAAAACGATATGATAGACATGAATGAGTTTTTGAATGCATTAAAAAAAGCGAAGTGCGGTAAAGCTGTAGGGTATGATTGTGTTTCCGTTGAGCTCATCAAGTCTGGTGGACCGGGGGCTCTCGCGTGGTGTTTGGAGCTTTTCAACGATTGTTGGAGAGAAGGTGTTACACCAGAAGATTGGAAGAGGGCTATCATCTGCCCCCTGTACAAAGGGAAAGGCTCTAGGCTTGAATGCGGGAGTTATCGGGCTATTAGCTTGCTGAGCTCAATAGGGAAACTGTATGGTAGAATTTTGATTGAGAGAGTACGAAAGATAACTGAGTGTAAGATATGGGATGCGCAAGGAGCTTTTTTGAATGGCAGAGGGTGCACCGATCAGATCTTCTCCCTGCGAATGGTTATAGAGAAGTTTCTGGGTAAACACCAGAGGCTTTTTTGTGCGTTCGTGGACCTGGAGAAAGCATATGATCGAGTGGACCGGGAAAGGTTGTGGCGCGTGTTGTCGGAGTATGGGGTGAGCAGTCAGTTGATCCGCGCAATATCTTCACTTTACGTGGGAAGCTCCGCTTGCGTGAGGGTAAATAACACTCTCTCGGAGTGGTTTGCCCTCACCAAAGGAGTGAAGCAAGGTTGTGTCATGTCTCCGTGGCTGTTCAACCTATTCTTCGACTACTGTATGCGACCTGTGAAAGAGATGGATGTTGGTGTCGAGCTGAATGGGTTTCGGGTGAATGCATTGATGTACGCAGATGATTTGGTGTTAATGGCTGAGAGTGAAAGGGACTTACAAGAGATTGTTACGTGTGTGTATGATAGTTGCAATTTGAATGGTTTGAAAATGAACGTTATGAAGACGAAAGTTCTTGTTTTTGAAAGAGAGAATGAAAAAACGATTTGCGAGATTAAAGTTGGTGACGAATGTTTGGAGCAAGTAAGTGAGTATGTATATTTGGGAAGTATGTTTACGAGGGATGGAAGATGCGATAGGGACATTGAAAGAAGGAAAGTGGCCGGTGCTAGAGTAAACGGTGCGCTTCGACCCATTGTCAGCAATGACAATGTGTCGAACATGGCTAAAATGCTGGTGCACAATACCATTCTGGTACCGTCACTTACGTATGCAAGCGAGACATGGACGTGGTTGAAGAAGGACGAAAGTGGAATAAATGCAGTAGAGATGCGATCGTTGAGAAGAATGGTTGGTAAAACGCTGCGTGATAGAGTGAAGAATGAGGATATTAGAAGAATGAGCGGATGCAAGAAGACTGTTGTGGACAGAATGCGTGTAAATAAATTGAGATGGTTTGGTCATGTGGAACGAATGAAAGAGGAAAGAATGACAAAGAGGATATACTTATCTGAAAGAAAGGGTGTGAGGAAACGCGGGCGTCCGAGAACCACGTGGCTTGATCACGTGGATCAAATTCTCAAGGACGGCCGCGTGTTGAGTAAGAGGAACCGACGTGCGTGTATGAGGAACTGTATGCATGTGGAGGAAGCGAAGGAAGTGTGTAAAGATAGATCTGTTTGGCGTTCCGTTCTCTCTGCCTACCCCACTTGGGACACGGCGTGAGGGTATAGTATAGTATAGTATAGTATTATGTTTTATACTACAAACTTGAATAAATATTTCCCTTTAGCAATAAAAAATATTATTTGAGAGATTCATAACTTATATTACAGCCATCATAATATACAAAAAATGCGTAAAAGATAATTTCAATAAAGTTTTTATTAATACAAACATTAAGCAAGATAAATCATATAATTGATTGCAATAATCAATTGTCTTTATTTATCGTTTTCTTGTAAAAGAAAACTTTGTATTGGGAAGCATCTATTTAATCTGAACATCAGAAAACATTTTTAAGGCAGTGCCCACCACATACCTCGTTCCGAACCTGGAGATATGTATTTCATGCATGCACAAACAGGATTAATTAATTTAATGTCACATTCTAGCGAAAAAATGTTGCACTGAGAGTACATTCTAGATTAAGCGACCACACATCAAAAATTGTTGGACCAAAAAGGGATGGGAAGAAATCAGAATATGCGTTTCTATCTATGTAGTATGGTAAGTTACTTGAAAGGAATATTAGGTTACCAACACAGCTTTCTTTGAGAATTTGATTCAGGTTATCAAGCCACGTGGTTCTCGAACGCTCGCGTTTCCTCTCTTTTTCTCTCTCTCTCCGAACAAATCACAAATATGTAACAACACACAAAATTAACAAATCAATATTACAAACATACATCTATCATCACAATTTTAAAATATTAAACAACAGAAGGCAAACAAAATAAAATATCAATAGATGAAATTAATAGAAATTTAATAGAATCTGATAAAATAATACTTCAGCAAATGGATTTAAAATGTTTTAGAAGTAGGTATACATACTTTTTATTTTATTTATTTATTTACATTTTTATACGGCAGAGCCTTTTACATGTTATACAAAAAAAAAAAAACAACAATAACAATTTGACAGACAAAAATACAGCTATCAAGCACACAAATTGAAATTACATAAACATAGGTACTTGAATAAAACTTGATTATAGGTAAAAAATGTCAATATTTAAAAAAAACACAAAATTTGAATTAAATTAAATTAAAAATAAATTACACAATTTGGAAAGAAAGAAATTTTTTTTCCTTAAAAAAATCATTAAGATGAGATGAAGACAAAATAAAGTGAAATATATCAGTGAACAATTTAAAGACTAGAATATTTGTATATACATAAACCTTAGAATATTTCAAGATTAATTAATAATGATTAATACTTAAGACAAAAGAAATATATTTAAAATTTAAAAAAAAAAACATGGGTAGGTATACCGCAACATACGCCTCCAGAACCCTGTCCTCAGCGACCGACTTCCAATTTCCCACCTGGGAAAGCTGCTCTGCATCCTTTCTGACTTTGTCCTCTCACTTCAGTCTGGGTCTTCCCAATGTTCTCCTACCCCCTGGGTTTCCTGCGCTTCCCCATACCATCGCATAGGTATGTGCTCTTTCTAACTAACTCGACTCGACTAATTTTTTTGTGCAAATACAATGATTGTGCATAAGACTTTTTTCATCTAACGTGGTACGTTGTTTGAAGTTGTACTGAATAAGCAAATAAAAAGAAATGAATGAGTGTAACGAGATGAATAAGAGTAAATAAGCTGATGAGTATAGTTGTTTGAACTTATTGTTGAGTAGCAAAAACTCTCGGTATTCTACATATTCTGTTTACCTCCAGGAATTTTGAAAATAATGTAAAATTTCAACCCTTGACTTTATTCCATTGTTTTGTTTGTGAATTCTAAAATTTCAGAGAGTAAAAATGTGAGACTGTTAGCTAATTCAATATTTTAACGAGTATTATTTTACGAAGTAAACGTTTTTTTATGCAATTGAAAACCTTTGTGTACATAATATGTAATGAGTGTGCAAGTAAATGAAGATTTATAGACAGTTTAATTGATATCATATTGAATTTATTTATCTTTCCACTTGCGGCTAAAATTGCCATTTATAGGATATAAACAAAAACATATGTACAATTTACACATTGGTGTTAAGTAACTCATACATATAAAAACTCCGATATGATGACAACAAAAATGCAAGCATATGTACATCATGAAACATTTTATTTATTTATTTATTCAACACCAAATACAGTCATACAATATTTACAAATAAGAAATAGGAATATCCAACTAGGAAGACCTATTTTAGGATAATCCTTTTGTAACAAATATTTTGTTACATCATCATCATCATCATCGCCCTCAACGCTCCTCTCGGGAGCACAGGGCAGAAACCAGCCTCCTCCATTCAGAGCGTCTCTGTGCCAATTGCGTCACCTCTTTCCACGACATTCCTTGCGCTCTGATATCGTTGTCATAGGAACGGTGTATTGTGAAAGAGGGACGCCCGGGCCGACGGAACCCCTGCGGACGGAAAAACAGTGCTCTTTTTGGCATATCATATTTGGCATATCACATTTTGTTACATATCGTACTTATAAACTAAACTAAAAACTGAAAAGAGTAAAAACAGAATAATGTAAAATTAAAACTCTACGCAGTAAAAAAGTTTAAGGATAGATAAAAACGATCGTCATGGTCTCCCGTTCTCTCTGCCTACTACGGTTGGGATACGGCGTAAAGGTAGATAAATAACAAACTATTTTATTACATACTTCAATACATTTTATTATTAAAGTAGATTTCTTTTAAATAGTTTTTTTTAAATTTATTTTTTTAGTTCGTCGGTAGCCTGGAGGTAGAGTCTCGGCCTTGTGAACAAGGGGTCCGTGGTTCGATACCAGGTGCCGACAAACTCCCCTTTCATTGCACAAGCTTTTAGTAGCTAGCTGTGAAAGGTGTATAAGGTTGTATTTGGGTTTATAACAAAAACCCAGATATATCTTTTTTTTTTAAAAAATAGGTTGTATTTGGGTTTATAACAAAATTCAGATACCTTTTTAAAAAAAATATATTTTTTTTTTTTCACATTATACGCTATATTTTCTATGGAAAATGACTTTTTCTACTATACTATTAGTAGCAGGGGAGGGTTGGGCAAGACGGGGCTTTTAAGCTAAAATGTAAAAAAAACACGTTTCTCTAAACATTAAGAAATATTAATTATGTTCAATTTAAAAAAATACTTAATTTTCCCGTCTTGCCCCACGGGTTGAGGCAAGACGGGGTAGTTAAGAATATTAATCAATTAATTAAGTAATTAATCACATTTTTATCCAGTTATTAATCGAATATCTTCTCTTAGAATTCAATATTTAAATCTTGTTTATCAAATGTCAAACAATCTGAATCACGATATTCTTCCTTCAATGACACTATGAACAAAATTAAGTAAAATAACGTGAAATATGCGAAAAAGACGTTTAGTATCACAGCATCACTGAGCGAGCAACCACTGCTGATGTAACTTTGTTACTAGTGGGGGGTCCGAAGCGAGCATCTAATGTCAGCCAGCGTTCAGGGCTACTCGGCACGGTTCCACTTTTATCCCAGTACCCCATCTTACCTCACTACCCCGTCTTGCCCCAACTTCCCCTACACTAGAGAAAATGACTTTTTTATTTCATAATAACAAATACATAAGATTTGTAGTAGAATATCAACATATAAAAATATATTGAAAATGTAATAAAAATATGAAATGTTCATAATATTGAACATTATTGCAAACTTGTGCTTAAGTGAATAGCATTTTTGTCTATCGATTTTAAAGATAATATATTATAATGGAAGTAATATGTTCTTCCTAGATATGAGGACATTATGAGCCAGATTCAGAACATAATATATTATGATTCTTTTGCTCGAAGTCCTGTATATTTTATGGATTTTAATAATAGCTTGGATACCTACTTCATTAAGAAATGATTATTATTTACCAAAACATCTTGTTTTTATATTTGTTTTATATGAAGTATCTTATATATTTTTTTTATATTATATCTTCTTTTTCTCCTTGGACATTTATTAGTCCCACATGGTGGTGGGGTCTGCCAATTTTTTTTTAAATAACTTCTTTACTATAAATTATTGAGAATTATTTACAAAAAGGAGTGTACTATAATTATTTGATGTATTTTTTGTTATTTATAAATTAATGTTTTCATTGTTCTAATGGTCGCACACAACTTGTCCTTCAAATTCCGCAGCCAACAGATCGCATCGTCCGTAAGAGCGTATCATCACCGCCCTCAACGCTCCTCTCGGGGGCACAGGGCAGAAACCAGCTTCCTCCATTCAGAGCGTCTCTACGCCGATTGCGTCACTTCTTTCCACGAGCGTATGAGTGTATAAGCGTATAAGTGCGTGAGTATACACCTAGAGTCCTATAAAGTTCTCTTTGGAATACGTGTGTGAGACACTCATTTATCAGATGGTCGATAGTTTTGTGTCACTCTACATGTGCATGCCAGTGAATGAATCCATACCCATTTGTACAAGCTAGTAGTAGTAAGAATCTCTTCCAAGGGACATAAAGGGTAATAATTTAGGGGAGGATTTTGTCGGGGAGAGCCCTAAAGGCAAATCCTGAGCTCTCCCTTTAATTTTTCTTTTTGTTTCGTTGAGTCTGGATGATATAGGAGCTCAGCTCTTATATCATCCAGGGGAAAGTGGTGGGAAACCCTTCATGTACAAGCTAGTAGCAGTATATAGCCTACAACACATCTTATATGATTTATTGTACACCACAATTTCCTAGGAAGTGTAAGTCGAGATAGTTCATCTGCTGTTATTAAATTGTTTGTGGTAGCCTGCAGAATAACTGGATGTGATAAACAAGCAAGTTTCTTCTCCGTCTTCTTTTTCTTCCTGGCACTGTTCTAACTTATTGCCGTTGAAGACTATTGGGATCAGCTCTTCTAGTTCTAAGGTTATAACATATTCTTCTGTTCCCTATGTCATCTTCATCAAGTTGTCCTCTCCATTCCAATATAAAATTAAAACATTAAGAATGATAAGCATACCTCATGGATGAGTGGTCCTGGCTGTGTCATGTTCTGAGAATTCCCAATGATAGTTGGCCAAAAAAGCACTGTGATCCAGTCCGCAAGGGTTTCATCGGCCCGGGCGTATCTCTTTCGCAATACACCGTTTCTATGAGAACCACATCAGAGTGCAGGGAATGTCGTGGGAAAAGATGACGTAATTGGCACAGAGATGCTCTGATGGAGGAGGCTGGTTTCTGCCCTGTGCTCTCAAGAGGAGCGTTGAGAGGGCGATAATAATGATGATGATGATGTCATACCTCATCGTTGAATCGTAGATGTTACATGTCTTATTGGTTATATTTTTATTTTCTACGTTGAAATTTTAGCTTTGATCATGTGATCTCAGGATTCGTGTAATCTTTCGTAATATACGAGTATCTATCTATACTTAGTAGTGTTGTGGAATTCTCAAGAAATAATTTTTCGAGAAATTTACCGAGAAATTTCTCGGTAAATTTCTCGAAGTAGAGAATATTCGGAGATTTTTTTTTATTTCTTATTTAACAGTATAATAATAATAAATACTTTATTCAATCAATCAATAACAATGTAGGTACAAATGTTGAGACAATTTATCACCAATATGGTTACAATTAATTATGGAAACAAAAAATGTTAGGTACCTACCTACATAGAAAAAAGTGCTTATAACTGATGAAAAATCTTGATGTTTGACACCCCACATGCCCATATTTAAGTTATAAAAAATTGCAGGTACATACATGGAAAAAAGTGTTAATAACCTCTGATTTGGGCCTTAATCAGCCCCACACATTTTTGGATCAATCAGGTTGGCTGCGAAGTGTACTGGGCGAAAGGTCATAATACCGCTAAGAAAAATTATGGAGAGAAATTTCTTTTCCATCAGAGGAGAAATTCTCGGAGAAATTTCTCGTTCTCGAGAAATTTCTTTGGAGAATTTTCTCTTTTCACATCACTAATACTTAGTGAAGCCCATGGAATTGACATAAATGTCAGTACAATAATGTAAGACTTCATATGAAGCAAAGACACGAAATCAGTGCTGTATCTAAAAATATTAATGGAATATTATTTATTTAGAAATTTTACTTTTCCCCTATGTACCAACTACATAGAGGGTGTTTGGCTTAACATTTGACAAACTGATAGTAAAAATAGAGGCGACTTTAATATGTTTTATTTTACAAATATCAATATTTCTCAACCCAAGTTAATTTTTCACTAAATATTTTAAAGAACTCGAGAGCTTTCTTCAAAAGTTCAGTTTGAAATTTTCAAGAGCTCGAGTTCTTTAAGAAATTTAGTGAGTATACTAACTGTGTTTAGAAATATTGATATCTGTTATCATGAATTTTCACTCAGTGACTGTACAAATATTGGAATAACTATGTTTTATTTTATTTATATGTAACTAGCGTAGGTTTTTTAAACATATTTCGCACAGATGCTATACCTACATACTGTATACCTACCATTTTTAAAAGGATCCAAAAAAGTTTTAACGAGATTTGAAAAAGTTGATCTTCTTTCGTGAATATTTTTAAATACGACCTTAACATGAACTTATATAAATCCGTTCTTGAGGCTTTGGAAGACCATACGCCGAAAAATATTTTTTTAGGTTACGTGTACATTTGTGATTTTGATAAAGTTTAATTGGATCCGATAGGTTGATGAATAAAAAGCTATAATGGTACACAGTAAAAATATTGGGTTAGAACCCACAAAATGTTCCAAATGGGTTCTCTATAATATACCCTATCAGTAAGTTTATCTAACGCGCATCCAAACACCCTTATGTACACCCTGTTGGGTGAAATATGCTTTTTAACAGCAAAGAAAGCATTCAAAAAATGTTACACTCTGTATTAATAATGAAAACTAACAAGATGTTCCAAATGAACTCTTATATTTTTGATTTATTTTTAGTAAAAAAAAAAACACCGCTCACCATGACAGTGTTCACCATTACATTGAAAACCATTTTGCTTCAGTAAGCGATATATGTCCTGGCTGCGAAATATTAGAGAATGGACCGGAATGAGGACAGTGGATAACCTGTTCAGAGCAGCACAGGACAGGGAAGTTTTCGCCGGAGTGATCGCCAACGTCGGGGGGACCTGACATGGCACAGAAAGAAGAAGAAGAAGCGATATAATTTATAATATACCTTACCAGTTTGTCAAACACCCTGTAGGTATATACACTTTGTTAGGTGGGATTAAACATTTAACAACAAATTCAATAGATTTACAATAGTGGCGATGGTGTATGGTACAAGTATGAGATAAAAATAAAAATTTACTACATTTTAGTATTTTATTCTTAACTCATATGTATACAATTATTATGATTATGTTATGTTGAATATGGGAATATGATATCTTCTATTATTTATTAATTTATTTTTATTTATTTATTTATTGAAACAATAAACCCCTGTTGTCTCTAATTAACAATTTAATATAATGTTAAATACAAATAACATAAAATATTACTCTTTGTAAGATTAAAATAACGATGACAATAAATGAAAATTAAAGAAAAACCAAGACAACTTTTTATTTGAATGCGGTGGCGGAATTGTCATCCACGCTTCTCAGCATTATACAACCAGATAAGTCTTCATAATATGATCAATCATGATCACACAAAAACTTAACAGCCTAATGCCGGGAAAAATTCACCAATCCAGATATACAGGGTATCAAAGGATTCGAATCAAAACTCGGGTTCAAAATACAAGCATTGTGCCTGAAATATATGTGTTCAGAAGCTTTCTAACAATATTACAAGTGTTTATTATATCTAATAGATTTTTTAATTTTTATGTAGACTGTATAATGAAATAATAATATATATAATGAGTTACAATCCACTGGATTGGTCTGCAACGAGTTTTGACTTTCTTCTCCATTCCTCCCTATTCTCAGCCAGTCTTTTTAGCTCTACGTATGAGCCACAGTTCATGTCCCTCTTCAGTTGGTCCATATACGCATCTCTTGGTCGGCCTCTGCCATTTGTCCCCTCGGTCTTACCCTCCGCAATGGCGATGAGTAGTCCTGGGTGCCTGATGTTGTGGCCAATCCAGTTAGCTCGTTGTTGGCTGATTCTCTTAAGAAGATGCCTTTTTTCGCCTACTCTGGTTAATACTTCTTCGTTTTCGACATAATCCGACCAATGGATCTTCAGCATGCGTCTGTAACACCACATCTCAAAGGCCGCCAACCGTCCGCTTTCACTCTAGCTGATGGTCCACGTCTCGCAACCATAAAGCATAATGCTCCATACAAAAGCTTTAGAAAGGTTCTTCCTTACGCTTAAATCAATATTTGGGGATTCCAATATCTTAGATTTTTTGTTAAAAGCAATCCTTGCCTGGTTTATTCTGCTCACAATTTCCGATTTGGAGCGTCCATCCTGGTTTATTCTGCTGCCCAAGTACACGAATTCTCTTACTTGTTTGATGCTCACTCCATTTATGGCAATGTTCGCAGTCGCTTCCTCCCTTCCAACGACCATACATTTTGTTTTATCTTTATTTATTTATATGTAGCGTGTAGAGAAATAATAATATATAGAGTAAAATTAAAGAAAAAAAAATCAACAAAACCTATATGTGAGCTTTCTTTGAACTTTAAACCAGCAATAAATTCATATTTTTTATGACGCCTCTGGGTAAAAATATTATTGTCATTTCAGCGAATTTCGTCACAAATGCTTTTATTTATAGCATATTGGAAATCATACAATACGTTCCTTTATCCGAGATGTGATTGTGGAAACTTTTGTAATGAAAAGGAATCCGCGATTTTCTTTTCAGTGTGTTCTTATCAGAAATCTTTTGTAAAACTCCATTATTATTCCGACAACGGATGAATGTAACAAAATTTAATAATTATTATGTACTTTATTTGATAAAACCTGCCGTCCTCTGGAGGTTTATGAGATGAAAAATGACTTGGATTTTTACTCTGTATTTTAAATCACAGTTTATCAAATGGAATAGGTGCTAAAAGCATTCATTCTCTGGCAATGGAGATTCAGAGCCTCTCTGTGCCAATTGCGTCACCTCTTTCCACGACATTCCTTGCGCTCTGATATCGTTGTCATAGGAACGGTGTAGTGTGAAAGAGGGGCGCCCGGGCCAACGGAACCCTTGCAGACGGAAGAACAGTGCTCTTTTTGGCCAACTATCATAATAATATGGCATTCTCAAAACATGTCCCAGCCAGGACCATCTTCTCTCCTGTATTACGGAGATTACAGGTCTCTGCTGGGTGCGCCGGCGCACAGCATCATTTGTAACATGTTCATACCATTTGACATCCAAAATCCTTCTAAGACACTTGTTTTCAAAGCCAAGTATCTTCCGCTCTTGAGCCTTGGTTCTTTTTAACTATTGGATGGCAAACCTTTTCGCTGAATTTAAGATGTAAAATGCCTTGATTTCTTCGAACTCCCGCCTTTAACAGAATGGCAGGTCAATTCTATGTCGGGTGCTCGACGGAAACTATATGGAAAAGTTTTATACAGTTCTCTTTAGTGCTTTATTAGGTTCTCTATGCATTCGGTTCCCTGAGCATTTCTGTAATAATTTTAATAGCCACGTTGCGCTACTATTAAAAGCAGACGTAGAGCTTAATGATCCGACCATAATATAATTATGGACAGTATTTTTCTTAAGAGCGGAAAAATATTACATAAACTGTCTCCATATATTCAAATAAAGATTGATTTATTGAAGATAAAATACCACTATACGAGAAAGATAACATTATATTAATTTATCATTTTCATTTAACTATATGAAATGTATTGATTCTCCTTAACCTTTCCCTTACGGCCGCAAAAAAATCCACGCGCTCCGGTGATGTACACTGAGTGTACATTATTGAATTACTTGTTTTTTTAGTCATAAAAATGGAATATTTTACATTTTTTTGCTTTTACCAGCAATTATAAAGATTGTATCTACATATAAATGTGAATATATGTATCAAATATTATATTATAAGGACTGAAAAATGGAAAAAAACATCGGAACATGCAAAATAATGATCGTCATAAATTTGAGTAACAATCCACACGTCCATCCGGCATCTAGAACAGCAGCAAACTAATGAAAGAATGAGACGACACGAGTGCAGTGCGTAATGATCTACTGCGCAGCGTTCTTCAACGGATAATATTTGCGACAACGACAAGGTGTTTCAAATAAAATATAATATTTTATATATACGACATGAAATTAATATTTAATTTATTATTAAATTACACAATCAGTTAGAAATATGATCACATGTAATAAATACGGTATTTAATGTACATGTACTTAAAATTATTATTTTTTATAACAGAATTAAAAATAAACATAATACGATATAACCGTGAACATTTTTGAACATACATAATGCTTAGATACGAAGTTATTAATCAAGAGGTAAATAAAACCTAATAAATATTATTGATCTTATGCATACCTACACTTAATGATAAATATGTCAATCTCTAAAAGTCAACAGAATAATATGGATGTACCTAACTAAACATTATCATACACAAGTAAGAAAACAAAATTATAAACAAGTAAGTACATAAATAATTCATAAGTTTCGCACATCAAAATTATTGTGTAAGTGCCTACCTAAATGGAAATAAAATATTTTAATTTAAAATAACATAAAATATATTATCAATGAGCGCAATGTAGCAAAAAAATAAAATAAAACAATAATGGAAATATTTTTGATAAATTAACAAATAAATAAATAAAAAAATATTCCTTACACAAGCATTAGGATGCTTAAAAGGAGTGGAGTATATTGTCTAAAATGTGTTTATATGTGAAATGTTGATTTATGATTACATGTTTAAAATTTAAATAACATTAAAAGTAAATAAATATTTATCGGAATTAGGGATCACAAATACTTTATTATCACTCTGTAGACAACACTAACATACCAAGGATACGAAATGACTCACGCACACAGCTAATGTGTCGCCAGGAGTACAACGAAGATGAGCCGCGGTGTCAAAATGTTGTACTAAAAATTACATACCTAAAATACAGTTTGAGTCGATCATATATATATATATAATGAGTTACAATCCATTGGATTGGTCTGCAACGAGTTTGGTTTTTCTTCTCCATTCGTCCCTATTCTCCGCCAGTCTTTTCAGCTCTACGTATGAGCCACAGTTCATATCACTCTTCAGTTGGTCCATATATACGTCTCTTGGTCGGCCTCTGCCATTTGTCCCCTCGGTCTTACCCTCCGCGATGGCTATGAGTAGTCCTGGGTGCCTGATGTTGTGGCCAATCCAGTTAGCTCGTTGTTGGCTGATTCTCTTAAGGAGTTGCCTTTTTTCGCCTACCCTGGTTAATACTTCTTCGTTTTCGACGTGTTCCGACCAATGGATCTTAAGCGTCGTCGATCGTTAAAGTCGTTAAAGTCGATCATAGCGCCAGGATTATTCATCATGTTCATTAAAGTATGTTATACACATTTTCGCGCCATAAATACAAATATGCATACGACAAATTTTCGCCGGATTCAACTACAAAATATTTTATTGTGTCGCAACCAATAAATATTTTTATTTCGCGATTCTTTTATTCAATTAACAAATATATGACGGAGGATTAGCTAAAATATCATAAATGGGATTAGCGTATTTACGAAGATATTCACACAATAAGGGGCAATGTCAACGTAGTGTACATCACAGGACAGCGAAAGTTAAACATAATAACTTACATTGAGTACTTCATTGTTTTTAATATATATTTATTTTTTAATATAATAATTATTTTCTGATAATATTCTACTGGAAGAGATGTTTGTGTATTACTCTTTATTTTTATTTTATTTTTATTCATTCATTACTGTACATTGATTAAAAGTAATTACATAAAAGGTATTCATTCAAATTAAATACAATCAATATACAGAGGGCGAGTTTATCGCAAAGGCGCGATCTCTTTTTTTTTTGGTAAAACAAAACCATAGTGACCCTCACTCGTAAATGAGTTGGTTGCAAATAGTATAATGAAAATGCAGTGAGCCGTGGAGAGATAAATTAAGAAGTAAAAAAAATTAAAATGACTGAATATTTATTATTTTTTTCAATCAGAGATACGCTAACTGGCCCAACATATAAACGACTTAAAAATAGAATAAAAACAGAAAACATAAAGAATGTTGTGTCTCTTTAAAGGCGTGGTTAGATGGAAGAAATCACTATATAGTGATAATCTCGCCACTGCACATCATCACATTTTTTCTTGTGTATATTATTTTATTTTATTTGTTATATGAATGATGATGTGCAAGAAGAATAAAATAAATAAATAAAAAAATAAAAATAATTTACATAGTTTATATATATATATATATATATATATATATATAATTGGTGAACGTTGCCATGGTATAAAGCGCTTAAGCCAGCCAAAGCCGATTCGTAAGCATCGGAACACCTAATACTCTCTTCTCTACCCTGCAAGTGATGCATATATTGCGATTAAAATCATACCTATCGTATATAATACATCATATTAACACTTTCGTAGGTGAAAAATTCCAGTTTATACGAAAAAAATAACTTCGCATAATACTCTCTGGTCAAAGCAACAACGACATATAATGTGTTGGATAGCATGTTCAAAGGTCGCAAGGTCAAATCCTAGCGCTGAACAAATGGCTTAGCAGTTGCAAACAATATCGATAGGTGGCGGTGAGATCGCGGTAGGTGTAAAAATAATTGCAGCTTATAATAACAATACTCTCCGGCTACCCACATACCTCCGTGGCCTAATGGTTAGAGTATTTGACTCGTAACACGGAGGTGGTGGGTTCGAATCCCAGTAGGTGCGGTTGGCTGGACGAAGTCGCTTTTCAGCGATGAGTGCAGTCACCCGCTCTGAAAAAGATTGATATGAGAGAAGCATAAGAGATATAGGTGGAATTGTCGAACGTTGCCATGGTATAAAGCGCTTAAGCCAGCCAAAGCCGATTCGTAAGCATCGGAACACCTAATACTCTCTTCTCTACCCTGCAAGTGATGCATATATTGCGATTAAAATCATACCTATCGTATATAATACATCATATTAACACTTTCGTAGGTGAAAAATTCCAGTTTATACGAAAAAAAAAATAACTTCGCATATATATATACTTGTTTCATACTAAAATATTTTGTATATTTGTATTTAGTAATTTTACAGCAACTTTATGAATCGCAAGACGGCTTTCAAGAGAGTCCACTCTCATCATCAGGCGAAAAAAGGCCGTTTCTCTTAAGAACTTCTTAAGAGAATCAGCCAACAACGAGCTAACTGGATTGGCCACAACATCAGGCACCCAGGACTACTCATCGCCATCGCGGAGGGTAAGACCGAGGGGACAAATGGCAGAGGCCGACCAAGAGACGCGTATATGGACCAACTGAAGAGGGACATGAACTGTGGCTCATACGTGGAGCTGAAAAGACTGGCTGAGAATAGAGACGAATGGAGAGGAAAGACCAAACTCGTTGCAGACCAATCCAATGGATTGTAACTCTTTATATATAGATATATAAAGAGTTACAATTTTACAACTGTGACTGTTGTGTATATTGCATTATTTTATTTTTATTTCTGACGCGGATACATATTATTATGTATCTGAGATTATGTGTTATAAGGTTTTTGTATTTAATTTGAATTCTTGACACAGACAACATTGTTGAAGATAGAACATTATCATGTACAGCGTCCTCGAGGTGCTATGGCACAAAGATGGCGCTTTAAATACTCTCCATTATTATTATATGTTCATCAATAATGCTTTCATTAAAAGTGAAATTTCAGAGAGTAGTACGTTGATAAAAAAAATATCTGTGTGAAATAAACGTTAACTACCGATAAAATAGTTAAAACATCAGAAGAAGGAATAAAAAGGATTTAAGGAAAAAAAAATAACTGGAGTCTAATAAAATTATGATTATATTTCGTGAAACACGTAATTATTTTCGTTCTCTTCACATTCCGGAAAGGCAGTGCTTAAAAAATACATGCTTTTTTATTATTTGTGTAAGGCTGAGCGCACTTTGAATGCTTAACCCGTTAATTTATTAGAGATTGTCAATAAAAATCTGACACACTGAATAAAATTAAAATTATTTGAAAGAGATCGCGCCTTTGTGATATACTTGCCCTCTGTATATTGATCGTATTTAATTTGAATGGAATTCTCATTTTTTTGTAACTAATATATCTACAATAAAAAATGTATAAATAACTAAATAAAATAAAAGTTAACAAATCATTTGTGCCAATACAATAATATCAATTATTGTTTGTCATCAATGATTACATGTTGCTGGAATCATTTTTTCCTTTCTCGTACAACATGTGCCGAAAAATGGACTGAAAAATTATTGATTCATCATTCAGCTATGCTATTTACATACTCAATATTAAAACAAATACAATTTTATAATTACTCTATTATTCAATGGAAAAAGGGATAATGTAATTTTCTTCCAAAATATCCGAAATTACAACTATTTTCGAAACAATGAGTGATCCAAATATCATTAACGTAACCATTAAATCAAACTACGGTGAATTATTTCTAAACCACCGGCCAAAGCAATGCTTTAATAAGGAAAAGTATTGTTCTAGTGTTTCAGGTTGACAAATAAGACAAATAAAATAAACTTTCAACAACCTCGAACGCAATCATAAAAATAGTTGCTGTTAGTTGACAATGACATGTGTGCATTTAACAGATGTCACAAATAGTGATTTGAAACAGGAATTAGTGGGATTGGTCCCCTCCTTGGAATGTCTTTATAAAAGGAAGGCAGTACCTATACCAAGTTTGTAAGGAATACTTTATTCAAAAACTACACCCGCTGGGGATTGTATTAGTGAGTGTCCAAGGTTAGGAGGCCGAATAAAAGTGCCTGCAAAGAGGACAGCTGCTGGACAACACCACTACACATATCTTGGAGTGGGATGGTACAATGGCTTGAAAAAAGAGAATAAATTTAAGTATCCAGATGATTTTAATACATTTAAACTGAATATAAAGAAGGTAATTCAATAAGAAAGTATGAGGTCAAGTGATTGTGTCGTTGATGATGGGTTTGTTGTGGTTTTTTGTTGTTGATATTTTTGTTTATTTTATATAATTATGGTAAATGGATTATATGTGTGATGTTCTATATTGATTAGGTTTGATTGAATTTGTTTGATTATTAGTAAAAACCCTATAAACCCTCAAAGCACGAGCTCTGCTCAATTTTGAGGGTAAAAAAAAAACAGATAATATAAAGATTTGTATAATTGTGCTTATTGTATATTTGTATGTGTTTATTATTATCTCAATAAAATATTTGAATTTAAATTTGAATTTGGTGAACGTATCATGGGTAAAGTACACTCAAACCAGCCTTAGCCGATTCGTAAGCATTGAAACACCTTTTAAGTTTTTCTAATAAAAGGATCTTGCACAGTCTATTGGTTGTGCTTGCGTTTTTTGTTTTTTGTGTTTTTTGTTTTTTGAGTAATATTCTTAGACAAAAATCATTTTGAATATTGTTACTATAGAACTAGCAAAAATGTGATTAAAAACCCAACCACATATACGCAATTTAGCTGTACGATTAAAAAAAAATGTACCGATTGTGCGTAAGACAAGTTAAGTTGTTTATTCAATATGCGTTTGGCTTTATCTCAGAATAATAATATGCTGTACAGTAGAAGGAAGACATGAAAATTTAATATCATCGAAATAAAACGGCTGTAAAGTTTTTATTGCTCGAACATTATAATGATGTTTTTACTTTTTATGAAATCATGTCAATACTAAGCGATGAACCAAAATATGTCTAAACATTTATTTTATGTGTTATGAGTAAAAAAATCTTCGAATTCATAACATTTTAATGTATAGACTATAGGTACTACTCGTTTTGCTGGATTCGAATATGGTAGGAAAAAGGGAATGTTTCCTGAACATTTTTATTTCAATTTTATGTCTGTTTCCGAACCAAAATTATGTTAACAATTTTATAGCTGATATTATTTTTCAAATATTTTTTAATCCAGAAATATATTAAGTATTGGCTGTTCATTTTAAGAGAACTTCAAACGTTCTGAAAAAAAAATGCTTTTTTTCATTCTTTTTATTTATTTTATTTATACATACATCCACGGTGTGAGCCTTTTACACATTTACAACACAGTTGGAACAAAATAATAAGTGGCGAAGAACAAATACAATTGGAAATCAAACTATAACAATCATAAAATTAGTCGAAACAAAACATTTAGAAAAGTCATGAAAAATATTTTTTTCATATTTATAGGATTTGTATATTTTTCATGATGATAAATACATTTTAGATTAACTATACTTTGATCTCGTATGTTCGTATTTGTAGTGTACGGACTTTGTACACTGCACCGGTGAGTTGAACCTTGCACTTGTTTACAAGTGAGGCAAGGAATATTGATGAGTAGCAATACTTTATTTTGTCTATATAGGTTAGCCACCTATAGAGAACGGGGCTCATTAATTGATAGAACCTTGACTTGCACTGTTAGGCTGCGTGTTTTGACAAATAGTGTTCGACAAATTATAATAGGAATTATTTATTGAATATATTGTGTAAATATAAAAATACGTGTCGTTATTCAAAAGAACCTAATATTGTTATACTTGACCCAGTATACAATAGTATTGAATATTTCAATCTTCTGTTTTGTTTAACACATCACTTTATTTTGGCAATTTCATGAAATCCGCGGTAGAGAATAGGTTTTTTCTGTGAGTTTTCGAGTATCCTCTAAAAGTCAAGTATTTATTAAATCTCAAAAAATTAAAAAAAAATAATATCTTCAGTTAAGCGATGAGCTAAGCCACCTATCCAGAATATCTTAACTTTTATTAATACGAAGAGGACAACAAGCATGTTTCTTACGTGCAGTTAGTCTGCTGGCTGCCTCAGTAGGAGTGCTCTAGGATCCTTTGTGGCGGGGTCTGTTGTGCGAACTCGTTTTTTGTTGTGTTTCGTCATGTCTCCCTTGGGGGAGAGTAGATATAGGAGGGATGTTCCTGTTTGGAGAGAAATGTCTTTTCATTGCGCTGGTAACGGCGACTCTCGAGTCTCACCTTCTGAAGGCCCAATAACAAATCTCTGGACACCTGATTTCGGCCTCTGGTCCAAATTAGATACTGTATTGTTATAATCATTGTGCTTGCTTGTTATTTTTTTTGGGGTTTTTGTTGTTAAGCTTTGTTTATTTGTTGTTATTTATTTTGTTTGATTCGGTTATGATTGCATTTTATCCTCATGAGAGGGGCATCGAAGACGTAAATGTAGCATAAAAGATTCCCACGAGGCGGTATTGGCCGGCCAGCCCTTCAGGCTGCCCAATAAAGCCCGCCCGTGAGGACAAAAGTTTTGCTTAGAAGAGCGGATAAATAGAAGTCCCCCGACTTCTGAGATATCCGGGTATGGGAGGGAGTCTTCAATGCTGGCTACCTCACACGTGGGAAATGGTTAGAATGAATGATTAAAAAAATTGTTGGACAAGTTTAGGATATCTGAGAAACCTACCCAAATTTCCTAAAATATGTATTATAATGTAATTATTATAAGATGTGTGATCTCTGCGAAAAGTAGTTGGAAGAGATGCAATCGCCGAGGAGAATGGCTGGTAAAACGTTGTATTAAAGAGTGAGGAATGAGGATATTAGAAGAATGAGAGGACGCAAGAAGAGTGTTGTGGATAGAATGCGTGTAAATAAGCTACGTTGGTTTGTACATGTGGAATGAATGGATATGGAAAGGATAACAAAGAGGATATACCGATCTGAATGAGGTAGTGTGAGGAAGTGCAGGCATTTGAGAACTACGTAGTTTGATTACGTGGATCAAACTCTCGAGGATGGCCGTGTGCTAACTAAAAGAAATCGACGTACGTGTATGAAAAATTGTATGTATGTAGAAGAGGCGAAAATAGTGGGTATGTAAGGATAGATCTTTATGGCGTTCCGTTCCCTACTTGGAATACGGTGTAAGGGTATAGATACTAGATAGCATTAAAATGTAGATGTTCTGACAGATATCTAAATAAGTAGGTACTTACCTAAAAATCAAAGAGTATAATTGAATCGTGTATTTCAGAAAGCCCAAAACTCCCTTTTTTCGAATTTCACTTTTTCGCAGAATTTAATTGTTAATGGGTAGACACATGTTATAGTGAAGAGAAACACCAAAAATCCATCAATTCAATAGAACAAATAAACCGCCAAAAATTTCATGTATTGCAGAAACACCAAAAATCCGGGAGTTGTGGTGTTTCTGCAATACACTCTGAAAAGTCATTGAAGCGATTCACAGTAGTTTTGCCCAATTCGAGTCAAATACTCGATTGGAAAAATTGGTGGTCTCTTTATTATAAGAAGACAATGCTTTCAGTTGAATCAATGGGAAAAAAATATTTCAAGAGATCAAAAGTTTAGCTTTAAAATATCTCAGTTTCGCCACTTTATCCATTCTTGGGAACATGAAGGTGTTGTCATAATAAAAGACTTTATTGATGGTTTCCAAGATCACTCTTTTAGGCTACGCAATAGTAATAGAGATATTATTCGTTTTCCCACAAAAACAGCGTACACACAAGGTTGTATACCAATAAATACGTTGAAAATGCAGGACATAAAAAAACTTGAAATGTATATTCCCGATGAGGAGGGAATTTCAGCATTTTACACAGAAATTTTTGATTGGCCGACATGTGACCCCAATAAAGATGCTAGCCCAGATGAAGATCAATTTTTATTATTGTTATTTTAATTTGAAAATTTTTTTTTTATATAAAAACAGATTTTTTTTACTTTTATGTTCACACATAAATACGTGTATTGCAGAAACACCAATAATCCAACAATTTTGAAACTTAAAAAATAAATAAAGAAACTCAAATGTGTTTCATTTTTTACTCTTATCGTATCCGTTAGCATTAAAACTATATTTCTCTCTCATACACAAAAATACGTTTTCACAAAAAAATTACAGTATTCACTTTTTTTTCGATTTCCCAATAAATTGATTCTAAGGAGTTTTGGGCTTTCTGAAATACACGATTCAATTGTTAGTTAAGACAAACGATAATTTTACGATAATAATTCCCAAATTTAAATGCTATCCCCATTGTTTAAATCATAGTCTGTGTTCTTCTGGAGTAGGCAGTAAATATTGGCATTTCAAAATCATGATCTGATAGGTATTATTAATAATAAATAATTGAAATGAGAATAGGTATCAGTTGTTAAACAAATCGTAGAATAGATACTCGTAGACATATAATTTGTTACTTATTGTACTTGTACTTAAATTACACAGCCATGCCAGAAACACAAGCGCGACTTGAAAAGTTTGTGTCGGACATTCACGAATCGTGTCAGAACGCAAATCCCTTCAAAGTGATAAGGGTTGTTTTATATAATACTAGCTGGCCCGGCGAACTTCGTACCGCCTAAGAATCAATGAACGATTTCATACATACATCTTCTTCCCCTTGTCCTAGTTCGGTCGGGGGCCCATTGCCCCTAAGTATCTCCTCCAGAGATAACTGTCCACCGCTGCTTCCAGGACCTCTGGCCACTCCAAACCAAGCCTTTCAACACATGTTCGACACCTGCCCTATCTTCTGCCCTCTCCCACTGACTTTATGAATGATTAATATTATTAATCTCTTTACAAACTCCCGTAATTGTCAAAGTGTGTCATCGAAGGTATATGTAGTGTAAAAAAATATAATTCACTTGGAACTTTCGCAGTTTAGCGGCCCCACCCGTTGTCGAGTACTTTTTTCCATAGAAAAAGTAATATTTTCGAAACTTGAGGAAATTGTTGCCATATGGTGAATTATTTTTTGGTCACCAAATTTTTGGAAAATTCTTTTATAGGAAAAAAAATTCGCAACTATGAAACTTGAGCGGCCCCACCCGATGTCGAGTAATATGTACGGAATTTTAGGAAATTAATTTTCGAAGTGGATTTTTTTTGCCGGCAAATTAAAATAATTCTACATATGGCAACAATTTCCTCATGTTTCAAAAATATTACCCTCTCTATGGAAAAAAAGTACCCGACAAAAGGTGGGGCCGCTAAACTGCGAAAGTTACATTCATTTTTTTTTACATAGACAATTCACACACATCGAGCTAGTCCCAAACTTAGATGAATCTTGATTATGGGTACTAACGCGACGATACACACATATGCAATGCACTATATATGTACATATATATGTAACACCCAGACCCAGGACAATTTGAAAAAGGTCATTCTTCACTTTGCCCTGTCCGGGAATCGAACCCGAGACCTCGTGACTCAAAGGAAAAAGCTCCGCGCCACACCGGCCGACATGAACAATTTATGTTGAACAATTATACTTAACTCAGATTTGTTTATAAATTATCTGCAGTAAGTACGTAATATAATTATGTAGGTACTAATTTTTTTTTCAGGTAGATTTTACCTATTCATTTAAAATTTATAAAAATTCTTTCCATGATTTTTAAAAATTGAAATATTAGAACTACAGATGTTAAATTGTATGGATAACGATTCTAATTTGAGAATGTATAGAAAATTATCATATAAATAGGCCAATCTATAAAAAAAACTTCATTGTTGATTTTGTATAATTCTCCATATTGCATTTTTTATTGAAATTAAAAATGTATGGCGTAAATAATTTTCTTCGTAATTTTTCTTCTCTGTCTGCAAATTTCATTACACAATCTTGCATCAGAACTACTCGTACCTACATGAACACATTCTTATTTTCATCTTTAATAGCACAATTTTTGGTTCAATAATAATTTTCCATCTGCAAAAATAAAATACAATTTCAAATATAATCTGTGCACGTCCACATTTATGTGACTGAAGATCTATCGATACATAAATATTAGTCGAATAATGCGGTAGTTACATGGCAATAGGTTGTATCTCGCATTTTTTGCGTTTTCAAGTTTGTTCCATAAAATGCTCAAAATAGTGTAATATTTGATGTGGCGAAAGGATATGTCTCTTTATTCACTGTGTCGGTGTTTAGGTAGTAGAATTCCATATCGAAAAAATAAAACAAGAGTTTTATTCTACTAAAGATTGACAATGTCCTCATAAGACGAAAGACGTCTCTCTCACAAAATAAAATCTTTAGTAGAATAAAACACCTGTTTTATTTTTTCGATATGTCTCTTTATAGTCAGAATAAAGAGAGAAAAGACGTAACTTATTGACATGTAGAAAGATTGTTTTCATCAACATGGCAAAAAAAACTCAAATATTTTTAAACTGCAAGAAATTTTTTAGTGAATGTTACATACATCTTGTAGAAGAAATTATTAAGAGAATGTTACATCTATCTTGTAGAAATAATAATTACCTTCATTTTGATATATTATAATGCTCGAAATTCGGCTGAAATATCTCTTTTGCAAACTTTGTTTTTGCTCTCCTGTAAAATTATGTTTTAGTGAGATACAACCTATTGCAATGTAACTACCGAATTATAGTAAACAAATATTAGTACACATTTCGTTCATATTAGTTATAGTAATTTGGTTCTTAATATAGCAGAACCTACGGATTATTTTAGCACAATGCAACAGGCGACGTGGGGGCGCTAATAGAGCCATAACTCTCCATATTGTTTTTATTTTTGAAATTAAAAATGTATGGCGTAAATAATTTTCTTCATATTGTTTCTTCCCGTGAATTTGTAAGATGTTTTAATAGCCTATAGTTTATTCCGGGCGGAGAAGAATCCAACAAATCAGAGATCATTCAAATCGGTACAGCCATTCTTGAGTTATAAGTGTTGTAACACACACGTCTTCCTTTTATATATTAGATTATCAATAGAAGGTAAAACAAAACTAAGTTGTTATTGTATAGAATCAATACACACAGGATCCGACAGAAACATCTTTTTAATTTCCTAAACCCTTTACCATCATCACGCCCCTTCTCCTACGGGGTCGTCGGAAAAGATCAACACCATTAACCCCTATTCTTGCTTTTGTAGTTTAAATCTTGAGAACTTTTTGCTAACACTCGAATCTGTTTATCAAAAGGTCATGGATTCTTATATTCTTTTCGATTCGCATGTAAACTTTTATAAATTTCAGCTGTGCAGGAAACCATAATTAACTCTCTTAGTTTTTGATGTCGTGTTTCTAATATGACGGTTTTGACTATTTAGTCCAAACAAGCTATAGCTAAAAGTCAGGCTAAATTTGATGTTTTCTATCCGTGCTTAATTATATGTATGTATGGCTTTGGCCTCTTATCTTGTTGTCAATTATTGATTAACATTTATCTCTTTCGTAGTTCTATATAACCCAGTTGTTTTTTTTTAGTGTATTTAAGCTACGCATATTTTTCAGTGACTTGTTTATAATTCTTTGCATTAAATCTCTGACCTGCAAACTGCAATGTGACCAAGTTTGATTTTTACTTCCCGTGCTTGATTTTATGTACCTATGGCTTTAGCCTTTTCTGTAGTTATCAATTGATTAACATTCATCTCTTCCATAGTTCTGTATAAGTCAGTTGTTTTTGTCAGTTTATTAAGATCACGTATATTTTTGAGTGACTTATTTATAATTCTTTGCATTGAGTCTATGACTTGAAGACTGCAATGTAACCAGGCCACCAATCTAAATGTGACATGACATCATATTATGTTTCTTTCTCAAATAAAACATGGCAACCCTATTCACAATTCCCGCTAATAATTTTTATAAATTACGTCAATATCAAAAAGTTTAATAATGATGTTCGAGTTAAACTTAAATTTTAACTAAGGAGACGCAGGTTGTGACATCTAATATTTTTGTCAAAATCAAATTGCAAAAAATCTTCTTACTCTTGATTATTTCTGAATATCAAGAATGTTCAGCTTGAATCAACTTTAATGTGTAACTTAAAGCTTAATGTAACTTTTCATATCGGAAAGATGTAATTTCTGTCAGACCTTTATACAAAACTACAACGTAAGCCATCATTGCCGTCAGTTTGTTTTCTGACTTACAGTCAAAACTTTGTGCATGACAAGCAAAAATAATATCCCAACGTAAACATCTCAATTATTATTAGATAAAATTGTTGCTTTATTATATTACTAAGAAATTGTAGAAGATACAATAATTATCGTTTATCAATGTTAATAAATTCAAAACTGTATTGTAATCGGAAATAATAATATTTTAAACTACTACAACTTTGAACAAAGAAAATCAATATTTTGTATATTTTAATACTACTTACTTACTTACTTACTTACTTTACGTGTCCGGTCTTTTTTAAATCTTCCCACTCCAATAAGCGGCGACATTCATCGCCTTGTCGTTAGCTATGATAAGGTCTTCAGGACTACAGCCGTCCCCCATCAGTGGGCATATTAGTAGGTGGCTATCATCCTGAACTGCGCCACATTCACATTGTATGTCGTCCTCTGCAGATAGGTATCCCCATTTCTGAAGGTTTTTCTTGCACCTTGTGACACCAACCCTTAGTCTATTCAGGGTTAATATTTATTTTAATACTTATTTATTTATTTTATTCTTCTTGCACACCATCATTCATAATTATAACAAAATCAACAGAGGAGTTTACATAAAAAAAAGATGTGATGATGTGCACTATCGAGATTATCACTATATATAGCGATTTCTTCCATCTAACCACGTCACACTAAAACTAAACAGAAATAAAAATAATAATTATAACAAAAACACAAACGACAACAACAAACAATACAGAGAAAATAACTACAATCGACACACCTAACACTTTAAAGGGACCGGGAACTATAGGAAGGGGTTAGGGGACGGATGCTGAGTTAGAAGACAATAAAAACTTGACGGCGTATTTAAATCCATTAAAAGATTGAGATATTCTATGAGAAGATGGTAGATTATTCCAGCAACGAGCACCACATACTGAGAATGATTGAGAATAGAAATTGGTGTTATGTGTAGGAATTGCCTGAAGACGCTCGTCGCACTTATAACTCTAGCAAGAAATTTTATTGTGTATGTAACTAATGTATATAATTTATATGAGTTTAAACTTTCTTCTCCATTCCTCCCTATTCTCAGCCAGTATCTTCAGCACCACAGTTCAGTTCATGTCACAATTATTGTCAGTTGTCCGTATAAGCGTCTCTCGGTCGGCCTCTTCCATTTGTGCCTTTGGTCCTAGCCTCTGCGATTGCGATGAGCAGTCCTGGGTACCTGATGTGGCCAATCCAGCTAGCTCGTTGTTGGCTGATTCTTTTGAGGAGTTGTCTTTTTTTGCCAACCCTGGTTAGCACTTCTTTGTTTTCGACGTGTTATTATTTGGATGATTTGTAAAGCGCCGTTTTGTGAAAAAAAATCCACCTCAAGGGTGTTCCGACCAATGAATCTTCAGCATGTAGGTATCTATGGCACCACATCTCAAAGGCCGCTAACCGTCCGCTTTCACTCTTGCTGATGGTCCACGTCTCGCAACCATATAGCAAAATGCTATAATTTATTTTGCAATAAACTGTTGTTACTTTTTACAATGTTGCAGTAGTTTAATATACTTACTTGTTTTGTTTTACATATTATTAAAGTTATTCAATATATTGTAATAAGATAAATATCAAAATAAACAAAACATGTCAATAGTTGTATAGTACTTGGAATAAATTTGTGAAAGTTCATTTTAATAGAATTCATAAAGATTTTAAATTAAACACTGTACAACTCTCTTAATAAATGTTTTAACTTGCCCATAACAGCGCATTAGAAAATTAGCAAAAAAGTGTCGGAGATCTATTTTATGGGGTAGGTACTCCACGGAGAAAAAATAATAATAATAAAAATCATTAATGCACAAAAAAATCAACACAAACAAATAAACAATATTAATACTAGACTAAAAAAATGTGCAATGGGCGAGTTTATTGCAGAAGCGCGATATCTTACGTTCATACATATAAATTTATAATTATTTTTCAAATATACCTACCCTATTATTTATTTATTTTATTCTTCACTGTACATTGTTTACAATAATACAAATTTACATAGAAAATATCATTTATATAATTCAATGTACAGATGGCGAGTTTATCGCTAAAATGCGATGTCTTCCAACTAACCCGGTTATTTGATATTGAGTTATGTACCTTCAATATACGTATATAATTTTCTTCACGAATCCATGTTTAGTTTCAAAATAAAATATAATAAAAATGAAATTCTTCGAAAAACAATTCTTTTATTGATACAAAAATATTCAATCGCTTTCAATATCACGATTTTATTGAATGATTATTTGAACAAGACAAAAAATACTTATTGTTTTCTTTTTATTAAAAGTATTGGATTTTTTTTTTATTCCAATTTTTTTTTTAATTATATATTTTTCAACACTTTATACGCCTTCCGCTTTTTCTCGTTAGTTTTCGAATACCCTGGAAAAAGACAGGTGTCCTTAAATCATTTTTAATAAATGAGACGTTTTTTTTATGGACTTGAAATATCTCTCTCAAAAAAGATTTGTTTATAGAGTCGACGTTAATTTTGTAAAAGTTCATGTTTATGTATGGAAAAAAAAAATTGTGTTTAGTTTTACTAAAAAAAATATTGAATAGGACTTTATAAGTCGAAACCAGGTCACTAGTCAATAAAAAAAAAACAATAAAACTAAAACCAATTGTGTTTTTTCCATACATTAAAAAATTGGTTTGTTGGAAGAAATCACACCTCTACGATAATCTCGCCATCTGTATATTGATTTTATGATAGTAGTTTTGTGTAAATTTGCTTTAAATCAATATAAAAAGAATATCAGTAATATTTCGAATGTTTCGTGACTAACACTGTGGAATTCCATATTTATTATTAACTAGCTGGCCCGGCGAACTTCGTACCGCCTAAGAATCAATGAACGATTTCATACATACATCTTCTTCCCCTTGTCCTAGTTCGGTCGGGGGCCCATTGCCCCTAAGTATCTCCTCCAGAGATAACTGTCCACCGCTGCTTCCAGGACCTCTGGCCACTCCAAACCAAGCCTTTCAACACATGTTCGACACCTGCCCTATCTTCTGCCCTCTCCCACTGACTTTATGAATGATTAATATTATTAATCTCTTTACAAACTCCCGTAATTGTCAAAGTGTGTCATCGAAGGTATATGTAGTGTAAAAAAATATAATTCACTTGGAACTTTCGCAGTTTAGCGGCCCCACCCGTTGTCGAGTACTTTTTTCCATAGAAAAAGTAATATTTTCGAAACTTGAGGAAATTGTTGCCATATGGTGAATTATTTTTTGGTCACCAAATTTTTGGAAAATTCTTTTATAGGAAAAAAAATTCGCAACTATGAAACTTGAGCGGCCCCACCCGATGTCGAGTAATATGTACGGAATTTTAGGAAATTAATTTTCGAAGTGGATTTTTTTTGCCGGCAAATTAAAATAATTCTACATATGGCAACAATTTCCTCATGTTTCAAAAATATTACCCTCTCTATGGAAAAAAAGTACCCGACAAAAGGTGGGGCCGCTAAACTGCGAAAGTTACATTCATTTTTTTTTACATAGACAATTCACACACATCGAGCTAGTCCCAAACTTAGATGAATCTTGATTATGGGTACTAACGCGACGATACACACATATGCAATGCACTATATATGTACATATATATGTAACACCCAGACCCAGGACAATTTGAAAAAGGTCATTCTTCACTTTGCCCTGTCCGGGAATCGAACCCGAGACCTCGTGACTCAAAGGAAAAAGCTCCGCGCCACACCGGCCGACATGAACAATTTATGTTGAACAATTATACTTAACTCAGATTTGTTTATAAATTATCTGCAGTAAGTACGTAATATAATTATGTAGGTACTAATTTTTTTTTCAGGTAGATTTTACCTATTCATTTAAAATTTATAAAAATTCTTTCCATGATTTTTAAAAATTGAAATATTAGAACTACAGATGTTAAATTGTATGGATAACGATTCTAATTTGAGAATGTATAGAAAATTATCATATAAATAGGCCAATCTATAAAAAAAACTTCATTGTTGATTTTGTATAATTCTCCATATTGCATTTTTTATTGAAATTAAAAATGTATGGCGTAAATAATTTTCTTCGTAATTTTTCTTCTCTGTCTGCAAATTTCATTACACAATCTTGCATCAGAACTACTCGTACCTACATGAACACATTCTTATTTTCATCTTTAATAGCACAATTTTTGGTTCAATAATAATTTTCCATCTGCAAAAATAAAATACAATTTCAAATATAATCTGTGCACGTCCACATTTATGTGACTGAAGATCTATCGATACATAAATATTAGTCGAATAATGCGGTAGTTACATGGCAATAGGTTGTATCTCGCATTTTTTGCGTTTTCAAGTTTGTTCCATAAAATGCTCAAAATAGTGTAATATTTGATGTGGCGAAAGGATATGTCTCTTTATTCACTGTGTCGGTGTTTAGGTAGTAGAATTCCATATCGAAAAAATAAAACAAGAGTTTTATTCTACTAAAGATTGACAATGTCCTCATAAGACGAAAGACGTCTCTCTCACAAAATAAAATCTTTAGTAGAATAAAACACCTGTTTTATTTTTTCGATATGTCTCTTTATAGTCAGAATAAAGAGAGAAAAGACGTAACTTATTGACATGTAGAAAGATTGTTTTCATCAACATGGCAAAAAAAACTCAAATATTTTTAAACTGCAAGAAATTTTTTAGTGAATGTTACATACATCTTGTAGATGAAATTATTAAGAGAATGTTACATCTATCTTGTAGAAATAATAATTACCTTCATTTTGATATATAATGCTCGAAATTCGGCTGAAATATCTCTTTTGCAAACTTTGTTTTTGCTCTCCTGTAAAATTATGTTTTAGTGAGATACAACCTATTGCAATGTAACTACCGAATTATAGTAAACAAATATTAGTACACATTTCGTTCATATTAGTTATAGTAATTTGGTTCTTAATATAGCAGAACCTACGGATTATTTTAGCACAATGCAACAGGCGACGTGGGGGCGCTAATAGAGCCATAACTCTCCATATTGTTTTTATTTTTGAAATTAAAAATGTATGGCGTAAATAATTTTCTTCATATTGTTTCTTCCCGTGAATTTGTAAGATGTTTTAATAGCCTATAGTTTATTCCGGGCGGAGAAGAATCCAACAAATCAGAGATCATTCAAATCGGTACAGCCATTCTTGAGTTATAAGTGTTGTAACACACACGTCTTCCTTTTATATATTAGACTAGCTGGCCCGGCGAACTTCGTACCGCCTAAGAATCAATGAACGATTTCATACATACATCTTCTTCCCCTTGTCCTAGTTCGGTCGGGGGCCCATTGCCCCTAAGTATCTCCTCCAGAGATAACTGTCCACCGCTGCTTCCAGGACCTCTGGCCACTCCAAACCAAGCCTTTCAACACATGTTCGACACCTGCCCTATCTTCTGCCCTCTCCCACTGACTTTATGAATGATTAATATTATTAATCTCTTTACAAACTCCCGTAATTGTCAAAGTGTGTCATCGAAGGTATATGTAGTGTAAAAAAATATAATTCACTTGGAACTTTCGCAGTTTAGCGGCCCCACCCGTTGTCGAGTACTTTTTTCCATAGAAAAAGTAATATTTTCGAAACTTGAGGAAATTGTTGCCATATGGTGAATTATTTTTTGGTCACCAAATTTTTGGAAAATTCTTTTATAGGAAAAAAAATTCGCAACTATGAAACTTGAGCGGCCCCACCCGATGTCGAGTAATATGTACGGAATTTTAGGAAATTAATTTTCGAAGTGGATTTTTTTTGCCGGCAAATTAAAATAATTCTACATATGGCAACAATTTCCTCATGTTTCAAAAATATTACCCTCTCTATGGAAAAAAAGTACCCGACAAAAGGTGGGGCCGCTAAACTGCGAAAGTTACATTCATTTTTTTTTACATAGACAATTCACACACATCGAGCTAGTCCCAAACTTAGATGAATCTTGATTATGGGTACTAACGCGACGATACACACATATGCAATGCACTATATATGTACATATATATGTAACACCCAGACCCAGGACAATTTGAAAAAGGTCATTCTTCACTTTGCCCTGTCCGGGAATCGAACCCGAGACCTCGTGACTCAAAGGAAAAAGCTCCGCGCCACACCGGCCGACATGAACAATTTATGTTGAACAATTATACTTAACTCAGATTTGTTTATAAATTATCTGCAGTAAGTACGTAATATAATTATGTAGGTACTAATTTTTTTTTCAGGTAGATTTTACCTATTCATTTAAAATTTATAAAAATTCTTTCCATGATTTTTAAAAATTGAAATATTAGAACTACAGATGTTAAATTGTATGGATAACGATTCTAATTTGAGAATGTATAGAAAATTATCATATAAATAGGCCAATCTATAAAAAAAACTTCATTGTTGATTTTGTATAATTCTCCATATTGCATTTTTTATTGAAATTAAAAATGTATGGCGTAAATAATTTTCTTCGTAATTTTTCTTCTCTGTCTGCAAATTTCATTACACAATCTTGCATCAGAACTACTCGTACCTACATGAACACATTCTTATTTTCATCTTTAATAGCACAATTTTTGGTTCAATAATAATTTTCCATCTGCAAAAATAAAATACAATTTCAAATATAATCTGTGCACGTCCACATTTATGTGACTGAAGATCTATCGATACATAAATATTAGTCGAATAATGCGGTAGTTACATGGCAATAGGTTGTATCTCGCATTTTTTGCGTTTTCAAGTTTGTTCCATAAAATGCTCAAAATAGTGTAATATTTGATGTGGCGAAAGGATATGTCTCTTTATTCACTGTGTCGGTGTTTAGGTAGTAGAATTCCATATCGAAAAAATAAAACAAGAGTTTTATTCTACTAAAGATTGACAATGTCCTCATAAGACGAAAGACGTCTCTCTCACAAAATAAAATCTTTAGTAGAATAAAACACCTGTTTTATTTTTTCGATATGTCTCTTTATAGTCAGAATAAAGAGAGAAAAGACGTAACTTATTGACATGTAGAAAGATTGTTTTCATCAACATGGCAAAAAAAACTCAAATATTTTTAAACTGCAAGAAATTTTTTAGTGAATGTTACATACATCTTGTAGAAGAAATTATTAAGAGAATGTTACATCTATCTTGTAGAAATAATAATTACCTTCATTTTGATATATAATGCTCGAAATTCGGCTGAAATATCTCTTTTGCAAACTTTGTTTTTGCTCTCCTGTAAAATTATGTTTTAGTGAGATACAACCTATTGCAATGTAACTACCGAATTATAGTAAACAAATATTAGTACACATTTCGTTCATATTAGTTATAGTAATTTGGTTCTTAATATAGCAGAACCTACGGATTATTTTAGCACAATGCAACAGGCGACGTGGGGGCGCTAATAGAGCCATAACTCTCCATATTGTTTTTATTTTTGAAATTAAAAATGTATGGCGTAAATAATTTTCTTCATATTGTTTCTTCCCGTGAATTTGTAAGATGTTTTAATAGCCTATAGTTTATTCCGGGCGGAGAAGAATCCAACAAATCAGAGATCATTCAAATCGGTACAGCCATTCTTGAGTTATAAGTGTTGTAACACACACGTCTTCCTTTTATATATTAGATTTAAAATAAAAGAAACTTTGTACATTCCACTAGAATAACTTTAATCAATTAAAACATTTTCGGAACTACTTGTTCCATCATCAGTAACAATCCGGAACTACTTGTTCCATCATCAGTAACAATGATCCGGATCCGGGACTACTTGTTCCATCATCAGTAACAATGATTGTTACTGATGATGGAACAAGTAGTTCCGAAAACGTTTAAACTGATTAAAGTTATTCTAGTGGAAAGTAAAAAGTTTCTTTTATTTTAAATTAATAAGAATAATCAGTATTATTATGAACTAATTTTGATCCTGGCCAACCCAGATTTGAGATGTTAGTCGCAAATGTTTACTTAGTCTTCAGTTGTTTCAATTTCACTAAATTTTCTTCTCCAATAAACTAAAATATTTCTATTCCAAATCTTACTATACAGCCTTTCTTACTGTAGTGTGCGGATGTGGCCTACTTGCATATCGCAATCGAAAAGTTGATGAAACTGGAGCACTAGCAAAACATCCGTTTTCATGATATTCGTGTATTTCCCAAATTTCATCATATCTCTCGCTATCGAAACGAGTTCAAATGGTAGAAAATGTCGCAGCGTCGCAATCAGTATATTATTTTTACCTACTCTTGTTGCAGACTAATCCATGTAACTCAAAAGAAATCAAAGATAAATAAATTTGTATATCAAACACTCGAAACTACCAATATAAGGCTTAGAAAAGACAACGTCACCTCATTTGGTAGTGCCTCGAACGAGACTTAAACCCGCATCCCATCTCGTCCCGAGCTGTGCTTTGTCCAATTAAGCTACCGAGCGAAGCCGCTGGTTGTGGGTTCAAGTCCCGTCCGGGGCACTACCAAATGAGGTGACGTTGTCTTTTCTTAGCCTTATATGGTAGTTTCGTGTGTTTAATTTACATAATGTGACTCCATACAACGGTTAATTGTAAAAGAAATATCGATAAATATAATTATATTTGTTTGAAGAAGAACGGTTGGTAAAACGTTGCGGGATAGAGTGAAGAATGAGGATATCAGGAGAATGAGCGGATGCGAGAAGAGTGTTGTGGATAGAATGCGTGTAAATAAGTTACGGTAGTTTGGACATGTTGAGTGAATGCAAGATGAGGATGTATTTATCTGAAAGAGGGAGTGTGAGGAAGCCGGACGGCCAAGAAACATATGGCTTGATCACGTGGAACAAATCCTAAAGATCGGCGGCGTGTTGAGTAAGAAAAATCGGCGCGCATGTATGAGAAATTGAATGAATGTGGAGAAAGCGAAAGAAGTTCGTAAAGATAGATCTACATGGCGTTCCGTTCTCTCTGCCTACCCCTCCTGGGACACGGCGTTAGGGTGTAGATAGATAGATAATATTTGTTTGAAGCTTGTTAGTTTTTTTTATTTGCATAACATAACCTAATAATAGATAGGCATAAATCTCTAGGCGGTTACATTGCCTTTAAAAATAAGAAGAAATAGAAAAAGTTAAAAAGTTAAAAAAAACTGCTTTAACGATTCGTTACGAGAGACATTTTACAAAGTGTAAAAGCGTTTATTAAACATTTCTCGTTTTGTATAATTCACTAACTTCCGCTCGACATCGCACTATCATCAGCTGCAATCTGCTTATTCCTGTTCTTTTTATTGCAATTTGATATTATGTATCAACTGAAACGTTAACAGAAGTGTAATTGCTAGTTAACACTTGAAGGTAAATATTTCCGAGAACTTTAGTTACTGTTCACCAGATCTACATATCTTTATATATATTAACTAGCTGGCCCGGCGAACTTCGTACCGCCTAAGAATCAATGAACGATTTCATACATACATCTTCTTCCCCTTATCCTAGTTCGGTCGGGGGCCCATTGCCCCTAAGTATCTCCTCCAGAGATAACTGTCCACCGCTGCTTCCAGGACCTCTGGCCACTCCAAACCAAGCCTTTCAACACATGTTCGACACCTGCCCTATCTTCTGCCCTCTCTCACTGACTTTATGAATGATTAATATTATTAATCTCTTTACAAACTCCCGTAATTGTAAAGTGTGTCATCGAAGGTATAGTGTAAAAAAATATAATTCATTTGGAACTTTCGCAGTTTAGCGGCCCCACCCGTTGTCGAGTACTTTTTTCCATGTAAAAGTAATATTTTCGAAACTTGAAGAAATTGTTGCCATATGGTGAATTATTTTTTGGTCACCAAATTTTTGAAAAATTCTTTTATAGAAAAAAAAAATCGCAACTATGAAACATGAGCGGCCCCACTCGTTGTCGAGTAATATGTACGGAATTTTAGGAAATTAATTTTCGAAGTGGATTTTTTTTGCCGGCAAATTAAAATAATTCTACATATGGCAACAATTTCCTCAAGTTTCAAAAATATTACCTTTTCTATGGAAAAAAAGTACTCGACAACGGGTGGGGCCGCTAAACTGCGAAAGTTACATTCATTTTTTTTACATAGACAATTCACACACATCGAGCTAGTCCCAAACTTAGATGAATCTTGATTATGGGTACTAACGCGACGATACACACATATAAAATGCACTATATACATATATATGTAACACCCAGACCCAGGACAATTTGAAAAAGGTCATTCTTCACTTTGCCCTGTCCGGGAATCGAACCCGGAACCTCGTGACTCAAAGGAAAGAGCTCCGCGCCACACCGGCCGACATGAACAATTTATGTTGAACAATTATACTTAACTCAGATTTGTTTATAAATTATCTGCAGTATTATGTAGGAACTATATTTTTTTCAGCTAGATTTTACCTATTCATTTAAAATTTATAAAAATTCTTTCCATGATTTTTTAAAAATTGAAATATCAGAACTACAGATGTTAAATTGTATGGATAACGATTCTAATTTGAGAATGTATAGAAAAATTATCATATAAATAGGCCAATCTATAAAAAAAACTTCATTGTTGATTTTGTATAATTCTCCATATTGCATTTTTTATTGAAATTAAAAATGTATGGCGTAAATAATTTTCTTCGTAATTTTTCTTCTTTGTCTGCAAATTTCACTACACAATCTTGCATCAGAACTACCTACATGAACACATTCTTATTTTCATATTTAATAGCACAATTTTTGGTTCAATAATAATTTTCCATCTGCAAAAATAAAATACAATTTCAAATATAATCTGTGCACGTCCACATTTATGTGACAGAAGATCTATCGATACATAAATGTTAGTCGAATAATTCGGTAGTTACATGGCAATAGGTTGTATCTCGCATTTTTTGCGTTTACAAGTTTGTTCCATAAAATGCTCAAAATAGTGTAATATTTGATGTGGCAAAAGGATATGTCTCTTTATAGTCAGAATAAAGAGAGAAAAGACGTAACTTATTGACATGTAGAAAGATTGTTTTCATCAACATGGCAAAAAAACTCAAATATTTTTAAACTGCAAGAAATTATTTAGTGAATGTTACATACATCTTGTAGAAGAAATTATTAAGAGAATGTTACATCTAGGTATCTTGTAGAAATAATAATTACCTTCATTTTGATATATAAATGCTCGAAATTTGGCTGAAATATCTCTTTTGCAAACTTTGTTTTTGCTCTCCTGTAAAATTATGTTTTAGTGAGATACAACCTATTGCCATGTAACTACCGAATTTTAGTAAACAAATATTAGTAGGTACACATTTCGTTCATATTAGTTATAGTAATTTGGTTCTTAATATAGCAGAACCTACGGATTATTTTAGCACAATGCAACAGGCGACGTGGGGGCGCTAATAGCCTCTCCATATTGTTTTTATTTTTGAAATTAAAAATGTATGGCGTAAATAATTTTCTTCATATTGTTTCTTCCCGTGAATTTGTAAGATGTTTTAATAGCCTATAGTTTATTCCGGGCGGAGAAGAATCCAACAAATCAGAGATCATTCAAATCGGTACAGCCATTCTTGAGTTATAAGTGTTGTAACACACACGACTTCCTTTTATATATTAGACTAGAAGATTTATTCTTTATTGTACATTGATTTCAAGTATCTAATTTAAATCACTTATATCATTTATTGCTTAGTGTTGGATATTTGTAGGATTTTAAAGTTGGGTACCATGTGTGTACATGGTACAAGCAACCGAGTTTCCAGTAAAAAAAAGTCTAACTCAATATTTACAACGTAACCGAAATTGAATGGGCTTAGAAATTACTTCGCAAATAAACAATAATTGTATAATGATCTAGATAGAGCCTTTTCTGTGGCGGGACCCAACCTCTGGAATGGATTTTCTCTTGAGCTTAGGCAAGCTGCAGATCTTAAAACATTCAGAAGGGACCTAAAAACTTTTTATTTTACTAATTACTTTTAAATATTGCATTCTGTTTTACATTCTTGACTTTAAATATTGCATTCTGTTTAACATAATTGACGTGGATACATATTTGTAACTCAATTTAGTATGGAACTTCTGACGTGGATACCTTTATGTATGTATGTACAGTGTCCTTGAGGTGCTTTAGCACGTAAACCACACTTTAATATTGTCCAATAATAATAATAATTTGTGTGTTCGTATTGTGAAAAGACATTTTAAACATATTTTACATAAACAAAAACACTGTTTACTTTTCACTATTGATTTATTACTCGAGTACTTTCGTCAAATTAGCTTGACATTTTCAAGAGAACTTGTATGATTATGTCAATAATTATAATCACAAATATTAATATATAAACTTGTATTTTATTTAAACGTATCAAATTTGCCATTTTTATTCGAATGATTGCAGTAAATAAAATATTCATTTTAGAAATATGTACATATCATACTATTTCAAGTGCTGTTTCATTTGTTATTGCATTGAAAATATTTTGATATTGTTGCCATTTCTAAGGTGTAGGTATCGTGTTATTGATTGTTAAGTTGAGAAGTCAAAATAAACAGTATATCTATTTCCACGCTGCACTTTCAAGGGAAATGTGAAAAGAGAAAAGGGGTTAATATATTTTAAGTACGTGTAAATCAATATAGAATAATTTTCCAAGAAAGTCTGTGAGCTTTTCTTCTCGTACGAAATGTATTCACAATGATAGGAAAATGTATAAGTGAAGTGTCGACCACAATGTTTTATACTCACTGCAACATTATCCAGTCCAAAGGCAGTAGAATAAACGCTGGATTCTATTGTTTGTTCCTCTCAAACTACTTCAACAGCTTTTCAGAGTAAAGGAACTTGGAAGGTCTTGGATCTAAGACTTGTATTGAAAGAAAAATACCGAAAACGTCCTTTATCTTTCAGCGAATTCTTTGCTTTGGTTTTTCAACTTACTCAGTTTAAATTCATCTGTTGGCGGAAGACCATTATAAAAAAATTATACCTACTTTTTTCCATCCTCAATTCTTTGTTTTTTTTTTTCAGCAAGGCCCCGTGCAGTGAGCTCTGAGTGACCTCCTTAATTTGACCGCTCCATCTTGCTGCTACTCAACCCCTTCCACGCCCCTCCCCTCCACAGCCTCTTTATTGTATGTTTTTAATTGAGTAAGATGTCTTTTGTCATGTTAGAACATTGTTGATCTTGAGAATGTGCTTAAATTGACAATTTCCTTATTAGATAAAAGACGTCTCTCTCGATAAAAAAACATATTGTAGAAAAAACTTTTGTTTTTTTACTTTCGATCTTGATGATATCCTAAGAGCCGCGATATCCAAATAGAAGTTAATCAGTGGTTAAGTAATCAACTGGTATGAGTTAACTTGTTCATGTACGGCGTTTGGTGATATCATAAAAATAATTTACAATGGTTACTTAACCAGAGGTTAACTTTCTGTAGTGATGTAAACAGTATTCACATATGGCAATACCTTAGTAAAAATGTATTTTTGTCGTACGAATGGTAACACTAGGGAAGTTATTTGACACTTCACTGGTTGTTTGGAGCCGCCATTTTAAATTTTAACGTGTTGCTCATGTTGACGAGTGTTTTGAAAGTATCAATAATATTGTTCATCGGATGATGTATCAACATTATTATGAAGATAATTATCCAGTTTTGATCAATATATTATATTATTATAAAACAATATTCTCAAAACAAAATGACAAACTATGTAACTGTCAAATTGATGACATATATATATATTTTTTTTTTTTTTTTGATAATAAACAATATAAATATAATTAAAAAACACTATTACTTTCACAAATTATATAAAGAGTTATAAGTACTTTTCGGACATCCGTCCATCATCAGTAACAACTTAGTTCTAAGTTGTTACTGATGATGGACGGATGTCCGAAAAGTACTTATAATTCTTTATATAATTTGTGAAAGTAATAGTGTTTTTTTAATTATATTTATATTGTTTATTATCAAAAAATCAATATGAACTTCCACAGTGTTTGCTCTTCAAAAGTAGAAAAGTTACATATATATAGCACCATCTACAGACGAAAAAATATTCATTCTCAAAATTAAGTCGTGGATTCGATAGTTAACTCATGAAAATCGGGTGGTCATAAATAACCACTTGTTATCTCCGTAACAGACATTGGATATCACCATTTCTTGAGTTAACTTATGGTTAACTCTTGACAACAAGTTAACTACTTGGTTAACGTTTTGGATATCGCGGCCCTTAGATCAACAAGATCCTTATAAGACGACAAAGGTAAGTCTCTCTCAATAAAAAACATTTGTTTTTTAACTTAATTTGTTATAATCTTCGACATAATGTTTCGAAGAATTCATTCTTTCTAAACGTCTCAAAGTTTATTTCACAAATAAAAGAATATTTACCTCGATGGGACTTGTTCAAAGATTGCTGAAGAAGTTAGAATCTCATATACATTCAGGAAGACGTTATAGTCGCAGGAATATATTATAATACTAGTACATACATCTACATCTACATTATTGTAAGTCCTACACACAAACACACATTCAACATACAATGACAATATTATCACAGTAAGTAACTTTGATGTTCAAGTTTGTGAACAACTCCGCGACAACTACTCTACTACACTCAGTGCTATTTTTATACATTCTTTGTTATCATCGTTATCACATCGAGAAGATCATAATTAAATAAAATAGTTTGTGTTTTTACTTACTTACTTAGTAATGTAGTTCATTGTGCGAGAAATAGTTTGATATAAAAAAAAAACTTTTTGCCTTTAACTTAATTTGAAAGAACACAACTTACAAAATAATTATATTTGATTTTTCCTCTTCAGATACACTATGTATGTAGGTACTTGCCCAAACAATCAATGAAATTTTAAACGTAGATTAAACACGTAATTTTTTTGCGTAAGGATAAATATATGGCAGTGGAGCATCCGTTAAAGAATTGGTCTACCACTCTTCTCCGTAAGTTTTCGAGTGTCCTGTAAAAGGCAGGTGTTCGAAAAATTAAGACATATTACATCTTAAATTCAGCAATGAGGTTTGCCACCCATTCTGACTATCTTGATTTTATATAGGCACGGAGAGGACAGCTTGCATGTTTATTATATGCATCTGGTCTGCTGGTTACCCCTCTTGTGGGATATGCCGTAATGGTATGGTAATGGTATGGTAAATAATTATATGCCTGTTTACATGCAATTTTACATGCAAAGTTACAAGAGGTGACGCAATTGGCACAGAGACGCTCTGAATGGAGGAGGCTGGTTTCTGCCCTGTGCTCCCGAGAGGAGCGTTGAGGGCGATGATGATGATGATGATGATTACATGCAATCTAATACTTGTACAGACAGAAGTGCGTGGTAAATCCATTATATCACAATCATATTGAACTTATTAAATAATATATTTGTCGGCCGGAGTGGCACGGAGGTAACGCTCTTGCCTTTGAGTCACGAGGTCCCGGGTTCGATTCCCGGCCAGTACAGAATGAGCAATGATCTTTTTCAAATTGTCCTGGATCTGGGTGTTACATGTATATACCTATTGTGTTTAGTGCATTGTACATATATATGTGTGTATCGTCGCGTTAGTATCCATAATACAATGCTCATATCAGTTTGGGACTTGCTCGATCTATGTATGTTATATCGTCCCTCTTCTTACTAACTGTCGTATCTGACATTTTTGGCGAAATCGAGTTATGATCACCAATGTGTATTTATTATGTGCCCTGCATGTTCTCACTGAAGATCACACCTGTAACTATTACCGTTATCCTGGAATAGCCTTCTGATTTGCTGTCATATTTACGAATTATTCTAAACAAAATGTGTTGTATCTACCAGTTCCTCAAAATTTCATCACAAAAATGATTCTGAGATATATAAGAATACGAACAACTAAAATAATGTAATTTATTAACACTGTATCATAATATAACTAGGAGAGACGAAAATATGCACGGCAAAACACAAAAAAATGCTCTCCTGAATAATTTACATCTAGGCAGATACGACTGTTAAGTCAGAAGAGGGACGATATTGCAGATTTTTCTCATTCTGATAACATTATTATTTTACCAGAAACGAAATTGCTTATTGTTTCTTATAATATAACGAATGCTGTATCTACATCTGGACTTTCTGGACATACCTTGCTATGTTATTTTTATTATCTGCTTTATATATAGAAGAACTAACTCTTTAATCATATTATTTTCACTAGGTATTACTACTACACAAGGAAATATGGAAGAAAAGAAAAAGAAATACCAATTTCATTCGAAGAAATTCTAAAGCATTACTACAAGAATGAGCTTGGTGATAGTACCAATGATGTTAATATCTAACTAGATGAGATTCACAGAACTTTTTTTTTATTTCACTTCAAATGAGACGAAGAAAGTAAAGAAAGGGTAAATGAGGTATTTTTTTTATATCTATACCCATTTCTGTTTTCATACTTTAATGAAAAAATGTATGATGAGACACCAAGAAAGTTGGTAATTTTATTTTTTTAGTGGTAATAATGGCATTTTAAATATCATAAAATGCAACAAAAAATAAAAGCATAGACTCAGTTATGAATTGTGCTTTATTCTTATTATGCTTTAATTCAGTATAATTATCTGTAACATATGTTATATGCTGCCTAACATATACTGTTCATGGTGCGAGGCTTTGGAACAGACTCCCACATAAGGTTCGTACTTCTTCAACATTATATTCATTTCGTAAACAAATTAATTGTCTCTAGTCTTCATACACATTTTTCGATTTCATTTTTTTTACTTTTTTAAACTTTCGCGTAATAATTACGCCGAGCAGATCCTCTCCTTTTCCCCTTTCCCTTTCCCTTCCTACTCTTGTTGTATGTGTGCTTTTTATATTTTATCTTGTTTTTATTATATATTTCATTTGTAGTTTTTATTTTAGCATCTTGTTTTTATATACTTTTACTACTACTACTATTATACCATCACGGCATATCCCACAAGTGGGGTAGCCAGCAGATCAGCTGCACGTAAGAAACATGCAAACTGTCCTCTTCGTGCCAATATAAAATCAAGACATTCAGGATGGGTGGCAAGCCTCATCGCTGAATTTAAGATGTAAAATGTCTTATATTTTTCGAACACCTGCCTTTTACAGGACACTTGAAAACTTACGCAGAAGAGTGGGAGACCAATTCTTTACCGGGTGCTCCAACTTTACCGGGTACTTTTATCTATATGTTTTTTCTATTGTTTTATTTTTATTTTATTTTTTTTATTTTTTCGGGTTGGCTGGAAGAAATCGCATATGCGATAAGCCCGCCTTTTGGTAGTTTATTGGAACAAAAACATGTACACATTATAAATATTGATGCCAATAAAGCTTTATTTATTTATTTATTTATTTATGTAGGTCAATAAAATTACAACGCTAATATTATTGTACAATATACATAATGTGGTGGAATGGGCAAATAGAAAGAGTGAATGAGGACAGAAGAAAATATATTTGACTGAGAGGAATGGTGCTCGAAGACGCGGCCGTCCGAGGATCAAATGTCAAGATCATATTAACCAGATCCTACAGGACGGTCAAGTCTTGATTAAAGTGAACAGGATACATGAGGAATTGTATGACAGTGACGGAAGCGAAAGGTGTATGCAAGGAAAGAAAGAAGTGGCGCTCGATCCTTTCTACCTACTCCACCAGGGAAGAGGCGTGATGGTGTCTATGTTTTTAATGTGAGATGATAAAATTGCATCATTTAATTGATGACATATTATTTCTAGTGCACAATGATCTTCTATGTACATTTATTTCAATGTTCGTGGTATACTACAAAATTCACACGATTCTCTCGTAATATAATTTGATACTTTTATTAAGATTGTGGAACTGTATTGTGACAGTGCAGTGGATTTTCCTGTAATATGCCCTGTAACCTACATATAGGAGTACTTTGAATTCCAGTTATCATATAAAAATATAAAATATTAAGTTTTTGTTTGTTTGTATCACTATTTTTTTCTTGTTGAAACATTCTATAAAGAATTAATTGATGATTAACCAGCAGAAGTGGGCTTTTTAGATGAGGAGGATATGAGCTGCAACTGCGGGGAGGTGCTGAGTGATTCTCACTTATTTATTCCAATGCCCCTGATGGGGAATGTATGTGATGAGAATGACCTAATGATGGCAAATGACAAAGCCATATAATATGCTGCTGCATGTTGGAGTGGCAAGGTCTGAAGTCCGGATCCGAAAATTAAGTAAGTAATTATTGATTATTATAATCTAGGCAAACTGAAATATTTCAAGATTCCAACAATAAGAATAGTTATAAATTTTACTCTCCGTTGATCAAAAACCACAATCTAGGAAATCTGGGTAAGTAATTATGCAGACATTTTTGCCTAAATATGAACAGTAGGCCTAGTCAAAACACATTTAAACGTTGCGTTTTCGTTTTGTTTTCGTTCGAATGTAGACGACGTTGCAAGAACAATTTTAGTAGCTTCTTGTGTATTTTAGCTACGAAAACTGACACGTTCTCGCAACGTCTTCTACATTCGAACGAAAACTTAACGCTTAAATGTATTTTGACTAGGCCCACAGGACATTATGAATAACTTTTTATATAAGTTAACAATGGATATTTAGATTATAGTTTTTTGTTTGGAGCCCGTGGAGCACCCCGTAAAGAATTGGTCTACCACTCTTCTCCGTAAGTTTTTGACTGTCCTGTAAAAAGCAGGTGTTAGAAAAATAAAGACAATTTACATCTGTAATTTAAGATGAGGTTTTCCACCCATGTCTTAATTTGATTTTGACACGGAGAGGATAGTTTGCATGTTTATTATATGCAGCTGGTCTGCTGGCTACCCCACTTGTGGGATATGCCGTGATGGTATAGTAGTAGTAGTAAATGTAACTCTTTTTTTATGACACGAAGAAGAAAACTTATGCGTTCATTATATGCAACAAAGCCAAGGGTTACCTTTCTTGTAGAATACCGTCATGCTCAAATAAGATTGAAGAATACGACAGCTACATTACAATAAGTATATTTAACAATATATTTAGAATTTTATTATACACAAATCTCCTTTTTTTATTCCAGCAGGTGAATGTATGACATATTGTTATAGACTTCATTATCTATCTGAATCCAATCTTATAGCACATTGATAATAGCTTATTATGTTCCGGAGAGAAATGGAGGTTGAATAGAAAAAGGTGCTGAAAGGAAGTAATCATATACACTTGCTATCACAGGATATAATACCCTATTTTGCTCTATAATATAAAAAAGACGAGTATAAACATGGAAGTACTTCATCACTTTGGTATGATGATTAAGTTGCTTCGAGTACCTATCTATATATTTACCAATAATAAAATTGGAAGCCTTCGACATGTCTCCTGGTAGATTCATTGAATAAAGCACATCTACTACTACTACTATTATTATTATTATTATTTGGATGATTTGTAAAGCGCCGTTTTGTGAAAAAAATCCACCTCAAGGGCGCTCTTTACTAACTAAGGTTGTGCCTGGATTATTCCGTGAGATTTCTTGAATAGATAAGTCTTCAGTTGGTTCTTGAAACGAGATAAGTCCTGCGTTTCTCTGATCATTTGTGGAAGCCTGTTCCAGACTACAGGTGCAGATATTGCAAAAGCACGCTCCACGTACACTGGTTTCGATACAGTACTGGTCACCTCCAATTTAGTTGTAATATCTTGACAAGACCTAAGTGTTGTCTGTCTATGACTTAACGCCTGTCTACCGCAGAGTTCCATGATATATTCTGGGGCCATAGCATGAAGTGCCTTAAATACTGTCAAACACACTTTAAATTCGACTCTCTCCGGACATCTGAGCCAGTGAAGAGATTGAAGGGTGGCAGATGTGTGTGAAGAGCGATTCAGTTGATAAATGAAGCGTGCAGCCGCATTAAAAACGGACTGAATCCTCTGGAGTTGATATTGTGGCAGATTTGCGAGGATGCCATTGCAGTAATCCAATCGTGATACGACGAATGAGTTAATTATGGTTTTAGCTCCGTCGGTTGATATATTTTTCCTTATGTTCTTGAGCTGCCTTAAAGTATAGAAACCACTACTAACAGTAGATGATATGTGTTTCTCCATCGTAAGGGCGTTATCAAGATGCGCTCCGAGGAACTTAACGTGGTTAGATGGGACTATGTCCACGTTTTGTACACGAATAGGGTCAGCGTTGATGAGATGTTGTCTTCGTGGAGACGCTATCCAGAGAAATTCAGTTTTGGTGGGGTTGATTTTAAGCATATTGTTAGACATCCAGGATGAAATGTTCGTTATGCACGAAACGACTTCTTGCTCAAGAGCAGATTTGGATTCCGGGGTGCATGATTTAAAGAAAATGCGATCGTCTGCATAACAATATGTTGTAAAGCCTAAGTTTCGAATAACATACTCTAATTGATTTGTGTATAAGTTGAACAAGATTGGTCCAAGAACAGAACCCTGTGGAACTCCATATAACGTTGAGTGTTTTCTGGATGTTGTGTTATTAAATTTGACTTCATATTCACGGTTGGATAGGTATGAAGACATCCACGTTAAAACCCTGTCCCTAATGCCGAACTCATGCTCTAGCTTTGAGAGAAGTATACTATGATCAACCGTGTCAAAAGCTGCACTCATATCGAGGAAAGACACTAGTGTTAGTTCGGCATTTCCCATGCGAGATATTAGGTCCGATACAGTTCTCATGAGTATCGTTTCAGTGGAGTGAAACTGCCGATAGCCAGATTGGTTTTTTGCAAGAAGATTCGTCACATTAAGGAACTTTGTCAATTGATCGCACACAATTCGTTCTAGCAGTTTTGACAGGGAGCACAGGTTTGTTATTGGACGGTAGTTGCTGGGACATTTAGAATCTAGGTTGTGTTTTTTTAATATTGGTTTTACTATTGATTTTTTAAAGTTACAAGGAAATATGCCATTAGATAGTGAAAGGTTTACTATTTTAGTGATTACTGGAGTGAGGATATCGACACAGATTTTCATTAGCCATGTGGGAAGAGAATCAAGTTCAGATTGTTTGTTTGGCTGTTGGAGAACGAACTTTTTCACTTCTTCTTCCGAGAGCATTCTAAATTGTTGAAGTGTTGAACTTGGTGGAACAGAGAGAGATGAGGTGTTCTTAGTATAAGAATGTGATACAGATGTTGATCGGATGTTTTCAATCTTTTCATTTAAATAGTCTGCAACTTCATTCGCGTTCAAATCAGAATCTATATTAGATTGAATGCTCTTGCCACATATTTTGTTGATATTATTCCATAGCTGTTTAGGATTATTCTTATTGGATTCTAGTTTGTCACACCAGTATTCACTCTTTTTATTATTCAGTGTTCTCTTCCATTCTTTTTGAGACATCAGCCATTGAAGACGACTGTCATTTGTTTTTGTACGTCTATATTGTCTTTCCTTTCTTCTCATAATTCTTTTCTTTTCACGACATTCGTCATCAAACCAAATTTGTGCGTCTTTGCTCCTGTTTCTAGAAATTTTCGTCTTTACAGGGGCATTATTATCAAGAATATTCTTTAGGGTGGAATCATATTCTTGGGTTATTATATTGATATCTTGTGTCTGCAGAAAATTCTCATCGAGTAGTAATGATGAGGCAAGATCTTGTTTGAATTGGTTTATGTTGAAATTCGTCCAGCAGCGCGATGTTATCTTTGAATACGAGGGAGCAGGTGGGTCAAAGGCAAATTTTGAGATAATTAGACTATGATCTGAGAGTACCATGTCTATTACACTTGTGTGTGTTGGTTCATGACCAGTGCGTGTGATCAGAACGTCCAAAGTGCCTCCTTCATTATGTGTGGGTTCTGTAATTAATTGATTGGTGCTGTGGTCTGCCATGATTTTATGGAATTTAATGGTGTTAGGATTATCTGTTCGTTCCAATCTAATGTTTATATCCCCAGTAATAATGACGGAGCATGCATACTGAGATAAAGTTACCATGAGTTGAGAGAATTCGGAGAAGAAATTGGAGTTAGGAGGCTTTGAGCCGGGACGGTACACGTTAATAATTATCATCTCGGCGCTAGAGGAAAAAGTACTACTACTATACCATCACGGCATATCCCACAAGTAGGGCAGCCAGCAGATTAGCTGCATGTAAGAAACATGCAAACTGTCCTCTTCGTGCCAATATAAAATCAAGACATTCAGGATGGGTGGCAAACCTCATCGCTGAATTTAAGATGTTGTGCATACAAATTATTCAGCACCTCAAACTATCAGTAATTTATACCTTCTTAATTGATTTATTTATGCAACATGAATACACACACTCCTTTCTTGGCAGTTATCTCTACATCTTTCTTCTTCTTTGTTCAATTGAGTTTTGTATGATTCAATCACAATACCATACAAGACATTTAAACAAACTAAAACTAGTTTTTCATACAATCATCGCATGATTCATAAGTAAATAGCAATTTTATTGATTCAGGCAATTGGTCTACTGGCCACCCCACCTGCGGGAGATGCCGTGATGGTATAGACCAAGGGTCAGCAACCTACGACCCATGGGTCACCAAGTGGCCCATTTGATAATTTCAAGTGACCCACTTTGGTTATGAAAATAAAGTTTTTATAATAATTGGTTCAACCCCAGGTGCCGGCAAACTCCAAAAGCTTTTAGCTTACTGTGAAAAGTGTATAAGGTTTGTATATGGGTTTATAACAAGACCCAAATATAAATTTAAAAAAAAATATATTTATAATTATGAATTTTCGTTTAAAAGCGTATATTGCAATTATTTTCTTTAAAAAAAGTATCTTATTATTCACTAAAAGACTTGCGACGGACTTTTGCATATACTTTTTATTCTTGCGCTCTCATGCGCTCTTTTACCTTGTACCCCTCATGGTACAAGGTAAAATAATCAATTATCACAATCTCAAAAAAATAATTTTTAGCTCAGTCGGTAGAGATTTCAAAAATAAAACAAAGAGTATTGGAAAGTACAATTGACTATACGATAAATGCTCAGGGTCGAATGGGTTAACCCAGATTTTATCACAAAGACTTCAAGACTTTTCTCTATATAAATTCAACAATGCATATTGCCATTAAATCAACGGTGCCTTCCAACAATCCCCAATAAGAAGGAAAGATTCAGAAACAAAATAAAATTGCTATTTCATTATTTTCTTTTCAATTTATTCCAAACCTCCAGTATTCGGTGACACCTTTGGTATGGTCGATGAATTTACATACATTTTATATAAACTTTCTCGACAGTAAAATAATAAAAGATTAAAACCTTGTTAATCATTTGCTATGTGGCAATCTAACTAACCCTTAAATTAAAAGTTTAAAATTAAATAATGATTGTGGCATATCATCCTTAACTCCTACCCTTTCTTTTCAGAAACGACCTACATATATCATAAAGTTATCAAACTCTGTTTGATTATACAATTTACATTAACTTTAGAACAAAATATTTATATATAATTATGAATGAATGAGAACAACCTGATCAAGTTATCTTCCTTCGAGTTCCACTTCACTTCCCGTTTCCCGAAATTGAAGGTTCCTTCCTGATAGGTACATAAGGTTTATTCTGGTATTAGAGGAAGTCAGCATCTTGATAATTGAAAAAGATTTATTCTCTTGTTAACTGAAGAATTTATTTTGGTCACAAGATATATCCTGAATAATTGAGAAATTCATTCTGGTACTACGACATAACCTGAATTCATTCTAGTACTGAGGCGTATCCTGAATAACTGAGAAATTCATTCCGGTACTGAGAGCCGTACATCCTTAAACATTAAAGGACAACGTAATTAGTATTTATCAAACTATGTTTCGGTTTATTTTATTAAACAACGAAATTTCTCTCATCGAAAATATAATTGTAACAATTTAGACTCACCATATTTTTGATGACGGCCTGAATTACCACTGATTTTAATAATTAAATATGATTAAACTGTCAATCGACAAATAGAACACATTTCTACAACTAATTTATACATTAATCAACCATTTTAAAATGGTAAGGTTTTTTTTTAAACCTTAATATTCACTATCGCATTTTGCGATCTGCCAATTTGGAATGTCGAATACAAAAGAGGAAGCATTCCTGCTTTCGACCGCCAATATTGAGAAATCCTCCCACCACGCATGCGCGGCGTCGCGTTATCAATTTCTGTCTTTCTTCTCATAATTCTTTTCTTTTCACGACATTCGTCATCAAACCAAATTTGTGCGTCTTTGCTCCTGTTTCTAGAAATTTTCGTCTTTACAGGGGCATTATTATCAAGAATATTCTTTAGGGTGGAATCATATTCTTGGGTTATTATATTGATATCTTGTGTCTGCAGAAAATTCTCATCGAGTAGTAATGATGAGGCAAGATCTTGTTTGAATTGGTTTATGTTGAAATTCGTCCAGCAGCGCGATGTTATCTTTGAATACGAGGGAGCAGGTGGGTCAAAGGCAAATTTTGAGATAATTAGACTATGATCTGAGAGTACCATGTCTATTACACTTGTGTGTGTTGGTTCATGACCAGTGCGTGTGATCAGAACGTCCAAAGTGCCTCCTTCATTATGTGTGGGTTCTGTAATTAATTGATTGGTGCTGTGGTCTGCCATGATTTTATGGAATTTAATGGTGTTAGGATTATCTGTTCGTTCCAATCTAATGTTTATATCCCCAGTAATAATGACGGAGCATGCATACTGAGATAAAGTTACCATGAGTTGAGAGAATTCGGAGAAGAAATTGGAGTTAGGAGGCTTTGAGCCGGGACGGTACACGTTAATAATTATCATCTCGGCGCTAGAGGAAAAAGTACTACTACTATACCATCACGGCATATCCCACAAGTAGGGCAGCCAGCAGATCAGCTGCATGTAAGAAACATGCAAACTGTCCTCTTCGTGCCAATATAAAATCAAGACATTCAGGATGGGTGGCAAACCTCATCGCTGAATTTAAGATGTTGTGCATACAAATTATTCAGCACCTCAAACTATCAGTAATTTATACCTTCTTAATTGATTTATTTATGCAACATGAATACACACACTCCTTTCTTGGCAGTTATCTCTACATCTTTCTTCTTCTTTGTTCAATTGAGTTTTGTATGATTCAATCACAATACCATACAAGACATTTAAACAAACTAAAACTAGTTTTTCATACAATCATCGCATGATTCATAAGTAAATAGCAATTTTATTGATTCAGGCAATTGGTCTACTGGCCACCCCACCTGCGGGAGATGCCGTGATGGTATAGACCAAGGGTCAGCAACCTACGACCCATGGGTCACCAAGTGGCCCATTTGATAATTTCAAGTGACCCACTTTGGTTATGAAAATAAAGTTTTTATAATAATTGGTTCAACCCCAGGTGCCGGCAAACTCCAAAAGCTTTTAGCTTACTGTGAAAAGTGTATAAGGTTTGTATATGGGTTTATAACAAGACCCAAATATAAATTTAAAAAAAAATATATTTATAATTATGAATTTTCGTTTAAAAGCGTATATTGCAATTATTTTCTTTAAAAAAAGTATCTTATTATTCACTAAAAGACTTGCGACGGACTTTTGCATATACTTTTTATTCTTGCGCTCTCATGCGCTCTTTTACCTTGTACCCCTCATGGTACAAGGTAAAATAATCAATTATCACAATCTCAAAAAAATAATTTTTAGCTCAGTCGGTAGAGATTTCAAAAATAAAACAAAGAGTATTGGAAAGTACAATTGACTATACGATAAATGCTCAGGGTCGAATGGGTTAACCCAGATTTTATCACAAAGACTTCAAGACTTTTCTCTATATAAATTCAACAATGCATATTGCCATTAAATCAACGGTGCCTTCCAACAATCCCCAATAAGAAGGAAAGATTCAGAAACAAAATAAAATTGCTATTTCATTATTTTCTTTTCAATTTATTCCAAACCTCCAGTATTCGGTGACACCTTTGGTATGGTCGATGAATTTACATACATTTTATATAAACTTTCTCGACAGTAAAATAATAAAAGATTAAAACCTTGTTAATCATTTGCTATGTGGCAATCTAACTAACCCTTAAATTAAAAGTTTAAAATTAAATAATGATTGTGGCATATCATCCTTAACTCCTACCCTTTCTTTTCAGAAACGACCTACATATATCATAAAGTTATCAAACTCTGTTTGATTATACAATTTACATTAACTTTAGAACAAAATATTTATATATAATTATGAATGAATGAGAACAACCTGATCAAGTTATCTTCCTTCGAGTTCCACTTCACTTCCCGTTTCCCGAAATTGAAGGTTCCTTCCTGATAGGTACATAAGGTTTATTCTGGTATTAGAGGAAGTCAGCATCTTGATAATTGAAAAAGATTTATTCTCTTGTTAACTGAAGAATTTATTTTGGTCACAAGATATATCCTGAATAATTGAGAAATTCATTCTGGTACTACGACATAACCTGAATTCATTCTAGTACTGAGGCGTATCCTGAATAACTGAGAAATTCATTCCGGTACTGAGAGCCGTACATCCTTAAACATTAAAGGACAACGTAATTAGTATTTATCAAACTATGTTTCGGTTTATTTTATTAAACAACGAAATTTCTCTCATCGAAAATATAATTGTAACAATTTAGACTCACCATATTTTTGATGACGGCCTGAATTACCACTGATTTTAATAATTAAATATGATTAAACTGTCAATCGACAAATAGAACACATTTCTACAACTAATTTATACATTAATCAACCATTTTAAAATGGTAAGGTTTTTTTTTAAACCTTAATATTCACTATCGCATTTTGCGATCTGCCAATTTGGAATGTCGAATACAAAAGAGGAAGCATTCCTGCTTTCGACCGCCAATATTGAGAAATCCTCCCACCACGCATGCGCGGCGTCGCGTTATCAATTTCTGTCTTGCCAACGAACAAAATCATTTTTCTATAGTGATATAAAAATATCGCTACATATTACCACCCACGCCCACCAAAAAAAATAGTGAAGCTATTTTTTTTTTATATCAGGTTATTCTCGTTCTATGTTCTCATCAACCCTATAACTTACTCTACTTTTTTTTTTAAAGATTAATCTAAGCACTGCACTGGGCCCAGCCTTTTCTTTTAAAGAAAAACTGTAATTCCATAGGCGCCAATCTTGGTTTCGTTTAAATTTTAAAACTTTAATTTACATTCGTTTCCGAATATTCGGGTCAAACGACTTCCAAAATGAACAAAAATACCCGTAAATAATAAGTACTTAATGATAAAAAAATAATTTCTAAACCAGTGCAGGTCTCATCTTATCTTTGCATTTATAAATTACACTTATATATTAAATAATACATTTCCATTTTGTTACATTTACTAAATATCTTTTCAGATCTACTACATTTATTTTAAATTGTTTTGTGCCACAATATTCAAATATCTTCTACTACAAGCTCATATGATTTGCCACATTTTCCTTAGCTACATAACAAATTATATTAAAATTTCTTATATCTAAACTATATACATTTTGTGCCTTCTTTTTTTTTATTCAACATTCAAATACATTAAAATCTGTCTGTATATTATGCATTTATATTTTATATAACATTAAAAATATTTGATTCAACCTTTTGAATTGACTCACTTCAACATCATGTCATTTTCCTTTCTATTTTCATGTATGAAAATATCAATTTATCATCAATTCCATTTTCCTGCCATGTCTTATTCTCCCATCTCTCCTCAGATAAGCACATGCAACTACAACCAAAGGTTCTCAACCCCTTTCTTTTTTATTTCCCTTTTATCCGTAAAATTACGTACTTTACTAATATATTTTCTTTCGGAAATTTCTAATCAACGACCCCATTTCATAATATAAGTTTCTCTACTTTGTTAAATGAATTTAACAATCGTATACACAATTATTTCGTAATTACTCGTTTTCATGGAGATAATTAAGGATTCTCTTCTTTACCACCGTATCCCTGATTTAAATTATGTATACTATAACTCCATTATCTACATTTTCTCACATTACCTATCTCTATATTTTTTTTTTTTTTAATATTTCCACTTTCATATTGAAAATTACATAGTCAATATACTCACAAAAGAGATATAACGAACATCAACATTTGACCTTCTCGACATATTTCATTTTCAAATTCCCCTTTTACTATTTGACTTTAAATCGCGAGACTATTGAGTACTACAAACCTATCATTTATCAACGTTGCAAATCCTTACTTTCATTCTATTACAATCATTCACTTTCATCCTTCGTCTATCTTTTTCCCCTTTCACCGCCTACATACCTACTACTTTCATTTGATTCATAATTAGACCCACAAAACGTTTTGACAAGACGGAATGATCAACTCTCATCTTAGATTACGAACTTCTCTTATTGGAATTCATAAACCATGACCCAATACTCATTCCTTGAGCATGAATCCACTTTTACTATCATATCATATAAGCACTACGCATACTTCTATATACGTCTTGCTAACTCGTATCCCTAGTTTATAAATGTATACACCGCGTATAGCTTGACACACTCGTATCAGAGATTATGCCTTTATGCATACTACAAACTTTCAATACAAATCATTACACATCCCAATAATGACATTATAACACATGACCCATCTTACAGAGAATCATATTCTTACCTCACCTTTTTATCTGACCCTTTCTGTATTATGTACTCGCGTAGAGTTCATATTATCGAAGAATCTAAATAATTTTGCGAAGCGATTTTTTTCTTTTTAATTTTATCCAACCCTACTCTTTCGTAATTCTACGTACTATTTACTACGTAAATTTTTTTTATCAAATTCATCTCCTTTTCCCCATTTCATTAAACTTAAATAGCTATATCCTATAATACCTAACTAAAATTTTTACAGTTTTTTTTTTTTTATTTACATTATATTTCAATTTTCAGACGTCTTCGTCTTCTAATTTTCTCCCTTTCTTTCATCTTGTCGTTGCATTTCCGTTTTTACGTTATAAAATTTGTTATTGGGATTCACATCCCTGTTTTGCCTTAGTCTTGCAAAACAATTTATATATACATGTCCGGGTTTGTTACAAAATCTACAAATTATATCCTTCCTATTCGACCCTTGTCGATCAAAAACTCCTTTATTACCATTCTTCTTACCATCTTCATGTTGGTACCTTTGATTACTGTCACAGCCATTCCGTGTTTGTTGTCTCTCCTCATTTTCGTTGTTTGAGGATCTGCAAGTTCTACTGCAACAAGCTCTGAACCCTGTGTCGTTGTCTTTATCTGTCAACGTCCCAGACACTGCTTCGTCCTTCTTTAATTCAAATAATTTTGTCTTATAATTAGATTTCTTCAGTTCGTTATTCATTGTCAACGTCTCGAACCTGGTACAGATCGTCACCAAATCTTCCATATCGTCAACTCTTGATGATGTCACAATACTTGCATATTCCGCATTCAAGCCGTGAACTGCAATATCTAGCAATTCTTCCTCATCTATTGGTGGACTTAGGTAGTTATTTTTATTGAGTAAATCGATTATGTAATCTGAAGCACTCTCACCGTTTCTTTGCTTGGCTGTCATCAAATTAATTCTCAGTGTGCGTTGTGTGTTTGTTCCTTCAAAACGTTTTAAAAATTTCAATTCAAAAACATCCCAATCATTCTCTATACCTATAGTTCTGAACCATGTTAATGCTTTATCAGTTAATAAAATGGGTAAATATCGCAATAATGTTCCATCATTTACGTTATATACTTTAGCTAATTCTTTCAATCTTTGGATAAATTCAATTGGGCTTTCTGCACCACTGTATGTTATATTGAACTTTCTAGGATCAATAAATTTTTCTACTGGTTCTGCATTTGTTTTCACAAGAGATTTACTACTATTCGTTTTCTTAATTGTTTTTCTGTTATTATTTAACTTCCTGATATACGATTTTACATTTATAAATGAATTACTCGTTGACGGTTTACTTTCCACTTTGCTTTCTTCCATCTTCTCTTCTTTATTATCATTAGACGAACCAGCAACTTCCCTATTCATATTTTCTTGTACTTCTCCTTTATTTAATTCCTTATCCGCCATCTTGAATTTCTAAATTATCTATCTATTGCACTAAAATATGCTAATCCACAATTCAAAACTTTACAAAAAAATATTTTAAAAGAAATAATACATTAAATATTAAAGTCTTCCGTTATTCAAAATTACTCTTAAATATCCCCATATCTATATAAACTAATATCATTAATATTAAAGTTTCAATCTCCACATTGATTTAATATATCCATATTAGAATTATTTGAAACGACTTTATCGTATTAAATTGATTATGTAAAAATATCAACAATCTACTACGTCCATAATAGTATAGTTTACCCTATATATAAATATTATCATTCGATATTAAAACATTGAAATCCAAACCTTTGTGTCTTCCGTCCGCTTTACAATCTTCCGTCTCTTTCTAACTAAAGTGATTAACAATTATTATGCGTTGGAGAGAAGAGTACATTCCTATCACAGTATGTACGGAATAGCATCAGAATAATAATAATATTATTTTCGTATAAAAATTCTAATCATACATATTTATTTCAGAATCGGACAATGCTCAAAATAAATTATTTTCTTTATTGATATTTTTTTTATTTAAAATTAAATCTACTTTGTTCAACGTATTCCTTAGCTGTGAGTTGCAATAGCCGTACCAGAAGTATGAGAAGAATTCAGACAAGGCAATCAATCAAATAAATTTTCAATTTAAAATATAATAAAAACTCACCAGAAGGTTGTTTAATAAGTTAATAGGTATACTCCTTTTTTTGAATAAAATTAAAACTCGCAATCAGCTTTCTGTATTTTGACATGATGTTGGGTTTCGTCTTTCCATATCTTATCACACATTTCCAATCAGCAATTTGAGCTAGAAGATATTTTTTTAAAACATATTAAATATCAAATTCAAAATCATTTTTCACACTTCTTTTACTTTTTTTTTTTTTTTTTTTGACTATGGTAATACCATTCAATTTTATACAAACTCAAAATAAAATCCACAAAATAAATTGATAAATAGATAACTTTTATCTACCATTTTTCAAATTAGGTATTCCACGAACAAAATTATTCTAAAATATTTTCACACAATTTAAAATTTAACATATATTTTTTTGACTAAATTCCCTTCTTCAATCAATCATCTCAAAGCGTGCTAAATAATATTAACTCAACAAATTAAAATAATAATAAAATATATTGAGTCTACCCATAAATATTCTTTTTTTTCATTATGTTACATATTCAATAAATATATTTAACTACCGCGACTCTGAAAAAAAATGTTTTGTTACATATTCAAAATTTTTCATTCTTTTTAATTTACCTACAGTATTTTTTAAACATTATGTTACAATTTTTTTTATACTGATAACAAAATATAATTTGTAAAATTAAAATCGAAATACAATTTAACCCTTCTGCCATCAAAATTCAAATATTAATTTTGCCACATAAATTAAAATTTTTAAAACTTTTTTTTTTCTAAAACAAAACCTATTCTACTTACAACTATTAATGAATGCTCTTTTGTATTCAAGACACCAAATTATACAATTAATAAAAAAATCTTGAGTCTAAGTAATAAAATTTTTGGGTTCAGCGCGTCTTTACATTCTACAAAGGTTGACCGACATTTTGGGTGACATGAATATGCGACCCCTCTGCCACCAAAATTCAATTCGACTTAAATTATATAAAGGTTGGCTGGCACTTTGGGCAACATGAATATGTGACCCCTCTGCCACCAAAATTCAATTCAACCTAAATTCTACAAAGGTTGGCTGACACTTTGGGTGACATGAATATGTGACCCTTCTGCCACCAAAATTTAATTCGTCTTTAAATTCTATAAAGGTCGGCTGACACTTTGGGCGCCATGAATATGCGACGGACTTTTGCATATACTTTTTATTCTTGCGCTCTCATGCGCTCTTTTACCTTGTACCCCTCATGGTACAAGGTAAAATAATCAATTATCACAATCTCAAAAAAATAATTTTTAGCTCAGTCGGTAGAGATTTCAAAAATAAAACAAAGAGTATTGGAAAGTACAATTGACTATACGATAAATGCTCAGGGTCGAATGGGTTAACCCAGATTTTATCACAAAGACTTCAAGACTTTTCTCTATATAAATTCAACAATGCATATTGCCATTAAATCAACGGTGCCTTCCAACAATCCCCAATAAGAAGGAAAGATTCAGAAACAAAATAAAATTGCTATTTCATTATTTTCTTTTCAATTTATTCCAAACCTCCAGTATTCGGTGACACCTTTGGTATGGTCGATGAATTTACATACATTTTATATAAACTTTCTCTACAGTAAAATAATAAATGATTAAAACCTTGTTAATCATTTGCTATGTGGCAATCTAACTAACCCTTAAATTAAAAGTTTAAAATTAAATAATGATTGTGGCATATCATCCTTAACTCCTACCCTTTCTTTTCAGAAACGACCTACATATATCATAAAGTTATCAAACTCTGTTTGATTATACAATTTACATTAACTTTAGAACAAAATATTTATATATAATTATGAATGAATGAGAACAACCTGATCAAGTTATCTTCCTTCGAGTTCCACTTCACTTCCCGTTTCCCGAAATTGAAGGTTCCTTCCTGATAGGTACATAAGGTTTATTCTGGTATTAGAGGAAGTCAGCATCTTGATAATTGAAAAAGATTTATTCTCTTGTTAACTGAAGAATTTATTTTGGTCACAAGATATATCCTGAATAATTGAGAAATTCATTCTGGTACTACGACATAACCTGAATTCATTCTAGTACTGAGGCGTATCCTGAATAACTGAGAAATTCATTCCGGTACTGAGAGCCGTACATCCTTAAACATTAAAGGACAACGTAATTAGTATTTATCAAACTATGTTTCGGTTTATTTTATTAAACAACGAAATTTCTCTCATCGAAAATATAATTGTAACAATTTAGACTCACCATATTTTTGATGACGGCCTGAATTACCACTGATTTTAATAATTAAATATGATTAAACTGTCAATCGACAAATAGAACACATTTCTACAACTAATTTATACATTAATCAACCATTTTAAAATGGTAAGGTTTTTTTTTAAACCTTAATATTCACTATCGCATTTTGCGATCTGCCAATTTGGAATGTCGAATACAAAAGAGGAAGCATTCCTGCTTTCGACCGCCAATATTGAGAAATCCTCCCACCACGCATGCGCGGCGTCGCGTTATCAATTTCTGTCTTGCCAACGAACAAAATCATTTTTCTATAGTGATATAAAAATATCGCTACAGACTGTTTTAAAATGAAAATACCACTGACCCAAACATCCGTTAAGTACTCATAATTTTGACACGCAGCCAATAAAGCACATCTCGCGAAAAGAATGGGTTGCGAGTTAAAGCTCCTTTCAGAGCACTGCCAAATAAGGTGACTATCTGTTTTCAAGTCTCGTGTATAGGTAATATATGATAGAAACATTTTGTTAACTTTTAGGATTAAAGGAATTTGAATATTATATTTGAGTGATCACAAAAGTTGAATCGCAACCCATCATTTTTTCTTTAATCCTAAAACATAAATGATTATTGGAATAGAGAAGACAGTTACAACAGTTCTTTAGTTGGTTTCTATTTTTCGTTGGATTCTCCATTCTGTTTCAATCTTGTGTTATTTTGTCAGTAAACTACTTTGCGTTTAAATTCCTAATTGAGTAAAATTTCACTTCATTGTTTGAAAGTTGGAAAGTATTCATATTAGCCCTATGTAAAGAAATATATATACCCCTGAAATTTTAAACAGATTAAAGAAAATATTACAGAACTCTTAAAAAAATAATACAGTACAAGCTCTGATAGAAAAAAGAACAACTCAAGATCTCTTCTATCTGCGCTTCAATGCTCAGCAAAGCATGTAGCACATACATACAAACCTCCATTCAGAATGAGTCTGTGTTAAATGGCTCACCTCTTCCTACGACATTCCCAATGATTGCATGTTTTATTTATTGGAACGGCATGCTGCAAAAGAGATTTTTTCAAGTCATCGAATGAAAGAAAAAGCCGTTGTTGAGCAAGTTGACACGGATGCAAACCCAATGAGGTAGTATTGAACTGTATAAATGCATTTACTGTGTCTGTGTTTAGGTAGTAGAATTCCATATCGAAATAAATAAAATAAATTTTTAATTTTACTTTTTGTTTATATGACGACAGAGACGTCTTACGTCTTGTAAGGATAGGAATTATGACCATATTACCATAGGAAAAATGATAAATTCAATACCTATACAAAATATGTGACCTTTATATTTTCATTCTTTGTATTTCCTTACAGAATTTCCCTTCCAAGGTATATATTATAACACTGTTTTCTAGACAGATATCTTATATTATTAACTGCCTACTGTGGTTATCCAAAATCCGTTTATCTGTACTTCCCGCACACAGTATTTTATCAAAACTTGGACTGGATCCAAAAGAAAAATACTAAAACAAGCCTAGTACATAGTGTATAAAATGTTTCCCTAATATATGATACCAAATGGATATTATGAATGATAATCTATTCTCCACCTACCTTCATTCTTGCCTTGAATACTGTCTATGTAGCTGGTACTTGTCTAATACTGTAAGGCTGTCTAAAGAAATTCTTGAACTTTCATTTAAGACATAAACATGACTAATATAAAACTATTAATTGTGTCGATGCACATTTTTGTTTTTATTTTTACAATATTAAAGAATCAAACAGTCATAACATAACATGTTAACAATTAATACACTCAACATGTGGACCAGCAATGATTCCACTCTTACCATAAATGTCTTAGTCTTGAGAAAAAAAGTGAAAGTTAAAAATTTAAAAGAAAGTCAAAGTAAAGTTAAAAATAAAAAATCCCAAAATACTAGAAATCAAAACAAAATCATAGTAAAATCACCAATCCAGTATGAGTTACAAAGTCCAGTTAAACACACAGCCAATATCCAATGTCCCAAGGATGCTATGATCGAGAGAGCCATGCATTCAAGTACACCCATCCACCCCCCGCTCAAATGGAAGTGATCCTATATTGCCAAACAGTGAGAGACCAAGATCAGTCCACGGGGACCGCTGATGACAACAAGGCCCCAGACACTCCCGCTCTAAAGTCTTGCTTATTCATGACGAATATGTCAAGGTTTTGAAAGAATGAATCATAAACAGAACAAGAGCGTCTTAGAAAAGAATTCTGCACATAGTTGGTGGTACACAGTGGAAATCTGTACAAATGATGGAACCGCGTGCTTCGCGTCGGACAATTAAATGGTATATGTATTCTGTACTAGACCAATCGAATCGAACTCGTTATTCAGCAACTTCTACAGATACATCATATCACTTAAAGTTCTACGATTTTCAAATGTTGAAATGTGATAAAAACGTGTAGTAGTAGCACATGTAGTAGAATCCCATAATAAGGTTTACCTAATTTACTAAAACAAGTGTTTCTATCTACTATAAGTTATAAGATTGTGACAAGAGTAACCCTGCTGTAAATAATCGAAAGAATGGTAAGTATATACCACGAGTTACCAATATACCATAATATTATTACTTAAGAAAATAATAAAGTTGGAAGAAAAAACTATGAAATAGCAAAATGAGGAATTGTAGGACAGATCAAAGATATTTCAATAATCCCTCATACTCGTAAATATTTTAGTCTGTAAGAACCACGTGGCTTGATACGTGGACAAATTCTTAAGGACGGACGCGTGTTGAGTAAGAGAAACCGGCGTGCATGTATGACAAACTGGATGAATGTAGAGGAAGCGAAAGAAGTATGTAAGGATAGATCTATATGGCGTTCAGTTCTCTCTGCCTACCCCTCCTGGGACATGGCGTGAGGGTAAAGTATAGTACATTTAATGTTTTCGACTGATATATCTTTTTTTTTAAAGATATATCTGGGTTTTTGTTATAAACCCAAATACAACCTTATACACCTTTCACAGTAAGCTAAAAGCTTGTGTCGTGAAAGGGGAGTTTGCCGGCACCTGGGATCGAACCCCGGACTCCTTGTTCACAAGGCCGAGACTCTACCTCCAGGCTACCGACGAACTCAAAAACTCCATGTAATACATATAGAGAAACGCAAATGGTTTAAATTTAACTTTTTTTAATAATCTTTTGACCTAAGTTTGGCAATGGTTTTATAAGTCTAAACCAAGTTTCTTGTTTTTTAAAAAACAGTTCAACTAAACTCAAGCCATTTGTCGTTTACTATTTTTTGATGTTTAACTGGTTTCAGGCATAACGGGCAGTGATGACAAAACCAATCAGATATCTCTATTGAAGAACCTTTTTTACACAATATTACATGTTAATTGTAGCTTAGTGGCGTCAAGGTATAGTTAATAGAAATAGATGATAGTTCCCTTAGATAAGCAGAGTTTGAATTAAGTAGGTACTTACCTACTCAGCTAATATTTAACAATAAATAGAATATTAATTGTAGCTTAGTGGCGTCACGGTATAGTTAATAGAAATAGATGATAGTTCCCTTAGATAAGCATAGTTTGAATTAAGTACTTACCTACTCAGCTAATATTTAACAATAAATAGAATATTAATTGTAGCTTAGTGGCGTCACGGTATAGTTAATAGAAATTGATGAAAGTTCCCTTAGATAAGCAGAGTTTGAATTAAGTACTTACCTACTCAGCTAATATTTAACAATAAATAGAATATAAATTGTAGCTTAGTGGTGTCACGGTATAGTTAATAAAAATAGATGATAGTTCCCTTAGATAAGCAGAGTTTGAATTAAGTACTTACCTACTCAGCTAATGTTTAACAATAAATAGAATATAAATTGTAGCTTAGTGGCGTCAAGGTATAGTTAATAGAAATAGATGATAGTTCCCTTAGATAAGCAGAGTTTGAATTAAGTACTTACCTACTCAGCTAATATTAATTTAACAATAAATAGAATATAAATTGTAGCTTAGTGGCGTCACGGTAGAGTTAATAGAAATAGATGATAGTTCCCTTAGATAAGCACAGTTTGAATTAAGTACTTACCTACTCAGCTAATATTTAACAATAAATAGAATATAAATTGTAGCTTAGTGGCGTCACGGTATAGTTAATAGAAATAGATGATAGTTCCCTTAGATAAGCAGAGTTTGAATTAAGTACTTACCTACTCAGCTAATATTTAACAATAAATAGAATATAAAATTTCCTCACTCCATACAGAGAAGTAAAATAATGTATTACTGTTCTATCGCACGAGAACATTCAATTTGAACTGAACCTACGAGAAATAGAAATTTGAGTGACACATCATTTTGTCAATTTGCTTGCTTTATAATATGTAGGATTCTTTACATTTTTATCACCAAATTGAAAATCCAGAATGTGAGATGAATATATAAAAATATAACTTAATATAACGTATTATATTATATAATTTAGGAAATATTATAATAAAAATACATACCTTTAGATAACACAATATAATATTAGGAATATAGCATTTAATTTTAGAAAAATGTATTTTTTTATATATATGTTTTACGATTTATGTAAAATTAAAATATTATGTGTAATATTACTCATATAAACTCGTAATAAATAAGTGAATTTTGTTAAATGATGGTGAAACTGATCTGTTGATGAAACTAACATTAAAGGCTTGGAAAAGATAACGATGAACTTATAGTAAATGCTCAATAGATGTCGAAAATAATGAGTAAAAATAATAATTGGTGAAATAGGTGATAGACATGAAGTGCACATAAACCATCATAAGACGATTTGTAAGTATCGATAAACCAATCCTGATTCCTACGAAATGGAGTTTGGACAATGTGTTAGTAATCAATCATTGTGATGAAAATTAAGAATAAAAAAATCATGCCATAATTAGAGTTATAAAGGATAAAGTAATAAATCGGTTAGTATAATAATTTCATACTATCAATATGCAGATCGTCATCTCCAGGAATAGATACATTGAACAAAGAGAATCGTGTCTTTTCACACCTGAAATAGAACATATTATTATCTAATGTTCATTGCTTCGTAAACGTAGGTATTCCACTGTCAGCTTTCCTAAGAAAATGTATAGCTTAAAGTTTCGTATGATACGGCATGAATGCTATAATATGCATTTAACTATTTTGTAATGGAAAATATCAAGGAAACAAGTTTTGAATAATATGTAGAACGAGAAATACAGAAACAAGAAAACCCTATAGTAAACTTTATTTCTTAGAAGCCGTTCAATCGATTTGACATACATACCTAGAGGTACATGAAATCTTTTGTGGTTTTCAAAGTACTCATAAACTTAGAGAAAAATATTTAAAAAATACTCTGCATTTATGTAGAATGGTAAACACCATGAAAGTCTATCTCTGGTTTTAATCCTGAGAATTGCTTTGTTGCAAAGTCTTGCATCTTTAAGATAAATTGAAAAAACAACACAGTATGTAAAAACACTCCAAATGACTTTATTAACTTCGCTTACTAGTATTCGGAGGCTCTTGACTCCATCATCAAGCGATTAGAAAAAAGTGAAGTAAGATGCAGAGACAAGCAGTATTAATGGAATTTGAATAATAGAATAATAGGAGAAGTTAACAACATACTGTATTTTTTTTTAATTTATCTGTAAATGGACTTCCAACAAGTACCTTCGGTCAATAATATCATAAAAAAAAAAACTTGCGTCTTTCTTTTCGTAGGACCCTCTTCAGATTTTCGTACGGTTCATACAGTTCGTAATATCCTCGTACAGCCCATAATTATCTTCGCATAGATTGGTGAGGTATTCTCGGCGCGGGTGCTCCCTTTGATTTGTTACCTTAGACGCCCCTTCTATTATTTCTTGTAGAAAGTGTTCAATCAATCTGGGGCGTTTTTCTGATATGTTATGAAGCAGGTACTTTCTTCTTTCGATTCTGTTGTGAACTTCGTCATTTGAGATGTAGACCCTCCAGGATACTCCCATGATTTTCTTTACCTGTAGTCTAAAGATGGGAGTATTTTTTATTTCAAAATGCAATATATGAATGTATCAACAGATTTTTTCAGAAAGATACATAGAAAAAAATAAACAGTACCATCTTTGTTGGTAAATACAAGATAAACAGATAAAAATTAGTATAAAAATAAGAATAAGAAACCCAATTAAGTTTCTTTTAATTGGCTTCTTAAATATCTAGTAAATAAATCTCAAAAAGCTTTCAACTTTATGCAAAAGAATATTATCTCTCTGGTTAGGTTTGTTTTTTTTTTCAAATCGTAATTATTATATTTTTAAGATAATTGCCTTTTTGAAAAATCATTAACATTAGTTAGTTTCCATAAGTATTAACTTATGGAAAAAGTAAGATCATAAAAGGTAACGTAACCTGAAAAATATAAATCATTCATTCATTATAAATAATTCATCCATAAACAGGCATTTTAATTTAATTTATAATAATTATATACATTTGATAAATTGGAAGAAATTGTGATAAACTATACCTACATGTCATATGAATATATTTTATTTATTTATTTATTTATTTATTCATTCTTTACTGTACATTGATAAAAAACAATCACATAAAAGGTATACATTCAAATTAAATACAATCAATATACAGAGGGCGAGTTTATCGCAAAGGCGCGATCTCTTCCAACTAACCCAAATCTTAATATTTTCATGTAAAACCGTTTGTAATCGATGTAAACTTAAAAATGAATAAACTTTTTATTTATGAAAACTTTCCAATTTAGAGAAATCCGTGCAAAAAATGCTTCTAAAAAATATAAAAAAAAGTTTTCCAAGAAATAAAAACCTCGACATACTGAACTTGATTCAATCCAAACTTTACGGTTATTATGTAGGAATATTACAGGTAGGTCATGTTATAAAGCTTGCATTGAATAGGACACGATATTAAAGTTCGTATATAGAGTAATCAAAAGAAACTTTAAATATTTCCATTTCTAACTTCTCTTAAAAGTTTAAGTTGTTAAAGATGGTTGAAAACACTTAGACAAAAACGAGAACGGTTTTCTTATTTTAAGATTTTAGAGTAGGTAAACTAACTCCACATTAATCTTTCAACAATTAGAATTAATAGCGAGTTCCACTTTTGAAGTATGTATGTACTATGTGGTAATGGTATTTTAACAGAGTAATTAATGTTAAGAGAAATGTGTAATTAGAGATGCAACGAATAGTATATTTGTCGAATACCGAATATTATGCAAAATCATGTGCCGAATAACTGAATATTCGGCGAATATTTTGCAAAACAATGGTGAGAGCGAGCGGTACCTACTCCCGACCGCGCATCATCGTGTAGGTACATCATAGACATAATATTATTATGTACTAGACTTGCAGTGCGGTACATTTTTCGAAATTTTAGTGTCCAAACATTAACATCTTTAATAATAATTGTATTATGTTGTTTCACTCTTTATCAAATTAAATTATTTATTAGATATTTGAGGATAAATAATTATGCACATGCAGCTGACAATGAAATAGCAACAAGCTATTTGTTCCTTTCAGTTTTACATTTAAATTACTATTTGGCAGAACACCGAATAATAGACGAGTAATAGATTCGGTATCCGACCGAATACTCGTAGTAAAAATGTTGCCGAATAGACAGAATACCGAGTAATTGCCTAATATTCGTTGCATCTTTAGAAATAATTATTATTTGAGTAATGATGGTTTCAAAAATATTTCCGTAGTTTACGGGTATTTAATTGTATATATTTTAATTTAAGAAAACAAACAGTTTTTCCACATTACTAAAAATATGAACATAGTTTATAAACCAAAACGGTTTACAGTAATATAAAAAAATTATTCGTTGACACATATCATATGTTTTTAAAATTAAAAAACTTTATTAATTATTTTTTTTATTGGCAGTATTTTATCAAATAATATGTCATAATATTTACCCATCTGAGCATGATCTCGCACCATGGCTGACAGTTTCTTACTCTTCTCTTTCTCAGCGCTCCAACATTCTTCAATGTGTATGTATTAAAATCAAATCAAATTATATGTAACAAATTTCTAGAAAAAAATATAGAAAAACAAAAGTCAGCTCCTAATGAAAGAGGAAAAGGCAAAGGAAGGAAAACCGAGTCAGCTCCTAATCAATTTCTCAAATATTTGAGACTTATATCTGTCGTAACCCTATGTTAGTAATTTATAGTACACTGCGAAAGTCTTAGTGTACAACCAAATCTTCTTCGTCTAAGGGGGCAGATTAAAGTATACTTTTTGAATAAGTTCGGTAGAGTTGATGATACCGTTTAGAAGCTTACATAAGTAGGTACATTCTGTTACATAAGTAGTTACATAAGTTTGTCTATTTTCCAATTAACCTTGTGGTGACGGACAGAGTTTTGTTATGTTTTAAAAATTTATTTTGAACCCTTCCTAGCCTGTCTATATTTTTATTTTTATATTGTATTTTATTTGGCATACCTATTAACAGACTTTAAAAAAAAGATATTTCTTTGTTTTTGCTATAAACCCAAATACAACCTTATTCACCTTTCACAGTAAGCTACTAAAAGCTTATTACGTGAAAGGGAAGTTTGCCGGCATCTGGTATCGAACCATGGACCCCTTGTTCACGAAGCCGAGACTCTGACTCCAGGCTACCAAAGAACTCAAAATATACTAACATTATGTTATAATGACTCTCTCTCTCTCTGCTTTCAATCCTGGGATTAGTTTGCAGCAATTATCTCTTTAATTCTTCTCCTCCACTCCTCCCTGTCTTGTGCGGTTCTTTTGAATTCTGCATATGATGAGCAGCGCATGTCCACCAACAGGTCCTCCAGGTACTCTCGGCGTGGGCGTCCCCTAGAGTTTGTCCCCTCGGTCACACACACACACATACACACAACCATACAATGCAGCAATATAAAACTATAGCACCCGCCAGTATACAAACTTATATGTAATGACAATACTCACAGGCTACTCACACACCTCTGTTAGAGCACTTAACTCGTAACACAGAAGTGTTGGGTTCGATTCCCAGTAGATGCAATAACCTGCTCTGAAAATATTGATATGAGAGAAACATAAGAGAGATATAAGTGATTGGTAAACGTTGCCATGGTATAAAGCGCTTGAGCCAACCTGAGTCGACTCGTAAGCGTCGTAAAACTAAATACTCTCTTCTCTACCCTACAATATCTTGTGATTGAATCATACCTATCATCTAAACACTTTCGTAGGTGTGACAAATCAGAATTATACGAAAAAATACTTCGAATATGTAAACATGAACACAAATAATGCAAGCAACGCCGAAAGGCATATGTGGAAAATTCTGTGATAGATATAGTGGTAGAAATAGATTTAACAGATTTGTCTTGTGCATTAGAACTTTTTTGTGTTTAAACGAAATTTTAATTTATTTTTAATTAGTTGGACATCTTAGATAAAGTTATTACATCATCCAACACTTTGTGTATTAAGATTATTTGAATTTAGAACTTGTTCATCACCAATCGATTTTGAGAACGAGAAAAATTATTTTCAAATTTTGGGGCTACTTTGTAAAATTGGTTTTTCGAACGAATTCCATTAAGAAATTAAATTTTCAAAACATTTATGAGAATGTTTAACTTTCTCAAAATCAATCAAACGCTTTAAATAAATACTAATTTACTTCCCTACAAAATTTATGGCAAACATAAATATTAAAGCAGGCTTCTTTGAAAATTATTATTTAGTATATTTTTCTAATCATAATTATATATTGACGAAACTTGACGAAACTTGACTTGACGAAACAAAAAGCTAACTTGACGAAAGCGCTTGAGTAATAATAAATTAATAGTGAAAAGTAAAACAGTGTTTTATTGATATCAAATATGTTTAAAATGTCTTTTCACAATGTGAACACACAAACTCTAGATCATTTATATATTTTAAATTAAATTTTATTCGTCGTTCATTCGAAATAGTAAAATGAGATTAATTTAATTATTTTAAACCCAATGAAATAAAATATTTCAGTTTTTCATAATCAGGGTATCTTCTTCTTCTTCTATGAGTGCCATATCAGGTCCCCCCGACGTTGGCGATCACTCTGGAGAATGCTTCCCTGTCTCGTGCTGTGCGGACCAGCTCTCCCATCCGTGTTATTCCGGTCCATTGCCGTGTATTCCGCAGCCAAGACATCTGCCTCCTTCCCACTCCTCGACGTCCCTCGACGAGGGTATCTTATACAGCAATGTAAAAAACCATAAAATAATAATAAAAAAAATTAAAATCAAAAATTCAGAATGCAAAATATTCTCTTCAAATACTTTTGTGTACATAAGTATACGGGCCGTAGACAAACCGTACTTAGCGATCAACTACTGGCGAACTTTTCGACAATCTACCTACATGTACCGTGTTAATAACTCTCGTTAATAAATCAAAAAGCGTAAAAAAACATTTGTTCTCCTTATTTCGCTATGGGATTCTATTACCTCAATACCGACACAGTGAATAAATTAATGTTTTAACATTGTAAAAAGCGAAAATCGTTTGTTGATTTAATAAATAGAAAAATAAATTAGAGTTCTGCTATTTATGACGTGTGTCATAGGCAGATGACTTCTTTTATTTTCGATGTTTTTGGCATTAACTATGTGATATTTTTTTTTTTTTTTGAAAAAACACATTACGCGACATGATTTGATAATGAGTTTTATTCACTATGTATTTAAATTATCACTTATGATTTTATATATAGGTCTGCGACCGGTTTCGATACGCTAGTATCATTCACGAGCAGAATATTAACTGAGTAGAGTTTATAATGTTTATATTCTTTATATAAAACGAGCAGAGTTCATATTCTGCTCGTGAATGATACTAGCGTATCGAAACCGGTCGCAGACCTATATATAAAATCATAAGTGATAATTTAAATACATAGTGAATAAAACTCATTATCTAATCAGATTAATTCTTTTAGATTAATTCATTTAAATTTTTTTTTTTTTTTTTTTTAATTTTACATCTTCTTCCTCTTGTCCTAGTTGGGTCGGGGGCCCATTGCGCCTAGGTACCTCCTCCAGAGATCCTATTTTATTTTATTTCATTTCATTTCATTTTTTTTTATTATTTTATTTATAAAAATTTTAGGAAATTTACAAAAATTTCCAGCAACCGCATTACGACTAAAAGAACTGAGCATTTCATAACTATTCAAAATAGTATTAAGTATTAAATTCATGCGATCTGATACCGGACTAGTATTTTTTTACTAAAAATCCTTTTATTTTTCAATCACCTGCCCATAAATAATAGGTAGGTACCTTTGCAGTATTATTTGTTTCAGAAGCAACTTGTACTATACTTGTAGTAGGTAATCAGTATTCCAGTATTAGGTATCATTTTTATACAAAAGTTATTGAACAATGTAGCTTGTAGAGTAAGGAAGAGTTTAAATAATGCAATTTATATTAGTTTCTCGTAGGAATAAAGTATCTGTCTTATAGCGAAGAGGTTGTTGTGTTATACTTAATATTGTCTTTCCTATTGCTGAAATACGATACTCTTATTCCTAAGTTTCACTTCACAAAACATTTTTCAAGATAAACTCTAACACAATTTAACAAGTTCAGTTAAGAGTAGTTCTCCTTGAAACTTATCTTCATAACTACTCATCAGTTGGAAAGACAATTTATAATTTATCTAATAGATGTAGTTTCGTCGTTTCATAAACTTTCATTGTTTTAAAACAACTATACAACTACTATACCATCACGGCTTATTCTACAAATAATAAAATTGCGTACTTTCTTCTCTGTATCATTGATGGAGAACCACCGTCCACCTGGATGTTGGTTCTCTATCGTCCACGTAGAAGTATGGGGACTTCTCATTATCCGAAATACTACACTTAACCAATCTTGTCTACACCGAAGGTGCTAAAGTTGGGTGAAGGACTGGCCGATTATAAAAACTTCGTGTGTGACATCTTTTGACTACACTCTTTTGATGCCCAGGCCATAAATAAATAAATAAATGTAAAAATCATTTGCTGTTTTTTATAATAATTGTTCTAGAGCAATTCATAAATGTAAAAAGTATGGCGCACTTCACCCTACCAAGTCTGGGTTCTCCAATCTAAGAAATAATAATTTTCAGTAAATTTTGGGCAAATTAACCCACGAAAATCAATGGCAATTTAGTTCTACCATCAAATTACCAATATTCATCAGACGAATAATATTCAGTTCAGAACACAACAATAAAACATTATGCAAATAATCCCCATTTGGATATTAACCATCTTTCCAAGCAATCAACCCCGAATTTAATTAATGTTTTCAATACTAAATAACCAAACTGAATCTTTGGGTTTTTATAAGATGGATATTCCCAAGTATTCATAATATTAAAGCAAATCTAACCTAATCACCCTTCAAACGTCCTCCTGGGGGCAAAGGGCAGCCACCAGTCTTGAACGTCTTTGCACCTCCTCCAATGACATTTTTATCGCTCCAATGTCGTTGTTAAAAGAACTATCTTCTGTAAAAGAGGAACAGTCAGGCCGTTGAAAGCATTGTAGATGAAAAAACAATGCCCAACTTTCATTAAGTATTCTCAAAACATGATTTATCCGGGATCATCGTCTCTCCTATGTTACAGAAAATACAAATCTTAGCTGAGTATTTTGGTGCAGAACATTATTTGTGACGTGTTTATATCACCTTACGTGCAATATCTGTAGTTAATACTCATTCTCCTTATATCCTTATTCTTTTCTAGACCTCGTGGATTATTTTATAGTTTTTTTATATTTTTTATTATTATTATTTGTATTTATATAGGTACCTACCTATTCTTTTTTTATATTAAATTCTATTTTCTGTTTATATATCGCTTTATACTAAAACATGCTTATAAAACATTGTGGTAGGTTTACTTTAAGACATTGCCTCAAGGCAATATGTACGCTTTTTTAAAATTTATTTTTGTCAATAAAGTGTATATTATTTTAATTTTTTCGCGTGCCGAGTAAGAGAGATTGTCTAATTTGCGGGAGGCATTGTATGAATGTGGAAGAAGCACAATAGAAGATCGTTTTGGCATTCCATCCTCTCTTTCTAAATGACAATGAAAAACTTTTTTTTTATTTGCAGCCTTATTAAGTAAATCGAAAATAAGCTTTTTATGAGCCAATAAGATTAAGAAATTTGCAAACTTCTAACAAAAACTTATCATCCTTTAAAAAACTTTAGACATACCGGACACATTTAACTTCGCGTAAATATAATTTGTACTGAGTAATAATTTATGATTATAGTAAAACTTTACAATATAATCTATTAAATATTATCGTAAGTTTCTCTGAAGTGGGGTTTGTGTTTATTTATCAAGAATTTCATTTATGTATCAAAACAAGAACACTGTTTATTTTTCACATTAATTTCATAATTTTCATGTCTATATGTATATGCTCGAGTATATGTATACTCGAGAACTTTCGACAAGCTAGCATGACATTGTCAAGAGAACTAAGTAAAAAATTAAAGTCAATATAAAAACAACAAGTATTGATATCCACAAAGCCTCAAATATATTTAATTTATAAATTAAAATGTAATTATACAATCAATACAAAACACACAAAATGGATTATTTAACTTGGTGGACCCTGCAGGTTCTAGGATCATCATTTGGTAAAACAAAATATATGTCTACATGTGAAGGCTAAAATCCACTACTACTAATATTATATAACGTCATATCCCACATGTAGGGTAGCCACCAGCAGACCAGCCGCATGCAAAAAACATACAAGCTGTTCTCTACATACCAACAAAAAATTAAGACAGTCAAATTAATAAAGTTAACAGTGGAATAGCTACATTATCTTGTTTTATTAATAAATTATTTATATGAACTTCCACCAAGAACCTTTGGTCGATTAATGAAACTTTATAATATCTATGATTGTGTCTATAAATGCATACTATGTTTAGAACTATTTGCTGTTTTATTGAAGGAGAGTAGGTACTGCGGAAGGAGTATCAAATTCAATAAAATATTTTATTACGATTCTATCTAAGAAAACATATTACGGAAACAAACAATGATATGATTTCATAACCCTATTTATATTTTAATATTACGAGTTTCATCTTCTTTGAACATTACATCACGATTCCTTCATAATTCGCGGAAATAATATTTATATACTTACATTAACATTCAACAAATTCACAAAAATAATATTGACATGCTTACAATATGAACTATTAGAATTTAATATCTCAACTGATTTGAAAACAAAATACAACAATATTTCTTTGACTCATAATAATTTAATAGCTTTGTCAAGTCGTCGACAAAGAGTAAGTCTACCGTCCTAAAGGACGCTATTAGTTTTCGAACGACCTATAAAATGGAGATATTCTTAAAACAGCACGTAAGTGTAAGACATTTAATAACTTCAATTCGGAAATGAGCTACTATGCTACCCATTCTAAAAAACTACAACTTTTCTTGGGACGGAAAGAACGATTTGTATAAATAGCTTTTTTCTTCAAACGTTCGCTACAATTCTCATTCATTCTTACTTACTAAAACTAGTGTACAGCCTGAAGGACTGGCCGACCAAAACCTGCTAGTCATAATCTATTACAACAAAAGTTAAAATATTGTTGCCGTGACTGGGAGACACATTTGGTATCTTTGGTCCTCAAATCTTGAACTGCAGTACTGAAGATAGGTGTAGAGAACATCGTCATAAAGATACCAAACCATGTACCAGATCCAACAAAAGATCTGCCTTGATTTACACTTCCCAGAAAAATATGGTGTACAATAAATCGTATAGGATGTCAAAACCAATCAGATATCTCGATTGGAGAACCATGTTTACAACAATTTAACATTGTGCAAAATCTGATCGGAAGAAGTGAGGAAGGTGTCCCAACACTTATGAACTGGCTCTAGGCTGGTTGCTTCTATGGTTTGCAAATAGTGTTTCTCGATTAGTGGACCTAACATCGTGACGGTGAGAATGGCAGAATTGGTGATCGTTGTCCATGGATACCGAAAGTGATTACTTAAGTCAGCCTAGAGCCAATTCGTAAGCATTGGGATGCCATTTTCATTTTTTCCGATTAGATTTTGCACAATGTCATATTGACAGGAAATAGACTCCCAGGAAGACAACCTAAACGATAGAGAGATAGCTGGGCATCCATCTCCCAGGAGCAGGCTTCGAGAATCACAGGACATAGTCCTAACTGAAGCAGAAGATGAAGAAAAAGAAGAAGTCAAGGAGTCACATTGTGTAAACATGGTTCTCAAAACACTAAAAAATAGCATAAGATGTGATGTAGGCTGTACTGTTTTTAACTTCTGATGGATTGATTCACTGGCGTGCACATGTGGAATGACACATACTATCTACCATCTGATAAACGAGTGTCCTACATACGCATTCCAAGGAGAACTTCAGGAATTACAAGCTCTTACGGACGACACGATCCGGTGGCTGAAGCATTAGGAGGTTACGCTGTGAGCGACCATAAAATGAATGAAAACAATAATGATTAAGGCTTATGATATCTTTTCTGCTGATATTACAGATATATGTATTTAGACATGTATATTCAGATTTTATTATAACAAATAATAAGAAGCGTGTGTAGAAATAGGGTTGAACTACATAATTATAAACATAATAAAGTTATGAGTAATTACCAAACATTATTCGCTATCCAGGGAACAGCAGTGTGTTCCTAAATTAAAATGTCGCTTAATACTATATTAATTAATTACTTATGACAAACGTACACAAGAGATTTTCGTTATTAACCGGAATGTATGTAGGAAAATACATGGAATTTCGCATATTTTTACCATGGAGCACCTGACAAAGAAATGGCCTCTCACTGGTATTCGAAAGTTTTAAGTTTCTTTGGATGGCTATTTTTTTGTTGTCACAGAGAGGACGGCTTGCATACGTTTATTACATGAGACCAGTAGTATTAGTAATAGTAGTAGTAGTAAAATCAAAGTTTTTGCTACTTTTTACATAGTTTGTGCTTTTTTTTATAAAAGTCTTGCTAGAATCTATTTTACGAATATCTATAGTGTACTCGTATCTATTCTGTACTGTTTATACACCAGCGGGGCTACTCTTGAAAAAACTAAACACGATCTTAATCTAGTCTTGATCTTGATCATACGACGCACGAAGTGACTATCGGCCAAAAATACACGCAAACCATTCGCGCTTTAGCGGTAACGCGGTGTTTTTGACCATAGTCCCTTCGTGGGTCGTATGATCAAGATCAAGACTAGATTAAGATCGTGTTTAGTTTTGTCAAGAGTAACCCTGCAGATCTAACGAAATTTCAAATTTCAAGTTCCACCTCTTGAAACAAAAGAATTCCAACACTCTCGCCTTTCCCTACTCTTTTTTCCTAGAATTCTTCAAAACGAATAAGTTGAGGTGTCAGAAAATAGGAGTAGGTAGATGGAAAAGTAAATTCTCAAGGATTCTCTATCTCTCTTTCCCCAATTCTGAGGGTCGCTATCTCCGGATGGTCCTTCATGAACCTCCTGTGCCACCATTTTTATTTTGCGTCTAGCCTTCGACCTGGCGTGGTTCCTGTCATTATCAGCTTTCCGGTACTGTCATCCACTCTAAGCGCGATGTGTCCGAAAAACTGTAGAATTCTTCATGAACTGCAAACTTGACACAATACAATATACAACGAAATAATCATACAACTCGCGAAGGGACTACCGTCAAATATTCCACTCTACCGCTACCAAAAGATTGGTATGCACGTATTTTTTAATACAGTCACTTTGAGCGTCGTAGGATTAAATTCAAGACAAGATCGTATTTAGATATTGTCAAGACTAACCCATGTTTATTACTAACCCATGATTACGGATAAGCATGAATGTGTTAAAAAAGAGAAATCGTTGTATTTGTAAATAAAGAATTGCATTTATGAATATGGAGGACAGGGGCCGTAGACAAACCGTACTTAGCGATCGACTACTGGCTAACTTTTCGACAATCTACCTACATGTACCGTGTAATTATGCGTTATTGTTGCGGTTATTGTCGAAAATTCGTTTGTAGTCGATCGCCAAGTGCGTGTTGTGTGCGAGTAAAACTCCATTACTAAAGTATTTTTTACTTATAAATTTTGAATTCTTTGCCGTAGTTAGAGATAAATATTTAGTGTTGCATACCTATAATTATGTGTATCTGATATCAACTCACAACAATACTATAAGGAGTAGAATATTATTTTAGACACATAGTAGCGGCACCTCTTCACTCTAATGACATGATGTTTTTGATAAATGATCTAATTTAGTATAAAATACAAGGAAGCACTTAAGATATGGCAGATAATTAATATATTTGTTAGGAGTGCTATATTAATTTTTCACATTCAACCCAAAAATGAGTAGTTAAATATATATAGAAATTTTATTTAATATTTATATTTTAATAAGATTTACGAAAACACTCTTTTTTCTATTTTTGTTTTTATGAGTTAAAGGTTTTCATAAATTACTGTTTCATCTTAATAATAAGTGCCGGTATTTTTTGTTTTAGTTGATACTGTTTGGTGTTTATAATATGTTTTATTATATTAATGTGTATTTATATGTATTTATATATTTTTGATATTATGTATAGACACTGCTTGCCACTCCTACACAAGTGTTGGTGCACTTTCTGGAGGGGTAAAAAACGTATTTTTGTTTTCCAGAGAATGCAAAAAATATAAATAATGAGTTACAATCCATTAGATTGGTCTGCAACGAGTTTTGACTTTCTTCTCCATTCCTCCCTATTCTCAGCCAGTCTTTTCAGCTCTACGTATGAGCCACAGTTCATGTCCCTCTTCAGTTGGTCCATAGGTATACGTATCTCTTGGTCGGCCTCTGCCATTTGTCCCCTCGGTCTTACCCTCCGCAATGGCGATAAGTAGTCCTGGGTGCCTGATGTTGTGGTCAATCCAGTTAGCTCGCGGTTGGCTGATTCTCTTAAGAAGTTGCCTTTTTCGCCTACCCTGGTTAATACTTCTTCGTTTTCGACGTGTTCCGACTAATGGATCTTCAGCATGCGTCTGTAGCACCACATCTCAAAGGCCGCCAACAAAGGTAAAAAATATGTATAGTATATAAGAAACAATCAATTTTAATGTATTTTCTTTAATAAAAAAAATATGCATTGCACGTGTATCGTCACGTTAGTACCCATAATACAAGATTCATATATTCGTTTGAGACTAGCTCGATCTGTGTGAATTGCCTATGCAGGTTATCTTCAGAACTTTCATGTTTCATTTTAAGGCCTGAAGATAAAACAGTAAGTTTTGAAAACGTTAAACTCGTTAAAATTAAAGTTAGAAATATTTAAATAAGGCATTGTTCGAAAGCTGTAGCTAATGGTCCCAGTAGAATATTATGATACGTGACGTTCTATCCTCTCTGTCTCTCCAATTTGGGATACGCTGTAGGTAAGGGTATAATAGAATAGTATATGAAGTATAAATTCTGTCAATATGGTATCTGCGTTCTTAATACAGGAATCTAATACAGGAATACAGGATCATACATATTCTTTTTTTTTAAATAATTGGTAAATACTTATTGACCATGCCACACTTGTTGGAATGTCCATTGTGCCCATGTGACAACATGCACTATTGAGGATATTTTTGACGCATCTCCACCTGCTGTGCGTTTCGCACAGTACTGGAGATCAGTTTGATTGGTTTTTCTGGGTAACGACACGATAAATAAATAATAAATAATACTAATTGATTGAAATATTGCCTTTTTATGAGTCACAGGTATAAGTAACAACCAAGCAACTGATTCGTAATATTCGCAAATTCAAGAGGAATAATGTCAATATTCAAAATGACGTGAACATTCGTATTATTACCAAAACTTACAATTTTGAAATAATATATTGTGTATCGGCTGATTAAATTCGACATGACTGTAGGTTCCTATAATGGTATAAATATCTTTAAAACCATAATTTTTATTTCACGAAATAATACACCCATTTTAGTGAAATTGGCTTTAGTCCAATAATGATCGACCCATTTCCAATAATTCTTGTGCGATTTGGTTTTTTAGTTTATTTTATTGACACTGATACGGCGAAATGAACAAACACAGGAAATAAAATATAATATTATAATATCTGAAATTCTGAATACCTAAATTAACCCAGCTTTGCTCGGTATAAACAAAGAGACACATTAGCAAGATTTGCTTTATTAATTCACGCCGCGAGCCTTTTACATGTTTTAAATGTACATACATAATTCATATGATGTACACAAAAGTATAGAAAAATGAGACACATGCAATTTTAATAAAAAGTAAAGACAACACAAAAAAGAACAATCCAAAAAGAACAATAAATAATTATCAATTTCACAGCACAAATTATGAATAGGGAAAAAAGTCAATGTATCACAAGTCAATTTAATAGTAGGTAATCTATTCAAATTTTTTAATAAGCAACTAGGAGTATTTATGTGGTTATTTCAAATAGAAATAAATGGGATGTCAAGTAGAACCAAAGATATACTAGATAGGTAATTCAAATAAAAAATCGGTCCTACAGCCGATCAAATTTTACAGCCAGTTTTAAACCAGCGTCCGTTGAGACGGTTTGTTAGACAGCGCATAACCATTATCATCTTAATGATATAGAGTGAGACAGTATAATATTATTATTGTCTCATATCTCATTTATTAAACAAAACAATATTTGATTCTACATTTTGAACACAATATAAGATTAACAATAAAATTTAAAAATAACATTAAATAACAAAAACCATAAAATATTAAAATAAATTTATGTATATTCAAAATGTAGAACCCCAACATTATTCGAGTTGATTCTTCCATGATGTTCTATGAAATAGTACAATCATGGGAGATCACTTACAGAGCTACAGGGACAAAAACCTTCTTACTATCCTGGTGGACGATAGAAGTACGGCCTTCTGCATGCTGTATTTGAGCCTGTCATCTACTCCCAGTTTTCTGAGATTGTTTGACAGACTCTTAGGTATTAAACCATTCACAGACAACACTATAGGCACGATGATTGTGGTAGGTGTTCTCCACATATCTTTGATTTCGTGAGCAAGATCAAGATATTTTATTATTGTTATTATTAATGCGTTAAGTTGGAACACGAATATTCCGCAATAATGTACTGAATTACAGGTCTAGTATGTCTATGAGTAGAACACAGTCTTTAAAAATGGACGTTGTAAAATTAATAATATTTAGTGTCAATAGAACATTGAGAAATGTCAAATTATTGAAAAATGACGTAACGAAAATAAATATTTAGTGTGATAATATGGTTTTCGTAGCAGTTTCTATAGAGGAGATTTCTATAGATTGACAATGTCCTAACAAGGCGAAAGATGTCTCACTCGAGAATAAATCACATAATAATAATATTATTGTCTACACTTAATTGTCAAATATAAATTTTACAAAAGGGGTAGGTACATATTGCCTTGAGGCAATGTCTTCCAGTAAACCTACTACAATGTTTGATAACTATAAAATGAGTTTAGATCAAAAGGTTAACAGAACATATAAATAAAAAATGGAATATATAATATAAAACAAGAATACCTATATAAATATAAAGAAAAAAAAATGTATGCATTCACAACCATAAACCTATACCTATATACATATATGTATCTAAGTGAGAACTATCTACTATTGTGAGTGGTGGGTTGTTTAAGAGGGATTTTACTTTATGTTTGAATGAGCCTATAGTTGAAGAGGACCGAATGTCACTGGGGAGGTTATTCCAGATTCTGGTAGCATGTACGGTGAAAGATAATGTGTAAAAAGATGTACTTCTTCTTCTATGAGTGCCATATCAGGTCCCCCCGACGTTGGCAATCACTCTGGAGAATGCTTCCCTGTCTCGTGCTGTGCGGACCAGCTCTCCCATCCGTGTTATTCCGGTCCATTGCCGTATATTCCGCAGCCAAGACATCTGCCTCCTTCCCACTCCTCGACGTCCTTCAATCTTGCCTTCTATTATCAACTGCAGAAGCCTATACTTATCGCCTCGCAGGATGTGCCCCAAATATGAGACTTTACGAACCTTAATATTTGCCAGGAGCTCTCTATTTGTATGTACTATGAGATGGAAATTCTAAACGCCGATTATTTTGGGACCTTAACGATAGACCATGAGAAGAAAGGGGAACAAACCGTTCGAAGAGATATTGAGGAGCTTCATGCTTGAAAATGTTATAAAGAAATACACCTAGAAGAAAAAAAATGCTTTTTTTCATTAAGTTTTACAGAGGACATAATGATGTAAACTTTTGCACCTGCATACATATTTGCGAACAAACTAAATTTTATAATTATCTTTTACCTATAACACTGAGAGGGGTAAAAATATTTAAGCTTTTTATTATGTAAATTGTGTTTTGTAAATTTCATAAAATTAATGTTCCTAGATATTTTGGTGACGCAAATTCAAATGTCGTTTTAGACAATAGTGGTTATGTTAATCTACTGTACTACTACTACTACTATCCCATCACGGCATATCCCAAAAGGAGGGTAGCCAGCAGACTACCTAGAGGTAAGCTGTCTTCTTCGTGCCATCAAAAAAAATTAAGGCATTCGAGATGGCTGACAAACCTCATCGTTGCAGTCAATATATAATACTAGCTGGCCCGGCGAACTTCGTACCGCCTAAGATTCAATGAATGATTTCATACATACATTTCATAAAAATGTATGGCGTGAATAATTTTCTTCGTAATTTTTCTTCTCTGTCTGCAAATTTCAAAACACAATCTTGCATTGAACTACATGAACACATTCTTATTTTCATCTTTAATTGCACAATTTATGGTTCAATAATAATTTTCCATCTGCAAAAATAAAATACAATTTCAAATAAAATCTGTGCACGTCCACATTTATGTGACAGATTATAGTAAAAAAATATTTGTTCATCAGTTTTACACACTTTGTTCATATTGGTTACAGTAATTTGATTATTAATATTGTAGAACATAAGGATTATTTTAGCACCATGCAACGGGCGACGTAGAAGCGCTTACAGCGCCATAATTCTCCATATTGTTTTTATTTTTGAAATTAAAAATGTATGTCGTAAATAATTTTCTTCATAATTTTTCTTCCCGTGAATTTGTAAGATATTTTAATAGCCTATCGGCTATTCCGGGCGGAGAAGAATCCAACAAATCAGAGATCATTCAAATCGGTACAGCCATTCTTGAGTTATAAATGGTGTAACGCACACAACTTCCTTTTATATATTAGATGTTTTTATTTTTATAAATTTGCCTTTGACATGACACTCAAAAACTTACAGAAAGGAGTGGGAGACCAATTTTTTGCCGGAGATAATAAGACTGTAATGTGGAGATAACAGTCATATTTGGATTTAAACCATTCTAAATTCACATCGATAAAACATTATTGGTATGTGAAAAGAATGAATGAGAACAGAATGATCAAGAAAATATATTTGGAATGGCGCACGGAGACGCGGGCCGTCCGAGGATCAAATGCCAAAATCATATGTAATATAAACCAGATTCTACAGGACGGTCACGTGTTGAGCACATTGAACAGGAGAGCATGCATGAGGAATGGTATGGCTGTGATGGAAGCGAAAGGTGAATGCAAGGATAGAAGAAAGTGGCGCTTGATCCTTTCTGCGAGGCGAGGGAAGCGGCGTAATGGGATGTATGTATGAGTGATAAAACATTCTGTTCACTTCGGGAATCGAACCCAGGAATTCTCGTTTATTATTAGAGCGTGTTAACCACTACTCCACCCTATTTGAAATAGGTATCAACCAAATTTATGTTCTTTTAAGGTAGCGTGATGCAAAGTCTATATATTTTTGAATCGACATGAGGCTGGTTTAAAAGTATTCGCTTTAATAAATATTAATTTTATTTCCGCATCCTATCTTCACATACGTTTTATTTGGGTTAAATATTTTTCTTCCGAGTTTAAAAAACAAACAACAATTATTAATACATACATAAAACAAAGCTTCGTTTATTTTTTGACTTTTTCTATATGTCGGTGAAAAAGTACATCATGTCAAGAAATTCTTTTTTTTTCAGCATGGCCTTTGAATGTTTTTTTTAGCATTAACAAATTTATTTAATATATGCACTTTCCTACATGAAATTACTTTTAAAAATTATTTGGAATTATTGCTATTGGTTAACCTTTTTTTGAAATGAAAACAATATCAATTTGAAATGATGAACCTACATAGTTTAGCTTTGACAAAAAGGGTAACCGGTAAAGAATAGATCTCCATCTCTTTTCTGTAAATGTTTTTAGTGTCCTGGAAAAGGCAGGCGTTCATAAAACCTCACTTATAAGACAATGTAAACATCTTGGCCAGTAGTCAAAACACATTTTAGCCTTACGTTTTCGTTCGAATGTAGACGACATTGCGAGAACGTGTCAATTTTCGAAGCTAAAATACACAAGAAGCTACGAAAATATACACGTTCTCGCAACTTCGTCTACATTCATACGAAAACGTAACACTAAAATGTGTTTTGACTAGGCCTACTTCCATTCCGCAGTGAAGCATGACATCCATCTTATCTTTTTTTTTTCAAAAAAATGATAAAAAATAATATTTGTTACGCTGCTAGGCTCCTGCAAAGCTTGTTTATTGGATTTATCAACTTTTGTCATTTATAACCACAGAAATTGTATTCATGAATCACTTTGGCCGAAACTCGACATGACGTAGTTTCTCTCCGACAAACACATTTATCTACATATTCATACAAGCATTTATAATATTTACATATAAAAATATTTACATTACTTTTTGCGGGATTATGAATTATTTATATCTCAATCTGTTTGATTTATGTTGTGATTATCGCTTTGACAATTACCAGCTATGAATACCAGTAGCCAAACATATTTCATTAAAATTCATAAAAAAATATCCAATTATTTGTATTGTCAATCTCACAACGCTATTGAAAGACGAAAGACGGCTCTTTGACAACAAAAATAAAATTCGTCTCCTTTTTTTATTCTATTACGTTCTTTAATTTTTTCTCTCTTTCAAATGGTTGGCTAGAAGACTTGCTCTGCAACAAGTCTGACATTTGACAGAACACTGATTGTATTGTATTATCATTATTTAATGATGATTTTGTATTGATTATTGATTTTGAAATTTTGCTCTGCTCTGCTCAATTTTGGTTAAAAAATAAACAGATAATATAAAGATTTGTATAATTGTGCTTATTGTATATATAATTATTTTTAATGTGTTTATTATTATCTCAATAAAATATTTGAATTTGAATTTGAATTTCCACAAAAAAAAACACAACTCGCACCCGTTATCTCCACGATATCCGCGCCGCCGATGCTTGCCACTTTTCCTAAATGTCCCAGCTTATGTCAGGCTGAATTCTGCACATAAAGTCGGGCAGAAGCCAACGGTCTTTCTCAACGCAGATACGCAGAGGAGTTGGCATGAAGCGGATATCCTAGCTGTGCAACATTAGGGAGTGGACCGGAATGAGAACGGAGGATGACCTATTCAGAGCAGCACAGGACAGGGAGGTTTTCGCCGCAGTGATCGCCAACGTTGGGAGGACTTGACATGGCACCAGAAAAAAAGAATATACATAAAACACGTCTTCAAAAATAATAAATGCAACGACGACATTAACAGTCGAATAGTAGATTCAAAGGTCACGATGTCGAATCCTGTGATGGACAACAGTTAAGAAGCTGCGGGTAATATCGGTAGCTGTCGGTAGGGTCGCGGTTTTATCGAAAGTAGCCTCTGAGTATTGTCATTATATTTATTATAAACGGTGGAATTGCAGGTAACACAGAGGTGCTGGGTTCGATTCCTAGTAGGTGCAGTTGGCTAGACAAAGTCGATTCACAACGATTAGTGCAGTCACCCGCTCTGAAAGGATTAATATGAGAGAAGCATAAGAAAGAAAGGTGGCCATGGTAGGCACAAAGTGCTTTAGCCAGCCTAAACCGATTCGTAAGCGTCGGAACACCTAAACTCGCTTCTCTACCCTGCAAGTCATTAGACTTAATTATTAAATTCAGAATTGCACATATATGCAAAATATTATAACTTATTTGATTTACATTATTTAGGTACTTTTTAAATTATGTTTGTTGTATACCTACCGTCCTACCTACATATCTACTTGTGTGCCTACCTACCAGCCTATGAATTCTATGCTACTGATACACATAATATGTGTAGGTAGGTACTTGATATTGTACATAGTATCTTTTTATGAATGCTAGTATACTGGGGCCTGAGTCAACAACACACTTTCGTCTCACGTTCCCGCTCCGCTAGCGTTCGGGTGCAGACGATGGTGCGCCAAAGTGTTAATTTTCGTAACTATTGTGTATCTTAGCAACGAAATTGACACTTGCTTGCAACATCGTCTGCACCCGAACGCTAGCGGAGCGGGAACGTGAGACGAAAGTGTGTTGTTGACTCAGGCCTCTGGGCTGTTAATTATATGACAAAGGCTTTTATAGCCGTTCATTATATGAATAAATAAATATATGCCTACAAATGCAATCAAAATAATAATTATTACATTAAATTAATTATAAGAATTTTCCTGTTCAATGAATTGCTTGATTAATAACACAACACCTTTGCTGTTTTAATTAGACCTTTCTAAATGTACCCACCTGTTATTGTACACATTATTTAATTTATCAGAACAACCATTTATATTCAAAGGTACAGTTAGACCAGTTATTCCCAAAGTAGTCCAGGTGTGAGAGGGGGTCTACGAAGCCAAAGTTCAAGTATCGGATATTCGGTAAAAGCACCAGATATTTACATTAACAATAGTCCGTACCCGGGAGAAAATATGCGTTAAGAAAACCGAGGAGTTTTTAAAATATTTCAAATTCCTATATACCATTTCAAAAATTTCGCGACAGGGGGGTAGAAATACAGGGGGTACACCGGAACCAGCAAAGTTTTGAAAGTGGTCTATGAGAAAAAAAAGTTTGGGAACCTCGAGATAGACATTCTCAATAGTATAAATTCAATCGAATATATCTACGCTAGTCTTGCGATCAAAAACAATAATAGTAAATACATAATCCCCGTATAAATATTTGTGTTCATTCATATGAATGTATATTTATTTGCAATATATCTGCTATGCCTACCAGGCAGTTAATGTGAGAACTAATACCTTTTATACGAACTGCCACCTGTTGAGCATTAACAGGGGATCACAAAATTTGTAATATGTTATTTACTCGTATTTCCGAAAATTTAAAGTTTTTTTATCGTGTCTGAATCGTCATATCAAATGTATTATGTTCTTTTTGTTTGTTTTTTAATGGAATAAAAACAAGTGTTATTTCTTCCTTATCGGATATGAAAATCATCATTATCATTATTTCACCCTTTAACGCTCCTCTCGGGAGCGAAGGGCGGAAACCAGCTTCCTCAATAAAGCCTCTAGGTAATTCTTTTTAAATCAAATAATACATATTACATACTTTTTTTGAGAAAAATATAATTATTTGGGTTTTGTTATGAACCCAAATACAACTTTATACACTTTTTACAATAAGCAAAAAGCTTGTGTCGCAAAAGGGGAGTTTGCCGGCGTTTGGGATCGATTGAATCACCTCTACCTATGTTATTCCCAGCATTTTTTGTCGTTGGAACAGTGTATTGTGACAGAGGGGCATGCAAGCCGTCAGAACTCCATAGATTTTTAGAACTCCTTTCACAGTAAGCTACTAAAAGCTTGTGTCGTGAAAGGGGAGTTTGCCGGCACCTGGGATCGAACCCCGAACCCCTTGTTCACGAGGCCGAGACTCCACCTCCAGGCTACCGACGAACTCAGAATTATTTTCCATATCTCATTTATTTAACAAAACAATAATTATTAGAATCTACATTTTGAACGTGAAAGGGGAGTTTGCCGGCACCTGGTATCGAACCTTTTAGCTTAAAATTCAGCGATGAAAAATGCTTTTCATTTTGAATTTCATAACTTTAATAAAAAGACGACTTTTATGAGTTTCACGTGCAGTATGAATGAATGAATGAATCGTGCCCAGAGTGAAACTAAACTAAACTGCTAGTGTACATTAAATTAAAACAAAGATCCAATATCATTGGTTTACTGAACTAGGCACTTAATTAATTAATTAATTAGTAGAACATTTTGTCAAAGATAGGTAGGTACTTAAGAGAGCTTTTAGTTATATTACTATTATCAATAGTAAAGCTCTGAAATGCTTTTAAAATTACAGCATTTTAGAAAACGTTCATTAAAATTATTTTCTAAGCCTTATTCAATAATAAGAAATGGAATTGGTTTTTAATCTACCTATAGACACAAGTAAACAAACTTGCTTTTGCGATAAACTCGCCCTCTGTATATTGATTGTATCTAACTTGAATGTTTACCTTTTATGTGATTGTTTGTAGTCAATGAACAGTAAAGAATAAATAAATAGTTGGTCCATATAAGTGTCTCTTGGTCGGCCTCTGTATATTGATTGTATCTAACTTGAATGTTTACCTTTTATGTGATTGTTTGTAGTCAATGAACAGTAAAGAATAAATAAATAGTTGGTCCATATAAGTGTCTCTTGGTCGCCCTCTGTATATTGATTGTATCTAACTTGAATGTTTACCTTTTATGTGATTGTTTGTAGTCAATGAACAGTAAAGAATAAATAAATAGTTGGTCCATATAAGTGTCTCTTGGTCGGCCTCTGCCATTTTTGCCTTCGGTCCTACCCTCTGCGATGGCGATGAGCTTTATAGCGATTATAGCTATAAATAAATAAATATAGTCTATTCCATATGAGTTACAATAGCCATCATAATATTATGTTAGTCATTTTCTATTTCTCCGTTCCGTATTCAATTTCAAAAGTCTCTGTGTACTTACAATAATCAATTGTATGTATAATATGTATTACCTTCAAAGCAGCCGTCTATGAAGCCTTGAAGATATCAGCCTTTGTGAGAAAATGTGAAATCAAAACCGTGTTACTCACGCCAAAGAAAACTAATATACATATATAGGCTGTGCTCAGGACATAAGCTTCAAACCACATTAGTTCAATTTTGTAGGAAGAGCAAAAAATAGTGAGATGCAGAAAATGTCAAATTATTGTCATTATTATTATACCATCTTATGGCATATGGCATAATGCATTTTATGGTGTTTTTGTTTTAACTATTTTGTTTTTAACTTTGATGATTTTTTAAACCCTTCAGGTAAATTTAGTATCTTCACTGGTCCACCTTTTGATTTTTAATTTGTTATCATGTTCTATAATTGACTGTCTGATCCTGTGTACATTGTAAAAATAAAATAAAATTGTAATGTAGTTTTTTTTTAAATGTGTCATAAGGTTGTAGGTAACAAATGGTTTATAACAAAACCCAGATATATCTTTTTTAAAAAAAAAAAAATTGAAGAGAAAATATTCCGGAATCATCAAGTTCTAAGGCTCGGCCAGCATGTTCGGGGTTTGATATCTTTTACCTCGCCGTAAAATTATGTCTGGATGATAATTTTTGGTGTCAATAATGAAACTCATGCTGTTTGAGTCCTTTGTCCTATTCGATATTTGCAATTAAGTCCTATCTAAAAAAATATTTTGTTTTTCTATAAAAACTAGACGTTCGGGGGATTGAATACTTTTTTTCAGAAAGTGTACAAGACACAAATGATTGATTTTAAAACATAAAACCACTTTTGCCAAAATTGTTGTTTGATGCCTTTGTCCTGATCAGTCTTATATTGGTTAAATTTTTCCAACATGGCTTTTATCTTTTCCACATGAACACTTACACATTTAGGTAATACAAGCAATTTATTCATAACTAAAGACTTCATATCATTTTTATCCGTTGTAGGAAAATAGGTTAGATTTACTTATCATGTGAAAAAATCTTTTTTTTTCGGTTCACCTTTTGAATAATGTAATAACAATTTCAGAGGTTAAAAAACAAAGTGGAAAGGATTTTTCTACTTCAGTAAAATATCGAAGTTCGTAGCAAAAAGAAGGGTTATGAAAATCATATAACATTTTTATTCAACCGACATGTTATCAATATTATCATTGGTTATCTGAGTATTTGAATTGGATATTTGAATAACATGTTTTTTTTGCATGGATAACATCGTGAAGTAGGTATCTGGTAAAAACGTTGGGTTTTTTGCAATAAACCTTTGGTGTGAATCCGTTATCATTTTGTAAAATTTATTTTACCTTTTATTTCTTATAAGAACCCTGGGGAATTAAATGTTTGGTAGATATATTTTTTCATACCAACTTATTACATTTTTACAGGGATACAAAGTAACAGTCATAATATACAGGTAATACTAACAGGATTGTATAAAGCTATGAGTGGACCAGTAAAGTCCCCTTTCATTACCAATATGTAATACAAATAATGAATGCAACATCAATGCCAGACATGTGGATTCAAGCAAACTAAAGTATGAGATAAAAATATAACATAATATAAAAGAATAAAATCAAAAAAACAATATGGAATGTGAAAATTTAAAATTTGCTGTATGATTTAGGTATAAGTAAGTAAATAAAAACGAAAAACAAAAAAAAAACAAATAAGATAATTTCAATAGATACAGGTATAAGAAATACAAATATGTAAAAAATATAAAAGAACTCAAGATATTTAAAATTTAAAGGAAAAGGAATAAGAAATATAAATGTAATAAATGTAAAAAATATAAAAGAACTCAAGATAAAATTTAAAGGAATGGTACTAATCTACAGACTATATACGAAATATAAATGTAATAAATGTAAAAAAAAAATAAAAGAACTCAAGATAAAATTTAAAGGAATGGTACTAAGCTACAGACTATATAAGAAATTTAAATGTAATAAATGTAAAAAAAAATAAAAGAACTCAAGATAAAATTTAAAGGAATGGTACTAAGCTACAGACTATATAAGAAATATAAATGTAATAAATGTAAAAAAAAATAAAAGAACTCAAGATAAAATTTAAAGGAATGGTACTAAGCTACAGACTATATAAGAAATATAAATGTAATAAATGTAAAAAAAAATAAAAGAACTCAAGATAAATTTTAAAGGAATAGTACTAAGCTACAGACTATATAAGAAATATAAATGTAAAAAAAAATAAAAGAACTCAAGATAAAATTTAAAGGAATAGTACTAAGCTACAGACTATATAAGAAATATAAATGTAATAAATGTAAAAAATATAAAAGAACTCAAGATAAAATTTTAAGGAATAGTACTAAGCTACAGACTATATAAGAAATATAATTGTAATAAATGTAAAAAATATAAAAGAACTCAAGATAAAATTTAAAGGAATAGTACTAAGCTACAGACTATATAAGAAATGTAATAAATGTAAAAAATATAAAAGAACTCAAGATAAAATTTAAAGGAATGGTACTAAGCTACAGACTATATAAGAAATATAAATGTAATAAATGTAAAAAATATAAAAGAACTCAAGATAAAATTTAAAGGAATAGTACTAAGCTACAGACTATATAAGAAATATAATAAATTGTAATAAATGTAAAAAAAATAAAAGAACTCAAGTTAAAATTTAAAGGAATGATACTAAGCTACAGACTATAATATAAGAAATATAATTGTAATAAATGTAAAAAAAATAAAAGAACTCAAGTTAAAATTTAAAGGAATGATACTAACCTATAGACTATTTAAGAATCTACAAACATTTTGATAGGCTTGCTAGATTGGTAACGCTGTAAATATTTTTGGTAGTTTTATGTTATAAAATAAATTATAAAAGTTATAATACTCGTATTATGCTTATTCACTGCAAAACGCATAAATAGGAGTCCTTGGACTCCTGAAATATCCGAGAAATAAAGATATTTAAACATTCTTATTCACTGCATAACATCATCATCATACATATTTACTTACTTTTCGTATGGCTCGGTGTTGATAAATCGTAATCCATATGGGCTGCGTCGTATCCTCTATAGTCTTGGCTCTCGTGCATCTCTAAGAGGTTAAAAATAAGCTGAAAGCCAGAAATAACATTATTAATAAACTGGCAGGAACTTCATGGGGCAGTAGGGCAACAACACTGCGAACATCAGCAGTGACCCTGGTGTACAGCTCAGCAGAATACTGTTGTCCGGTATGGGAAAGAAGTGCTCACTGGTCGACGTCGAGTTAAACAAGACAATGCGGACCATAACAGGCACCATAAGGTCGACTCCATCTCAGTGGTTACCGGTGTTGTCTAGTATAGTACCGCCTGACCTACGCAGGTCCTTAGCAAACGGAAGAAACCAGTCTCCCCCATTGCTGTGCACCAATTGCGTCACCTCTTATTAACATTAAAATGTTAATAATGGTATATTTGTAACTAGTGCTGAGTATAACGCACGACCTAAATTCACAGTAAAACTCAAAAAAACTTTTATATTTGTTACTCTTTTGTTAAGTTCGCATCATCAAGACCTGGTAATGTGAACCGTGAGTTCGCGAAACCGGTCGTTCATTTGTTATACACTATAGTAACACAAAACAATAATATATAAATATAACTAATTTATTGTATAATTTAAAATAAAGTTCACCAATGAAAAACAAATTAATACTCGGAACAGTTTCATGAATTTAATAAGATTCATGTTCACACAATCACATTCTTACAACATAATCTTACAAAGAACTTAAATTTTACATTTAATTAAGACTTTCCGCATTACGATAAGAAGCAAAACTATGTACGTATTCTGTAATACTTGTAGAATCTCATTTTATAATGTGTTTGCAACTTTGTTATTATGTAAATATATGGGTTACAGAAAACATACACGGCTCCTTCTTGTATTTCTCGGAATAGATATAGAACTGCCACTATTTTCTATTATTTTTCTAGTACCGTTTAAAAAACAGTTAGGTATTCAAAAAGTATCACGTATTTAATATCTTCAGTTCAGCGATGAGATATGTCACCCACCCTGAATTTATTGACATTTTTTCACTGTGCCGGTTTTACGGAATTCTATTACAGTAGAATTCCGTAATGAGTTTTAAAGACATACCTATATTTTTTATTGTGAGAGAGACATCTTTTGTCTTATAAGAGATTGACAATGTACTTACGTTTCTTATTTATTGAAGAATTTTTTTTTTTTGATTTAAGAATAAGTGATAAGTATATTTTTTTTATCTATTTTTTTTTTTAATTATATAATTAATAATATAAAATAAGTTTATTTAAAAATAAACTTTCTTATTTAAGAATAAAAAAACATATACTTAATAGAAACCTTGATTGGAGTACCATGTCTACACAATGCAACATTGTGTAAAATCTAATCGGAAGAAGTAAGAAAGGTGTCCCAACGCTAACGAATTGGCTCTAGGCTGGCTTAAGTGATCACTTTCGGTGTCCATGGACAACGTTCACCAATTCCACCATTCTCACTGTCACGATGTAAGTCCACCAATCGAGAGACGCTTTATGCAAACCTGATCACTTAAGTGATCGTCAGTGATCACTTAAGCCTGCCTAGAGCCAATTCGTAAGCGTTGGGACACCTTTCTCACTTCTTCCGATTAGATTTAACATATTGTTGCATTGTGTAGACATGGTTCTCCAATCGAGGTTTCTGATTGGTTTTGTCATCTGCACCCAAATCCGGTTGAACAATAAAAAAAATAGTAAATATCCTTTGCCGGGATATAAATGCCGGCCCATAACAATATATCTTTTTAAAAAAAAATATACTTAGTAGATTATTTTTTTTTTATTTCAGTATATACATAGATATACTGGCACGGAGAGGACAACGTGTTTGGCTACTGACGAACTTCTTTATTAGAGTGGGACGAATTATTGACGAAAAAGGTGATTCCTACTGAGTTTCATCATAAATATTGGATTTTCGGATTTTTATGGTTGCTGTTGATGAATTTGCAGAATTCAAAAGAACCGCACAAGACAGGGAGGAGTGGAGGAGAAGAATTTAAGAGATAATTGCTGCAAACCAATCCCAGGATTGAAACCAGAGAGAGAGAGTTGATGAATCTACTGAAAATCAACGTCTTCTAAAATTTCATGATTACGAGACTGGAATCGCCATAATAATGGATGAAAAATCCATAGATACATTTTATTTTTATTTTGAGACTATTCTCAACGGAACGATGGGATATGTATGTGTGACTGCCGTGCAGCACAGATTTAGCCACACTTATTCGAGTGTCCGTTGTGCCCTGTCGCATGCACTTTAGAGGATATTACTGACACATTTTGACGTGCTGTGCGTTTCGCACAGAACTGAAGATAAGTTTATTTAGTTTTTTGGGATTTGACAAAAAATATGTTTTTAACAATATATGACCCCCCCAGACAAACACGCAATTGGCAATTGACTACAAACGAATTTTCGACAATAGCCGCAACAATAACGCATAATTACACGGTACATGTAGGTAGATTGTTGAAAAGTTCGCCAGTAGTCTATCGCTAAGTACAGTTTGTCTACGGCCCATGGTACCTACGTATCTCCTTACGGTTACCTACATATGGAAGTTACTATTGATATAGATAGGTATTATTACAAAGTTGAAAATATTTGTATGATAATTAGCATGGAATGAACTAACACTTACCTATAACTATTTACTATGTAACGAAGCTCTACAGACGGTACATCTCTAAATGTTTGATATATTATTTTTGAAACGTGACGCGAACATCTGTTTAATTAGTACCTCCTAAGTAAGTAATGTTGTCTTATTAAATTCTTATTAAATTGGCACCGATGGGTATTAAAACCAGTACATATTAGGTAAATATTTAAGTGATATTAAATTCATGTGTGCCATCGGCAATTTGCTAAAAAAAAATAATGTTCACAGTACCTACCTTAAAACAAAATGCCTTTGTATGTATGTATATGCATGAAAATGTGTTTTTGCAGAGCATATTGTATGTATGTAAAAATCGTTTGTTAGGTACTCAACATACACAATAGACTTTTTAATTGGTCTTGAAAAAGACCGTTGGCATCACATCCTAACGTCAGCTGGGGCGTTGAAAGGAAGTGGAGGGCTTGACGGCAACACTCGTATCGTCAGTAACGCTACATTATCTCCATAGTAACAACGGAAATAGCTAATGTTGCGTTAGTTATTTCCGTTGTTACCATGGAGATAACGTAGCGTTACTGACGGTATGATTGACTTAGGCTCCTGGTGTCGTGGATGCAGCACATCGATACCTTCTTTTTCAGTACAGGTAGTGGAAATATTTTTCACGTGTGAGAGACTATCCATGTAATACCGAAGCGAAAGATGTACCTATGCCAGGATAGAAAGAAGTGGCGCTCAATCCTTTCTGCCTACTCCGCAATGGATAGAAGCGGTGTGATGGTATCTATGACAATAAAGTTTCGTCTCTTAATATGTAAGACTATCTATACTCATTATGGGACAAAAAAAATATTAGTTTTTGATTAATCCAATACACAAAAAATAACGTAATACGTAGAAAATTAATATTATTATTTACTACATTCCAACTGACATTGAAGGGGAATATTGAGGGACGTCGAGAACCCGGTATGGGACAGATGTCCTGGCTGCGAAATAAGGGAGTGGACCGGCATACGAAGAGCTGTTCCGAGCCACGCAGGACAGGGACAAGTTCGTCGAGGTGATCGCCAACGTTGGGGGGACCCGCCAAGGCACTTGAAGATGAAGATTTACTACATTGCCTGCAACAGAATGGAATACTCTATAGAAAATATCACTAATTTATAGTAACGTAACGTATCTATTTGATAGAATTACTTATGAATATATTTAACTAGTATTTTGCGGTTACGTGCGTAGACATTTTCCTTTAAATTTTGCTACCAAACACATTTGATTTAGTAGATGAGTACAGTGGTACCTTGACATACGAGTATCCCAACATATGAGTTTTTGTAGACACTAGCCGTCGAGCAAGCGATTTTTTGCTTTATTTATTGTACAATAAACCTCAAAACAGCAATCTGGATTGCTGGTATCAGAGGTAAAACCAATTACAGACATCAAGCAAACAAAACAAAATATTGACATAAGTAATACATTTGACATTGAAAATAAATTATATGTATATATACATATATATACACATATATATACATATCTTTTTCTTTATTTCTTTCACTAGCTTACTAATTTTGTTTTTAAAAGTTTTTACAATACTACATTCTTTTACATTGTTAGGTAAACTATTATAGACTTTAATTGCAGAGTACAGGAAACTATCACGAACTCTATTTGTTCTTGGTGTATCATTTCTAATATGACCTGCACTTCTTGTATTATATCCATGTACACTATTAAATTGTATACTATATAATACACTAGCTTTGAATTGCGAGTGAAATTTGAGATAATGTATATCGTCATATGACGAGGTACCACTAGATTTTAAAATTTGGTAATTTCAAAGGCCGTTTCCCTAAGATGGAGGGGGATCAAAATGTTTATACAGTATCAAAGTATTTTTTGTATGGTTCACAAAATAGTATCAATATATTGATGAAGTAAGATGATTAGGTTGAGAGGTAAATGGATTCAAATGATTTAATTTAGTGGTCTGGCTTCTGTAGAAGGCAGGTATTTTTCCCTGGAAAGGATCCTCCATACGGCTTTAATAATCTCTATTTACATTTCTTTCTCCCTCCTCCTCCCCCCCCCCGTCTCTTTTCCAGAAGGATGGTCTCTTTTTCAAGCTGCTCAATGATATCACACTCGTATTGAATTCAATAATACTGAAAAATTAAAATATACCTATATTTTCCCGATGCATGTAGAAGTTCTCGGAATCACGATTTTTTTACCAGCCTCAAACAGAACAAACGTATTGGCAAAGTCCCCAGTAAGAAGGGTTGTTCAAATGGTAAATGGTCTAGCTAGATATTTTTTAAGTGACGTATGCAGAATTTATAAGGAAAATTGAAGATATATCATAAATGTGTGTTGTTGTCTGGATAATATCGCTTAAGGCTATCTTCTGGGATCGCATTGGCTTTCAGCTGTAATGATGCTTGTAAGAATTATCTTTTTATTGTCATTAATAATAATAATCTTGAAACAACCAATCAGAAACCTCTATTGGAAGTTTGGAGAATCTTGAAACACTTTAACTATAGTTTAAGGAAGCCTCTTTAGCCTTTATTCCATAATAATAAATAAAAATTAACCAATAAAAGCATTAAACAAAAACGAAAGAGACGTCTTTCAAATTCATAGGATTGATAATTAATGATCTATAAAGTTGAAAGATATCTTTTTCGTGTTTGTTTATTCTGCAGTAGAAGAAAATGTTTGTTTTAATTTATCCGATTAAGGAATTTTACTACTTGTGCACCAATACGATAAATAAATAAAATTAATTTCTCCATGGTATTCTCCATATCTCAAATAATAACATAATAATAATAACAAATAAAAACACAGTTTAAGAGGAAAAACTCTCAATAAATTTAAGTGAAATATTAACCGTGTTTTTCAGTATGAATTTTCACTCTGAGAACGTACAGACTCAATAAGAATTATTAATTTCTACAATTAATAAGACCACCTAAACGATGGAGGGACAGTTGGACATCCACCTCCCAGGAGCAGGCTCCGAGAATCACAGGACATAGTCCTAACTGAAGCAAAAGAAGAAGAATTGTGAAAAGTGAAGAAGCATGTATCGACTTCTTAATAAAAACTGATTTTATTATAATAATCAAGGAAATATAATACTATACCAAATTATTGAGGCTAGATGTGATTTATTTACCTCAAAGAAATAAAACAATGTTATCTAAAATAATTATATTATTCTGTATTTCAATGAAAAAAGTATTTTCTTATTACAGTATTATCAACATTTTCCCATGAGAGGATATTGGATATCGGGTGATATGAAAAATAAATGTCACAATTGAGGTCGTACGTTAACGAACTCTGAAAAAATCTCGTAGACTTGACTACGGTCAAGAACGAAACGAAACAATTTCTGAATTTCTGGCCATCTATCAAAAAGGCAGATACAGCTTACGCTGAATACGGCACATCTCTAAAATCACTGACGGGCTGTTTCACCACCTCTGGATTTATCCACAGGTGCCAGATAGCCAATCCAACACAAATCTAACGGATAAAACGAAAAATGTGTTTCATGACTTTCTGACAGCGCTATCCTATAGATTAAGTTCCAGATAAGTTATCCGGCCGATAAGTCTTAGATAGTGTTAAACTGTCAAAATTTGTTTACATGTGCGTTGCCTAGATATATTCCTAGGCAACGAACGATATATTCCTACCTACGTGCATACATTCATGCAAAAAACGCATGAAATTACAACGTTGCCACTGCTATCTGGCGGATAGCAATCCGTAAGAAATCTTTAGGTGGTGAAACGCTCGCTTCAGTTTATCTTGTAGATTAATTTATCCTAAGGATTGTTATCTAGAACTTTATCCAGAGGTGGTGAAACAGCCCGTGAGATACGTTTCTTTCCAATTCCTTCTTCATTCCTCCTGGAAAAGAATCCTGTGTGCTAACATTACCTGTATCTAAATGTTACGACTGGTGTGGCACGGAGGCTAACGCTCTTGCCTTTGAGTCATGATGTCCCGGGTTCGATTCCCGGCCAGGGCAAAATGAAGTATGATCTTTTTCAAATTGTCCTGGGTGTGGGTGTTACATGTATATGTGTTTAGTGCATTGTATATATGTGTATCGTCGTGTGAGTACCCATAGTTCAGGATTCATATCTTAATTTGGGACTAGCTCGGTCTGCGTGAATTGTCTATACATGTTATGTTATGTAATATATTAAAGTAAGAAAACGACTGATACCTAGTTGTAAATAGACAAATATAATATTAATATAGGCGTTGTCGTCGTCGATCGCAGGCGTCGACACCTGCGCTTCCGAACCTGTCGCCTCAACGACCCAGCTAATTTCAGGTTGAATCCTATACGAAACGTTGGACAGTCAACGGTCTTTCTTGAAAAAGGTCTTGAGACCAACTAAAAAGTCTTTTCAAGACTAAAAAGTCTTTTCAAGACTACTGTACGTCTCTACCCAAAAAAGAATAATTATAATTTCATACCTACATATTTCATGGAGCTCGTAGACAAACCGTACTTAGCGATCGACTACTGGCAAACTTTTCGACAATCTACATATATATGTACCGTGTAATTATGCGTTATTGTCGAAAATTCTTTTGTAGTCGATCGCCAACTGCGTGTTTGTCTAGGGGCTATGCTCTGTAAAAACAGCTTTAAAACTAATGTTATTTCAAATACATGAAAATATATTATAATTTACTTGAAGCTTCTAAGCTACTTGAACATATTTCACTACATTCCGCTCTTCAAATATTGCTTTAAAAATAATATCGAGCAAGCAACCTGCTTACTTCCATTCTACTTAAAAAAATATCTCGAGACAATTCGTAGGAATATTTTATGAAAGATCGTCTATTTGTATATTCCGTTTTACGAAAGGAATGCCTACTAAAAATATATTATATAAAAAATACATATGTTAAGGATTTATTTGATTTTTCCGTCTGTCTATAAACTTCAATATGTACAAGACTCACGCAGTATATTGTTGGAAAATAAATAAACAAAAATACGCGTTTTGCTGCAATAGTTAATATTTATTTACAAATGGTTTCATCATATTCCATTTCAGAAATGTCGCAGAAATTTCCATATTAAATTTAATCCCGTCTTTACTTGGATGGATGGATTGAAGGATGGAAGTAATGAAAATTTTCCGGATTTTTTTCACGTATAAAGTAATATGATACATATAGTGTTATTATCTAGGGTTATTGTTTTATAAAGGTAACAGTATAAAAATAATGAGGTCCCGAAAAGTCTTAAGAGAAAGCTTTATGATTCGTGTGTCCTGCCAGTGATTACATAGGAACTAGAGACTATGACGCTAACACTTTCGAGCAAGCGAAAACTGAGGGGTGTTCAGCATGCCATGGAGAGACAAATGCTAGGCGTTAACTTGAGAGACAAAAAGAAGAAATTAAAACATCCGACAAAATGCCAAAAGTCGTCGACATTGTTGATCAAATCTCCAAGTTGAAATGGCAATAGGCTGATCATGAGGTAAGATGAGAGAATGGCAGATGGACTTCCAGAATTCTTGAATGGAGGCCGTGGAAGGACAAAAAAAATGTTAGGAAACCCCAAAAAAGATGGGTTTACGATATTGTTCAGATGCTGGAAAAAGAATGGTGTCGTGTTGCTCGAGATTGAGAAGTGTAGAAAAGTTTTAAAGAGGCTTATATACAGCAGTGGAGAGAAGAGAGCTAGCAGAAGTAAGTAAGTAAAGATATTGCCATATCACCCTTGCATAAGACTTTCCTCAGCTACAGGGACATTGAAAAAATGTTACCAAAAGTTATCATACGCGAGGATTCTTGGGTCGAACATCTTTTCTGGCTGATCATCAATGTTCACAGGCCAATGCCTCTCCCATATGGACAGTTACTCAGTATAAAAATGATGTCAAAGACAATTCTCACGGATCGAGCTAGTCCCAAACTCTGATATTGATATTTTATTTATTTATTTTATTCTTCACTGTACATTGTTTACAATAATACAATTTAACATAGAAAATATAATTTATACAATTCAATGTACAGAGGGCGAGTTTATCGCTAAAATGCGATGTCTTCCAACTAACCCGGATACATTAACGTACACATATTACCCAAACATTTTGTAGACATTGTACACTCTCACGCCAATGTTTTCATTTTTCATGACTAATTTTTAAATGATTTCATTTGACTTATTTTATAAATGTTATAATTTGATTCCCAATTATATTTTGTTCTTCGCCAATTGTTATTCTTGTGTTGCTCCAATTGTGTTGTGAATGAGAATAATGATTTGTTTTTATGTAAAACTAGCTGGCCCGGCAAACTTCGTACCGCCTAAGAATCAATGAACGATTTCATAGATACATCTTCTTCCCCTTGTCCTAGTTCGGTCGGGGGCCCATTGCCCCTAAGTATCTCCTCCAGAGATAACTGTCCACCGCTGCTTCCAGGACCTCTGGCCACTCCAAACCAAGCCTTTCAACACATGTTCGACACCTGCCCTATCTTCTGCCCTCTCCCACTGACTTTATGAATGATTAATATTATTAATCTCTTTACAAACTCCCGTAATTAAAAAAACAATTAATGACTTACATTGATAAGAAAGATATCCTTCACAGCAATCAATTCGGTTTTAGAAGAGGTATGGGAACAGGGGATGCGCTTGCTAGGTTGACATCGTTGGTGTATCGGACTCTAGATGCTGGAGATAAATGTATTGGTATATTCGTAGATTTGAAAAAGGCCTTCGACAGTATATGTCACTCGAAATTGATTAATAAATTAAACCAAAATGGTATTTACGGTAATGTAAGAAAATGGTTTCAGAGCTTTCTAAATGGAAGAAATCAAAAAGTCCGAATTGAGGATATAGAGAGTTCCGAAAAAATCTTGAGTTTCGGTATACCACAGGGTACAGTCCTTGGTCCTGTGTTGTTTATATTATATGTTAACGATATATTTGATCTCCCGCTAGGCTCAACGGTTTTATCCTTTGCAGATGATACAGCCTTGATAGCGAGGGGAAGAACTTGGGAAGAGACATTTAATGGAGCAAACAGAGACATAATGACTCTAAAAAGGTGGTTTGATCTTCATTTGTTGTCGCTGAATACTGAAAAGACTTATTATATGCCTTTTTCGTTAAACATCGGAGGTTCTCCTGATAGTCTGTCACGAAAATATACTATTTGCGTGCATGCGGCTGATTGCAGTTGTAGCACGGATTCCAAGGGCCTGAATTGTGGGGATATCTCACCAACAAAAACTATTAAGTACCTGGGCGTCATAATGGATTGCAATATGAAATGGAAAAATCATATATTTGCCACCGTAGATCGACTAAGAAAAATGTTTTATATATTTTATAAACTCAGAGATATACTAAATAAGGATATATTAAAATCGGTATATTTCGCTTTGGTGCAGTCAGTTTTGCAATATGGTATTGTGACGTGGGGTGGTGCATTCAGAACTTCACTGAATCCTATCGGGGTGATACAGCGTAGCACAATCAAAATTATCCTGAGAAGACCTTTGGATTACTCAACATTAAAATTGTTTGAAGAATTTCTGGTACCTTCGGTGGAACAGCTGTACAAGCGTAGTGCAATATCCCAAATTCATAAGGATTTTACAGTACATGGAGTTATATCAATGAATGAGGATACTGAAGGTCGTCAGTCTCGAAGGATGGAGTTGCTGAGACCACCATTCATGAGAACAAGCACGGGCCAACACCACTACTCCTTTGTAGGAGTAAAGTGGTACAATGCCCTATATTCAGAGTTCAAGTTTGACATTAACATAGAAAATCATAAATTTAAAAGTATTGTCAAGGAGTTTATTAGGAACGACTGTTTGATGGTTTGATGCTGGTGTATATATTTTATTGAACAAGTGTGTAGTTTGATGTTGTTGGTGTATACATTTTAATAAATAGATGTTCAGATGTTGAAATGAAATAGATTGTCTAGGAGTTAGCTGGTGAATGGCTTGAGTTGATTTGAATTTAGTTGGAGTAGTTATGTTTTTAAAAAGACCAAATTAATTATGCTGAGGAATGAAGAGAGAACGATAATGTACTAAGGTGGATCAAGGCCTGTCCCAGAGCACGAGCCACGCTCAATTCTGGGACGGGTACTTTGATCAAATGAATTGATAATATATAATATGTTTTGTTATTTTTATTGGTATTATGCCGTATTTTATTGTATTGTATTATTTTATATGGATTCTTATGCATTGTGCTTTTTTTTATCTGCTTGTGTATTCATTTTGTAATTTATTTTATTATTTTGTAATTTATATTATTATTTTAATAAACGGAATTATTATTAAAAAAATTGTCAAAGTGTGTCATCGAAGGTATAGTGTAAAAAAATATAATTCATTTGGAACTTTCGCAGTTTAACGGCCCCACCCGTTGTCGAGTACTTTTTTCCATGTAAAAGTAATATTTTCGAAACTTGAAGAAATTGTTGCCATATGGTGAATTATTTTTTGGTCACCAAATTTTTGAAAAAAACTTTTAGAGGAAAAAAAAATCGCAACTATGAAACTTGAGCGGCCCCACCCGTTGTCGAGTAATATGTACGGAATTTTAGGAAATTAATTTTCGAAGTGGATTTTTTTTGCCGGCAAATTAAAATAATTCTACATATGGCAACAATTTCCTCAAGTTTCAAAAATATTACCTTTTCTATGGAAAAAAAGTACTCGACAACGGGTGGGGCCGCTAAACTGCGAAAGTTACATTCATTTTTTTTACATAGACAATTCACACACATCGAGCTAGTCCCAAACTTAGATGAATCTTGATTATGGGTACTAACGCGACGATACACACATATACAATGCACTATATACATATATATGTAACACCCAGACCCAGGACAATTTGAAAAAGGTCATTCTTCACTTTGCCCTGTCCGGGAATCGAATCCGGGACCTCGTGACTCAAAGGAAAGAGCTCCGCGCCACACCGGCCGACATGAACAATTTATGTTGAACAATTATACTTTACTCAGATTTGTTTATAAATTATCTGCAGTACGTAATATAATTATGTAGGTACTAATTTTTTTCAGGTAGATTACCTATTCATTTAAAATTTATAAAAATTCTTTTCATGATTTTTTAAAAATTGAAATATCAGAGCTACAGATGTTAAATTGTATGGATAACGATTCTAATTTGAGAATGTATAAAAAAATTATCATATAAATAGGCCAATCTATAAAAAAAACTTCATTGTTGATTTTGTATAATTCTCCATATTGCATTTTTTATTGAAATTAAAAATGTATGGCGTAAATAATTTTATTCGTAATTTTTCTTCTGTCTGTAAATTTCACTACACAATCTTGCATCAGAACTACCTACATGAACACATTCTTATTTTCATCTTTAATAGCACAATTTTTGGTTCAATAATAATTTTCCATCTGCAAAAATAAAATACAATTTCAAATATAATCTGTGCACATCCACATTTATGTGACAGAAGATCTATCGATACATAAATATTAGTCGAATAATTCGGTAGTTACGTGGCAATAGGTTGTATCTCGCATTTTTTGCGTTTTCAAGTTTGTTCCATAAAATGCTCAAAATAGTGTAATATTTGATGTGGCAAAAGGATATGTCTCTTTATAGTCAGAATAAAGAGAGAAAAGACGTAACTTATTGACATGTAGAAAGATTGTTTTCATCAACATGGCAAAAAAAGTCAAATATTTTTAAACTGCAAGAAATTATTTAGTGAATGTTACATACATCTTGTAGAAGAAATTATTAAGAGAATGTTACATCTATGTATCTTGTAGAAATAATAATTACCTTCATTTTGATATATAATGCTCGAAATTTAGCTGAAATATCTCTTTTGCAAACTTTGTTTTTGCTCTCCTGTAAAATTATGTTTTAGTGAGATACAACCTATTGCCATGTAACTACCGAATTATAGTAAACAAATATTAGTACACATTTCGTTCATATTAGTTTATAGTAATTTGGTTCTTAATATAGCAGAACCTACGGATTATTTTAGCACAATGCAACAGGCGACGTGGGGGCGCTAATAGCCTCTCCATATTGTTTTTATTTTTGAAATTAAAAATGTATGGCGTAAATAATTTTCTTCATATTGTTTCTTCCCGTGAATTTGTAAGATGTTTATTAAAATGCCTATATAATAATAAAAATAATAAAATTAAAATTAAAAAGCCTATAGTTTATTCCGGGCGGAGAAAAATCCAACAAATCAGAGATCATTCAAATCGGTACAGCCATTCTTGAGTTATAAGTGTTGTAACACACACGACTTCCTTTTATATATTAGATATAACACGTAAAAGGCTCGCCGTGGATTTATGTATAAATAAATAAATATACAATACACAATGGAGAGACCATGTGGACAGGATGGCTGAAAATAAAATCGTCCATATTGCTGCAAAGAAGACACCGGCTGGCTCACGTTCACGAGGAAGACCACCAAAAAGATAGATAGCTGGTCCTCAGGGTCACAAGAGGGAATCACTTCCGAAACAACAGATCAATGATCTATTACACGAGGAAGAAGAAGAATACACTTAACAAATATACATGTAACACCCAGACTTAGAATTATTTGAAAGTTAGTATTTGTTATGTTTATACTAATTTCTAAAACCACTTACCTAAACATAAAAAAATAGTACTACGAACCAAGGAAGGGATATATCATATTTCAATTTTCTCACATTACATAATTTAAGTACGTAGATAAATATAGTATAAGGCTAAATAATTTATTTTTTATAGGTCTTCTTTGACAACTTTTCATTGAATTTTTCAGACAGCGTACTCCTTTGGGAAATTGTTCTTACAAGTTACTTTCTCGTAGTGAAAACGCTGCCCACGCATCACAGCATTAATTAAACTCTCTAACATCCCAACATAAAATATCATCGTTTAAATAAAAAATAAAAAGAATCTCTCTCTTTCTCTTTCTGTCCGTCCATATCATCATAGCATCTCCCACAATAATAGTAATATTTTGATGATTTACGAAAAGAAACACACACAAATACACAAAAACACTCTCCCTCACCCATGAATTTTACAGAAATGTCAGTTTAGCAATTCAATAATACTCTTCAAACAAAGTCTCAAAGGAAGGGCTCAAGGTTCGCCTGAAAGACTCCCCTTGACAAAATCCTTCCTGAAATTAAATATAACCGTTAAAATCCACCGACTCTTTACTTCTGTTACTTACTTCGGATAAATGGAAGTCCTCAGACTTCTGCGCTATCCGGGTGGTCGGTGGGTCCTTTTGTTATTTACATATTGTAAAGTAAAGAGTCGTTGGATATACAAAGGATTAAGACCAGATATAATGAAATTTCAAAACTAAATACATTTTTTTCAAAACGAAAAGACACAAAAAAGTTAAAAGAATCTCTCTCTCTCGATAGAGTGATAACTCTCCCTAGATAGGACAGATGTCCATACCATCCATACCAAACCAAGCTTTACGTGAAGTTTTCACGTTTAAAAATAATTTTGAGAGTGAATTCCATTGGTCACTTAATGCGACGCGGATGAAACCATCAAGCAATACTCAGTATACGTAAGCGAACCGTGCTGGACTATTCTTTGTTTAGTGAAGTGGCACGCGTCATTATGACATTATGTTTTTGTTCCGCCCATGCGCACATGTCCCCCAATGCGCACCATTCTACCAATACTCGGTCACTAAATGATACGCTAGTTAGAGGTTCATGGGATGTTTAGGGAATAAGGAATGGAGAAAATCCCAGCTTTCTGCGATGTTTCGTAGAAAACAGCATATTGTATGGACCGGCCCTGGTCTGATCACATGAGTTAAGCAAACTTGGACACTGTCAGTTCTTTGATAGGTGAAATTATACATGTAGATTTAGTAAATATAGAGTCACAAACGTCTATTTTTGTATATTTTACTTTTTAAAGTGAAGTGGAACTATTGTTTTCATTTAACATACTCTGTATTCCTTAAGACCATTCATTCGTTTGCGACTGATCAAAGACACTGTATATTTAATAAATTGCTCATTTATACCAATTAATTATTAAGGGGGGGAATGAAAACCTTAAACACGTCACTCATACAAACATAGCATCTCCCACAATTACATATGTTAATATAATTATGATTGACGAAACGACTTAAATAAATTGAGCACATTTGTTATATACTCGTACCTACCAACAACTTATTCATGTAAATAATTCAACATTGTCTATATTATACAACGACATAATACATATTTGATTATTGTCGCATTATTCAAATCAAGATTGGCGCTAATTTAGTTACAGTTGTGATTGACATACACAATAATATAATATTTGTATAAATTTCTGCTGTTTATTTTATGTAGTTTGTTTGTTTGTTTCATCAAAGTTCAAATAATATTCGTCAAAATCGTTAAGAACAACGCATTCCGCTGTATATTAAACGGAGGGTAGAATAAACTTTTCTTCGATTTGTTTGTCAGGGATATGGAAAGCTGCGCCACAGACAACCTGAGGGTATTTGGATTCATCCATACATACACAGGTACAGACAAACAGAATCGGGTCATCTTTGTATGACAAGGAATAGCATCAAATTGAATTGAGAACATGGGAATCATATCTCCACCTTTTGAAAGGTTAAGAATATAAACAATATGATAGCACCGTTTACTCATAATAATACCTTAAAGATGCCATATTTTGCACCAATGAAGGCATTCTATTTAAGTTGAAAAATGTTAACTGTTAAACAGTTAACCAATGACAGTTAAACAGGTTATTGCTTTGAGTGAAGTGGGTAGTGTGAAATATTTATATTTGTGACACATGGCATAGATGAAAGTTTAACAGATTCAAAGAAATAGTAGATCGGTAATTCCAAGAAAAAAATCGGTCATGCGGCCGATCAACTTTTGCTTCCAGTTTTAAACTGACGTTGGTTGAGAAAATTTGTAAGACAATATTTATATTGCTAGTACTTGAAGGACATCGATGTTGGAACACAAAAATTTCCGTAAAAATGTACCGCGCTGCAAGTAGGGATTGCAATCCCGCACCGTTTTCAATCCCGCGGGATTTTTGCTGGAAAAAAATTAAAAAAAATTAAAATTGCAAAAAATAACAACATCTTACTGTACATAATTGAATATAACATACTAAACTATCATATATGAATTTGACATAACTAACTATAGGTACTATTAGTCTTTAATTTTTCTTACTAATTCATTATCTAATCAATCAAGTATTATGGAACAAATTTTAAAATATCAAATGAAAAGTCACTTCTCTTTTTAGAAAAATGATTTAAAAAAAAATAGCATTAATGGTGTTATCTTCCAAGATACTTCTTAAGGAACTACATATGTAGCCAGTGACCGAAAAGGCTCATTCTGCCCCCACACTAATTGTTGGTTAGATACTTAATAAAAAGTCGTGCAACAAAGTCAAATACTTTTCTTTAACTCCATCACTTTTAAATGCTGCCATTTCTTTTTTCAATATTTTTTCGAAGCATTTCTCTTGTCCAGTTTCTGTCTGTTTAGTGTAATCTTCATCGTCTTGCTGCATTTCTTATTCCATTTGTTTACAACTTTAGTTAAATTGTTTTCCACATTCAGAGACTGTTGACAATTATCTGCAATTACATCACCTACAGCTACAAATTCTACATTTTGAGCGTCTTCTATAATGACTCGATGTAACATGTTTTTCATTTCTTGCCGCAACTTATTCTTTTTCGGCATTACAAATATTGAATTGCACGTTTTCAACTCTTAGTCATATTTTTTTGGATGCGGAAAATAAATCAACATAGCTGTAATTTCAATGCATCTTTCTTTCACTCTTGCACGCAGCGCCTCGGATAGTACATCGCTTAATACTGTGTCTAGCTTCTCTAACTTCTCTAAAATAAATCGAAATGTTATATCTGCCGTTATTAGTGTAGACTCTCTTCTGCTTAATACTTTACGACCAATTTAAAGGGCTGCAAGCTGTCAATCACGTTTTTGATTTTGTGCGTAAATTTTATGTCAGATGCTATATCGATGAGAGCCTTCTCAATGCAAACTTTGAGACTAAAATCTTTCTAACATATCAAGCAAGCTGTTTTAGCGAGTGCAGCAATCTAAGATTAAGCATAATTCTTTTCCTGTTTCTTCTTTAAGTATTTTTGCAAATATGTATCACGTTGGCGACTTTCGTAAAATCTTCAGTTTGCGGATTCGCACTTGCGGATCCGCAAGCATTTGCGGGATCCCGCAGACCCTAAAATTACGCGGATCCCGCTGAATTGCGGGATCCCACTTTGCTGGATTGCAATCCCTAGCTGCAAGTCTAGTATGTCTATGGACAGATCATTGTTTATTTTCTGTTGCCACAACTATAAATCATAATATACACACTATAGCGGTAAACGCTCTTGTCGGAAAGTCAAATTATGTTTACAAAAAATACAACAACTTCATTCGTCTCCTCTAGAGGGCTTCTCCATTTTTGAGGAGATGCCGTGATGGTATAATATCTAGATAAGGGATGGTATATATGGTATATACCTATGGTATATAATGCATGTTATATATGGTATATATGGTATATTTGGTATATCCGGTATATATGGTATATCTAGATTGTATAATATGTAGATAAATAGACAGGGACATCGTACAACAATTAAAACTAAGACAATTCAATTTTACAACAATAAAGGTTAAAGCTTTTCATTAGAACTACCTTTTGATAATATTACGCATCGTTTGATCTCATAATTGGTATTCAGAGAATTCTTGCAAAGATTAATATAATACCTAATAGTGTGAAGAATAAAGGTTTATTTAGAGACGAAACAGATATCTTGTGTCAAACCGGAATTTGGCTTCACCATCTGGTCACCATAATCTTTTAGGGCTGAATGTCAGAACGGATTGTGGATAATCCCCTTAAAATAAATACAAACTGGCGCACATTAATCGAAGAAGATACAGTGAGGACTTTTTGCTATCAATATCCGGATATATTCATTGTCCAAAATAGATGGATAAATAAATAAAATAGATATTCAGCATTGAAATTTCCTATAAATTCTTTGCTTAAAGTGTTTTCATCATTTCCATTGGCACACTTATCATAATATGTCGTCTTTCCTACAAGAAGATAACTTGCTCTGAACTTTGCATGTTACGACAGTTCCTAATAATAAACAGAGAGTATTAAGCGCCATCTTTGTGCCATAGCACTTCTTAATATCTGACCGCAGAACAATATTGACTTTCTGGCTAAGGGCGAGGCGCCAGAAACCTGGCGAGATATCTGTTATCCGGTGTCGGGTCAAATCGTTGTCTATTTCATTGCTAAAATTATTATACAGAAATCAGGATTTGATTTGATTTGTACAATTAAAAAGAAACGTGACAATCAGCTACAAAAGTCAAAGCTAGAATAAGTTTTATACAACCTAGTAGAGCTATTCGAGTGGATGGTCTTGAGAAGAATAGATAGTAGAGCTAAATTCAAACACAATGATTCTAAACGTTTCATAAAAACTATTTAAAACTTCTGTAAAACTATGTAAACTTCTGTAAATCTTAGAATGAAAACTAAGGAAAATTACTAGAAACTTGGGAAAAATGCGATAACAACCATTGCGTTAATGGAATGAATATATGTACCAGTGATGCGTATATTCGTGTCTACTAAATGGACTTCTTACTAGTAATAGAAAACTAGTATCACTCTACTGAAACTCTTCCTATAATGATTATCAAAGAATCCAAAGAAATGACAATTAAAATAAAAAGAATAACTCCCTTTATCAATCCTTTATCCTTTATCCCTTGGGTTAATTAGTTGGAAGATATCACTTCTGCGATTAGCACAATATTATTTATTTGTATTGTAATTTAATTATTCAACCCTCCAGTCAGTTCTATCCACGACACTCCTCTTGCATCCGCTCATTCTTCTAATATCCATGAGGATCGTTGGAGGACCATAATGATCTCAGCGATCATTCAATCACTCTCTGGGGAGAGTGATTGAATCGCACGATCGCATCTCCTCAGCATTTATTCCATTTCTGTCCCTTTTTGTTCTTCTCCTTGCAAGCAAAAGGTAGGCTGGAATATATTGCAGTTTTTTATAAGTTATCGAGTCAACTCTTCTCACAATTCCAGCTTTAATGTCTCTGTTAAACTATGAAAGAGGATTTTTTTCTTGACCGTTTGTTGTATACCATTGTTGTTACTAATAATTACCATTTGGTATTTATTTGGTAGGTATGTATTTACATACTGATGTACAGAAATTGTTGAGCGTAATTTGTACGTACAAATGAATTTATGGAATAAATTGGTTTTTATACACTCACTTAATATGTCCCTTGTTAATTATTGTTAGTGTAAAATGGAGCCGTAGGTATATGTATAAAAATGCCATCACAATGTGAATAACTTTTTTACAGGAAACGGAGCAAATTTTGGGGATTTGGTATGGGAATATGGCCAGCCTATTGCCATTTTAGCTTGGAGACTTTATCAACAATGTTGACGTCTCTTGTTTTTTGTCGAATTTCTTATATAGTCTCTCAAGCATTTGGGCTGATCATATGGCAAGGCAAAAGGATGGCAGGTGGACTTTTGCAGATGAATTTTTGAATGGAGACCGTGAGAGAATAAAAAGAGTGTGGGAAGTCACCAAAAAATGGGTTAATGACATTATCCTACTTCTACGTCCATGATCAAAAAGACGATGAACCTAAGATAACCCAGAAGACCAGGCAGACCAGTGACCACCTGGATGTCCACAATTGCCAGGGACATGAAGAAGGTAAAATTGCGCTCGGAGGATGCAGGGGACCGGAAAACTTGGAAGAAAAAGAAAACCAGGAGAGCCGAACCCAAGTAAATGGGATAAAGGCGAGGGCGAAGAAGAAGAAGAAAAAGATGACATCATCCGGATGATGGGAAAACAGCGGTATCATGTTGCGAGCATGGAGTGAGATTGGAAAGTATGGATTTTTTTGATTTGGCTTATTCCAGCAGTGGAAAGAAAGGGCCAGCAGTAAGTAAGTAAAATAAAGGAATTATTTGAAATATTTCGAAGGCGGACTATTTTTGTAAAGATTATTTTGTGACACTCGCAAATTTGGCAGTTTAAGTCCATTCAGTTTTGTTATTTTTTGGTCTCATGTTCAACCCCCGTTGTCAAATTTTCAAAAGAGTATAGAAATTTTAAATAATTAATGATAATTTCAGTATTGTCAATAAATATTTGATCGGGCTGGGATCGAAATCGGACTTATTCATTTATAGTACGATATCAATAGAATCGAAAAGTTTGCTATATTTGACTGTTTTCAAAACAAACTTTGAATTTCTCTTATATTTTTCTTATAAATTTTATAGGATTCGACTGATTTGGAAAAAAAGCAAAAATATATGGACTCCACTCAAAATTCTTTGATTTGATTTGACTGGTGATTTTATGGTACTGGTGAAAAGATATATTCATTTTTACATACTTGTTAAAAAAAATTCAACAACTACAACACTAGACCATCACGGCATATAGCCAGTTTACCAGCTGCATGTATGTATGTACATAGAGATGTAACAAAAAATATCAAAACATTCAGGATGGGTGGCAAACCTTATGACTGTTTGTATTTTATTTTCGAGCACTTTTGCAAAAAAGGGAAAGAGTGAAAGACCAATTTCTTGACGGGTGCTCCACTAAATCGGAAGTAAGTAATGGTTATAAGCCGAGCGGAAGTGCAGTGTGCGGTACATTTGAACGGGGCCCAACTCAAACAGATCTCGACATTCAAATACCTAGTAGTAGAGTTCTCAGCAGATGGTCAACAAACAGCGTGCATAGACAAGAGGATTGTGTCGGCAGGAAATGTGCTGAAAGCGCTTAAAAACCCGACAATACATAAATCCGAGCTGACCCGACGGACGAAAATGGCCATAATTAAGACAATTTACACGCCCTATCTTCACATATGGACACCAGATTTGGATGCTCACGGAGAGCGTGAGATCAAGGTTACAGGCAGCGGAAATGCGGTTCCTCAGGGGAGTGGCTGGTGTGTCATGTCAACATAAACACAAAAACATTTTTAGATTGAAACACTTACGATGCAAAATCACGCATTTCTCAAATTTGTTAAATATCAGGAAATGAGGAAAAAGGAGATTGCTTATCAATACCCCTTTCGGGTAGAGCTCAAATAATGAGAACTGTCTTTCCAAAAGGGGAACAGTTGGTCACCTTGGTTATACATATACATATACATACATACATAACACATCTAAGATATATACATATATATCTTAGATTCTACAGGGACAACGTAATTGACAATAATACAACACATGGTTAAAACCTAAAGAGTGTTCGCTTTACAGACGAATATAAACTTTTAACATACCTCTGGGTACAATTACATACAATTATTTATATAACACATTATTTATTTTCTCTGTTTATGAACTCATCATTCTGTTCTTCTCTTCGATTTCTTTGTTTATTTTATTATTTATTTCTGTACTTATTTATCAAATAAACGACTATTACCCTTTACAAATTCAAATAATCAAAAATATTTATATATCATCGGCGTTGAAATAGAACAAAACTTAAGTGCATAAAACAATAGTTTAATTTTCTATCATCTATTTTTCTCCGTGCCATAATTTTTTTATTATTAGTAGGTACCACAACTTATTGCCTTACGGAAAAGTGCCCATTATAAAAAATTAAATAAAGTTATTATAATTCATTTAAAATTTGGCTTTGTTGAAAGAAATCGCGACATGCGATTAAACTGTCAAACACATTCATAAAATATCAAACACGGTGAAAAAAAAACATGTACCTTATCGTCATAATTATCGTTATTAAACTGTCAAACATATTCATGAAGTCATCACATCCACATAGACCTGTCAAAAACTTTCTTGTAAACAATTGCATCAAAATCTTGATAGATAGATAGAATACAGCAATATAAACATATGATCATGGCTGAACTGAATAAAATTCATGAAATCATCACATCATGGTAGACCTGTCAGAAATATAAAAAAAATCAAAATCGGTCAAACAACCCATATAGTCGTCTACTCGTAATTAAACTGTCGACTTTATTCATGAAATCATGATGGACGAGAAATTCATGAAATTATCACACACTGGAAGACCTGTCAAAAATTCAGATTTTAACATTTCGATCAAAATCTATCGAAACACCAATGAAATCGCCAGTGCATGTTTGTACTATCAAAAATATTCATGAAATCATGGTACACCTGTCAAAAATATTAAAAAAATCAACACTTAAAATCATCAAATCGTGTCTGAACTCAATCATATTGATAAAATCAACACAGACTGGTAGACCTGTCAAAATTTCTTAAAAACATCAAAACGTTCAAAAAATATATGATCGCGATCATGACTGAAATTACATTCATAAAATCTTGATTAGCCTGTCAAAAATCGTTTTGGTGGATTTTGATCGAAATGTTAAAATATAAATTTTTGACAGATCAGTCATAGATTGACGATTAATTCGGTGCGATGGATTTTAATCGAAATGTAAATTAGTTTTTTTTGACAGGTGTTGATACATTTATATTTGACAGGTGAACCAATATGTGATGATTCCATGAAATTTTTTTGATAATTCATTGACGAAATGCCGAGTTGGGATTGGGATTTGGATTTTTGATAGATTTTGATCAAAAGCGAATATTAAAGTTTTGACAGGTCTACCAAGATGTGATGATTTCGAGCAAATTTTTGACAATTCAAGCCTAAAATCCGGTTGTTTGGATTTTTTGATAGATTTTGATTAAACCGGGAATATGAATGTTTTTGACAGGTGTACCAAGATGTGATGAATTCATGAAAATTTTTGACAGTTCAATCATGAAATGCGATGTTTAGGGTTATTTGATAGATTTTGATCAAATCTTGAATACAAATATTTTGGACAGGTCCAGGTGGACCAGATGTGGTGATTTCTTAATAATTCTTGACAATTCAATCGTGAAATGCCGAATGTTTGGGATTTTTGATTGATTTTAATCAAAACTTGAATATGAATATTTATGAACAGAACAACAATCTACCAAGAGGTGGTGACTTCGTGAAAATTTTTGATAATTCATTGACGAAATGCCGAGTTGGGATTGGGATTTGGATTTTTGATAGATTTTGATCAAAAGCGTATATTAAAGTTTTGACAGGTCTACCAAGATGTGATGATTTCGAGCAAATTTTTGACAATTCAAGCCCAAAATCCGGTTGTTTGAATTTTTTGATAGATTTTGATCAAACTGCGAATATGAATATTTTTGACAGGTTTAACAAGATGTGATGATTTCATAGAAAAATTTGACAGTTCAATCATGAAATGCCGATTCTAGGGTTTTTTGACAGATTTTGATAAAAACTTTAATATTTATGAATATTTTTGACAGATTTACCAAGAAGTGATGATTTCAAGAAAAATTTGACAGTTCAATCATGAATTCCGATTTTTTTAGTTTTTTGATAGATTTTGATCAAATCTTTAATGTAAATATATTTGACAGGTGTACCAAGATGTGATGATTCCATGAATTTTTTTGGATAATTCATTGACGAAATGCCGAGTTAGGATTGGGATTTGGATTTTTGATAGATTTTGATCAAAAGCGAATATTAAAGTTTTGACAGGTCTACCAAGATGTGATGAATTCTTGAAAACTTTTGACAGTTCAATCATGAAATTCCGATGTTTAGGGTTTTATGATGGATTTCGATCGATACAAATCAAATTGATCAAATCTTGAATAAGAATATCAAAATATTCAAAGTCCAAAGACAGGTCCACCATGATGTGGTTATTTCTTGATAATTCTTGACAGTTCAATCATGAAATGTCGATTTTTTTGGGTCATTTGATAGATTCGAATCGAATTTTGAATATGAATATTTTTGACAGGTCTACCAAGATGTGGTGATTTCATGATAATTTTTGACAGTTCAATCATGAAATGCAGATGTTTAGGGTTTTTTGATAGATTCGAATCGAATCTTGAATAAAAATACTTTTGACAGGTCACCCAAGATGTGGTGATTTCATGATAACTTTTGACAATTCAAGCGTGAAATGCCGAATGTTTGGGATTTTTGATTGATTTTGATCAAAACTTGTATATGAATATTTTTGACAGGTTTACCAAGATGTGGTGACTTCGTGAAAATTTTTGATAATTCATTGACGAAATGCCGAGTTGGGATTGGGGTTTGGATTTTTGATAGATTTTGATCAAAAGCGAATATTAAAGTTTTGACAGATCTACCAAGATGTTATGATTTTGAGCAAATTTTTGAAAATTCAAGCATAAAATCCGGTTGTTTGGATTTTTTATTAGATTTTGATCAAACCGCGAATATGGATATTTTTGACAGATTAACCAAGATGTGGTGATATCATAGAAAAATTTGACAGTTCAATCATGAAATGACGATTCTAGGGTTTTTTGGTAGACTTTGATTTATCTTTTTAGTTTTTAAGTTTTTAAACTTAAATGTAAATATTTAGTAGTAAACCACCAAAATGTGATGATTTTAAGAAAAATTTTGACAGTTCAAACATGAAATGCCGATTTTTTGTGTTTTGTGATAGATTTTGATCAAATCTTGATGTAAATATTTTTGACAGGTGTACCAAGATGTGATGATTTCATGAAAATTTTTGACAGTTCAATCATGAAATGCCGATGTTTAGGGTTTTTTGATAGATTCGAATCGAATCTTGAATAAAAATACTTTTGACAGGTCACCCAAGATGTGGTGATTTCATGATAACTTTTGACAATTCAATCGTGAAATGCCGAATGTTTGGGATTTTTGATTGATTTTGATCAAAACTTGTATATGAATATTTTTGACAGGTTTACCAAGATGTGGTGACTTCGTATATAATTTTTGATAATTCATTGACGAAATGCCGAGTTGGAATTGGGGTTTGGATTTTTGATAGATTTTGATCAAAAGCGAATATTAAAGTTTTGACAGATCTACCAAGATGTTATGATTTTGAGCAAATTTTTGAAAAATCAAGCATAAAATCCGGTTGTTTGGATTTTTTAATATATTTTGATCAAACCGCGAATATGGATATTTTTGACAGATTTACCAAGATGTGGTGATATCATAGAAAAATTTGACAGTTCAATCATGAAATGACGAGTCTAGGGTTTTTTGATAGACTTTGATAAAAACTTAAATGTAAATATTTAGTGGTAAACCACCAAGATGTGATGATTTTAAGAAAAATTTTGACAGTTCAAACATGAAATGCCGATTTTTGTGTTTTGTGATAGATTTTGATCAAATCTTGATGTAAATATTTTTGACAGGTGTACCAAGATGTGATGATTTCATGAAAATTTTTGACAGTTCAATCATGAAATGCGATGTTTAGGGTTATTTGATAGATTTGATCAAATCTTGAATACGAATATTTTGGACAGGTCCACCAAGATATGGTTATTTTTTGATAATTCTTGACAGTTCAATCATGAAATGCAGATTTTTTGGGGGTTTTTGATTGACCCGAATCGAATCTTGAATATGAATTGTTATGCCCGGTATAGTAGGTATTGTGCCGAAAAGTTATTATTAAAATAATAATTGGTAAAATAATATTTCAGTACCACTTTCTAAAGAAAGTGGTACTGAAATACCGAAATAAACAATGCAGTTCATAAGAATTTAGAATAACCCAACATTAAAAATATCCCAGCACTTAAAAGGTACCTGCATTAATAATGTATTGTTTGCTAATCTATGTACCTACATTCATAATATTATTGTTTATTGAAATTTGTACCTGCATAGCAACAAAATAAATGAAAAGAATCACTCAACAAAAGATTAAGGCGCATTCATTATGTATTAACTTAAGGCGCATTCATTATGTATCAACTTAAGGCGCATTCATTATGTATCAAATTATTTAATGAATATTCTAGAATGCGTTTGTATTATTATTATTTCATAGTGTCGGCTTGGTTGGATTTTTATACCTACGCTTCGAGATATTGAATGTCGATACCGACGATATGTTTTAATTTATGTAAACGACTCTTTAGGTATGAATTTTAATTTTATTGTAACATACGTAGTTTGAATATTTCATTATCTACCTAAAGGGTTGGTTTGTGTTGCTATGTAATAGAATAAGGATTGTGTTATTTTGTGTTGTGCGAAAAGACGCTTTGATAAAGAACAGTGATAAAGGACACAAGAAATATTGTTTTAAATATAATATCAGTGAAAGAGACGCTTTAATTATACATATGTGAATAATTATAAATCAGTGCATTGGACGCTTAACAATATCAAACTTATTTGTAAATATTTATTTCATCATGTACCTACATAATTCCTGGAATGCAGACAAGGGTGCAGGTGTACTCGCAATACAATGGAACTTGCGGTGAGCGTGTATTGGTATTCAATTAGCCAATCACAGCGCTGCACAGAGATGCATCACAGCGTAGGAGGGGTATATGACCAACCCCTCTCTACACCACTCAAGGAACAGCGGAGAAATGTCCTTGAAAGATCAGTGAGTCTCCATCAGCCATCAGTGGTGAACAGTTATCATCAGCGAGTCGTAGTGAGTAGTCAGTTGTCCTTGGTAGAAGGATTGCTCTTGCCATCACTCAATGACTCATCATTTGACCTTTAGAGAGACAAGTCGGTCTCTGGTCACTGGACTTCAGTTGAGTCGAGATATTCTCCTCCTGAAGTCATGACGAGCCAACTCTGCACCTGTGTAGGCTGGTAATTGCCTCCAGGAGCCTCGGACGTGGGACTTCGCCCTCCCAGCACTGCGCCAAGGGGCGCCTTCTTCAACTTGTTTGCCTCTAGGCATTTTCATGCCAGAGGCGCCCTCATCGTGGGATCCATTACAATCATCGCAAAGTGAAATTTAATTATTTTAAAAGTGCTACGTTTTCGTTTTTATTGAAATAATAATCAAGTGTGTTTTTTTATATTGGGATAATTACGTGTGCACAGACAATACGGGGTAGTGAGTAAGTCGTAGTATTGTGTTGCTGTTTAAACGTGTGTTTGTAATAGTGGTAAGAATTTTTTTATTTTTAATTAAATGTTTATTTGAATCTAAATTTGTCTTTTACACATTTGTCCATTTAATTACAGATAACTTGTCGTCTCTTAATTTATATAGCCTCACTGTATAATTTAATCGAGACCATTTTATTGTTTTAACTCCTGGAGTGCTGTGGGTAGCCCAGTAGAGTCTCAGCCGTTGGCATTTTTGGCATAATATTTTATTTATTTTATCCTCAACCAAAACCATTCTTTCACCATCTCACCCCCCCATATCAGAATATTTTTGACAGGTCCACCAAGATGTGGTGATTTCATGAAAATTTTTGACAGTTCAATCATGAAATTCAGATTTTTGAGTTTTTTGATAGATTTTGATCAAATCTTGAATGTAAATATTTTTGACAAGTGTACCAAGATGTGATGATTTCATGAAAAACTTCAATGAAAAACTTCTTATTAACAAACTCTGGAGAGTGTGGAGGTATTCAAGGCAAAGCTAAAGACTCGCTATTTCAGGAAGTGTTATGATTCTTGAATGGGCCCTTGTGGTGGTTTTTCCACAAAACGGCGGTTTAGAACAATTTTCTTGTTATTTTTATTAATAATATTATTTTGTCGATACCTATACAATAAAACGTTAAAAACATCCAGTTAACGAGTTGTAAAAATTCGAGTCGGTGAGGTCATTCCGTCTACACTTTGATTTGTGAACATTATGCACAACAGTAAAAACTAATTATAGGAGTTTCAGTGATATGGATATATATCCATTAGGATCATAAAATCATTCATAAATGATGTGGGATAGATCAATTTGAATTATCATTTTACTGTCATAAGTAGAACACAATCCCGTGGAGCACCCGGTAAAGAGTTGGTCTCTCACTCTTCTTCGTATATTCATAAGTGTCCTCTAAAAGGCAGTTCCTTTACTGTCCTCGAAAAAAAAAATATTTTAGGTAGATACATCTTAAATTCTGCGATGAGGTTTGCCACTCATTCTGAATATCTTGGTTATATATTGGCTTGGAGAGGACAGCTTGCATGTTTCCTACATGCAGCTGGTCTGCTGGCTACCCCACTTGTGGCATATGCCACATGATAGTATGGTAGTACTGTAGTAGTAAGTTGAGCTCAATAAAAAAAAAAATATATAATTTTTTATGAAACTTTTCGACTTTTAAGGAAATAGGAGCTCAACGAAATAGGCATAAAAAACCAGACACATTCATATTTGTAATTTAACTGAAGCCATTATAATTCTGAACTAATAATAGATATAAACCTAGTACGTCCTTTTCGCTTTTAGTCGCCTTGTTTCAAAGGATTAACGTTTTCATGAAAAGTAGACAAAAACTATGAAACTAATGGCTTACATTACCTACTACAAGTATCTTATTAAAATTGCATGACGCTGCTTAACAAGCTTTTGTGTTAAACACAGCTCTATAAACACTTTCATATTAATAGTATTCACACGACTTGGGTTTGTATTAATTTCCTAATATTATTATGTACATTGTACAACCTTCTTACCTTTTTGTTTAATTTACATACATACATACATACCGCCACGCCGCTTCCCTCGCGGGGTAGGCAGAAAGGATCGAGCGCCACTTCACTCTATCCTTGCATACTATCTAGCGCCCTTGAGGTGGATTTTTTTCACAAAACGGCGCTTTACAAATCATCCAAATAATAATAATAATAAATAATACATCTTTCGTTTCCGTCACTGTCATACAATTCCTCGTGCATGCTTTCCTGTTCAATGTGCTCAATATGTGACCGTCCTGTAGGATTTGATTTAAATGATCTTGCCATTTGATTCTCGGACGTCCACGTCTCCGAGCACCATTCCTCTCAGCCAAATATATCTTCTTGGTCATTCTGTCTTCATTCATTCTTTCCACGTGCCCAAACCATCGTTACTTATTTACATTCATCGTTGTAACCACACCAACTTTTATTCCACATTCCTTTCTTATATATCACTGTTACGCACACGATCTCTCAGACTTTTACAACACATCCTTCTCAACGATCAGATTTCTACTGCATTTATGCCACTTTCGGTTTAAGAAAGATTTCTTAAACCATGTCCACGTTGTTTAATTTCATGTGTTTAAAATAAAAGCCTTGGAACATTAGTTCTCGGTGTTTAGATGCGTTGCATAAGTATTGTTATTACCACAACTATACCATCACGGCATATCCCAAATGTGGGGTAGCCAGCAATAAGCTGCATATAACAGAAAGTTGTCCAACTGTCCTCTCCGTGCCAATATAAAATCAAGACATTCAGGATGAGTGGCAAACATCATCGCTGAATTTAAGATGTAAAATGTCTTAATATTTTGTCAACACCTGGCTGTTACAGGACACTCGAAAACTTACAGAGAAGAGTGGGAGACCAATTCTTTACCGGGTGCTCCATTATGGGATAGTATTGTGTATTGTAAAAATGATGATTTATTTTATTTTGGTGAAGGAGTATTCAATTTTACCCAGAAGTTGACGGCCTGTGACTTGTGACTCATAGCGTTCTCTTGCCTTTGAGTCATGAGGTCTTTTCAATTCAATTCCCGGCCTTTTTCAAATTGTCCCGGCTCTGGGTGGCATATGTGTTTTGGGCATTTGTGTATCGTCGCATTAATACCCACCTACAATACAAGACCTACTACAATTTAAGAATGAGACTAGTTTGATCTGTTTGAATTCTCTTTGCATGTTTTGTCAATAATAAATTGGTCATATTATCTCATTGCCGATGGTAGACAAATCATTTTATCTCAGCAACGCAATAGTTCCTTTCGTAAGAGCCTTTCTATTCCCTCACGCCGTATTCCAAGTGGGGTAGGCAGAGAGAACGGAACGCCATGAAGATCTGTCCTCACATACTTCTTTCGCTTCTTCAACAGTTATACAATTTCTCATGCACGTGTGTCGATTTCTCTTACTCAAAACGCGGCCGTCCTTGAGAATTTGATCTACATGATCAAGCCATGTAGTTCTAGGATGCCCACGCTTCCTTCTTTCATTCTTTCTGACAGGTATTTTTGCTTCTTTCAGACAAGTATTTTAGCTCGGGTAACATATTCTCTGCTCGGGAAATTGATTTATGGCTGATGTGTCGCTGAACTCCAAGATTCTAGATTCAAGATTCAAGAACTCCAACTAACAGCAAAGCTGAGAAAGCAAATTGTATTGGACATGTTTGTTAGGGTGTGTCGCTCTCCATACAAAAAAAATAAAGTTTACTTTATTTTAACTCCTTAGTACTCAAAAGTTGTATGATGTTACTAATGACAAGAAAATACAAAAAAATGCTACTCCAAACATCATCTTTAGCCTCCTCAAGCAGCATGAAGTTTTGAAAAAAAGGCAAAATACGTTTGCTCTTATAACGAAAATAGAAAAAATATTGAATCATTACGATGCTATGTATTAGTGATTTTATGTAAATAAGAGTCGGTTTAAGATAATTAAAACAAAAATAAGACGACATGCATTATATTTGTTTATAAAAAAATTATTTGAATCTTTCTTAGAATTGAATTTTGGCATCATATTTCTTGAATGTTGCCTGGCACAAATAAAACCTTCTCGAGCCTTGTGACCAGCAACGGAACTAGATGCTTCTGTAGTTTATTTAACACATCTCTCCACTGATTGTGTATGGCATGGAAATTTGGGAAAGTTAAATATTTTCATGTAACCTTCAATTGAATTTTTTTTCAAATCGTCAGTACTTATTGTACTCAAAAGAGGAGGTGATGTGAGAATTAATGATGGTTTTTGCCAGTCAATCAATTCTATGTAGCTGTTGCAATCGAAGTTAACTTTTAGAATTACTAATTCTCGTATACCTGGAGCTTCAATGGAGCGAGTTTTCAAGATCCTTCGACATCCCAACTTCCTTATTCTCTTATCATTATCACTTAGCATAGCTATTATTATATTCTCTGGATTTGCAAAATAAGCATTACGTTGAATAACAGGATCTATTATTGCTTTTAATTCTGCTGAAAGGTATCGTGATGAAAGAATTATTTTCCATAAATTAACTGCCCAATCTTTACAAGAGTTATTACATTTTATTGTTAACCATGAAGGTGCATAGACTTTCATAACAAAAACGGCCAATATTTTCAGATTTTCACAAGGTTTTTCAGTGGCGACATATAAACGTAAAATCCTACTTGCAGTCGTTAACCATCTGGCATGGGACATCTTCCCTGGTTGTTTTCGGGCCAAATCATCATTCACTTTACCATTTGATACTGCTTGGCACAAAGTGTTTAAATATTTTTGATCTGTGCTTAATTTATCACACGCAAGTTCAGGGAATGACGTCTCAATTGCAACAAACTCTATGGCCTCCATATTTTCACAAATATTAAGATTTTTACCTATTGGTCCTGAAAAAGCTGAAGGTCCGCTAGTTGGACCATCTAGCGATGATAATAAATGTCGCAATGGAAGTTCAATTGCATGAAGTTGACAGATGAGCCATTGTAATGGTTTTTGAAGTCTCTTTTCTAGTCTGGAAATTATTCCATTTTTCCTTCCTGTATTAACATTCGTTCCGTCACAGCCGACAGCGCAAATTTCGTCTAAGGATATTTTCTGATCTGTTAGAAAGCGAAACAAGGAGACTTCGACATCTTTCGCTGTTCCTGATGACGGAGTTATATGTCCCAGATAAATAGATCCAGGCTCTTGCACGAGTGTAACATGTTCCTCAATTTTAGATTGTCGGTAAAACTTGATTCCTTTTTTTTACCATGTAGATGGTTTTATCCTTTCTTCCATCAAAGTATAAACCTTGAACGCTCATGATCTCCCGATTGAGCAATAAGAAATCTCTCGTTCGTTTTCTGGCTTTCCACAATCTACTGTGATCTATGATATCTTCTTTCAAAATCGAAGAAGCGATGGCAGCTCCAGCTCTATACGATACGCCATACCTATCGTAGGTTTGAGACAACTTGTCAAGGTTTATTTTCGTCTTAGCGTTTTCTTTTTTATTAGGGAAAGGTAAGCTAGAGCACTGGAAATCTTCATCTTCCTGAGTCATACTTTAGTCTGGTTCAGAATCACTTTGGTATAAAGGTGGCGTTATCATCGTCAAAGGTCCTGGTTTACTCAGTTTTTCCGCTGTCTTTTGCACTTTTTTAATTTTTTTTGTAACTTTTGCGTAGCAACGATTTCGATACTACCTATAAACATTTGTCGTTGACTGCGTTGGTCTTCTAAAAATAAACGCTCCTGTAGCGGTATTGACTTTCGTTTCCCACATTTACATAAAGAATAATCTCTACATTTGCAGGCTGCAACATCAAAAAGGCTAAGACTGTTTGAAATAAAGTTCTCGATTTTATCCGTGTATGCTCGACTTTTGTTTTTTCTATTGAAATTTTTCAATAGTTTCTTGTAATCAGTGTTGTATGACATTATTATTTTTTTATTCTTTGCTCTGAAAGCACGGGAATAGAAGCGTTTTTCCAAATTTCAATCAACATACGCGTAACGCTCGTAGCTATATCTCCTGCAGCTGGTTCTTTTGATGAAATATGCTTCATTTTATATCTCACCCACTCGTAATGTTTGATAACATTTTCATACGTCGGCAGCATACTCCAGTTGCATGTTATTTCTTCCGGAAATTGGTTGAAAATACTTAATTGTGTGGTCAGTCTGGTATCTTTACGCTTTGACATTGTAAGATATTGTAGTAGTAGGTACTTAACTAATGTTAAATCACTTAAAAAGGAAACACAAAACAATACTCGTACACGACTGCAACCCACAACCGAAACCGTGCGACTAATTTTTACGACTGATGAATAAACGACGGTAGTGCGAGAGTAAGGATCATTACTGAATAATTTATAATAATATTTTTTTATCATTTGATTATACTATTTACATTCAAATTAACAAGAATATTTAAATAAAAAAATATTATTATTTTTTTTTACAAGAAAAATATATAGGGCAAAATTTCTATAATTTATCGTTTTTCGCCAACTTTTGGCCATTTGAGGAGGCTAATGGAAGTTCCCAAAATTAAAAAAAATATATCAGTTAATATTCTGTTGAGAAAAGGCAACTTTTGATGCCTAAGGCACTTTGAAATTCGAAAGTTGAAAAAATCGACACACCCTAATGTTTGTGTAATTTCATGAACTTGATTTTATTCGAAAATCTGGTGGAGGAGTGCATTACATATCCCGTACTATTTTTACTTACATTAAACTCTGTAGATATTTTTAAATGTATGACAATATTACTTATAAGTAAATAATACATATAAATATTATATTTTTCATGCCACTTTATTATTGAAATATTATAGGTAAAATTAGTTCTAATAGGTAGTTGCATATTAAAGTAAACAAAAGCTGTGCAACGCATCGAATAAAGTATTGTCACAATTTCAACTATCAACATACTACCCCCGTCTTTGTATACAGGTTTATTTTGTTATGAAATAATTGATAACTTTTTCTATTTCATAAGACACAACATTAAAAACCTCATGTTCCATGTTCCATTTTAGCCTAACCTAAATCATGATGGCCTTGAGAAGAATAGAATAGAACCTTCTTTTAAGTCTGCTTACAAAAATTATCTAACCAATTCGGAGAATTATTTATTATATTTTTAATAATTCAAGAGTTAAGTTTTTGTGTTTACTATATATATCTGTACCTGAGAACCATTTAGTCTTAAGTAGGTACTAAAATGCCAATTTAAATTTAATTTTTTAATCGATAAAATCTCAACAGTAGGTATATACAGCTTATTACATAGACCCTAAGCATTTATGTACTTACGACTCACGACTGTTGTGTTATTTCCGATTTTTTCGTAATTTTGGCATTTTTGTCAAAAACGCACTTGAGTCCTTATGGCTCTCAGGTACAGATATTATTGAGCACTGTTTAATCTCCACTTTGTTAGGTTAGATACCGAACGTTTTGGAGTTTCTCTGAAGATGCCTACAAGTAGGTATACGCGAAAACGTTCGGTATCTAACCTAACAAAGTGGAGATTAAACAGTGCTCAATAATATATTTTATATTATGTTTTTATTAATTTATTTACATTTACATAATTACATGTTGAACAAAAAGATTTAAAAAAAAATCACAGACAAATATAGTAAAATACAATTCGTAGCTGCAGGTACATACACTGATGAAAAAAAATTATATAGATAAGTATGTTGAATAAAACTTAATATTTAGGTGCAATAAATAAATTGAAAATAAATAAAATAATTTATTTGAATTGAAAACAGTTCGATCAAAAGTACATTTTTTCAGTCCGACACAGCTGGGTTTAAAAATAATTAGTGTCAAATTCTGCCCAATATGATTTTTGAACATAAGTGTTAATCTTTAATTTATACAACCACTTTTATAAATAACTTTATGTGTAATTTAAATGTATGCAAGCGAGACATGGACGTGGCTGAAGAAGGACGAAAGTGGAATAAATGCAGTGGAGATGCGATCGTTAAGAATAATGGTTGGTAAAACGCTGCGTGATAGAGTGAAGAATGAGGATATTAGAAAAATGAGCGGATGCAAGAAGAGTGTTGTGGACAGAATGCGCGTGAATAAACTACGGTGGTTTGGACACGTTGAACGAATGAACGAAGTAAGAATGACAAAGAGGATATACTTGTCTGAAAGAAAAGGTGTGAGGAAGCGCGGACGTCCGAGAACCACGTGGCTTGATCACGTGGATCAAATTCTCAAGGACGGCCGCGTGTTGAGTAAGAGGAATCGACGTGCATGTATGAGAAACTGTATGAATGTGGAGGAAGCGAAGGAAGTGTGTAAAGATAGATCTGTGTGGCGTTCCGTTCTCTCTGCCTACCCCACTTGGGATACGGCGTGAGGGTATAGTATAGTATAGTATAGTATAGTATAGTATAGTAATTTAAATGTAATTACTTTAAAATAAATATGTAATTAGCAGACACACAACTTAAAAGCTTTGTGACATAACATATTATTTTATTGGGTTAACTTTCTACACATTCATTCCATAAAGTTTATTTATGATAATGGTACTTACATACTACAAATTACATTAGTATTAATTAATTCCTCCATCCCTTAACACCACATCCGGTATATATGTATTATCTTGAATGCATCCGGTAATGTGTAGAGAGGATGAAGGTCGAAAAACCCTTTCTTTCTTTATTTACACTATTATTTATTTATTCGATTCTTCTTCTCAAACCACCCCGTTCTCTCCTTGACGAAGGCCTCTCTAATTTCTTATCATGCCATTCGATCCTGCGCCATCAACACCAGCGTGTTGCGTAATTTTCATGGTTGGGCCATCATTTGAGAATATGTATTTTTATTAAATTTTATTTATTTCCAGAAATATTAAACTTGTCTAATTACAACGAAAATCTATTGGCTAAATACCATTTTATCTTTAATCTAATCACACATATTCCAACAATAATCAAAACAACAACTTAATGTCCAATGACAGCCAAAAGAACGCTGTTCTTTCGTCCACAAGGGTTCCGAAGGCCAGGACGTCCCTCTTTCACAATATATCATTATTATGACAACGACATCACAGCGCTACGAATGTCGTGAGAAAAGGTGACTCAACTGGCACAGAGATGCTGTAAATGGTGGAGGCTGATTACTGCCTTGTGCTCTCGAGAAGGTTGATGGGCGGGATGATAATAAGAACAACCAGCCATTCAGAGCAATCTACGTCAAATAAGTTATATTAATCTTTAGTTATATAAATCAACGTCAAATAAATATTTTCCTACGATTTGGTTGTCATAGAAATGTTATATTGTGAAAGATAAGAGGGTGATTTAAGTCATCGAACATGATATTCTTTTGACATACGAGTGTATGGAAGAAAGCGCAATTGGTTCTAGTTTTACTTTGTATTCAATTTTATAGTGATCGGGTTTTGACTTATGAAGTCATTGTCAAACTAATTTCATTATTTGCCGGAAGGTTGTTACTTAGTTATTCCACTGTTACAAATACCGTGTTTCATTAATAAATTATCAATATGAACTTCCACCGTGAACCGTCGGTCTATAAATTAAACTTTAAGTTTCTTATATACTATGTTACAAATAGATGAGATTATTCTGTTCTATGTAATGCAATAAGTATATTTTGTGTAGAAAAAGGTTATACAATGAAAAGAGATAATAAGATCGTTTGTTTTGGATATAATTATACAATGTAATATTTGTGTAAGAATGTTTGGGATATACCAGATAAACCAATTGTGTTTTCTTCTATATACATAATAAATATGGAGTTTTGCAAAATAAACGTCAATTCAATCAATACATTCTTCTAAGTTATGGAATATAAAAATATGGAAATAATGAGTAGTTTTTTTGATCATGGCATATATATTTTACACTTTCATTCTTATGTGTAAATTTTCACTGAACAATTCTGTGTTTTAAAAAGCTTGCGTTGAATAGAACGATCAATACAAGATATTCGACCTTCCAGTGTTTGAACAAGACTGTTCAACTTTTGTCAATAATATATTATTCTAAATTGACACTCCCGTCTGCTTTCTGTTCCTATCACATTGAAAAGTTGCTCTTCTCTGTGGGTACCTACTCACGCAATCAGTCTATCGGAACCATGATTTATGTTGTGGAATAAGATGTTATTTGTCACAGATTTCGACTTAAATCCAAGACTATCTGTTGAAGCACTTAATTTGAAAACCGCACTGAGAAAAGATTATTTGTGAATTCACAAAGGGAAACGAGTTTAGAGAGCAAAGTTCGCAGACAACTCATTTTACTAAAGGTAATTCAAAGCCAACGGTAAATTATTCTAGTTCTGTTTTGTATCAGTGGCATAACCAGACACTTTATTTAAATTTAAATTACGCAGCAGGTGTAAATGTTAAACGTAAAATATAAAAGATAAAAGTACCGAAATATTTCACTCAAACAGACGAATCCATATGCACAAAACACATATGTCTGTAAAATAAATATATAAAATACGTAGAAGATCGGGAGTTGTACGTATGTTGTCGAAAGAGTGGCAAGGTTGAAGTGGTCATGGGCAAGGCATGTTACTAGACTTAAAGATAAAAGATGGACAAAAAGGGTAGAAGAATGGAGACCTCATGAAGATAAAAGGTGTAAAGGAAGACCTCCAACACGTTGGTCAGACGACAATAAAAAAATCTCTGATGACTGGTTGCAGAGAGACAGAGACTCAGAATAAGTAAGTATAGAAAATACTACTACAATCTCATCACGGCATATCCCACAAGTAGGGTAGCCAGCAGACCAGCCATATGCAATAAACATGCATCCTTTGAACCCAGCAAACGAACAACAAAAAATAGGACATTTAGGATAGGTGTCAAAATTGATCAAAAACGTTTTAATAAGCTATTTATTAAAATTCATCTGCACTTTTGCACTCCTATTATTCCAAGCATTAGCATATTCTTGCACAAACATTGTATCTTGACCACCAAGATATGAAAATTATGAATTAAATACAATTTCCACTTCTTCCAATATCCAGGAATTGAATTTATGAGACGATTCCTATTAACCAGTAAAGCACGCTGTAAAAGGATTGTAGTTTCAGAAAGAAAAAAATCAGCTTGATGCCTCTTAAAAGTTTATGTCTCGAAAGCTGATATTCGAATACCGCTCACAGATCTTCACAACTAAAAAGTATGTACATTGATTCCTGTAAAGGTATTGTTATTTTTTACTGTACATCAATTATTTTTGCTGTAGGTTGTTTACTTTGCATTTGTGCTTGTATAGAAGATACTTCTCTGCTTCATACTATTACCGGCCATAACTTTTTCTACATTTTTAACAAAATGGGACTAACGTCCAATGGGACCATTTATTTTTAAAATTACTTTCACTTTAATTTGACATTATTTTTTTCACTATTACAACCTATACCTATATAGTCTTTGTGATATTTGATATAGGTACGCTTTTTTGGCTGAGTCATATTTTAAGAATCATATTTATTTATTCAAAAGCAGTAGTGTTCTATTTTATTTTGACCTGGTTTCGACTCACAAAGTGATTGTCAATTTTTTTTATTTTAAAAACTTTCTAATTTTATGTGAGTTACACTGTGGAAATTCATTAAATAAAATAAAAATAACAAACTTTGTTTAATTCCACTTTAGTCAATACAAGAAATAACTAAAACGTTTTCGGGCTTACACCCATCTTCAGTAGTTACGTGCTTTTTGTAGACTGAATACAAAATACAACAGTGTCACTATGGTAAGCTAGCGGGGGATGGTGAGGGGGTGGGTGAAGGTGAGGGGGTGGGTTTAGACAATATTTTCATAAGAGGGGATGTTAAGGGCGGGACTTGTACATTTAAGATGTTGTTATCTTTGTTACTATTTATATGGATTGTTTCTAATATGTCTAGTCTCCTACTTTTATCACAAATATTTAAAACTTCTACATTGACTAAACTAAATTTATGACCTGTGTCCCTACTATGATCCGCAATATCAGAGTTTATAGAAAATTTTTTAATCCCATTCATATGTTCCTTAATTCTAACGTTTTAGTTATTTCTTGTATTGACTAAAGTGGAATTAAACAAAGTTTGTTATTTTTATTTTCTTATTTTGTTTACCTTTTTCATAATTAAGTTGACAATGACTTTGTAAGTCGAAATCAGGTCACTCAATTATTAAAAAGTTGTAAAAGTTAAACCTTTTGTGTTTTCTTATAAAAATATCATTGATTCACTTTGTTGGTGTTCCTTAACAAATTAAATTCCTTCAAAACGAGTTAAATTCCTAAAAGAAATTGAAGAAAAAATGACTTTTTTTCCACAATAATGCTTTTTACGAAAGAATTCATTCGTCTTTCGAGGACATGGAAGAACCAGGTGTGAAGAACCAAAAAATAAAGACATTTTCCAGTCATGCTATTCAGACTCAACTTTTTGTTGGCATGGAGAGGAGAGCTAGCATGTTTCTTAAGTCCAGCTGGTCTGCTGGCTACCCCACTTGTGGGATATCCCATGATAATATCGTAATAGTAGTAGTAGGTACCTACCTAGTAGTATTAAATGGTAATATTTTCCATTGTAGTAATTTTCATATACCAATTTGCGTATGTTTAGAATATTTACTATTTTTTTTAATTTTTTTTCTTCTCGGGGTTTCTAATTGGTTTTGTCATCTGCACCCAAATCCGGTTAAACAATAAAAAAATTAGTAAATATTCTAAACATTTGTTGCTGACTGGTCGAACTAGCAGCCGATAAAGTATTGAACTTAATTGTTCCGGTGCTATTTAGACGGGAGATCGCGATCTATTTGAGATCTGAAAAATGAGATCCCAAAAAGATGGTTGCTTCTAAGGATTGCATAGAGCGTCTCTCGATCGGTGGACCTTACATCGTGACAGTGAGAATGGTAGAATTGGTGAACGTTGTCCATGGACACCGAAAGTGATCACTTAAGCCAGCCTTAATACACGTAAGCGTTGGGGCACCTTTCTAACTTCTTCCGATTAAATTCTACACAATATTGCATTGTGTAGACATGGTTCTCCAATCGGGGTTTCTGACCAATTTGCAAGTAGATAGATACCATACACTATAAAATATATACAAAGATTCCCTACCATACACTACGGGTATAAAACAAACACACTGTTTGGTTGAATAATAATAATATGGTAAACTTTATACACTTTCAACGTGAGTTTTATTTTATTATCTTGTTCTCATAATATTATTCGGTTATAAAATAAGAATGCATTTTGTTTCCCAAGATGATATAATTCATGTTAACATCTGATACGAACGTGTCAGGGAGTCAAACAAATAATTAAGTATGTTTGTACATACAATATTACTTTTTTACTTTAGCGTAGAGCCTAAGTCAAATTGGTCGTACCGTCAGTAACGCTAATTGCTTATATTGCACCGTCACCGCACTGCACCGGCATCGTCAGTAAGGCTAATTGCTAATTAACGGAAATTGCTAATATTGCACCGTTGTTACCATGGAGATAATGTAGCTTTACTGACGGTTCGAGCAATAGTCGGATACGACTTAGGCTCCTCTGGTACTGTATTCTATTTTTATGATTTTTTGACACAATTGAATGTCGAAGACTGGATTTTACTTTCTAAGAAGTGTAGATGTTAATTGATTTTGAACCACTCTAGATTAATCATTCCAGTTAGTTTTACTCAAACCTATTAAAGAGTACTCTTAACAAAGCATTAAGTCAATTCATAAGCGTAGAAACTCTGTGCCGTGCACTCCTAAAGGAAGTTCACATAAGTATGTGTATCATGTAATAAAAATAATAATAAATTTTATTGCATAATAAGAAGCATAAATTTACATAAATACCAAGTTATAAAACAATGTGATACAAACAAATGATATTGTACAATGGGCGAGTTTATCGCAAAAGCGATATCTTCCAACTAACCCATATACAACATACCTATCTAGTTAATACCTATTCAAATAGGTTGACTATCGGCGAGCAGAATCAACTGCAATGATTAATCTAATGTGGTTCAAAATCAAGTACTGTACCCTGTCACGCCGTATTTCAAGCGGAGTAGACAGAGAGGATGGATTGCCATAAAGATCTATCCTTACGTACTTCTGTCGCTTCCTCAATATTCATAATAAAGAATACATACTTACTTACTTACGGCAAGCCTTCATCTCTCCACTGCTGGATATAAGCCTCATCAAATACTTTCCACTACATTCTAGTCTTGAGCAACACGAACCCATTTCTTACCCACCATTTGGATGATGTTATCGGCCAATCTTTATTAGGATCTCCTTATGCTTCCTTCTATTCTAGTTGTTCGTCTGTCATCCTAACTACGTATGTGACCAGCCCATTGTCATTTTAGTTCTTTTTTTAATTATCAATTATTATATCTACAATCTTTGTCTTTTTCGAATTGTCTAGTTTTTTATTCTGTCTCTCAAGCATTAGCTTGGGCATGGGCATGGGCATGGGCATTAGCCCAGCATATTTCATCCACTGGTCGTTGTGCACATCTCCGTTTTTTTTATTTGATAGTGTTTGCATCGTGGTTTCTAGCTCATAGATTTGCAGGATGCATGAACCATATAGCTTATTTTTTAAATTTATGTGTAAGACTTCTTTGTCAAAATTTCTCATGCTCATATGTCGATTTCTCTTACTCATCACTTATTAGTTGGAATCTTTGAGAATTTGATCCATTTAATCAAACAACATCGGTATTTTATTAAAAGATATTATATTTACAAAATATATTTTTTTACAAATAAAAAACATTTGTGTCTTAATAATTCTAACAAGAGTGCTGATAGGATGCTACAGAAGCGACAAATATGTGTTTTAGTAGATTTTATTCAAATTTTAGAATAGTTTGTGTGTAGAGCAGTGATTCCCAAAGTGGTCCAGGTAGACCCGCAGAGGTACATACTTACCAAAAATCTAAATTTTGAAAATTTTCTAGTTTTGAGACTTAGAAAATGAATAGTAAACAAAAAGCTCTTACGATTAAGGAGGGAGCAAAGCTGGTTTTTAATATGTACAAACACCCACACACAAACCAGACGCTAAGGAAAGCAATTTCCTAGAGCACGCCAAAAAGAGAATCTTTATGATAATACTCCTTTCTCTATGATACTAAACATTAATATCATCCTTTGTCTATGGATGTTGAGTTTAAACTAACTATTATACTTTTATTATGAAATAAATAAGTGAGATATTATGTATGTTGTTCTTGTTTATCCCTTTAATACAAAAGGGATTTATTTATATTGATACGAAGATTAACTCGAGCTACCCGTAGTAAATTTGTTTGAATCACGGTCGTAAATACAGTTGTAAATTTTGACTCTATCTTAATTATAATTCTATCTACACAGATTCATAATTATTCTTCTAGATACATATATAAGATGAGAAATCTATCTCTCCTTTCATCCGGCATCTATTTCAGGATAGTAAAGAGGACATAACGCCAATTCTATTCTATTTGCTTTATGTACTGTATGATATATAAAATATTATGATATGACATATATAGTTGTTATCGTGGTAAAATCACAATAAGCCATTGATTAATATGGGTTATGGATGCCCTTAACAATATTGATAATACATGCTGTAGGTATATAAGTATTTATCACCAGGGATGGTCTGGTCACAAGGGTCAAGTATGAGGTTGACAATAGATTAATATGCATCATCATATTAATAAACCTAATAAAGCTGACTAAGAAACCTCAAAATAACCATCAATCTAGGAACATTATAATATTGCAAATTGACTAGAAATTCGACGGATAAATTGACAATGAGGTCAATCAAATTGTGGGGGCAAAATAATTTCATATCAACCTGTCTGTAACAAGCATTGTTGGTTCAAACATCAACATTCATAATAATATACCTATATTTTTTTTTATTAATGGAAAATATATTTAATTTCATCGATTTGGAACACAAAAATTCCGAAAAAAATATACCGCACTGCAAGTCTAGTATGTCTATGCTTGAAATACATATTTATAAGTTTGAATGTTTTCAAACGAGTATTCTTCTATGTTCTTTTGATACTTGATTGTATATACAAACCGTTGCTATTGCTAAACCGTCAATGGCAACGGTTTGCTGAAATTGATACAATCTTCACACAATCAAATAACAAAAAGTTTATTGTAGAATACGCGTTCTAAAACATTTAAAATATCTCGAAACTGTTACATAGTTAATCCTTCAAAAATAAAAAAAATATTTATAAATCTACCTAAGACAAAATTCTTCTAAGCAAATGTTAAAAATATGTAACTTTCCGAGCCAACTTTTTAATAAAATGTAAAATTAATTGTAATAGGTAGCTGTACCTATATTGTAAACAACAGCTGTGCGATGCATCGAATAAAGTATTGTCACAATTTCAACTATAATATTTACATACTACCCCGTCTTTGTATTAAGGTTTATTTTCTAACAAATCATATGATTACATTTTTACATAAAATATAATTGAGAACCTGTTGTTCCATATTGGCCCAAGATACTCGTAAACGAGTGCTTTGCCTTGAAAATAATAGAATGTAGCCATCCTGAATGTCTTAATTGTTTGTTGGTAGGTACTGAGACGTTTATTACATGCAGCTGGTCTGCTGGCTACCCCAATTATGAGATATGTCGTAATGGTATAATATTACAATAGCCTATGTGTTTGTCATGCATAATAAAAAAAAAATCTGTATAATATAATTTCTTCCTCTTGTGAGACGTGGACATGGTTAAAGAAGGATGAAAGTAGCATAATGCAGTGGAAATGAGATCGTTGAGAAGGATGTGTGGTAAAAGTCTAAGAGATCGTGTGCGTAACAGTGATATACGAAAGGAATGTGGAATGAAAGTTGGTGTAATAACAAGGATGAATGTAAATAACTTAAGATGGTTTGGGCACGTGGAAAGAATGAATGAGGACAGAATGACTAAGAAGATATATTTGGCTGAGAGGAATGGTGCTCGGAGACGTGGACGTCCGAGGATTAAATGGCAAGATCATTTAAATCAAATCCTACAGGACGGTCAAGTGTTGAGCACATTGAACAGGAGAGCATGCATGAGGAATTGTATGACAGTGACGGAAGCGAAAGAAGTATGCAAGGATAGAAGGAAGTGGCGCTCGATCCTTTCTGCCTACCCCGCGAGGGAAGCGGCGTGATGGTATGTATTATTTAACATTTTCAACCCGGTACAATGAATTTGAGAATTTTAAGAATCTGTACGCTTTTCTAACTTAAACGAACGATGAGCTTAACGATACCTACCTAGACATTCTATAATTATTGTTTTTTTTTTTTTTTTTAAAAAGATATACCTATCTGGGTTTTGTTTGTTATAAACCCAAATACAACCTTATACACCTTTCACAGTAAGCTACTAAAAGCTTGTGTCGTGAAAGTTTGTAGTTCTGGAAATCCCATAAGGAATCTAATAACAAAATTTACTAATGTTTAAAATATTTACTAATTTTTTATTGTTTAACCAATACAATAAAAAATTGAAAATATTCTAAACACTTGTTGATAACTGTTCAAACTAGCAGCCGATAAAGTGTTGAACTTTATTGTTCCGGCGCCATTTATTTAAAAGGGAGATCGCGATCTATTTGAGATCTGAAATATGAGATCATAAAAAGATGGTTGCTTCTATAGTTTGCATAAAGCGTCTCTCGGTTGGTGAACCTTACATTGTGACATTGAGAATGGTGAAATTGTTGAACGTTGTCCATGGACACCAAAAGTGATCACTCAAGCCAGCCTAGAGCCAATTTGTAAGCGTTGGGACGCCTTTCTCGCTTCTTTCGATTACATTTTGCACAATGTTGCATTGTGTAGACATGGTTTTCTAATCGAGATTTCAAAAATTTATAAAATTCAAAAGTACGTTGTTTTTCTTGTTATTTTCTTTCTTTTGTTTTCTCAACCATACGTTCAAACCGCATCACCATCGTTGGCCTCTTTAAGGGTCAGGATTTATGTTACAGTTTATTCATATTAAGGTTTGATGAATGTGTCCCAAATCAAAGGTCGTCCCAGATGGTGTCTGAGAAATCTTCAAAGCTCCCATAATATATAATTTATATGTTTACCCTCATCAAACTTACGAATAGTGTATTGTAATCAACATCACTTTATACTGTAAATAGCTTCTCAAGAAATATCTGAAACATTATTAGGTACTTATTTATCTTCATTGTTAGCTGAAAATACATTACGTTCATGAGTTTCATATTTTAACATCGTTCTAAGTCTGCATTTTTTTACATTTTTCTCACAGATTTGTTTTTTAAATATTTGCTTAGTAATTGTTATTTGGTCCTCATCAAAGAGTATGTAAGTGTTCCTTATACAAACGGTATAAATTAAGGAATAACCTGGAGCGTGTGACTGCGGTGAAGCACAGACCATGCCACACTTGTTTGAGTGTCCGTTGTGCCCTGTCGCATGCACTTTAGAGGATATTTTTGACGCATCTCCACGTGCTGTGAGTTTTGCACAGTTCTGGAAATCCGAATGGTTGATTCTCTGGGCTTTGACGCAAAAATATATAAAATTCAAATTTTATATTTGCCACTTGTGTGGAAAAAAAAATTCCATAGGATTTGCGGAAAGGATTTTTTTATAATATCTCCTCATTCCTCACTCAATCTCTCAAAGTATGTTAAGTAGCTAATTATATCAAAAATCGAACGATCTCTCTTAGAAATTAAAATTGACTCAATCTTTGTTAAACTAAAACATAACAAATCGAAACCTAGGTCACTTTAATAATGTACTTATTAGTCAAACTCAAATAACGCGTGTACGTATGTATTTATACTATACTATACTATACCCTCACGCCGTGTCCCAAGTGGGGTAGGCAGAGAGAACGGAACGCCAAACAGATCTATCTTTACACATTTCCTTCGGTACCTCCACATTCATACAGTTTCTCATACACGCACGTCGGTTCCTCTTACTCAACTCGTATATCCTCTTTGTCATTCTTACCTCGTTCATTCGTTCAACATGTCCAAATCACCGTAGTTTACTCACGCGCATTCTATCCACAACAATCTTCTTGCATCCGCTCATTCTTCTAATATCCTCATTCTTCACTCTATCACGCAGCGTTTTACCAACCATTCTTCTCAACGATCGCATCGCATGTACTTATTTAATTTTTATTAATACTGAATTCTATAGAATATACACCAACAAAATACTTAAGTCTTTTATCAACGTACTGTTTTCATCACCATCATCATCTCCATCAGTCCCTCAATCCTGAGGATCATGACCATCATGCTTCGTTCTGTAGACCATCTGTCTCCACCTTGAGCGATCCTCCGCCATGTGCAAGGCCCCGTGTAGTGAACTCTGTGTTGCCTCCTTAATTTGGTCGCTCCATATTGCTGGTATGTACCTACTCGGCCCCTTCCATGCCCACCTTCTACATCCCCAGTTAAAATTACTCTTTTCTTTATTGTTTTAAACTTCATTTAAATAACACCAAAATAAAAATATTATTTGAATTATAATTAATTAATATTAAGTGTATTTTTTTTAATTGTAATGATGTTCTAACATCAGGCAGCCTGCCACTTCGTTAGTGATTTATTTATAAATCTAATGAGTGGAATTTAATATGAATTATATGTTACTTTCTTAATGAAACACATTATTATTGATTCGTGGAATAGAATACCCAAATTATGGAAAAAGAATTATTTTTCCAAGTAGTAATAAATCGCACGTTTTAATGAAATTAAATATGTAATAAATTTAAAGGTCAAGGATTATATAATATTATTTTGAGTATTTTGATGAATAAAATTCACAGAAATAAAACCGGTTTTACTTGTAATACAATTAGAATATAAATGAGTGACGTATATATGAAGATGATTTTATCAAATATTGGATGGACACGCGAGTTGAAGAAATAGAAAGGTAAAAATTCCATTTTTATGTTATCTCTACTCTATGTATAGCTAAATTTATTAAAATATTGTTTTTCAGAAAACGCGTATTATTAAAATTATATTAAACAATAAACATATTATATATTCCCGACAGCGGCCCTGTGTGTTGTTTACTTCTAAAGTTATTTTTATTCTATGAAGGCATTGACCGCAATGTCCTTGTTTTGCACTTGCTTCTATATTCGATTCTCGTTGAAGGTTGTTGGCATGCGTTTTTTAGTCTATTTTATTTATTACAAAGCTATTTTTTGTTATGCTTTGCCATATGAATCTATAACGTATCTATACCTACTGTGAAACATAGGCATAATTTACTCGAATTCGGGTGCTTTGCCATAAAACAAAGAAAGGAATACATTGCCCATTCGTAATATTTTGTTTTTATTAAGAACTAACATATTTATAACAGAGCTCAGTCTATGTTATTGTAAACATGGAAATAGTTTGAAGAAAAATGTTTATTTTGTGAATTTTATTAACTTTAACAGTTTAATATTGAAATATTATATATTTAATGACATGTCAATCATTATGAAACTGTTTTGTATGTGAACTTTGAGTGATGCAAAGTTCGTAACTGTAATTTAATTCATTGTTAGGTTGTCATAAATTTGTAATATTTCAGAATAACACAAACATATTTAACAATTTTCAAAAGGCGATAACCTAATTGTGATAACATCCACTGTTCAATAATCATCCATCCAACTATGGAATCTCGTACAAGTGAGGTAACCAGCAAATCAACTGCTTGTAAAAACATACAAGTCGTCCTTTCTGTTATAATTAAAATGAAGACATTCAGGATGGGTGGCGTACCTCATCGCTGAACTGATAATTTGAAATGTCTTAAAACGTGATGTTTCACGAATTCTCGACTTTCACAGGACACTCAAAGACTTGGAAGTTTAGAGTTGGAGGCCTGTTCTTTACCGGGAACTCCACGGGTTTCAAAATTCACTAAAATTAAATATTTCCAGTTGTGTAATTGAGTCATCGTGTGGTTTAGGAAAACCTTCACACAAATATATTTAACCGTTCAATAAAATATGTGTGCGAAAGCTCTGATGTAAATGTAATTATTTTCTTTATTGAAAAAATCAGAAGAGAGACAACAAGATTGTCAGGTAATTTTTAGACAAAAAACAAGACATTATTATTTGGTTTACTCTGACCGGACATTCGATATAAAGTGACTTAATTCCGTGAGCATCCGGCAAGGAATTGGTGTCCAAATCTTTTACCTAAGTTTTCTAGTGTCATGTAAAGGGCAGTTTGCCACCCATCCTGATTGTCCTATTTTTTTATTGGAGTGGAAAGGACGGTTTGCATGTTTTATACAATACTTACATTCATCCGATTACATTTCTATCTGCCTAGATACATTGGTATTTAGATATTGAATTTGATAAATTGAAGTCCCAAAACTTTTGAGCTATCCAGGCAGGAGGGGGATTTCCTTTAGTGGAGTCATCCTCGGTGTTTGTGGTCATGATTTCCTGAAAAATATATTCTTTTGAATCTTCGTGTTCTGTTCTCAATACTGTGCATTGCTATATGGTCTGAGGGGGCTTCACATAAACTGCAGTTTTTGACTCTTAAAATTTCCAAATATTAAGAGTCTTTATTTACTGTGTCTGTGTTTAGGTAGTAGAATTCCATATCGAAATAATAAAACAAGTGTTTTATTCTACTAATATTTCGATTAAGAGTCTTCATTGATTGCCTCTTAGCCATGGCCTACCACGACCATTGTGGAAAAACCTAAACAGAACAGAGATGGAATGCACTAGGAAGAATCTTCAGGGATAGGTATTGGCTGAGAGCATTGTGTGTGACTGTGGAGAGGAACAAAACATTGCGCACCTCCTGACATGTCCAATGGCTTCCAGACAAGGTCATTGGAAAGAATTCATGGAGCGAACTCATCTAGGAGCCCCAAGACAGGTCGTGGTTTTCTGGGAGGAATGGAAATATAGATTTGATGTTTTTAATATTTAGTTTTACATTGTTTTTATACCGACCGGCACGAAAAGAAGAATTAAAAGATTGATTTAAACTGGGACATAAGAGCTAGTATGACAATATGAGTTGGAAAGGCTTTTAAATGGTTGTGAAAGTATTTAATTTGGTCCAGAACCGCAAGAAGATGTCCAGTCACGGTCTATTCTGCCAAACCAATAGACTCACTCATGTCGAAGAGTTTGGGTAAATTACTATGCGGTCTGTTCTCTAGATGTAATAATATTATGGTCAGACAATGGTCAGACTTGTAATGAGCTTTCGCTAACTTCGACATACGAATACCTACATATATTATAGATAACTAAAAATATGCAAGGTTTGTATCTTCAATGCGAATAACCACACTGCCGAAAAAATATTTTGAATTTTATGAAAAAATGGTCCTGTTTTCATAATGAACCCTTTTTGTGATGCTTAATCAAAGATCAGCTCTTTTAGTGGTCTTTTAAAATAAAACAACTTTAAAAATAATTTTTAAATGAAACACGATATATAGTTTCACGACATATTGATATAGAGTTACACGATATATAGACTAGATTATTAATAAAACATTTTAAGTGATCTTCTTGATAGATATAAATAAATTGTTGAGTTATTATAACATGGCTTTTCACGTATCGCTAAAATAGCTTGTGATTATTTATTATAATTAGTTATAATAGGTAACTGTTTATTAAAGTAGACAACAGCTGTGCGATGCATCGAAATGTAGTATTGTCACAATTTCGCTATTAATATACTACCCCGTCTTTGTATCAAGTTTAATTTAATACGAAACATTTGATTACTTATTTTTTAAATTAATAACCTGTTAATTAATAAAGATAATTAACCTGTGAATTCATCGGCAGCCTGGAGATAGTATCAACCTAATGCACAAGAGGTGCACGGTTCAATCACAGATGCCGGCAAACTCCCCTTTCTTGATTTTTTATATATGTGTAATAAATTTAAAAAAAAACTTAATCTGTAAATTTCTGTGCGATATGCCTTTGATTGAACAAAGTTCTGTATCGAGAAGGCGCATTATATCAGCATCGACGTTAATCGATCGATCATGTTAAATGTTGGCACTCCTCTAACGGGATACATTTACTCTGCGTTTTATCTTTTTCTATGAAACATGTCGGCCGGTGTGGCGCGGAGGTAACGCTCTTGCCTTTAAGTCACGAGGTCCTGGGTTCGATTCCCGGTCAGGGTAAAGTGAAGAATGACCTTTATCAAATTGTCCTGGGTCTGGGTGTTACATGTATATGTGTGTAGTGCATTGTGTATTATGTGTGTTTCGTCGCGTTAGTACCTACCCATAATACAAGATTCATCTTACTTTGGGACTTGCTTGATCTGTGTGACTTTTCTATGTATGTATGTTTTAAAAAACGTTGAATAGATGAAATTGCACATGATGCAATTAAATAAGAAAGAGGAAATGATTATACAAAGTGAGAAGAAGCCTTCAAACTGAATGCAAATATAATAATATCACAAATATGTTGAGGCTTTTTTTTTAGTTTTCAACGCAGTATAGATATTTTTGTTGTCTCTACGAATGTATAGATATTTTTGTTGTTTGTATGGATATGTTTCATTTTTTGCAAACATATTACTCCTATCATAAAATTCACCTGAGCAATTAAGATTAAACAAAATGATCAACTTATTCATATGTAACTGTGTTTGTTATTTTGTAATTGCCCAATTACGGAATGAAATAATGTACAAAATTTACATAAAGTTTTAACGTTGAAGAATTTAAAACAAAGCATTTAAGCCCAACACGTATAAGGTACATACTACTCGCATGGAAAGAATAAAATTTTATGAAGTAATTTAGAACAACCAAAAAAAACGTTTATTAGCATTAGTTCAATTTACCTCGTGTAATTGACAAAACACACACAAGAGATTCTATTGCGGTTCATAACGTCAGATCGCTAGCGAGCCTTCATCAAGTAAAAATTTTACAATAAGAACGAATTATTTAATATATTTCTACTTTCCATTCTATTCTTCTTAAGGTCATACACTCGTTTGCGAGTGATTTAGGCCAATATAGAATAATAACAGACCCCATAGACAAACAACTACACTTGGCGATCAACTACAAACGAATTTTCGAAATAACACTGTACGTTGTAGATAGATTGTCGAAAAGTTCCCCAGTAATCGATCGCTAAGTGCGATTTGTCTACAGCCTTTAAATATTATTTTATGAAAAAAATAAGTAATCAAATGTTTCGTATCAAATTAAACTTGATACAAGTATACTTGAGACTGACCGGGAACACCATCATTGGTGAAGGTCATAAAAATTAAAAAAAATAAAAACTTGATACAAAGACGGGGTAGTAGCGAAATTGTGACAATACTACATTTCGATGCATCGCACAGCTGTTGTCTACTTTAATAAACAGTTACCTATTACAACTAATTATACCTATAATATTTTCCATAATCGGGTGAATATTTTTCATTCTTCAAGAAAAATATTAACTGTCAGACTAATTTAAATTTACTGGAATCTTCATAAATTATAATCCAATTATGTATTTATTTAGTCCAAGTAATTATAAAATAATATAAAAAAAATAATGCTGAACATGAAAGATAAGCATGAGCTGTGTCAAATATTTATTCATTTATATAAATAATACAATAATGATCTTGGCAGAAGCAATGGGATCTCCAGAGTTTTATAAGGGTTCAATATTCTACATAAGAGAGAAAAACTATAGGTACACTAAAACATTTACCCTAATGTGAAACAAACAACTAATAATAAACCGTGGAAGAAAATATTATTCATGGCGAAATTAAGTTATAATATTATGTAAGAAGTCAAATTTTAATCCAGCAAAATCAAAACAGAAAATAGCGGTGTATATAAAATAAGTTGCAGTGATTGTGATAGTTTTTACATATGACAATGTGGCAGAAATTTATGACCAGAATAAAAGAACAACTTTTAGCATGAAGAAGCAACAGTGTGAAGTCAGAAATGGCCAATCACTGTATAAAATTTAATCATAACTTCAACTCCAATAATGTCAGTTTGATAAAATTTATACAGTGAAAGTTACAGTGTTTTAACTTAATCATTTTAATATTAATAAAAATTAACTTTCATAAGGTTACCACCGAAAAAATAGAATACATTTCATAAGGGTTTATTTTATAGAACCTAAAACCCCATCCATGTCATGGTTTAAATCTAAATACCTCAGAGCTGGTATTTCTATAATTTGTAGAATATTTTTTATTTTATAACTTGTACACGGCGTGAGCCTTTTACACGTTAAACATATGTATAACAAAGTAGAAAAAAACAATTTGACAGACAACAAAAACTGATAAAAAATGAATTGGTACAAATTTATAAAAATAAACATTAAGATGTAACAAAAATGGTAGTAATTAGAACAAAACAGCAAAAGTAATAGAATAAAACAATTAAATTAAATTATACAGAGACTGGACAAAATTTGATTAATGCAAACATTAAAAGATAGAATGAAATATACAAATTAAAATAAATATGTAGTTAAAATAGTTCAAGATGATAATTGTCAAATTCGTTAGATTAGATGTCAAGAATATGTCCAGGCCACTGTATTGTGGCTTCTCAACTTCACAGGTTTGATATTACCAAAAGTGAATACTGTGAGTGTGACATAAATGTAGAAATTCTGGATCACGTCTTCTGTAAATTTCAATTTGTTTGGACTTCAAGCTTATAACGATAACGACTTGATTTGACTCACTTATTATCTCTGAACTCACAAATTCAAAAAAAAAATCTTTCTCAATATTGAAAGAAAATTGTTTTATAATGTTTTTGAAATGAAATAATTTTATTATTATTTTACGCGTTATTGATATAACGATCCAACGGTCTACAGTCTTCGCCATTGTGTTATCGGTTTACCAATGAATCACCTCTTTATAACGGTTATATTATGTAGGATGTAATGTATGGACAAAGCAGAAAATTGTTTTATTTTTTTTGGTCAATTTGTGGAGATCCGGGGAATGTTTGTATATAAATTTAAATTCTACAATTATTTCATTGATTTATTTTTCGAACTATATACATTTCATTAGTCAGTAAATATATATTTACGAAAAAAATGTCGCACTAATGTAAAAACACAAAAAATTCTAACTTATGTTTCCGAGAGAAATGATGAAACGTGAACGTTTTGTACGTAATGCTTAATAAAAAAAGCTCAATTTTATTTGTAGTAATAGAACAAAGACATTTCTGAAGTATTTTCATAGTTCATGAACTTTCATAAAATTCAATTTAATATTATTATTTTTTACATATGAAATACTTTAATGTAGGTACATTGAAAAAAATGTGGCATTAAATTACATTTAATAAAAATAAACATAGGCGTAACTACGAACGACGTTCTTTATTTCTGTCGAATAATAATTATTTAAATAATAGCAATACAATCATTTGATCTTTGGATGTAGAAGAAAAATACTTAAAACAATTTGCAGAGATAGAGTTCGTCATGAGAATGTTCTCCAACGGATGAAAGAGCATATGTAGTTACTGGACAATGTAAAAGGAAACTTCAATCACTTCTTCAGTAACTCCCAAAATCGTGGGAATAATACTAGGAAGAAGAAGACCGTGTCGGACAAGAAATTTTTGACTGCAGACCAATTTAAGATAATGATTCAGAAGTAGCATCACATCGCTGTTCAGAGATGCAGGGATTTCCAAATCATGAGATAGACCACCTACGCGGAAGAGAAGGCACTTAGAAAAGAGGAAATACTGAAATTCATATTTCAATGAAATGTATGGAAAAATGACGTCGAAGCAATTGGCCCAATATAAAAGTTGTATAAATCTAATTATTTTTTTATACGCATGATAACGCTGAGAGCTTGAGACTGCATGATGTCTTAAGTATTTTATATTTTTTTGTTAACACTGTGCATGATGACGATGTGCAAAAGGAATAAATAAACAAAAAGTGTTGAAATTTAGAATTATAAAAATTATCTCATATTTTTAAAAGTCGTATGTATTTCAAGCTGAAAGCAAAGAGGATTCAAGTCCGGATTTTCTCAAATTAATAAAAGCTGGCAGCGCAAAATCTTGATCTACCGATTTTATAAAGCTCAAAGCTTAAGAAAGGTTTTCTAAAAGTTGCTTAAATCTGCTACCCTTCTAGAAAAATATCCTGAGTGCGCCCTTATAAGTATTTACATTAACTCAGTTAACCTTAACTGGAATGTTTTCAATTTTGGGAAATATAAAGGTTTTTAGTAAAGTACTAAAGCTTTATTGGAACACAGAGAATAACAGAGCCTTAAAAATATTCTTTCTCTCTAAATTGACTAAATAGACAATTAGATATATACCTCAATTTGCTTAAACACAGATTAATTTTCTTATGTAGTTTTCTTTATGAATTTTACCAAGTATTTTATTTACTTGTATTATAAATACTCGTTTGTAAATGTTCCACTTCGCTCTTTTCTTCAGTCTTTTATTAAAACTAAAGTCTGTTTTCTGTGTAAATCCAAGATTCATAGGACTTCAGTTGTCGCTCTTGAGACCCTCTTTTCTTAAAGTTTAATTTATCAACCGACGGTTCTCGGTGGTAGTTCATATTAATAAATTATAAATGAATCCCGAAATATAGTTATTCCACTTTTGAATTTATTAATTTTTCGAACCGGCCTTCTTTCCTTAAACAATTGAGCAGCTAAAGATAATTTATGTAACAAATCTTCTCGAATGCAGACATTTCTTAATATACAACCCATACAATTGTAATTATTCACTCAATATTAAATAACTATATGTAATCTCTCAATCTTCAATCCACAATTGGAAGACAGGAAAGAAGACTGGTGACTCACCCCAGAAAAATCTGACAAGAACAATAATGTCGATACACGTGTGTTGATATAGTAAGATTGAAGTGGTTAAAGGCTTTAGAAACAGTAACAAACAGGAACCTCTGAAGGAAATACCTTAATTTAATGGAACTCCAGCACAACTAGAATAGCTCAATATTTTATAGTTTTTTGTTAACTCTGTTAGGTAATGATGATGTTCAAAAAGAATAAATAAATAATAAGGGGGACAAAATGTGTATATTATGTACGATTCTCTCAGTTTGATGTTGCTTGAAATATTATTGTTTAACAGAATCCATTAATCGAGTTTATCATTTTCCTTGAAAAACTTCGAAATAATGTTCGGTCCATTGGGCAAAAGGCTTCATAATTATTGACCCCTTGGTTGTTTGGTAACCTTTTCATAACATATTTTTTATAGATGCGTTGTAATCTATAATGTAACCCATAATAAAACGTTTTTATCACCGAATAAAGAGTTAGCATTCTTTTGCAGTTAGTAGGTACCTATATAATATAAGAATATTATTATTAACCCTTGAAAGCACTATTTTCAATACTTATGCGATCATAACGTTATTATATAACATGATACTTTTGTCCTAACATTCGACTAGTTTATGAAACTTTTAACACTCTATGACACGTAGATGTTTTAATTTCATAAATGTTGTCAGCAGCTTGATGGTTAAGTTCCAAGCTTGCCGATGTCATCACTGACCCATACCGCATTCACTATCTGAAACCAGATTAAACTTTAAAATAATATTATTGGACATATATTTAGAAATAACTATTTCCTTGACTCCGAATCTTTCAATATTTTTTTCTAAATAAATCAAGTTATATCATTGGTGACATTGTTAACATATGGATATGATTGTGGATCACACCTTAATAATTTTTTTTGTAATTGATCCACAATCTATTAATTGTTTACGATTCCTTTTGTGACATTTGAATAATCTATGTAATTTCTCTCTCTGTCATTCCTTGCGTGTGAATAAACTGTTCTTTCTTAAATTCCGACACATCTTTCAATCAAATCCCGAATGCATTTCCCAGGCTAAAAAGGTTGCAATCCAACAGACATAATGAATGCTTAAGTAACCTATAGAACCATTATAATATCAACATATTATGTTGATTTACCTTTAAATATTCTTTCATATTTCTAGTCTTTCATGCTTTGTTATAACTGTCTGCGTCCGGTAAAATTTATATTCTTTGTGTCCTATTTATTTTAATGCATAATTCATCCACAGTGTCGTTGTTTGTTTTGTTTTATTTGGCTTATCAACAGACGTTTTAGAAATATGACATTTACAATTTTTTAGCAACATTAGCAAAAATATATCAGATACAAACAGTGATATGTTATACCTAGATTTGCAATATGAATCTCAAACATGTACCATCAATAAAATCTCTTTGCGGTCCTTGGTGCCGCAATTTTTAGTTTGAAAAAAAGCAACACACATATAAATTGTTTGTAGATAACAAGAGATAGACAATATGAGCATGGGAATTATTACAGACGACAAAGGCCGGTAGATAGAGATGAACATATACAAAAGAAAAGAGATGAATATATATTACTCAGGTATTGTACCTCGACGGGTGGGTACACATTTTTTAGAGAATATTTGTATGACATTGCGAATCTAGTTGTAACATATCACTGGATACAAAGAAGGAAAAAAGAAATAGGAAAGTGGTGATTTTATATATTTTGGTAGTAGAATTCCATTATGAAATACAGAACATTTTTTCTACTATATTGATTTCTATTGAGAGAGATATCTATCGTCTTTCAAAGACGATAAAAATCAAAATAGAGGCAAAAAAAAACATTTTCATTTTTATGCATTTTAATCATATTAGTTGTCTTGCATTCATTGTTATAACTATCTGCGACCGGTACAATTTGTAAAATTAAATAAATTATTGAAAATTGTAAGTTTATATCCGCCCTCGGGATTCGTTGAGTGTTAATTCTAACATTTTTCACATACCTATTACATATTTTATCAGATAATAGAACAAGCTCCACATAATACTCTTGTTTGATATCGACTATAAACACTCTATTACCACTGCAATAATAACACTCTCTGTATCCAGCTTAACTATATATCGTATACGCTTATATATGCACCTACATCACGTATACTCGTATATTTAGTAATTGAAATAAAATTTCAAACATCGTTGCATTATATTATAGGGTATTAGAACTCTCTGTTCTTTTTAATCTATATATACCTGTTAGAACATGTAAGCACACTTTAATAATTGAGTGCCATAGAATCTTGTTTATGGTCATCTTTATCTATACATATAAGCCATTGTAATCTATACATCAAACTCTCTGTCAATTCAACCTTTGCGAATAAATTACGTTCTCTCCGATTCTACGTGTTTTTAATAAATCCCAATCACATTTCATAGAATAGAAGCTGGCCTAATTCCAACAATACCTACTTTTATTATATCACTAACATAATGAATTTTAAACCACAATCCCCAGAATATGATGGGTCGTCATTTTTTGTTGTGCCCTCCTTTACGATTTTTAAAATCATGAATGATGCCATCCAAAAGAACAAACACAGTGCATAGTTTGAGCTACACTACGTGGAAGACCCTCCACAGACCAAGGTTGGGGGTGACTAGGTACAAAAGTAACCAGCAGAAGTGAGGCTTTTTGAATGGGGAGGATACGAGCTGTGACTGCGGGTAGGTGCAGAGTGATTCTCAGTTATTGCAATTGTGATGACAATGACCTAAGGGTGGCAAATGACAAAGCGATAAAATGTCGCTGCATATAGGAAAGGTAAGATCTGCAGTCTGATCTCTACACAAAAAGTAAGCAAGTTATTCCTTCCATCCTTTGCTTCATGTCAAAGCAACCGAATTCGAGTGAAATTATGCCTATATTTCACAGTAGGTATACGTTACCGATTCTTATGGCTAACTATTACAAAAAATATCTTCATAATAAATAAAATAGACGAAACAGTGCATGTCCGCAAGCCTCAACGAGAATCGAATATAGAAGCAAGTGCAAAACAAGGCCATCGCGGTCATTGCCTTCACAGAATAAAAACAACTTTTTGAAGTAAACAACACACAGGGCCGCTGTCGGAAATAAATTTGTTTATTGTTTAATGCGTAATATAATTTAAGTAATGTAATAGTTTACCTCGTTTGGAATTGTTACACTTTTGAAGTTTGGCAAGATAGGTGGGATCGGGGGAGAACTGCTAGATTGGTCTACAGTTTTCTCCCTGATGTATGTGAGAGAATGAAGAGGCGATTCCTTTCCCTCAATCACCATGCCGTCCAGCTTGTTATGGGCCACGGTGATCTAAAGGGCAGGTTATATGACCTTGGCCTAGCGGAGAATCCGTGGTGTGTTTGTGGGTTGGGGGCGCAGTATGCTGGGCACATCCTATGGGAGTGCTCCGTGATGAATGATGCTAGAGATGTAATGATAGACGATATGAGTGAAGACACTCCCAGACCAATATGGTTTGGGGAGGTTCTGCAATGCCCCAGAAACCTTAAAGCATTTTTGGTGTTTGTGGATGTGTGGGTATCTCGTTGGGAGCTTCTGCGTCAGCCGGGTTTACCCCCGCCTGACGTGGAAGGGTCTTAGGGTTGGTTTTGCCCATTGCGGCGTTGGCGCGATAGCGAACTCGTGTTTTCGTTGTGTCGTCCTGTCTCCCTTGGTGGAGAGTAGGTTTGGAAGGTATGTCCCTTTTGGAAGGGTTTAATGTTTTCACACCATTCAGGCACTGGTGGCTCTCGGGCTCGCGCCCTCGGAACGCCAATTAACACGTTTCTGGACACCTCACTTCGGCCTTCTGTTACTACCAATTCGTACACATAATTCATTTATTCGATATTATTTCTGTTGTATTACTTGTGTTATTCTTGTCCTGTTCTATATATATTTTTTTTTTTACTACATTGTTATTATTTTATATTTTATTAAATAAACATCTTTCAAAAGGGACATTGAAGAGAGAGTGTTACTTAAAAGATTCCCACGATGGCGGTTTTGGCCGGCAGGCCCTTCAGGCCTGCCCAATGGCCCGCCCGTGAGGACAAATTTAGTTTAATTATGCGGATAAATAGGAGTTCACAACTCCTGAGATATCCGGGTGGAGGTTGCTACGCATTAAATAATCGCGGTGTAAGAAATTCATACTGGCTAATATTCGTATATTCATTTGTTGTCCCCTGAGTCACTCGGTGGAATAATAATAATTGTACGTTACAACACACCTGTTATGTCACGTGACTAGCTGGTGCACGCGGCCCCAACATCGTATGATTGTCCTTCCCTTGAAGAATAACCGTTAAACGTGCCTCGTCCCGCTTGCGTCCTCTTGGAGTCAGTTGAATTCGGACCATGGCGACGTAACTACCTTTTTCGCTTGGCTTTTTAGCCATACTATAATGTTGGCGCGAACTTGTTCGATTCAATTCAAAACATTAGATTGTATTTAATTATTATATTGTATATATATATCAGTCCGTGTCCAGTTAATTAAAAACTCATCTTAAAAGTAAAGCTAGTGTTAATCCAGTGAAAATAACGTAACGATAATGTCGTCACGCAACGTGTTTCTTTGTAAATTTCTCCATAAATTAAATTAGAAACAATGTTTATCAAAGAATAGTACAATGTGTGGTCCAAGTGATAATACGTATAAAATAAAGGAATAATTAATATTGAATTGCCATCAGCAGAGAAATTACAATGTCTTATAATAATAATCACCATAATTAAGTTATTCGTATGAATGCTATCAGATAATACTCTAAATCTTTGCATAAAACATGTATGATTGTATTGAGAATAACACAACATGTGCGATAAATCAACAGTTGGAATAACTAGAGTTTGCACAGAATATACAACTTTGAGGAACAAGAACCTTCCCTGTTAGCGGCTTCGTCCGTGGCAAAATAGATAAAGGAATGTGGAACTATCAAAGTGTTATGAATCATCTTTTCGCGATCCGTGGGATTACTATAACCTCAAAACCTGTAGTGGAAAGAAAAGGCTTTGCACAGTCATCTGGCTGTGATATGCGGAATCCGTCGTTTCAAGGAGAGCAATCGACATCATGTGCTAGGAATAAGGAGTCCACTGCGTATGTTCTTGCGTATAGAATATTTCGACCCAAGTGTAGCGACCCGTAGCTTCATTATAGGATAACCACTGTCTCGTTTGCACGTTCGACCCATTTTATAAATGAAAATCTTGTAAGTACCAATATAATATATTATGTATGTATTCCAATGGCCTGATAACATATCTGAACAGACCAAAACCTTATAATAATTATCTAATCTATTTGTCTTTTACATTGTCACTGTTATCTGTAACTGTTGTCTCAATATAATTGAAGCATTGTTTATGTTGAAAAGTAATGTCTGTTGGTTAATGTATTTTATAATGGAGTCAATAACAGAATTCCAAGTCAGAAATGTTTGGGATATTTCATATGTAACTGTGTGATAAAGTCATAACTTCGCTTGCTATAATTTGGATTAAATAATTCTTCATTATTCTTAAAGCAGTATTCGGAACTGAGAATGTAACCTCAAAGTTAATTATCATTTCTAGTAATGGTGCTCCGTCGTTTTCCATTATATATATTAAAACAAATGCTGGAGATAACTTGTACTTAAATTTATCCACGGCCCCAGTAAATAAATAAAGTAACTTCCTAAGTAACTAAACTCACCATTGTAATAGGTTGACAATGCCTATATTTGGATCTATTTTCTGTACCATGTATATTGATATGTTTATGTAATTATGTATATTTCACAATGCCATTTTTATTACAATATAGTCTGTCTGGTAACCTCAAAATATGTTTTCGTTATCTCATTATTATAGCATTTCCCCAATGATATACACCGAGTGTATTGATGACCAACAATTGAAGTACCATTAAAAAACTGAACATAGATACAAAAATAACATTGAATAGTTATTCCTGGTTCAATTCCGGAATAAGATTTACATATAAATATTTAATTACCATTGATACCCTCGGGTTTGAATCCTGAGCGAAACTGTATATAACGAACTTCTATATGTGTATCTATAGAGGACATGAGTACAAGAATATAATATGGACATGAATATCAATCTGTAATAATGTTTAACTGGAGAGTTACTTATGTGGTTTAGACCTGGATTAGTTAATCCACTGAGATATATACTAACTGAAGAATAATTATAGAAGTCAATTGCTTATAATATCTATATAATATGTAGAATACTCTGAGGACCATATGAATATAGGGATTGCCACCATGGATCGAGAGCCTCTGAATCTTATGTAAGTATTATATAATTGAAGAATGTACACCCACACACACACAATGCATTCCTCTTGTAGACAAAGTAGAATCATGCCTAGACGAAACTTGAGCCAATATATGGATCTGTTGTATTTGCTTTTACTTAATTGAAAATAACTATAATTGTAACTTTCTTTATATACTTTCTTTAAAATAATTTATATTCTATGTGTTTCGCTTATGTACATTGCAAAATGTATGTAGCGAAACTGGGGGCTGAGTCAATTTATATACTTTTCTTATGTACCATTAATTAATGTAAATTCTTTTCTTTCTTTAAATATTTGATAATTTCATTTTGATAATATTCTTGATAATAAATATGTATGAATATGGTGCGATCGTCCCGGTGGGACGATATCGTGTCAATTTGTGTGCTCGTCCGTTGGATGTAGCATACGTGGGCGTCACGCGAGTCGTAACAAGGTGGGTCTCTCTTAAATGCTCTTCTTGTTGCCAGATTAATGGATAAGGTTAGTAAGGTAAATAACGTACCTAATAGACATCGCTGTCCCAAATACACATAATATACAAACAACCGTCGCAGAAAAAATACGTAAATATACATTCCAAAACTGGCGTTCCTCTCGTACTGAGCAGTATTACTATCGCAATGATCGGTCATCAGTAGGGTAAAACCAACCTGTCTCACGACGGTCTAATAATAAGAATAATTTGATTAATATGTAAGTAAATTAAATATTAATAATAAAATAGTGATGTTTCCCCGTTGTAATCCCAAAGAGAGGTAGTGATATTGTTACGATAACACAATTAGTTATGTTTGTTGAAGATTTGTTTTCTATTTCCTTTTCGTGTCGCATTTTAATAAATTTCCCAGATTAAAAGTTTTACTTACATTTTGACATGAAAACAATAATAATAATCAAAAGCGAGGAAAATGATAATTAGGTTTATCGAAAGATCTTACTTTTGTTTGTTTAATGGAAGATAAATTTAATTATATATCGTATTTTGTAAGAAGTTAACTTCAATAATAAACAATATGAAAACCGTCACTTTATTCTGAATCTGCATAAATTGACATTACTAAAGACGTTAGAACATTGTTTTATATTAGAACGAAATTTCTCTTTGATGTTGAATGTTACATAATTACACAAAATTATGGGAAAATAATATTATTTGTATTAAAGATATTATGGTCGATAGGATACTTACTTTAGAGAGACTCTTCCATGATTTTGTTGTTTCTTTTTGGTGATTTTGTGTGTTTTTTTATTTTTTCCTGCTGAGGTTGCCTTAGCCAAAAGCTGTTATGGTCTCAGTACAATGAAGTTTTTAAGATGATAATAATAATAATAAAGAAATTTAACATCTTCGATGCCACTTATCCCGAATGTCTTGAGACTAATTTTTGTCACAGATACGATGAATTAAATGTCTATTATAACCAGTTAGTTCGTTTCGCTGACTTTAGGGAAACGTCGTGATAATAAGAATATTATTTGCTTTCTGCTTGCCTTCATCTCTTCACTGTTGAATGTACATAGGTCTCTTTAAAACCCATCCAAGATTTTCAGAAGGATTCCAGTATTTTCTCATTACTGGAACAAAGGCTGAACGTAAATAAGCTATGATGGTATGGACATGTGAAAAAAATGGATGAAGGCAGAATGACCAAGAAGATATATTTGGCTGAGAGATATGGTGCTCGGAGACGTGGACGTCTGAGGATCAAATGGCAAGATCACTTCAATCAAGTCCTACAAGACAGTCACGTGTTGAGCACATTGAACAGGAGAGCATGCATGAGGAATTGTATGACAGTAGCGGAAACGAAAGATCCTTTCTGCCTACCCCGCGAGGGAAGCGGCGTGATGGTAGGTATGTATGTATTTTATTATATATTTTTTTCACTATATTAAAGAATCAAACAGTCATAACATAACATGTTAACAATTAATAAACTCAACATGTGGACCAGCAAAGATTCCACTCTTACCAGAAATGTCTTAGTCTTGAGAAAAAAAGCAAAAGTTAAAATTTTCTAAAAAAGTCAAAGTAAATTTAAAAACAATAATAATACAATATTTAAAAATATTATTATTTAAAAAATTTTAACAATAAAGATAAAAGGAATAAGTTGGATGAGAGTGGAATATATTGCATCTGGTGTAATGACTGTAAAGCCAGATATATAGGACAAACAGGAAGAGCAATCAATGCGAGGTTAAAGGAACATCATAGAGCGTTCAGGGGGCTTTCTGCACTTTCAGAAATGGCAGACCATTGTTTTCAGAATGACCATTCTTTTAATGTTGAAAATGTAATGGTCTCACATTCTGAGGGTAAGGGACGTAAACTGAACGTTCTGGAATCATTGGAGATTAATAAATGTCTATCTTACAAAGTGGACATTATTAATGTCCAAACTCCTTTGACTTCGCCATTGCTTTGTTCAAAAACACCCCCACCTAACATCCCTTAATATCTTATGTATATATAGACGTTGTTTTCTCTTGTAAATTTAGTTTATACTCCGCCCTGATAATGCCAATATATTGGTGAAAGCTCTAGGCGTAATTGTAGTATACTTTTGTATACATTAATGTGAAACATAAAACAGTGTTTTTTTATATTTTATATTATTGCATTATATATATTTTTACTAACATCTGTCTTTTACAGTACAATCGAGAACTCACTGAAATCAGTGGGAAATATGTTTTTTACCAGGGCCTCCGTCATTTTCCCTTTTCGGGTCTCCATTTCTAGGCCACCATTTTCCTTTTTCAGTCCTCGATTTCGAAAATAACGACCTGTGTGCAGTCGAAAGCTCACCACCAAAATTCAGCACGTGACGTAACCGCAAAATCTATCAGTACAAATATTTAAACAACTTCCATTGTTTATACAATCCTAAATCTGTAAATACATATAAAATCAATGTCCACTGTATATACAATAATAGCACAAACAAACAAAATCGAAGATCCGAAAATCACAAATCATATTAGAATTTCAAATAGTTGAAGCAGTTGTTTGGGAGTTGTTTTAGTTTTTCTTTGTGTGACTTATAGTTCCCTTGATAATATTGATAGTAGGTATGTTTACAAAGGGATGATTCTAGGAACAAAGATAAGTTTAAACTACAATCTTATTTGTAGCTTGGGATAAGACTTTGTAAGAAATCCTGATATAATAATAACATGAACAACCCAACCCACACTCTTATTCAGATTAACATTTTGTTTCCAAATCAAACAACATCCCAAAATTTTATGGTAGATTTAAAATGAACAGAAGTTTATGTTATAACAAAATTTAATATATTTTTTTATTTGTTTATTCTTTTTATTATTTTCCGTAAATTGATTACAAGCATGTGTAAACGGCAGATGTTTGATAAAATAAAGACATTTTACATCTTAAATTCGGCGATGAGGTATACTACAATCCAGAATTTCTTATTTTTTTGTTGATACAGAGAGGACGGCTTGCGTATTTGTTACATGAGTCTGATCTGTAGGGTTCTTCTTATTTCATTTTACGGCAATGCACCCGCAATCGAGTGAATTATGATCTGTAGGGTTACTCTTGACAAAATCTAAACACGATCTTAACCTTAATCATACGACGCGAGAAGTGACTATTGGCCAATAATACGCGCATTCCAATCGCGTGGTAGCGGTAGCGCGGTGTTTTTTACCATAGTCCCTTCGTGCGTCGTATGATCAAGATCAAGACTAGATTAACATCGTATTTAGATTGTGTCAAGAGTAGCCCTGCTGAACTGCTGGCTTCTCCATTTGTGGGTTACTCCATGATGGTATAGGAGTGTCTCATATATTTTAGTTTTAAAATTAATTTTCTGAAAATTTTACCAGTAATACAGAATAAAAAAGAAGCCTAGTCAAAATTTCTTAACACCTCAAAAAAATTTATGGCAGATTACTTTTTACTTATTACCTTCATACATAATTATAATATATAACATAATATATTGTAGATTTTTACTTTTTTACTTTTAAAAATGCCCTCAAAACGTATTTTTTAAAGACTTTTTATTTCTGATTGTCAAACATTAATATTTTTTAATTAAAAAGATTACGGTTTAGAACTAATTGCTTATGTTATCGCTATATTTTTGTTCGTGAGATTAATTAATTACGGATCAGATTTTAATTAGAACTACAATTTTAATTTTATTTAAATAACGTGTTTAATACATCAAAAAATCAAATATGTATTTCGAGTTCTGCGAGTTCCATTATTCTCACACCAAATGGAAATTCATAAACGACAAGTTTAACTTTAATAATTAAAAAAAAATGTTTCATGGATATAATTTTAATCTGCCGTTAATCATCCGTAGGTCAAATAATAAATAAATAAATAAAAACAAAGACAAATGAAACGAGACGGGGGAAATAAGCGAACAAACAACAATTTTGCCCAAAAAGCTGAAACAATGTAAACAAAGGACACGTGTACAAGAGAAAGAAAAGACACAAAGCCGAAATTTATTGCAAACGGAAAAAAATGTTGAATAATATTCATAATTTTATTTAGGCATTTCCGAGAAGTTTCTGGAGTAGATTTAATAGGCTTGCTACTCTGTGAAAGTTCCGAGTAACCTGACTAACATATTCCTTGCGAAAAGGATACACTAATCTATCTATTATTTGGGAAGTTTGTTTACGAGGGATGGAAGATGCGACAAGGATATCGGAAGAAGAAAAGTGGCCGGTGCTAGGATTAACGGTGCACTTCGACCCATTGTCAGCAATGACAATGAGTCGAACGTGGCAAAATTGCTAGTGCAAAATACCATCATGGTACCGACACTTATGTATGCAAGCGAAACGTGGACATGGTTGAAGAAGGACGAAAGTGGAACAAATACTGTGGAGATGAGATCGCTGAGGAGGATGGTTGGTAAAACATTGCGTGACAGAGTGAGGAATGAGGATATTAGAAGAATGAGTGGATGCAAGAGAGATAAATAAATTGAGAGGATTTGGTCATATGGAACGAATAGAAGAGGAAAGAATGACAAAGAGGATATACTTGGCTGAAAGGAGGGGTGTGAGGTAGCGCGGGCGTCCGAGAACTACATGTAGATCAAATTCTCAAGGACGGCCGTGTTTTGAGAAGAGAAATCGACGTGCGTGCATGAAAATTGTATGACTGTGGAGGAGGCGAAAGAAGTATGTAAGGACATATCTAATTGGCGTTCCGTTCTCTCTGCCTACCCCACATACGGCGTGAGGGAATAGAATAGAAAAGAATCTATTATTAATTTATGAAAGATAATAAAGTATGAAAAGCTAATCTATCTATTTGAAACATGTTCACTATCAATCTACATTTGTGACAAGCTTTCAATACCAATAAATATATTCTACATCAATCTTTCAGGGAATGTATCCCCCTTTACACAAGACTTGACTTTTTAAGGGTGATTTAAATATATTTAGTGCAATGTTTAATAAATTTATGTAACTACATATGTTTCTGTGAATATTTTTGACAAATATATATTATTATTATTATCTCATATCTCATTTATTTAACAAAACAATATTAGATTCTACATTTTAAATACAATATAAGATTAACAATAAAATTTAAATATAACATTAAATAACAAAAACCATAAAATATTAAAATAAATTTATATTCAAAATGTAGAACCCCAACATTATTCGAGTTGATTCTTCCATGATGTTCTATGAAATAGTACGATCATGGGAGATCACTTACAGAGCTACAGGGACAAAAACCTTCTTACTATCCTGGTGGACGATAGAAGTACGGCCTTCTGCATGCTGTATTTGAGCCTGTCATCTACTCCCAGTTTTCTGAGATTGCTTGACAGACTCTTAGGTATTAAACCATTCACAGACAACACTATAGGCACGATGATTGTGGTAGGTGTTCTCCACATATCTTTGATTTCGTGAGCAAGATCAAGATATTTTATTATCTTATCTTGCTCAGCTTTATTTAAATTTTCATCATGCGGTATAGTGATGTCTATGATGTATGTTTTACGGCATCTGCGATCAACCAACACAATATCTGGTCGATTAGCTATAATTGTTCGATCAGTTTGAATTGGTCGATCCCAGTAGAGTTTAGTGTCATTGTTTTCAAGTACCGATACTGGACAGTAATTATAGTATGGTAATTTTGATTCCTGTTCAATTAATTTAAATTTCAAAGCTAAATTTTGATGTAATATTTTTGCTTTATTATTATTATTATTATTAAAATATTTATTACTACTATTGCTATTATTTCATCACGGCACATGCCAAATGTGGGGCAGCCAGCAGACTAGTCGCACGCAAGCTATCCTCTCTGGGTCAGCAAAAATTAAAACAGTCAGGATGGCTATCAAACATATCAAAGTAGTGAGACAAACATGCAGAACATGCGATATTTCTTATGAGGATATACTCAATAAAACCAAGTGGTGAAATAAAACAAAAAAGGAAGATCCCACCACCATTTGGGACTTATCAGTGCCCAAGGAGAAGAAGGATGGGTGGCAAATCTCGTCGCTGAAATTAAAATGCAAAATGTCCTAACTTTTTCAAGTACCTACCTGCCTTTTACATGACACTCGAAAACTAACGGAAAAGAGCTGAAGACCAATTTTTTCCCGATCGTTCCACGGATAATTAAAATACTAGCTTTATAAAACGATGAAATTGTCACTTTTCATTGGTGAGGTAGGCAGAGAGAACGGAACGCCATATAGATCTATCCTTACATATTTCTTTCGCTTCTTCTACATTCATACAATATCTCATTATGTTTGCACGTCGATTTCTCTTACTCAACTTACTGTCGTCCTTGAGAATCTGATCCACTTGATCAAGCCACATGGTTTTCGGACGCTTGCATTTGCTCACAACCCCTCTTTTAGATATGTTCAATCTCATTCTCATCCTTTCCTCATTCATTCGTTTGACATGTCCAAACCATCGTTACTTATTAACACGCATTTTATCCACAACATTCCTCTTGCATCCGCTCATTCTTCTAATATCTTAATTCCTGACTCTGTCGAGTTACGTTTTGGCAAATGAGCTTTTCTTAGAAATAATACAAGAACTATATAGTGTACAAACAAATACGTATATTATGAAAACATTATCTGGAAAACAACGTATGCAGACTAACTACGTCCTGAACATGCTGTGTTAAAGATAAACAAAGTTAACAAGATGTTCACAATGTTCACCCTGGACAGTAGAACCCAGAGCTTTTCCGATTAACTGGACAATAGGTAAAAAAGTACACACAAGTCAAATTTCATAAATGTCGAAGTACGATTTTACTGAAGAACTATGATAGGTTTTAAGCATTATTAATTGTTCTATGGGCGATTGTTGGTATAGATTATGTATATTCAAATTAATATGACTATTGAATAATAAACTAAATATCCTCAAAGATTCACTGTGTACATATTTTCCATCATCCCATATAAATGCAGAAGGCTTGATAAGTAAGAAAGTTAATTAATCTGATTCCAAATAAATTATAAAAGATAAATACTGTGATAAGAAGGAACGAAAGGAATATTAATGTTTACTTACATGAAAATATTCTTTTCACCATAAGTTTATTCACCATATAAAAGTTAATAATAAAAGTAAGTACCTAATATATATTAACACTTAAATTAGATGATGCTACTAGCTTAACGTCCAGAAGGGTTCTGAAGCTATCTATTCACTCATTCTTTCCATAGGCCCTAATAATTATTATAGAAATCTCTAGAAATTAATTTCAGGAATCATTCATCGCCATCTACCTATAATAGTTGAAAACTAATGTCTAGCTAACTACCAAGGTGTCGAGCAATTAACATCTTCAACGTGTTTCTTGATAATTCGGATAGATGGCTCCGCCACAGTTCTTTGGATTAATAAATCTACATGTTTTTTTTTAGAATGATTTTTTTTTCTTTTCACATTGTACTCATTTTCTTATGACATGATAATGTTTTTTATTGTCTTTTCAAAACAGAAAAACTCTATACTTACAAATCATTTTTTCCGTTTTTATTCCTTCTGTTAACTTCACAACAACAGTAAGCTGCTATCTGCAGGGCAATCAGCAAGTATGAAAGTGTGCCAATAGAATTTTTTCATTTTACTTTACGAGAAAACTCATTCAAACTCAGTTTTTTCATAGTAAGAAATACTATACTATTATACTATACTTGACCCTCACGCCATGTCCCAGGAGGGGTAGATAGAGAGAATGGAACGCCATATAGATCTATCCTTACATACTTTTATCGCTTCCTCTACATTCATCCAGTTCGCTTCCTCTACTTGCACGCAGATTTCTCTTACTCAACACGCGTCCATCCTTAAGAATTTGGCTCACGTGATCAAGCCACGTAGTTCTTGAACGTCCACGCTTCCTCGCACCCCTTCTTTCAGATAAATACATCCTTTCCGTAATCCTTTCATCTTGCATTCGCTAAACATATCCAAACCATCTTATTAACACGCATTCTGTCCACAAAACTCCTCTCACATCCGCTCATTCTCCTGATATCCTCATTCTTCACTCTATGTCGCAACGTTTTACCAACCATTTTTTTCAGTGAACGCATCTCCAGTTAGAAATCAAGATGTTTAAAAATACTTTATGTATAGGTGCTTTATAAATCTGATATTTTGATTATTTACTAGATTTCATAATATTTATCTCAAAACTCGTACTCAAAACTCCGTGGAGGGAATATTAAGCTTTTTGTATCCTAAAAGACAAATTGGTGGAATAATTCGAAGTATGTGTGCATATTGAATTTGCGTTATTCGGGGTAAAACTGTATATTTTTGTTTTCGATACGAATTGTGTTTTTCTTGTTTTCTTATTTGTTTCAAGCACCAATTTATGTATTGATTTCTTAAGAAACAATAATGTTGTTTAACCAAACCAATATTACATGTTTACTTTCAGTTTTGCCTCGATTCTGATTATAAATAAAATAACATGGACTCGAAATATTCTCTCTTAATTTTCGAGGACGTAGTGGGCTGAGTTTATTTATTCTATTGGGCAAATTAAAATTTCGTATAGTATAACCGCAGAAATTCTTAGAATATTTTATATATTTTTAAATGAAAAGTTTAATAATATAACAAATTTTGTTTACTGAAGAATTAAAAATCTATTTATAGGTAAGACCAACGATTTGTAATACTACGTTTTATATTCAATTTAATGAAGATTACTAGGAAAATCAATGCATTCCTCTTTTTAGAAAAAAAAGTAACAAGTTATGTTTTTTTATTATATATTTATCTCTGTTTTTCTTTAGTTTTCCAAAACCTGATGTCCCTATTTTACGATACCAGAGAGCTTTAAAATGTTGTGAAATGAGTGAACAATTTAAATTTCATTTAATGTATGCTGAATTTCAGCTATGGTTTCTGAAGCAGATGCTAAAAAGTGAGTAGGTATCATGATTTTAACCTTCATATAATATAACAAAAATGGCAAAATTCATCTGATCATATCTCTCAATATCAAATCAATCGTAATAACTTACTGTGACATATTTTATCAGTGGGTCAAAAAAATTAAATGCAAAAAGAAACTTTTTTCTGGCAATTGCTTCACACAGTATCAATTATTTCTCTCAATCTTTCTCAGTATAATAATATGGTGCTCGTTACTGGAATAATCTTTTTTCTTCGCATAGACTTTCATAATCATTCAACGTTTTCAAATCTTTGATAGAAGGAAAATGTTTGTCTTCTAATTATTCAGAAATAAAGTAAAGAAATTGCTACTCGACAAAAATTAGATCAATAATTCGTATTACTGTGAAAATGGCAATCAAATTTGGATAGAATTTATAACAAACGTTTTAACTGTCAGTGTGGTGCGGTGGTAGATAACACTCTTGCCTTTGAGCCACGAGATCTCGGGTTCAATTCCCGGCCAGGGCAAAATGAAGAATGACCTTTTTCAAATTGTCCTGGGTCTGGGTGTTACATGTAAATATGTTTAGTGCATTGTATATTATGTATATCGCCGCATTAGTACCCATAATACAAGATTCATATCTTAGTTTGGAACTAGATTGATATGACTTGTGAATTGTATACCCATGCTACATAACATAACAATGCTAACTCTCTATATCTAACTACACCAACACGAGATCTCCCACAGGCGACCAATCTAGAAAACTGGCAGCAATAAATTAACATTCAAGTTGTCCTCTGCGTGGCAATTAAACTTAAGACATTCAGGATGAATGGCATACCTCATGTCTTGAATTTGAAGATGTAATAGTTCTAAAATGGGGTGTTTTAATACGCAAACCTGCATTTTACAAAATACTTCAAATCTTATGAAAAATAGTGAGAGACCATTTCGTTGCCAGAGACTTCATGGAAAGCTATACGTAATAACAATAATAATTATTTTACGTTTATTTCAATTAATTAACGAATAATATGAAGAATAATATCCGGAGAGAATAATATGATATCTAGCTAGCAATGTTAAAGCTAATTGTGGTTTATAATAATACAAGTTGCTATTTTCATTCTAACTATTCTCATAAGATAAGACATTAAGGGTTATTAGGTACTGTTTATAGTACGTATGTAGTTACATTGTGACTGTTAACCCTCTGCAACTGAGGTGGCTTTTTAGTTACTATTCTGCTGAGGAGTAGTCTGACAGACACTCATTTTAAGGTCCATTATTGGCATTATTTAAAATGTTTTAATTATTTTTATAGTTTTTTGTGAGTATTTGACATGTATGCTGATACCATTTGAAAAAATATGGTTAAAAAAAAACAGATATTAGAAATTACAAGAAATTTATTAATGCTAATAAAAATACACCATTTTTTTAAGAACAATTTACAAAAATTAATTAAATGAAAAAAAAACACATACAATAAAAAAAGTCGTTAGAGCGGTTTCTCTAAAAATCGGCTTCAAAGTGCGTCCTCTCAGTCCTGGCAAATTTGTGCCGAGCATTGTAGTCAGACATGTTTTTTGCATGCATAACGAGTAAATTTTGTCTTCCTTTCAATTAAATCGCACTCTTTAATCTTTCTTTTCAATTCACTCGTAAAAAATCTGCACAATATTTTTTCACACGATGTCCCAGGTTCGTTTTGTGCAGGGGCAGTTGGCAAATCTCGTCCTAAGACATGATTGCGCAATTCTCTTGGCAATTTTTCATTATACACCCGCTGTGTCATAATAAGAAGAACAAATTCCCTAGCAAGACCTTATATGAAATCTGTTCTCCATTAATTGAAAAAAAAAGTTTTATTGATGTGATGTTAGGTAGACTCTATGAATTTACTCAGCTGATGTATGTGAGACACTATGAAAATATTAATATATTACTGACGTTAGGTCTAATAGACCCATCATTTATTACTGACTTTAGGTATGACAGACACCCATCAGATCCACACATATACTCACGACGGCCGTCGTTACTGTACTGATGATAAAAGGAACAGAAATTAGGAAGCTACTGAGCGAAACAGAAAGATTGGACTCGAAATGGCAACGTTGTTATATAAAAAAGATTTCGCGGTGTCTGACAGACCTCACGTCAGTTGCAGAGGGTTAAGATAGCTTTACATTGTGACTGTTAAGATAGCTATACATTGTGACTGTTAAGATAGCTATACATTGTGACTGTTTAAGATAGCTTAATAACAACGATTGTCGAGTACCTACCGTTTATGAATTATTAGAGCTTCAAATTCAGCAGTGGAAAAGTTCACTGCAATAATGATTGTTATTTCTTTTGCATGTATGTGTCGGAAAAAAAAGACATTAAAAAAAATTACTTGAATTTCTTTGTTTATTTGTAACATGAATTTAAAATACGCTAGTCTTGAGAAGCTCGTCAATGTGTCAATTGTACACTGAAATTGCGATAGCTTATTTTAAATTTATGTAACACATAAACATCGAAATTCAAGTAAAAAAATTTAATGTCTAGAAATTATAACATGGCCTCTAAAAAAAGTGAAAAAAATAAAGACATTTCACATCTTAAATTCAGCAATATGGTTTGCCATTATTCTTTAGTGTCTTATTTTTTCACGGCACAGAGAAGTTAGCATGCACAATCCATTTAATTTTTGTGTATTATATGAGAGCAAAATTTATTATTTGCATTCTTCATACACAATGCTGCAGCATAAAATCACACCAAATATATGTACATACATACATATTAAATACATATTTTCCCCTTGTCCTGCTAGTTGGGTCGGGGGCACATAGCGCTAAGATACCTCCTCCAGAGATCCCTGTCCACCGCTGCTTCCAGGATCTCTGACCACTCCAAACTAAGTAAACACCAGATCTAACCAAACTTAAACTACAAATCAGTAGAAAATTCATAAATTTAATTTTGTTGAGTTCATCTTATGATAATAATGATAATAATATGAACGTTTTGTGATACATGACCATCTCAAGGACACCGTAACTTCTCCTTAGCAGTCATGTTTTCAACTTGCTCCTGAATATGGCAGTAGGCTGGTTCTGTCTTAGATCCGCTGGTAATCGGTTCCAGACAGTTGAGTCCACGACACTGATACTCCTATCTGCGCCTTTGGGAGTGTTCGCTTTGTTGGGTTCTACAAGTTTGTTGACAGCAATTATCTGAAATTTTATCACAAGCTAAAATATTTTCGTAAATGTTATCCCCCTACCACTTCCACCACCAATGATTGCTTTTTTTTATAAGTAAATAATATATAAGTATATCGTTATTTTGTAGATAATTAGGGAACAGTATTTAATGAACGTACAAAAGGAAACTGAGCAGTAATTGATTAATACAATTAAGAACTGATTGGAAGAGATCGTTGTTGTAATATAAATTAATAGAAGCGATCATTAATGTTGTAAGTAAACCTAGGGCTTGTGATTTCTCGAGTGTTTTCGTTTTTCCGGTCATGAGAATTCTCAAAATGCAATTATCCCGGGAAGTCGAGAAATCACATGTTTTTCAAAGTCACGTTCAATTAATTCTAGGCATGCCAGAATTACTTAAATATTGTATTGGTCGATATACAAATATACTGTGTCATTCTTTAGCAAGGTGTAGAGTGACTATCTGCTCTAAAGGTTAAAAAAAAGAAAGAAGCCCAATAGTTCAGGGAAATGGTTGTTAGAATATACTTCTTAGAGATAAAAGTGTTGGCTTCTATCAAAAAGCAACAATGCAATCCTGGAAACGTTCCATGACAAAACAAAATATTGTGTTTCTATTTCGGAGCCTTCACAGCCTTATGGCTAGTGTGGTAGTCATATCCTTATGCATATTTTAATGTCTTTTGTTTATACATATATTGTATGTAATTTTGTTCAATATTATTTCAATAAATAAATGTATTTGATAATTATTTGTTTTGAAAACTAAGCAAGAATGCAAGAAGCAAGCTGGTATGATTTTTTTACGTCTGCAACTGCAATTTTCAGATTTTTTTTACTGTTCGGAACAGTTCAATTCTCGATTCCTCGACTTTTCTCTAGCATTTTCTCCCGGGAACGAGAAAGGTCATTTTCCTTGAAAATCGAAAATGAGACTTCTCGGGAACAAACCCTTAGTTACGCCAACAACATAATTCTTTATTTTGTACAAGAAACATAGGGCGAGCGCACGTTGTATGAGTGAGTATAAACACATTTTTGTGTGTATTGTATTCATCAAAGATTTTTTTACAATAGACTTACACTGTTCTAATTGTATCAAAGAACATGTTCCAAAATTGACGCCAAGAAAGACAATAAGCTGTTGCTGTTTCATTCTACATACTCTACAACATTAAGATGGTAATGATCTCCGGTGCTCCAATAGTATGGAATTTCAGTTCTTACGTCATCCATACCCTTCATGCAAATTCCATCTAAGGAAGAGCTCAAGGTTCCCCTAAAGGGCTCCCCTTGACAAAACTCATCCTGAAATTAAATACAACCGTTAATGTCCAGTAACTCTATACTTTAACAATGAAAACTAAAAATTGAATGGAAATAAGTATTACATAGAAAAACAATTTAAATTCTTTAAAAGAATTTCTGTGTATTTCGCATAAAAAATGGTTTTGTACAGGAAACGTGTGAAAATACATGTTTTGATCTGTAAAATTTTAATACCAATTACAGTTTTAGGTTCGAAAACTACCCTCAGAAATGTGGATGAAATTAGGAACCAACTTACATTAAAGAAATAAAATAAAAATGGCAAATACTCATTACGAATGATAAATATAAAAACCTGTTCTAAACGCTGAATGTGAATAATGATGATAATATTTTTTTAACAAAAAAAAGATTATTGAAAAGATACGACAGAGCATCCCTCGATCCTCTATTTACGCCACATGGGAGGCGTTAAAATGGTACATAAAAAAATGTTGAGGCACTGAAAAAGATTAAAGGGATTTATTATATAAGTTAACCAAAAAAAAACGCAAACAAAAATAATAATACATATCTCATATGGAATGAATGAATGAATGGAATAGGCGATTGTCTCAAATCTTATTCATGAAAGAATATTAAATTAATAGTTGGCTCGTTAACGTTCTTAAAATTCATTTAAATGTTAAAAAAATGTTAATCAACACTAAGTTTTCACTTCTATTAGATATAGATACATACCTTCTCCCCAAAGCACGAGCTACGCTCAATTTTGGGGAGTAATTGTATTAGGAAAATAAATGTATTGTGTTATTGTTCGATTATTGTAAAATGATATTGTGTTTAATAAACTATTATTGTATACAGATGCTGCATGGCGAAAACGCTCTTCATTTAAGATTTGAATTTAATCATTGTTAATTGATTGAATACCTACTTATATATGAAAATTAACAGTGTATTTAATATAACATTTTTATTTATCGTACAAAAATATAAATTATCAGTATTTAGAAAATGTATATGGACTATTCAAAATGATTGAGAGAAGTAAGAATTTGAACGGAATGTCGCCAAATGGATACAAAATGCATGTAAAGGTAAAGGTTAAACGATTTGTAAATTTCAATTGTCCTGTTAAAACAGGTGTTCAAAAAATAAAGACATTTTAAATCTCAAATTCAGCGATGAGGTTGGCGACCCATCCTGAATGTCTTGAAATGTTTAGAATATTTACTAATTTTTTTTATTGTTTAACCGGATTTGGGTGCAGATGACAAAACCAATATTTGCATAAAGCGTCTCTCGATTGGTGGACCTTAAATCGTGACAGTGAGAATGGTGGAATTGGTGAACGTTGTCCATGGACACCGAAAGTGATCACTTAAGCCAGCCTAGAGCCAATTTGTAAGCGTTGGGACACCTTTCTCACTTCTTCCGATTAGATTTTACACAATGTTGCATTGTGAAGACATGGTTCTCCAATCGAGGTTTCTGATTGGCTGAATGTCTTGGTTTTTTTTTGGCATGGAGAGGACGGTCTCCAAGTTAATAACATGATGCTGATCTACCTACCTGGCTACCCCACTTGTGGGATGTTCCGTGATGGTATAGTAGTAGTAGTAGAAAAAAACTTTTATTCCCTAGTGATAACACTCACAAATATTTTCCTTAGTATATATTATATATTAATTCAGTTATTCTGTTTCCATCCATTGGATAAAGCTTTTTCTCTTGGGCTTTGGTATATTTTTTTTTCAGCAAATACTAAACGACCATTTGATTTCTCTTCGTTGGAACATAAAAGGTTTTTTGTGTTTCTACAAATTGTCTCAATTCATTGATGGATTTGTGCTGGGGTCATTTGAGAAAATATCTGTAATTATTATCGTAATAGAATTCATTAGACGTCCATACATTCGTTGAATGACATGTTATATGTTTATGATAATAATTAAAATATATTATAGATTTTCTTTTCGTGCAACTACTACTATTATAGACTGGGCTGCCACCTTTCAAAAAGGGCTGGCCTAAAGATTTCGTAAAAATATATATTTTTATGTAAAGCATAATATTTTAAGAGAAAATAATATTAAATATAGAAAAAGCTTTTAATAAGTGAAAAATAAAACTGGTAAACATACCTACAAATGTAAATACACGAGTGTAGAAAATTAATAATATTAAAAAAGAAGTTAGTGAACAAAATGTGAAAAAAGGACAAGGGGACAAAACTAATGGGATTTATGTTTCAAAGGCTGTGTTTGAGGTAATCATCCATTTTTTTATGCTATGAAGTGAATGCAACGTTCTAGAATTTTTAAATTGTAGAGTGTCTTTGAAGTGCTTTGATACGTAAACGACACTATATTAATGGATTTTTTTTTTCTACAAACGTACAAATTATGCAATGTCACAGAATAACAAGTAAAATAAAAGCTCATGCAACTTTAAAGCAGGTATAAAGTAATTAATTTTTATAAATACCTATTAGGTAGGTATATATTGTTATTCAAATTTGTATAATAGGTTAATTACATGTAATTATAATTTTTTTATTTAATTTTTGAACCAGATCACCCAAAATCGAGTTGATATTATTAAATATAAAAAGCTCTCATAAGTTTTTACATAATTATAGAAATAAACCTATTACAAATTATTAATATTGCGAGTTAAAATAAATGAAACGAGAGTTTTTGAATTTATATTGTGGAAATTCATTTTTAATTTCAAAAAATAAAAATATAATTAAAAACACTTAAATTTCCACCAAGTTAGATTAGTAGTAACCGAACATTTTCACCTATGCTTGTAGGCATCTTCAGAGAAACATTTTGGAAATTAAACAGTGATTTTTCTTTTTCTTCTTCTTCTTTTTCCTCGTGTGATAGATCATTGATCTGTTGTTTCGGAAGTGATTCCCTCTTGTGATCCAGAAGACCAGCTATCTTTCCATCTTTTTGGTGGTCTTCCTCGTGAACGTGAGCCAGCCGGTATCTTCTTTGCAGCAATGTGGGCGATCCTGTTTTCAGCCATTCTGTCCACATGGTCTCTCCAGAATCGTCTCCTCTTCCTACTCCATCTCACTATGTCCTCCGTGTAGCATATCTTTCTAATTTCAGATTTCTAATTCTATCTCTGAGAGTTTTCCCCGCGATAGTACGTAAGGTTTTCATCTCAGATGTTCTGAGTAGGCTTTTGGTTCTTGCTGTATCTGCTCTTGTTTCGACGCCGTTAGTCATTATAATAATAATAAAAACAGCTTTATTGACATAAATAAATTCAATTTTAACATATTCATTATATGATTCACCTAACTAGGCTACAGCCCGTACTAAGGTAGATCAATTTATGTGTGGTCAAAGAACATTGCTCTTAGTTAAAGTAACGTTAACTAAAAAACTTAATTAATTAACATAAAATAAAGAAAAAACTAAATAAAAAGACAGAATAATAATATGCACATTATATACATTTACACCTATGCACACACATGTACTATAGACACACACACACACACACACACACACCCGCACCCACACACGCCCACACCCACCCACACGATGAGTGTTAAACATTTATAAACGCGTATAACCATATAAACATACACAACACATATACAAACCCAAGGGCACTGTATGAGAGACGCTCGAAGAGGCTAAGCCGGTATGTAGTTAAGTATACGTTCTGTCTCGCTGCGTCCAATTTTAAGCAACCAGTCCGTAATGAGTCTTTTAGGTAAGGAGTTGTTTGTCATTTGTCGTTTAGTCAGTACATTGTCCTGTATTTTGTTAAGGAGTCTTGGTGCCTGAAAAGTAAAATGTCTTTGTGCAAATTTGGTCCTCGTTTTTGGTACTTTGTAAAATTGTTTATTTCTGCATCTTGTCGATAAATTGTGCGTTATCTGTGTCTGTAAGTGCTTGTGCTTAATGTAGTGTAAGATTATATTTTTTGTATATGTCTGTCTTATGTCCAATACACCGAATTGTTGGAAGAGAGCAGCTGATGGGAATCTGTAAGGTTTTTTGTTGATTACTCGGATAATTGATTTCTGAGCCTTTATTAATGGATCTAGAGCTGTCAGTGAAGCTCCTCCCCAACCAAGAATACCATACGACAAAATACTATGCACCAGAGCAAAGTATACAGTCTTCATCATACTGATAGGCAGCATGTTCCTCACCTCTTTGAAGACGTGCAAGGTACTTCTGAGTCTATTTGCTGTATTTGCAATGTGCTCTTTCCAGCCGAATCTTTCATCGATCAATATACCGAGGTACTTAGCATTTCTTACTTTTTTAGTGATTGGACAATTGCATGGTAGTATGTTTGCGGTAACAGTGTCACAGTTGTGTATTTTAATTGTTTTATTTTTTACATAGTCATCGTCTCTGTTTGTTATATTGATTGTCATGTAATTAGTTTTGTCCACGTTGAGAGTTAGTAGATTAGAGTCCAGCCATCTCTTCACCAGACTCAGTCCCCTCTCTGCCCTCCCATGAACACTGTCCCATGTTCCACCATGAAAAATAAGTGCCGTATCGTCAGCAAATGACACTACATCTCCGTAATCCAGGACAATATTCGTCAGATCGTTGATGTACGTGAGGAAGAGAATTGGACCCAGTACGCTTCCCTGTGGGACTCCGAACCTGATGTGCGCCCTGTCACTCAAGTAATTTCCAATTTTTGTTTTTTGTGTCCTGCTAGTCAAATAGTCAGAAAACCACTTATGTGCCGTTCCACGAATCCCCAGTTTCGACAGCTTTGCTAACAACAATGCATGGGAGACTGTGTCGAAAGCTTTTGCGAGATCAAGAAATACAGTAATACATTTTTCCCCCTTATCTAATATATTGACAACTCTTTGTGTGAGATAACCAATCGCCTCTTGTGTACCCCTGTTTTTGCGAAAACCAAATTGTTTTTCAGATAAAATATTATTTTTTTCAAAGAAATCCAATAATCTACATTTAGCGGCTGTTTCAATTACTTTCGATAGTGAATTTAATAAACTTATGGGTCTATAGCACCCTATATCATCTTTTTTCCCACTCTTGTATATCGGACATACAACGGCTTCCTTTAAGTGGTTTGGGAAAATACCTTCTGACAAGCTCATGTTCGTAACAAATTGAATTGGCGTCTTAAGGCTATCAATGCACCATTTTAAAATTCGCGTCGAGATAAGGTCTGTACCGACAGTAGCTTTGTCTTTTAAATTTTTGATTATTTTTTCTATTTCATTAGTGGTTACTGGTTCAAGATGGTGCATTACATTGTTAGTAACTATCGTGTTTGTTTCATACTCCATTAATTGCAGTTGTGCTTCAGTTTTGTTTATATTATTTAGAGTCTTCTGAGCCAGTGAACCTCCTACATTTATGAAGTATTCATTCACAAATTTGGTTGCAATTTCGCTATTTTTATCATCTATTTTGTAAGTATTATTGTTTATAGTCAAACTCTCTAACATACATTTTGATTTCTTTTTATTGACAACTTCATTTAACAAGTCCCAAGTTTTTTTGGCGTCGTTTGAAACGGATTTAAATTTCTGCGTGTAGTATTTGTTTTTTGCTGATATTAAAAGAGATTTGCAAGCGTTACGGAATTTAATGTAAGTATTTTTTATTTGAGTATCATGGGGGTACATTATTGGCCTGATACATGTTTTGTATATTCGGAGTGATTTTTCAATGATATATTATTTTATTTAGTTAAAAAAATATATTGAAATTATATTAAAATAAATGGTATAGTGATACATACACCTAAATGTTTCTTTTTACATGATGTATGCTGGGGACAAACCTTCGGTACTAAAAATAATAATAAGTTGAATACATTACATTGGCGAGTGCACATCAAGGACACTATAGATAATATTGCTTTTTCTTGGAAGTTACCTTGTTTACCTCATGCATCTTACCAATATTCCTTGACTTGGTATACATTTTATAACGTACAACAAAGAATAAAGAACAAGGTATGTATATCAATATTTAAATTTAAATAAATCCCAACCTTTGAATGTAAAAACACCCCCCTTGTATAAATATTTATCATTGAAAAGTCATGAAACATAGATTTTTCCTTTTTTAATCCTCTGAAAGCTTAACGAAATACGAAAACAAAAACAAATGCGATGATCCTATGTACTTATGTATTATAAAAGCGATTTTGGGTATAATATTATTATCATTGAATGGAAATATCCGATTGATTTATGTAAATACTAGCCACAAACCCGACTTTGCACAGATATCAACCACCAAGAAATCTTCTATCATCATCATCGCCCTCAACGCTCCTCTCGGGATCACAGAGCAGAAACCAGCCTCCTCCTTTCAGAGCGTCTCTGTGCTAATCGCATCACCTCTTTCTACGACATTCCTTGCGCTCTGATGTCGTTATCATAGAAACTGGACCTCTACCGGAATCTTCTATATTAAGAGATTGTTTGGTTCGCTTATAAAATTAGAACTATAACTGCTAATTAAGTTTCTAAAATATACATTAAAAGACCTTTTGACCACCCGGATGGTTCAGAAGTCTTGGGATTTCCATTTAACTGGGTTTAATATTGACGATAAGAAATGTATTCCCACGGGAGGTGCTTCTAATTTATTTATTTTTAAGATATATCTGAGGTTTTGTTATTATAAACCCAAATACAACTCTGTACATTTTTCACAGAAAGCTAAAAGCGTGTGTCGTGAAAGGGGAGTTTGGCGGCACCTGGGATCGAACCGCGCACCTCTTGTTTATGAGGCCGAGACTCTTTCTCCAGGCTACCGATGAACTCATTATTTGATTGATTTCTGCTATCGTGATTTGTTGAAAAAATAAATTTTTCTAAATATAATTTTGCTTAGTGCGCATAGATATTAAAAAAGAAAAATTTCGCCAACTTCTCAATTAACTAAACTTTCCTTGTTAAAAGACTAAATGTTGAATCATTATATTTTCAGAAACCAAATCTATCTTTCAGTTCATCATCACGCTATTTAAATTTTGTAGAATGATTTACATGAAGTCCCCATAAGTCTTAAGAGAAAGCTCTATGATTAGTGTGTCCTGCCAGTAATCACATATGAGCTAGAGACTATGACGCTAACACTTGCACAAACGGAATCTAAGGTGTGTACAGAGTGCCATAAAGAGACAAAATGCTTGGCATTAGCTTAAGAAACAAAATAAGAAATGAAACCATCCGACAGAAGACAAAAGTAAGTTGTCGACATTGTAGATAGAGTCTTCAAACTAAAATGGCAATGAGCTGATCATGTGGCAAGGCGAGAAGATGGCAGGAGCACTTCCAGAATTATTGGATGAAGGCCGTGGGAGAACAAAAGAAATGATGGAAGACTTAAAAAAAGATGGGTCGACGAATGGTGTCATGTTGTTCGAGATCGAAAAGCTTAGAAGAGGCCTATATTCAGCAGTAGCGAGAAGAAGGCTAGCAGTAAGTAAGTATGTAAGAATGATTTGAAGAGATCTTCTCCCTAAATATAATATTTGTATTGAAGATGAAAGAAACATAGATACTTACGAACGGACTCCGATCTTCATGATTGTATTTAACATAATATAAAAGAAGAACAGCTCAACAATTTTATTCTAACCACAAATCTTTGCAACCTATACCTACATAGAATAACAATAATAATATTCATATATCTATATACAATAATAATATCCTCCATAACCACACATCACAATCATTAGAATTTATACGTGGATGTTATTTATCGAATATCGATAACGTTTTAATGTTATTGCAATATATATTTATTCCAAATGGTTATCCCGATCAGGTAAATTTAAGTGATAAAATAGATATATCATGTTTAGAAATAGATCTTTTATACATTTTCTCTTTTATTGCATATCTGTTTCCCTCTCTGTTCTCAATGTATGTACGATAATATTATCTACAGTTTACTTTTGTGCGTCTTCATAATTTTATTCTGTTTTTTCGATTAATTATATTCTATGTTTTAAATCTGCTCGTCAATGAAACTAACGTATCAAAACCGTCGCAGACCTAATTAAAAAATAATAAGTGATAATTTTAAATAGGTACATTAAATAAAACTCATTATTTAATCATGGTTATTCTTGTCTGTATTGAACATTACTCTGTCATTATTACAGATTGCAATATGATTTGACATCTTGTAAAAAATTGATAAAAATACGATATCAAAATGTATATTGTTATTACTGACAATAAGATGATTCTTACAAGGATCATTCCTGCTGAAGGACAACATGATCCCAGATGATAACCCTAAACAATACCCAGACGACAACACAACTACAATTTAATATTATCTTCAATTTTTCTTATGAATTCTGCATACATCACATTAAAGATATCAATTTCTCCAGCCAGACCATTGAACATTTGAATAGCCTTATCTGTTAAATAGTTTTAGAACAAAACTGCATTATAATTATTATCCCATACCAGGTACTAACACAAAATAATCACGTTGTCATACCCCATATCATTAGACAACAATGACATTATAAAATGTTTATTAAGGTTTCATTTTTGTTTAAAGAAAGCTATTAACCAATACAAATCATCATATTACGTTCATTTCAACCCGAACCTATAAAATATTGTTTAAAGTCAAAAATACCCTTCTTCTTCCTGTGCCTTGTCAGTTCCTCCTGACTTCGGCGAAAACCTTCCTGTCCTGTGCTGCTCTGAACAGGTCATCCACCGTCCTCATTACGGTACACTCTCTAATGTTGTGCAGTCAGGATATCTGCTTTCTACCAACTCCCCGTCTTCCCTCTATCGTGCCCTCCAATATAAGACGGAGGAGAGGGTACTTTTCTCCACGCAGTACGTGACCCAAATATGAGACCTTCCTCACTTTGACAATTGACAACAGCTCAGTCTTGGCTCTGGCTTGTTACACATCATTGTTTAATTCATAATATGTAGCACTGACCAGCTGTTTATCTCAATCTTTCCCAAAAAAAGTCACATTGTACAGAATCAATATTGTTTAAATCATGTTTAAAACTAATCAACTGTTTTTCTCAATCTTTCCCAATAAAAGTTGCATTGACTTAAATCATAATTATTTTTATACCTTCTAAGACATAGTATTTAAGTAACAACACGGCATGTACTAGATTAAGTTTACCAATGATTTTGTAAATCAAAACCGAGTTTCTACACCTATAAATATATACAGTTGAACTCAAAACAGTTTGTATGTTTTCATAAGTTTGAATGAAGATTTACAAAACAAAAGTCAACCCAATCAAGAAGTTTAATTGTTTGTCAAGTTAACAAGTTTTTGTAATACCTTTAATTATTGTATGCATTGGATTGAAAGATGGTATAATTCAATTCATAATAATATCCACCTTCATTGAATTGTACTGTTTTGTATTGCATTGTATTGATACGTTCGTTCGCATCCGTGTGAAACTTTACTGATATATTTTACATTAACTTTTCAAATTCCCGACGTCTGCGTCTGTCTATCGAAGAGAAAGTTTTATTATTATAATTTCTCTCCCAATGCGGGTTGCGGCTAGTGGAAGTTATTCCAGATTTAGTTACGTGCTTCATACACATTTATGATATCAAATAATAATAACGTAAGAACAGTATGCACAATGTTTATACACAGTCGAAAAGTGTGATATTTCAAATATCAAACTTTCACCATTTCATGAAGCTTTCAAGTACAATACAAGTATTCCTACACTATCATAAATAAGGCATTAAGTACTGATGTATACAGCCGCGTATGTTTATCTTTTAACATTCTTCTTCTCCAATGGCCCTAAAGCTCATATCGAACCTTTGTCTCCATCATCCCTCGCCTCCAACTCCTCCCGTCTCCCGTTGTGGTTTTCCAGTCTGTCACCTGAAGTAGTTGATTTGCGTCCTTCCTCATCTCGTCCTCCCATCACAGCCTAGATCTGCCAAACTCTTCTTTTCCCACCTGGATGTCCCTCAAGGATCTTTTTGATGCCTATGAAGACGGCTATCTTTTAACATAATTGATCAATTTTATTTTTTATATTGAAAACTGTATAATTTTCTTGCTCGTATTGAATTGCTAAAGTACGTAAGCCGTATATATTTCATTAATAAATAAATTTAACATTTTCGAGGTATACCATCGGTTTAACTTCGCTCAACACATGTGTTAAATGAAAAACATTTGTTTTAGTTTTGTTTCAATCAATGGTCTTATCAATCGATAACTCCATACGTAGGTAAATCCTATTTTAATCTAATCTGTAGAAAATACAATAGAAAATACTTAAATATCAGATTCACTTTGAATAACTTTTAGCTTTCCTTCTTTGTGAATTCTTATACTTAAGCGGATCATTGTTGATTGATATTCTGTGCTCGAAATCATTTTAGTAAAATGTTAGCTATTTTTAACGAAATTTACGAATTATATAATTAATTATATTATCAGCACCACTATACTTATCTTGGGGTTGGATTGTATAACAATTTGAAGGAAGAATATAAGTTTAAAACAGCAGATAAGCTTTCAAATTTTAGATATAATCTAAAAAAGGTATTTAGGTGAAAATAACTGAGTGTATTCTCGTTTTATTAATTTTTATTTTTTTGTTTTTTTTTTTACATGTAACTCTATTGTTATTAACTTTAGGTCGGATATTATATGCCTAGTTGTGTATGTTTTGTTGCTGAATTTAAGATATAAGAATTACCCTTTATCCTTCAAAGCACGAGCTCTGCTCAATTTTGAAGGAACAAATAAAAGAAAGATATATGTTTTTATTATTATTTTGTATTGATTGATTATTGTTTTAAGTGTATATTTTTTACTGAATAAATATTTGAATTTTTGAATTTGAATATCTAATAATTATTATTATTGAATGTCATATAAATTAATGAAATACGTGAGTCAAACACATTAAACACAAAATCACATCACCAATGCATATTTTTTTAGTTATATTGGATAAAAACCAAAATAAATATTTTTGATCCAGTCTGTTTCCAAGAGAAAATGCTTGCAAATATTAGACGTCAACTTCAAAAGACTTTCCAAACTTTTCCTTCTTTGTAAACTCTTGTCATTCCGCAGATCACTATGGACGGAAATTCCAAGTTCGAAGTCATTTTAGTACATCAATTTTACAATAAATTATTTATGATAACCGGTAATACATTATCATTTTAGTATCATTGACTTTAAAACAAAAGAATATGGCCAATTCTGAATCTTAATGAACTAACTAACTAAAAAGTAGATTAATATTTAGTTATTATGTAGTATTCAGCATTAGTTATGAACTATAAACAACTATAAACTCGAGAACCACCAAGTGCAAACGGTAAAATCTATGGGACAAACTAATATTAGTCAGTGATGCCGCAATACAAAATGTTTTTCACGTTCCGATTTACACTTCTGGCAACAATTTAATAGTTATCGCGCGTGAAAATTGTGAAATGTCAGATTTTCCGATATAATTTGACGTTCGTATTTGCGTCGGTGGTGGTGTAATTTTACAATTTATATATGCTAAGAGTTGCCCTAAAAATATAAATTTTTACTTTTAATTGAAAAAACAAAACACTTTCAAAATATAGCAATATTCTGCGGTAAAATGACAGCAACTAATAATATTCGCACATTAAAAGTCGCGAATAAAATTCTGCCAAATTCAACTTATTTTAGTCGTCGGCTGTCAACTAAAATTTCATTCTGAATACGAAATCCATAGATTCTCGAAATTTATAGTTGTACTAAGGTGTCAAAATGAACTAATGAACTAAATTAGTACGGAAAACTGTGAATACGAATTAGAACTAATTATCATGATTCGACTATCTTCTCACACTTAGTTGACTTAGTTAGTGCAACTAAACTATTTTATGATTCAGAATTGGCCATAATATATAATTTATTATTTATTTATTTATTTCACAATCCACGGCGTGAGCCTTTTACATGTTCAAGAATAAATAATACACAAATCAAATATCTCATTCACAACACAGTTGGAAAACAAGAATTAACAAAACACAAAAGAGAATTATTTCATAACAATAATAATTTAAGTCAAATCATAAAATATTGGAGTGTCAGTACAGAATGTCAATGAAATGTTTAGTATTTAATATTGTCAAGATTCAAAATTGCAATAATGTGGGAGATGTCATGTAGATAGAAGAAAAAAAAATCTAATCTAATGGAAATAATACAAATAATTTAAATGTCATAAGAATTAATGTCATAAATAGTTAAAATGTCAAATTGTCTGTAATGATTTAAAATGTCAATAAATTAAACAGAATTTTTTTACTTATAATTTAAATTATCAATGATGTGACGTTACCAGATGAAGAAATAATCAAAAAATAGTACTCAGATATAATATAGATAAAAAAAGTAAAACAATACACAAACACTCGTCGAAATGCCCATTGTTAGTTATACATTGAAATAATTTATAACGTCATGTTTATATTTAGGTAAACTGTCGGCAAAAATGTCTGTATCATTACCCACCAGATTACCCAGTCTGTGGATTCGAACCATAGGAGAGTAAAATGTGTAATTGTTCCTAGTGATGGGTTCTCGAAACAATACAGTCTGTCTGGTACTTCTGGTAGGTATGTTAAATTGAATAAGTTCAATCAATTCGGGAGAGTCTATTTCTCCTCTGAGAAGTTTATGAAGGAAGCAAAGTTCAAAGACTTTTCTACGATTTTCTAAGCTGAGGAGTCCAAGCTCGTCCATCAAAGCCGGATAATCAATGCTCTCCACCGGTATTCCTAATTTATAATTAATCAGTCTCAAGAATTTTCTCTGTACTCTCTCTACACTATTGATGTGGATGTTATAATTTGGAGACCATATTACAGTATTATACTCCAATAATGGTCTCACGAGAGAAACAAAAAGTAGTCTATAAGACCGAATCAATCGGAGATCAGTCACCAGTCTGAAAACGAAACCTAAAGTCCTCATGGCCTTACCGACAATTTCCTCAATGTGTAAGTTGTAAGTCAGATCTTCAGAGAGGGTAATACCCAGATCTCTCAAATTTGAGACACACTCAAGTACAATACCATCAATGGTATAATTGTATGAAATCTTAGATCTGGTTTTATGGAATTAAATGACTTGACGTTTGGCTATATTAAGGTTAAGTTTATTTTTCTTACACCAGTCACTTAAATAATCAAGATTCTTTTGTAGGACCATACAGTCCTCAGTGCTTTTTATAGATTTGTACAGCTTCAAGTCATCAGCAAATAGTAATACCTCTATGTCTCTGAAAATCTGAACTATGTCATTTATAAAAACATTAAAAAGCATTGGTCCTAAGTGCGATCCCTGCGGAACACCACTATATGCATTTATCGCATCTGACACACAATTACCTATTCTAACCTTGAGAGTCCTTTCACTGAGGTAACTTTCTAACCATCGATATAAAACACCGTCGACTCCGTACCCACGTAGCTTACATAGTAGCATGTCATGTGACATCTTGTCAAAAGCTTTAGAGAAGTCAGTGTATACGGAATCGACTTGTCCTCTTGTTGCAAGAGTATTCATGATGAAATTTTGGTATATAAGTAAGTTACTTTGAGTAGACTTTTTAGGAATAAAACCATGTTGTGAATTACTAATTACATTGTTCATAGGCTGTTTAATCTTCCCAACAATTATAGACTCAAAAAGTTTAGGAATTGCGGACAAGATACATATGGGTCGGTAATTTATAACCTGACTATTGTCACCCTTTTTAAGTATTGGACTTATAAAACCGTTCTTCCAGACACCTGGAAAGATACCTGATTCCAATGAAGCAGAAAATAGAATATGCAAATGCTTGGCAATGACATCAATGCAGTTTTTGATAAAAACGTTAGGAATACCATCAGGTCCTGCCGTTTTTGAAGCATCCAATGCAAGAATCGCACTTTTTACTTCGTCAAGAGAAATTGTTATGCAGGGCAGATCGATAATCCTATTAGAGGAAAAATCAGGCTCAGTATGTGTGTGAGTAGATGGAGCATCGTAAACACTCTGAAAATAAGATGCAAACAAATTGGCCGCACCCTGAACAGATTCAGAGTGCTGATTGTCGTAAAACACTTTTGAAGGTATATCAACCTGATCTTCCCTCATTTGATTGACAAACCTCCACAGATCTCTAGATTCCCCAGGCAATTTGTTTTCAATAGTTTCAATATGTTGGGAGTAACACTTTTTCGCCAATTCAGAACACTGACTGCGTAGACCAGAAAAATAATTGTAGTCATCCATATCCAAAGTTTCTTTGTATTTTTTATGTGCTAGTTTCTTTTTTATGACTAGGTGTTTAAGTTCTGCGTTAAACCACTTTGGGTACTGTGATGTTTTAACACATATTTCCGGGATATAGGCGTCAATGCAAGTAATGCAATGCAAGCAAATAAGTCAATCAAATCTAGAGTAATAAAGCTCAACAGCAGTGTTTAGATCGGCAATGTTCGATAAAAAAGTGAAATCCATATTTTCTAAACAATTATTTATAAGTGGGTAATCTGCTCCATGGAAATTTCTCTTTAGGATCATTTTGTTGTCTGTATTTTGCAAATGTGAATAAACGGCAATATCAAGGGGAGGATGGTAAACGTCAGCTGGTAGGAGAACTGAGGAAGACCTGCTGACAACTGTTGCATTAGGGTCTGAGGTAAAAACAAGATCTAGTGTTCTACCAAGACTATTAGTAACATTATTTAATTGCAATAGTCCGAAAAAGTTTGCTAGATCAACAATTTCAGAAGCTTTTTCATTGTTAGTGTTATTGGCAATTTGCAACACAGTAGGACAATGATCATTATCAGCTCTGTCCACGGTCTTCCATTCACATTCAGGTAGATTATAGTCACCAGTTAAAATAAGTTTATGCTTTTGGTATTTAGATCGCAATATCTCTACCTCCTCACAATAATTTCGATAATGTAAAATATCTGCTCCCGGTGGGAAATACACACATCCAAAAATAACGGATTCAAATGAAAGTTTCACCAATACGAACACCTGCTCAAGGTTTCCGTGTTTGGTTACCAACCTTCTGCTAGATAAAGATTTAGATACAGCTATTAGTACACCACCATCCCTCGATTTATCGCTAGTAAGCAGATTTCTGTCACATCTATAAACATTATAGTTGCTGGAGAAACCAATTTCAGAGTTACCAATACAAGAGCCCAGCCAGGTCTCTGTTAGTAAAATAATTTCATAAGTGAAATGAGGAAGAGACAGGCGAAGTTCATGCAATTTAGTGTTTATGCCCCGTACGTTTTGTAGGTAGCATAGGAGTTTTTTGAATTTTTGTTGTTCACAATTTTAGGACTACCTGCAATAAACTTAATAACCAAATTTTTTTCGCCATTCTGTACCCTTGTATTTAGTTCCTCTTTCAACCTGATATATTGGTTTCTTTGGATAACTGTCTGATCCTTATACAATCTAATATTTTTAGACAAATTCATTTTATTTTTAAGAATCTCGACAACTTGTTTATGGTTTTTAATAATATTATGGTTTTTATTAATATGTTTATGGTTTTTATTAATATAATTAATTAAATATGCCGTGATGGTATAGTACCTACATATGTAGTAATGGACGAACAAAGAGTTTAATGACGATTTAAAACTGCATAGTAGAATTTTCCGTCGAATCAGAAAACGAATCAGTAAATCGAAGCTCCCGTCACTATATACATAATGAGTTACAATCCATTGAATTGGTCTGCAACGAGTTTGGTTTTTCTTCTCCATTCGTCTCTATCCCGTCACTAAGCCCTGTAAAAAAATTCAACATTATAGGCATATGTACTGTAAGCTTACAAGATAAATATCAAAACAATAATACACCCAATTATTACGATGTAGCATGTTTTTGACTTAAATTTAATTTAAAACTAATTAGTAACGTATGTATATTAATTTCAGAGATGAAAGCAATAATTCTAGACAAAAGTCCTTCCTGTTACAAGTTGGTTCCAGAGCAAAATTAACCATAATTGTATGTGAAGTAGGAATATTTATGGGTACTAAATTTATCAAACAAACACGTGGAATGTTTTCAAAATATTTGATTTAGAAATTATAGTGATGAAGTTATATAATTTATTGTTATTAATTATTCAATTCTGTGTTTATTTATTAAATTGTTGTTTATTGTTGCGCTGTTTCTTTATCCCTTATTGTAACCTTTTTTATGTGTAGTTTATATTTTAATATGCGTGGTGTAGACAGGCTTAATTGGGGGGTTGGTCTGATCAGATCAACATTATTCTCTCTTTTTATTTTTCATATAATAATGTTTTGTCAGCTTACTGTGTGTGTCTCTGTGTAATAAATAAATCTTCTTCTCGTGCCGTATCAGGTCCCCCCGACGTTGGCAATCATTCTGGCAAAGGCTTCTCTATCTTGCGCGACCCGGAACAGCTCCTCCACATGTCTCATCCCGGTCCAGTCTCTTATGTTGCGCAGCCAAGATGTTTGCCTTCTATCAGGACCACGCTGCCCCTCAATTTTCCCCATCAGAATCAGCTGGAGCAAACTATACTTATCGCCCCGCAGAACGTGACCCAGATATGAAATCTTACGGACCTTAACGTCCTTCAGCAGCTGTCTACTGCAATTGGCTCTTCTCAAAACCTCCGAGTTGCTGACCAAATCTGTCCATGGTATGCGAAGCATTCTCCTGTGAAACCACATTTCGAATGCCTCCAACCTGTTCATAGTGTGCACTTTCAGGGTCCAAGTTTCCTAGCCATACAGCAGTACAGACCACACATAGCACTTCAACATTTTCTGCCTGATTAATAAATAAATAATAAATAGTATGTTAATAAATTTATTACTCAATTATAAAACTGTCGATTACACTAAACAGTATAAATTGTTTTCATAGTACATAAATTGTTATAAATGGTCGAATTGTCGGTGATGTGATCGAACGCATTAGCGAATGACGTAAAATGCGACTCAGTGATTTGGAGTAAAATTGGGTGGCTTAATTTCATTTTCACTAGGTACTTATTTATAAATTATATAATAATTATACAGCCTCCGGATGCTATTCTTGTAATATAAAAGTAATACATTTTTACGTATCTCTCACAATCAAAACAATTTATTTTTATTATTTCATTTTGGGTGTGATAAAGTGTAAGTAATTTGTTTTTTTAGTGGTTTATGATCTTCATTTTATGTATCTATGTTTTTATAATTTACAAATAATTAAAACATTGTTATATTTTCACTTTATTTATTTAAACTCTAACGTTTTCGCCCACTTCAATGGGCATTCTCAAGAGTACTGAATCAGTATAATGTCCTTTACAAATATTTCAATTATTTGTAAATTATTAAATATGAATTTTCACAGTGTGAACACAACCACCCTTCATCAATTAATATGTTTTTTTTTATAGTTTATTGATTAATAATTGTACATATTTTTTTATATTCTTTTTGGGGAACATATTTTTCATAACTTTACTTATGTTTTTTATTGAACTCTTGTTAGATTATGGATGGTTCTTTACAGATTTTTTTAATAATAAATTGTATTTGTGTATTGTATGTTGTTTTGCGGCCACAACGCAGTCATGAGGCTAGTCTGTTTAATCTACTATAATAAAAGTGATTATATAAATATTGTAGTGTATGGACTTTGGTACACTGCACCGGTGAGATGAACCTTGCACTTGTTTACAAGTAAAGCAAGGAATATTGATGAGTAGCAATACTTTATTTTGTCTATATAGGTTAGCCACCTATAGAGAACGGGGATCATTATTAAGACGACCTTCACTTGCACTGTTAGGCTGCGTGTTTGACAAATTGTGTTCGACAAATTATAATAGGAATTATTTATTGAATATATTGTGTAAATATAAAATCCGTGTCGTTATTCAAAAAGAACCTAATATTGTTATACTTGACCCAGTATACAATAAATATAGGTACCTACTAGCTAAAAAGAAAAAAATGTACTTGTGAAATGTTTTAATAAAAAAAAAAACAAATAAAAATAATAAGTACACAATAGGAATCATTACATTTTTCTGTAAACGTATGTTAATAGAAATATATGAACTACGTACAATTTCGATTTCGAATTTTTCAATTTACTTGAATAAGTTTGATATTACTATTGTTCGAAATTAGTAACACAATAGAAATGATGAAAATATTTGAAAAATAATAATAATATTTCGCCCCCATTGTTAGTTGGTGAGAACGTGAGTAGAAATAGATTGAAATATTCGTAAACGACAAGTTTCTACTTAAATCACCCTTTTATCTCACCTCTACTCTAGTTTACTGAAAGTCTATAACTTGTTAAGTTTCTTCACGTGAAAATCGATAGACAATATACTCGTACTAACGTGTGTATTGCTGAGAGGCAGAATACACGCATGAGAGAATAGAAATAATATTATTATAAACAGACTGAACCATAAAAGTATTTCAAATACTTAAAACTCAAAGTGATAATTCAAATACTTTTTGACCATGTGCCATAACGGGGAAAAATTATACAATCGAAATGGCTTAAAAATAACTGTTACTACGAAACTCCTTATATTTTGATATCTTTGTCGTATATATTATATATGCATGTGCAATATGCATTCCATGAATGAAAAATCATATGATTTTACGCAGAAGATAATAATATGAGGTGAAAGTTTTACTCCATTTCACTGCGTACAGTCGGGCAGAGACTAGGCTCATACCTTTGCATGTGGTACGAGACTCAGCCCGTCGCCAGAATATGCAGTTTGGATTTGTTGAAAAGATGACCACACTGAGAAAAATACTCAGGTAAAAAATAATAAATCAGGTAAATTTACCAACGACTTGTTTGCGAAAAGTTAATATTATAGATTCGTACTAATGAATCGTTTGTACTATCTCTGGTCCTAATCTGATAGTACGTAGCAATGATTCGTTGAGAAATTTCGTTAGTATTTTACTCAATGCAGATGAGACCATTTTCTCTCACACATTACAAAAATTACGATCACTTGTTTTTTGCGGAGTAGGCATATATAATTACTATCGCACAATTTGGAGTTTTTTTTTCTATAGAGAACAACGTATAAGTAGGTACTACATATCTGATAGCATACACACTACTTAAAAGTGGTTTGATCACTTAGATCAAACTCCAAGAAAACTCGAGGCCAATAAAAAAAAAACAAAATGGGTGGCAAACGGGTGAATTTAAGATGTAAATTGTCTTAATCTTTTCGAACACCTGCCTAAATGACACTCGAAAACTTGCGGAAAAGAGAAAGACCAATTCTTTGCCGGGTGCTCCATAATACTTAAGTTGGAATAAAATCCATGTTGGATAATAATAATAACTATGATAAAGTTTAATTTATCGACCGACGGTTCTTGGTGGAAGTTCATATTAATAATTTTTAAAATGAAACACAATATTTAGTTATTCCACTATTGACTTTATTTATTTTTGCGAGCCGGCTTTCAAGAGCTTCCGTTCTCATCGTCAGGCAAAAGTAAAGAACTTACTTTACTTTTGCCTGACGATGAGAACGGAAGCTCTTGAAAGCCGGCTCGCAAAAATAAATAAAGTCAATAGTGGAATAACTAAATATTGTGTTTCATTTTAAAAATTAATAATAACTATGGACAACTTATTTATGATGCGCCGTTTTGTGGAAAAACCACCGCAAGGGCCCATTCAAGAATCAAACATCTCCTGAACAATAGGGTTTTTAACCTCGTCCTGAACACCTCCACACTCTCCAGAACTCGCAAATCATAGGTTGAACGAGGAGTTACTTTCAAATCTTGGTTTTAAAATAAAATAAAAAAATTTACTCATTCCATTGAAAATATTGTGTAGGAATATTATCAGAATAATCATAGAAAATAAACACATTAAATCATTTAATAAATATACTACATAAGATCGTTTATTATTACTTAAGTACAACAACAGTAAATTATACATTATTCATAAGAAGGGATGATATTATTACCTACTTTGATAATATTTACTTGCCATTCAAATACTCGGACTTCCGATACTCTGAATGGAGAATAAGAAGACGCGAAAAGGAGAAGCGGTATAGTGAAGTAGAGAGACATGAGAGGAATAAATAAATGAAGGGAAAACTTTTCTGTCACGACCTTTACATTATTCTTGTCTCTAAGTATCCTAAAAACATTCTGACATTTTAGCTTACCAGATTCGTAATACAATAGTAGGTAGTACACACATAAACCTAGTTACCATCTACTACTGCTTCGTCACAACATAAGAATAAATCTCAATTTTATTATTATAATATTGTACCAATCTAATAAACAATTTATTTATTAGTTTTTAACAGTACCTACACGGCGTGAGTTTTTTTACATATTAACAGTTCAATAGACAACAAAACACAAACAGACGCAACAATCAGAAGTCAAGAATGTACATTTTTGTATAAATTTTGATTTATTGAATCTACGTTAATTTTGTAAAACTCCATGTTTATAATATATGCAAAACAACACAATTGGTTTTAGTTTCATATTTTTAATCAACAAGTCCGCCATTTGACAGAACATTGTTTTTATTTATTATGTGTGTTTGTACAATTATGTTATAATGTTCTGTCAATACAGTTTTATTATTATTATTATCTCTTGATAATTCTTCTTTTCCTCTGGTAAATACCAACAAAATAATCTATTTGCTAGGCAAGCACCAAAATGCACTGTGTAGTGCACTGCGCTCTCCATAGAATAGAGATTATGCACTATATAAAGATAGGTAGTTACTGAGGCATCACCGAGTCCACTGTGCTTTTGGTTGCAATCAACAAAATACTCCCACCACCTCCGACCAAACACTTGATTCAATTTATCCAATTATGGAGTTCTACTATTTCTATAGCAGAACTATAAATAAAAATGAAAATACAATAGTTGGTTTCAGTTTTTTTAATTAATGAAGGTAGAGATATTTTGGTTATTTTCTTTTTATGGCAATGCACCCGCAATCGAGTGAATTATGTAAGTTAGGAATAAATATAGGGCATTTTTATAGAGTTGAAGTTTATTTCGTATACTTTTTTTTACTTTACTTATGCAGCTATTCCTGTCCAATGCTGAACATGCGCCTCCCCCATATGTCTCCAGACATCTCCGTCCTGGGCTTTCTGCAAACAGTCACCAGCGATTCTTCTAATATCGTCTGACCAACGTCTTGGAGGTCTTCCTCTACTCCTTTTATCTTCTCGAGGTCTCCACTCCACTCTTTGTTTATAAATGTAAAAGTTAAACTCCATTTTTATATATGGAAGAAAACACACTTGATTTTAGTTTCATTAATATTTTATTGAATTGATGAGCTTGACAATAACTTCATTACCCGAAACCAGGATAAACTTGCCCTCTGTATATTGATTGTATTTAATTTGAATGTATACCTTTTATGTAATTGTTTTTTATCAATGTACAGTAAAGAATGAATAAATAAATAAATAAATAAATAATATTCAATGAAATATTAAGTATAACTAAAACCAATTGTATTTTCTTCTATATATAAATGTAGTGGATTTTTCACTTAATAAGTGTAGAGCTGTGAGTGTTCTTGTTCGTAATTTTAATGTTTTGTGTGTTTAATTTTTTCTATTATTTTTCAAACTTTTGTAATATTATTTATGTCGTTTGTTGTTAGCCCCTATAATACAGGTGCATTCTACCTAGAGGGTAGCAACATCAACACTTTGTTAATAATTAAAATGTGATAATGTATTTTCCTCAAATATGTGAAATGTTGTTTAGAACACGAAGCACGAAAGTAATGTGGAATGAAAATTGGTGTAATAACAAGGATGAATGTAAATAAGTTAAGATGGTTTGGGCACGTGGAAAAAATGAATGAGGACAGAATGACTAAGAAGATATATTTGGCTCAGAGGAATGGTGCTCGGAAACGTGGACGTCCGAGGATTAAATGGCAAGATCGTTTGAATCAAATCCTACAGGACGGTCACGTGTTGAGCACATTGAACAGGAGAGCATGCATGAGGAATTGTATGACAGTGACGGAAGCGAAAGATGTATGCAAGGATAAAAGGAAGTGGCGCTCGATCCTTTCTGCCCACCCCGCGAGGGAAGCGGCATGATGGTATGTATGTATGTATGTTTAGAATATAAACAACTTCTCTCTCGTTGGGACGCCTTTCTCATTTCTTCCGTCTACATTTTGCACAATGTTACACAATGTAAACATGATTCTCAAATCGAGATATCTGATTGGTTATGTGAAATGTTGTTTTACGATCCTAGAATTTGAATTTGAATAATTTTATGAACAGAAAAATTTAGTTCAAGTATTCACAATAAATAGCAATCTGTAGGTACTAGCTTACAATGAAAAAAAAGTCAGTGATAAGGAACATGATGAATATTTCATTGTGGGATAGAAAGAATCAGTCGAATATATCATTTCAAGGATAACAAAGGTCTTAAATAAGTATGAAAGGTCAGAAAGGGTAGTCATGGGTCAGTTGTGTAATTGATAGTACATAAGTAACTGGCTGAAGTTTCGGTCTCAATTTCGACAAGTATTTACCGAAATTTTAGTCACGGTCACGATATTAATGGGGAACTTTCACAAAAAAAAATTTTCAACCCAAAAAATAGTACAGAAAATTAAAAAAAATATGGTGCTTTTTATATTTTTAAATGTGCATTTTTAAGGTTTTTATTACCATTTAAAAAAGCAATTTTCGCACTTCGCCGCAAAAAGGTTCACTCGTGGCGAAACAGTGTTTGACAATATCAGGCGCTACAAACAGTACTAAGAGTGAAATGTGTGGCAATACAAAATAGCGCCTAGCGACGTCACACCGGACTAATTCAATAACAGAAAATATGGATTTTTAAAATGAAAATAATGAATGAAAATTTTTATTTTATCGTTTCTTATTAGGATATTCGTGATCAGCGCATATTTATTAATATGAATAGATAACAATTTTTCATATTCCTCACACATGCATGTTCCCTATTCCATTGGTTGTGGAACACTTCATTTTAAATTGTGTAATGGAATGAATAATATTTAATATTTTTGTTTTCGATAGTGACACTTGATACAATAATTGTATTTTATTCATATTATAATATATATAATTTAGAGTTCGTCGACAGCCTGGAAGTAGAGTCTCGGCCTTATGCTCAAGGGGTGTGCGGTTCGATCCCAGGTGCCGGCAAACTACCCTTTCACGACACAAGCTTTAAGCTTTCTGTGAAAGGTGTATAAGGCTGTATTTATGTTTATGAAAAAAAACAGATACATAATATTTGGAAAATCCTTCAAAAATTTAATACAATGTTTCTTACATGCAGCTGATCTGCTGGCTACCCCACTTGTGGGATATGCCGTGATGGTATAGTAGTAGTAGTAGTAATTTAATACAATTTCAGCTGAAAATCTGATAAGAACATGCTTGCTTCTGCGATAAACTCGCCTGTTGCACAAAAATATTTGTTCAGTTATTGTTGTTTTGTTTATTTTCTATTGTATAGATTTTCGTGCAATACATTTTTTAACTGTTGAAAAATGTTCGCGGCAGAATTGCCATCCACACTTCTCAGCATTACGCAACCAGATAAGTCTGCATACAGTCGTCATGATCACACAAAAACTTTACAATCTAGTGCCGTAAAAATCATATTATATCACTCTTTCTTCTGTAAGTTTTCGAGTGTCTTTGTTTCTGTGAATGAGACAAATTAATGTTCGAAGAAACAAAGACACCCTATTTCTCAAAGTCAACGATGAAGTTTGCCACCTTTCCTACATGTCATATTGTTTTGTTGGCTCAGAGAGGACACCTTGCATTTTTATGACGTGCAGCTGCTTTTTTAGCTACCGCGCTTGTGGGATATGCATTGATGGTATAATAGTATTATTTGGGATTTTATATGAGATCACTGATGGACGATTCGCTACCATATTATACATAAGACATGAATAGGATTAGCGATGCACGATTAACATGGCAAAATTGCTAGTGCACAATACCATCCTGGTACCGACACTTATATATGCAAGCGAAACGTGGACATGGTTGAAGAAGGACGAAAGTGGAATAAATGCTGTAGAGATGAGATCGCTGAGGAGAATGGTTGGTAAAACTTTGCGTGATAGAGTGAAGAATGAGGATATTAGAAGAATGAGTGGATACAAGTGAAGTGTAGTGGATAGAATGCGTGTAAATAAATTGAGATGGTTTGGTCATGTAGAACGAATGGAAGAGGAAAGAATGACAAAGAGGATATACTTGCCTGAAAGGAGGGGTGTGAGGAAGCGCGGGCGTTCGAGAACTACATGGCTTGAACATGTAGATCAAATTCTCAAGGACGGCCGTGTTTTGAGTAAGAGGAAATGTGACGTGCGTGCATGAGAAATTGTGTGAATGTAGAAGAAGCGAAAGAAGTATGTTAGGACAGATCTATAATGGCGTTTCGTTCTCTCTGTCTGCCCCACTTGGGATATGGCGTGAGGGAATAGATAGATAATAATATTTTATAATGATTTTCGGTTTTTGCCAAATCTAAGACAATTTCCGAAAGCTTAAGGTCGAATATTCAATTTTGGTCAAACAATGTGGTAACTGAATTGATAAACTGTGAAGGGAAAAAATAAAGCTTCCAAAGCAGTGCTTGCAAAAATGTTATATGTTGGTACAGAGTAACTTATTATTTCACCTTGGAGCTTCCAACATAAAATAAGTTTTCTACTTTTATCTAAAAAGATGTTATTAAATCTTACTTTATATGTAAAATACTTTTGTATTCGAATTTGCTAACCTTTAAATTTCGAATTTAACATACATAATTTTGTCTCTTTTTTTCTGTGCTTCTTGCTTAAAATTATGCTTTTTTAAGATTAATGTTCGAAAATCTTCATGAATTCATTCATTTGTTCATGCCATCTTGATATTTTCCACAAATGAGGTAGTCAGCGGGTTCGAGACAATAAAAACTATGATCTTCAGGATGAGTGGTATATTTATAATTATTATAGTTTGTTATCAGACAGGCAGCTAAGCTGATATGTCTGATCTCAACACTACTCTCACAATAACAACTATCAGACCCAACAAAAATTTCACTACTTAATGAGACATACAAATTTTTGAAGGTGTTCTTATTTGAATATTAAACCAGCTCTGTGGGCCTAGTAAAAACACATTTTAGCGTCACGTTTTCGTTCGAATATAGACGAAGTTGCACCAAAGTGACAAATTTTCGTAACTATTGTGTATCTTAGTAACTAAATTTACACTTGCTTGCAACGTCGTCTATATTCGAATGTTTTCGTTTCATTTTCTTTCGAATATAGACGACGTTGCAAGAAAGCGTCAAGTTTCGTAGCTAAATTGAGTATTTTTTTAATTACGAAAATTGACACTTCTTTGCATCGTCGTCTATATTCGAACGATAACGAAACTAAAACCTAACGCTAAAATGTGTTTTTATGAGGCCTACAGGTGGCAAACTATTCGAATTGAGATAGGAAAAAACATAGAGAAGAATTTGAAATGAGGGGGCACGATGTGCACAGTGTTTTAGTATTACAGAAGGTAACACAAAATGTATAAATTTTATTTTATTTTATTTATTCTTAAGGGACACAAACAGTTCAACCTTACAAATATTAACATTCATATTTCTCCATCAAACAAACCAATCAAGGTCCCGCAAATTACCGAAGCGTATGACGAACACGTTGCTATTAAACAGTAATAAAAGGTACATATTCACTGTGTCGGTGTTAAGGTAGTAGAATTCCATATCGAAAAAATAAAACAGGTGTTCTATTCTACTAAAGATTATATTTTGTGAGAGAGACGTCTTTCGTCTTATGAGGACATTGTCAATCGATTGACAATGTCCTCATAAGACGAAAGACGTCTCTCTCACAAAATATAATCTTTAGTAGAATAAAACACCTGTTTTATTTTTTCGAAAAGGTACATACTTTACCCTACTTAAATCAAAAACAAAAAACAAGACAAAAGTCATGAAAATAAATAGTTAAAAATTACACATCGATAGAATTTATAATAGTTAAACATTAAAATAATTAAAATTAAAATAGTTTAAATGTAAAGAAAATTAAAAAATAATTGGAAATGATTTTAAACAATGCCTATCAAATCCTTTTATGTAGTGTTAGACCAAATCACAACCATATTTTAAAAGCTTTGAATATATTTAAGTGAATAAGAAGAGAAGAATATAAATCACATCGCTTTTATATGAATTCTAGATAGTACAGTAACTCGGAATAAAAATAATATTTATAATAGAAGTTGTTTAAAATCAAATAAATTCTTTAGATTGATAATCGGAATAATAATTTAGTATGATTCAGTATCCGTTCGTAAATATGTTTGTATAAAAATAATACACTCTACATGTACAAAATCTCATCCTCAAAATGAATATTATTATATGGTTATTTCCGCATTCATTTCGGAAGAAAATTAGATCGTAAGTCATTCACAATATGCAATATGTTAAGTGGTGTTCGTCAATAGAAAGACATGATCTTATTTTATACAATTTATTCTGCCCTTCTTTCCACACAGTTTGACAAGTAAAGATGTATGTATGTCATCTGAATGACAACAATTATATACCTTTCTAATCTTGGTGTTGTCAGTATATCAATACATAACACAATACACTTCGCATACAGAATTCGATGTTGTGTCGGACATTACGTGAGATGGTCCTGAAGTGACACAAGCGCCAATGTCGGAACAAAACGTCATCTTTCAACGAATCCAAACTGTATAATTATTTTGGCGACCATAATTATATGTACAAAGGCACGAACCAAGTCTCTGTCCGACTGTACTCGTACGCCATGAAATGGGGTAAAACTTTCACCTCATATTATTATCTCTGAACTATGCCACTCATCCAGAATTTCTTGTTTATTTTTGACACAGAAAGGTATACCTGGGTCTTTGTGACAAACAGTTTAACCACAGACAACTGCACTAATGGAAAATAACGTGATTATATTTGTGTCGCCGAGTTTCGAAATCAGCTTTAACACATTTTCACTAAAATTGAGTTACATATTAGTTGCTGTTGTAATTAAATATTCTATAACCATAGAAAGTTGATTCTTTCAAAACACTCACCGATGAGAAAAGAATTTCGCTATATCCCTTTATGTCTCTTTTAATATCCTCTATAATTCAACCGACCAAAAGGAGTTATTTTTATGTATACAAAGAATTTCGCTATATCCATTTCTGTTTCTTTTAATATCCTCTTTAACTCAACCGACCAAAAGGAGTATACAAAATGTACAGTTTATTTTAATTCAACACCAAAATTTATTTTAAAATTTAACTGATGTAACAATCTTATAATTAACAAACATGTTTGTCTTCAGGAAAGTTTATTTAGTACTGGTATAACAGGTGTTCTTATAAAATTGTCATAAAAACGTTTTATAGCGGATTTCGAAACTAAGCGACACATTTATGGATTGAAGGTTTAGTTATCAATTTAGTGCATATTTCCTGACGGAAGCCACGTAAAATTACACTAGTATAATAATATAAAACAAACCGCCAAGTTATCCAGTAAATAGGCGTTGTCCGGTTTCATTCAAAACCGGAACTTGTGAAAAATATAACTGGTAGAAAGTTTTTCAATAGAATATTATTATTATTGTTTGAACTTGGACAAAGATTTATATGAGAAAGTTTCCGATCCGCTTCATAACGTTAACCACTGCTTTCCATACTCCATTACCCCCATTGTGAAAACGTTTCCTTGTAATATTGTGACTTACGTAGCCTGAAAAAAGCTCGTGGTTTTTTCAGAACACGTAAGCTAATTTCAGGCTGTTAAATTGAAGCGACATCTAGAACAAGGATTATAGACCTATGAATCTTTTTTCGAAGCATGCAGAAATTAATTCTCTTGATAATCGGTTCCTTACAGATACGGCCCCTTTAATTCAAAACCTGACAATTCAAAGTTTTTATAGTTGCTATGTTTATTACAGTTTTTTTATGAAATTTAAAGAGATTTTTTCTTTTAGATAGAACCGGCCATGAGTCTTTCCCAAACCCATGTAAATTTTCTGATTTATACTGATTAGTCAATCAATTTCTTCTCGTATTTTGTTTTGGGATTTTAGTTTCAATTGTAGTAACAAACGTTTTTACTCGGTTAATATTTATGAAGTTATAGTTGCTATGTTTATTACAGTTTTTTTATGAAATTTAAAGAGATTTTTTCTTTTAGATAGAACCGGCCATGAGTCTTTCCCAAGCCCATGTAAATTTTCTGATTTTTACTGATTAGTCAATCAATTTTTTCTCGTAATTTGTTTTGGGATTTTAGTTTCAATTGTAGTAACAAACGTTTTTACTCGGTTAATATTTATGAAGACACTCTGCGCTATTTTGAGAAAACACTGAAAGACAGAATCAGAAACACAGTAATACGTGAGATCTGCGATACCGAAGACATTGTCAGAAAGGGCAGGAAAAGAAGACGCTTCTGGCGCGACCACGTAGAACGAATGAACGGCCATAGACTCCTTCAAGTAGCCGCAAACAACCTGCCAACAGGAACTCGCCAACCTGGAAGACTTGCAAAGAGATGGCGAGACAGCTGGCGCTCTGTATCCCAGGTGACCTCGAAGCCATAAAAACAGATATAAAGATCTAATAAGAGAGGAAGAAGAATAAGAAGAATATTTATATTTTGTATTATATATTTTTCAAAATGAATGGTAATATCGTTTGAAAAACTGGTTATATTAAAGGAGATAAGTATACATACCTAATTGAAAACTCTATGAAGTCGTATTTCAAAATACCATTTTGCCTTACGGCCTCTTGTTCTACCTACAGTTTAAATTTTTCTATGCAATATGCATTATTGAGGCAATCGATTTGTAATTCAAATTACTGAATTGAGCAGTACAAACAAAATATTTATATCCAGAGTAGGTACCTCAATTTCAGGAGGCAGATCTGCAAATGACAGAATTTTATTCATTTATTTATTCTTCGCTGTACATATTTTGATTAAAGCAATTTTACATAAAAATTTATTCATACTGAATACAATCAGTGTACAGAGCACGAGTTTATCACAAAGACGCAATTTCATCCAACTAACCTAAAATCGCAATGAATAGAGATTATTTTAGACAACATTAGGTAGGTAAGTGGTAGTATATGGTAGCTAATGGTAAGCGTTCCACTAAATACGGAGTTCCCCAAGGCTCAGTATTGGGACCGATTCTGTTCAACTTGTATACTAACCACTTGGAATCTTTAATACAACAGCTTGGTTTCGAAACATATTATTATGCAGATGATTGTTTATTTTTCAAATCTTGTTATCCCGGATCTGAAGACGTTCTAAAGCAAGATGTAGTCTCGTGCATATCGAGAATATCCTCCTGGATGTCAGACAATATGTTAAAGATAAATCCCACCAAAACAGAATTCTTATGGGTAGCTTCTCAAGGGAGACAACATCTTATAGGTTCAGATCCCATCTCCGTTCAAAATGTAGACATATTTCCATCGAAAAATGTTAAATTTCTTGGTTCTCATCTGGATAATGCGCTTTCTATGGAGAAACATATATCATCGATTGTTAGTCAATGTTTCTATACTCTACGTCAGCTGAGGAATGTGAGAAATTGCTTGTCAATAGATGGAGCAAAGACTCTAATAAATTCATTTGTTGTTTCTCGATTAGATTATTGTAATGGTATTTTGGCGAATTTGCCCAATGTACATCTTCAAAGAATTCAGTCGGTTTTTAACGCTGCTGCACGTTTTATATATAAAATGGATCGGTTTTCACACATATCGTCGACACTTCAGAATCTTCACTGGCTTAAGTGCCCAGAGAGGAGTGAATTCAAACTTTGCCTAACAGTATTCAAGGCATTGAATGGTATGGCTCCGGAATATATATCAGAACTCTGCAATCGCCAACCATTAAATCGGAGACAAAATTCTCTAAGGTCTCAATCCAACATCTCAACAAGATTAGAAGTAGTTAAAATGAGTCCAGCGCCAGCGTACTTGGATCGCGCCTTCATATCTGCGGGTCCTAGTGCGTGGAATAGGCTTCCCACAAACATCAGGGAAGCAGAGACCTTGACCCAGTTTAAGACCCATTTGAAAACGCATCTTTTTAAGAAATCATATGGATTAAACTGAATATATATGTAAGGTCACTGTTAATATTTTGCAACGCTATAGCGAATACCTTAAAACATCCTATGCGCCCTTGAGGTGGATCCGTCCACAAAACGGCACTATAAAAATTATCTCATATCTCATTTATTAAACAAAACAATATTAGATTCTACATTTGAACACAATATAAGATTAACAATAAAATTTAAATAAAACATTAAATAACAAAAACCATAAAATATTAAAATAAATTTAGGTATATTCAAATGTAGAACCCCAACATTATTCGAGTTGATTCTTCCATGATGTTCTATGAAATAGTACAATCATGGGAGATCACTTACAGAGCTACAGGGACAAAAACCTTCTTACTATCCTGGTGGACGATAGAAGTACGGCCTTCTGCACGATGTATTTGAGCCTGTCATCTACTCCCAGTTTTCTGAGATTGTTTGACAGACTCTTAGGTATTAAACCATTCACAGACAACACTATAGGCACGATGATTGTGGTAGGTGTTCTTCTTTTTTTTTGTGTTGTGTATTATTATTATTAAGTATGTAAGTTGGAAGATATCGCGTCTCTGCGATAAACTCGATCATTGTACAAAATTATTTGTATAAGTATACCACGTTGTAATCTTATAATTTTTGTATAAATATTTTCTACATTAAAGTTTATTATTATAATTATTATTTTATTGGTCCCGATTCTAAGGGATGTGAAAATATTATACAATGGATCACAAGCTTTAAAATAAAAATAATGAGGAATAAAAAGTTCACAAACTTTAAAGTAAAAATAATGATAATATTATATTTACATATCTTAACCATCGCAGCATTTTCCAAAATGGGGTAATCAACAATCCAACTTCATGTCATAAACATCCAAGTCCTTTTTTTTCGTTCCAGTAAAAATATCTGACATCCAGGATAAGTGGCATATCGCATTCGCGAATTTATTTCGCATTAACTTCTAAAAAATTATGTACCGTGGCGCGTAATAATATTTCGTTATACTTTAAAAGGTTGAATATTTTGTCTGCTAAAGGCTTGTTTTGGTAAAAGATAGTTCTTGACCAGTATTTGAAAGATGAGTATAAGACAAAACCGCGGCATGCTCATCATACTAGATTTAAATCGAATGATGGATACTTGGTACCAAAATATAATAATAAATACGGTAAGAGAACTTTAGAATATAACGTGCCTAAATTGCTTAATATGATGCCGACATCTGTTAAGAAATGTGGTAGTAAGATTGCAACAAAAAGACTTGTCAAGGAATGGCTGCTGAAATGTGCATTTGTATATGATTTAAATTTAGTTGTTAAGTTTATGTTCGATGCTTTGGATTAGGTTGAAATAAATTATTTATTAGGTATATTGTTAGACAAATCTTTTTTAATGGATTTGGCGCGACTGTATATTTGTATTTAATGTTTATATTATATGAAATAAATAAAAAAAAAAAGACGTAGCCAACTAGTTGAGAAATTCACTGTTGAAAATTACAGAATGCCAAATTCATTATACTTTCCTTCTTCGTAATGTTACACAAATACCTAATTTTATTTTTATTTTTAAAATGTACACGGGATCAGACAGTCAATTAAAGAACATGAAAACAAAAAAGTAAAATTAAAAGGTGGGCCAGCAAAGTTCCTAAATTTACCTGAGAAGTCTTAAAAAATCATCAAAGTTAAATGAATCACTACCAAATAACAATAAATTCAGTACCAAATAACTCATAATGTATTCTTTAGCTAAAGGATCAATTATTAGTAATAAATTATGATTAAAATATATGAGAAACAAAACAGATCAATGTAGGTATTCTACAGGACACTCAAATACTTGCAAAAAATAGTGAATGACCTATACTTAGTCAGGGACTCTACATTTATTATATAATGAAATTAAAATAATATATAAATCTGTAATTTCCTACCAACGATTACGATCAAATAATAAACTTCTCTATTTATTTTATCTTTATTCCATATTGGGGTGGAAATCTTTTTTTCTCATTCACTTTTTTCAATTATTGCTCTACTTAATGATGTCAGCATTATCATTTCTATCAAAAGCTTCTTCTTTATTTTATACCTTCCTGAAAGATAACACACTAGTACTTTATTGACTAGAATAATGTTAATGGAAGGGATGAAAGCTTTTACTGATCGATTAAATTAGATCAAATAATTGAGAATTTGGAATATATGACTACTTTATTTTAATACGCGTATAGAAAATCTTATTTTAATGTTGTACTAGCAAAATGTTCTTACTTAATTTGGGCAGATACCTTTTATTTATAAATCCCTTACGAAAATTTGCTACTAAGTTTTTTTTTAAGATATGTATATCTGGGTTTTCGTTATAAACTCAAATATAACCTTATACACCTTTCACAGTAAGCTAAAAACTTGTGTCGTGAAAGAAGACTTTAAATAAAACACTTATTTATAGTATAGCTCTTGAAAGCCGGCTCGCGTCCAATATAAAGTCACTGTGGATATACTATAAATAATTGTTTTATCTAATTTATAAAAGGAAGTCGTGTGTGTTACAACACTTATAACTCAAGAATGGCTGTACCGATTTGAATGATCTCTGATTTGTTGGATTCTTCTCCGCCCGGAATAAACTATAGGCTATTAAAACATCTTACAAATTCACGGGAAGAAACAATATGAAGAAAATTATTTACGCCATACATTTTTAATTTCAAAAATAAAAACAATATGGAGAGGCTATTAGCGCCCCCACGTCGCCTGTTGCATTGTGCTAAAATAATCCGTAGGTTCTGCTATATTAAGATCCAAATTACTATAACTAATATGAACGAAATGTGTACTAATATTTGTTTACTAAAATTCGGTAGTTACATGGCAATAGGTTGTATCTCACTAAAACATAATTTTACAGGAGAGCAAAAACAAAGTTTGCAAAAGAGATATTTCAGCCAAATTTCGAGCATTATATATCAAAATGAAGGTAATTATTATTTCTACAAGATAGATGTAACATTCTCTTAATAATTTCTTCTACAAGATGTATGTAACATTCACTAAATAATTTCTTGCAGTTTAAAAATATTTGAGTTTTTTTGCCATGTTGATGAAAACGATCTTTCTACATGTCAATAAGTTACGTCTTTTCTCTCTTTATTCTGACTATAAAGAGACATATCCTTTTGCCACATCAAATATTACACTATTTTGAGCATTTTATGGAACAAACTTGAAAACGCAAAAAATGCGAGATACAACCTATTGCCATGTAACTACCGAATTATTCGACTAATATTTATGTATCGATAGATCTTCTGTCACATAAATGTGGACGTGCACAGATTATATTTGAAATTGTATTTTATTTTTGCAGATGGAAAATTATTATTGAACCAAAAATTGTGCTATTAAAGATGAAAATAAGAATGTGTTCATGTAGGTAGTTCTGATGCAAGATTGTGTAGTGAAATTTGCAGACAGAGAAGAAAAATTACGAAGAAAATTATTTACGCCATACATTTTTAATTTCAATAAAAAATGCAATATGGAGAATTATACAAAATCAACAATGAAGTTTTTTAAAAATTATGATAATTTTTCTATACATTCTCAAATTAGAATCGTTATCCATACAATTTAACATCTGTAGTTCTGATATTTCAATTTTTAAAAAATCATGGAAAGAATTTTTATTAATTTTAAATGAATACGTAAAATCTACCTGAAAAAAAAATTAGTACCTACATAATTATATTACGTACTGCAGATAATTTATAAACAAATCTGAGTTAAGTTAATTGTTCAACATAAATTGTTCATGTCGGCCGGTGTGGCGCGGCGCTCTTTCCTTTGAGTCACGAGGCCCGGGTTCGATTCCCGGACAGGGCAAAGTGAAGAATGACCTTTTTCAAATTGTCCTGGGTCTGGGTGTTACATATATATATGTATATAGTGCATTGTATATGTGCGTATCGTCGCGTTAGTACCCATAATCAAGATTCATCTAAGTTTGGGACTAGCTCGATGTATGTGAATTGTCTATGTAAAAAAAAATTAATGTAACTTTCGCAGCTTAGCGGCCTCACCCGATGTCGAGTACTTTTTTTCGATAGAAAAGGTAATATTTTTGAAACTTGAGGAAGTTGTTGCCATATGTAGAATTATTTTAATTTGCCGGCAAAAAAAATCCACTTCGAAAATTAATTTCCTAAAATTCCGTACATATTACTCGACAACGGGTGGGGCCGCTCAAGTTTCATAGTTGCGAATTTTTTTCCTATAAAAGAATTTTCCAAAAATTTGGTGACCAAAAAATAATTCATCATATGGCAACAATTTCCTCAAGTTTCGAAAATATTACTTTTACATGGAAAAAAGTACTCGACAACGGGTGGGGCCGCTAAACTGCGAAAGTTCCAAATGAATTATATTTTTTTACACTATACCTTCGATGACACACTTTGACAATTACGGGAGTTTGTAAAGAGATTAATAATATTAATCATTCATAAAGTCAGTGGGAGAGGGCAGAAGATAGGGCAGGTGTCAAACATGTGTTGAAAGGCTTGGTTTGGAGTGGCCAGAGGTCCTGGAAACAGCGGTGGACAGTTATCTCTGGAGGAGATACTTAGGGGCAATGTGCCCCCGACCGAACTAGGACAAGGGGAAGAAGATGTATGTATGAAATCGTTCATTGATTCTTAGGCGGTACGAAGTTCGCCGGGCCAGCTAATTTATAATAAATTCAACATTAATTTCTACCAAGTACCGTCGATTGAAAATATTAACTTAATAAAGGAGAGTTTGGCGGTACCTGAGATCGAACTACGAAACTCATGTGCCATGGGCCGAGACTACCTCCAGACTTCCGACAAACTCTTTACTCCTTGAGTTTTTACAGGAAAAGAGTTCATCTATCACTCTTTTCTATGACTTTTCGAGTGTCTCTCAATGTCTGCTGAATATAAATTATAATGTTTTCAACTAGACTTTCAAACGAATTTATAAAAGCAAATATAAATATACATTTTCTTTCTGAGAAGGGCTAAATGTACAAATATAGCGTTCTCTCTGTGCTGTAATGTAGCAGTGTTATTATTATTGTTGATCGCTTATATTATTATCATTTTATCTTTCTGACGACAATTTTTAATTGAAACTATGTATGTCATTTTAAAAATGAACGGGAATGTCAACATATTCTAGACGTTGTAAACCGCCCTTCAAGTTATATTATTATGACAAAACGGCGCTATATTAATTATAGTATTGCTATTATCAATAGAAATTGTGACTTCATCATCACACTTACTACATACTAATAAAAAAACTCGCATTACTCTGAGTTTTAGCGCTGATATTAAAATAAAAGATTTTGTAAGATGAATTGTATTCTTGAATTTTCTCCACATCTTTACAGTTAGGTACAGTAAGTAATAATAATTTTGATTACGTTCTCGGAAAATCTATAAACGCGTCTTGCGCGAGATATTTTTGTAAATATATTTGAAGGCTTTGAATTCTGCGAAAAAAGCGTTTTTTTATGTGGTTTATTTTATCATAAAATAGTTATATAAGAATTTGTTTAAAAGGTTTCATACTCCTCCAATAAATAAATTTATTATCTTAACCGGTTAAAAAATAATATTTAGTTTTTTGTTATCAGCAGCGTATAACATGAATATTTTCTATTTATATAAAACCGAAATTTATTCTGAAATCGTATATTTTATTATATTATAAGCAATCTTCGCGAAAAGGATAGATTGCGGGTTCAATTTTCGTCCTAGGCACCACGTCCTACCACCAATAAGGTGACGTATTCTTTTGACTTCGGGTCCAGCTCTTCCATCCTCTAGATTCCGGTCCACTTTCTGATGTTTCTTAGCAAAGGACATCTGTCGTCTTCCCACACCGCGACTATCCTCAATTTTCCCCTTTGAGATAAGTTGGAGCAAATCAATGACAGCATACATAAAACAAAACTGGCAGCTTTTTTGGAATATACATTTCAAAAATTATTATAAAATTTTGAGAAACAAAATTATGGTTCCCTGTGTTATGAATATTATGAATAAGCATGATGTGTTCATTTTTGTATTCAACAAAATACGCGATACACTCTTTCTACACTGGTATACATAAATCTGTTGTATTATTATTATCATCGCTGTAGAACAACCATTATTAAACCTATGGAGCATGCATACATTTCATGCATTATTAATTCGTTCTATACACAAACCAAATAATAATTTTGTGTGATGTTATTCAATCGCAACGTGCAAGCCTTATTTAATATAAACTGGTGGTATTGTGTGACAATGTGTTAAGCCACATTTTTTATTAATATAAGTGTCACATCGTCGCTGCATATTCAAAAAGAGGTAGGTAAGTACGAACATTTTTATTTAGGCTTATTCTTTTAAAACTGCTCGTTAGGGCATTAGATATAATTCTTTAAGTATTTAATTTCAATATTTGATACTAAGAATCACTTAATGAAATGGTTTCGATGTCATTGTAAGCAGTTTATTCTAGAAATATCAAAACATTTATAAATTCACATACCCCCTTTTTTGAATATGTGACGACGATATTACGGAAAGAAATAGTAATTTAAATTATAAACTAAATGCGATTACTTAACCTACGAGATTTTTAGTTATCAATACGAGATTGTATAACATCCAACGGGATGAGCCGCCATATAAAAAATAAAAAAAATACGAGATTGTGTTTCAAAAGAAATTTAGTTTTAAACACCACTACTGCTTCTATCCCATGACGACGTAGGGTACCTACTAGGCCGGGCCGAAATTTTTTTTTTTTGATATTGAAAACGTAATAGTGATAGATTAGTGCTAAATGTCGTTAAAGTTACGTATGAAAAATATTTTTCGATTTGAAAGTTATCTTCTGTCTCCGGATTGACCTTGAAGTTTCATAAAAATGTGTTTTTTATCTTATTTTCTAGCTAGTATAAACATTACTGCGTGTTGAGATATAATCTCACGAGACAAGTTAAATCAAACAAATAGGTACACCAATCAAAGACAAGGGTCTTGTTTGCACGTGTTTTGCGTATTGCAGTCCCACAGGTACCTGCACTGGTACCAATTCGGGCGCTAATGATGTCAGTATTGCTTCTGCCGTTTCGAGTGATTGTTGTGTTTGTACGCGCTTCGCGCACGTTATTACTATGAATCGGACTCGGAAATCATCAAAGTGTCCTGTGCTAGGTGAAATTCATGATATTAAAGGCAATGTTTTGCCAACCTACGGAGAAGTTATGAAGTTTTACGAGTGGACAAGACGTAAATTAACAAATACCAAAAAACACCCATCATTTCAGAAAATAGCAAATTTTGTAACAACCAAGGTAGAAGACATATGGAGGACGTCTTCGATTCCTATAGTTACACATTCGAGAGTTACACAGATGTTGAAATACTATCATTCAAAGTATAAAAACATCTTAAAATCACATCCCAAGATACCAGCAAAAAAGCTGGAAGAATTTCAATGTAACAGTAAATTATTGTTTGATATCTCGACATGTAAATGTAGAGAAATCAATGAATGCTCTTGTCCAAGAGATCGCAAAGTGCCAGTGCAAGAGCAAAACTTCTTAGTCGATCAGCGAACTTCAAGAAAGATGATTATTGGAAACATAGATGTGATCGTAACCAAACAACTACAAAATCGTCAACAAAGAAAAATTCGCAGGCAAAAGTCTATCTCTCGATCAAAAACATTTGACGAGGAAGCAACATCAAATATTTCGAGTTCTTCAATATCTTCGCCTTCCAGTTCATCCACATCTGACATTACTTTCACTTCTAAAACATATCGCAAAAAGATTACTGCAACCGTAGATTTTCCCACTTTGGCCAAAACTTGCGACAGGTATAGCGTATCAGACAGAGCAGCAGCAGCTATTGCTTCATCAGTACTTCATGATACAAAGTCTAATGTTCCAATTTTAGACAAGAACAAAATACGCAGAGAACGAAAGAAAATAAGAGAAAATATTATGAAACAAGATAAAAATATGCGAGTTTCAGCTTTATACTTTGATGGTCGTAAAGATAAAACTCTAGTTATAAGAAAAAAAAGTGGAAGAGAATATAGAGGAACAATAATTGAAGAGCATATTTCACTGATAAAAGAACCCGATTCAAAATACTTGGGATATGTCGTGCCAACATCTGGAACAGCAAAGGCGATTGAAAGAGCAATATCAGATTTCTTTTCAGGAGAAAAAAAATCCTTTGACAATTTACTTGCCATCGGATGTGATGGAACAAATGTAAATGTTGGTAAGTTTGGTGGAGTGATACGTTTATTTGAAAAAACGTTAGATAAACCATTACAATGGATCATTTGCCTATTGCATATGAATGAGTTACCATTCAGGCATTTGTTTGAATATATTGATGGTCCCACATCAGGTCCTAATACTCTTTCGGGCCAGATAGGAAAGGAACTTGAAAAATGTGAAGAAAAACCAATTGTTAAGTTCCAGATAATCACAACGGAAATGCCTAATTTATCCTTTCAAGATTTGAGCACAGATCAATTATATTTATACAAAATTGTATCAGCTATTTCGACTGGAATATTTCCCGATGAGTTGGCAAATAGAGCCCCAGGAAAAATGTCTCACGCTAGATGGCTTACACGAGCTAATAGAATTCTGCGACTATATACTTCTACAGAGTTTCCTTCAGAAAAACTGATCACCTTAGCAACTTATATTGTCAAGGTTTATGCTCCAACTTGGTTTGCAATAAAATGTCACCCCACCTGCAATGATGGATCCCGTCACCTATGGAAGTTAATTTTCTTATCCAGATATTTATCAGATGAACTCAAATCCGTAGTAGATCCTGTAATTCAAAGAAATAGCTATTTTGCTCACCCGGAAAATTTATTACTAGCGATGTTAACTGATCCTCAAAAGCATATAAAAGAATTAGCTGCGCGCCGTATAATGAAAGCTCGCACCGCTCAGCAAAACAATATCAGACTCTTTCAAGTGCCAAATGTGAATTTTGAAGCTGCCATATACTATGACCTAATAGACTGGCAGCAAAATATAACTGAACCACCGATATTACAAAAAGTATCTGAAGAAGATCTTCAAACATTTATTGCACGTGGTGGCGAAGATAAATTCATTTTTTTGCGTTTGCCCTGTCATACGCAAGCAGTGGAAAGATCTGTTAAGGCTGTAACAGAAGCCTCAGCAACTTTATGCACAAAATTATCAAGAGAAGGCTTTATAAAAGCTAACATAGCATCTCGTAGTATAATGCCATATTTGAGAGCAAAAAAGATTTTATTCCCAATTAATTAATAAATAATCACTATAAACTGTATTTATAAATATATATATATATTTTTTAAATAATTTATGTTTATTTAAATATATTGGTACATATGTAAACAAATGTTATTTTATTGAATAAACAATTATAAAATCTAAATAAATTAACATGCCTAATACCAATATGAGAATATGGGATTTTTTCATTATTTTCAAAACTTCAAGGTCAATCCGGAGACAGAAGATGTTGTTTTTTTGTCATGAAATTTTTTATACAAATATTATTTATCATTTGGCAACATATTTTCACTATTACTTTCTGATCAAGAGAACTTTTTTTTATTTCATACATTCGTGGCCCAGCCTAGTACCTACCCAACAGACCAGTTGCATGTAATTAACACGCAATTTGTCCTCCTCATGCCAGAAAAAAAAATTGGATGGGTGGCATCACTGAATTAAGAATGTAAAATGTTATTATTTTACCGAACACCTGTTTTTACAGGACACTCGAAAAGAAACGGAAAGGAGTGGGAGACCAATACTTTGTCGTATGACTATTCTCATATTCACTTTAGTTTATTTTAAGTCTTTACTATTCAGAAGAACGTTGTGTCATTTTATTCATCTCCTAATACTAATTACTTTGCTAAAAAATTGCAAATATCGTATTATTGCAACTATCTACCTACACAATAGTATGGTATGGCCCCTGAATCATCATCTCCCATATTTACAAATTGTAAAATTGGCCGCCTTATCCACACATGAATTAATTTCCTATTCATCAGACATAAAAGCTAGTAATTATTTAATATTCATAAACAGTTAGAATTTCAGTTGATCGTAGCATATAAGCTTTCATTTCGAAACAAAAATGAACACAATCGCGGAACTATAACAAACTATGTATAGATTAGAAGTTCCGAAGTTAACGAAACTTGAAATTCAAATTCAACAATAACTTTTCACTGTCCCGTAGAGTGACTGGTAAAGAGTAGGTTTCCTACTTTTTTGTGTAGGTTTTCGAGCGTTCTGTAATATGCAGGTGTTCGTAAAAGCTCACTTATAAGATAATCAGCATCTACAATTCAATTATGAGGCATGCCACCCATCTTGAATATCTTGGGTTAGTTGGAAGATATCGCTTATACGCGATAAACTCGCCCATTGTGCATGATAATTATTGGTATTTATAATCTGTTTATATGTATGTTTTTAAGCACAAGAAAGTTTATTATTATTATCTCATATCTCATTTATTAAACAAAACAATATTTGATTCTACATTTTGAACACAATATAATATAAACAATAAAATTTAAAAATAACATTAAATAACGAAAACCATAAAATATTAAAATAAATTTATGTATATTCAAAATGTAGAACCCCAACATTATTCGAGTTGATTCTTCCATGATGTTCTATGAAATAGTACAATCATGGGAGATCACTTACAGAGCTACAGGGACAAAAACCTTCTTACTATCCTGGTGGACGATAGAAGTACGGCCTTCTGCATGCTGTATTTGAGCCTGTCATCTACTCCCAGTTTTCTGAGATTGCTTGACAGACTCTTAGGTATTAAACCATTCACAGACAATACTATAGGCACGATGATTGTGGAAGGTGTTCTCCACATATCTTTGATTTCATGAGCAAGATCAAGATATTTTATTATCTTATCTTGCTCAGCTTTATTTTAATTTTCAGCGTGCGGTATAGTGACTGACAACGTGACCATTGCCATCATAGAATTGTGATACGACGAAAATTGACAAGTAATAGAAAATCAGAATTCAAATGAATTTGATATTTAGTAATGCGTAATTAGTAGCTATTATTATCATTAATTTAGTATACATTTGAATCTTCGCCTTGGGAACACGTCACGCGTCGCTTCAGTAGATATATATCTCTCCTATTCACCTGACTAATTGTCATTTGCCTTGTTGCTTTGATATATAAATATAATTAATTATTTAATTGAATTTAATTTATTTACATATGTCGTTTGTGCGTCAACTCGTGCCAAAGTCAGTTATTGTAAATATTTTATTTATTGTTTATTCCAATTAGTCCCTGGAAAATAATAAGAGTAAGAAATGAGGATATTAGAAGAATGAGTGGATGCAAGAGGAGTGTTGTTGATAGAATGCGTGTAAATAAATTGAGATGGTTTGGTCATGTGGAGCGAATGGATGGTGTAAGATTGACGAAGAGGGTGTATTTATCTGAAAGAGAGGGTGTAAGAAAGCGCGGACGTCCAAGAACTACGTGGCTTAACCACGTGGATCAAATTCTCAAGGACGGTCGCGTGTTAAGTAAGAGGAATCGGCGTGTATGTATGAGAAACTGGATGAATGTAGAGGAAGCTAAAGAAGTGTGTAAGGATAGAGCGACATGGCGTTCCGTTCTCTCTGCCTACCCCACCTGGGACACGGCGTGAGGGTAGGTATAGTATAGTATACATAGTATAAAATAATAGATTCCGCATTATTTTCCAATGACACGTAAAAGACAAATGTTTTTTTATGTGCTGTGAAGGAAGGGGGGAGATAGGCAAAATGAAGTAAAAATTGCTTAAGCGCTTGGGCAAAATTAAAAATTGATTCAGTCTGCCTTGTTACGGGCTCATGCCCAGCAAGGTATATTTTTAAAACATGGTACATATGTTTTAAATACTGTCAAATAAATATTTATGTATTTAAAGCAGCATACGGCTCAGAGCCATTAATAACATATTTAACCATAAAAAAACACATGAATATTATACATAATACATACTCCAACTATCGTAAAAAAAATTAGCTACACAATATAATACACAGTAACAAAAAAAATGGATTTACATTAAAAACAAAAATATGTAAATTTAATATTTGGATATAAACTACTTTTGCCTGACGATGAGAGCGGAAGCTCTTGAAAGCCGGCTCGCAAAAATAAATAAAGTCAATAGTAGATAGATAGTCAATAGATTTTATTGACCAATTACCATTTTGAACCAAAAAAACATTTAAAATCTCTTTAAATTATATCATATTATAAACACTTCCAACATTTTTATACATTCCATTCAATTTTGAACAACTTTTTTGAGACAATGAATACGAAATTAAAAAGAGATGCATCAATCCGAATTTCAAACAAAGTAAAAATAGACAAAATAAATAAATAAAAAATTGGCAGGGGCTTTTCGGAACTAGCCCATCGTCAATGCTATAAACTTAGAGACTAAGGGCCGAAATTATAAACGAGGAACTATTCTATTGTAATGTTTCTCTATCTATAGACTTATAATAATAGCAAAGTTGATCTTTAATACATAAGTCCATTGTAATAAAACTGGTCCTTCAAGGAACCAGCGATGAATTTCATTTAAAAATTACCATAAATTTAATTTTAGATAACCTTCAAAAATCATGCAAACCTCTGTAAATCAGTTCACTACTAAAATCAAACTTTGGACAGTTTAGTTTACTATTGAAACTCAGTTATATTTACTACAAAACTCAAACTTTGGACGATAATACAATAGAGGATCGAGTAAAACTTAAAATCTCATCTTGTTATTATTAGTGAAATATAGAATATTTAATTAAGTTTCCAGATTTCCAGACGTTCTTATTACTGCACATTTGGCGATTAATTATGGACTCGTATTTGTTACATATTGTAGTTGACAGGTTAAAATCCAATGTTGAAATAACTTTATTTGTCGGATATAAGTGAAACAAATAATTAAGCTTTCGAAAGATACATAAAAGAGAGGTTGGTAGAATTGTTGAATGTTGCCATGATATAAAGCGTTTGAGCCAGCTAAAGCCGATTCGTAAGCGTCGGAACACCAAACACTCTCTTCTCTACCCTGCAAATGAAATATATCGTGCGATTGAATCATACCATGCTGTAATATACTTAGGCGTTGCCATAATATAAACCGTGTAAGCCAGCCAAAGCCTATTCGTTAGCGTCGGAACACCAAATACTCTTTTCCCTGCCTTGCAAGTAATACATATCATGCGATTGAATCATACCTATCGTAATGTATAAAACTCGGCAGTAAAATTGTTTCATGATTTGAGTGTTCATGTCGATATTTTCAATCTCTCTCTATCTATCTATTCCCTCACGCCGTATCCCAAGTGGAGTAGGCAGAGAAAACGGAACGCCAATTAGATCTGTCCTTACATACTTCTTTCGCTTCCTCCACAGTCATACAATTTCTCATGCATTTTACTCAAAACACGGCCGGCTTTGAGAATTTGATCTACATGTTCAAACCATATAGTTCTCGGACGGCCGCGCTCCTTCACACCCCTCCTTTCAGCCAAGTATATTCTCTTTGTCATTCTTTCCTCTTCCATTCGTTCCACATGACCAAACCATCTCAATTTATTTACACGCATTCTATCCGCAACACTCCTCTTGCTTTCAACACAACATACAATGACTTAATCGCCAGGATAGAAATTCTCCTTTGATTCTGTTTCTTTTTGATGATATCTTTTGTTTATTTTTTTGACTTTGCATCTCTTTGGTTTTTTGTTTGTGTGTGTGTTTTTTTTCTTTTATAATTTCATTTTTCCTGTTGTGATCGCCTTGGTCGAAAGCTGTTATGGTCTCGGTGCAGGGTGATATTTTTAAAATAATAATAATAGTATAGGCAATAAAAACATTGTCCCCACAGTTTGAGTGATACTGATAATATTGTTTAGTTGAATTTACGCTCATTTATTCATAGAATACAAATACACTGTATGATTGCCTCACGTTATGTGTAAATAGGTTTACCTACTGTTAATATGTTTTCAGAGCTATAATAATGGCTTAATGGAGTGCAAAATATTTACAGCGGAGAGCAGTAATCATGCGATTAATTAAAATGAAATAATTAGGTATAAATGTTATGCAAATTAATAGTTGATACTGATATGAATAAACTGCATTTTCACTAAGTAGTTTCGCTCAATATTTGCAATTAAAAGTAAATTTATTTAATTTACGTGTATATAAATTCATACTATGATGAAAACCTTTGAATAGTTTTACGTCCGAATGAGCAATATTTACATACATACATACCATCACGCCGCTTCCCTCGCGGGGTAGACAGAAAGGATCGAGCGCCACTTCCTTCTATCCTTGCATACATCTTTCGCTTCCGTCACTGTCATACAATTCCTCATTCATGCTCTCCTGTTCAATGTGCTCAACACGTGACCGTCCTGTAGGATTTGATTTAAATGATCTTGCCATTTAATCCTAGGACGTCCACGTCTCCGAGCACCATTCCTCTCAGCCAAATATATCTTTTTAGTCATTCTGTCCTCATTCATTCTTTCCACGTGCTCAAACCATCTTAACTTATTTACATTCATCCTTGTTATTAGACCAACTTTCATTCCACATTCCTTTCGTATATCACTGTTGTGCACACAATCTCTCAGACTTTTACCACACATCCTTCTCAACGATCTCATTTCAACTGCATTTATGCCACTTTCATCCTTCTTTAGCCATGTCCACATTTAGCAATATTTATACATGAAAAATATTGTACGTTCGTTCCTAACGAATTTATAGGAGGTATCGTACGTTCCTAAAGAATTTATAGGAGCTAAAAATAAAGAAAACAGCCGGCTTATACTAATCTGTTGCGTATGAAAAAAAATATAATATACCCTCTTCATCATCATCATCATCATCGCCCTCAACGCTCCTCTCGGGAGCACAGGGCAGAAACCAGCCTCCTCCATTCAGAGCGTCTCTGTGCCAATTGCGTCACCTCTTCCCACGACATTCCTTGCGCTCTGATATCGTTGTCATAGGAACGGTGTATTGTGAAAGAGGGACGCCCTACGGAACCCCTGCGGACGGAAGAACAGTGCTCTTTTTGGCCAACTATCATTGGGCATTCTCAAAACATGTCCCAGCCAAGACCATCGTCTCTCTTGTATTACGGAGATAACAGGTCTCTGCTGGGTGCGCCGGCGCACAGCATCATTTGTAACATGTTCATACCATCTGACATCCAAAATCCTTCTAAGACACTTGTTTTCAAAGCCTAGTATCTTCCGCTCTTGAGCCTTGGTTAAGTGCCAAGACTCGCAGCCATATAGAAGGATTGGGACGATGCACGCATTGAACAAGCGACATTTTGTCCTGATGCTGAGCCCAGACGCCTTCCATACTTTGTTCATGTTGTTGAAAGCCCCGCTAGCTGCTCCTATGCGGATTGGTAATTCCGACCGGAGATCACCCTCTGGCGTTATGGTTGCTCCCAGGTACCTGAATTTACTAACCTGAGATATTTGGGAATTGCCAACCATTAGTGGGGCGTGAGTACTCGTGCATGTACTATTACATATGTACTCCGTTTTACCAGCGTTGATACGAAGGCCAAGGCACATACCCTCTTACTAGATACCTATTCTTTTGTCCCAAAAAGTGTTAAAAATGTAAGATTGAAAAACGGAAACAGAAATTGAATGTCCTATTCGTGCTAACAAAAATTAAATTAAGAAAATCAGGATGGGTAGTAATGCCCATCGCTCAAAATGTAAAATATCTCACTATCCATACATCCTCAAAAAAATATTCCTAAAAATATTCTGATTTTCAAAATTCCCCTTATCCTAAATTTTCCCGTTTTAAGAGCGCTGCTATTTTTTGTTTTTGCTTATGGTTTTTGACAATACCAACTGCTGTCGTCACTAACTTCACAATCTTACATAGGATCTTCAAAATCTTTAAACTAAGCACTTTTGTATAATATTTGTATAATCTTTTTCAATAGCACTTATTTGACATTTGTGCTAAATTCAGTTTCTGCTTCATGATATTCGTTAGAGTATACCACCGAAACATATTTATTTAAATATTTATTCTTTTTGCACATTATCAGTTACATAAAAAATTAAGACACATTTTAAAAAATATGATGATATGCAGTGGCAATTTATATTAGTGATTCCTTTCATCTAACCACATCATATTAAAACAAAACATACATAACAAAAAAAAACACAAAGAATAAGAAAAATCGATAGATAAACCAAATCGAGAAAGAAAACTACAATTCACATACCCAATACTACAAAGGGACTAGAAATTATAAGAAGGTGCTAGGGGACATATGCTGAGTTAGAAGACAATAAATGTTTCTAGAAATCGTATGTTCAGGTGTGTTAATGATTTACAGCCTATTTGTGTAAATATCACATAACATAGTTTGTTGAAATTAACGATTCAAATTCAAACACTTAGTCATATGAGTATAATACAATATTCATTCTAATTAAATTATTCATGTACTATCCAACTCACTATGTGTTGACTAATATATTGATTACTCTTGCGGCATTATAAACCCATTTAACAATCTGAAACAATAAATTTTATGTCTAATTCTTCTTCAGCCATCTCTCCTCTTCACTGATGGATTCAGACCTTCTTCATATTCTTCCACTCTTCTCTTTCTTGAAACAATCTTGCACATCTCTTACCCGTGAAAGGATTTATATCATCAGCCCATCGTTAATGGGGCCGACCAATTATTCTTCTCACATCCCAAACTATCCATTTTAGAACTTTGGGTGTCCATTTTTCAGACCCTTGCCTAGTACATGACCTGGATATTATTCCCATTTTAGTTTCGTAATACGATCTTTTATGTCGACAAATTTTGTTCTCTCAGACTTATACCCAGCGTTTGTCTTTCCATCGACAGTTGTACAAATTATAGTTAGTGTGCGGTATTGGCAGTTAGTGTAATTGTCTCAATAGCATATATGTCGCCACAGGGAGAAAACATGATTCCTTAGCTTTGCGTTATGAACTTTTATTTTAAATTATATGTCTTAATTTTTAAAAGCTGCTCAACCTAATCCGATTTTTCTCAGTATTTCTGCTGTCTGGTTTTCTATTCCTAATTTTATTTTATGTTAATAAACTTCATAAATCTTATTTTTTATATTATTAAAATTACAATACTCAGAACTAGCTCCTGATTCACTTATAAGAGTGAGGGACATCGATATTTATTAGAAAATTCATAAACAAAATACAATTTCTGTAAAGTTTGGTATATTCTACAAATATTCAAAATTCATCAAATCGTTTCTGTAAAAATCTGCGCAGTATAAATTATTTTTGTTCATTTTTCAAAAAACTACATATCTATTTATCTTGCTGACAGAGCTTCTAATTTCATCTTTCATTCCCTTAAAATATAATAAATTTATCTGGCTTTTGTTACCAATCTGTTTTAAATACTATTTCTCTTTTGCAGTTAGGGTTGCCAGATGTCCGGTTTTGAACCTAATAGTCTGGTAATTTAGGTGTAATTTTTTTGGCAAACAGAAGACTGACAGGCATGAGACATACGATACGACCTCAGTCACGGTGGTTTAGTAATAAAATAATCCTAAAAAAATACAACTTTTTTCAAAATATCTCCCCACCTAGACAAATTGCATTTGGCGATCGACTACAAATGAACTTTTCGACAATGTTCATATAATGTTATGGTACATTGTCGAAAAGTTAGTTTGCAGTCGATCGCCAAATGCATTTTGTCCAGTACTGCTGGCACCCCTACTTGTAGGTGTCTTCGTGCTAAATGGACAAATGAAACGAAACAAAACAAAACTGTCAGTGATAAATCACTTCTAATATGTTATTATGTACAAACTTTCAACCCATAGCAGTCTTGGCCGTCTACAGTGAAAGCTTTTAAATTTCATATTGAAACAAAACTCGTAACTTTACCGATATTTTGTAAATCAAATGTCACGTTTTTAAGGGATGCTTTCACATCAAACATATTTTTAACGAGTAAGAAATACCTATACACTTTTATAATTCAGGTACATAACTACGCCAAATGGAATTAAAGTTTTAATAAAAAGATTAAATGCTTTCCCTGCAGATCCATTTCCATGCAGATATAGTTCTAATATGTATAAAATTTTGTGAGTAACGTAACATTTGAACGATAAATTTATTTGTTTTAAATTTAGCTACAATGATGTAACAATATATTAAATTTAAAGTAGGTGCGTTAACGTTGTGAAAATTCATTTAAATATTAATTTAAAATGTTAAAGTAAACACTGTTTAATTTTCACTATGATTAATTTAGTCCATTTAATATCGACTAAATTCTAATTGCCAAGCGCTTTCGCCTTGCGGCATCTTCAGGGCAAGAGTTACTTAAAACTCTTGGCAAAAGCGCTCGGCAATTAGAATTTAGTCGATATTAAATGGACTAAATTAATCATAGTGAAAATTAAACAGTGTTTAGTTTAACATTTTAAAATTAATAATAATATATACTTACTTACTTACTGCTAGCCTTCTTCTCTTCACTGCTAAATATAGGACTCTTCAAAACTTTTCCACACTTTCCGATCTCGAGCAACACGACACCACTGTTTTCCTATCACCTGGACAATATCGTCAAGCCATCTTTTTTGGTGTCTTCCAACACTTCTTTTTTCCTCCCACGGCCTCCATTCAAGAATTCTGGAAGTCCACCTGACATCCTCTCCAATAATATATATTAAAACATAATAAAAGTAAAAAATGGATTGAACAAATAATTCTTTGCACAAATTTTCTTCTTTTTCTTTCAATACATGGGATAAGCTGCAAAAAAACCTAAGTTTTTTTATTTTGTAATATTCCCTCCTCGTCTATCAAAATAATATTTAAAATATTTCCTTGCTACTACTACCTCCTACTACTATACCATCACGGCACATCCCACAAGTGGGATAGCCAGCAGACCAGCTATATGTAATAAATATACAAGCTGTCCTCTCCGTGCCAATATACAATCAAGGCATTCAGGATGGGTGGCAAACCTCATTGCTGAATTTAAGATGTAAAATGTCTTAATTTTTTCGAACACCTGCCCCTTACAGGACACTCGAAAATTTACGGAGAAAAGTGGGAGACCAGTTTTTTACCGGGTGCTCCACGGGATATTTCCTTGCCAGCCTCTAAAATATTCCTCGCCGCATTTTTACAAAAGTGATGTCTCACTTTGTGCTATTTACAAATCTAATGTATACTTATTTATACATTTTTGTAAATAAACATACCAAAATATTCATTACATTCTACATAAGGGAACAACACATTTAGCTTCTATAATATTAAAACCGCTTGTAATGAATACCTCAGACATAGGTTCATATTATTAAATTACATGGATTATTATTAAATAATACATCTCCTAATATGTGGTCGGACTTAAATATTTATTAGATCCCACTTAAGGTTCTATACTTCAATTAACACTACGTGTAAACAATACCTCAGTCATATATTATTTACTATTAGATGAATATTAATTGAAGTTCTTGACTTTCCTCCAGCATCCACTAATAGTTCAAACCCTTTAACACTCTGTGATATATGAAATTTTTGAATAAAATACACAATTCGCATTTAACAGGAAAGACATAAAATACGAAACCATAACATGATTCGAAATATTGACGATTTAACTATTCACGGACAATGTTCACGGGTTGAATTAAGCCTTAGGAAGAACGAAAAATATATTATACACTCCTAAAAAAGACGAATGCAACAAACAACACTAAAGAAAAATGCAACAAAACACCCAAAAGCTTCAACGAAAACTTACATATTAGTTTATAAAATTTACATAAACTTGCACGCGCGAAAACTAAATATTTATCAGAGACGCTTATAACATAATTAATAATAAATAATAGTTAACTCAAACCCAGATTCTGAATCTTTGTTTCATCACATCTATGTAGAATATCAATATTTTACTACGATAAGGGCTAGACCAGGCGTCGGCAACCTATGGCACGCGTGCCAGGCTTGGCACGCGATGGGGTTCTGAATGGCACTCTACAAAGTAATCAGGGAAATCGCGAAAATATCGAGACGAAGTGATTTTTAAATAAGAGAAAATGTTTGATTATAATTATTTATCGCGCTTGCAAATAAATCGACCATAGACAAAGATGAACTTAAAACCTACGTTGAAGCACTTAAAGATGAATTTTCCAGAAGATGCAAAAGACTTTGAAGCTCATGTGCCTATATTTTCCTTCCTCATAAAACCAGATTTAATAGATCCATTAATAATCCCGTTTGATTTTTCAATTTTTGAGTGGATGAATGTTGATAATTTTGAAATGGAACTTATCGAACTAATATTTTCAGAATTATGGAAAACAAAATTTAAGGAATTACGAAAAAATCTGGAAGATGACTCTATGGAAAAATCGACTGCTATATTAAATTGTTGGATGTCATTGCCGGAAAGATTTAATTGTTTAAAGAAAATTGCATGTGCTCTCCTTTCCGCTTTTGGTTCCACATATCTCTGTGAACAAATTTTTTCTCACATGAAACATATTTTGAGTCCACAAAGAAGTCGTTTAACAACTGAACATTCAGAATCTTGTGTGAAATTAAAAGTCACAAATTATACCCCTGATATTGAAATATTAAGCAAAAATGTGCATGGACAAGGTTCGCATTAAAAAAATTTAATGTAAGTTAGAATTTTATGTTATTTTTTTTAATAAATATGTTTAAAAGATAAATTTGGTATAAAATTATTCTCCTCTAGAACCCCATTATATAATTTAGAATTAAGGCGGCACCCTGAATCATATTGGTAGAGTGGCTTGGCACACCACAGCTAAAAGGTTGCCGACCCCTGGGCTAGACTAATGTTATCCAATTTCACAAATATATAGGCAATTGTTCAAAGAAATGCGGCACTTATTACGACAATAATTGATTCATATAAATCCTTACCGAACCACTATTCATAACACTAGTGTGAATATTTTCAAATAAATCACTTTTGTTACTTTATATTATTGCTAAGAAAGTATTGGATGTCTCAGTAAGTTCACTTTTAAATTTTTTCGTTTAAAAATGGTGCGCTTAACGAAAGAAAAACGTGTTATTATAATTGTGAAAACTTATTCAAAAATGCATATAATTACGCCGAGACTGCTCGCAAACTTCACGAAATTTTAACATCAATAATATAAAATTGACTCATGAAATTCTAATGTCAACTGGCCACCAAGATCATGCGATTTAACGCCGTGCGATTTTTTTCTTTGAGGTTTTATGAGACCTCGGGTTTATGCGAATAAACCAGAAATAATTCCTGAGCTCAAATCGAGATCCAACGCGTCATCGGTGAGATACAGCCACATCTCTGTGAAAAAGTCCTGGAAAATTTCATAAAAATTGTAATGGCCTGTTATTATCAGAGCCGTGGGGGTCATTTGCCGGATATTTTATTCCATACTTAATCTGAACATGTCTTCTTTACTACCAATAAAAATATCACAACTCTCTCAAAAAATACGTGTTTTTAAAATTTGAAAATAAGAAAGTGCACTCTTACTGAGACACCCTATATTGAGATAAGAAAATCTTATTCGCTTCCCTATTTTTTTCTATCAATATTATTAATCCTATTTATCATATTGTGAATTAATATTATTATTGACATTATTATAAGAATTTTTCACTATTTAAATAATATATTCGTTACGTCATGTCAACATTACGTAAATCTATTGTTTAGTTCTATCTGTATTATAATAATAAAAATAATCTAGACGATTAATGAATGGAGTAATCATCTCAAAAGCTTACTTATGTACTTACTGCTAGCCTTCTTCTCTTCACTGCTGAATATAGACCTCTTCAAAACTTTTCCACACTTTTCGATCTCGAGTAACACGACACCACTGTTTTCCTATCACCTGGACAATATTGTCGAGCCATCTTTTAGGGGTCTTCCAACACTTCTTTTGTCCTCCCACGGCCTCCATTCAAAAACTTTGGAAGTCCACCTGCCATCCTCTCGCCTTGCCACATGACCAGCTGATTGCCATTTCACTTTTGTCTTTTGTCGGATCGTTTCGTTTCTTATTCTGTCTCTCAAGCCAACGCCTAGCATTTGTCTCTCCATGGCACGCTGTACACACCTCAGTTTCCGTTTATTCGCAAGTGTTAGCGTCATAGTCTCCAGCCCATATATAATCACCGACAGGACACACGAACCATAAAGCTTTCTCTTAAGACTTATGGGGACTTCATTATTTTTAAATATATATTATATTCAACTCACTAAAAAATCAAAAAATTTACATAAAGAGGATATAGGTATGTTGATTTAATTTTTAACGATAACAATTTTATTCTATAAAATTATCTTCACACTATCATAACCATAGGCACGAAATATTTTGAAAACTTCTCCTTCTTCAATCTGTAGCAAAAATATTATCAAAAAGTTCCAATCTTAAAAGTAGAAATTTTAAATATTCATCTCGCCCTCATATGGTACAATTGTTGTCAGAAAAATATTCGAGTTACTAAAACATGTCTTGAGAAAATCTGGATAAAAACATTGATCAAAAGTTTTTTCCATGATAAAAAAGTGTTTTTTTTTATATGTAGATATGCCTAAAGGACCAATATTGATAGATAGATATAAAAAAGCTACATGTGTATGTAATCTACATATATTATTATGGTACATATCAAGTTCGTGATCAAAATAACATTAAGTAAAAATGTTCAATGTTGAAATTTCTTTTTGAAAAGTTTTTGGTTACAATTCTTCCTACAAAAATCAGAGATACAATCTTTATAGAAACTTCCTCTTTGTTTCTTACGTCATTTGATATTCTTTTTGGGTGCTTGTCTACGTAGGTAAAAGGCAAAAATATCATAAATTTCATATCAATTAAGATCTCTTTTCTTTTTCCATTCCATTTCGTTCTCTCGGTCTCTAACACTCCTCTCGAGTGCAAAGGGTGGAAAAAATGTACCCCTATTTCAGTGGTGGGATAAGACTTTTTATATTCGTTGTGCTTTTGCAATAAAAAAATATTTAAACTTAATAGGATAAGCGGATCTCTCGCATTCAACTTTCGCAATCTCTGGCATAGAGATTTAGAATAAAATAGTATGACAAAAAGGATATACTTGTCCGAAAGAAGGGATGTGAGGAAGCGCGGACGTCCGAGAACTACATAGGTACGTGGTTTGATCACGTGGATCAAATTCTCAAAGACGGTCGTGTGGTGTTCACACAAGACGACATAAAGGCCGAACGATTTTGCTTGCATAAAAACAAAATCCGTCGGACGTCCATTGATCGTGAAACGTGTTCACACAGTCCACCGACATAAATTCAATCTGTTTAAGCAATCCCCCCCCTCCACACACACCCCGGTTGGTCTACAAATTTTCAATACGGTGTTTATAAAGTCAAAGCAAAAAAATTGGTCTCCCACTCTTTTAAGCAAGATTTCGAGTGTCTTGTAAATGGTTATTAATATTTTTATTATTATTACGGACAATAAGACGATTCTTACAAGGATCATTACAGCTGAAGGCCAATACGATTCCAGAAGATAACCTTAAACGATATCAAAGCGAAAACATAATTGCAATATATGTATCTTCAATTTTTCTAATGAATTCTGCATACGTCACGTTAAAGATATCCATTTCTCCAGCTAGACCATTAAACATTTTAATAGCCCTTTCTACTAAGGACGTTGCCAATATAATGTTTGTTCTGCTTTTAGGCTGATAAAAAAAAATCATGATGCCTACAACGTCCATATGCATCGGGAACATAATATACTCGTATATTGAAATTTTCCAGTATTATTGGATTAAATATGGTACAGTTGAGTAGCTTGAAAAAGTGACGGGCACAGACTACATAGGGGCGATTATCCAAAGTATCATATCCAAGTCAACTCATCACGGATGAAGATGGAAACAGGTAGGTAGGAAACAAGTATTCAAAACATCTCGTGCAAATTGGAATAGTTTGCCACCTGAGATAGTTGAATCTTCAGATTTGAACCACTTAAAGAATTTGTATGATTCATTGAAGTTGTGATAATTTTGTTGGGCCTGATAGTTTTTATTGTGAGAGTAGTGTTGAGATCAGACATGTCAGCTTAGCTGCCTGTCTGATCTCAACACTATAATAATAATAATAATAATAGAAGGCTGTTTTTCTATCATCCACCAGGATAGTTAGAAGGTTTTTGTCCCTGTAGCTCTGTAAGTGATATCTCATGATTATATATTTTCATAGGACATCATGGAAGAATCAACTCGAATAATGTTGGGGTTCTACATTTAAATATTTTATTGTTTTGATTATTAAATGTTATAATTATTAAAATTTTATTGTTCATCTTATATTGTTGAAATATCTTTATTTCTCGGATATTTCAGGAGTCCAAGGACTCCTATTTATTATATTGTGTTCAAAGTGTAGAATCTAATGTTATTTTGTAAAATAAATGAGATATGAATAATAATAATAAAGTGTTCCTCAGCGATGAGGTACGCCACCCACACTGAATGACTTAACTTTGATTGTCACAGAGAAAACGCCTTGCATATTATTTATTACTCCACCAATGGGATATGCAGTGATGGTATGAAAAAAATAATGTGTGAATGATATATCTAATAAATATAATATGTGAACTATGCCAGACACTTAAATATTTATATATTGAATACGTGACTAGTACAAAAACATTATATTAGACATGAAAAAAGTATGTAAACAGTGCAAAATAATAATGTTCTCCCAGTACCAAAGGCCAACAACTAAAAATTTAACAAAATTTATTAAGGTTTTATTGACTTGTTTCATGTAGAAAGTTATATGCCGTAGAGCAAAGGCGGCCAACCCACGGCCCGCGGGCCACATGCGGCCCGCGGGGTGCCTACTTGTGGCCCGCGAAGCATATGCACACTTTTTTTATAATAGTCGGTATAAGTACCCATTGAAGGAGACCCACCGAACACCCGGATAGCGCAGAAGTCTGGGGACTTCCATTTATAAGCACCCGTTACTTTTTTGATAAAAGGTATTTCAAGATTCTAAAATTTGGCCCAACTGCTGAAAAGGTTGGCCCGTTGGGTGCCTACATGTGGCCCGCGAAGCATATGCACATTTGTTTTTAATAATAGTCGGTACAAGTACGCGTTACTTTTTTGAAAGAGGTATTTTGAGAAAATATTCTTAAAGAAAACCGAGGAGTTTTGAAACATTTCAAATTCCTATACCATTTTGAAAATTTGTCGACGGGGGGGGTAAAATTTTTAAGGAGAAGTAAAATTATTAAATGTTTTATATGGAGTATGTAAGTAGTTGTGCGGCCCGGTAGGAAATTTCATTCTGAAATTTGGCCCGTCTGCTGAAAAGGTTGGCCACCCATGCCGTAGAGCGTCTGGTAAAGAATTCGTCTCCCACTCTTTTCCGTAAGTTTTCGAGTGTTCTGTAAAATGCAGTTTTTTCGAAAAAATAAAGACATTTTACGTCTCAAATTTAGCAATGAAATTTCGCACCCATCCTGAATGTCATTATTTTTTATTGGCACAGAGAAGACGGTTTGCATGTTAATTACATATAGCTGTTCTGCTGGCTATCCCACTTGTGGGATATGTCATGATTGTGTAGCAGTAGTAGTAGTATGATAGAATTAAAATAGATTTAAAATAAAACACTGTATTACTTTCACTGATGATGAATGTCTACCTTAAGGCCTCTAAGTCAAATATTATTCGTAGTGAAAGTAAAACAGTGTTTTATTTTAATTCTATCGAAATGAACTTTCACAAAGTTATTCCAAGTACTATACAATCATTATTAGTATGATATTAATGATATTTAATTGCACTAATACTAATTTGAAAAGAGTAATGTTCGCACAGAAATCGATTTAAATACTTTTAGTAAATGAGCAAGTTTGTAACGCGGCGCGAAATGATATTTCTTTGTACTTTAAAAAGTTAAATGTGTTTTCTGCTAAAGGCTTGTTCTGGCAGAGAATTGTTCTTGACCAGTTTTCGGAAACCGAGTATAAAGCTAAACCGCGTCATTTGCATCACACTAGATTTAAATTTAATGAAGGATATGTAGTGCCAAAATTCAATAATAAGTAGGTACGGAAAAAGAACATTACAACGTGCCAAAAATACTCAATATGATGCCGGCATCTATTAAGAAATGCAAGAGTAAAAACATTGCAAAAAAATTAGTCAAGGATTGGTTGATAAAGTGTGGATTTATTTATAACTAGCAATTAATTGTTTAATTGCAAGTTGTATGGATTAATATAATTTTATTTTATTTTCGTTATATAGTTATATTTTGAACTAGTAAGAGAACACACCGACAAATCGTTTTTGATTTGGCGTGACTCGTGAATTGTTTCTTTTGTATTATTATTTGTTACTAATAAATAAAAAAAAAAAATTATGATACTTTTTCAATTGCACAAACAAAAATTTGTACAATTTTAATTTAAAGCACATATTATTTGTTTTGAATTATCGGCAGATCGTCATACTGCTTCAAAACTTTAACGTGACACATTATTATCTTGGAATATTATAATTTCAAGTTGATGCCTTATGGAACTGAGGTATCGATAATATTCATCACTTCTGACGTATTTTTTTATTCGACTGGTAAATTTCTATGAAAATCCTTTGAGAAATCAACAACGCACCCTCACGAGAAAACAAAATAATTTTATTATTATAACAATAAACATGATACGCATTTTTTCACTGATTTATGCGCAAAATATAAGAATATAATATATTAGGTGTTCAAAAAGCATTTTTGAAAATAAGTTTCTTAGGAAGATATATAATATATGAGAAAAAACACAATTGGTTTTAGTATTACTTAAAAGATTTTAATGAGTAGAGATCAGAACGGTTACTCTTAACACTCGATTCCAATCCTAAAATTGTAAAATTCCAAAATGATACTTTTGAAAACCGACGCTAGCGCCAAATTGAATTGAAAATTGAAATCGAGTGTTGACTTGAAAAACATGTGAAATCGTGTAAAATTTTAAAATTGGTACTCTTGACGTCGTTTTGACAATTACTCGATTTCATGGAATTGTGTTGAAATCGTCCAACTGTCATTATAATTATGCAAGATCGCGAGAAAGTAACTTTTTTGATATCGAGAAGAAGGATTTTTATTATATTTCTTTAAAAAATGGCTCGTCTTGCATTATTTCTTTAACGATTTGGAAAACGCGCATCAAGTCGATATTCATCATCGAAAGAACTTGCGTAGAATAGCGAGATATTCTCAAAATGCGTTTGGTATTTATGGTAATTTATAGTAAATATTATAGAATATCAAAAGAGATGTTTCAATAATTTCTTAGGAAGATTTTGGATGTTGGATTTTACGAGTCACCAAAGCTCTTGAATAAATACTCACTTTTGCCATTTTACATTGATTCTTTATTTTCAGTTTTGGTGTGTGTGATAACAGGATAAAACCGTACAGTTTTTATGCATCATTAATGTGTATGTATCATCTCCTATATTAGAATCAAATCTCGTGTTAAAATTAATTTCTACTAGGTATATCGGCAACGTTGTTTCCCACATATGAGGTAACTAAAGGACTAACTGCATATAATAAACATGCAATTCGTCCTCTTTGTGCCAATATTAATTAAGATTATTTTTTTTACGCGGCGGCAGAATTGCCATCCACACTTCTCAGCATTATACAACCAGATAAGTCTCCAAATGATCAGTCATGGTCACACAAAAACTTAACAGTCTAATGCCGGGAAAAATTCACCTATCCAGATATACAGGATATCAAAGGATTAGGCTCAAAACGCGGGATCAAAATACCAGCATTGTGCCTGAAATATCTGTGTTCAAAAACTTTTTTACAATATTACAAGTGTTTATTATAATAGATTTTTGAATTTTAATATACAAATTAACCGGTAAATCTATTTTTTGTAAATTATTTATTAAAGATTTCGGAGTTACCCCTGTAGCTGACATGACTAATTTTATTTTTATTTTTATAAGTTTTAAGTATTTTTCACTGAGGATGGACGTAGTGCGAAAAGCTTATGGGAAAAATATATAATACTTTATGTGAAGGACACAGTGTTCATGTTTAATTAAATTAAATATTCAATTATGACGAACTTTCATAGTGTTTGCTCTTCAAAAATAAATAAATAATTAACACTAAGACATATTACCAAACCTTTGTTGACATTTTACGCTATCAATCCAATGTTTTAATTTTTCATGACTAATTTTCTAATTGATTTGATTTAATTTTATAATTGTTAGGTATAGTTTGATTCTCAATTATTTTGTTCTGCGCCAATTGTTGTTCTCGTCTTGCTCCAACTGTGTTGTGAATGAGAATTATGTTTTGTTTTTATGTATAATATAACATGTAAAAGGCTCACGCCGTGGATGTGTGTATAAATAAATAAATAAATATAAAATTCGTGATAAGTAACATGCCTCATCACTGTATTGAAAATGTTAAATGTCTTATTGAGATCTTCTACAAACACCTGCTTTTTACAACACATTCGAAAACTTACAGAATAGGATAGAAATCTTTTCTTTGTCAGAAAAACGGATTGTTAAATTAGGTTTGTTAATAATCAAATTTTCTGTTACTTACTGTAACTACTTAGTTTGTTTGTATGTTTGTTCAATTTGTGAATTTACTTGAATGTTCATTATTTGAATTAAGCAGTTCAACCTCCATATGAAATGGTTAAAAAAATATATATGTAAATTCAAAATTTGCATAAATGCATCTATCTAAACGTAGTCTGTCTACGGGCAAGTTATTTATACAAAAATATATATGTAGGTACATATATATGCGTCGTCGCCAGATTTGTGAATTAGCCAGTTAACTAATTGTCTAGTCCAGTATTTCCCAAACTATGTTGAGCGAATATTGAGTGTTCCCTGAGCATTAAGTAGTTCCATGATTCGCTTCTAGAGAATCTGAGCATTACCAATATTTATGACCTCTTTTCTCTAAGAGAGCTAAAAGGTGGGTCCCAAGATTAGAATTTTTTGTATTAGTGCATTTTTTTTTTTATTTATAGACTGTTGTATTATTGATTTGTTATACATATGTATTAAACCTATTGTAAAATTCGGCAAATTGCCATTTATTGATCAAATAAATACATAAATAAATAAATTTGGGTTTATAACTAAACCCAGATATATCTTTTAAAAAAATATGAAACGGCTAGAAATTCAACTGAATACTGGCAATTTACAAACCGCCTAGCCACTTAGTAAACTGGCTAATCAAACTATTTAGCAACGACATCTACACAACGAGCACTTTTTATTGTAGGTAGATAATATTATGAATTTTTTCGTTGTTCTTTTTTTAAATTTTCTCACAGAATGTTGAAGAATAAAAGGTTTACTGGAATGAAATTATTGTTAAAAGCTTCATTGTTTTCCCATTTTCAGTAAATATTATTTCAATAGTTAAGTCGGAAAATCTACTACGGTGGTACAACGGTGAGATTGTTTTGTTCATTTATGTTTTCTGCACTTTTTCCATAAATAAATAAATAAAACTCCTCAATTAATATAGAACATCACGCCTGAATCAAGACAAGTGTGATACAAACTGTATTATTGATTGGGTTGACGTTTTGTATTGTAAAATTCTATGTTTATAAATTCTAATGTAAATAAAAACAAAAAATCGAAAAACCTGGTCACTGAATACAAGTACAGTACATAGTATAACTCTACGAAGTTTTTTGTTTTTTATTTACATTAAATAATGGAGTTCTACAAAATAAACAGTTGTAAAATACAACCTATGTTTATTATTTTCAATAAAACACAATTGGTTTTACTTTTATTTTAGTACATAGTTACCTGGCTAACAAAGTCATTGTCAAGCTGTTCGACAATTTGACAATGACTATTTGTAAGTCAAAACCAGGTCACTCGCCCTCTGTATATTGGTTGTATCTAATTTTAATGTATACCTTCTATGTGATTGTTGGAAATCGGTGTACTTCTATCTTCTCCCCATTTACTTGGGATCGGCCCTCCTAGTCCCCATCTTCCCAAATTTCCGATCCCCTGTATCCTACGAGCTCAGCTCTGCCTCTCACAGGTCCCTGGCAATATTTGTGGACATCCAGGTTGTCACTTGCCTGCCTGGAGTCCTACTTCTATGTCGATTATCCTTTTTATCATATTATCCTGTGGTAGTCTCAAAATGTGTCCGTACCATCTTAATCTGTTTTCAGTTACTTTTTCACCGATGGGAGCTACTTTTAAACTAGCGCGGATATGGACATTTCTCCAATACTCAATATCTATTAATGACAAATTGCATGTTTCTTACATGCAGCTGATCTGCTGGCTACCCCACTTGTGGGATATGCCGTGATGGTATAGTAGTAGTAGTAGTAGTAGACAAATAAAAATATGTTCAGAGTTTTTTTTGTAACTTTATTATGGTCACCAAGGTTTCGACATGCGATGTCGTTTTCAAGCTATTACAAATAGATTGAGACTGTTTTTACGCGGCGGCAGAATTGCCATCCACACTTCTCAGCATTAGGTATACAACCAGATAAGTCTCCATATGAGCAGTCATGGTCACACAAAAACTTTACAGTCTAATGCCGGGAAAAAATCACCTATACAGATATGCAGGATATCAAAGGATTAGGCTCAGAACTTATATTTAAGATTATGATTTACCTAGTATATTTATTTAAGTTTCTATACAATGTAAGGTAATCTTATGAATAATTTAATAATATAATCTTATTATAATTGGTCATTCTGAAAGGTAACCTATAATGATTTAAGAATTATCACTGTGTGTACATTATATATGTAAGATTCTTATTATTACTAATATTTTATGGGTAATTTACATTTGTGTTTAAGAGATTTTATACAACACAATGGTCTTTCTGAGAATCTAATAAGGAAAATGTTTTGAATAATGAAAAATGACACATCCAAATCGAGTTCTATTTTACTCAAAAAGTACTGCGTGTACTAATATATTTACATGGTACAGTTGGGAATTTTCATGTCTAATAAATTATCTTTAAATAAATTAGTAATTATTATTTTGTAAACAGGTAATGTAGAAAAGTTTTTTTTTTTTTTAATTAAAGAATTAGTTTATTATGTACTACAACCACTTTAATTTTTTAAAAAACACTACCGGTTTCAACGCTCAGATGCGTCATTGACGAGTGTTATACTAAAAGGTTTTAGTATAACACTCGTCAATGACGCATCTGAGCGTTGAAACCGGTAGTGTTTTTTAAAAAATTAAAGTGGTTGTAGTACATAATAAACTAATTCTTTAATTAAAAATGTTTCGTGATTACCACATAGTTAGTGCCAACAAAATCAAACAAAATGTAGAAAAGAATTGGATTGGGGGTTATGAACAATCTAGAGCATTCTGGGATGTTTAGTGTTAGCAGCCTTCTAGTAAGGTGGTCTGATGACATGTGTAGCTGGTGGTAGCTGATTGCAATCTGCTCAAGACAGGAACATACGAAAATTGCTCGAAAAACAGCGGCAAGCGCTCAATTCTAAATACAAGAATACTTATATTGAAATAAAAATTGTGTGAAAGAAAAGTGTAATACAGTTTGGAGTTAGATATAGATTAATATTAAGAGTAAATATAAGTTACATTGGACATTTTGAAAGAGTGGGCGAAGACTGACAAAGAGACGAAGAGAGAATGACAACAAAGATAAGTACATTAATTGGAAAAATGATTTTCCAACACCTGATCATTCAAGTGAACAAATTATTTAGGTTGGAGAATAAAAGAGGTAAAATAATTAATAAAATTATGAGGTGCTATACGGATATAACAATTAATACAAATAGCATGTACAAAGAGAGGAGTATAACATATTCATGTAAATTCTCGACACAAGCTTTTAGTAGCTTACTGTGAAAGGTGTATAAGGTTGTATTTGGGTTTATAACAAAACCCAGATATATGTATATTTTGTAAAAAAAAAATTACTTGCTATTCTTGTCCACTGCTGAATATAAGCCTCACTCATATGTCTCCAGTACTCTCTGTCATGTGAGAGGTTTTCCTCTATCTTCATGAGATCTCCACTCCACAACTCTTTTGGTCCGCTTTCAGTCTTTAACTCATGCCACTCATTTGACGACATCCGTAACTCCCGATATTCTATGTATCTTAGTATTTCTTATGCGCTCGGAGAGTTCCATTTTTATATTTCTTGTGAAGAATAGGTACTTAAGAATAAAAAACAGAAGTAATTTGATGCTACATATATCCTTTTTCTAATCCAAATAACTGGTAACATTATATTATAATATAATCTACGGAAATGATTCGATTTACAAATTATATTGTATTAGTATCTGTACAGAAACCGTGTCCTTTAGAATATTGTATAATACAAATAACTTTCCTCTCGTCGTATTTCCCAAATCATAATACCCCCTATACCCCCCATAACTCCCTTACACACTTAACACCATCACAATACAAATCTCCGAGATCATAAATCATGACCTCTCCGTTCCTTTTTGCAAAGCGCCGAGTAAAAGAAAGTAATATAATATCGTCGAGTGATAGCCTACATCCACTTCTGCTTTAGATAGATATGATGTAAGTACTAAAGATGTAACGGCTAGTAATGTTATCGAATCGAACTAACGGATATTTGCCACGGTCCCAACTACGATTCAGTTTTGAATTTTACTCGACCTTTGCTTTTTTTTTTGCTACAATCCTTATAAATTTTGTGTTGTTTTGAATTTAATAAAATGCTTAATTTTAAGAATTTTCTTATCTCGAAAATTTAAAATTTACTCTCAGGCAGCTGACATATATAACACAACTGAATATCAATTTTAAATCATGTTTGAAGAGTGCCATGTTGCAGAACTAACTGATTGTTTTGAGTATGATTTTGTGTTGTCATGGTGGTGCAAATGTGTCTATATTTTGTCGCTTTTGTTCTAAAATTTTGCTTTTACTTGAATATTTATTATGTCATAAAATGTATCATATGTCATTTTTTTTTGTTCTTAATTTAATTGTTGTTATTTGCTTAATGGTTGTATATTTAAATATGTTCTTATATGTATTTTTGTATTTTTTATATTAATTAATAATAAAATTAAAAAAAAAAAAAATTATCAGGTATAGCTTTGGCTAATCCCTGAAAAAAAAATACTCAGAAACATGAAAAAGTACCCCCTTCTTCATCTTAGTGCTTTGTTAAGCTCAAAACTCTGTTCATATAGGAATGTAATCTTACAATGTAGAGGCTCAGCTCTGCTTCCGTCGTTTTGGGGGTCTTCCTGGCGGGCACCGTCCCTCAGGTAGACTTTAGGATTCTAGCACTGTTCATCATTTGGAAGTGTTTGTAAAAAATACCCAACTTAAAGAAAAAAAATACCTTTGTTTACGTTTGTTTGTTTTTTAGCGTTATTTTATTTCTATTTTGATGAAAATCTTATACTCAAGGGATATCATAAATATATCAAATTCCTATCGGAAAATAAAAACCGGATATCCATTACATATCTAATATGTAAGTACATACAATATCACATTAAAATGTTTCTCATGGGAAAGAAAAACTTTTTAGCATTAATATCAATTTGAATGGTGAGTTTTTTTTTCTATTTGTTTAACAATATTCTTCTTCTTTCCTTATCTTTGGTTAGCTGGAAGATATTGCCTCCAGGCAATAAGCTCGCCAATTGCTCATGATTTTTTTTTCTGATCAATAAAGTGTTCTTATTATTATTATCTCATATCTCATTTATTAAACAAAACAATATTTGATTCTACATTTTGAACACAATATAAGATTAACAATAAAATTTAAAAATAACATTAAATAACAAAAACCATAAAATATTAAAATAAATTTATGTATATTCAAAATGTAGAACCCCAACATTATTCGAGTTGATTCTTCCATGATGTTCTATGAAATAGTACAATCATGGGAGATCACTTACAGAGCTACAGGGACAAAAACCTTCTTACTATCCTGGTGGACGATAGAAGTACGGCCTTCTGCATGCTGTATTTGAGCCTGTCATCTACTCCCAGTTTTCTGAGATTGTTTGACAGACTCTTAGGTATTAAACCATTCACAGACAACACTATAGGCACGATGATTGTGGTAGGTGTTCTCCACATATCTTTGATTTCGTGAGCAAGATCAAGATATTTTATTATCTTATCTTGCTCAGCTTTATTTAAATTTTCATCGTGCGGTATAGTGATGTCTATGATGTATGTTTTACGGCATCTGCGATCAACCAACACAATATCTGGTCTATTAGCTAGAATAGTTCGATCAGTTTGTATTGGTCGATCCCAGTAGAGTTTAGTGTCATTGTTTTCAAGTACCGATACTGGACAATAATTATAGTATGGTAATTTTGATTCCGGTTCAATTATATTCAATTATTTATTATTATTATTATTATCTTTCAATCTTAAAAAGGCGCATATTTACAATTCGTATAATGAAAGTCCAATCCGTAGTTTATGCCAAATTGCATTCGCAGAAAACTTAACTTGTATAGTTTTTTTTTTTGTATTTTAAACGTTTTAAAGTAAAACTCAATTACATTCTTTTTTTCTTGTAGTAAATCATTGATCGGAAGTTGTAACCTCTTGTGACGCTCAGGATCAGCTGTCCTTCTATATTTTTGGTAGTCTTCCCCGTGAACGTGAGCCAGCTGGTGTCTTCTTTGCAAACAATATGAGAGATCCTATTTTCAGGCATTCTCTCTAGAATGGTCACTCTTCGAATCGCATATTCTTCTAATCTCAGTATTTCTGATTCTTTGTCTGAGAGTTTTATCATTGCAAAAGCTGGTAAGGTTTTCATCTCAGATGTTCTGAGCAGGTTTTTAATTCTGTCTGTTTCCGTTCTTATTCCTGTTGCAATTTTGCAATGTACACATACATACATACATACCATCACGCCGCTTCCCTCGCGGAGTAGGCAGAAAGGATCGAGCGCCACTTCCTTCTATCCTTGCACACATCTTTCGCTTCCGTCACTGTCATACAATTCCTCATGCATGCTCTCCTGTTCAACGTGCTCACCACGTGACCGTCCTGTAGGATTTGATTTAAATGATCTTGCCATTTAATCCTCGGACGTCCACGTCTCCGAGCACCATTCCTCTCAGACAAATATATCTTCTTAGTCATTCTGTCCTCATTCATTCTTTCTACGTGCCCAAACCATCTTAACTTATTTACATTCATCCTTGTTATTACACTAACTTTCATTCCACATTCCTTTCGTATCTCACTGTTACGCACACGATCTCTCAGACTTTTACCACACATCCTTCTCAGTGATCTCATTTCAACTGCATTTATGCTACTTTCATTCTTCTTTAACCATGTCCACGTCTCACTTGCATACATAAGTGTTGGCACTAAGATAGCAGAGTGCACCAACCTTTTAGCTGTGGTGGATATGCAATGTACCTTTATCAATACAACATTTTAGTATTGTATCGCCCGTAAATAGCAATTTTTTGTTGAAATCATGTATAACAAATAATATAAAGTACACATATTTTATTATTTTAAAAATCAAATCATTTTGTTTCTGTCTGTATTATTTAATACTTTATTCATTAATTTATCTAATAAAATTAATTTGGTGAAATGTAAATCTAAGTTCTAGAAAGACAAGCTAACAATTACATCCCTTGTTTTCTAGAAATAGAATTAGACACACTGAAAATGAAATATATATTTTTGAGAGGTACATTGATTTTGCAGTAATAAAGCTAGCAAAATCTGTATTATGTTAACTTCAGAGGCAGGCATAAGAAAGTAATAATATTACTTTTATTGATTCTAGTATCAAACTCGGCATCACTCGGGAAAATTAAATTTATAATTTTTAAATTTTGGAGTACAAAAAAAATGTGAATCTATTTTGAGTTGTATAAATGTATATTTATCCATATGTGGATAAAGATACATTTATAAAAAACATTAAATAATTATGACGACAAGTCTAAATTTATAATTCTATAACCTGTCCAATGATTGGGACTTCGAGTAAAATGCATATTTTTTGATACCTACCTACTTTTAGTATTGATTGAGATTTTGTTTATCAATTTGGGTGAGTTAAAAGGTTTTTTATTTTTTTGTCAAATTTTAGTTGAACATAAAATGAATATATTTTTTATTAAATTGCTTGTTATCAAAGTATACTGAAAGAAAGAGTAGAGTTCAAAATCATATTGACTGTGTTCAAGGCATGGCACCGGTGTATACCTCGGAGTTTTGCATTTCTACGGAGGCAACGGAAAGGCAAAAAATCACTAAGGTCTGCTAACACAGACACTGTCAATAGACTTGTGGTGCTGCGTAGAGGAGGTCTGACTAAACTATGTTGACCGTGCCTTCTGTGTGGTTGGTCCATTGCTGTGGAACGAAATTCCATATGATTTGCCAACTCTGGAGAGTATGGAAGTACTCAAGGCAAGGTTAAAGACCCTACTTTTCAGTAGGTGTTATGGTTCTTCAATGGGCCCTTGCGATGGTTTTTTCACAAAACGACACATCTTAAAAAATTAATTGTGTTGCTATTATAACAGTAAAGAATAAATAAATAAACGAATTAAGGACCTATAAACGTAATAATAAAACTATTGTAAACTGTGCCTGTTTACAATATTTTTTATTTTATTTTATTTTATTGTAACAGAGTCATACAGTTTATCTCACAATATAATACAACAACAATTAACATCTATAATACGTAAACCAATCAAGACTCTACACAGTAAGTAAAAAACATCAAACAGAACTACAGTCTAAGTACAAACATCTATTAAAATTACAAAACATGTAGGTACACAAATGGCAAATTGATAAATTAGAAATTCTAAATTCTAAAAAAAAAAAGGTACAAGATAATAAGAAAATTGGGTGCATATGTAGGATTGGAAGAATATGTAGGATCTTTTCAATAACGAACACTGATATTTATATTAACACAAATATATATTTAAATAATCGTCCTACTTATAATGTCGAACACAACTTAGTCAATCACGCAGCGAACCAGTGCAAGTCAAGGTCGTATCTAATAATGAGCGTCGTTCCCTATAGGAAGCTAACCTATATAGACTATTGAGTATTGCTACTCACTCATTATCCCTTGTTTAACCTGTAAACAAGTCCAAGGTACAACTTAAAGGTGCAGTGTACAAAGTCCATACACTACAAAAACTTTATTGACAGAATATAATAACATAATTGTACAAACACACATAATAAATAAAAACAATGTTTTGTCAAATGGCGGACTTGTTGCAGCGCAACATCTTCCAGCCAACCACTATAGGTATATGACTGAGAGAAATGGTGTTTGATAATGTGGCTGTCCGAGTATTAAATCCTCCAATACAGATATGATTGTGTTGAGCACATTGAAAATATGAGGAATTTTGTGAGAGTGCCTTAAGCGATAAATTAATGCAAGTGGCGCTCGATCCTTTATGCTTACGTCGAAAGGAAAACTACGTGATGTTGATGATGTCAATTATGATATATATTTATGAACGTGCTTTAATAATTATGTGGGATTTATTAGATATCTGAATCGGCAGTCATATTATGAAAAATATGCTAATCTCCTATATTCTTACTTAACCTACTTACTTACTACTAATATAATATAATAATATCCACTTCCAGAACTTTAAGAGATAAAATATTCTTATTGCTCTGACCTCCGAAAACTTTTGCATTAATTCTAAGACCGGTTCCATTTATAATAATGTTATTTCATACATTCCTTTTATTTCAGTTACTTCGGCGAATATTTTGATCTCTTTAATATACTGCCGAAAATTACGCAATTTACGCCAAACAGTTTTGCGAACGGCAATTTATATGGACCACAGAGATGGAGATGTCCGAACAAATGCTTAGATGAAAATGCACTTTCGAAACAACTAGAAGAAGGGGAAAAGGAGTATACAATATACATGTTTGGTCAGATTAATCGTGTGTTATGTCGAGTTTCAGTTTCAGTTTCTAGAAGAACATATCAACATTGAAAAAGCCAAAATAATGTATAAGTTAATAGGAAGAGACATTAAATCAAACTTTGATATAAAATTTAACACTGACGTACATGAACATGATACAAGACAACGAGATCACACAAGACCGACAATTCCCAGAACACAGAGGTCAAGATGAAGCTTCGCATATTCTACTGCATTAGTTTTTAATTCACTGCCATCAAGTATGAGAAAGGCCAAAAACGTAGCAGCCTTCACAAAAAGTTTAAAGAGGCATATCGTTGATGGACGTGAGTGAGAGTGGTCTATAAAGAGAGAGAGTGAGAATCTTAAGACTGTAATGAGACTGTATTAAAATAGTGTAATAAAAATAAGTATAGTAATATAGTGTAATAAAAGTAAGACTGTAATAGTGAATTAAAATTAAGACTGTTATGAAACAGTAATAAATAGTGCAAATACCTATATAGTTATAATGTAATGCTCCCCTTATACCAGCATAATTAGGATGACTGGGGACGAAAATATATCCACGGAAAAATTAATACATAGTTATATTTTGAATTTGTGAATACATCTTGTTAAAAAAATATTTCTTGAATAAAATTGAATTGAATTGAAAAAATAAAATAAAAATAAAAAAGTGACAAAATTCGAAAATATGAGGACATTTTATATCGATGTGGTTTGACACCCATATTAAATGTCTTGAACTTTTGTTGGCATGAGAAGGACAGCTTAGATGTTTACTTGACCAACCCATTTATGGGATGTGCAATAATTGGAAAGTATTAGGAGAAGTAGACATAATATTTTCGCATCTTAAATTAAGGAGTTGTTTACAACAAAGAATTCCAAAGCTTTGGTTTGTCACGTTCCTCTGTTAATCAGATTAAGTAGGTACTCTAGACAAAATGGTTTAATCTGGGTAATAACCAAATACAGTTACTTCTTTTCCTATCTGACTTCGTTTCCCACTCCTTTCTGCAAGTTTTCAAATGTCTTGTAAAAGGCTAAAAATCTTTAATTCAGCGATGAGATTTGCCACCCTTCCTGAATCTCTAATTTTTTTGTTAGGACAGACAGGACACCTTGCATGTTTATAACATGTAACTGGTCGGCTGGCTACCCCACTTGTAGGATGTACCGTGATGGTATAGCAGTAGTAGTTCCTCTCTATGTGGCATACCTAATTTGTCCTCAAGCAGTGGTTGAATTGAAAAATAACAAGGTTGTAATAAATATTTTAATTGAAATTACAAGACGTACGGAAATAATGTTGGCGCATATCGTGTAACATCGTAATTTTATGCTACGTAATTGAATTAAGATGGTACATTAGTTAAATTATCGCTAATAAAATGTAAGCTTCAGAGGCAAGGAATAGACTAAATAAGCAGTATAATATAACTGATCTTAAGTACCCCATTGGCCTTCACAAAATAAAAGCTACCCTCCATAATAAATTGCCTAGTTAATACTTAGATACTTATTTTAAAGTAAATAGTATTTATCATCTTTTAACTATCAAAATTACTATAGAGTGTAAAATATTCTTGTTATAACTCTAGTTACTTGATGTTTAATCCCTATAATAAAGCATGATGATCCCTACATTGTTAAAAAACATTCCACTTTAAATTTTAATTGTTTAGTATGATTTTTTTAATTCCATCGTCACATAGTGTCTCTCTTTTACAATAAAATATTTGGTTTAATTTCAGATAATATGAACGCATCAAAATAAATTTATGATTTTTTTTGCTAATATTCAGGTAGGTAATTATATAGTTTTTTACCCGGGAAATGATAGTTCATCTAAAATTGTTCAATTTTTTTTTTTTTTCCTTCCACTTGTGGCATAACATCCTACAAGGATGATTTGTGCCGCCAATAACGTCTCAAAGTGTTGTTAAATTGTCAAAGAGAAGATAGTTAGAGGATTATAGAATAACAAAATTAGCAATTTTACGAGCTCAAATTTTTTTTATATTCATTTTTCGTACACAATGACACCAGACCTTACATACATAATTTACAATCAGTCAATCATAAAAATAATTGTTAATAAATGTATTGTAGCATAAAATAACACCAGACCAACCCTAGCTTTACCTACATACAAATCAAACGTAAAAAAATATACTTGTAATACGTTGACACACGTAGCGTACCTACACAATATTAACATAATAAACTTTATGCTTAAAAGTTAACAAAACTTTTCCGGACATAAAAATAATCCAAAATAATCGATTATGTTACCTGAAAATATTTTTATATCAAAGATGTGCAACTTTCACGGGAAGACACAGCTGGCGCAGTCGCTCCGAAATCTAAACGGAAGAGAACCGTTTCAGGAGCGTTTGAAGCGTTGGAAGGCTATAAAAGAAAATGTCTGGAGCGTTAAAAATCTATATCGATAATGACAAAACAACTTTAAATCTATGGGAATCTATGAGACTTATTTCTACTCTACATAGATTCCCAAGAGAAACTTTAAAATATGAAATAGAGCGAAAATGAAGATTTAGTGGTAGTTAATCATTGAACCTGGAAATTACAGGTGTAAATTAACGTAATATATTCTCTTTGACTCAGTACAAATACTCACCCAATATAACTTGCTCTCTAAAATTGTAATTGAACGCGGTGTTTACTTTGTTTTCCTTCAGATAATAGGTAGTTTCGGTATAAATTTTGGTTAAATATTACAGACAACTTTCGGTTCAACCGATATTTTTTTTTTCAATTTCAGTATTCCCTTGCATAACCGAAAATAATGAATCTAATATATTATTCAATATTTTTTCTTTTTAATAATTTAATGTTTCGAAGCATCACGCAAATTTCATACAAAATTATTGGAATGAATTTCTTTTGTAAATCAATGTTCATAATAAACAATGTGTCGGTGATTAGGTAGTAGAATTCCATAATGAGACACCTTTCGTCTTTCAAGGATATTGTCGATCTTGATTATCTTAGATTGACAATGCCCCTGAAAGACGAAAGACGTTTCTCTCAATTTAAATCTATATAGTGGAAAACAAATTGTATTTTACAAATTAATATTAATTTAAGTAAAAACTTTTAAAATAGAAGATTTTTAAATCTAGGCTATATTTAGCTAAATGAGAGAAGATTAAAAATGATGGCGATGTGATGGTAAAAAAATTTGCTTTGGTTTTACTAAAGATAAAAAACAATGGCAAAATCAATCGGATTTTCGGTTAAAAATTTTTTTTCGGTCTGTTTTGTAAATCGACAATTTCTTAACAACACTGTTTCCCAACCTTTAAAAAAATAAATACCACATTGAGATCGTGTGAAATCGTAAAATAAATGTAGCAAAGATTAAAACTTCTGAATAAATTATTCAGCATATTTTTTAACAATTGGAAGGATGGAAATGTCGTGTAATCATAGCTTACAGATAGAGCGATTTTTTGCAGTTTCGATTAGCATTCTATATAATTAAATATAAATATAATATTTTTGCACTTACTTTAGTGTATTACATGGGATATTTTTATCACAAGAGATATGATTTAACCTGAAGATATGCATCACTTACAGGAAAGAGAGAGAGAGTATTAGGTGTCACTCATAAATTTACGGAAAAGAGTGGGTGATCAATTCCTCGGGGTTGTCACATGTCGGACGTCACCTTTGGTATGTGACATAATGAAGGCTCCGGCACCAGGGGGGTGGGGGTGTCTACGACACTTCCATGTCCCATTAAAACAAATTTAGACAAGATTAACAATCAACATAGACAAGTCTCGGACAGGGGTGGCCACTCCATCTGTCTAATAGGCCTGACGGATGATTTTGTTTTTGAAGCCGTTCAACAGTCTCAAGACCGTCTCAAGGGCGCCAGTGAAGAGTGCAGTTTTTAAATTTGTTTCTGAAGCTGGTGACAGTCTGAGTGTCTCTCAATCACGGAATAATTTGATGTAAGATTGTTGGAATAATATTATTATTGCTAACAAAATTTATTTATTTTATAAATCTTTCATCTGTTTTGTTCCATATTAATCTAAATGAAATTAAAAATTACTGTTCTCGTAATTTGAATTTCCTTCAATTCTCATTAACGTTTGCGTTGCTTCACAGACTACGTTTAGGAACCATTGGTTGGAAACTCTTCCTTTAGAAACTAATCAACGTTTCGCTAAGATGTTTTGGCGCAGTGCAGAGCTCTGTTAAGTGTATGTGTGTATGTTTGAATTAATTTGTTCTTATTTTCGAATGTACAGGAGCTTGTCATGCTATTAGTACATTTACCATAATATTATAATACGAAATCTAGGGTGTTAAAATGCTTAGAATATTTACTAACTTTTTTTATTGTTTAACCGGATTTGGCTGCAGATGACATAACCAATCAGATATCTCGATTGGAGAACCATATGTCTACACAATGCAACATTTTGTAAAATCTAATCGGAAGAAGTGAGAAAATACGTAAGCGTTGGGACGCCTTTCTCACTTCTTCCGATTACAGGTGTAAAGAGTAACTAATTTATAAAAAAAAACTTTGGCCGAATTCCATCCAAGAGTACAACAATGACGCAAAAACGTAAAACTGAATGTAAACAGAAATAACAAAGTTTGCTTTGAAGATTATTTCTTGGACAGTTTAAAATAATTATTCATTGTTTAAACTGTTCGCAAATTATTTAATTAACGCCTATCCGTTTCATTTAGCTGCCTTTACTTATTATCTATGTACCGAGAAGTAATTTATATTAACACCAAGAATAGCCTTTCATCCGAGTAATAATTTCTACAAATTAAAAGTATATTTTCAAATGAAGAGGGTGGCCGAGTTAAGATACTCACTAAAAAACTCCTATTTCTTAACATTATTACTTACAATAAGACTATTCTTACAAGGATCATTACAGCTGAAGACCAATGCGATCCCAAAAGATAACCTTAAACGATATCCAAGCGACAACATAATTACAATATATGTATCTTCAATTTTTCTTATAAATTCTGCATACCTCACGTTAAAGATATCCATTTCCAGCCAGACCATTAAACATTTATATGTATATGGACAATTTGTAAAGCGCCGTTTACTCATAACATGACCTCAAGGGCGCCGTATATCGTATCCATCACCCGAAACTCCCAGCAAAAAGGTGTGTCTTCAGTCCTCTTTTAAAACTCTCTCCATTCACCTCCTCTCGCAGACACAGAGGCAGCTTGTTCCAACATCTGGGACCCGCAACACTAAACGCTCTATCTCCAAAGCCTGTTTTGCGAGATCGAGATGGCTCAACAAGTCTGCATTTTGCCTCACCCTGTGCTGAGCGAAGCATGAGCCGTCTTTCACTGATGGTCTCGATCTCGCACATCTCCGACAAATAAGATGGTAATACTCCCTTCAAGGCCGAAAACACCATCACACACATCTTATACTCCACTCGTTGCTTTACCTTTAACCAATGTAAGGATAGCCCCTTGAATAGCCCTTTCTACTGGCGACTTTGGCAATATGAATGTTTGTTCTGCTTTTCGGCTGGTAAAAAAATCGTGATGACGAGAATGTTCCTTATAAATTCTATATACATACGTCACGTTAAAGATACCAATTTCTCCAGCCAGACCATTAAACATTTGAATAGCCCTTTCTACTGGCGACTTTGGCAATATATTTATTTATTTATTCATTTTTCACTCTACATTGATTACAAACAATTACATAAAATGTAAACATTCTTTCTGCATTGAGGCTGACATACCTTTTTTCTTGTGGTAATTTTGATATTTTAAGATCTACCTGTTTTTCTGTTACAAATTTTTTACTAGTGACAACACCATAACATATACGTAGTGAAGTTTGCTACAGACATAAGTTTAGTTTGAATTTGAACCTATTTTATTAGATTCCGATAGGTTCATCCAAGTTTTATCTTAAGTTTCATTGATTAAGTGTTTAAATGTATTTTATTGACCGACACCAAATAGATAAAACAATCTGCGCACATCCGAAGATGGCAAGAACTAAACATACGTCTGTAGCAAACTTCACAACGTATGAATTAAGAAGTTGCCAGTAGTAAAAAGTATTAACAATACTACCTACCAGTAATCGGTTACAGAAAGAGACAGGTTTGATATAATTTAGGGCCAAAATTATAAACGAGGAACCCAATATTCGTAAGTATGTCGACACTTTACGAACGGATGGTGATCTGTTCGTACATTCTACTAGATACTGCATTATAAAACTATTTTGACAATTCGTTAAAAAGAAATATTTTTGCCTACTGTACCCATTGTTTTCAACCGGTGGTCACATAAGATCTTGCCTGTCCCTTTTATCTACCTGCTCCCCATTCATAAAAACTTCACCCAACAAACCCATAATTTACACAAAACAAATGAGTAAATGACAGCGATGCTATGAGAATATATCCTAACAAAACACGTGCGGATATTCATCTATTGTTATTTCTTTCTCTCTTCAGGCAAATAGTGAGACAGCAATGCTAGTCGTCAAAACTAATCCCTGGTCGGTCGGCCAGTTAAAGCCGATGGTAACATTTTACTGAAATAATATCAACGGATGTTTATAATGCTGAAAAACGAGTAGTTATATCAAATTTTGGACCATATTAAAATAACTTGAACTAACGGACTTTTATAATATTGGCCCTTAAAATATCAAAATTACTGCAACATTTCTTAAAATGTTTTATTTTATAATAAGTAATTTTTGTATACACTCCTTATTTCACATTTTTCTTGAAGAAAAAGTTTAACAGCTTGCGACTGAACTACATTTTCAAATTAATCAAAATGAGCTTAAAGATTTTATGAAGACGCTACCTACATTGATTCTATATGTCGTTTTTACTAATCAATTACTTTTGTGTCAAATAAAAAAAATCATACTAGGCCTGTCGTATCGGTGGTGCGAGTTTTTTTTATGTTACCAAATAGTTGTGAGAATATCACTTTGTATAAAGGCGGCGATACACATGCCTGTAAAATGGAACAGTAGCGTGCATGCTTGTTAATGGCATGTGGAAGTTACTGGCGCGATGTGGATATATTTGCAAGTTAAACTTGCATGCGATTTGCGTCCTTGCATGCCTGTATTTGCAAGACGTATACACAAACTAGCCACGAGACAGTACATGTCTCAAATCACTCATTCTCAAGCTTTTTTGCAATGGAAAACATTCGAAATGAATTAAATATCATCATATTGCAATTAGCAGTACAATGTGTGGCTAATTTAATGAGAGAAAAAAGAATAGTAAAAGAAGACGAATTTGGGTGAAAGATTGGATTAGCAGAAGGGAAAATTTTGGAGCAAGTAGTTGTCTGCTTACAGAAATGCGACAAGAAGATATAGATGGGTACAGAAACCTTTTAAGAATGCTGCCAGAAAAATTTGATGAATTGTTAGGGAAAATTGCGGATAAAATAAAAAAGAAGGTCAGCTACTGGCATACCTGTACCTGTCGCGACGTTCATACATGCCGGTTTCGTAGCCCCCCGCGTCCCCTCCCTCATGTTGCATGCCAGTAAATCAAATGTTGTGCTATCTACTTGCGTGGCAGATACAGGCATGCCAGCTAGCGTATACACATGATAGTAGGTGGCATGTGCAAGGAGCTGTTATACAAGTATGCCTGCTACAGTCATGTGTATTCCCAGCTTAAAGACGGTAAAGCACCGCTGGCAAGATTTTTTCTAAATCGATTCATTGAAATAAAGACGAAATGAACTCGCATTAGATAGATTAGAAGCTGAAGAATGTTTTCTTTTATTTTCTGCTTCTCTTTTTTGTCTGTAATTTTTTTAATCTTTTTTAGTACAGTTGTAATTATCATAATAACAAGGATGAATGTAAATAAGTTAAGATGGTTTGGGCACGTGGAAAGAATGAATGAGGACAGAATGACTAAGAAGATATATTTGGCTGAGAGGAATGGTGCTCGGAGACGTGGACGTCCGAGGATTAAATGGCAAGATCATTTAAATCAAATCCTACAGGACGGTCACGTGTTGAGCACATTGAACAGGAGAGCATGCATGAGGAATTGTATGACAGTGACGGAAGCTGAAGATGTATGCAAGGATAGAAGGAAGTGGCGCACGATCCTTTCTGCCTACTCCGCGAGGGAAGCGGCGTGATGGTATGCATGTATGTATGATTGTAATTATCATGTTAAAGGCTAAAGGCAAGAAAAAGCTTTTAAAAACACAAGGAAAAACTTTTTCGCCTTCAAAAACTTCTGTACTTTCTTTTGTAGCCTAGCGGTAGTGCTCCCTCGGGGCAGCATTTCTCGCTTTAATGCGACATTAAATCCTGTTTGTGCATGTGTGTGTCGTTATGGAGATACACATCTCCAGGTACGGCACGAGGTATGTGGCGGGCGCTGCCCTTAAAAAAAAAGGCAAGAATGTATAAAAAAAATAGCTTGATTTTAATTTTAAACCCCTAATATAGTAAATGATGATATATTTTGTTTTCTAGCATATATGCGGGTGTATGCCTTAATGTATACATGTCTATATATGTATAACATATATCATGTATGTATGTGTATGTTTATATACATACTCAACCTCGTTGTAAGTTATTTTTTTACATTTATTTTAATTTTTATGTGGTCTTATGAGCGCAACACTGTTTTCCTAAGATAATAAAATTACATTGAAAAAAAATAGATTTTGAAGGATAATTTATTTTTTGCTTTCCTTCTGAAGGTGGTAATAGACTATTTCTTTTTAATAGGTAAATAAACAAATAAACACGTTTTTAACGAACTGAAGTATTTACTTTATTGATTAAAAAATTCTATTTACTAATTAATTTGCCGGCATTTATGAAGTAAAGAATAATTTATTATTCAATAAGTTCTTCCATTTATTAAAATTTTTTCCTTGAAATTTATCAACCACGTGTAAATAGTCCAGTAGTTCCAATGACCTTTAATATAGAGTGGAAATTCATGAAAATTTGGTAATGCGACCGACCAAAACATGGGGCCAAGTCCCTCGAGTCCTTCGTTGTAGACGCACGCATAAAAGTGTGTTACCTACTGTTGATCCAAAATAATATACATACCTATTATAGATTCACTATGTATTAGAAATGCACCTTTTGAAAATCATTTTCGTTTTGTGCTTACAATTACTTATTAAAGATGAATAAAATCTGAGTTTTTTATTACTGTACGGTTCCTTATTTTATTTCGTTTCTATACTTTGAATCTTTTTATGCATATTAATTTGGTGTTTTATTATTTTTAATTTTTTATATAACGTTTATGATAAATGACAACCTTGTGGGTTTAATGTAATATAGCATAGTGTTTTGTAATTTTGCATATTATTTTTGTTCATATTTATATTCAAATATTTTATAATCCGAATAAATAGATAAATATAGGAAGTACAACAAAAATATGTTAGAGCTAGAGAGATCATTATCATCTTAATTCTATGGGGTGTGACAGCATAACATTATTATACATAAATATAATTTTGGAACATGTTTTCTGAGAAAATTATTAATACGCTACTAGTTCAAAATATAATTATTTTGTAACTTGATTGTCTATAAATTGCGATCGATTTCAGCAAACCGTTGTTATAGGGTGCGTCCAGATATAGTGCGTCCAGATAGTAGGATGCGAACGTCAATCAATCATCAATCTTCAACGATTCGGAGCATTCTCCGAAGAAATATTCGAATCAATGCGTTTGTTTCCCGTCCTTATACGGGTTACGAAGGCATTCATTCAAATATTTCTTCGAAGAATGCTCCGAATCGTTGAAGATTGATGATTGATTGACTTTCGCATCCTACTATCTGGACGCACCCATTGTAGGATGCGAACGTCAATCAATCTTCAATCATTTGGTGACAATTCGGAGCATTCTCCGAAGATATATTCGAATGATTGCCTTCGTAATCGTATAAGGATGGGAAACGAAAGCATTCATTCAAATATTTCTTCAGAGAATGCTCCGAATCATCACCGAACGATTGAAAATTGATGATTTATTGACGTTCGCATCCTACTATCTGGACGCAGCAAATGGCAACAGTTTGCTGAAATTAATCGCGTTCTATATACAATCAAGTAACATACCTAAGTGCATTGTAGAATACTCCGTTAAAGATATTCAAAATGCTTTAATATTTTTATAAGAATATCGCTACCATGGTTTAAGTGGGGTCATCCACCATTTTAAAATGATATTCTAAAACTAATTGACGAGAAAGATTATAAGAGGGAGGTACGAGCGGTTGAGGATAAAAGGAAAGACGGAGGAGTGGGGTATGGGGAAGGATAAACTAACACAGGAGGGGGATTCGTAAGGATTGACAATTTTGTTAATAATATTTTTGTTGGCAATAGATACTACGTATTACATCCAAGTTTAGATCGTATTTTTTATACTTTAAACGCCTCAAACATTAAATACAAACTTATTTACTTTTTCTGTTAGCTCTGCCTTCTAAAAAGGGACATTAAAAAGAGAAAAAAAAAATTCCTACGACGGGGATTTTGGTAGACAAGCCCCTCAGGCCTGTCTAGTAAACCGTCTGTGAGGACAAATTTGATTTGCATGTACAGAGACACTGAGGAGTCAACGACTCCTAAGCTATCAAAGTGTGAGATTTTTTCAATTATCACTTTAAAGTTTGACTTGATTTTTATTCTTATTCTAATTTTTTTTTTTTTACGCGGCGGCAGAATTGCCATCCACACTTCTCAGCATTATACAACCAGATAAGTCTCCATATGATCAGTCATGGTCACACAAAAACTTAACAGTCTAAAATGCCGGGATAAATCCCATTTATTCACCTATCCAGATATACAGGATATCAAAGGATTAGGCTCAAAACGCGGGATCAAAATACCAGCATTGTGCCTGAAATATCTGTGTTCAAAAACTTTTTTACAATATTACAAGTGTTTATTATAACAGATTTTTGAATTTTAATATACAAATTAACCGGTAAATCTAATTTTTGTAAATTATTTATTAAAGATTTCGGAGTTACCCCTGTAGCTGACATGACTAAAGGTATTATATAAACGGATCTAGAATGCCAAATATTTTTTATTTCTCCTGCTAGTTCTGTATATTTACGTATTTTTTCTGCGACGGTTGTTTGTATATTATGTGTATTTGGAACAGCGATGTCTATTAGGTACGTTATTTTATTACGTTTATCATGTAATACTAAATCGGGTCTATTATGATGTATTTGTCTATCTGTTATTATGGTTTTATCATAATAGAACCTGTAATTTTGATTTTCTAAAACCGGTTTGAAACATGTTTTCTAAGATAATTATTATTAGTGCGCACAAGTCCATTCCACATAGGTCAATGTTTATTCTACTATAGATTAAACAAACACATGAGAGACGTCATTCGACTTTTCAGGTTATTACCTTTATTATAATATTGCTAGCTGACCCGGCAAAAACGTTGTTTTGCCATACACATTATTTCTAGATTACTAATATCGCTTTAAAAATAGGGGTTGATGGTAGAAGGGTGAAAATTTAGGGCTGTAGGTATTTTTTAATACCTCAGCATATTTTTTTTTTAAATTGTCCCAAAAAAAAAATTGTGTGGACCACCCTTAACTTTTAGGGTTATGAAAAATAGATGATGGCCGATTCTCAGACCTACCCGATAAGCACACAAAATTTCAACAAAATCGGTCAAGCCGTTTCGGAGGAGTATAATAACAAACACCGTGACACGATAATTTTATATTTTAGATTATCTGTATAGATCTATATGACAATTTTAATTATTGACACAAGCGTATTGCTAACTTTGAAGGTGTCAGGTAGGGAATCCAATCCCGCAAAAGCGGGATCAGAAATGCGGGATTACTCATGCGGGATCCCGCACGCTTGCGGGATTGAAAAAAATATTTAAGAATGGGCTCAGACGACATTCTGATTATTTATTAAACCCAGCACAGCCTCAATGATAAGTTAGTTAACTACTTTGCCTTGGATCTTGTGACTTTTCTATAGAATTTGTATGGAAAATAATTAGAGTTTCCTAAATCGTGTGTCGAAAAAAATTTCCTAAAATGTGATCGCAGCAACAACCGATGGTGCAGCAGTCATGAAGAAAGTTGGGAGATTATTATCAGCGCACCACCAGTTATTCTTTGCACATGGGTTGCAACTCGCTGTTCTTGAAGTTCTATACAATCAGAGACAAGAAGAAGAAATAAAGTCAAGTTGAAGTACTCGAAAATAGGCCGGATGGTGGGAGTGATAATGAAAATGAAGATGATTATGACGAGTAAGGTGACTTTTCGGTAGAGGAAGACATTCAAGAAGGAAATTTGCTACCACAATATAGGTAGATAAGTATTGTCAGACCAATAGATTTTTCAATGAAAATCATTATAACTTATTCCATTTTTTGTTTTTACTGTTTCAAAAAGTCAGGAAAATTGTCAAGCTTTTTAGTTCGAAATCTCCAGTCACAAATGATCTTCTGCAAATATATATTAAAGCAGAATTCTGCAAAGAATTACAGCTGATCCTAGATTGCCAAACGCGCTGGAACAGTCTCGCATCAATGTTATCGAGGTTAAACCAAGTCAAACAGTACATACTTAAAGCACTTATTGATCTTAAACTGACATCATCTTCATTTTCATTCACTGATGAAGAATTTATAACATTGAGTAATATTGAACGAGCTTTAGAGCCAGTGAAGCTTGCTGTAAATGTCTTATGCCGCGAGGACGCAACATTAGTTTCTGAAGAAACCACATTGCGTTTCATGATAAGCAAACTGAATCGACAAAATACCAGGTTAAGCCAGGAAGTGTCGCTATCTCGCCGGATAAAATAACACCGCACATCAATGACTGTGCTTAGAAAATCCTAACAAATATCTAGAAAAAGATTCAGGATCTACAAATATGGTGGACGTTCCATTCTTTCATCCAAGCAAAGTTACATTTCGAACTGAAATGAAGTGTTCAATCGAGAGACTGTTGTCAGACACGCAGGTACAACCTGAAACTCATAACCAACAAGTTGATGACAATGGCGATGAAGAAGACACGCCTTTATCGAATCTATTAAATGATGAGCCTTCGTCTATACTAGAAGATGAATTAGAGCACAGTCTCCGTACAGAATGGATGGTCAAGTAATATGAAGTCAACTCCACCTAATAGCATGGAAGCTGAACGTGCTTTTTCCGCCGCTGGCTATTTATGCAACAAGATAAGATCAATTCTATAAGATGAAACTTTAGGTACTTATCATTTCTTCGAAAGTACCTACTATCAGAAAAAAGCTATTTTTTATGCCTCTAAAAGTCGAAACTAATAAATATGTTCAATTGTTCATACAAATTACAAATCTATAAGGTGAAATGTTGTATAATATCGTTCCTTATAAGAAGCTGATTATTTATACCTCTAAAACATCATTATTTCCACTTGTTAATTAGTAATAAATCTGCATAATAATAAAAAAATATTAAAATTTACTTGTCTTTATTTAATATATTTTTTAAATAACTAAGTAGGTATTTACTTGAAACAGTTTTTTTCATTAAAAAATCTCAATCCCGCGGGATCCGCGGGACTGATGACCTCAATCCCGCAGGCTTGCGGGATCGCGATTTTGATGCGGGATTGGATTCCCTAGTGTCAGGGGTGTACTTAGGATTGCTTTAAATCCAGATTCATCTATTAAAAAAAGTATTTAACCAGATTATCGCAATGAGAATATATCTCAAGGATAGTCACGTTTATTTCATTGTTGACCTTATATTTTTTGACATTATATTTTCCTTTGGGTCTATTAGGTACATAGATACAATATTCTTCTTCTTTTGTTTCTCACAGTGCGTCATGTGCCACAAAGATAACAGACTAGTGAATCAAGGACAATACGGATATTCGGTATTTTATTATTATCCGGTTTATCTGTCCAAGTAAATCTCCCTCGACATCCATCAAGAGGGAGACCAAAGAATACCTGGATGACACAATGCAATAGAATGCTGATGTTGAATTAATGATCAGAATTGTGGATATTTAAATAAAAAGTTGGTGTTTTACTTAATTAAATAATATTATAATTGAAAGAATCGTATATTTATATAATGCACATTACTACACATACGAAACAATGTCAGAGAAAAATATAACAAAACACAATATTCAAAACTGTTCCATTTTCAAACTACTTATAAATTTAAACAAAATATTATTCTTCCTATTTTCATATGTGATTTAGGTAGGTACCTATCTACAGAGGTACCTCCTTACTAAATTTAAATATAAATTTAACAGCTGCGGAGAAATGGCCTGGATGAAGATGATATAGGAAACAGAAGAACGTATAACCTCAGAACGAGGTTATACGTTCTTCTTCAGCCTTCAGCGGCAATAAGTTGGGACAGTGCCAGGAAGAAGAAGGTTTATCTGTCCAAGATTTGTTGTTTATATATTATTTATTAATTTAATTGTGTAAAGGGATATCTGCTTCTATAAATAAATATTACAAAATAAAAAATTATATTCTTAATTTCTTCAAAAAAACATTTTTAAGCCACAGAAGTGTGTGAGTAGCCTCTGAGCATAGCCATCAAAATTATTATTATTCTAAAAATATCATCCTGCACTGAGACCATAACAGCTTTTGGCCAACGCGATCTCAGCGGGATAAATGAAAAAAAAAAAGCCTATTCAGATAACAAAAAAAAACAGCGAGAAAATTCTCAAAATCAACTAACTGTCTATAAAGAAAATCGAGCTAATATTCAGCTATTCAGTTTTGGACCGGCCATATATCCTTAAACCGTATCCGTTTAAAATCACTCTTCTTTTCATCACTAATAGAAACTGCGTGTTACAATAATTATTTCAAAGATTTTTTCACACTGTATTGCCATGAAAAAAAAAACAAGTACAAGGTAATAGAATGAATATGAAAGATAACTCCCCCGACTTCTTTCACTTTTTTTTCACTTCTTCACTAAACTTTTCAAGATAGATTATAAAATGTGTGTTTACTTATCTTTGTTTGTACCTAATTAACAAAAAAGAAATTCGTAAAAAAATCATCAGAAAAATGTCTAAGTACGTGAAAAAACAAAGGTTTTTATTTTAAGATTTCAAAATATTCTTGACTTTATTTAATTACATTGTGATATTTGCTAAATATCGCCACCCACACTTCCCACAACAAAATATTTTAATTTTATTTTATTTGATTTTGTTCACTTTTCTCATTTCTTTCTTCTTTGTTTTTTATAACTAATATTTTATTCCATTTTATTTTGTAATAATTTAATTAATACCTATTTATTTTGCACTATAAATATTCTCACCTATTGACATTCTTATTATCCTAATTGCATATTATGTTTGTTCTTATTTGTTCTGAATTGTTGTTTTTTTCTTTGACATATTCAAGCTTGTTTGAACTGACATAATTAATGTAATTTATATATTGTAGACCTATTGTTTCCCATTGACTTTTTTTGTTTTGCACTATTTATTTTATTGACTGTTGCTAATTAATTATGTAATTAGGTACTCTAAATTTATACAAAAATGTATTTTTGACTATTGCGTCTGTTTGTGCTTGTTCTTTATTATACTGCTTGATTTATATGTAAAAGACTCACGCCGTGTGTTCATGTAAATAAATAAAATAAACTTACTAACTTCCGATGGCCGAACAGCCCTTGTAGGACCTTTGCCTCCGAAACAATAGATCTCCAAGCCTTTCTATCCTGAGCAATGGACTGCCAGTCGTCTTTAGCATTGAGTTCCTCCAGATCTCGGTTGATGTACGTTATCCAACAATCTTTGTCTTGGTCTGCCTAACGGTCTCCTGCCCTCGGGTATACCCTGCAGAATACCTTTAGTCGCCCTTTCTTCTCCGGATCTAACGACGTGGCCAATCCATGCCAATCTTCAAAATAAATAAATATTTATATTTTTATACCATCGCCTTTTTATACCTTCCACCAAGTGACATTGGTAGACATCATTAATTACAGTAAATTTAATATAAAAATTGTGTTATGAAATAAACAAAATTATGGGATTTCCAAATTATCATTAATCTAATGATTGCTTTGCGAACCCTAAATTTAGAATCTGTGTTGCAGACAGTGTTATAAGTACTAGAATTTATCAGCAGTATTATCATAATAAAAAAAAAAACATTTAAAAAATCTTCAGACTATTTAAAATAAAAGAAATGTTCATTATCCAGTACTAAGCTACGGAGTATTGGACAATTACAACCTTAATCGCTTTTTTATTGAATTCATTATCGGAGTATATAAAGCTAAATTGGGCGCTTTGTATCAATGAAGATAATCAAGAAGGCATAAAATGATGCGAATTATCCTTTTTTATTTTTGTTGAATGGTTTTAGTCGGACCATTTCAAAAACGAAACCCAAAAGTTATTACCGAGAATATCGAAAATAAGAAAAGATTGGCGCTGTTGAAAAATCCTTTTTGTCTTTTATTTAAATAAAAAAGAATTCTCCCTAATGGAAATTTAATTTCAGGAAATTTCCCCAGATCTGTTCGATCGTCACAATGATAGGAGTTTTTTTTTAAGAAAAAGTATACCAACCCCGTAATTGCTGAAAGAGTTAAATATAGAGGGTTACCTATGTTATATAAAATATACCTATGTTAACACTTTAAAAGTTTTCAAAGAATTTATTTTTCACTTGTAAAAATGATAATCTATTATAACCTGAATAAAAGTTGACATTTAGTCCTCGCCTTAATTGCTGCGACTGCGTAAAGATTTTAAATGCTTAGTTTTAACCGTATAACACGTTATTGAAAGATTGTGAAACGATATTCTTTTAAATAATGTAATAAAACTGTTATTTGTTTCACTAAATGTCAAAATAAGGCTACCTCTCTCTTCATATCCTTCTCTAGTTAAATATTTTCGAAAAAACCTCAGGAAATGATCCTGCCATTGTAATCCTCATATCAAAAACTCGTCTTTGTAGTAAAGTGAACCTACAAAGTTTTGTAGTAAAGTGAAACCAAACATTCCAAACATAGTGAAAAATGCATAAATTTATTTATTTCCGCCGTCAAAACAGGCATCAATTTTTTTTAATGAAAAACTTATGAAATGTTTATTGTGCTTTCCAGAACACATAGCGATCATGCTTTTCAGTTTTCAACATAACATGTTAAAAAGAAAACATGTTTTAAAATGGATTTTAAGACAGTTTTCCTAGACAAATAGATCGAGTCCGTTCATAAATAAATGTGTGTGTTTATATCAGAAGCATGCAAACATTTATATCATATATCATCTGAGTTATTCAAGCTTAAAAATAATATTAAAAATGGTAAAATTGTGTGTCGATGACAATGTCGATGAAAACCTCTAGACACGTCACTGGTTTATATTTCTTCGATTTCTATATAGAAGGTACATATTATATTTATTGATGCAAATTTACCCTCACCTCTCAAGAACATTTTGAATTCTTTTATTATTTACCGCTTGAGAAGTAAATAACATCGTGAAGGTGAATTAAGTCGGCAGGGAGTGGAATCGAAACTGGGATCTGTCGATTGAAATTTCAAAAATCAGGCCACCAATTAGTTTTATTTATTTTTCTCTAATAAACTTTGAACTTTAACCAAGTCGACTATCAAGAAACTCCGAGTAGCACAAAGGAAGCATGAAAGAGCGATGCTACAAACAAAACTCTCTGATCGCATTAAAAACCCTGAGATACGTAGAAGATCGGGAGTTACGGATATTGTCAAAGGAGTGGCAAGGTTTAAGTGGTCATGGGCAGGGCATGTTGCTAGACTTAAGGATCAAAGATGAACAAAAAGGGTAGGTAGTGGAGTGGAGACCTCGTGGAGAGGAAGACCTCTAACACGTTGGTCAGGCGACAATTTTGAAGAATCGATGGTGGCTGGTTGCAGAAAGCTCAGGACAGAGATGCCTGGAGACATATGGGGGAGGCTTATGTTCAGCAGTGGACAGGAATAGCTGCATAAGTAATTAAATAAAGTAATAGTACAATAAGGGTTCGAAAAAAAAATAACATTATTATCAATTATATAATAGGTAAGTATTCTCCGAACAATCCGGGGTTTGCAAGCTAGTGAGAATTATTATTTAAAAACGGAAATGTAATATTTTGTATTTTAATATAAACTACAAGGAAATTCACTCAAGCCATTCTGTATTAATGTGGCAACACTAGACATTGCTTTTTAACAAAACACAAATGTCATAGAAATATGTAGGTATTGTGTATGAACAAGACGTCTTGCTTGGTAAAATCATTGATATAAAGAACTAATAGATAAGCTGCGTTGAACAGAACAATATTAACATTCACAGACAGCATATAAACACTACACAGTATCAAACCTCAATGGCAATCCTCATCGCTGAATTTAAGATATGTCTTTATTATTTCCAACACCTGCCTTTTACAAGATACTCAAAAAACTTACTGAAAATAGTGGAAGACCGATTCTTTACCGGGTGCTCCACGGCACAAATACGGCATATAAGTACTTTCCTAAGAAATGGCAAAAGTTTGAGGAAATTATTTTAATACTGGCAAGACCTCGATTCAAATACCTTTGACAGACATAGACTATCAACAAAGTCGAATAAAAGTAAAAACTTTACCAACTTGACCAAAAATCTTTTAACTAAACTATCTAAATACACATAATTATTCAAAATAAATAACAAATGGAATTTAATGCCTAGCTAGACTTAAGTCTGTTCTGAAGTAGTATGGTATCTATGTACATAATTATAGTCTCATACTTTTATGAATATGATGAAATTTCATCATTTTATCGATTCCATATTATTTCTAACGTCCAATGCATTTTTATGTTATACGTAGTAGGGACATTATTTTATTTCAATGGTAAAAGTATAAACCTACTGTAAATATATATGACTGTAAACATTTACCTAACATAATACCATTAAATGTTGTTCTTCTGTAATATTAAAACATTCTAGCTTTATAACATATACAAGTTATATAAAAGTTATGTAAAAACTTTCATATTGAAAAGTGTAATGAAATAAATAAGCGAATTGTGTATTGAATATTTTTATGGGAGAAACATATTAATTTACAGTATTTTTTTTTATTAATTTATTCATTCGTTGCTGTACATTGATTACAAACAATTAGGTTATCAACCAATATAGGTAAGTAGTGGTAAATACTCTGAAAATTCATCATTGAAGGAGACCCATTACCGTGCGGATACTGGCTATCCTAATAGTGGAAAATGCCTATTGGTATAAACGATTGAAAGAATGAATTTCATAACTCCTTAAAAGAATCAATCAGCCAACAACGAGCTAACTGGATTGGCCACAACATCAGGCACCCAGACGTGCTTATCACCATCGCGGAGGGCAAGACCGAAGGCAGAAATGGTGGAGGCCGACAAAGAAACACTTATATGGACCAACTGAAGAAGAACATGAACTGTGGCATAATTATGTATAGAACTAAAGAGACTAGCTGAAAGTAGGGAGGAATGGAGAAGAAAATCTAAGCTGTTTGCAGACCAATCCAATGGATTGTAACTCGTTAAATGCATATAGCATTACCTAACCAATGTGCCATGAATTTGAATCTTATTCGTCTCCATATGGAATCATCGGTAATAAATAGGTCTCCCACATTTTTCTGTTAGTTTTTGGGTGTCCTGTAAAAATCAGATGTTCTTAAAACCTCACATATACATAAACCAATCTACTTCTACAATATTAAGTGATAACCAATTCAAAATGTAGGTGACGGACGGACCACGGACCCCTCGTGAACAAGGGGTCCGTGGTTCGATACAAGGTGCCGGCAAACTCCCCTTTTACGACACAAGCTTTAAGTAGCTTACTGTGAAAGGTGTATAAGGTTGTATTTGGGTTTGTAACAAAACCCAGATATATCTTTTTAAAAAAAAAATGTCTTGTTTTTTTATTGCCACGGAGAAGACAATTTGGATGTTTATCACGTTTTGTTAGTACGCTGGCTACTCCACTAGCGGGATACACCGTGATGGTATAATAATAGTAGTTTTATAATAATTATAAATGTGTTTTTCAATTTTGGGTTCGTATAAAATCTGTCTTTGATCAAATGCTACTAAAACGAATATTACAGCGCCAAGCATTAATTTCTAAATAATGCTGTTTATTTGTTTAGGATATTCTGAGAAATTTCCATGTCAGATAAAATTAATTAATCCACGCGATATCCTAGTTATTGTATTATCTTTCAACCCGGCTTTGGTAAGAGAATTAACATAAAATTGATACAAACATTTCTTGAAGATAGTATACCTTAACAGAATAGTATAGGTACCTTATCTACTTTCCTGAAAAGTGACAAAATATGTGGAAATTATTGATTAAAAATACGAATAAATTATTAAAATACACATAACATGTTGTTAGTACTGCACTTTCTGGAGAGCAAAAATGTATTTGATTCTAAAAAATGTATAAATTACGTATAGACTTTTTAATTTTGTTAATATACATATATTATGTTAATAAAATAAAACCATTCCCTTCCCTTTTCCTTTCCCTCAATCCTAAAAATGCTCACATGTAATTGAATTTATCTCAAAGCTTTTCTTTTTTATTTTCATATTCTTATATATATACCTTTTTAAATATACATTTATCTAATTATCTTTCATCATAATAATTTTAATAATTGTTTTATATAATTTGTTTTTTAACTAACATTTTGTATTATATTACTTAAGTTGTAATTGGCTTTAATTTTGAACAATTATTGTTTTGTTCATTATGTTATATAAGCTGTAACTTCAAGTTTGAAATAAATAATAATAATTAACATTATTGTACAAAATATTATAACATTAATAATTAGCAGGAATATGATTACAACTTGGTATATATCTATAAATAATTTTGCGCAATGGGCGAGTTTATCGCAGAGGCGCAATATTTTCCAACTAGCTCAATAAAATAAAATCAACACAAAAGTAAAAAAGAAATGGTAAAGAATTAGTTAAGTCTTTAAGATGTAATCTTTATTCTTTTTTTTCTGCGTGAGCGAGATGTAATGCGTTACACATGCTGCGGAAGGAGGGTAGGAGAGGAATTATTGGACTGCTCATCTTGTATGAATGAATATACACGGAAAAAATGTAAGGTTGGATCAAAAAACAAAGCGTTATCTCAATGCAGAACTATCCTCAGTTTAAGATTTCGTCAAACTGAGTTAAGTATTAAGAAATAAGAAATGATAATAACCGATACGAGATAATTTAATGAATGAGAGTTATTAGATTCCTAAATAATAATGGAGGTCAAAATTTGTTATATTTATTTTTATTTTTATTACAAAAACAAAGAAAAACTTAGGATACTTTATCCTAAAATACTTAGGATAGTTCTGCATTAAGGTAGCGAAAGATAATCTAAATTCTAATGTATTAATGAACCATCTGAAATATTATAATTTGGGTTTTATTTTAATACGCTATTATTCATAAACGGATTGATCTTTCATATATACTCCTTTGTTTAGATTATCCAATACAGTGGTACCTTGACATACGAGTACCCCAATATACGAGTTTTTGAGATACGAGCCGTCGAGCGAGCGATTTTTTGCTTTGAAATACGAGCTTGGAGCTTAAATAATGACACTTGGCTAACTCATTTTCAGAACATTCTGAAAGGTGGGAAGAAACAAACCTCCTTGGACAAATTCTTTTAAAGGGCCTACAGGTGAAAGTGAGAAAAGCGTGGCGAAAAAGGCAAAGACAAGTGAAGAGAATAGCAGTGACGAAATAACACTTTATAAATCTGGTTTATTTCTTTACATTCTCTTTTATTATGTTTTTGTATAAATATTTGTCATTTATAAATAGGTACATTTTTCTTATTCAAAAACACGTAACAAAAATAACTGGAGTGACATTTTGGGGGCTGGAACGGATTAATGGCAGTTCAATTAATTTCAATGGGGAAATTTGCTTTGACATACGAGTAATTTGAAATACGAGCAAGGTTGCGGAACGAATTAAACTCGTTTATCGAGGTGCCACTGTATTACCTAATAATGATCGTTTTAATGAACCTGTAAAGGTGGGTACGAACACTGTATTCTATATTAAATTTTCAATTAACTCGAATGCTTTTCAAGATTATTACTTTCATTATTAATTGTACTTTATCATTTGATTATTGCCTTTTGTCTATATTATGTAATATCGATTATATTAATTATATTTCGTTTAATTATATTTTTTAATCAAGTCCTGTAAACGGCAGATACACAGAATTTAAATACTTTGTCAATAACAAACAAAATATTAATCAATTTATTTAATTATTTATTAATAGTTGCCTACATTTTTATATTTCATTCTAATTAATTTTGGTATAATTTCTTCGAGCCTTCCGTTAGGACTCTATCTATTATGTAAAAAAAATCCTATGATTATCAATTTTCAAAATATGATCAAGAGTTTGTGTGTTCACATTGTGAAAAGACATTTTAAACATATTTGACATTAACAAAAACACTCTTTAGTTTTCACTATTGATTTATTACTCGAGTACTTTACTTTCGATAAATAAATTACTTTCGTCAATTTAGCTTGACATTTTCGCTTTTATTATATCACTTGACACGCATTTATGATATCACAGAGATTATAGTCCGAAGGAATTGGACATTCAAAGATTACGTGTACCAGAATCCTTACATTTAATTCACACTATTCACTATTGGTTATATCCATAGATTTTTATATATAATACCTAGATGGAGTACTCGTATGTATTTTCATTGTAATAAGGCACCATTTTTCGGCACTTTTGACAGAACGGTTGGCGAAAAAAAGTGTGGTAAATCGCTAAAAAACGTCGACAAGAACTTCAAAAAATGTCCAATTATGTTTATATATATGTAAAAATGATGTATTTTTATAAAAATGCGAGAAAAAGTCCATAAAATGTAGGAAACACCACACGCTTTCGCCAACGTTCTGTCAAAAATTCATAGATTTTTTGCCTCACTTTTGTAAACGAGTCAGGGTTCTAGATTTTGTATGGAATTCTGTGGTTATACCAAACCTGTGAAGTTGAGAAGCCACAAAACAGTAACATGGACCCATTCTACAAATTGAGGAAATAATAAATTATTTATTTATACTATTTCATGTAAGTATTTTAATTAAAATGCATGTCTCGTACATACAAAACATGAAAAACAATTTTTTTTTTTTTATTCTAACTGAGCATGGAGTAGAAACAAGATCGTTATTGGGAATAATAGAAAAGTAAGAGATGAAAACAAGAAACACGATAAATCACTAAATTTAATAATGAAACTAGCAGAACTACTACTACATACATAAAACAACAACAACACGCCATGTGTTGCACCCACGGAACTAACAATAACCAACTACTTGTTATGTAACTTCACAAAACAATACTCAAAGAAAAATTATACAAACAATTAGGGACATAAACAGCCATCCTGTACTCGAGGGCATATGAACATTATAGGTACTAATTTTATTTTTGTTTCATAGAGTCACCATACAGAAACTGTAGTTTCTAAGTTTATACCACTGATAATGAACTAGTTTCAAAAGGGCCCTGCCAAATATAAAATTTATACAGCGAAAGTAACAGAGTATTTAATTAAATCATTTAAATTTTAGTAAAAATGAACTTTCATTAAGTTACTCCAAATAAAATAAAATACATAAATTAATTTAGCTTGAGAAAGGGTAGTTCAACTTTAACCTTCTTCTTTTCAATCTATTCCCGTACACTTCTGGATGAAAGGTTTCCTCCATTTTTCTTAGTTCTTCGATGATGATCCATCTTCATCCAGTTTATACCAACATAATATGTTTATTATTCAGTTATTATTCAACCGAACCGTTTGTCTATCCGTATATTGATCGTGACCTCACTTTCAGGGTGATTTTTCAAGTTCAATTCCACTTCAAGTCTGGACTTGAGATATACATACGACCTTTTCATCGCCACAATAAATTACTATCTTTTGATGATTTTTTTATTTTAATTACACAACACAGTTAATTTTTCTCTTAGATTTATTTAAAATCTCGGATACTTTTTTCAATGTAGATATATTGACATTTTCAAGAGAACTGAACAAGAAAAAACAAAAGTTAAGCTAGATATTAACTTTTATTTTTTCTTGTTCAGGGGGCCTAAAATGGCCACATTGAGCAATTCATCTACAATTCATATTTAGTGAAATGTTGCAGTTCAATCGTTTACCAATTATTCCTAATATGATCCTATTATGATTAATATAAAATGGCCTTTTTAGCCCCCCAGTTCTCTTGAAAATGTCAATATATCTACATTGACGAAAGTACTCAAGGTTTTAAATAAATTTAAGTGAAAAATTAACTGTGCTGTGTAATTAAAATAAAATATCAGTATGAATTTTCACTCTGTGAAAATAGAGACTTTAGAACTATCAGACTTTATCTATCTTTTGGTATAAACTGTAACATGTAAACTATTAGTGATGTAACGAATGTGTGATTTTGGATATTCGCGAATGCGAATGCGAATGCGAATATTTGTTGCCGACATTCGCGAATGCGAATGCGAATAGCGAATACTGACTTGCTAAGATTTCTACAATATTGCTCAATCATTAAAATAAAAAAGATATATCTGGGTTTTGCTATAAACCCAAATACAACCTTATACACCTTTCATTCTTAGAGAACATTTTCTTGCAGAACCTTTTTCTACAATGTACCGGGTAAGTATCCGGTACTTTTACCGAATATCCGATACTTTACTACCGTAATAATAATCGCAAAACATTCGCATATTTTTTTGCGAATACGAATGCGAATGCGAATACTTTGAAACATGCGAATATTCGCGAATGCGAAAACAAATATTCGTTACATCACTATAAACTATACAATATTTCTTCTTATTTTGTTTTTGATGTACCTACACTTTCAAAAGAATATGCGACTCCATCAATTTTCCGACGTCATTCACGGCTCCCAGGGGAAATATACTCAACATCCTTATCACTGTAATTGATTATTTTCCTCATCGACACCTATTGACATTTTGTAAATATTCTACGGCTCACTTTATAAGAATAAATACAACATTTATATTTATCGCACATACCAAAAAATATATTTATGTATTATGAAGCTCATATTTTTATTTTATTTTTTATTTTATTTAACAAAATTCACGGCATAAGCCTATTACATGTAGAAATTCATACCTGTACATAACATTTACAAGTACAGCAGTGAACAATTTCAATAAAATAATATATCAGTAAGTAAACCAAAGAAACCAAAAATGATCAAATATTTAATTTGAAGTGACTTGAAAAAAATTTTTTTTTTTTTAAAAATGATATACCTATCTGGGTTTTTGTTATAAACCCAAATACAACCTTATAGACCTTTCACAGTTTTTTTTTAATTTTATTTAGTTAACTTTTAAGTGACTTTAAAACAACCAATTTTTGGCATCGCAAATTTCGACATGTCTGATTAGTTTTGTCATCTGCAAGTTGTGCCCAAATCCGGTCGGTATTACAATATAAAATTAGTAAAACTTGAAAGCATTTTTAGGTCCAATTTTTTACATAAAACTTGATATATTACAACATTGAACCTTGAGTCCGTAATCTTTCTTTTTGTACTGTGCCTTCCCACACAAAATCTATCTATTGAAAGTAGATATGTACTGTCGCTTTTTACCTTTTTCCATAATGTAGGTTAGGTTGCTGTAGGTAAAGTATAGCATTCACATTACTTCACTTTGAATGATCATCCAGAGTGTCGTGGTCAAACCTGTTCATCGAAAGTGAACACGTCTGTTCACACTTGTTCATCCTATATTTTCACTGCCATGTCAACACTCACGGACGTGTTGTATATATTATGAAGTTTGACATATTTTCGTAAAAAAATATTAAATAAATAAATGCATGGAAAATAACAGTGATTAAAAATTAAAACAAATTAATACAATTTTCGACAGCATGAAATTTTTTTATATCATGATTCTGACTTTCAATACTAATTCATAGAGAATAAGACAAATAATAGGATAAAACTTGTTTATGGTCGTTTCAGTGAAAGGACATTATTTTCATCAAAATTATGTCGGGTAGTAATCGCTTTCATCCGTCATCGCTATTGATAAAACGCCTGATGAACGCATGATGATTTCACTATTGATGAATTACCTGTTCACCCGTTTTCATTTTGGAGGATCATCCAGAGTGATCACTTAAAGTGAACAAATGTGAACGCCCCATAAGTACCTACCCAAACAAGACACGCATATAATTATTATTCACCATTTTTCTTCCTACATTTTGACAATATAATTTAACAAAGTGCGATAAAATAAAATGAATGAGACGATTTACCATATTATTATTATAGGTATACAGATATTATTATTAACATAATATTTAAAATACACAATATCAGGCACCCAGGCCTGCTCATCACCATCGCGGAGGGCAGGACCGAAGGCAGAAATGGTAGAAGCAGACCAAGAGAATCTCTTCCGTGAACACTCGTTTCCGTGAGTTTTACAGTGTCGTGTAAAAGGCAGGTGTTCGGAAAATAAAGAATTTTTACATCCTAAATTCAGCGATGAGGTTTGGCACCCATCCTGAATGTCTTATTTTTTTGTTGGCACAGAGAGAACATCTTGCAAGTTTATTACATACAGCTGGTCTGCTGGCTACCCCAGTATTTACTCTTATAAATTCACAATAAAATTAATAACTGTTTGAGGTTATAAAATGTGTAAATTTAAAACATTAAACTACCTTGCATTTCCTAGACGGGACATGAACCCACCACTCATTAGTTTCGCGAGGTGTGCTTTGTCCAATTAAGTCACGGAAAACATCCCGTAGGCTTCAAAATTCTTTATAATAATAATAATTGGCCAATTTATATACGGCGCCGTTTGATGATCCGTGACCATCTCAAGGCCACCGTGACTTCTCCTGAACAGTAGGTAGTATTTTCGACTTGATCCTAAATGTGATGCTGGACTGATTCTCTCTCAGGTGTGCGGGCAATCTATTCCAGGCAGTTGGCGGTCATGCCAGGAAGTCCTTTCTGCAAATTTGGATTATTTTCCCTATTGGGTTCTACGATGTTGTTGAAGATCCTCCAGAATGATAAGAATGAGCGGATGCAAGAAGAGTGTTGTGGACAGAATGCGATAAATCTTTATTTGGCGTTCCGTTCTCTCTGCCTACCCCACTTATTGGGGCACGGCGTACGTGAGGGTATAGGATAGGATAGGATAGATCCTCCAGCTGTCCCGATAGTAGCAGAAGACAAGTATAGATATATGTACATACCTACATAGAACTGAGAAGTCATCTAAATGTTTTGGTTAGATACATTAGGTAAGTATAGATAAGTTGTTAAGTGCCCATCTCTAGCACACATAATGGAAAATGACGAAGTATGAAATTTCAGAAGCATACTAAAAACTAAGGAACATCCCACATAAGCATTTTTCACATTAAAAGATTTTTAAAATCCATGTTGGATACTTATCGAATACTTGTGTTGACAACAAAATTAACATATTTTAATATTTATGTTTATGTTTCTGGACACTTGTATTGTGAGACGAATATTTAATATTTTTGTAAACCCAAACAAATATTAAGATTTTAAGATATTGAGTTCGTCGGTAGCCTGGAGGTAGAGTCTCGGCCTTGTCAACAAGGGGTCCGTGGTTCGATACCAGGTACCGGCAAACTCCCCTTTCACGACACAAGCTTTTAGTAGCTTACTGTGAAAGGTGTTTAAGGTTGTATTTGGGTTTATAACAAACAAAACCCAGATATATCTTTAAAAAAATGCACTTCCTCATTATAATCCACTTATTCTGTGATGGTAATTAATAAAAGCGTGTCATTGGTTTCAAAATAATTGATTGAGAAACTTTAAATATAATTACCTATATTTGAGTTCGTCGGTAGCTTGATGAAGTCTTGGCATCAAGCACAAGATGTGCGCGATTCGATACCAGGTGCCGCGAAACTCCCCTTTCACGGCGCAAGCTTGCTTACTAAATGAAAGGTAGGTATACAAAGTTACATTTTAAAATAAAGAAATGTATAGGTACCTACATACCATAAACATACTAGATTTGCAGCGCGGACTTTTTTTCGGATTTTTGTGTTCCAACATTTATAATATCTATAATAATTATGCTGTTTCACTCCGTATTTGTAAGATGATAATGGTCTCTTTCCTACTTATGCTGAAGTATAGGACATCCTTTATGCCTGCCGAGGGTTGTAAAAGTTGTTATGTACTGTCTTACAAACTTTCTCAACCAACGTTAGTTTAAAACTGACTGCAAAATTTAATCAAAATTTGATTTCATTGAATTAACAATATTTGATAGGTACAAGGTGAGAAAATTTAGATTTTCGGCTAATATTGAAAGGACCCTCCACACACCCGGATATCTCAGGAGTCAAAGACTCCTATTCATCCGCTCTTGCAAACAAAAAATTGTCCTCACGGGTGAGCTACATGGGCAGCTTGAATGGCCGGCTGGCCAAATCCGCCTCGTGGGAATCTTTTAAACTACTGTAAAACTTTCAATATCCCCTTAAAGCAGAGAAACACCAATTTTTATATTTTTATTAAAATAATACATGGATCCGAAAGCACACATAGGAAAAAAAATAATAATAATTATACCCAATAATCAAAATTTGGTTCAAACAACAGAAATATCGTCCCTCTTCTGACTAACTGTCGTATCTGACATTTTTGGCGAAATCGAGTTATGATCACCAATGCGTATTTATATGTCCTGCATGTTCTTAACGAAGATCACACCTGTAACTGTTACCGTTATCCTGGAACAGATTTCTGATTTTTTGTCGTATTTACGAATTATTCTAAATAAAATGTGTTGTATATACTAATTCCTCAAAATTTCATCACAAAAATGATTCTGAGATATATATGAGTACAAACGAAATAATGTAATATATTTACACTGTATCATATAACTATAGGAGAGAAGAAAATATGCACGGCGAAATACTAAAAACGATCTCCTGAACAATTTACATTTCAGCAGATACGACTGTTAGTCAGAAGAGGGACGATGCGATGTCCAGAAACTTTTAATTATCGGCTAGTCGGATACAAATCGTCGATGGTCGTTTCGTAAATGTGAATAGTACGTTACATTAAATAAATTCCCTCATGAGTATTTAGAGACGCGAGGCACACCAAAGACTCGTCGTTATCTTTAATAGGGGTTTAATGGGAACAAGTAAAATTTGTTCCAAGTCAAATAGACCGAGTCGAGTAGTGTTATCTTGGAAAACGTTCATTTTGCACGCGATTTGAAATCATAATTGGACTAGAAAAGATAATACAAAAACGTGAATTTAACCAGTGATGTCTATATTATTACCCTCTTCAAAGTTGCCTATTCATAATAACTAAACCTAGGTATATAAATGCAACTGAGAACTGGATGGGGGCTACTCCCGACACCTAATCTAGTGAGCATACTCAGGTGGGTACGCCACCCGAGGTTTTCTCTACGGGAGGGGGGCAGCAACTAGGAAATCTTTATTTGAACCCAATTCTCACGATTTAGTATTTTTTATTTATTTTATTTTATACATTTTACAGGGATACAGACAGTCATAAACAGGTAACAATAAACAGAATCATATAAAGCCATAAATGGACCAGTAAAGTCCCCTATCATTACCAATATGTAATAACAAACAATGAATGCAACAACTTCGCCAGACATGTAAATTTAAAATCCCAAGCATGAGACAAATACAAAAGAACAATAATAAAATTTAAAAAAAAAAATCACAATAAGATTATGCTAAAATTCATAATAAGATTAAGAAACATACAAAATACAACGTATCATAGATTTTTATATATAATACTTTTGTATGGAATTCTGTGTTTAGTATAGGTACACACTTGCAATGTCTACCCCTCCGTTGCCAAATTTTCAATTTGGTACAGGAATTTGAAATGTTTGCTTCAGACAAGGAGTCAGGAGTAAGTAGGTATCACTAGAGATTTTTTTCAAATCCTACTGATTAAAGGTGTTTTTTGTTTATTAATTTATTTTTGTTTTAGAAATATATCTAGATCCCGTGGAACACCCGGTAAAGAATTGGTCTACCACTATTCTCGGTAAATTTTCGGGTGTCCTGTAAAAGGCAGGTGTTCTAAAAAGATAAGACATTTTCAATCCTAAATTCAGTGATGAGGTTTGCCACCCATTCTGAATGTCATGGTTTTATATTGGCACGGAGATGACAGCTTGCATGTTTATTATATGCAACTGGTCTGCTGGCTACCCCACTTGAGGGATATGCCATATACCTAGTATTAATTTAACTAGAATGATATCCTCGATTTTGTTCAACAATTTTCAGCATCTGGCAAAGAATTGGTCTTCCACACTTTTCCGAAGGTTTTAGTGTCCTGTAAAAGGCAACTATATACTGGAAAAATTCAAGATGCAGATACCTATAAAGACATTTTATTCATCTTGAATTAAGCAATGAGACTTGCTACTGATATTGAGTATCTTGATTTTTTGCTGGCACGTAGAGGACAGCTTGCGTGTTTATTGCGTGCAGCTGGTCTGTTGCTACGAAGGGTAGCTAATAAGTCAAGAATTCTAACTAATAACTCAACCGTTTCAGTTACCCATGACTCCAACCGTTGAAAAAATAATTTCCCTTTTGAAAAGCAGCACCTATTATAGTGTTGAATAAACAAAATGTGTTTCAATATCGGTAAAGCTTTATAAGAATTTCAATAGGAGAAAAATTTGATGATTAAATAAGGAAAATGATGTAATAGACAAGGAAATAATCCAGTTACTCGATATTCAATCAACTAAAAAATGCCTCATTTCATAATAAACTATTAAAAAGTAAATCTATTGATTTTATTATTTTTCGATTTCTTAATTTCCACATGATCACAACTATTTTCATATCTAGCAACATTTACATTAGAGTCAGCGGCCATATTTTTTCTTCTTTTTCTTTCCGGTTTACAATTTGCCAAGATGGTTGGTTTCTCTTTTTCCATAAACATAATTATTAGTTATCTTTGGCATCAACTTTAAAAATATATTAATTTATGTGATATTTGTTGATTGGAGCCAGAAGATGTAAATTGTGATTGATATTGAGAGAATTGAGACTTGCTTTGTGTATTTATTTAAGGTTATGAATCAATGTGTCAAAATGTAAAGTTGTGTGTTTATTTTACGTACTCTACTTTTGCAGGGTCGCGTCAGGACAAAGACGATCAAGAAGAATGCAAAAATCATCATTGAGAAGTATTATTCTCGCCTCACATTAGACTTTGACACAAACAAAAGGATATGTGAGGAAATAGCAAACATTCCCACAAAGCCACTGAGGAATAAAATTGCAGGGTTAGTTTTACTTGTTAATATTTTAGTTTATTTCGTTGAAATTTAAATTCAGTTTAATAAAGCACCTGTCATGCTTCTGTAAAAATATTCCTATTTTTTAGTGAGCTAGAAACTTGTCAAAATATTTTATCATATAGGGGTGAAATTTCCTCTCCTTATAGTTTTATATACTACTACATAAAGATGTGCAATTATCTGTTGGGTGTGATAATCGAAACAGACTTGAGTATAATATAAACTTTGTGAAACTGTTGGAGGGAAAAAATGGAGGATGAGAAAGACTGAGTCTGAAGACCATAAGTCATAGTTGTACAACAGAATAGAGGAGGACTCTTGAAGAGTACTTTTGGACAGAAGTCTTCACGAAAGTATTGAATCAGTGTCATAAATATATGCTATTGAGGCTAAGTGTTGTGAATTTTCCGCAGTTGAATAATATATTGTGAAGTGAATAAAAGTGAAACGCAATAATATTTTGCAAATGTAGTGTCTTGCAGCATATCAATATCCCGTGGAGCAACCGGTAAAGAATTGGTCTCCCACTCTTCTGCGTAAGTTTTCGAGTGTCCTGTAAAAGGCAGGTGTTCGAAAAAATTAAGACATTTTACTTCTTAAATTCAGCGATGAGGCTTGCCACCCATCCTGAATGTCTTGATTTTATATTGGCACGAAGAGGACAGTTTACATGTTTCTTACATGTAACTGATCTGCTGGCTACCCCACTTGTGGGATATGCCGTGATGGTATAGTATAGTAGTAGTATAGTGTCTTGCAGCAACAAATATTATCTTTCTTATAAGTGTAATTTAATAAATTATTTGTTGATAATTAAAGAATTGATGTAGAATAGCTGAGTGAAACTAAATGTAGTCTTATATGTAGTATTTCAATTGAGGAATAATAATTCATCGGATTAATTAATTACGCGTAAAAATTGTTGTCATTTTTTTGTACATATTCATGGCAACAACTTATCGAACCTCGTCATCTTGTGTGAGCACTATTTCATGTGTTTCCCTTATTGTTACCACAACGAGAATGTTTTTCAAATGCATGAGTGGGGGTTTGTGTTTCTCAAGTTTTACCTATTATGAAAGGTGTTTGAAATGTAGGACAAATTAAGACTAATTTTCCAGTGACAAAATCATCAATTTCTAATAGCCATCTGTTCAACATGTAAAATACTATGTTTGTTGTAACATAATTGTGTCTTCAATATAAAACATTCAAATGTGAATCATATCCCACAAGTCAATGGACTTCAATTTAATAAGTTTTTTAAAAATCAAAGTTGTTCTTTTTTGGAAATAGTAATATAACAGTAACATAGAAATCTAAGCTTTAATCTGTTAGCCATTTAAATCTTATGGAACAAACTATTAAAGATTTATGATCAACTCAAAGAAATTGTGAAAAATAATTTCTTTATTTTGTATATGATACACTGTCTACTACTGCTTTCATGTGCTCTAAGTGTATCTAAATTGCGTTTTTTTTCCATTCAGTCACTGTCCAATGAGGTTCTATCTGTGCTACGTCTCGTGAAAAATCCTCATATTTCATGCAAGCTGCTTTTTAATTTAACTTACGATTTTGAATTGTGATTCCATAATAAGGATCTGCAAGGGTTAATTTGTTTTTATTGTTTTGGGTACTACTTCAGTTTGATGTGTTTTAAAACTTTGGACTATTTGGTCACTGATTTGTTGTGACATGTTAAGTGAAATTGACGATTTTCCAGACCTCATTGTGATACTATAATATACTACTACACCATCACTGCATATCGCACAGATGAAGTAGCCAGCAGACAAGCTGCATTTAATAAACATGCAAGCCATCTTCTCCTTGATTACAATAAAATTCACAAGTTTTGTTTGATTTCAGGTTCGTCACACATTTGATGAGGCGACTTCGTCACTCCCAAGTGCGTGGTATCTCCGTGAAGCTCCAAGAAGAGGAACGTGAGCGTCGTGACAACTACGTGCCTGAAGTGTCCGCCCTGGAACACGACATCATTGAGGTGGATCCAGACACCAAGGAGATGTTGAAGATGTTGGACTTCAATAACATCACTGGCCTCCAGCTAACACAGCCCGTTACACAACCATTCAATAGGAGAAACTAATTTTATTTTATATTTACATCAGTATGAATAAACATCCGTACTGAACAGAATGTTTTATTCTCTTACCTACCCATTTGTTTATCTAATATTATGTTGTATCTATCAATGACGGATTTTACATTACCACAATTTATGGAGAAGAGGTTTTTACAGAATGCGTCTCAGTTTCTATACAGTAGTATTTGTTTTAGACTGAGAAAAATAAGCAAAATGTGATGACCTTTCTTTAGTGTTTGAAAAAACAAGTATTTCTTTTGATAAATTACAATGGTGGAGTGAAATGGTGACAAGGAGGATGTATTTATCTAAAAAATGTGAGTATGTGGATGCTTGAGAATTACTTTTGTCAAATTCTCAAAAACTAAGTATAAAGAATTTGCATGTGTGATAAATTGGAGGAAGCAAGGAAATTTTTATGGGTAAATCAATGTGATATTTCATTCTCTCCGCCAGCTCTTGGGACCAGTATATTTATTCTATGCTTGGGACACTGTGGAGGTATAGATAGATTGAAAAGTATTTTGAGTATTTTTTCAGGATTCAAAATTAAATTAGTACTAGAATGTTGGTATGAATGTTTATTAGAGATTGCAACACCTCTAAACTGTATAAATATGAAAACCAGGAAAAATTAAGCTATCACTCCTAACAAATGGATTAATTGAGAAGGGTAATATATGCCTGCTGGGGTGTCATCAGTCATCTTTTAAAATATCAATAGGTATTTAGATTTCTTGCATCCATCATCGTTGGGCACTCCTACAGGAAGTGTTCCGCAGACTGAATTTCTGTCCCACAAGCACTCCACGGGTTATCCATTAACTCAAGCTTATAGAGCTCTTCGTGGCCTATCACTAACTGCACGGCAAGTGGTAGGACAGGAGATGCCTTTTAATCCTTCCTCTTACATCAAGGACAAATCTAGGAGCTCTTCCTTCCCAATATATTTTTGTAAATAATACCTATCTTCTTTCAAAACAAATTATTTATATCCTGGGTTATGAAATGCTATTGTTTATTTTGTGTTATTACTGCGTTGGCTTTTATCGGCTAGACGTTGGCTTCTCTCGTTCATCGAATCGTTGAAGGAGTGTAGTCAAAAGAGTCCACATACATTTTTTTTACTCCTCCAGAGTGGACAACATCTGTAGAATTTCAGATAAGTGTAGAATTTCAGATGTACGGACGTTCTCAGACTAAGATTTTTGCGATATCCCGGTGGACGGTGGGCTTCCATCAATGTTTTAGTCTTCAATCTTCCATTTAAGTTTATTATTATATGTAGGCAAAATAATTTTTTATACTTGTATCCCAAAATATGTTTGTTTTCAATGTTGTCAGCACTGAGTATATCCGGTTTCCAAGTGTCAATTTCATTGTCAGGTTTTATAAAAGGGGCGTTATCAATTATGGGCTTGCGTATACTTTTATGTCCAAAGTTTTATACCTTTTGCGTATGTGCAAAAATACCTGTTCAAGCTTACGTTTTTTTAGTTGATCGATATCATAAGTGGCTGCATGGGATACAATAAACTATATTCTATATTGTTTTATGTTTGCATATTCGCTGTGGATGCTGACTGCAGTTTCTGTCTGTTTGATTAAATATTGCGCTCCAATGTTATAATAAGTGAATAATAAAGTCGCGGGAGTAATTCTACACCCTATCTGATAATAAAAATGGAGTGTCCGCATTTAAAAGATAATGTTAAATTGGCTAGTGAAGTTTTGTCAGATGCTATCACCAGTACAAAGGATATAAAGTGTTCAGGTATTTTGTGTTTTGCAGTGATTTTCTCGACGTATATAAACATTAGCAAATGTTATTTTCTGTTTTTTGAAAAGAAAAATCGTAATTGATGCTACAGTAGCATATGATGCGTGTGAAAAATCAATACGGCGAGGCCTAATCAGCTGTTATCTTTCATGGGGGGTGGGGTGATAATGAGTGGTATGGTACGCTATGTACGAAGAGCTAGAGCGGCTGCATGCTGTATCTTTATACTTGAGATAGAACGTATAGCCATCGTCTTGCTTGGTACATGATGGACAATGGCCTCGCTAGCAATTAATTACCATATTCTTATATCAGCTACGCTCTACACACGGTATACGCATGCGAGCCGTGAACTTGAATAATTATTAGGAAAGGTTATTACATGTTTCGCTGCCTATTTAATTCACACATTATCGGATTAGGGAGAAGTGAGATATTCTGTGGGATTACAGGATTGTGCAGTAGCGTCCATGAACTTGCGACGTTGAATAGGTGATTTTATGACCGGAATTAAAAATCTCAAGTCGTGCACCTACATTATATTATTATTTTACATGACGTCATTATGCTATCACATAAGTACATGTACGTAAACTGAATATTGTTTATCTACCTGCGAAACTGTTTTAAAAACAATAAATATTTATATATCTGGTAGGAGTATCTAGAAAACACAATCTTTTAGAATTACATAACCTAAAACTTATTATTATGATTTGTTTATATTTGTTCACAGAGTGATTACTGAATTAGTTGTAAAATAAAGTTACACTTGTCAAAAAATATGAAATATCGAGTAGGTGTTGAGAAAGTTCATATCAAACTGTCAAAATATTACATCTTCCAACACTCCTTCATGTTGGGTTGTAATTCATTAAAAAAAAACACCATATATTTATTTATCTATTGCCTTTTGATCATACCTTCTTGGAAAGAATACATTAAAATTCTTCGATAAATAATTGCTAAATTCTGCTGTTCGAAGTCACAATTTTTAGAATAACATGTGTTACTAATTGTTCAAATTTAATCAATGGATAGTGATTTGTTTGACTCACATTTGTTAGAAATCTTATTCTCCAAATCACAATTATTAGATTTCCATTTTATATGAATCTTTATATTTTTTTTTCTTTAGAAGCATATAAAGGTGCCACTGTTCACATTTGGCGAATATCGCCAGGCGAATTTCGTTTGCATAAAAAACAAAATTCGCTGGACGCCCATAGATTTTTATATATAATACCTAGATGGAGTACTCGTATGTATTTTCACTGCAATAAAGTAAGGGAACCATTTTTCGGCACTTTTGACAGATCGGTTGGCGAAAAGAAGTGTGGTAAATCGCTTAAAACGTCGACAAGAACTTCAAAAAATGTCCAGTTTCGTTTTTATAAATGTGAAAATGATATATTTTTATAAAAATGCGAGAAATACTTCATAAAATGTAGGAAACACCACACGCTTTCGCCAACCGTTCTGTCAAAAATTCATAGATTTTATGCCTCACTTTTGTAAATGAGTCAGGGTTCTAGGTTTTGTATGGAATTCTGTGGTTCACACAGTTCACCGATATAGATACGATCTGTCAGATGCTTTGATTTTGACGTTGTTTTCAAAATGGCGGGCGTCGAGATGGAGATCCCGAAGTGTTTATTATTAATTAAAAATGTTATAGTAGAGGTTTTAAGGCACCTTTTAATTAAAGAAACAAACACCACAAACCAACAACAAAGATAATAGCTGTCATGAAGCGGGAAACATTATAAAATTTATAGTTTATAAAGTTTTTACCATAGATACGGATGCCGCGTGTATCTACACATGGGCGCATCGTTCAACCAGCTTAAAAAGTTGGAAGGTGGTCAACTTGAGACAATATCGTTTCTGCTGGTTTTTAGCGTTTCAGGTTAAATGTCAATTTTTTCACACGGTTCAAATGGCTGACGATATTTTGGTGTCCTGGCGATATTCGCCAAATGTGAACACCACATTATATTCAGAGAATTATAAAGTCTATAACGAGTATTAAACTCCATTATTGTCAAAATATTATTATTCCATCCATACTTCATCCTACTGTAGAAGGGTTTATAAGAGGTAAATGTAATTCTGTGCTATAAGAAAATGAGGCAATGTAAATCTTATTAAAATTATTTGTTTCCGTTTTTTGACACTTAAGTCAAACTAGTATAGATAGGTATAAATCAATTTTAAACTGAGTCACATTATACCTACAATATTATTGTTATATTTTTTGCTTCTTGACGTTTAATATTAACTTTTTTTGACTTAACATATCGTCGCCGCACGCATAATTTGACTTATGTGAGCGCGCGATGCAAAACTACAACGCTGCAAATGCCGCACGAGTACGAACGCATTTTATCACTTGTGGATATTATAATTAAGTAATAAAATGCGTTCTTACTCGTGTGGCACTTGTAGCGTTGTAGTTTTGCATCGCGCGCTCACATAAGTCAAATTATGCGTGCGGCGACGATATTTTGAATTTTTGGCTTTGACATTCATTTCTAGAAATCATATTGCACGACTTTTTACTATTATCTTTGTTTATCTTTGTTTTTATTTCATACTTGCTGACCCAGCGAACTTCGTACCGTGTAACAATCAATAATTGATTAATGTTATTTTTAATCTCTTTACAAACTCCCGTAATTGTCCAGGTGTGTCGTCATATAGTGTTAAAAAAAAAAAAAATCATTTATGTTGAACAATCATATTTAACTCAGATTTGTTTATAAATTATCTGCTGTACGTAATATAATAATGTAGGTACTAATTTATTTTCTTGTCTTTATTTTTCGAACACCTGCCTTTTACAGGACACTCTAAAACTCACGGTAAAGAGTGGGAGACCAATTCTTTGCCAGGTGCTCCACGGAATAGATGTTGTTATTAATATTTGTATCATTATTATTATAATTGGATGCTAATTAACCCAATGAAAAAAAAAGTATGGTGGAAATACATTCAAACCAAATAGGCTGATAATATTTATTAGATCTGATACATAAGATAAAAATTAATCAAATTAGGGTGGACCTTAGATAAGGGTCACATTTAAATATTGCGTTTAAGTCAGTGATATGTTACAACTAGATTCGCAATGTCATACAAATATTCTCTAAAAATGTGTACCCACCCGTCGAGGTACAATACCTGAGTAATATATTATATTCATCTCTTTTCTTTTGTATATATTCATCTCTATCTACCGGCCTTTGTCGTCTGTTATAATCCCCATTCTCATATTGTCTATCTCTTGTTATAATCCCCATTCTCATATTGTCTATCTCTTGTTATCTACAAACAATTTATATGTGTGTCGCTTTTTTTCAAACTAAAAATTGCGGCACCAAGGACCGCAACGAGATTTTATTGATGGTACATGTTTGAGATTCCTATTGCAAATCTAGGTATAACATATCACTGGTTTAAGTGCACATTTTTTATTTGTCAAACTGACAGGAATCTGACTGTTAATTTGTTTATTGTATTTCAGAATGTGACAAGAATGATCAGTTATGGATGTGTCTGCACTGTGGCGTAGTGGGATGTGGGAGGTATCTTAACGCACATGCCGTCTCACATTCTAAACTCACATCACATCCCGTATGTATCAGCTGTCAACAGTTCTCTGTGTACTGGTGAGTTAATTCCTCCCTATAAACGTTACAAACATTATATTAGCTGTAAACTCACCCTTTGTACACTGAATTGTATAACTGATATTTTGTTTTGATTTGTAATATTGTTAATAATGTATGTGCAGTGAAGAATAAAATAAATAAATATATTGATATATAGGAGAAACCAAAGTACTTAATCTAGACAAACCGAGATTCTGTTTTTAATATTAATTTAATTGATTTAAATGGTGTACAACATCGCTTTAATATGATGTGTGGTTGATTATAGTATACGTGAATAATGAATGAATGATGCAAAGGTGTTAGTTCTGTTGTCAGGCTTAGGTTTTATTACGATGAATTAATTAATGTTGTTCTATTCTTGATAATACATATTATTGTTTTAATATTTCAGCTACGAATGTGACGATTATGTGGTGAATGACACAGAGACGGCAGATATATGTAATATAAGACAGATTCTACTAAAATTAGAAGACAATGCTGAATTTGACGTCCTACCGCCAGACATCGATAGATCACCTGATATTGAAAGCGCTTCTATGGGTGACTCTCAGGGCAACTCACAACCTGTGGAAGGTTGTGTGGCTCGCCCCAGAACGGTGACACCTGTTAATAATAATAACAATAACAACAGTAGTGGTTCTTTGTCTCCGGCATTGAAGAATTCTCCAAGAAGACGGTCTCCGAATAGTGGAAGTGTTTCCAGTGGGACGGAAAATGTTGAACCTGATTGTGATGGGAATGTGTGGAAAGCGGGGATGAAGGTATAATGTTGTATTGTCAATTTTTTTAATGAATAGATGTTGCATATTCCTTTTCTTACCTTTATAAATTTGGAGATAGAAAGGAACAAAACTATTTGGTTCCTTGGTTAAGCCTACACCTTCAATTTTCAATTCATTACTATAGTTTACCTAACTATTGGCAATAGTTGATTGAGGGTAGTGATTTGATTAATTTTGGTATCATTTTATATATGTGAATAGAATGCAGTAACAGTTTATTATGTTAACAGTGTTATTGTTGTGTATAAAATATTGTGAATTATATATCTTTAAGTGCCCTCCCTCACAAAGATGCCATGGCGACGTCGCTGGCCTACGAAGCCAAATAATTCATATGAAAACGTATTGGGACTAACTCACCTGGCTAAGGATTGGCCACGTCGCCAATCGTAGAATTATTTGGCTTTTGAATGAGAATATTGTATATATTTACACATTCAGAAATACTTTTGATAATTAAATTAAAATATAAAAATAATTTGAATAATGAATAATAATCCTGTTGTATTTATAGATCCCTGAGGATGGTGTTCGTAGTTTAAGGTCTCGATCTAGAAAACGTTCACATTCTGAAGACAGTAGTTCAACAGATAATTCATCCTCTTCGAGTGGCGGAGGCATTGTGCCGTGCAAAAGGACCAATCCCAATTCGCCCGGGGCAAATGGTAAAATAGAAAATGGTAGAATTGAAAGACGCGAGAAGAAAGTTGTCGGATTGAGGAATCTTGGAAATACTTGTTTTATGAACGCTGTCCTACAAAGCCTTAGCAATATACAAGAGTTTAGTTGTTATTTCAATACTCTACCTTCGCTGGAAGGGAAGAACAATTCCAAAAGGGTCTACCATTCCAGGAGCTATAAGGAGGTGCAAGATGTCGTTATGGCTGAAGAACTTAGAAAGGTTTGTAAATGATTTGTTATTAGTAAGTATATATCAATGGTTTAAAGCACAGAATACACTTGTCCACATTTGACAGTTTCAAGAAAACAGGTATTCAAATTTTGAGATTCTTAATTGATTAACTAATTCTAAATTAATTCATAAAATATCCTTGATGGACATGTGCTTTTTAAGAATTAAGAAAGTCGATATAAATGCATTCTCAAATATTTTATGTGACACGTTACATCTGTGCACAAAACAATGTTCATTTATGGACGTGTGTCATTTGGTTTTTATTAAATATTTTCATAATGATATAAGTATTTATGGTAATTATGTACTCAGAACAAAGATGACATTGTAATTGATCTTGTACATATATTAACTCATTTTATCTAAATAGTGCACATTTATCCGTCTTTTGTGCATTAAACTCAATATAAGTGGAATAACGTTTTAGTTGGCAAACAATTACTACAATTTAATTATACCTACTACATTATTAGATTCTGGCCATAATTATGTTTTTGTTTGTATACATCATATTTTAACACTTTATTTGTGTCGCTGACACATTTCTCAGAAACTCAGCGACACATTTCATTTTCCTTTATTTTAAGTATTTAATTAGTTTGTTGCCTGATAGAGTAAAAATAAGGATATTGGAAGAATGAGTTGATGCAAAAGGAGTGTAAATAAGTTTCGATGGTTTGGAAATGTGGAATGAATTGATGAGAAGAGGATGACAAAGAGTATGTACATATCTGAAAGAAGGGTTTGAGGAAGCGCGGATGTCTTAGAACAATAAGACTGGATCAAATTTACAAAACCGAGCGTGTGTTGAGTAAAAGAAATTGAAAGAAATATGTAAAGATAAATGTTCCATTGTCTCTGCTACCCCACTTGGTATATGGCGTGAGCGTATAGTATAGGCGGCCGGTGTGGCGCGGAGGTAACGCTCTTGCCTTTGAGTCACAAGGTCCCGGGTTCAATTTCCGACCAGGGCAGATTGAAGAAGGACTTTTTTCAAATTGTCCTCAGTCTGGGTGTTACATGTATATGTGTTTAGTGCATTGTATATATGTGTATCATCGTGTTAGTACCCATAACACAAGATTCATATCTGAGTTTGGGACTAGCTCCATCTGTGTGAATTGTCTATACGTGTTATGTTATAGTTTGTTAATTACTCATCAAAATTTCAGGTGCTGATTAATTTAAATACTGGTGGTTGTGGTACAAAGGGAGCCATCTCTCCGGAGTGTCTGTTTTTGGTCATTTGGAAGGTGGTGCCACGGTTTAGAGGATATCAACAGCAGGATGCTCACGAGTTTCTTAGATATATGTTGGATCGGTAAGTACCATCTTTTTTAAATTTATAAAACCACATTTAAAAAAGTCTCTAGTGTTGAAGGGTATTATTAAATTTGTAAATCTATACTGTCACAGCATTTTCCACTTGTGGGATAGCTATCAGACAAACTGCAATTGTAATAAACATGAGAGTAGTCTTTTCCGTGCTAATAAAATAACAAGGCATTCATAATGGGTGGCATAGCTCATCAGTGAATTAAAAATGTTAAATGTATATTTGTGATGTCAAACATATTTTGAACCACCCTAGATTAGCAGTTAGAGAATGTTTCACTTTACATATACTATCATTCCAATTGATCACACTCATCCATAGTCAACCTATTTGCATAGGTATTAACTAGGTAGGTATGTTGTATATGATACACATACATATGTGAACTTCCTTAAGGGGCCCGTTTAGCAAAAACGGTAAATTATTCAATTTTCAACAAATTTGATAGAAAAACTGCCAAAACTTGTTGACCCTTGTGAACAATATATTGATTAGAAAATATAAAAAAACAAATATTTATTACCAATATTAGTTTTTTACTAAAAAATAAATAAATCGCAGACTGACGAGATTTATTTAGGTACTCTTTGTTATATCAAAATACAATATGTATTGTCTTGTTTTGCTATTAAGTTATTTTTTACATGGTTTGTTTTTTATTAGCCTATTTGGATTTAATGTGAAATGTGTATTTTTTTGTTCTGTTTTATTATATTTTATGTTTGTAAAAGGCATTAGCCGTTTATTTAATAATAAATAAAAATAAATAAATAAAAAATTATTTGTAAAATATATATATTTTTTATTCATCCTATCAAGCATATAAATACTATAGATTTTAGCAAACTTTTTTAGTATACAAAAAATCGAGTTCATGTGGTGATTTTTGGTTTTAAAATATTAGAAATTTTATTAAAAAAAATATTTTTTAAATCGGTCAATATCCTTGAAAAAACAAAAAAAAATTAATTTATTTGTTCTATAAATGTAATAACTATCAAAGTAATCGTAATATGTATTAAAAAAAAATATATGAAAATTTGTAGGATTCTCGCGCATTTATGTACCAAACACACCCCCGAATTCGATTTTTAGAAATATGCTTTTTTATAAACGAATACTATGAAGCTAAAATCAAGTTTTTTTTTTAAAGTTTAAGTTTGATATTGGTAATTAATATTTGTTTTCATATTTTATCAAATAAAAATGTTCGTAGGGTCAACAAGTTTTGAGAGTTTGTGTACCAAACTTGTTGAAAATTGAATGTTTTATCGTTTTTGCTAAAGGGGCCTCTTAAGGAGTGCACAACACAGAGTTTCAACGCTTATGAATTGACTTAAGGCTTGGTGAAGAGTACACTACACTACACCACTTCTAGTAAGTAAAATCCAGTTCCCGACATCCAATTGTGTCAAAAAATTTATAGCATATATTTGTGATGTTTTATGAAAACCTGCCTTCTACAGAACACTGGAAAACTAACAGAAAAAAGTGGGTAACATATTCTTTGCTGAGGACTCCACATTGAAATATTATAGAATATACAATAGTTAATTTTTAAATCACTGAAAAAAAATGTACTAGGGATCGTATTTTTACTTCAGTTGTTCAAGAGAAGAAAAAGAGCCACGAACTTCCATATTTCAAATTCAGCTGCTGATCTGCTGATAGTGGAAGATCCATATTTCAAATTCAGCTGCTGATCTGCTGATAGTGGAAGATCCATATTTCAAATTCAGCTGCTGATCTGCTGATAGTGGAAGATCCATATTTCAAATTCATCTGCTGATAGTGGAAGATCCATATTTCAAATTCAGCTGCTGATCTGCTTTGCCTTTTCAACATGAGTTATTGTTTGGTGTAAAGTAAGGGTGGCCAACCCGCGGCCTGCCTGCTTGTGGCCCGCGAAGCATATGCATATTATTTATAATAGTCAGTACCAGTACCCGTTATTTTTTTGATAAAATATCCTTAAAGAAAACCGAGGAGTTTACCAAACATTTCAAATGCCTGTACCATTTTGAAAATTTGGCGGCGGAGGAGGGGGGGGGGGTAGAAATCTTAAGGTGAAATAAAATGTTCCATAATATGGATTATATTGTTGTGGCCCGGTAGGAAATCTAATTTCTAATATTTGGCCCGGCTGCTGAAAAGGTTGGCCACCCATGGTGTAAAGTGTAGTGTTTTGGATGCATTTGAAAAAGTGAAACATTTGTTCACGTAAACATTATGAAACTATATAAGTTATAAAAATAAATTTAATTCGTAGGTTACACACTGAACTTTTACAATTACTTCCGTCGGATGTGGGGTTAAAGGACACCGCCTATTTGTCTCTAGCGCAGAGAGGACGATCTTCTATTGTCACAGCTGTGTTTGGAGGCATGCTTCAAAGTGAGGTAAGGCAGATTCTATTCATTGCTTATTTATTTCTAAATTAATTCCGTACAGGTGCATTGTACCTAGTGGCGCAGCAACACCAACACTTTGTTGGTTACCAGATAATGTATTATTTTCAAATATTTTTCTACGAATAAAGTTTCTAATTAATCTGAAGGAGGAGGAAAGCGCAGATATACGAGATCAATGTGGCTCGATCACGTGGATCAAATTCTCAAGGATGTTGCCATGTGTTGGGTAAGAGAAATTGGCATGCGTGTATGAGAAATTGAAATAATGTAGAAGAAGCGAATGAAGTATGAAATGATACAGCTGTGTGGCATTTATATCTTTTTCCTCTCTCCACTTGGGATATGACTTGAGGGTAAAACAGAGTTCGTCGGTAGCCTGGAGGCAGAGTCTCGGCCTCGTGAACAAGGGGTCGGCAAACTCCCCTTTCATGACACAAGCTTTTAGTAGCTTACTGCGAAAAGTGTATAAGGTTGTATTTGGGTTTATAAGAAAACCCAGATGTATCTTTTTAAAAAAAAAATATAGTACAAGTAATTTTACTGTCCATTTTTAGGTCCGCTGTCTGTCCTGTGGAACAGAGAGTAAAAAGCACGATCCCTTCCTTGATCTCTCTTTGGATATTCCTGAACGACTGATCTCTTGTAATTCGACGGGTACGCGGAAGAATTCCTCCACACAGGAGGAAAGTAACGGGTCTCCAGCTGTTCCAGAATGCAGCATTGCTGATTGCTTACAAAGTTTTGTTGAGGTATGTATCTTAACACTTCATGATATTAAACTATTCTGATATGTCATCAGTGTCGGCTATGGTTTGTATTTTTAAATATGATTTTTTTGTTACTAAAATTCGTAGGTAATATTTTTTTTGTGTAAGTCTTTTTTTTATCTTCTTCCATCCAACGATCTTGCCCACCTCAACTTCTAATTGTAGTTCATTGTGAGATTTAGTCCTTAGATGTCTTCCCACAGACCTAAAACTTGAAAAAAGTTAAAAAATTTGTGTGGGTTAGTTCATTTGATCTGTTCTTGATCAGGGAAGTGTGAGCCAATTGTTTAGTGTCTTGTTTACATTATCGGTTCACATTCTGCGAGTTGATGCAATGGAGTTTCACGTTCAACGTGTAAGTGGCTTGTTTCCTCGAAGAATAATGAAAATCATGCCGGTAATTTTTTCATTACAATGTTTGTTTTTAGAATTAATAGAGATTTGATTGCATTAAGTAAAGTTTTCAAAAAATATTGTACATTATGATTACTTTTTTACACATAAAGTTTTGCTTTCAAAGCAATAACACATTATTTTGTAATTACATCGTTTTTTTTCAACTATTTGATATAAATAACTAGCTTTTGAAACTGGACTAGATTTTGCAATATTTTAATATGAATACTAAAGTCTTGCACATGTCACATGCACTATGGAGGATATTTTTGACGCATCTCCACCTGCTGTGCGTTTTCCACAGTACTGGAGATCAGTTTAATTGTTTTTTTTTCTGGGTTTCAACACGATAAATAAATAAAGTCTTTATTGTTGTAATAAAAGCTACATATAATGCACAGCATACTTTTTGCCTGGAGGCAATCTCTCCCAGCAAACCTGTGTGACAATAATAGATAATTTGGATGAATTGATAAGAGTCTGGGAAAGACAAAATGAAATTAAAAGTGCAAAAGAAGTTAATTAAGTCCAATATGATCTTGATTTCCAACAGCAATTTACATAGTTATATCGTGAGGCAGTGTAATCATTTCAGAGTGAAGCATGTTCCAAGAACAGATAGAAACAGATATGGTTTTCTCCACTTTTGCTTTGTTGAATAGAAGATATAAAACAGGCGAAAAACATTGCATTATTTGTGAAGAACCAAAAAAAGTATGTTTTTGAAAAAAGGGAGTGACAAACTATTTATCAAATAAGTGTTTGAAATATAATTACATATATACATTACACAACTCAACCCCTAATACCAGGACCTGGTTCTGTCTGAGGTTAAAATGAATTATCAAATATGTATTAATTATTTGTATTGTTCTTATCATTGTTAAATATTATAGAATAATTTGGCTTTTATTATTGAGTTCGTCGGTAGCCTGGAGGTAGAGTCTCGGCCTCATGCACATGAGGTGCGTGGTTCGATCTTAGGTGCCGGCAAACTCCCCTTTCACAACACAAGCTTTTAGCTTACTGTGAAAGGTGTGTAAGGTTGTATATGGGTTTCTAACAAAAACCCAGATATATCTTTTTTTTTAAATTATTAAATTTATTTTATTTAAAATTTAATAATAAGAAATATATCAAGGTATAAATAAATTATTTAAATAATTAATTAATTTATACAATGTTTGTGCCGTGTTTTATTTACTTTTACTTCAATTGATTACATGTTAATGAGTCGTGTTTGCGATGTCTTTAATGTCAGTTGTATAACAATGTTTCAATTGCAGGTCGAGGAATTGCAGACACTGAGTTATACTTCTGTGGCACTTGTAAGAGTAAACAGAGGTCCACCAAACAGTTTTGGATCAGGAGATTACCCAACGTCTTGTGTCTTCATATTAAGAGATTTAGGTGGAACAATTTCTTTAGGTGAGTTTCGTAATACCAAGTGTAAAGAAGTTTAGTGAGAAATGTGCACTTTTATTATTAAATATTGTTTATTTGTCAAATGCCTCCTTTTTTAATATTAATGACATTCAACTGGAGTGGTCTAAAAAGAGTGGTTACTATTATTATCCTACTATTATTATAATGTGATCCCCTCAAGTTGCCTGCCACGGTTGTGGGTGAAACATCATAACATAACATACATAGTGAATTTCACTATGTATGTTATGTTATGATGTTTCACCCACAGATCGAGCTAGTCCCAGACTCAGATATGAATCATGTATTATGGGTACTAATGCGACGATACACATATATACAATGCGCTAAACACATATACATGTAACACCCAGCCCCAGGACAATTTGAAAAAAGTCATTCTTCTTTTTGCCCTGGCCGGGAATCGAACCCGGGACCTCGTGATTCAAAGGCTAGAGCGTTAGCTCTGCGCCAAACCGGCCGACATTGGGACATAAATTGCCCTACAGACCACGACCCCTCAGAACCCGAAAGAGAACTTTCCTACTAGTGGCGCCGGCCGTGAAAGCCTAAGATCTAGGTAAAATGTTTTTCCGTATTAAAATATTGTGTGTATATTTTGTTTCAGAACTAAGATAGACACGAATATATCGTTTCCTATAAATTCATTAGACATGTCGGACTTTGTTCTCAACAACACACCGGAGACGAGGCGATCAGGTTCGGGATGTAATCTCTATGATCTAGCTGCGGTTATCGTTCATCACGGATCAGGGTAAGTCTTTAATTTTGATGAAATGTAAATAACGGTGTTACATAAATAATTCAAGAGTTTTTGTGTTTACGCTGTGGAAATCCATTTTTAATTTTAATAAATAAAATATAAAAATATATTATTGAGCACTGTTTAATCTCCACTATGTTAGGTTAAATACCGAACGTTTTCGCCTATACTTGTAGGCATCTTCAGGGAAACAGGGAAACTGAAGTTTCCCTGAAGATGCCTACAAGTATAGGCGAAAACGTTCGGTATTTAACCTAACATAGTGGAGATTAAACAGTGGTCAATAATATATTTTTATATTTTATTTATTAAAATTAACGGTGTTACATTTAACCACAAGAGATGTAAGGATTTTCTTTTATATAGCATTGGAGTGAAAGTTTATTTATTTATTTATTTATTAACTTCCTTTAGAACAGTCATCACAGATAATAACAACAAAACATGGACCAAAAAAGTTCAATTATATTACCCAAATACACATCAGAGCATTAAAAATATTGCCAAGTTCTCAATGCATCTTTAGTCAAGTGGAGGCATTTATATGTCTCGCACCCTGGGATTACTTATTATTTTATCTGTTCCCTCATGCTGTATCTCTAGTGGGGCATCTGAAAGCATTGAGATATGTTTGTTTTTTTTTATTCCGTGGAGCACCTGCCAAAGAATTGGTCTCCCACTCTTTACCGTAAGCTTTCGAGTGTCTTGTGAAAGGAGGTGCTCAAAAAAATAAAGAAATTTTACATCTTGAATTCAGCGATAAGGTTTGCCACCCACCTTGAATGTCTTAATTTTTTTTGGCACGGAGAGGACGTCTTGCATGTGATTGGTCTGCTGGCTGCCCCCCTTGTGGGATATGCCATAATGGATGATATAGTTCATCGGTAGCCTGGAGGTCTCGGCCTCATGTGCAAAAGGTGCGTGGTTCGATCCCAGGTGCCGGCAAGCTCCCCTTTCATGCCACATGCTTTAGTACACCTACTGAACATATTTCACTTAGATTTAAAAAAGTCACGAATGGCTTTTTGTTTTCTTGACTTTTGGCGTTTAATATAAAATTTATTTCTAATGATAAGGAAATCAATAATTTCTGAAGCTCTACTGTAGCTAGTACTAGCCTCAGCAAAAGAGATAAACTTAATTAGTGATTCTGCAGTTTCTGCCCAGCTGATTTTTTTCTTTTCTTTCGTTTCGGCATCTGAGTCACTTTCTTTAAGATTTTGAGTAGGCTGAGGGTTTACTACAATGTCGATAATGTCCTCATCGGTTAGTTCTCGTTCAACAGGCTCATTCTCGTCGATTAGAAGCCACTCCTCTACCTCATCTTCAGGCGGGTTTTTCAAGGGATTGTCAGCACTACTAACGTCATCCAAACAATACTGAGCGCTTCCGGATAATCCCGAACTATCCCGAAAAATTTCGAATAGCTCTCGAGCGTTTTTATTTGCTTTAAAGACACACTTTTGAAAAAAACCAAAATTTTTACAATTTTCCGGAGCAATGCCAGACTATCGGGCATTCCGGACTGTTGGATGCCGGACTAATAGACTTCTACTGTACCTACATCTTTTTTAAAAATATAAAAGAAAATAATATCTTATTTTGAAATTTCTAAACATTTATCGTACATTCTCTTCTCATTTGATTACTGTTTTTTGTACAGTGATGTTTGTATTGAAAGAGGAAAAATATAGTTTGTATCATAGACTTTTAGATTATTGTCTCCTTAATATTTACCTTGTTTTATATTTCAGTGCTGGCTCTGGCCACTACACAGCATTCGCGATCAATGACGGGCAGTGGTTCCACTTCAACGACTCGTCTGTGCGTCCCATAGATGTCAACACGGTAGCATCGTGCAAGCCTTACATTCTCTTTTACATTCGTAGGGTGATATCACTACCCAATCATTCCACAGGCAGTAATTACGTCCAGCAGAGGACATTTGACATATCTGTAGAACAACCGATAGAAGATTCATGACGTAGAAGAAATAAGAAAAACCATTGCATCACACTTAACAATTAAAGTTTCATGTAACTGGTTGACATCTATATACTGTCACTACACTCTTGTTCACTATCAACCATAGTCATTTATAAGTGTCACAGACTATCTGCGAATCAAAATACTACCTACATAAATGTATAAGATGGACAATGGTCGCCAGCACCGTGTAGCTTTAAACGGTGCATTAAGTTTCTGATTACAGCTACTGTGAAATGAATATTGAATATAGCTTCACAGGTCGAAGTAATATTTTAACACTTAGTAATCTAGAGATATTATTGACACCAATCAATATTGTGTATTCGGTACTAACTTCATTGGTGTTTTGTTGTTATACACTTAATGCAACGTTACATTTTTTCATGTATAGTTCTGAAAATGTTTTCTATTTATTTCGTTAGATTGTTAGATAGCGGAGACTGCATGTTTCAGATATGAAATTTAGAAGTTAGTGCCAGAGATACAATATTTCTGGTGATTTCTATGGTTTTTCTACATATCCTGTTAAGTGTCAAAATATAATCTTTATCGCATTGGTCACCTTGCAATGTGTGGCTATGTTCATGATCATAAATCTTGCTGCACTTGAAACAGTGAGTAATTTGGTTCACAGTTGGTCTTTACTTATAGAATACTTGTTTGCTATCAACGATTTGAGTACGAGTACATATTCATGGAGTTGCAATAGTAATATTGTCCTAATAGGAGCATCAATGTTATATGTGTTGTATAGTAAATACAATATATAATATTATGTACAACTATTTTAGATGCATGGAGGTAGTAAATTAACTGGAGAGTTCACATTATGCAAACTGAGAGGTATCAAATACTTCTTGTATCCCTTACTCGCACACACTTGAAAAATTTATCGATGTGGGTTAGCAGTCACCCTGTTGGTATTGACATTTGAAAACTTATGATTTTCAACCTTGAATTTTATTTTGATAAAATAAAAGAAACCTTAGACTTTGAAAAGACAATGTCGCTTTATTTGGTAGACAGCAACTTCAATATTTCATTATTATGAAAATAAAATAATTGTAATGAATTATTTATTTATTTATTTGATCAATATATGGCTTTTGCCTTTTATAATATAACACTTTACAGTTATCAAACACTAAAATAAGAACATTTGTAAAATAAACAAAGCTACAAAATTAGAAATGAGTAAAATTGATACCAGCTTAACACAAACAATATACTTATAACTATATACACTTATAGAATACAACATGGGTAGGTACCTACCAAGCTATTTGTGTGTCTGTGCTATTATGTAGACACTGCGGCAACATGCAATTTGGCTATTCATGTATACAATGATTTTACATATAACCCATTTATTAATTTAATAAACGTACAATATTCCACAGAACCACAAAAGTATGTTACTATGTCACTTTCATCCAATTCATTGTGACAATAAAATTGTAAATTCGTATGAAAGAAAAACAACCACAATCTATTTTAATTTTTCTTGCACTATTTTCTTAGATTTTAAAAATTGGATTTTCTCGGAGTGATCAAAAACGATATGGCGGCACTGTGAAGTCACATAGTCCCGTCAATCATAATGACTTTCGCGCCACAGATTATACTCATACACAAATAGGACTCCGTGACGTCAAAAGCTGTTTAGAGTGTTTTGCCAAACGTCAAAAAAATTTGGATTTTATTTTTGGAAATTCTCCATAATTTAGATATTTAAAAAAATTTAACCGACATATTTGTGTTTTCCGACCTCAAATTTACTTAATTCGATTATTTTTATTAAAATCCCCCACGACTGCAGGTGGCCCATTGTGCTAAAGGGACGAATATGGCAACATTGATCTATTGACTGCAAACTGGTTTATCTTATGCCAATGATATAAAAAGTCAAGGTGTATTTTGTTAACCTGTCAGTTTTCTTAATGATCAATCCAGTTTATATCCTTCTTTCATGTGTAGATGCTACTCGTTCTGTATACATTGTTACAGTATGGAGAGGTTTCGTATTGTGTATATTATGTAGGTTTATATTATATTAATGATGCATTAGATAGTACATAACAAATAATTATAGTGAATAATACTTATTATGATTTCAGTGCATCATTCTTTTTAAAGTTTTATGCTAAAAATGAACTGAATTGCTAAGATTATTAGGTTTTAATACAGAAATTGTTATGAAAATGAATGAGTTTCTTTGCATTTATGGTTGAAGACAGCATTGATTCAGTGATAGATACGTCTGGTTTTATTATTATAAGGATATTTAGATTATTTTATGAATTCTTGACACAATTGGATGTCGGAGACTGGTTTTTACTTACTAAGAAATGTAGATAGTAGAACCACTCTAGATTAATCATTCCAGTTAATTCTACTCACCGATAGTCAACCTATTTGTATAGATATTATTAAATAGGTAGGTATGTTGTATATTATGATACACATACATATTATGTGAACTTCCTTTAGGAGTGCATGACTCGGAGTTTCGACGCTTATGAATCGACTCAAGGCTTGGTTAAGAGTACTCTTTAAACCTAGGTAATATTCCCGTTCACTATTCACCTTCATCTTCACTATCGGTGAGTAGAATTAACTGGAATGATTAATCTAGAGTGGTTCAAAATATGATTAAGGATATTAAGTTATTTTAATTATTGGTGTACACCATTTCTTTTACATTAAAATTTTATACGATTCAATTAATTCATGTATTTGAATTTTTATCGATGTTGCGAAGATTATGCAAAGATAGTTTTCAACAAGTATTTTTCAATTCAGTGTTTTATTTGATGCATTAATGAATTTTATAGATACTCCAACAAATTGCACAATGAGATATATCAGTAAAAATATATTATTTTTAGAGTTAAAAGTTTATTTGTAGAATATTTTAAATGCATGCTGACGGATTAGTTTTTGAATATAATTTTAAATTTCATAGGTATGGTGACTTCCAAATATATTTTTATTTTGTTTCTTAACAGATAATTTTAATTTTGGTTTATAATATTGGTACACAAGTAGTTGAATTCTATAATTGGATAAATTGGTACATGTTTGCCTTTTGTTTTTTTTTATATACTTAATTTAGAAATTGATACAGTCAGACCTGTGATCACAATTAATATACTTACCTATAATTGATTGGCATTGAAAAATTTTTATTTTTGTAGAAAACCTAGGTATTTCGTATTATTTTAAGTGCGGCAACACTTTCATGATTATGGCAATATCTGTGAAAGTCTTATATCTACAATACATAATGTTAAGATTATGACTGAAAGCAAGGGCTATGACAATAAATTGTCTTAGTATTGATTTATAACCTAAAAAAATGTTATTATTTGAAGTAAAATATTTGTGATTTATTTACCGCTAGTGATTATTAGTTTTTATTATTTTTAGCCATTGTGATATACAGTAAAACCTCGTTATTTCGAAATCCAAGGGACCTCGAAAATCTGATTTCGAATTAGCGAAAACCCCGATAAATCGAAATTTTCGAAATAATTTTGATATACGCAGTATATAATATATATTATAGCCATAGGTACCATACGTAATAGAAACAGCTGATTTGGACTTGGGTTTTTTTAAATTTCGCGCGTTCAAACAAAAAAAAACATTTGTAACGCTGATGAAAGAGCCGCATGGAAAGGGCTAACAATTTCTACTACTCTTATACGCATTACAAATAAACAGGCGACCCTTTGTACAAGAATGGAATAGTTTGTAGTAAAACATACGTAATAAAGACGTCATGGGCGTATCGTGGTTTATCATAAATGTAAAGCTTCTATCACATACCACGTTTTTGTCCAATCCTTGCATTTTGCACAATGAAGGTAACAAAATATTGATGAAACTAACAGTTTTTGACATAATTAAATTACACACACATGTAAATCTAAATATGTATGTACCTACCTAAACAATACACAAATATAAATACGTACCTAAAACACAGTCGAATATTTAAAAATACATAATTTTAATGCTTCACTTCACACTCGTTACTAAAAGTTCACTATAAATGTTAAAAAATGGGAAAAATATTTTTGACCAAATTTGTATTTAAAACGTGTATAGTGTATAAAAGTTCGGATATAAAATATTTATTTATTTGGAATGGAAAATAAAAATATTAAAACACAAAATATTTCGAGTAGGTATAGGTACGTATGACGAGACGCCTATGAACAACACGGAAGTACATAATGTACATCGATCACGCTATGAGCCAGAGTATATAGGTAGCAGGTACCTGGTACATACTCAAAACAGCTGTAGATAGGTACATATTGAAATACAATACATTTACGATGTTTACATACAACATAGGAGATCTACTTAGAAATTTGGAAATCCCGTTGTTAAATAATATTATTATGTAGCTGGGTAGTGGGTAGGTCCTTTATGTGTATTAGTGTGAACACAAATTTCACATAATAAGTTTTATTGTCCCTGAAGGAGCTTTGGGAAAAAACAAGGCTATTTTTTATGGCAACCAAATGTTTTCGAATTACAATATACAAATTTCTATTGTTTTGTTTTGAAAGGACCAAATATTATTTCGAATTACGTATTAGCGGGGATTTCGAATTATAAATGTCTTTTGTATGAAAATTTCATTATGGGGACATTTTTGGGGGGAATATTTCGAATTACGACGAATTTCGAAGTAACGGGGTTCGAAATAGCGAGGGTTTACTGTACATACCTACTTTTCTAAAACAATAATTATTTGTACAACACTATTTATATATTTTAAATATCTCTATCCATTAATGTAATAAATTTCTTTTTATTATCCCATAGCATGTTATAAAAGATGGGACATTCTATAGGAATGCTATTTTTTTCTATCTAAAATATATTTATTTCAAAACAGCTTATTTGGCGGAAGATTGTCTTCTGAATATCTCAGTTTTACGTGAATTTTAATTATTTAATGACATTGATAAAAAATTGGTCTCACAACAAAACATGAATTTATTATTTCCATTCAGACATCTGGATTGGAGAACCATGTTAACATAATGTATTTATTTTATTTTATTTGTTGAGGTAAAATATGCACCGCCACCTATAAGATCTCTTGTACTCCCCCTACTCAGCTTTCCCGGTGTTGCCTATCAAAGCGAACACTCAAGTCCCAGACATCTTATGAAGTCTAGAATCTTGAGGGGATCCAAGGTGTGATGAGATTCTACTTCTACCCAGTGTCTGCCTATGGCTTTAATTTTTGTGAATAGCACCGCATTGCATTCCGCCAGGAGATGTCGAGGAGTCTCGGCCTTTTCTTCACAAAAATTACAAGTACCGTCTTCTTCAAGTCCTAGTTTGCTTAAGTGTTCCTTGAGCCTGCAGTGACCCGTTAGGAAGCCCGTTGCTGCTTTGAGACTTGTTTTACTTAGGTTAGTGCATACCTTGGTTCTTCCGAAGTTATATCCTCCGAGTAGTTCCTTGGCTTGCCTAAGTAACTTAATTAACAAAATCCAATTGAAAGAAGTGAGAAAGGCATCCCAATGCTAGGTTGACTTTAGTGGTCACTTCCGGCGTCCATGGATGATGTTCACCAATTCTGCCATTCTCATTAATATATAGATATAAAGTAAAACAAACGAAATAATTGTAAAAATTCTAAGCCTTAATTATTTGAACCCTTTGGTTAATTGATTCATTGTTGCATAACATAATTTAAGATACATAAATGCATTGTATTATTTAGGTACTAAATATTACTTTGATTATGTCAAACTTTATTTTAGAGATATTTTAACATTATAGTCGCAAAAATGATTTTTTTATTAAATTGTGATCTAATAATAATAAAACCAGACAGATTACTTTTGTATTATGTTTATCTCTTGTCTATTGACATAAAATTATTTAGTTTATTGTCATTGATTAGAATGCTTATAGTTTTTTTAGCGTAAAAAGGTTATGGTTTGAAATATTGTGAAGTTTGGAAACAAATATGCATTTGGTGAATCATTGCACGGTGGCATGTTTAATGAAATATTTTATCTTTCTGACAGTGTGTGTCCCGCATTATAATATCCAGAATGAGTTAGGTAATATAGCTTTCTTTGGACTATCATTCCATTTGCTCCCTACAAAGATTTTATATAAGAACGCCACAATGCGCTATAATGATGAGATACAAAACATGATGATAATTTTGAAGTAGATATGTATTCGTCACAGATTTAACAATACATCGATACAAATTTGCTCTCTGTGTATTCATCCATTCTTCTTGAACTGATTAATGTAATCAATGTTAAAATAATTTATTTTTATTTATTTAAAACACAATGATAACAATGGGTACATAAAATTTAAACAATCAACTACTATATACATAATAATAAGCTATATGCATTGCTCCAATCAGAATTTCTCCTGGTATGAGGGGTCAAGCTTCAGTGTCCTAATTCGGCATACTCTATTTGATCACTTATTTTAATTAAATTTCACTAATCACAAACTCAAATTAAATTTCACTTATCACACAATCGTTCACTAATCACAAACTTCTTCAATTCCCTCTTAAAGACATTAAGGCTTGCTGTGGACTTAATTACTTCTGGGAGTGAATTATATATCAGTGATGCAGTGTACACACAACCAAATCTTGCTCTATTGGTTCTTGGATAGTACATTCTGATATTTTGTTCTCTCTGTCTTGTTTGGTAATTAAAGTTGATTGTTTAAATTTTATGTACCTATTGTTATTATTGTGTTTTAAATAAATAAAAATAATAATATGTAATCGAATTAAGAATTTCATCATCAAAATTCAATAAAAAGAGCTTTTTGAAATAATAATCCCCGCCCAGTTGTGTAATGAAGTTTTAACGATATTTTGAATTTTTGTTCAATATCCGTTCTTTTTCTGCTGCATGCTGTACAGGTTTAAGTTTGCGTATACACTACTATAGTCTTAGCATGGATAGACGTACGTATTATAAAAATTATTAAGAATAAAGATTAACATTAAGCATATTATAATTATGATGATAGGTAATAAATTGTATTATTATAAATTACATAATAATTAATATAGGTTTCATCTTGGCGCTGAAATTTTCCTTCTGTGATTATACTAACCTATTGTGTATGAGAAATTATAAAATGGATTCAAAAGTATCCTGTGTTTTATTTTCTTTTAGTGATGAGATTTGTCACCTGTTCTTAATAATAATCATCATCATCGCCCTCAACGCTCCTCTCGGGAGCACAGGGCAGAAACCAGCCTCCTCCATTCAAAGCGTCTCTGTGCCCGTCTCTTAATAATAATAACCATACTATAATTATTGTCCAGTATCGGTATTAGAAAACAATGACACTAAACTCTACCGGGATCGACCAATCTAAACTGATCAAACTATTCCAGCTAATCGACCAGATATTGTGTTAGTTGATCGCAGATGAAGAACCTTACTAAAGCCTTTGTATGGAGCATTCTGCTTTATGGTTGTGAGACATGGACCATCAGCAAGAGTGAAAGCGGACGGTTGGCGGCCTTTGAAATGTGGTGCTACAGACGCATGCTTAAGATCCATTGGTCGGAGCACGTCGAAAACGAAGAAGTATTAACCAGGGTAGGCGAAAAAAGGCAACTCCTTAAGAGAATCAGCCAACAACGAGCTAACTGGATTGGCCACAACATCAGGCACCCAGGACTACTCATCGCCATCGCGGAGGGTAAGAGCGAGGGAACAAATGGCAGAGGCCGACCAAGAGACGCATATATGGACCAACTGAAGAGGGACATGAACTGTGGCTCATACGTAGAGCTTAAAAGACTGGCTGAGAATAGGGAGGAATGGAGAAGAAAAACCAAACTCGTTGCAGACCAATCCAATGGATTGTAACTAAATATATATAGATCGCAGATGCTGTAAAACATACATCATAGACATTGCTATACCACAGGATGAAAAAAATTAATTAAAGCTGAGCAAGCTAAGATAATAAAATATCTTGATCTTGCTCACGAAATCAAAGATATGTGGAGAACACCTACCACAATCATGGTGTCTATAGTGTTGTCTGTGAATGGTTTAATACCTAAGAGTCTGTCAAGCAATCTCAGAGAACTGGGAGTAGATGCCAGGCTCAAATACAGCACGCAGAAGGCTTTACAATAGAATGTTATCTCAATCAATAAAGAAATTAATTTATCAGATACAGAGTCAGAAATGTGTGATATTGAGTTGAGAGGATATATGATCGGTTACAATAATCTGTGCATTTAAATCTATAGTATTGTATTTTAATATAAATATTAGATGACTATTGGAATTGCTGTAAGTCCACTGATAGTCTCACTTGTAAATACAAACTTATGTATATGGATGGATTAAGGCTGGCAAACTTGGTTGTATCGTTGTATGAGATGCTAAAATGGTAAGGAGTTTTTTCATTACTTTGGAAATGTTTTAAGTTTTTAAAAACCCGATAGGCTACAAGAATGTTATCTCTCAAATCCATCCTAATGTTTTCAATGTATACCTATAGATGGCGTTGTGCCTACGACAAAACGTAAAATTAATAGAACTTTCACCCTAAACCAATAGATGGCAGCAAGAAAATTTTAAATTGTTAAAATATCTGCCACTAACTGACTTTAGCAGACAAATTGGTAGACGATGACAATGTACCTAATGGAGAGACTTCTACATCTAGTTCCTGGGCAGTTCAACTATAAATATGTACCTATTTATTTATTATTGTTACTCATCATCAGTAAGTAACAGTGTAGGTACCTACAAAACAAAATACGGCAACACTAAGCGTGTGTCTAGATATTTTATTTAATAGTTAGTACATAATATATTATATAGACTTTGTTTTTATATTTTATTTTCGTCTATCCACCCATTGTCGAGTGATTTGGGCTCTTTGGGAACAAACAAATAAAGTATTTGATACTTTATAAATAATCTTAATGTAAAATTGCGCTCGGAGGACACAGGGGACCGGAAAACTTGGAAGATGAGGACTAGGAGAGCCGACCCCAAGTAAATGGTATAAAGGGCAGGGCGAAGAAGAAGGTCAATGTAAAATCTACGATTGACATGGCGGTAGTTACACCCCTTGTGTAATAGGTTGGTGTAATATAATATGAATCGGTCATTTGAGAAAACCCATAAGTCAGATTTTAAGCAGACATGATGTAGGTTTATAATCAAATTAAATATTTTATCAAAAAATAAAGGCTTAGGTATACCTAATTAAAAAATGCACTAAAAGTTACATTTTTATTTGAGTTACAAATCAACATTTCATTCCAAATTTATAAAACATACCTACAGTTTTTTTTATGATTTCTGATAAGTTTATATAACTGACGTATGGGCTTTCTCAAATGACCGATTCATTTATTTTTCGTAGCGAATTGGTGAAATTTGCCGTAGTATAGTGCTCTTAAGCCAGCCTTAGCTGATTCGTAAGAATCAGAACACCTGATATTCTTCTCTACTCTGCAAATGATGCACATCTTGTCATTGAACCATACCTATCTTAATTCACCGTGTAGGTTAGGTAGTAGAATTCCATGAGGGAATTAAAAAACAAATGTTTTTTTCCACTATTCGTCATTGGAAATTGACAATAGGTAGGTAGTTCTTGAAAAGACGAAAGACGTCTCTCTCTTTTAATTTTTTTTTTAATTTCACCAATCGTCGTATACCTATTAGGTATATTACACACAGTATGTAATAAACGCACAAGTGATCCTTTCCGTGCAATATATAATCATTTATTATTTATTTATTTATTTCACAAATCCACGGTGTGAGCCTTTTACATATTCAAGAATAAATAATACACAAATCAAATTTCTCATTCACAACACAGTTGGTAAACAAGAATTAGCAAAGAACAAAACACAAAAGGGAATCAATTCATAACAATGACAATCTAAGTCAAATCATAAAATATTGGAGTGTAGGTACACAGTATAGAATGTCAATGAAATGTTTAGTACTTAATATGTCAAGAATTAAAATTGTAATAAAGATAGGAGAAATCAAATAGATAGAAGAAAAAAATCTAAACGAAATGGTACAAATAATTTAGATGTCATAAGAATTAATGTCATAAATAGTTGAAATGTCAAAATGTCTATAATAATTTAAAATGTCAATAAATAAATCAGAAAAATGTTAATTATAATTTAAATTATCAATGATGTGACGTCACCAGATGAAGGAATTGTCAAAAAATAGTACACAGACATAATGTAGATAAAAAAGTAAAACCACAGAATTCCATACATACCCTGACTCGTTTACAAAAGTGAGGCAAAAAATCTATGAATTTTTGACAGAACGGTTGGTAAAACGTAAAAGCGTGTGGCCGTGTGGTGTTTCCTACTTTTTATGGACTATTTATCGCATTATTATAAAAATATATCATTTTTACATCTCTTACATCTCTTGAAGTGCATTATTCTTGTGTGAGGTATGCGAATCAACAAAATGTTAGATACATAATAATTATTATGTATTTGCCTACCTTTGTCTAATGATAATGTGTGCGTAAAATTAAATTTTTATTATGTAAGTACCTACATACATACTTACATAATAGTTTTTTTTTTAAATGAGGACGCTTTAATGAATTGCTATTGACCTTGAAACGACAAAAAAACATGTCATTGGACACCTGACCTCGACCTTTTGTTATGTATAGGTATACCAATTAGTATTTAAATCATTTACTTATTTTTTGTTATATTTGATGTATTATTTGACGTAATCACAATCGATTGATAATGACCTTATAAGTCGAAAGACGTCTCTCTGCGAATTAACAAACAATAGTAGAAAGGAACACTTGTTTCAAATTGCATTATTATGGAATTCTACTACGTGTGCACCGACACAATTAATAATAATATACTATAGATTTTAGCAAACTTTTTTTAGTATACAAAAAATTGAGTTCATGATGTGATTTTTGGTTTCAAAATATGAGAAATTTATCAAAAAAAAAAAATTTTTAAGTCGGTCAATATCCATGGAAAAAACAAAAAAAAAATAGTTTTGTTTTTGTTCTATAATTGTAATAACTATCTAAGTATTCTCAATATTAAAATAAATATATGAAAATTTGTAGGGTTCTCGTGCATTTATGTACCAAACACACCCCCGAATTCGATTTTTAGAAATATGCTTTTTTATAAATGAATACTATGAAGCTAAAATCGAGTTTGTTTTTTAAAGTTAAAGTTTGATATTGGTAATTAACATTTGTTTTCATATTTTATTAAATCAAAATGTTCGTAGGGTCAACAAGTTTTGAGAGTTTAACTTGTTAAAAATTTACCAAACTTGTTAAAAATTTAATGTTTTATCGTTTTTGCTAAAGGGGCCCCTTAAGCATGTCTACAGCATGCACGTTGAAACAAAATTGTGCAAAAAAAAAGGTTTTCTTTCTCCAATTAATTTTGAAATGAAAGAATAGAGTAAATGTCAATATTATATACATCATAGTGTCAATGTGGATTCCTGTAGGCGAACCGGCCTACAGGAGTTTCCACCAGTGTGACCAGATTTTATTTTCAAAAACTACTAAATGGGGAAGTCAAAAACTACCAAAAACTACTAAATTCTCAAAATGGTATAGAAATTTAAAGTATTTTAAAAACTCTTCGGTTTTAATTACAAAATTTTATTACGATCTTGTCTCTAAACTTATACCCAAAGTATTTAATATCCTTGCATGACGTTAGCAGTCGTCCTGGAAAAATACAAAAACAATGGACGTAGGTACCCTGAGGTGACAAACATGGGCAGTTACCTGTTGTTTATAAATACATAGGTTTCCTAGAAAAGTCATTCAAAAATTTAATCATTATACTTGTACTAAGTATTGAATTCTACGAAAATCAATAGGTATATTGCTGAAGATATTATTTTGTGACGATCGCTCTAGAAATATGTACACACAATAGTGAAACTGTTTTGACGGGTTTTACTTTATATAAAAAATCAATAGGTATATTGCTGAAGATATTATTTTGTGACGATCGCTCTAGAAATATGTACACACAATAGTGAAACTGTTTTGACGGGTTTTACTTTATATAAAAAATCAATAGGTATATTGCTGAAGATATTATTTTGTGACGATCGCTCTAGAAATATGTACACACAATAGTGAAACTGTTTTGACGGGTTTTACTTTATATAAAAAATCAATAGGTATATTGCTGAAGATATTATTTTGTGACAATCGCTCTAGAAATATGTACACACAATAGTGAAACTGTTTTGACGGGTTTTACTTTATATAAAAAATGAATCTGGATATAATGATATAAGTATGGATATGAATCTGGAATCAACACAAGTAAACACAGAAACCCTCACATTAAGCAATACGCTTGTGTCGTAAAGGTGAAGAAAGTCGGCAGCGGGTGGAATCGAGCTGCCATCAGCCCCAGAAAATTCGTTTGTAGTCGATCGCTAAGTACAGTTTGTCTACGGCCCCTGGTTAGAGACCAATTATCTTTTAAAGATGACGTGTAAACGAGTACTATTCACTTGCGATTGCATGTGGTCTAGAGTTCTAGAGACTATGACATGAAACGAAAACTGAGATGTGGACTGCGTGCCATGGAAAGGCAAATGTTAGGCATTAACTTGAGAGGCAAATTAAGAAATGAAATAATCCGACAAAAGAGAAAAGCCGTCGACATTGTTCATAAAATATTCAAGTTAAAATGGCGTTGGGCTGGTCATATGTTAGGCAAGACATGAAGATGGTAGGTGTACTTCCAGGATTCTTGAAAAGAGGCCGTGAGAGGACAGAAGAAGTGTGAGAAATTCCCAAAATATGAGTTGATGCTATCGTCCAGATGGTGGGCAAACAGTGCTATCGTGTTGTTCGATATTGGAAGACACGGAAAAGTGTTTGAGAGACCTATATTTAGCAGCAGAAAGAAAGGAGCTAGCAGTCAGTAAGTAAGTATTCACTTGTCACTAAGCAATGTATTTGTTGCAGCTAATGACAAATCCTAGACTGTAGTATTATTTCACTTAGCATTAAATAGTAAGTGGGAATTAATAACGATATTATGTCGAGAGGTCTTAACGTCCTTCGTTTTCTCCAACTATAATGTAGCACCATCTCCCACAATTATTATAGAGGATTAATATTTAAGCACTAGGTACGTGAAAAGTAAGAGGAATAGCTGTTAGCAGCATACTAACTGATCATAATATTGTTTTTTTTTTTTTATATAACTATAATACTTATACTCGTAATGTGTCTGGGTTTATAATGTCTCAGCCCAAACACACTTAATTTTAAATTCTATATAGTCTTTACAAAATATTAAATCTATAAAGTCTTTACAAAAATTAAAGATCTCTTAAATGACTATTATATCCTGTCAGATAGTGTGCGTTGTACCATTCTAGGACAAATAGTGTGTTCACACGGGGCGAATATCGTCAGGAACCCAAAATATCGTTAGTCATTTGAAACATCTGAACAGTCAATAAATTAATAAATTTTCAATAAATTTGATACGACGAAAATCAGTAAAAACGATGTCGCCTCAATATGAACACCTTTCAACTTTTTTGCTCAACTACATAATGTTGGTTTCCCTTTTCGCGCATGCGTTGACAGGCGCTTCATCCATATCTGTGGTCGAAACTATTTGTCTGTGATCCGTTGGTATGTGCTGTGTGCTTGAACATCTGTTTTCGTGTCGCTTTTACAAAATTGACGTTTTTCATATTCATATATTCTACTACAACATTTTCGACCAAAAACACACAATCCACGATCTCTATTTCGATGTCCGCCTTTTTCAAAACTTTATTAAAATCAAATAGAACCTGACAGATTGAAAATATTTCGGTGGACTGTCTGATTACGTTTCATGTTTATGGACATTCGACGGATTTTGTTTTTTATGTAATGGGATGTTCGCGAGGGGGGAATATCGTTAGGAAACCAAAACATCGTCAGTCATTTAATTGAACAGTGTGAACAGATTGTTAATAAATCTGAAACGATAAAAACTATTAACAACCCTAGCGTCTCAAGATGACCACCTTTCAACTTTTGTTTTTGGTGGACCGATGCACGCATGCGCAGTTTCGTATACGTACGTATTCGTGTAGTTACGTGACAGTTATTATCTTTGTTGATGATTTGTGGGATCTGTTTCCTTTATTACGAGTAAAAGGCGCCTTATAACCTCTTTTATAACATTTTCAACTAATGATAAACACTCCGCGATATCCACCTCAACGTTCGCCAATTTGAAAACAACCTCAAAATCAAAGCGCATCTGACAGATTGAATCCATGTCGGTGGACTGTGTTAAACGTGTTTCACGATCACTGGACGTCCGACGGATTTTGTTTTTTTTTTACGTAGGCAAAATCGCCCGACCTTTGCGTCGTTTCGCGTGAACGACACATAATGTCATTTGAAACAGATACTCTTCCACGGTAGTTACTTATTATAATGCTGCTATTCCCCTAACTTGTTTTCCCTTTGTTCTTCTCCTTTCCTTTCCTCTCGACATTATTACATGTTATTAAAGGTTTTTCTTATATACATTCTCAACACCAGAAAAACTAATATATTATATTATTACGACATTGAGCTAGGAGGAAACAATAGTAGCAGGTATTTTAATAAAAAAGACTGTGTAGTATTGTTACTGATATGGATTGGTACATAACTGTTCTTTTACACCATTTACAGTTGGTCTCTATAATGATCAGCAAATGATCTGTAAAATTATTACATATTAACTAGCTGACCCGGCAAACGTTGTTTTGCCATACATTATACCATATACTAATATCGCTACTAAAAAATAGGGGTTCATGGTAGAAAGGTGAAAATTTAGGACTCTATGTATTTTTAATGCCTCTTCATAAAAAAAATGCCCAAATAAAAAATAAAAATCTGGGTGGACCACCCTTAGCTTTTAGGGGCACGAAAAATAGATGTTGGCCAATTCTCAGACCTACCCGATAAGCACACAAAATTTCATCAAAATCGGTTTAGCAGTTTCGGAGGAGTATGATAACAAACACCGTGACACGAGAATATTAGATTTTAAAGTTCATTTTATTTTTTGATTAATGGTAATGAACCAACCGGCAATATTGGAACCAGCTGATATGTTTATCTGAAAAATTAATTACCTACCCATTTTCCTTAAAAATAGATATCATCAAATATTTGAAATAGAAAAGAACGTATACTTTCATTTTTTTAACCTTATTGCCACTTCACCATTAAATTAATGTTTGGAGAAATATTCGGTATTAGATTTGTAGTACCTATTTTTTAAATGAAAAAATGCGAAAATAAGTTTTATCGCGATGTTGATGGTGTTATTTTCAAATTACTCGCAATAAATATATTCCTACAATCCACACATTGTTTTGAATTCGTTATTATTGGAATATGAATTTTTAAGGGCATTCCATACAGCAGAGGGTGATTTCGCCAGGAATTAAAACTTGATATTTATGGTTTTTATCATAACTAGAGACTAGCTGTTATAAAGCAAAATAAGTGAAATACTAATTGGACATGTATGTGCTTTGAGTATAGTCGCACATTGTGAGTATTCGAGTCGTTATTGGTCGTAGGCGATCTTGTCACTTGCTGAATATTCCATAGACATCCTAGAAATATGGAATTCTGTGTAGAAAATACATAGCATGCGAGAAAATGCTTAGAATAATGTGCTAACTTCACGTCGTTTTTCTGTCTACTAAATGTTTCACTTTATTCACTGTGTTGGTGTTAAGGTAGTAGAATTCCACAGCGAAATAAAACAAACAAATGTTTTATTCTACTATTTGTTTATTTGACGAGAGAGACGTCTTTCGTCTTGTTAGAGATTGACAACGTCCTACTCCCATCAAATAAACAAATAGTAGAATAAAACGTTTGTTTTATTTATTTCATTTAAAATGTTTCCCCAATTCATTTCATACGTTACATTGAATTTCTTACTTACTCTCACATTTTTAAATAAAGGTATACCTATGTAGAGGAAATGTTACATTTTATACATTTAATATGCATTTTAAATATGCATAGATGACAGAAGGAGTTCGTCGGTAGCCTGAAAAAAGAGTTTTTAAACTTGCAGTTTAATTTTCAAAATGTCTATTATAGGCGGTTGGATCATGAACTTATAGTTTGAAATTCGAATTTATTTCCTGTAAATTTCTTCGTAAAATATCCGGACGAATTTATTTACATTTTTTAGGAGAGCACACTATAATCTTGACTCACGTTTTTTCGTTTTTATTTATTCATTTCTAATTTTACAATGACTACAAGCAATTTCACAGAGAAATGCATTCAATATGAATAAATCAATAAACAACTCATCGCTAAGGCCCAATTTTTTTCAAGTCACTCAAAATCTATATAAATAAAAATGAGTTGACCAAATGACCATGTATGTATAACTTGAGAACGGCTGAACCGAATTCGCTGAATCTTCTTTTCTTGTGTTCGTAATTATCAGTAGACGGTTTGCATTAAAGAAAATTTTAGGAAAATCCAAAGGAAAAGTCGGATATTCGGATTGTATCTTTGTATGAATGTGACGTTTGTATGACAGTTCCGCTGTCACGTGTTGCCATATCGAATTTTTTTACAAAATGTTTATGAAATTCACCCTGGCGACGCCGGATAGGAACATCTTTTGTTCAATAAAAATCATTTATGTATACATATTATAATTATGTAACTTTATTTCACTGCATATTTTTAATATCTAAGATCTGGGATAAATGTCGCTGTTATTATTTTGTGATGTTATTATTCAGTTGGTAGGTATGATTCTGTTCATATTATTATTATTATTCCGTTAGTAGCGAGTTCTTCAAATTCAAATTTTCACACTGTTGGAGTATTTAATGAGGTCGTATTAGCATTTTATGCAAATTGCAACTTTTTGTTGCGTATGGGGAAAGAAAATCGATGGTACGATTACGCCGCGATAGTAGAACGGCACAGTACTAATATGAAAGTAACTTTTTATTTATTTATTTATTTTTTTATTTTTTTATTTATAATTTTTTTATAACATATTTACATAGTTAACAAATTCATATAAATAAAACATTATTTTTCAATGACTCAACTTCAAAAAGAGAAAATCTCGTGTTTTGAAGTGAGCTACATTGTTACAATATTACAAAACAATACAAAAGTAAATAAAAAGAAAACAATTTCAAAAACATTACCAGAATAAATCCTGAAACTTTCCATAAACTTGAAAAGAAAAAAAAAACACATCGTACAAAAATAAACATGTTAGTACAAATTAAATAACAATAAGGTACACTTTCAATCATCAATAATCTAAACCCAAAGAGAAGAAAAATCTACTTCATTAACTTTTTTAAGAGGAAGACCTACTCAAATAAAATATCATGATTAGGTAAAATGTCGTTTAGTATATAATAAAAAAATTCCGCCAAATTATCCAATAGGAGAACACATTTATTGCTTAGATGTGTGTATTAAGACAAATGGTATATTTGAATGTGTTAGTGCAATACGACACGACGGTATAAATAATAATAATAGTGCATCTCAATACGAGTATCGAAGTTCCGCTGATATTATTATTTTCTCAGCTCATAGTCAGGACCAAGGATTAATAATAATAATAAAAATAATACTTAGTCCAAAATATTCAACCAAAGTTTTGTGCGTTTATAATATTACTAGCTCAGTATCCGGCTTTACCCTGAGAATATTGTCAAATAAAAAGTATGATTAGAACAATTCTTGACAAAGAAAGAAAAATTATTTTATAAATAAAATTTTTGATATTATTAGTTATGTTGGTTTCTGAAAATTGAAAATTTTAGGTTAGATTAGTTAAAAAACATTAACGATTTATTTTATATCATAGTCTAGTATTTATTATCAATTGAAATATATTTTTTTTGGAAGTTGACATTATTTACATAGTGATGGTTTATTTTTATCATATTATGATAAAAATAAACCATCACGGCATCTCCCACAATTTGTTATTCAGTGAACTAACTGCACGTAAGGGGTACTGTTCATAAAGACAAGGTCACATTTTGTGCCTTTTTTCAAATTGTCTAATAATATTGTCTAAATCATTACCAGATACTATATAATATATGATAGCAGCCACATTTAAGGATAATCAATAAATACCGACCTATAACATGAAATACACAACGATTATAACTATGCATTTCTATTGCTTGTTTAATATAAACTTCTGTAGCACAATACACAAACAATACAAGCACACATACGAATTTACTCAAATTATTTTTACAAAGTCCAGAGAGTGAATGCGGAAAGATGCGATGAAGAGGGAGGGGAGAGGTTAGAGGGGGACACACTAGTGCGTCACACAGCAGGACACACAGTGGCGTGCTTTCCACACATGCAAAATAGCACCCGATTACATATTTTTCATATAAATTTCTTATAGGTATGAAAATATTGGAATATTCCTATGTATCGTAATGGAAATTGGAATATTCCTATGTATCGTAATGGAAATCTGGCGACGGGGGATAGAATTTCAAAAATTTGGGTAAATTTTGAAATTGTAGGCACATACATATCTACTACTTCTATACTATCACGGCTTATCCCACAAGTATGTATGGATGACATTCCTGTAACATTCATGGGTGAGGGAGGGTGCAACTTTTAATCTATTATCCCACAAGTGGGGTGGTCAGCATCAGCCGCAATAAAAAATAGGACATTTAGGAAGGGTGGCAAATCTTATCGCCGAGTTTAAAATGAAAAATTTCTCGAACACCTGACTTTTACAGGACACTCGAAAACTTACAGAAAAAAGTGGTTGATCTATTCTTTACCGAGTGCTCAACGGAACATAAATATAATCGTGAAATATCTCAGTCTTATACTAAATCGAAAAATTGGCGATGTGAAAGAGGAAATGGGGGGAAGGGTATAGACATTTTCTCAAGTCAGGTGTGCTTTTAAATTTTTGTATTAATTTGTGGAATAATAAAATTGCTCATTACCCCACTGGTCCCACCACTAGTAGGTAATAATAATAATTACAACTTCTAACAAAAGAGAATAATAATAATAACTACTATAAAATTTTAGCCTATATCTAGGTAGGTACTTCTGCACACACGCACACACACACACACACACAGAATGCATTTCTACGTGTTGTAATAATATATTATTGGTGGCATAGCTAAATGCAGCTACACTGATGGTAATAATTTAGGGATTTTCGACAAAATGTTTTTTGTATACATATTTCAAATACAGTATTGGTGTTTTTTTTTTTACCAAGCAGGTATATCATAGCACATTAAATTTTGATTAAAAAAACGTTGTGCTCTGGTGTTAAAACAAAAAAAGTTATTTTTGCTTACAATAAAAAAGTGAAAAGAGGTGTTCGAAAAAATAAAGACATAAGTATTACAACTCAATTTCAGCGATGAGGTTTGCCGCCCATCTTGAATGTCTTATTTTTTTTATTGGCACAGAGAAGACGGCCTGCATGTTTATTACATGCAACTGTTCTGCTGGTTACCCTACTTATGGGATAATTATGTCGTGATTTCTTTTTTATGTATAATTTTTTTTATAAAAAAGTAAATATGGGCAAGCCTACTAAAAAAATGGGTTAGTTGGAAGAAGCGATTAGCTTGCTCATTTTACATGGATATTTTACTCCTTGTTATTTGTTCATATTTAATAATAATAATAAAAAAGATGTATAAAATATATTGTTTTCGATAAATATATTGCATTATGTACTTAATAAGATAAAAAAAAATATAAAATATGCAAAAAAAAATCAAGATTAAATTCGTCGTAAAATACATTTTTCCAAAAGGTATGATCCGTAGTGTAGTACTTATATACTCGAGACTTATATGCAAATATTGTGAAATTATATACCTAATTTAATAATGACAAAAAAACAAACAAAAAATTAGCGCAGACCCCACGTCCGCACTGCAAGCCGGCTCGGAACCGACTGTGTCATTTTTCTCTCGTGCGCGAATAGATAAAGTATAAGACTGTCTCATTCTTTGGACAAAAATAAAGACGTCATACAAATATGAATTGTTCCTCAACTGAAGGTTTTTTTAATTTTAAAACTGATTTTAATATTTGTTGAAAATATTTACATGACAGTTCACTGCAAAATATTATTAGGCATTATAACAAAAAAAAAATATGTCGCTGGTCCACCCGGTATTCAAGCAAAGTGATTCAAAAACAAAAAAATGCTATTTTTTTCGGAATTTTTATCAAAAAAATAAATAAACTATCCAAACTCAAAACATTACCATTCAATAGAAAAAGAATTGATCTATAACATATATTTTTTCCGTGAATATGTAACATTATTAAAGACGATTTAAAAAATGTAAAAACCAACAAAAAACCAGCATTTCGCGGTTTCTGAGTCTTAAAGCTAACTTAAACTTAGCTATACCAATATTTGCTAGATCCTTGCAATCCACCGGCAAAGCATTATACCACTTCACTCCTAGGTAGGAGTAGTGGTTTTGCGCAAACGTTGTGTAAACGTTGTGTAAACTATATACTATACTAAATAAATTTAGATGGTTTGGTCATGTGGAACGAATGGAAGAGGAGAGAATGACAAAGAGGATATAGTTGGCTCAAAGGAGGGGTGAGAGGAACCGCGGGCGTCCGAGAACTACATGGGATGAACATGTAGATTAAATTCTCAAGGACGGCTGTGTTTTGAGTAAGAGAAAACGACGTGTGTGCATGAGAAATCGTATGAATGTGGAGGACGCGAAAGAAGTATGTAAAGACAGATCTAATTGGCGTTTCGTTCTCTCTGCCTACCCCATTTTGGATATGGCGTGAGGGAATAGATAGATAGATACTTTAATATCACAGCATAATATCCCTCAGGTGAAGTAGCCAGCAGACCAGCTGCATGTAACAAACATGCAACCTATTCTCTACGTGCCAACAAAAATTAAGATTTTCAGGATGTTCGGATTTTAGGAATTGGATTTGTGAGCATTGTGTAATTTTTTTTTATGTGTTCTTACATTTTTCAATATTTTTTATGTATATTTTAACATTTTTTTCTTTCTTCATCTTTTTGTTAAATAAAGTACCTCAAATTTCTGTTTATTAATTGGTAAGGAATGGATCTTGATTGGTTTGCTCATTGTTATAATTAATTGAAATATTTATTGTTACAACTGCATGATCCATAAAGAATAATAATAAAATAAAATAGGTGGCAAGCCTCATCATTGCTGAACTTATGATGTAAAATGTCTTTATTTTTTCCAACACCTACCTTTTACAGGAAACTCGAAAACTCACGGCAAATAGTTGTTCCACAAAACATACCTTTTATGAAAGTATTTGTCAATTTTTTTAATCTACACAGACCATGTCTTACTTGTTGGAGTGTCCATTGTGCCCTGTCGCATGCACTATGGGGAATATTTTTAACGCATCTCCACGTGCTGTGCGTTTTGCACAGTACTGGAGATCAGTTTGAATGGTTTTCTAGGTCTCGACACATAAGTGAAATAACTGGAGTATCCACTGGATGAACTGATGATAATATACTACAGAAGTATTTAGTAATGGGGAAATAAATTAACTTGGTACTGACTGAATGATCGAATGAATAATTTTTTATCAAATTTTGAATCACTCTAGATTAATCATTCCAACTGATCACACTCACCGATAGTCAACCTATTTGAATAGGTATTAACTAGATAGACACGTTGTTTATTATGATACACATACATATGTGAACTCCCTTTAGGAGTGCATGACACAGAGTTTCGACGCTTATGAATCGACTCAAGGCTTGGTTAAGAGTACAGGCGGACCTCGACATTCGCACATTCGACTTTCAAATAATTCGCTATTTCGCACATTTTTTATCAAAATTTTTTGTTCAAAAATTTGAGTAAAAATACCTAATTGTTTCCGTATACATACTCATTAAACCTAAGTAACATTTCCAATTCTTCTGTCTCATGCTTATCAACTTATCATATGACTAGAAAATTTTATATATAGTTCAGCTCAATGTTATTCCACTATCGAAATCAAGGTTTTTGTACGATTTTATACAACTCCTGTGTTTTCTAAATGGAAAGACATCATCTGTTGTAGTTCAATAGAAACAACTAATTGTGTAAATAAAAAATAAATAAAAGAAAGGGTGTGAGGAAGCGCGGACGTCCGAGAACCACGTGGCTTGATCACGTGGATCAAATTCTCAAGGACGGCTGCGTGTATGAGAAACTGTATGAATGTGGAGGAAGCGAAGGAAGTGTGTAAAGATAGATCTGTTTGGCGTTCCGTTCTCTCTGCCTACCCCACTTGGGATACGGCGTGAGGGTATACATAGTATAGTATAGTGTAGTATAAATAAAAAAACACAAATTGTGTCAAAAAATTCAAAACATATTTTTTTTTTATTTAAGTACCTATCTCTTTTTTTTAATAAGGTTAAAGCAAAAAATGATTTTCAAATTTTTCTGTAATAATTAGCGATATGAATAAATAAAGTTATGTCAAGTTTATAGCTACTAGGTATTTACAGGATTATCCAATTAGTAAATACAACATAACATCACAAATCACTCGTATCGGGTGGAATAGCTCAATAATACTCGAATAATACTCTACTGAAGGTTGTAAATTTTTTAGATGATGAAAAAAGAATTAATATTTTATAGTACAAGTATCTATCCTAAATATTACTGATGAAGGTACTCTTAGATACCTACAACTATATGTATAGGTATACTTATAGGTTTTTATTTGTTGAATAAATGGCGAATGAAAAATATTTTTGTTGTAAAAATGTCGTATTTATTTATTTATTTTATTTATTTTTCCTATCATCCGTAGGCCATATATTTAGCACTTGGAATCGTCAAATAATACAAATAATTTGCTATTCTATAACAATTAGTGTTGTGGAATTCTCAAGAAATAATTTTTGGTAAATTTCTCGAAGTAGAGAATTTACGGAGAATTTTTTTTATTTTTTATTTAACAGTATAATAATAATAAATACTTATTCAATCAATCAATAACAATGTACAAATGTTGAGACTATTTATCGCCAATATGGCTACAATTAATTATGGAAAAAAAATGTTAGGTACCTACATAGAAAAAAGTGCTAATAACTGAAAAATCTTGATAGTTGACACCCCACATGCCCATATTTAAGTTAAAAAAAATTGCAGGTACCTACTTGGAAAAAAGTTTCAATAACCTCTGATTTGGGCCCTAATCAGCCCCACAAATTTGTGGATCAATCAGGTTGGCATCGAAGTGTACTGGGCTGTACTGTAAAGGTCATAATACCAGTAAGAAAAAATACGCAGAGAAATTTCTCTTCCATCAGAGGAGAAATTTCTTTGGAGAATTTTCTCTTCTCACATTACTAATAACAATCACAAACAATTTTCAATAGTAATATTGATGACAATGTTCGAGGATTTGTAATACCGTAATAAACTAATAATTGAAACTTAAAAAAAATCTTTTCACAATGATGATGTAATTGAAACAGTAGATCACAGTTTGTACGAAGTGCATTGTATCAAATATGGTACCTATATTAATCTAGAGTGGTTCAAAATATGATTGACATCTACACTTCTAGTAAGTATGTAAAATCCAATCCCCGACATCCAATTGTGTCAAAAATTCATAACATAAATTGAATTAACTGGTACAAGGATTGCACAACAAAAGATTAAAAAAATGACCTAATAAGTTAATGCGCCATCTATGCTCAAATGTTAGAAAGAATTTCTAAAATAATATTGAATATTACATGGAGATTGGATAAAATTGAGATTGAACTTAAACTTTTTATATAGATAGCGATGGCTGCTATTCTCTGAGCGGTACGGCATTTAAAACTAGTCAATAACAGGACAATCTTAAACAAACGGAAAAGAGTGGGAGACCGATTCTTAGCCGGGCGCTCCACGGGATACCTATGGTATTCTCCTTATAAGACAATTTACATCTTAAATTCAGCGATGAGGTTTGCTACCTATTCTGCATTTGGCTGGTCTGATGGCTACCTCACTTGTGGGATACCTATGCCATGATGGTATAGTAGTAGTAATAGTATATATCAGTATTCAAAATAGACTATCTGATTGACATAATGCGACAGGATCCTGCGGAGAAGAAGATGATGATGAAGATGATTTACGGAACAGAAGAAGGACGAGAAGGGCCAACGCCAGCAGGTGCAATAAAGTTGGGACAGTGTTAGGATGAAGAAGTTTTAGGGAAATCTTTGTCATATGAATTGGTTAGTAGGTACTAAGCATTACAACTTGCTAAATATAAACAAAGCCTTTCGTAGTTTACGTTCTAGAACTGGGGTTAGTTTTTGGCTGATTCAGATGTTAAATAGTCGAAGATAGATAACTATGCGAGCCGCCTATTACCATCATATGTGTGTTTGTGTTACACTTCATTAGCATAAGTCATTAGGAGTTTAAGGAAATCTTGCAGGGTTACTCATGGCACGATCTAAATCTTAATCTTGTCTTTAAAAGTATTTTACAATAAATTATTTCTTTGTCAGAATCAACGGTGTTTGAAAAAAAGTGGAAACATTGAATAACTTTCAAGTGCCTACTACATAAAACAGATTAAGAAGCAACAACAAGCAACGAGAGCTTCAAGCTCTCGTCACGATCTACATAACTACGATCTTAATTTTGTCTTGATCTTAAACTTTACGATGCGCGAAATGACTAGTCAAAAATACAGTCGACTCCGCTTAATTGGGACACCGCTTAATCGGGACAGCCGCTATGGGACAAATCTCAAAGACCAGAAACCAAACCAAGAAATCAATAGTAAATTTATATGTTTAATTGGGACAACATTCCGCTTAATTGGGACAGTAAATTTAAGATAACGGCACAATTATTATGTTACACATTCTAAAGAAAAAATATGTACAAAGAATTCTCATTCTTGCATTAAATTAAATTGTATGTACCAACCCAATTTTTATTAACATAACATAACATAACATAACATAACATAACATAACATAACATAACATAACATAACACGTGTAGACAATTCACACAGACCGAGCTAGTCCCAAACTAAGATATGAATCTTGTATTATGGGTACTAACACGGCGATACACATATACAATGAACTAAACACATATACATGTAACACCCAGACCCAGGACAATCTGAAAAAGGTCATTATTCATTTTGCCCTGGCCGGGAATCGAACCCGGGACCTCGTGACTCAAAGGCAAGTGCGTTAGCCTCCGCGCCACACCGGTCGCCTTTGAATTTGAATTAGGAAATTGTTTTTTTTTTATTTAAAGTTTATATTACATATTTGTAATTTATATAATAACCTAATTTATATTACCTATGTGTAATTTACAGTTTTCAAGAGTTTATAAAATAAAATTATTGAAAAAAAATATGCATTGTTATTTTATGTGGTTAATGGCCTTAGTTACCAAAACCAAATAAATTAATGAAAAAAAAAAGTGAATTTCGCTTAATTGGGACAAAATGCCCAAGTCCCGATGTGTCCCAATTAAGCGGAATCGACTGTATACGAGTATGTTTGACAATCCTGCGGTAGCTGAGAATAATCGTTTTCAGCTTTTACAGACAAAATTTAAATCATATTTAGATCGTGACAAGAGTAACCCTGGTGATGGCTCCGAAATCTGTTTTTGGTAGTAGGCACTTGAAAGTTATTCAACGTTTCCACTTTTTTTTCAAACATCGTTGTTTCTGACATATCTATGTAATTAATAATTTATTGCAGAATACTTTGTAGTACCTACTCATCGCCTAAAACTTTGCATGTAGAATATTCTTCATTCTCCACTAGTGGAGGTCCAATCGAGGTGCATTTTTGGTCAAAATGACTAAAATGCATTTTTGTGTATGCCTACATGTTATCTAGAACCAACCTCAAAAAGTTTCATATCTCAATTCACAAAAAAATAACGAAAATAACGCTCGAGAGTCTTGTTATATCCAATGTACTTTCAAAGGACCCCAGACCTATTTGGTTTGGTGAGGTTCTGTTGTGTTCTCAGAATTTTAGAGCCTTCAGAAAGTTTGTAGATACCTGGGTATCTAGATGGGACCTCCTGCGTTTGCCGGGTTTACCTCCGACTGACGCGGGTGAATCTGTAAGTTGATTTGGTTTGGAGTGCGGTATTTTGTGTGGCGAACTCGTTTCTCGTTTTTGTGCGTCCTGTCTCCCTTGGTGGAGAGTAGCATTGGTTGGGATGTCCCCTTCGGGAGGGAGAATAGTTTTCACATTACTCTGGTACCGTTGACCCCTGCGCTCTCTATCTTGTAGGTATCCTTTAAAGTTTCTGGACATCATATTTCTGCTTTTTGTACCAAATTTTGATTTTTGGGTAAACTTATTATTTTTTTTCCTATGTGTGCATTTCGGATCCATGTAGGTTTTATTTTAATAAAATAATACAGTATAAATATTGGTGTTTCTCTACTTTAAGGGGATATTGAAAGTTTTACAATAGTTTAAAAGATACCCACGAGGCGGATTTGGCCGGCCGGCCATTCAGGTTGCCCATATGGCTCGCCCGTGAGGACAAACTTTTTGTTTGCAAGTGCGGATAAATAGGAGTCTTTGAATCCTGGGATATCCGGGTGTGTGGAGGGTTCTTTCAATATTATATCCAATGTATTGTAAAGTGATTGGATATCTGGTTCTATACAGTATAATTTTCATCCAAAATTATACAGAAACAGTTTACGAGTTGAACAAGTGATTAGCTTTTCAGGTAAACTTAAAAGTTAATCACTTTTTATCAAAAGTTAATTAAGCATTAAAGCATAAATGGTTTTGTTAACTATTGATAGGTTGATTAATTGAAATTGACGGAAAAGCATTCTGGATAGAGAGAGGGAGAAGGGCTTGTTTTTCCAAGAAGAACGTTGAAGGTAAAAAAAGGGATCGGGAAAATTTCGACTTTCATGTAAGTGTTAATTAAATATATCTCGTTTAAGAATTGCTCAGTTTAAATACGAAAGACTACGTTCATAGATAGTTAAAGTAAAGAAAATAAGTAGGTACTAATAATACAAAGAACATAAAGTCTCGCTGCAGGCGAAATGCGGCAAATTGTAAAATGAAATAGAAGAAATAATATAAACTTCACCTGAATAAACTGGAATGGAGAATTCTTCTAGAGCTTTTTTTTCTAATATTTTTGAAGTAAAACTTTTCTTACTTTTGCTTCTTTTATTATTGTCATCGAAGTGAAGGAAACAGAATCAAGAATAATAATAATATTTTTATTTATTTTATTTTATTTTTACCCAATAAACGACTATAAGCCTTTAACAAAAAAATTATATAATTCACATCTAAATAGAAAATACATAAAAGTAAAACAACATATGTAGAACTAAGAAACCTATGACTTAATATTGTCAGCAGGTTGTGTTCAATTTATAAAAAAGAACAATATTTTGTATCAAACAAAAAATAAGTAAGTACTACTTTACTATCCCATTATGTAATCAAAATACAAGCTGTTCTCTCAATGCAATAAAAAAATTAAGATGTTAAGGATGTGGAATTGGATAGATCAAATATTTTTTATTTGGATCAATTATATTTTAGGAATGCTAGGCTTTTACAAGATTCTTAAAAACTATATATGTAATTGTTTGATTAAAATATTGGCCACATCTTTCGGTTTTGTTTTAGCACATGTACATTGTATTCACAACCAGTAAAATAAATGTCAGTTAAAACTATGTAAGTGCTAACTAAAATTTAATATCTTCATAGTTCGCAGGTTAAAATAACATGAAAATTCACCAAACATGCGGTTTTGTTTGAAGTTATGTATCTATTTGGGTATAAAAGTGTAGGATTTCATTGGACATTTTCTGTCGCATGCACTATGGAGGATATTTTTGACGGTCATCACGAGCCGTGCATTTCGCGCAGTACTGGAGAGCAGTTTGATTGGTTTTCTGGATTTCGACACGAACAAAAAAATAGTAATTTTTTAAAAAGCAACATGTATGCCGTATTGTTACTGAACAAATTCAAACAAAAGGAGATTAATAATTAAACCCACAAAGTGACTGACTGTCAAAAATTAAAAACCATGGCTGAGTATTTTAATGCTGGTGTAACATTCTGGTACCCGTAAGTTATGTATGTAAAACATGGACGTGGTTGAAGAAAGACGAAAGTGGAATAAATGCAGTGGAGATGCGATCGCTGAGAAGAATGGTTGGTAAAACGTCGCGAGATAAAGTGAGGATAAGAATGAGCGGATGCAAGAGGAGTGTTGTGGATAGAATGCGTGTAAATAAATTAGGATGATTTGGACATGTGGAATGAATGGACGAGGAAAGGATAACAAAGAGAATATAACTATCTGAAAGAGGGAGTGAGAGAAAGAGCGGACGTCCGAGAACCACGTGGTTTCATCATGTGGATCAAATTCTCTAGATGAGTAAGAGAAATCGACTTGCGTGTATGAGAAATTGTATGAATGTAGAAGAATCGGAAGAAGAATGTTAGGATAGCTGATCCTATATGGAGTTCCGTTTTCTATGCCTTCCCCACTTGGGATGCGCGTGAGGGTGTAGTACAGTATAGAAAAGAAGTATTTTGAAATAGAGGCCACTGTAAATTCAGAATTCACAACGCAGAGTTAATTTTTTTGCATTCTCGACCTTAATTTGATTCATGATCCAATTGGGTTATCAAATTCACTACAAAAGGGATTAAAAAATGATTTTCGAAGAATAATGCACGCGTTATTAATTAAATTTTCCCCTTTTCTGTATCGAAATACCAAAGCAAATTATATGAAATGGCATGTGAAAAGTGCAATTTTTACAATATATTATATGAGAATATATACATAGGTATGTCAAAAACTCATAATTAGTCTTGACAGAATATCGAATGATATTTAGTATACATATGTACCTACTCGTATATTTAATAGGGTGGCAATTTTTTTTTAAATAACTGATTTTTTTCGATATTTCTGACAGAAAGTACTTGTTGGAAGTCCATTTCAAGATGAATTGAAAAAAAAACACAGTATTTAGTTATCTATAAGTGACTTTATTAGATACTTACTAGTATTCGGAGATTCGCGGCTCCGTCATCAGGTAAATTTAAAAAAAAGTTATATCTGAGTTTTTGATATAAACCCAAATACAACCTCATACACCTTTCACTGTAAGCTACTAAAGGCTTGTGTCTTGAAAGGGGAGTTTATAAAGTCGCTTGGAAGAAAACTACAAATCTACTGTGTATTTTTCAATTCATTTGGAAGAAAATTAAATAGGTATCTATTGTGTTTTTTCAATTCACTTGGAAGAAAACTACAATTGGGTTAGTTGGAAGAGATCGCGCCTTTGCGATAAACTCGCCCTCTATTGATTGTATTTAATTTGAATGTATGTATACCTTTTATGTAATTATTTTTAATCAATGTACAGTAAAGAATGAATAAATAAATAAATAAATAAACAATTCTACTGTGTTTTTTTTTCAATTCACTCGGAAGAAAACTACAAATCTACTGTGTTTTTTTTTCAATTCACTTGGAAGAAAACTACAAAGGTATCTATTGTATTTTTTTCAATTCACTTGGTAGAAAACCACGTACCTATTATTATCTACTGTGTTTTTTTTTCAACAGCGGACAAGATCAGACAATATTTTTTTGGAAATGGTTTGCACCAGCGGCATGCTGATAACTTTTAAATTGTCAAATTTTACTAGATATAGGTATGTTTGATATTTATTCTTTTTTTGTCATGTTTGTTTGCACAAGGCTTCTAAACAAAATACATATTTTCAACCATCTACCCGAATCTTCCCCATTCAACCTCCCTATGGTTTTAGAGATATTAATTTGGAAGCTCAGATCGTTTTGAGCTTCGAAGTACATACTTCACATAATTTTTAGAATTTTCTTATTTATACCTAGTTATTAAGAGATAATCGACTTATTTAGGACACATTCTCTTTTATATAGTTTATTGTCTGTAAGTATGTAAAATAATATTTAAATTTATAATTTTGTCAATTTGTATAGCGCCGAATTGTGATAACGTCTTTACATCTAGAAGCAATATTTCCATCCATTATTTAAAATTAATAAAACAGTATTCATTGAAAAGTTGACATGGAAGTAAAAGGCAAAATTATGCTTAAAGATAATTAAATTGCTAAAAGATGTCAGTGAATGTACAGGAATATATTCATGTCAACTATGCTGCCTTGAATGCGGATGCAAATATCGAATGGATCTGATTTGCGCCTACGGCACTCGAGGAAGGTTTTGTTTTTTTATTTACTGATGCATTGTTAAATTTGAAATAAAAATCTCTAGTATCTTTTCCCTGTAGGATAGAAATATGTATTTGTTCATATTTACCGTCACATGTTTTCACATCACAGTTGTGTTGGAAACCAGATGTGTTGGTAATATCAGAGCGGAAAATTCATAGAATCACCGTGCAGTTTCCTTGTAAAACTGGAGAGAGAAATATTTTATACGTTCGTTTATTTTCGCTGCATTTTGTATGTATTCATCGTTGATTATTTTTAAGAGAAGCTCACCTTTTATTAATTGTTTTTAACTGTCACAAGTTATTTCAATACAATAATAATAATAATAATGACAATAATGGTTTTTGTCCCTGTAGCTCTGTAAGTGATCTCCCATGATTGTACTATTTCATAGAACATCATGGAAAAATCAACTCGAATAATGTTGGGGTTCTACATTTTGAATATCCATAAATTTATTTTAATATTTTATGGTTTTTGTTATTTAATATTGTTTTTAAAATTTTATTGTTAATCTTATATTGTGTTCAAAATGTAGAACAAATATTGTTTTGTTTAATAAATGAGATATGAGATAATAATACAACTCAATGACTTCCGAACATACAATTTCACCTGTAATCATCAACCAATATAGTAGGTTGTAGATATCTTTAATGAAGTTTTACGGAGCTTGATTGTTGTGAACGATGATTAATTTGTTCATTGTTAAAGGTATTAACAAATAAATCCATACCTTTTACGATGATCTAATCTTTATTGTCAACAGCTTATGAAAATAAACATAACAGTAATAGCAAAAGTTAAAAAGACTATTTTTCAAATAGCTTACTGATATTTTGAAAATGTATAAATTAAAAAAAACGTTTATAATTTTCTCTATATATTTAATAAATTGATGACGTTACCAATACAAAACGCTTTCGTCTTGCGACATCTTCAGGGCAAGTGTTACTTAAAACTCTAATTAGTATAAATAAATATTTTTTTCATCTCTTTGCTGTTGAATAAAGATCTCAGAAGAAGTGCGCCATTATCTTTCCACTATTGGATAAAGACCTTTACTAAACGTTTGTATTTTTTGCAGTCTTGAGCAACATGAACTCTGGAGAGTGTTTAGGTGTTCAGGGCAGGATTAAATACCTTATTGTTCAGGAGATGTTATGATTCTTGAATGGGCTCTTGTCGTGGTTTTTCCTCAAAACGGCGCATCTTAAAAATTGACTTGTTATCATTATTTCAAACTCGGACGAGCTTATTTATCATTTTTTATTGAGGTTTCACTGAACTCGTTTTGTCCTCTTATTATCTTCACTCGGAAATCTAAGGCGTTCATCTACCATCCTCCATTCGGACTATGTGACCAGCCCATTGCCACTTCAGAAATATACAGAAATAATGGGTCCTCGATTCAACTAGGACACATGAATACCTAAACATAATTGTAAGGGTTTAGAATAACACTGTATGTTACCATAACCTAATTAGGTGGATTTATTTATAGGTATTGTTTCCCACAACAATCCTAAAGCAATATTCATGTACAGTTAAGTCTATAAGTAAACGTTAATCGAAAACCATGCGATTTAAATAAATATTTGTTGACAGAATAATAGTACACATAATATGCGCAGTTACATAAATAGGGTGACATAACATTTTTTTTGTGTACTGTTATGATTTTTGATTTTTGTATATGTTTATTATGTAACTGTATACACATTGTACCTCTTTGCACATCGCATTGGCCGAAAGCCGTTATGATGTGCAAAGTTAGCTTAAAGAGAGTTAATGGTTATGTGGTAAGGCGAGAGAATGGCAGATGGACATCCAGAATTCTGAAATGATGACAAAAGAAGTGTATGTATACATACATATATTACCATTTTTTTTGTTTAGAGTAACGTAGATTACGTTCAGTTGTTTTGAAAAAGACTTTTTAGTTGGACCTTTGACTTCCGGCCGACGTTTCGTGTATAAGATTCAACCTGACATCAGCTGGGGCATTGAGGGGTGATGGCCTCGAATTAAATAAATAAAATGGATGTAAAATATCTGATCATCCCCAAATTTACAATACTGTAGGTATGTACATCTATATGTAGTAACACAGTATAACTATCATTATTAGATTTATATATTAAACATGCATTAATTTATTTATCCATTCTTTACTATACATTGATTACAAACAATAACATAAATGAAAAAATACTTTATTCAATCAATCGATAACAATGTACAAATGTTGAGACAATTTATCAACAATATGGCTACAATTAGGTAAATTGCAGCAGCCTCACTAGGTTGTCCTGTATCGAGGCGTGCTGCGTATAAAAAAAACAACATACTTACATACAATTAACAAGGATTAATACATCCTACAAAAAAAATCAATGAATAAATTAAAAATAAATGAATAAATGAAAAAATAAACATCCATGAGAGAACAAACAAACAATTCAATCCATGTATTAGTCAATCAAAGAGCAAACAATAATATAAATTAAACATTAAACAAGTAAATGAGTACACTCCATATAAAAAAATAAATTATGATATACATTCAATTTAAATAGGTACAATCAATATACAGAGGGCGAGTTTATCTAATGTTGTCGAGCCATCGGAAAAGAATAAATCCACCAATTTTAACAGTTCTTCAATTTCAATTTTATCTTCAGATATCCTTTACAAGGCTGACATTTCTTTCTATAACTCTATAATATTTCCGATATTAACTCTTGTAGACATTTATAACTCGTATATAGAAGCAGCTATTAAAACTCTAGACCCATAGGAAGCTTATGAAACTTTCCATACATTATTAATGAAAACTTTTTGTGTATCTAAAGGCTTATGTAAAATACTGGACAAGTCAGAACTTTATAAAGTGAGGCTTTATTCCACAAAACTGAATGTTGTATATTCCTTCTATTTATTTAAACAGTAATTCCATACGTTGTAGATAAAATATGAGAACGTTCCTTTTTAGTATAATATTTTTACGCAATATCACTAAAAGAAATTAACACAATTTATTTAATTAATTTATTTATTTTATTCTTCTTGCACATCATCATTCATTCAGAGTTCGTCGGTAGCATGGAGGTAGAGTCTCGGCCTCGTGAACAGGGTCTGTGGTTCGATACCAGGTGCCGGCAAACTCCCCTTTCACGACACAAGCTTTTAATAGCTTACTGTAAAAGGTGTATAAGGCTGTATTTGGGTTCATAACAAATAAAACCCAGATATATCTTTTTTTTTTTTAAATATAACAAAATAAACAGAGCAATATACATAAGAATAAATGTGATGATGGGCAGTGGCGAGATTATCACTGTATAGTGATTTTTTCCATCTGATCACGATGATCAAAATCATTCAAAATTTAAATGATCTGTTATCTCAATAGGTTTGTAAAAGACAGGTACCTACCTATTCGAAAAAATAGTCTTTATTTTTCTAGAAAAATGTATTTGTAGATTTTGTGAAGAAGAGGCCGAGACACCTCGACATCTCTTGGCGAAATGCAATGCCGTGGTATACATAAGAATTAAAGCCCTAGGCAGGCACTGGGTAGAAGTGGAATCTTTCCACACCTTGAATCCCAGATCTTAGACTTCGTAATTAAGATATCTGGGACTTGAGGGTTCGCTGGCAACACCAGGAAAGCTGAGTAGGGGTAGTACAATAGATCTTATAGGTCACGGTGCATTCTATACCAAAACATTTTTTTTAAAGCCACGAGGTTCGTCACCCATTCTAAATGTGTAATTTTTTTGTTAGTACCGAGAGAACAGCTTGCATGTTTGTTACAAGCGACTAGTCTGCTGCCTACCTTACTTGTAATGGTATAGTTGTTGTTGATAACAAATCTGCAAGTGATGTTTTAATGAAATATCCAGAGCGGTACCTTGCGGTCACAATAAGTTCTCAATCTATTGAAGTTTTACAACAGTAAAGTGCAGTAATGCGATGAGTTTGTTTTCTACACGGGGAAAGTAAACTTATTAAACACTATGCATGAGCACGATGATTGTGGTAGGTGTTCTCCACGTATCTTTCGTGAGCAAGATCAAGATATTTTATTATCTTATTCTCATGAATAATAATAATAATAATAAATAAATAAAGCTTTATTGGCATCAATATTTATAATGTGTACATGTTTTTGGTCCAATAAACTACCAAAAGGCGGGCTTATCGCATATGCGATTTCTTCCAGCCAACCCGAAATGTATCTCATTATTATTGTTATTATGTTTCAATATAAAAACTAATTCTACCAATATTATATTACGAAGAACAAAAAGGTTTTTTCTACTTTATTAAACGAATAATATGCCACTTCTTGATTTATTATTTCCATAAGAAATGTAACATATTTATGAACTTACATACTATGTATGTAGGTATTATTATTATTATTTTAAGGCAATCTTGTTGTGTGCGGTAAGGGTCCCTTTTCTCTGACTTTATTTTTACCATTAGTTTGAAATATTTTATTTTCCTTGGAAACAATTTCAAGATAATAACATTGTTATAAGAAAAAAATTGCATCATAGGCGTAACGGTTTTATTATTAAGTATTTTATTTTATTTGCAATCGAAAATAGTATGTACAAACAAATATAAAGAACAACATTATGGAATGTATTGCCCCACTAGATAAATTGTTCTGATAAAAATAAAAATGTTTTTTTTTTTTTACATTTTTTTACAAATAATAATTATCCTTTTAATAGAAGTCATAATTATATGTCTTAATAACCAATGGAGCCTTTCTAGAAATAGTGTTTTACCGAGGTGTCCATGTCAATAGTAGGTATATGAAAAGCTATGTGCACTTTTCGTGTGATTGATAGAAAAAAAGTGAAACAATCTAGTTGTAGACATGAAATGGTAACAAAAATTATCTTTATGGTGCGCCAATGCCCAAAATTGTGGCGAGTAGAAAAAGGATCTTAAGCTTCGTTGATTTTTATTTCATTATGGATCGATTTATTGAATTTTTATTTTATGAAAAATAAAAGTATGTCTTTCTCTTAATGTAGGAATTTCATAAAAAAATAAGCAATCTGATCAATCAAGTGTTAAGGGCCCCGTTTAGCAAAAACGGTAAAATTTTCTATTTTCAACAAATTTGATAGAAAAACTGCCTAAACTTGTTGACCCTTACGAACATATTGATTTGATAAAATAAAAAATCAAATATTTATAACCAATATTAGTATTTAATAAAAAATAAATAAATTGCAGACTGACGAGATTTATTAAGGTACTCTTTGTTGAAAAAATAAAACAGGTGTTTTATTCTACTAAAGATTTTTTTTGTGAGAGAGACGTCTTTCGTCTTATGAGGACATTGTCAATCTGATTTTAAAAAATACAACATTATTCACATATATAAAATATTTACAATAACAATGATGAGAGAGTATAGTATAGTATTATAATGAAGTATGTATCAGTTACTAATTCTAAGAAATCACTAATTAGGGGAGAGGGGGCATGAAGGGGCCACTTTTTTTATTTGCATCATATTTTTATTGTCAGTAGGAATTTAATGCACTTAGGTGCAGTATTTTAAAGTGTAGTCCTTTAGCATTAAAATTGAATTAAAAATTGTCATATTTGCTAATAGGAACTGGAACTTTTTTTAGTTCCAACAATATTCAAAAATTGGCCCTTTCATAGCTAGGTAGTATTGAAAGGGCCATAGGAGGTGTTGAAGGGGCCGGTGTAATAATCAAAAGATTATAGTATACTTAAGGCATTTTATTTAACAAAAGTGGTTTACAATAAACATATTTGATAAAAAAAACAGCACAAACTCCTGGTAATATCAATGTACCAAAACATAGTTAAAATTTTTAGCATCATCTTATAAGAAAATAAAAAAATATATAATAACATTTGGAAAATTTTAGAAAATATTCTTAGTTCTAATAATATAAAAAATAATAACAAAACATAAACCCCAACCAACTCAACGTAACAAACACATAAATAAAATTGATATTTAAAAATTTGGAAAGGAACTGAAAAGAAACATGGACTCATACCAACCAACTCAAAAACATTTTGAGCAAAAGAAGTTGTAAAGACCTTTCTTTCCACATGACTCATGGGCCCACATTTGTACTTTTTTTACTTTTTATATTATTGACATACTTTACATTTCATCCAATCCACAGCACTTTGTGAATAGTCCTCATTACATTCTGGACAAGAATTATTTTCAGTTATCTTATCCGCATTCTTTACAGGTATTGCCATGGTTCTTTTTCTTTTTCGAGGTATTACGATTTCTTCACCAGAACTGGTATCTAAAGAATCCGAATCGTGTAAAGAAGTTCTTTCCTCTAGACAAGTTTCGGAATCATTATCGGCATACAGTTGTCTTTTTGTGCTTTTAGCAGTTTTTCTTTGGTTTTTATTTTCTGAATTTCTTTTTGTTTTTCCTTTACGTTTTCGTTCCATTTCCAAGAGCTTGTCTTTTTCGGGGGTAATCCGTAATTATCGATGTCCTTCCTTTGCGTTTGTTAGGTTGGCCTGTTTTTCTTGCACCAGCTTTTGGAAAAGGTCGTACATCCTCGGGAGATTTTAAGCGCCTGGGCGACAGAGAAGAAGTTGTAGGTTGTACTTCTTAAAGATCTGGAGATGTTAAGAGCCTGGGCGACTGTGAAGATGTTGTAGGTCGTATCTCAGAAGGATCTTGTCTATCAGTAACATTTGAGCATTAAAATCCTCTTGAGTGAAATTATTTCGGTTAAAGGGATATATCCCAGTTTTACGGAATCCACTTGTGATATTTTGTATGTTGAATGCTGCCATAAAGGCATCGTTAGCCAACTGTGCTACCTGGTATATTGTTACGGTTTTGCTGGGATTTGATAAAATCCAGTCGTTCATGGAAACTCTATATCGAGATTTAATTTTTATAATAATTCTTCCTAAGTATGTCCTTCCTATGTTAAAAGACAAAGCTGCAGATCTAACTCTTACTTTTTTCACTAAAACTTCTTTGACAGCATTCTCTATATCACATTTGGACGGACGAATTCTTTTAGATTTGGTTGAATTATTCATTGTTTTGGTAAGTAAGTACAAATCTGCAAAAAACCACAAGAAATAAATGAAATCAAGTTTAAAATAAAAAGATCACTTCTACATAAGAACGTCGTGATGAAAGGGCCATGCATTGAAAGGGCCGGCCCTTCCATCACTACATACACTGGCCCTTTCATACCATTGCTTATCAAAATAAAATAACCTCAATATCCACCTACTTATATTATGATATTACACAGAACTTAATCAAATAATTGAAGCAAAGGCTGTATATATTGCACTGAATCATAAGATATTTTATACAAATCATTAACATCAGAGTGAAAAAAATAATTAATAAATGTAAAAAACTTACTTTTCTGGTGAGAAAACAACAAGCGCAGACAATCCGTTTACACTGTGTCGCCGAACTGTCAACTAATAGCGGGAAAGAGACATCCATTGTTGCCACCAAAACAAATAAAAGAATGCGTAGTAATCATATCGCAAGGTAATCCGACAGCGATTGGCCCTTTCAAAACCTGGCCCTTTCATGCCACTTCTCCCCTACCATGCGAGAGGGAGAACAATATGTATATGTATTTGTGTGACAAGGACAAGCATAGTGTATTGTATTAATCTGGTTAATCCTATCTATTTGTACTCTTTGTTATATCAAAACACAAATTATTTGTAAAATATATAATTATATTTTTTATTCATTCTATCAAGCATATAAATACTATAGATTTTAGCAAATTTTTTTTAGTATACAAAAAAATGAGTTCATGTGGTGATTTTTGGTTTCAAAATATGAGAAATTTATCAAAAAAAAAAAATGTTTTTAAGTCGGTCAATATCCATGAAAAAACAAAAAAAATAGTTTTTTTTTGTTCTATAAATGTAATAACTATCTAAATATTCTCAATATTAAAATAAATATATGAAAATTTTTAGGATTCTCGTGCATTTATGTACCAAACACACCCCCGAATTCGATTTTTATAAATATGCTTTTTTATAAGCGAATACTATGAAGCTAAAATCGAGTTTTTTTTAAAAAGTTAAAGTTTGATATTGGTAATTAATATTTGTTTTCATATTTCATCAAATCAAAATGTTCGTAGGGTTAACAAGTTTTGAGAGTTTGTGTACCAAACTTGTTGAAAATTGAATGTTTTATCGTTTTTGCTAAAGGGGCCCCTTAAGTGGTGATTTTTTGAGCAATATAGTTAATGTGATTGTCGACTTATTTTTTATTATTTTTTTTTATTAAAATTTTTATCACTTGTATAATGTAGCATTGTGCAAAATCTGATTGGGAGCAGAGAGAAAGACGTCCCGTCACTTACAAACTGGCTCTAGGCTGGCTTAAGTGATCACTTTCAGTATCCATGGACAACGTTCACCTATTCTGCCATTCTCACTTACCTTCATCCAACTAAGGCTTCCAAATTCTAATAGAAAACTGTAAAAAAAAGTTCTATCCCGTGGAGCGCCCGGTAAAGAATTGGTCTCCCACTCTTCTGCGTAAGTTTTCGAGTGTCCTGTAAAAGGCAGGTGTTCGAAAAAAATAAGACATTTTACATCTTAAATTCAGCGATGAGGCTTGCCACCCATCCTGAATGTCTAGATTTTATATTGGCACGAAGAGGACAGTTTGCATGTTTCTTACATGCAGCTGATCTGCTGGCTACCCCACTTGTGGGATATGCCGTGATGGTATAGTAGTAGTAGTAGTAAAAAAAAGTTATTTATTTTACAACTATTAGGTACAATATGCCATCATAGCATATCTCACCAGATGCATATAATAAACATGCAAGCTGTCCTTTTCAATCCAACACTTGCCTTTTACAGGAGATTTGAAAACGTACGGAAAAAGTGGGATACCAATTCTTTGCTGGATGCTGTACGAAACATTTTTGTTTTACCCGTGATAGGTATAATAGATGACTAGAATGTTAGGTACCTATGTTTTCAAATTAATTGTGGCGCATGGTGTTGGATGATAACTGATCTCTGATAGATTTACCTTTTTTCTATGCTTTGTATATGTAGTTATTGTTGTTTTGTGCTTTAAATGAATAAATTAATAAATAATGCTTTCTTTTATCGTTCCTTATTAGGATATTCGTGATTAGCGTACCTGTTTTTATTTATTTATTTATTCCACATCAACAGCACACTACAGACAATATATATGCATAAAAACAACAATGCAAACAAAAAAATGGTATCAATATATCGCCCTATTTATAAGTGCACACAAATTAAAAATTCATATTAAGTTTGAAGCCCATAAGGTTGTCAGATTTAAATAAAAGAATAGTAAAATGATAAAAAAAGCTACCACATTAGACAATAATATAAAAAAAAAACAATATAAAGAAGAATAACAGTTATCTGTTCTTACAATAGTAATAATTAGTTAGTAAATTTTTATAAACAATCCAGATTAACTGTCATTAAATAAAGTAACCTAACCTACCTACCACAGAAAAAAAACATGAATTAGTGTCAAAAATATAAGGGGAAAAAAAAAACATTGAGATGTAGAGAGACCCAAAAAGACAACCAATATAATTACTATGATAATAACAAATCGCTGCACAGCACCTGTAAAATTGACTTCCTAAAACCGCGCGAGCCACTGGCGAACATGTCAATGTCACCAAACTTAGAATTATAAGTATCAATTAACCGTATTAATTATAAGTATCAATTATTAATAGGTATAAATTGATAGCATTTATTCATATACCTCACACATGCATGTTCCCCATTGAACAAAAAATAAAAGAAATGAAATCAGATGGCAAGACATAAAAACTTATTAATACAAAAGACACGGAAATCAAGAATTATTTCCCCAGAGGTTCTTTTAAGTAGGGGATGAGTGAGAGACTTCAAGAAACAAATTGAATTAAGAAAATACACGTTGGTTCCTCGGTTAACATACTCGTACTACATAAAACTACGTTCTGAGTAAATAACAAAATGTTAGTTAAGTTTGTCGTGCAACAAAGAAAAAAACCGCTACCTTAATGCAGAGTTCTACCTAAGTTAAAATTTTGGTCAAACCGTGTTAAGTATTAAGAAATAAGAAATGATAATAGTAGATACGGGATAATTTAATGAATGAGAGTTATTCGATTCCTAAATAATAACGCGTGTCAAAATTTGCTTTAGATATTTGATTTTTTTTTATTACAAAAACAAAGCTTTAAATTGCGCCTCTGAAAAATCACCCCAAAACACTTAGGCTAGTTCTGCATTAAGGTATCAAAACACACACACGATATTGAAATCCTCCTCCCTTAGAAGAATATCTGGGGGCTTATTCTCCAATCTCGATTGATAAATGTCGTCTGTGAGATATGTCGATTGATTAACTCGCACGAAAAGTCGAATGGCAGTCTACGACCCTATTCTTGACGCCATTCGAGAATTAAACGGTCGACATTCGAGAAGCTATTGTGAAACAAAATTTATGTTGATGCAGCTGTAGGGTTCAGTAGGTAAGGGAACCACATAAAGAAATGTTTTTAAAGTAAGTTTTTGATTTCATACTATCTAGAACAGGAGGTCAAATTCGGCCCACTAGTGCCATCAATCCGGCCCTCGACAGCCAATGTCTAATTGTTGTTACTATTGCTGTGATAAGAAAACACAGAATGATAATAACTCGGTTTTATTTATTTACGGGTAGTTGAAATATATAGTCCATAGTACCACTACTCGCCACTAGATGTCGTTAAGTGTCAGAATACACAATAGCAATTTAAATGCAATAAAGCGTAAGTTTGCTTAGGGGCCCTAAGGCAATCCTGGAAGGCAAACTATTCCAACAGCGAGCACCATGAACAGAAAAAGAGTTTGAAAAAAAGTTTGAGCTATGAGCTGGTATCACCAGAAGACGCTCGCTATTGGATCGTAAGGGCAAGCCATGGCTCGAAAGATACTCAAACATTTCCTTGAGATAGTATGGTGAAGACGTAGAGTATAAATAATTTTATAAACCAGTGATAAAATATGGAGATCTCGTCTTTGGCGCACGGTAAGCCATTTCAGTTTATTCCTAAATCTTGTTATGCGATCAGATCTTTTCAGATCAAAGATGAAACGAATGCCATAAATTAACAATGTAAAAAAATATACATACATATTTTTTATTTATTTATTTATTCTTTACTGTACATTGATAACAAGCAAATTCACACAATAATATATTTCAAACAAAGACAATCATACAATCAATATACAGAGGGCGAGTTTATCGCAGAGGCGCGATTTCTTCCAACTAACCCAATTTCATAAAACTTTCACATAAAGAAAATCTTAAAGAAAGGAAAGAGGAGGTAAAAAAGGAGAAGAATATGTAGGAAAAGGGACTAGGATACAGAAGCCATATTTTGTGTGATAAAGTGGTCCTTGACCGCCCGCTTGAAAGCTTGAAGAGTGGGGAGCAACCTTATCCTGGAAGGCAAACTATTCCAACAGCGAGCACCATGAACAGAAAAAGAGTTTGTAAAAAAGTTTGAGCTATGAGCTGGTATCGCCAGAAGACGCTCGCGAATATATACGATTCATTTTACAATGAGAAACAACACTCATTTATAATTGAAAATCGTATTTTTTTTTTATTTTGATAAACAACACTCATTTATAATTGAAAATCGTATTTTTTTTTTTTTTTTGATATTAAAATTAATCAGCAACTAAAATAATACTTACTTACGTTTTTAATAATTATAATCAAATATATTCAAACAACACAACACAACACTGAAATGCAGAAACGTCAGAATAGATATTTGAAATGAGTGTTCCATTTACAGAAAAAAAATAATCCTAAAATATTATCTCTACGTCAAATTATTATATTTGTTAAGTAGGACAATTATTAGTTTATTATCAAATTTGACTTTTTTATGTTTCGAAAGAAAAAAATACCTATACCACTAACGGATCTCAAGTTTACTTCCTTACAGTTTCTTTGAGTATACATACATACGCGACATATAAACAATTAGGTATTTATTCCTTATTTGCAGCGAAAATATTTTTTATTTTGCAATAACAAACTCGAAACGAACACGATCTTGTGCTTTGGAACGCCAATCTCAAATACGATTTCGATCGAGCAGGATTGGGTTCAAGAGTACGGTTTTGAAGTTGAAATTGAGATTGAGATTAGGATCGAATCGAGTGTCAAGAGTAGCACTGCAGATCGGAGACGGAATGAACTGGGAAGACTCTACTGTCTGGTTCCTTTCTGATGAAGATCTTCGAGTGTTTCACCCAAACGAAACGATAACCCTTGTTCCTTCCGAATTGGCGGGCCTCTTTGTAGAGAGGTTTCTTTGCTGGCGTTAAGTGCTCCACCATGAAAATCCTCTGTTTGTCTTTGAAACCGATGTCTTGTGCCATCAACTCACGACAACTCTTTCCAGCAGCTAAAAAAGCATTCCTTGTGCTAGATTGGTTGAAACGGACGATAATGTTTTTCGGTCTATCAGTAACCGCCTCAGTAGACTGACTGCAATGCGAAACTCTGTGTATGTACAAATATATATGTATGTACAAAAACAACGATAATTTATAAATTATTTATGAACTGCGCATACCTAATATGCGTACGTGGTTTCAGTAAGTTTGTTAACTATTTGTCATTTTTGTTATTGAACATGAATTGAAGGTTACACCGTTAGCATGTTCCTACCAACAAGAGACTAAACATTATGTAAAAAAGTATATTTTAAAATAATCTGATAAACGATTGTATTCTAATAATATATATATCTATTTCCTAACTGACCCAGCGAATTTCGAACCGCCAAAGAATCAGTGAATGATTAATATTTTCAAACTATTAATATATATAATTATGATCTTTCATTCATGAGGTGCATGTTGCACATGCATTTCGGATGAAAATTAGATCATATAGTCTTTCATATATGTATATATGTTTGAAAGGAAGTCGCATCGGCTTCTCACGGGTAGATAGGTATTTAAACAAAAATTAGTTTTAGTAAGAATCCCTATTTTTTTTAAATATAATACAGCCTATGTTAGCCGGGGATAGTGTAGCTTCCCAACAGTAAAAGAATTTTTCAAATCGGTTCAGTAGTTTCGGAGCCTATTCGGAGCAAACAATCAAATCTTTCTTCTATAACAGTAGTAGGTATAGATAATATGGGTTGAGGTGGGCGAATAGGGGAAATAGGGAACATTCACAAAAAAAATTCACTCAGAAAATAGTACCTAGGTACCTACAAATATTAGGAAATTTATGGTGTTTTTATTTTTTACTTATGCATTGTTAAGGCTTTTATCACCATTCTCGATAGCATGTACTTTTTTACCCCCCTGGGCCCCTAGTCAAAACACATTTAAGCTTTACGTTTTCGTTTCGTTTTCGTTCAAACAAGACGAGGTTACGAGAACGTATCAATTTTCGTAGCTAAAATACACAAGTAGCTACGAAAATTGACGCGTTCTCGTAACGTCGTCCACGTTTGAACGAAAACGAAACGAAAACGTAACGCTTAAATGTGTTTTGACTAGGCCTACAGGTAGCAGAACAAACATAATACCAAACTCTCCTGTCGGAAAGGCTATAAAATTGTTTAATGATTTGAATTTTCATGTCGATATTTTTAACATAACATACTATGACTTTATCGCCAGGATAGAGATTCTCCTTTGATTCTGTTTCTTTTTGATGATATCTTTTGTTTTTACTTGGCATTTCTTTGTTTTTTTTTTCATTTTTCCTGCTGAGATCGCCTTGGCCCAACGCTGTTATGGTTTCAGTGCAGGGTGATATTTTTAGAATATTTATAATAAAATAATAATAATTTGTAAAAGCGAGAGTTCGTCGGTAGTCTGGAGGTAGAGTCTCGGCCTCATGAACGAGGGGTCCGCGATTCGATTCCAGGTGTCGGCAAACTCCCCTTTTTACGATATAAGCTTTTAGCTTACTGTGAAAGGTATATAAGGTTGTATTTTGGTTTATAACAAAACACAGATATATCTTTAAAAAAAAAATTAGCACATCGCCGAAAAAAGGTTCACCCGCGGCGGAATAGGTGTGTAACGTCACCAGGTGGTAAAGATTAAGAGTCAAATGCGTTGCGATACAACTGGATCTTCTAATGACGTCACAAAGGAATTATTCAATGACAGGGCGTTTAAAATTTTGACAGAAAATACATTTATGGATTTCTACAATGAAAAGTTTTATTTTATCGTTTCTTATTAGACATATTTGATATCAATAAAACACTGTTTTCTTTTCACTATTGATTTAATAATACTCGAGCACTTTCGTCAAGTTGGCTTGACATTTTCAAGAGAACTAATACTAGATTTTTTTTTTCTTAGAGTCACATGCAACAACAATTTTTTTATGTAGGTACTTAATAATAGAAAAGAAGGGGTAAGGAAGTAGGAGGAGTTAAGACAATGGGGGATGAGTAATTGGTTTTAACAATGGTGATGAATGGGTTATTTTGAACATTAACAATATTTTTAATATTTTTATGTATTTTCAATGTTTCCAAAGCAATTAATTTTCTATACCGGTTTTCTGAATGTAGGATTATTACACTATTCACATCAAAATTGTGATTATGATTAATGCAATGATCCGCCATCTCCGAACAATTAGATAAACCCCTAAGTGCTCTGGAATGTTCCTTGATGCGAGTGTCTATCGATTGACTGGTCTGTGGTTTCTTATTAGGATATTCGTGATCAGCGTGTTTTGATTAATATAAATTGATAAAATATATTCATATCCCTGAATTAATATTATCAATTTATTTAAGATAATATTATAATAATGAATGTAATTTTCGCATTTAACTGAATTTTTCACACTTACACAAGTGCATAGGTATATTAAAAATGTGACCCCTCCCTGAAAAATATATAACACATACTGGTGACAAATTGGGAAATATAATGTCGTTGGGAAATTCCCAATACTATTATTGTAATTTTATTGTTTCTATTTGACCCAAATTACCCTTTATAAATTTTGTAAATTTTTGTTTCTTCACACGACTGTTTGTATGTTTGTTGTGTAAAATCTAAAGAAGAAAAGTCGCCGGTGTTAGAGTGAACGGTGCACTTCGACTCATTGTAAACAATTTAGCAATGTCTCGAACATGGCAAAAATGGGTCAATTTCAACTAGATATAGGTTATCCAATAGTATCCAGTTAAAAATAATTATATATTGATGATCATAGTTGTATTTATTCAATACACTGTACAGTTGTACAATTCACTGTACACTGTTACAAGATATCATGGGGCATCCAGATATGAGATGGGGGAGGGGTACAAATTATATTTATATAATGATTTATTCTTGTACATGGGACGATTCTAAAGATAAAAAAATTAGCCTTGACCCCAACATTTTGAACAAACATTTTGCCACCCCACCCTGTGATTTTAATCAGTCAGTCAAAAACTCCACACTATCATATATTCAAAACCTGCCTGATTTTGGTAAACCTGTATTTCATTTCTCTCGCGTTTCAAATGATTTAATTCGTAAGCACATCAATTCAATCCAATCCAAGTCGATTGGAGCTGATGGCGTGAGCATTAAATTCATTAAACTAATCATCGATCCCATTTTACCGATACTAACTCATATTATAAACTACTCATTAGATTCTGGTTCTTTTCCTTCCATCTGGAAGAAAGCTCACGTCATACCTCTTCCCAAAAAATCTTCTCCTCTAACTGAAGGGGATTATCGTCCTATCTCAATTCTTCCCATGTTTTCCAAAGTCATAGAGAAGTTTGTTCATGAGCAACTTGTCCACCATCTTACTTCACATAATATACTTTCTCCCTTTCAATCAGGTTTCCGTAGTGGACACAGTACTACCACTGCTCTTGTCAAGGTGACTGATGATATACGGGGCGCTATGGAAGAAAGAAAAATCACCCTTCTCATACTCCTCGATTTCAGTAGCGCCTTCAACTCAGTCGACTTTGATATACTTCTCGAAAAACTAAGGTATTACAATCTCTCTGACAACACACTTCGTTGGTTTAGCTCTTATCTGAGAGATAGGACGCAATGCATTAAAACAGATAATCAAACTTCTGATTGGTTACCATTGACGGCAGGAGTTCCTCAGGGCGGGATCCTTTCACCACTCTTATTTTCGCTTTACATCAACTCAATAGTCGAGCAATTGATTCTCCTGACTTGCTTGCCCTCATTCATTTTAATGTCCCTACCAGATGCACAAGACAGTCGGTACTATTTCGTGAACAAAGCGTGAGAAACAATTATTTGTTTCACTCACCGATGGTTCGAATACATAGGCTGGGTAACTTGGTGGGTGACTGTACTGACATCACTGCCGACAGTTTTCAGAAATACAAAACTGACGTAATGAATTCTTATTTTCAAAATATGTAAACTGACATTGGGCAATCATTGGTTCGTTGGATGAATGACAACAACAATGAATATGTATCAGGTAATTTAGACAAGGGCAGGAAATGTATTGGTATATTTTTAGACCTGGCAAAGGCTTTCGATACCGTGTCGCACACAATCCTACTCAAGAAACTCGAGCAAATGGGTGTCAGAGGTCTATCTCAGAGGTGGTTTACTTCTTATTTGGCGAGACGGAGACAGTCGGTTCGTGTTGGAGAGTGGAAGAGTGGCGGTCGCCCCTGTGGAGCCTATGGAGTTCCTCAGGGTAGCATACTGGGGCCTCTTCTGTTTTTGGTATACATAAACGATTTTTGCGAAAAAAAACTTTTAGGGGGTAAAGTTATCACATTTGCGGACGACACTGTCCTTTTGTTTGAAGGTAAAGATTGGTGTACCGTTTCCCAGCTCGCTCAACGGGGTTTTGACGAAGCAAGCTCGTGGTTGAATGAGAATCTATTGACTCTAAATACGGAGAAAACTAAAGTGGTTTGTTTTCATATAAGCGCACGGTCACTCCCGCCCAGCGATGTTGAGATTCATGTACACTCAGATTATGGAAGTTCAACTCAAAAAATAGAACTCGTGCAGAATGTTAAGTATCTTGGTGTACAGATCGATTCGAATTTGAGCTGGAAAGCTCACGCTTGCATTCTAAATACACGAGTAAGAAAACTCATATACTTGTTCAGGCGACTTAGAGAGATCCTAGATTTCCCATTGTTGCGCTCGGTGTACTATGCGCTGTGCTACTCCATTGTGAATTATGCAATTTTGAGTTGGGGGGGTGCGGCCGCAAGTGTGTTGAGTTCGTTGACCAGGGCACACAGAATAGTGTTAAAGGTGATGTGTGGACATCCCTACATCTATCCAACGGGGGATTTACTGAGGGAGTGTCATGCCTTGGACGTGAGACAGATTTATATTTTAAGGTTAGCTGAATATCACCATGGAACAGCACCTGCGATTCCGTCTGCTACGCACCTGCATTTCACCAGACAGGTTTCTGATCAGAAACATTCTCAAGTGGAGACAAATACAACCTTCCGCCAGCGATTCCATACTGTATTGGCTCCGAAGGTGTATAACTCACTTAAGTTAGAGTGGAGACTCTTGCGGGGTGACGGCGCATTTAGGGGTGTGATTAAGAGGCATCTTGTTGATATTGGGGTGGATGAGTCGGAGGCCTTACTGAGGTTTTTGGTGTGATGGGGTGAGTGTTGTTGTTGTTGCTTTTTTATTGATGTTCTTAGATTTCTTGGATTGAGAACTTGTTCAGTTACATATTCGCTCACTCTCGTATTTGCCCGCGAACTCACTCATTGTCATACATAGCTTTTTACCTGAACTAATAAACTAACACACTGTTGAATCAGCCGCTAACCTATTGACTCGCTCATTCACTGGCTTTTGCTGGCATTCAGGGCTCATTGCGAAGCCCAGTGCACTGGCGTGAACATTGGAAAACTCACCATCTCATTATTGAAGACTTATATACTGACGTTCATGACAATTATTACTAACCCAACTAACACAGCCAATAATGACTCATTCGCAGACAGATTTCACTCATTGACATTACTAGATTATTCTCTGACCCATTTTTGTATTGTAGTGTGTGTTTATTTTTGTAATTGACCGTATTGTGGAGACATGTTTGTGAATAATTGATTTTGTTTGACTAGATGTTTTTTATTAATTAATTGTAAGGTTTTAGCTTTCTTTTTTTATTTTTGCTAACTTCAAAAGCTCTATTGTTTTGTATCTCATTTGTACTTCTGCCACAACACAGCCCTATGGCTAGTGTGGAAGACATTTTTTGTGATTGTATTAAGTATGTTCAACTGTGTTATAATGAAAATGTAAAGACGATATTATTATTTGAATAAAATTATTATTATTATTATAATTGGATTTCTGTTTTTATTGATTTGTTTGTTGTTAATATTGATTTATGTCTGACTGTCTTGTTAATATATTTATTTATTTTTATCAATTGACATTTTAAATCCTTATTATCGCTGTTATTATATTAATAGTTATGTTGAATTATATTTTAGACTATAACTCATCTTATGTGATAGCTCATTATCGAATTGTATCTTACCCCATTTAAATTAAAATTTTCTTTCTTTGACCTGCTGTTATCAGTGGTTTATATACTTAATTACTATTTCATTCTGACACTCCATAACTGACTTATTATATAGACATTTTTTTATTGTATATTATTATTTTGATCTTGACGTATGAATTTGTAATGTACTTGTGTGATTGTGTGCGAATGTTTTTTATTGTTGTTGTTGTTATCTGTCATAATTTATAAACATGTAAAAGGCTCACGCCGTATATAATTGAAATAAATAAATAAATATAAATGTAGGCTACCATCTGTATGCAGATGATTTACAAATTTACTCACATTTCGAGTTGGATCAAGCACAGCTTGCACTCTCTCACATAAATGGTGAATTGGACCGCATTTCTCATTGGGCACAGCAAAATGGTTTGTTACTGAATCCTTCAAAATCTCAAGCAATCCTAATAGGCAGTTCTCGCCTCTTACCTAAAATTCCAATTGACACTTTACCCAAACTCTACCTCAATAACTCCGAAATTTCTCTCTCAAAAAAGGTTAAGAATCTTGGTATGTTTTTCAATCAACATTTATCCTGGCAGTCTCAGGTTGGAGAGGTAAGTCGCAAATTTTTCTTTAGTCTCCACTCTCTTAGGCGACACCAAAATTTTCTTCCCCGAGAGACTAAAATACTCCTATCACAAACCTTACTTCTACCTTTGCTGAAGTATGCGGATGTGGCCTATCTGGACATCAACAACGAACAATTGATGAAACTGGAGCGTTTGCAAAACATCTGCATTCGTTTAATTTTTGGACTTCGAAAATTTGATCATATCTCTCAATATAGAAACGAGCTCAAATGGTTGAAAATGTCACAGCGTCGCAATCTGCATATTCTCTGCCTGCTCTTTAATGTTCTCCGCAACCCCTCTACTCCGAGCTACCTAAAATCTTGTTTTACGCCTTTGGCATCTCATGGTTTGCCTCTTCGTTCTGGTGCACTTGGTACGTTAACTATTCCCACTCATCGAACATCTTTTGTCACATCTTCCTTCACTATACATGCAGCTCGGTTATGGAATGATTTGCCTTTACTGATCAGACTTGCTCCTTCAATTTCCATTTTCAAAAGTAGGCTGAAACATCACTATCTTGCTCTCAATAACCCATAATTCCATCCCCTTCCTTGTCCCCCTTTCCCCATTCCACTTTATGCATGTTCAATATTTATGTATTTCTTGAATATGGTATATTTTGTATGTATGCATGTATTATGTATTTTTTTTTTTATTTTTGTATGGGTATATTTATTTATTATTTTGTATTTTTTCTATGGTTCTGGCATGTACTTAATTATTTTTCTTATTTTTTTTTCAAACATCAGGTTTGTTGGCAGAAATTGCCATTTGGCAATAAACCCGCCTTTTGTACAATGTACTTTTTATTGTCACAATAAAGTTTATTTTATTTTATTTATTATTTTTATTACATAGTAGAATTTCATGGCGTGATTATGCCTTTAAATAATATTGCAATCACTGGAAAAGATACAACCCCTCGCCCCCATATGGCTTCTATGATATCTTGTTACGGTACACAGTGAAGGATAATAAAAATACGTAATACTATGATCATCAATATTTATGTTGTCATAATGGGTTCTACTGGATAACCTATAGTAGAAATTGACCGAAGAAACTGGAATAAATACCTACTGTGGAGATTTTTCACCGAGAAGGATGGTTGGTAAAACGTTGCGAGATAGAGTGAAGAATGAGGATATTAGGAGAATGAGCGGATGTAAGAGGAATGTTGTGGATTTACACGCATTCTGTCCACAACATTCTTATTTAAGTTACGATGGTTTAGACATGTCGAGCGAACGCGCGATGAAAAGATGACAAAGAGAATGTATTTATCTGAAAGAAGGAGTGTGAGGAAGCGCGGACATCCAAGAATTACGTGGCTTTACATAGCTCTTTCGCTTCTTCCACATTCATACAATATCTCATACATGCACGCCGATTTTTTAATAAGGGCAGCGCCCGCCACATACCTCGTGCCGTACCTGGAGATATGTTTCTCCATAACGACACACACATGCACAAACAGGATTTAAGGTCGCATTAAAGCGAGAAATGCTGCCCCGAGGGAGCACTCTAGATTTAGTGGCCACACACCAAAAATGTTGGTGCAAAAAGGGAAGGGAAGAAATGGGAAAATGCCTTCTTCTCTATGCAGTATCGTTAGTTACTTGAAGGGGATATTAGGCTACCAAAGAAAGTACAGAAGTTTTTGAAGGCGAAAAAGTTTTTCCTTGTGGCCACCAAGTCTGCATGTCCTACAGGTCCAGATAATGGACCACGAACAGCAACGAGCATCTCCTCTCTTTTCCTACTGATGTCGGTGTGGGAACAATCCCACAAAATATGTTCCGACGTTTGGGATTCAGAATTACAAAAATGACATGAAGGGGATGATTTTATCCCAAACTGATAAAGACGCGCATTGAATGCTCCATGGCCAGTAAGAAATTGTGTTGTCCAGTACTCAGGCTGAATCCACACTGAGTTTACGCGCCACTTTACTTGCGGAAAGAAGAGAAACGTTGTTCTACCAACAGGAGATACTGACCAACGGGACTGCCACGCAGTGTAAAGAGCTTCGAGACTCTCAGACTCAAATCGAAGGGGATCTGAAGAAGGCTGCAATTCAAGATCTCCAATCATTGAAGGACGATCTCGCTTAAAATTAAAAATACAGGCCCTTCGCTGAATCTCCAAATCCAGTGGAACCACGCCAGCCACCACAGGCAGTGCGTCCGTCGCGCATGTTTTATACGCCTTTGTCATGGCGACAAGAGGAAACCTCTGTGCACTTAGTAATATGCGTCGAACATATTGAAACTCGCAACGATGAGCCCAGCAGCCTGCGGCGTAAGCCAAAATACCCAAGTAAATGGCATTGTAATATACCTTTACAACTTCATATTTGAGACCCCACCTACCTTTTGACAGCGAGAAAATCGCAAAGAAACCCTTTTTTGCATTGGAAATAGATTTTTTAATGTGTGGCATAAAATCTAGGCCAGTATTTAGAACAACCCCCAAATTTACCACTTCTTTATAAAACCTAATGGGACTGTTGAGGAAAGAAAATGTTGGATTTCTATTGAGAATGCCCTTCAACATTACGGCAGATGTTTTATGAGGTGCAAACTCAAGCCTGTTACTGCGACCCCATCCAGCGACCAGAGACAGACTAATAGACGCCTTTTCCTCCAGTTGTCGCCTTGAGTTTCCCTCAATACATAAAATGGCATCATCAGCGTAAGCCTGGACATTACATCCCACCGGAAGAGAAAGATCCAAAAGATCGTCGAAGAGAATATTCCATAACAACGGGCCAAGGACGGAACCCTGTGGGCATCCCATTGTCACAGACTTTTCGTGAAGTTTACGTCCATCAGACATGAAGACCCATCGATTTGTGAAATAAGATGAAATAAGAACGTGCAGATTTCGCGGAATTGACCTGATAGACAATTTATGGAGCACTAAAGGCCACCAAGCATTATCAAACGCTCCGCAAATATCGAGCGAAACTATGGAAACGTATTTGGAGTCAGAGCCAGTGACCTGAGTTTTGAGATCGTATATAGCATCTTCAGTTGAGGTACCAGGCTTAAAACCAAATTGGCGTTGTGAAAGTGGACAGTGTTGTTCAAGGTGCTGGTGAATTCTCATCGACACACAGTGTTCAAGTATTTTACCCAAAATCGGGAGCAGTGTAATGGGTCGATATGCTTTTGGATCCGAGGGTAGCTTGTCGGTTTTTTTTGGGATGATTATCAACAAACCGTTTTTCCAACAGTCTGGAAAAACTCCATCTGTGAGGCATTTATTGAAAATTTTTAACATGTCGATGGGTGTGAGTGACCAGCATCTTCTAATAAGCAACGTATCTATACAATCTAAGCCCGGAGCCTTTGTGGGTCCCAGATTTTTCAAGATTTTGGAAAATTCAATGTCTGTAATAGGAGAGGAGTTGGAAGTAGTTGGAGGTACTCTAGAGGTTAAACGGATAAGTTTATCGATTGGCCTGTCAGTTGAGGGATCATCCCGTTTGATTAGAGAATTTAGCAATATTTTAGCAGACTCTTCGGATGTATTTGATACAACACCACTGACAGGATCTCTTATTGTCGATACACACTTATTACCGCCCTTATTTGCAATGTGTTTGTAAACTGAACCCCAAGGATCACTGGCGGACAGTGTGTGAATCATTTGATTCCAGGAACGCAACTTATATTTCTTAATTTGTGCCTTATTCTCTAACTCAACACTGTGTCTGTATCTGTGCATCCCTGGCTTAAACAGTAGATAATGTAATAATACAATTAATGATTTACATCGCCAATTATCATTGGGCATTCTCAGAACGTGACCCAGCCAGGACCATCTTCTCTCCTGTTCTCTGTATCACGGAGATTACAGAACTCTGTTAGGTGCGTCGGCGCATAGCACCATTCGTGACATATCGTTCTTTTATACCATCTCACATCCAAAATCATAATAGAACACTCGTTTTCAAAGCTTAGGGTAGGTTGGTACAAGAGTGCTCACTTAAGACGTTAATTGATTTTTTACAGATGTTAAAAAAAATTACCAACTTAATAATGTATTTCAGTAGTTTGGTATATTGTCTCATAGATGTTGAATTATGTGAATTATGTATATATTTATATTTTAAGTTACAATTCAATTATTAAACACAAAAATGAAAATATACAAAAACAACAAAAATCTGGCCCCAGGCAGCACCATAGAGCTGGTATTAGGGGCTAGAAGATCTTCAAATGAATTTGTCTTCTATAGAGCACATAATTTACCTCTTGTTTTAGCACAAAACATTAAAATCAGAAAAAAAAAACAAAAATCCGGCAATCAAAATCTAATATCTCTTCTTTCTAATGTACGTTTTTTCAATTGCCTCTTGAAGGTATAATAACTATTTACATTCTTCAGCACTTCCGGTAGATCATTAAAAATTCTTACTGCTTCATAATAAAATCCTTTTCTTTCTTTGTCAGTCCTTGGGTACACGTTTCTTAAATTGTTTCTGGTTCTGGTATATCTGTTATGTATATCACTGTTTCTTAGTATAAGCATGTTCGTTTTAATTAGACCATTTTTTGCTTTATATGTATATATGTAGCTTTCGCCCTTTCCATGCATACCAACTCATCGAGGTTCAGCATTTGTGTAATCTTATAGACTTCATCAGTCCTAGTATATCTGTCAAGGTCAAACACTACTTTTAGCGCCTTGTTCATCATTCTGTGAACGATACCACGCAGTTGCATACTGGACTGGGACCAAATTATAATTCCATACATTATGTGTGGTAATATAAATGAATTGTAGATAATTTTCTTAGTGCTTTTATTAAATACTTCCGCTCTCCTCATAATTCCTACCATTGGTGCCAGTTTTTTGATGATTGTTTTGATATGTTCGTTCCATGTTAGTTTGTCATCTAATTCCAGACCCAAGTATTTGACACATGTACTCCGCTGTATAGGTAGATCATTTATCATTAAACTAGGATTAATGGGTGCTTTATTTTTCTGTTTTATTATCATGTATTTAGTTTTGTCCACATTTATAGTTAGAGATCCATTATTGAGCCAGTTCGTGAAAATCTTCAAATCATTGTTTATTGTGTTCTTTAGGGTGTTCTCATCTGTTCCACTGTATACCAACAATGTGTCATCTGCGTAAATGAAGTATTTTCCAGTCAGTCCTATGTATTGTAGATCATTTATGTACATCATATAGAATAACGGCCCCAGTATAGATCCCTGAGGGACTCCTATTGTGATTTCATTTCTCACGCTTGTTATATCAAAGTTTTTTGTCATCGCTGTTCTATCTTTGAGATAGTTTTCGACCAGGCTTAGCGTTACACCTCGAACTCCCATTCTTCTCATGGAATCCAATAATATGTTGTGATTGACTGTGTCGAAAGCTTTCGATAGGTCTATAAAAATGGGAATGACATATTTTCCTGAGTCCAATTCTCTGTTATAGTAGAATTTTGTTCTTCTGTTCATAGTAGAATTTCCTAAAAAAGTACTTAGGTAATACAAAAAATAATAAAAACAAAAACACCCTAAAATGCGCACTCTTACACTACAGGTGTGTGCAAGAGTGCGCACGAATGTGTATAAGAGTGCGCATAAGTAATCAGTTCAATATGATGTTATTTATAACTAAAATAAGATAAATAATGAATATGCATTGTTATCAAAACAAACTTAATTGCAATGTTAATCGAAACAGCTAATTAAAATAGTTAAAATTTATTGTAATTTATTGAAAGTCACGTAAATTAAGAAAAAAAATATTTTATCCTATGTAGTTTTTGTCATGGAAATCCCAGAATCTTCTTTTTTTCTCCCCGAGTTGTATATCCGTCTTTTTCTGATATCTTTACTTGTTTTGATGTGAATTGATGGTATCTGAGAAACTTATGGTGCCGAAACTTGTGGTGACTAGAATTTTGTACTAGAATGCGTGCGCACTCTTGTACGAAATTCTAGTGCGCACTCTTGTACATAGTGGACATTATAAATATATTACAAAATTCCCGCCAATATGTCATGACGACGTCATTCAACATGTGAGTGTACAATTGTAAATGACAAATAAATTGAAATAAGTAAATAAATGTGTTTTAACATACATAGATTTTATTTGACACGGTCTCTAAAAAGCCTAAAATTTTTAACAAATGGATGAAAAAATGATTTTCTTACCTAGAATCTTTAATAATCGACTAAAATTCGCAAAAAATGGACACCGACAAGCGCTCAACTTCTAGAATAAAATGCCCATTGAAGATATCAGAAAACATTACTAATGATCCAGAGATAATATGCAGTGCGTACTCTTGTACACTGCGCACTCTTGTACCAACCTACCCTAGTATCTTCCGCCTTGGTTAAGTTTCTAATAAAAGCCAGGTTTTCAAACTAGTGCTAAGTTAGATATAATATATTGCAAATATATCATAATAATTATGCACCTATACCTACACCGATGCAATATAAATCAAAATCATTCCTTGACTGCCTCATATCATTCGAAACTCAATTTCGGTGTTGTTATTTTTTTTAAAGAGTATTAGATCTTCTTACAAAAATTGTTTTCGCCTGATTACAACAATACATATAATAATTATTATTGTTAATTTCAAAATGGTGTCACAATTGAACCATCATAATGAACTGAACGAAGAAAAAGAGTTCCATCAGAGAGATTCAACAATGGCTCAAGGAGATGAGAAAAATTACAACATGATTAGAAAAAAATATGGTACAGATCATAATTACCATTTCCAAATTGTTTGGAAGAATGCAATTGGATTTTTAATTTTACATATTTTAGGATTGTATGGATTTTATCTGTGCTATAAACGTGCAAAAATTTTAACATTTTTTTTCGGTGAGTTTTTTTTTGTTATTTTTTGTTTTATTTATTTAAATTATTGTGATCAGTTTGTGATTTGATCACGATATACACAATTTTATAGAAAAATGCATTATAATCAATGCACAAATGGCGAGTTGATCGCAAAGGCTTGATCTCTTCTTACTAACCCAAAATGTATCGAGTATTGAGTTTTGTTCTTATGAATACATTTCAACAAGGGTAAAAAGCAGAAGCATAATATAAAGTTTAATTTATCGACCGACTGTTTTTGGTGGAAGTTCATATTAATAATTTTTAAATTGAAACACGATATATAGTTATTCCACAATTGACTTTATTTATTTTTGCGAGCCGGCTCGGATAATAAGTAACAATGTAAGACAATATACAGGGTAGGTGGCAAGCCTCATCGCTAATTTGAAGACATTAAATATCTTCAAATGCAGATTGAGTCACTATCTTTTGTGATAAACTTTCGTTTATTATAATCATTTAGGTATTTATTTATTAATTCAAACACAACAGCACATAATACGTAACTTAAATCACAATAACAAAAAAAAAATAAGGCCAATTACAGTGTTTATACATATACGAATTAATTTATAAGGCACTTGAATATAATTTTATACACAACGATTTATCACAAATAATTTGTTTAGAATAGTAAAAACTAGACAATTTTGAATTGATGTTCTGTTTTGTGGAAAAACCACCGCAAGGGCCCATTCAAGAATCATAACATCTCCTGAACAACACCTTCACATTCTCCAGAGTTCGCAAATCATAGGGAATTTTGTTCCACAGCAACGGACCAGCCACACAGAAGGCACGGTCAACATAGTTGGCCAGACCTCCTCTACGCGGCACCACAAGTCTATTGACAGAGTCTGTGCTAGCAGACTCTGGTGATTTTTGCCTTTCCGTTGCCTCCTCAGAAATGCAGAACTTCGAGATGTACACCGGCGCCATGCCATATAGTGCCTTGAACACAAGTCAATATGATGTTGAACTATACTCTTTCTTTGACTTTAAGCCAGTGAAAATCTTTTAGAAGAGGAGTTATGTGACAAGTTTTTTTGGCATTGTAGATCAATCTAGCAGCCGTATTAAATACAGCAGGGTCACTCTTGACAAAACTAAACACGATCTTAATCTAGTCTTGATCTTGATCATACGACGCACGAAGGGACTATGCTCAAAAACACCGCGCTACCGCTAACGCGCGATTGGTTTGTGTGTATGTTTGGCCAATAGTCACTTCGTGCGTCGTATGATCAAGATCAAGACTAGATTAAGATTGTGTTTAGTTTTGTCAAGAGTAGCCCTGCAGACTGCAGACGATTCTGTTGACTTGCTGGCAAACCAATGCACACCCCATTACAATAATCAAGTCAGGAAAGTACAAAGTTGTTATGTTTTATTTACTATTTTATATTAATAAGTATTTTTATTTTTTATAGCGGTACTATCAATATTGGTTGCCTCACAAGGATTGATAGCGGGAGCCCACAGGATGTGGTCTCACAAGTCATTTAAGGCGCGTCTACCGCTTAAAATATTTTTATTAATTCTCTTCACATTTTCTGGACAAGTAAGTTCTTAAATTCATTTTAACAATTACGACAAATTTAATGTATAATTATTAATATTATGTACATAACACTTCTTAGCATTAAACACACATTGCATTTTACATATTATAAAATTTCTTGGACGTCCGCGCTTCCTTACACCCCTTCTTTCAGATAGATACATCCTCTTCGCCACCCTTTCATCGTGCATTCGCTCAACATGTTCAAACCATCGTAACTTATTTTCACGCATTCTATTTTTTTATTATTATTTATTACATTTTACAGGGTTACAAACAGTCATAAACAGGTAACAATAAACAGAATCATATAAAGCCATAAATGGACCAGTAAAGTCCCCTATCATTACCAATATGTAATAACAAACAATTAATGCAACAACAGCGCCAGACATGTAAATTTAAACAATGCTAAGCATCAGACAAATACAAAAGAATAAAATTAAATAATAAAAAAAACACAATATGAATATGCTAAAATTCAAAATTCATAATTCTATCCACAACACTTCTCTCGAATCCCCTCATTCTCCTAATATCTTCATTCTTCACTATATCTCGCAACGTTTTATCAACCATTCTTCTCAGTGAACGCATCTCCACAGCATTTATTCCACTTTCGTCCTTCTGTTTGTTTTTTTCGTAACATGACATATTTTAAGACATTTAGAATTATATTTATCTTTCAGGTGAGGTTCTACCAATATTGGTCCAATATTAACCATACTTTGATGATTTTGAGATTATAGATTAAAGTAATGTACGTCACATTCTGTCGTTTTCAGAATTGTCTATGGGTTTGGGTGAGAGACCATAGATTACATCATCGTTACTCAGACACTGACGCAGACCCGCACAACGCTACCAGAGGTTTTTTCTTTTCACACATGGGCTGGCTGATGGTCAAGAAACATCCTTTGGTTATAGAACTTGGAAGGACAATTGATATGTCAGATTTAGAAGCAGATCCATTTGTCATGTTCCAAAAGAAGTAAGTGTATTATACCTATACGTTTTTGCAACATCGATCCTGAGTAAAATTACTGTCACGGCTGTTGGGACGGCAGCTAGGATGTAGAAGTTCCAGGATATAAAAAACCTTACAATTTGGAAATTCCATTGATTTTTAATGAGTACAAACTTCCACTTTATTGTAGGAAAACTATAATTTTGTTTTTTTTTTAGTTTAAATATAATCATGAATTTTTCAAAGAATTATCTGTCTGTATGTTAAAATTTATTAGGTCATTTTATATCAAAGCTGTACACCAAAATATTCTTATTTTCTTTTTTCCAGATACTACAAAACTCTTTATTTTATATTTGGTTTTCTTATACCAATTGCTGTACCTGTATTGGTGTGGAATGAAGACTTGTGGGTGTCAATATTTGTATCTTATTTCGGAAGATATGTCTATGGGCTTAATTCTACATGGTGCTTGAATAGTTTAGGTCATATGTTGGGACAAAAACCATACAATAAGTAAGATTAAATTAATTCACATAATTATTTTTGATTGGAGAGTAGTTCCGTGGGGCACCCGGTAAAGAATTGGAAGAACCTCCTACTCTTTTCCATAAGCCTCGCCATGCAAATAGGACTTATTGGCTCTATTAAGCTTTTAGCTTAGTGTGAAAGGTTTATAAGGTTGTATTTGGGTTTATAACAAAAACAAAACCCAGATATATTTAAAAAAAAAACCTCATCAAGAAAATATCATCCAAGAGCAAACTGAAGACATCGATCTTCCATCAAAGCTATCCGTGCCCTTGAGATGGATTCTCCATTACACGGCGCTGAAGAAATCATCCATCATCATCATCTACCTTTGCTGAGCGTAGGAGTCTACTTGCAAGTGCTCAAATACAGAGCTCAAATTGTAACTGAGGGGTCATTGTATTTAAAACTTTATAGATCATAAGGCACAATTTGTATTGGACTTCACCTACTCTCAGCCAGTGCAACTTTTCCAGAAAAATTGTGATGTGACAACCCTTATTCTAGCGGAGAAAAGCTTCGCAGCGCCATTGAATACCATTTGTAGTCATTTCAGTTGGATATGCGGCAGTTCTACATTCACATAGTACGTTTGTTGCAGTAGTCTAGCCTAGATACTCGTACGGCAAAGGTAGAAATTAATGTTTTTGTGCTATCAGGACTAAGATTTTTCGACACCTAATAGTAGTAGATAATAGAGTTTTATTGAATTTATTCGTTGAAAAATCGAGTAATGATGATCAAAATATAATTATCCAGATAGATGACTTCCGAAATCAGTTCCACAAGGTGTCTACTCTACATATGTCAGAAGTTTCTTCTTCCACTTCTGTATTAATTTCATATAACAAAATAAAATATCAGAGAAAAACATATCAACATACAAAATGTCTGCGATCCTTCGTGCAATGTTTTTTTGACACCTTCTTACTCCAAAACGAAAGATCGCAAAATCCTTGTTGATTGGTTTTTCTACGACAATTTCTAGTCCTTTATTTACACAATCTTCAAAAGATTCCTTTTTTTATCTCAAATTTAAATTATCAGTAGTTGTTAATAAGAAACAAATTGAAGTGTAATAAGAATAAAATTTACCAACAAAACATTCTGAAATGCTGTCATTGTTCCAACTTTAGTAAAATTATATTACACCTACATAGTTTTATTAAATTAAATTTGATTTTTCTTCCAGAAATATGCTACCTGTTGACAGTTTGCTTCTGAACTTTTTCGTACTTGGTGAAGGCTCTCATAACTTCCATCACACTTTCCCATGGGACTGTAGAGCCGGAGAAAGGACAGGAATTTACAATATGCCTGGAGCTTTTATAAATTTCATGGAACGCATAGGACAAGCATATGACTTAAAGAAAACGTCACCTGAGATGGTTTGTATAGACTTAATTTAATTGTTTCAAATAATATACCTGCAAACTATAATTTCTTCAAAGACGATCGGGTGTTGAGTAAGAGAAATCGCCGTGCATACATGAGAAATTGGATGAATGTAGAGGAAGCGAAAGAAGTATGTAAGAGTAGATCATCATGGAACCCGTTTCTTTACGATAAGAGAAAATATCACAGGAAATTATTTGGAGGTTGTGTGTGACCCACCAATATACCTGCTGAAATTTCAGTAAATCAATTATGTTTTGCGTGTATTTTTATAAAGAAACTGACTATTACATCGTAAAATGTATATTTAAATAATTAACCCTCTGCAACTGAGGTGGCTTTTTAGTTATTATTCTGCTGAGGAGTGGTCTGACAGACACTCATTTTAAGTTCCATTATTGCCATTATTTAAAAAGTTTTGATTATTTTTTTAGTTTTTTGTGAGTATTTGACATGTATGCAGACACCATTTGAAAAAATATGGTTTAAAAAAAACAGATATTAGAAATTACAAGATATTTATTAATGCTAATAAAAAATCACCATTTTTTTGAGAACAATTTATAAAAATTAATTAAATGAAAAAAAACACATGAAATAAAAAAAGTAAGTAGAAATTTGTTTTCTGTTAACTTTTGTTAAAATGTAAAAAAATAATAAAAAAAATCGTTAGAGCGGTTTCTCTAAAAATCGGCTTCAAAGTACGTCCTCTCATTCCTGGTAAATTTGTGCCGAGCATTGTAGGCAGACATGTTTTTTGCATGCATAACGAGTAAATTTTGTCTTCTTTTCAATTAAATCGCACTCTTTAATCTTTCTTTTCAATTCACTCGTAAAAATTCTGCACAATATTCTTTCACACGATGTCCCAGATTCGATTTGTTCAGGGGCAGTTGGGAAATCTCGTCCTAAGTCATGATTGCGCAATTCTCTCGGCAATTTTTCATTATACACCCGCTGTGTCATAATAGGAAGAACAAGTTCCCTAGCAAGGCCTCGAATGAAATTTGCCCTCCATTTATTGAAAAAAAAAATTTATTGAAGTGATGTTAGGTAGACTCTATGAATTTACTGAGCTGATGTATGTGAGACACTATGAAAAAATTACTATGTTACTGACGTTAGGTCTAACAGACCCATCATTTATTACTGACGTGAGGTATGTCAGACACCCATCAGCTATAGATCCACACATGTACTCACGACGGCCGTCGTTACTGTACTGATGATTAAAAGAACATAAATTAGGAAGCTACTGAGCGAAACGGAAAGATAGGACTCAAAATGGCAACGTTGTTGCAAAAAAAAGATTTCGCGGTGTCTGACAGACCTCACGTCAGTTGCAGAGGGTTAAACAAAAATAATTATAGTAATAATAATGCGATTTGACACAACATAACATTTGACACCACCAATATACCTAAAGAAAAAAACTTTCCAACTTGACAATCAATAATTTGTTATCCAACCGACCATACATAGACTAACGTCAAACTAAAATATGCTTTCCGCCAAAGGTTATAAAGACTATATTTCTATGAAAAATGAAACGTACCGTACAGGGAACGAGGTGTTGGGGTAGTGTATTTTCCTAACATTACGTTGTATTTACTGTGTGTTGGAAAAGAGCGGTATCCTTACACATTCTTTCTCACTTAGTACGTATTTTCAGGAAAATGTTGTTCACAATATCTTTGTTGCTGTCAGTCATATGTTACTTTTGGCGTGTTAAGCCATGTAATACGAGTATTATACATTTTGATCAATCTAACATATAAAATTCTCGTGTCACGGTGTTTGCTATTATGTATACTCCTCCGAAACGGCTGGACCGATTTTAATGAAATTTTGTGTGCTTATCGGGTAGGTCTGAAAATCAGCCAACATCTATTTTGCATACCCTTTAAATTTAAAGGTGGTCCACCCCGATTTTTTTTTTAGTTTTTGGACACAAAAAAATAAATTATTTTTTATGGTGAAGCATTAAAAAATACATACAGCCCTAAATTTTCATCCTTCTACCATCAACCCTAGTTTTTAGTAGCGATATTCGTAATTTAATCATCAACTCCGGTCGAAATATAATGTATATGGCAAATAAATAACGGAAATGGTAAAACAACATTTGCAGGGTCAGCTAGTATTCTTATAGATGAATTCCAGTAAAATACATAATTCGCAAGATAGGTACTAAAAAGAGTTTCAAATTCAAACATGTTTATTAAGGAATAGATGTACATATTTTTACAATAATTCATGTATAAATACCCTGTAAAACATAATTTATTTATTTATTCACTTATTTATAACAATTCAAGGTGATTGCCTTTATAAGTATATAGATGAACTTCAAAATATCATTCGACACATACAAATAAACATATGCACAAAAATATAAAAACAAATACCTACATACTTATCATATACATATTTTTAGACATTAATTACTCAGCATACCTATTACCGAGCACATTCAGTCGTGAACCGTCTGCATGTGCTCGGTAATAGGTATGCTGAGACAATATGCGCTCTTTCTATTGTATTAATATTTTCCTTCTTTTGTACTATTGTAATGTTGATAAACCCAAGTGTCCTGTAAAGGACCTACGGGAGATGTTGAAGAATAAAGAATAAAGAATAGACTTATTTTTCGATGGAGATGGCTCTGTGAGGAGGAAAATGATAGAATGTTTTAATCAGACTTATTCTGAAAATACAAATTTAATTTAATGTTTATTTTATAATTTAATTTAATTTTTAGTCATTATAGTCATTAAGTTTTCATTGTTTTGTATCTTGTAAAATTGTCCACCTGTAATATTTTTTGTAATCAAAGGCAATAATGCCGTAAATAAATAAATAGGTAAATAAATAAATATATAACTATACTCCAGTTCAAGTAAAAAAAATCAAATATGACTAATTAATTCAAAAATATATCTTTGTACCTAAATCCATAATATTTAAACAAACATCCAACTATTATAAGAATAAAAATGAAAGATGAAGGCTGAAACTAATAAACAAGAAAATTCTTTCAAATAAATATATAAATATATATTTATATATAAAAATAAATATATACAATTTCCAGTCACCGACTAACAAAGTCAAAATCTATATAAAAAAAATGAGTTGACCATGTATGATCCCCCAGAACTAGAGAACGGATTAACCGAATTGGCTGATTCTTTTTTTGTTGTGTTTGTAATTTTCAGGAGACGGTTTGAATGAAAGAAAATTTTTGGAAAATCTTACGGCAAAGTCGGAAACTTGGATTGTATTTTTGTATAAAAGTGGCGTTTGTATGACAGTCCCGCTGTCATGTGTTGCCATGACGAATTAAAAAAAAAATGTTTTATCCACCATTAACGAATTGTTCGTAAATGTTCGTAAATGGTTTATATATGAATAAAACTACTGGAAAATCTCTTCATGTTAATATCACAGTAAAAAATATTAATATTAATGTAATAGAATTCTATATTGTTTTGAATGTACTGAAATTGTTTTACTTCAATTCACATAAATTCAAGGGAAGATCCAGTTGAATGAATCACTTCTCAACTAACTGCAGAGCGTAAACCATTGGAGACAGAGACATGAAATTCACCTTGGCGATGCCGGGTAGGAACAAATAGTTAAAAATAAATCAATTTCAGAACCACACAAAAATACAATAAAAACAAGAGAAAATCCGTTAGGTCTGAATTGAGAGAAGCGATTCCATTATTTTTAATACTAATTGATAAATACTTTTTTTTTTATTACAGATCAGAAACCGAATGCTAAAAACGGGAGATGGAACAATTATTTGTGACAACATTAATCTTAAAACAGTTTTGAGACATCAGCAATGAACCATCGTATTGAACGTCTTCTGAACATTATTATTGTTATTCCTACTATTGTAATAATTAAATTTGTTGATTTTGTCCTATTGTACAAATCCATTAATTTATTTAAAATTTTGCATTTTTTACTGGGTTAAATCCAGAGAGGTTGGAAAAATGTCTGGGTTTTTTTTAAATAAAACTCGAAGCGATTTAAAAACACGACTTCTTCATTCGATCATCTTTGCAGACAAGAAGGATAAAAATATTGCCAATTCTGAATAATAATCAACAAAATAGTTTAGTTGCACTAACAAAGTGTGAGGAGATAGTTGAGTTATGATAGTTCTAATTCGTATTCACAGTTTTCCGTACTTTAGTTAGTTAGTTCATTTTGACATCTTAGTACAACTATAAATTTCGTCGCTCTATGGATTTCATATTCAGAATGAAATTTTAGTTGACAGCTGACGACTCAAATAAGTTGGATTTGTCAGAATTTTATTCGCGTCTTTTAATGTGCGACTATTATTAGTTGCTGTCATTTTGCCGCAGAATATTGCTATATTTTGGAAATGTATAGGTGTTTTTTCAATTAAAAGTAAAAAAATGGATATTTTTAGGGCCCTCGCAACTCTTGGCATCTACGAGTATAAATTGTAAAACTATACCGCCACCGACGCAAATGACAACAACTTTTAAATTGTTGCCAGAAATGTAAATTGGAACGTGAAAAATATTTTGTATTGCAGCATCACCGACTAATATTAGTTTTTCCTTAATGGTTATCGAATTAATAGTTATTTATAGTTAGTTCATAACTAATGCTGAATACGAATTTGTACTATAATAACTAATATTAGTCAACTTTTATCAGTTAGTTTAGTTAGTTCATTATGATTCAGAATGTGCCCTAATGCACAGACAAAATATGGTGTTAGTTATTGAGCATATGTAGACAAATGTCCACATCTTGTTTTAGTTACTGTCATTTTAATTATTTCACATTCATTTATCACCTCACTTAGTTGTTATTATTAAGGTAATTTTACTAACTGCTCAAAAAAATTATATCTCACCATACATCTGTATTTTTTAATGTTTTTCTGTTTACCGTTTGTCTGTTGGTGCTACAAATTTATTGTTTTAACATTAATTTCATGACACTGTTGTAGTTCGTTTATGTTTATATATCCAAACATTTAATAGGCATGTGCTTTGTATTTTTCCAAATAAATAAATAAATTATAATGTGATTAATTATATCATTATTATTATTTAATCTTTTTGATGACAATCTTTTTATTAAAACCTACTATGAAATTTTACAAATGGACTTCGATTCTGCACGCTTTTTGATTTTTTCTGTATTAGTCCTTAGTATGTTGTTGGTGTTCGGAATTGCAATAACTATAATGTATGTGTGTTCTACATTATTATAATTATTATTACTTCTGTTAAATTTCTCGTTTAACTAACTATTTTGAGAATTATGAAAAAAATGATTCATTTAAATGTTTACGTGCGTAATTTACATAATATTATTATCTATAGGAAGTTACAAATCCAGTTGACATGTATAATTAAAATGTACCTACGACATTTGGTATCTAAAGAATTAATATTGTTTCACGCACACGCGTGCGCGGGGAAACCTTAACATCGACAGTTTTTTCGTTATAAAATAAAATCAACGAGATTGACGAGTTTTTCCTTCTATGATATCCTACCCATCAATAAGCAACATTTATTTATAGTGGAATCAGCTCTTTAAAATCTTCATAAGAGTAATTTTTGCCAGTTTTTTGCTGTTCCGCGGGGATTCTCCCACTACGCGTGTTACGGCGTCACTATGCAAGTACTCCTTCATAAAAAATATCTGACGGTGTACGGTTCTAGGTTTCGTTTTGGTTTTTTTTTAAACATAGGTGAATATTATAATTATATACATAATAATTGTCCGAACAATATTTTTTATTATTTTTTTAACGTAGGTACACACATTCAAAATATCAATTTAATATCTTATTTAAAGATAATTTCATTACAATTTTCTAACCATTACATTTAAAATGTAATGGTAAAAAAATGTTTATAAAAAAGTGATGTATTTTTGTGTACTTCAGATTTTGTGTTTTGATTTAAATTAAGAACTGGTACAATTTTTTTTCACAAGTGATTCAAAAATAATTTTTACAACAATTATTTGATTATCATTTTTTTCGGAATAACATGTTATAGCGATATACTTTATATAGTGCAGAATAATATAGCGATGAGGTTTGCCACCCATCTTGAATGTCTTAATTTTTATTGGCACAGAGAAGACGGCCTGCATGTTTATCACATGCAGCTGTTCTGCTGGCTACTTCACTTGTGGGATGTGCCGTGATGGTATAGTAATAGTAGTATTGGTAATAACAGCTTTTATCAATAAGTGAATACAAATATAATTCTCTGATGGGTACAAACATTAAAATAAAACTATAATAATAATAAATATTTATATTGCAAAAGTTAATCCGAAACGAGATGGCAAAAAAAAACAAGTGTGTTTGAATGGCGCCGAAATTCAATAGGAACCCTAAACTACATAATGTATCTTTTTACCTGAATGCGATCCTTACGTACACAGCAATAAAAGTGGGGATTGCCTCGCGACGCGTGTTACCATGGTGTACTTTGTATTCGAAAATATAGGTGATGTTATATTTTTCTATTTCCGTATTAAATAAAGAAATTTTCAAAAAAACAAATAATGCAGATTTGTTGTTTATATTCCAAGGTACATAATGATGCAATTTTGATAGTTTCATCTTATATAATAACAGAGTTATAAGCATTTAATTGCATGCGAAGGTTTCACTCGCGGTGCGTGTGCTTAAGTTCTATTTGGAGCGCGTGTGCTCTAGTGTCGTCAAATTCATCAAATTTAAAACTTAATAATCGATGTCTAATTGACCTGAGTTTATGCGTGGCAGTACAAGAGATACATTTTAAGTATTAGATTCAACGGTATTCAGAAAAACAAGTCATTATATTATAAATCAGCTTTATTTTTATCATATACACTTAAAGGTAAACATAAATTATCTTAGATAGTATAAATTATGAACAAAAAAATAAACTTCTGTAAAAATAACATATTTTGGACTTGTTGAGATCAGCACAGCTTTTAACTATAGGAACATTCTAAATTATCAAAAGACTTGACTTATTACAATGTTTTATGCTTATATCCTTACTATTCAATCATAATATCATCGCAATCGGGAAAATAACAACTTGGATTGGATGATTTTTTTGACGCCGTTTAACAGTCCCTAGACCATTTCAAGGGCGCCAGTGAAGAGTTCAGTTTTCAATTTGTTTCTGAAGCTGGTGACAGTTTGACTATCTCACAGTGGCACCGGTAGGCGATTCCACATAACCGGTCCAACAACACCAAAGACCCTCTCATAGAAGTTAGACTTACCGGCTCTATTGGGCTCAGTTAGTCTATTCACGGCCAGTTCCATAGAGCGCAGAGGTTTTCTAGTGGTCTATATGAGAAGTATGTTTCATATTTGAGGAATACCGACAAGAACAGCACTGTATCGCAGTTATTTATCAATTTTACTTAGTGGATGCCACATATCACCCACGTGAGCACCGTAGTGTTAAATCATTGATTTATATGGTATAGACTAGTAACACAGTACTGATTTTCTTAGAAAACATGTTGCAAGATTAAAAGTATTTTTTTATAAACACATTTGAGTTCGTTTGTCACCCATCCCAAATATCTTATTTTTTTGCAGGCACAAAGAGAACAGGCTACCCCATTTTTGAAATAAGCTGTGATGATATAGTTATTTATTTATTTTATTTATTTTTTTAAAAAGATATATCTGGGTTTTATTATAAACCCAAATACAACCTTATACACCTTTCACAGTAAGCTAAAAGCTAGTATTATTATTATTATGCTGTTTCACTCCATAAAATTAAGATGCTAATGGTTTCTTTCCTACTTATACTTGGGTATGGCACATTCTTTATATCTGACAACGCCATAAAAAGACACCTTCAAAAGAGTGTCCCCCTAGCCCAGGGATACACAGATTTATAGGGAACAGTGGCCACTTTGGAAGATTATGAGCCAAGGACGGGCCGCTATAAGAAAATTAACAGAAATGCTCACACATTAAAATTTCTACCCCCCGTCGCAGAATTTTCAAAATGGTATAGGAATTTGAGATATTTCAAAAACTCCTCTGTTTTCTTAAAGAATATTTTCTCGCAGAATCTTTTTCTATAATGTACCGGGTATTTGTACCGATTGTTTGAGTCAATACCAGATGGTAAAAATGTCACGTGTTTGAATTATATTTACTTGAATTATTAAGTATCCGGTAGTTTTACCGAATATCCGATTATCACTGGTATTGACAACTTTTTTTATATCATAATTTGTCGCAGATATACCGACCGAGGGCCGCGGTTTGTGCATTGCTATTCTAGCCTGACAACACTAATATATTAAGTTGCAAAATATGATTGGTCGCATTACAAGTTTTTCGCAAGACCATAACAGCTTTTGGCTGAGGCGATCTCAACAGGAAAAAAAAAAAATTATAAAAAAAACAAACAAGTCAAATCCCAAAAACAAAACAACAAAAAAAAAACAGCGAGACAGAAAAAAAAAACAAAAAAAAATATCATTATAAAAAGCAACAGTATTAAAGCAGAGTCTCTATCCTGGCGGTTATATTTATTGTAATAACTGTTTGATCCATATACAAAAAATAAAATAAAAAAGATGTAGAGTGAAATACTAAAAAATAAAAACGTAAAAAAAAAATAAAAAAATAAGTAGAAAATTCCGTTCGTCCAAAAGTTCCTTTGAAAATGTTTCTAATATGTCCAATTTACCCAATACCAACTGATGTTTACTTTTGTCCAACTAAACTAATGCCTTTAAATGAACGAACCTAAACCCTTTGTAATTAAATTACAATGAATTTCATTTCACAGCATATTATGTATGTAGTATTTACATAGTCCAAGCAAAATTTAAGCAACAGTGTATTACACACGAACGATCTTGCTAGCGTAAAAAAATAATTCCTTCACAAAGCGAAGAGTTTTAATTTAATAATGTCAATTCCCATTCTCTGGTCCTTTTTGGCTTTGTAAAGTTGCAAACATAAACATTCTCGATTTTATTAAAGGTCCGTCCACACCTTCAGCAGAAGAAGAAAAAAAACAATTCAAAATAAAAAAAAAACATAAAAGAGACAAATTCAAATCATTAAATAATTTTGGTTGCTGTTTTTCGAGTTCGCCACGTCTAGTTTTATTATGTCGACTTTTCGGTGCACTTGTTGGCTTTATCTTCAGGATCAAATCGTCGACAAAATAAAACTAGACACGGCAAACCCGAAAAACAACAACCAGATAGTGAAGATCGCCATAATAGCCTTCAAACCACATTAAATAATTTTATAGCCTTGCCGACAGGAGAATTTGGGATAATGTTTTACCATATCTCTACTACAGAACTTCACATACGCAGGGTAGTCAGAAGCCAGATGATGTCAATAAAAAAATCAGGATATTCAGGACGTACCTGATCTCATTATTATTATTCATGGTGCTCGCTGTTGGAACAATCTTCCTTCGAAAATCAGGATGATAACAACCTTTCATTCTTTCAGACAAGCTGTCAAAAATCATTTCCTTGCATTGAATTCAGCATCTGATTCCTAATTCCTTTTCCCTTTCCCTTCTGCATGTGCACGCTGCAATATATGATCTACTTTTTATCATAATACCTACATATTTATTTTAATTTGTGTTTTTTTTTTAATTTGTATATGACATTTTGTCTTTTATTGTTTGTATTCATAAAATTTTGTCCAATCTCTGTATAAATTGATCTAATTGTTTTATTCTATTACTATTGTTGTTTTGTTCAAATTACTACTATTTTTGTTGCATCTTAATGTTTATTTTTATAAATTTGTACCAATTCAGTTTTTATCATTTTTATTATTATTGTCTGTCAAATTTTTTTTTTTTTTTTAATTTGTTATATGTTTAACGTGTAAAAGGCTCACGCCGTGTACAAGTAATAAATAAATAAATATTATGTGTCCATAAGTATATTGTTGCTTGCATGTGTTATTTTTTTTTTTTGTTATTATTTTTTTACTATAACTATTGATGTATATGGGTTTTTATATGTATATATGTATCTAGTTGTTTTTTTTTTGTTTTCATTTTAATAACCCGGTAAGTTGGAAGACATCGTTTCTTAGCGGTAAACTCATCCTCTGTTCATTGAATAAAAATATTGAAAATCTCCATCAGTCCATCCCATCACAGATTCTCCAAGTGTAGAAGTCAGCGGATCAACTGCTTGTCGTCATATTCGTGTTGTAAAAGTTAAGATATTCAGGATGGGATGTTAAATGTCTTAATTCGTGATATTTTACGAATGTTTACTTGCTTTTTACAGGGCACTCGAAAACTTACAGGAAAGAGTCTTAGGCCAAAACTTACAGAAAAGAGTCTATTGTCATTATTATTTTACCATCTTTTTGTCATATGGTTTTTTTTTATTATGTCATAAAAATTTAAGAGAAAATATTCAGGAATTATCAAGTTATAAGCAAAAAAATTGATAAAATCCTTTGTCCTGACAAACTTTAGCAACATGTTAAAAATATATTATGTATGTCGCATGTTTGGGGTTATGTGGTTTGATGCCTTTTTCCTCGCCGTAAAATTATGTCTGGATGAAATTTTTTGGTATTAATAATGAAACTCATGCTGTTTAAATCCTTTGTCCTATTGAGTATTTGCAATTAAGTCCTTGCTAAAAAAAAATATTTTGCTTTTTCTATAAAAACTAGACTTTTGTGGATTGAATCCTTTTACCAGAATGAGTAAAAAACACAAATTCAAAACATAAAACAACTTTTGCCAAAATTGTGGTTTGATGCCTTTGTCCTGAGCACAGTCGATATGAAATTCCACGATGCCATTCATCCTGAATGTTTATTTTTTATTGACAAAGAAAGGATAATCTGGATGTTTGTTCAACATCTTGTTGTATGTTTGTAATTTATGTATTGTGTTGTCAGTTTTCTGTGAGTGTCTCTATAAAATAAAATAAAATAAAAACATAGTTAGTCCGCTGGCTACCCCACTAGTAGGATAAGACTTGATGGTGTATTAAAAGTAGTAAGTAGTATAAGTGGACTCTAATATTTTTTACATATTAATTTTCAGTAATTTTGGTTGGTCATAAACACTTATCTTACTTTCCATTCAAAGACACATATTCGTGAAATATGTTAATAAATAATAAAAAAATATACAATTTTATACCTTCATCTTAATGTGAACCTTCTTTTTGTACAACAAAACTAATAATAATATGAAGATAGCAGTGGCATGTTTTAAATACATGCAAAAAAGTACCACATGCTTGAGCTCCTGCGACAGTGTCTTTTTCATATATCGACTTTGCATATTCAAAAAGAGACATGTGCGCACAATTTTATTTGGGCGTACTCTTTTAAAACTGTTATTAAGGCATTAAAATTGTAGTTTGGACTTTTTATTGGCATGTGATATTATTCTTCAAGTATTGAATAACAGTAATAATAAAAAAAATATTGCACAAAAAACAAACATTATTTACTTAAATATAAACATTGTAGAATTTAAACCAGACAAATAAATTTGTGCAATGGGCAAGTTGATCGAAGAAGCGCGATATCTTCCAACTAACCCACTAACAAGAATCACTTTTTATTTATGAATGTTTTTGAAACATTTATAAATGCATATGTCCCTTTTTGAAAATGCAACGACGATATACAAAATACCAACGTGTGCCTACTTTAGCAATTGCATTTGTAAATTCTATAATCTTTTGGCTTCAACTTTTGTCGTTACATAGCGTATGTGTGAAAATTTTTCTTTAGACATGTTTTTAAACAAATGTTCATTACGGCATTTAAATTCGTGTTACATTTTTTATAGTCCAGTGATATTATTCTTAAAATATTAAATTTAAATAGGTACCTATTTGATAGTCAGAATTATTTTAAAAAATGGTTTTAATGTTATGGTAAGCAGTTCATTCTAGAAAAATGTCAACACAATTACATAGTAGGTATATATTTATATTTATGTAAGTCATTTTTAATATTATGCAATGATGTTTCTGGATGGGTTAAGTTAGTAATTAAGTTTTAAATTTCTACAAAAAAACGAAGGAGTAGAGATATTAAAAGCTAAGTATATCTGATATTTGTATACAAAAATAATGAGATAGTGAAAAATCTCAAATATCCATTTAAAATAGTCAGGTATTTTCTTAAATCTGTATTTTTTTTTTAAAGTATTTTTTTATGACGAAAGTATGGGGGTTTTATACCTTTAAAGAAGGTAAAGGAAATCTTTCAATTATATTTCTTTCACATACAGTGAACATGAAAATAATCTTTTGCTAAAAGATTCTCTCACAACCTAAATTACTTTATAGTATTTTTACTTACAGTTATTTGTGTGGTTTTAAATAATAAAGATCGATTTATATCACTTTTCTTTTATTTTCTAAAACACAAGTTAAGTTTTACAAGAAGTAGTAAATGTAACAATATATAAAGCAAATAAAATTGAAGAGAAAATTAATTATTAAACTAACAAGTACGCTGTTGAGAATCGACTGATTTGAATATTCATTTCCTAACTACAAGATGGCATTTCCCTATCGACTTCTTCTCTAAGCTTTTAGTTAGCATGAAAGGTTTAATTTCTAGTATGGTTTGTCTTCACATTGTTTCTTCTCATTCTCTATAGATGGCGGTAAATCATCACCCATATACCTTTCTTGCAACTTCTAAAAACACAACATTAATTTACATCTTACAAATAAATAACAAACAATTAATGTTGGCAACATTCGCTGGTTGCCACAAAAGCATGACCACCTTAAAAAGTCTTGTCCCGCCACTGGACTAGGTAGTTACCTAATTTGGTACCCACTGGAGCTTACAGAGTGAAAATATTTCTCAGCTTCTGAAGGAAAAGAGAGAGGGAAATGTACTATGTAAAATAATATAGAAAGAGAAGGCTAATGATATTTTGAAAACGCGACTGGTAGCGAGCGCAAAGTTTTCGGTCAACCTCAAACCTTTGGGTTTACCGGAGTGGAAAAATAAGTTGGACGCAGGGGGTGAACATGGAACAGTGTAAGAATGGAAAAACAAAAGAACGAGGAAACACATTATTGGATTTTTTTTTATTATTATTGGCGATGCATCCTTGTTTGGATGATTTCCGCCATTTATAATCATGGGTTTATTGTTTCAGGTTATAACTATAGATTAAACTAATTAGTTCAATAATGAGCAAAAGTGATCAATTCTTCAAAGTACAATGAAATTTTTCAGAACAAATTCAAACAACATTCATACACCTTATCATCCTCTAAACCAAGAAGATAGCTGATGTTAAGTGGGTATTCTACATTCTGAAGGGAGAAATACAAATCACCGCGGTCCCGAAGTGAGCATTATTGGAATTATGTGTGTAAAAAACCCTTTAGTGTATTTTCAGTAAAAAAACATATACATAAATATATTTTTCTATATACGTATTTTACTAGTTACAACTATTCATGTTCTTTTATTGTTTCCATAATATCTCCTCAACCTTTATTCGGTACACTGCCATTTGTCACAAGTAGAGTTAGACAGTCCGTAGATTAACTGCATGTAATCAACGTCCGGATCGACCTATCCATGCTAAGAAAAATACGTTAAATTGAATTGAAAATGTTAAAAATTGGATTGGACACCGAAGTTAACGCTATGTAACATTGAGAAAAAATTTAATCTGAAGAGGTGAGAAAGGCACCCCAATGCTTACGAATTGTCTCTAGGCTGACTTAAGCGTTCACATTCGGTGTCCATGGATAACGTTCACCAATTCCACCATTTTCACTATCACTATATACCTATGTTATGATATTGAGAAACATTTAATGAAAATCATAGAAGAAGAAAACATGGTTCTCCAATCTAGGTATCTGATTTGTTTTGTCATCTGCGCGTTTTGCCCAAATCCAGTCAACCAATAAAAAAAATAGCAGGTAAATATTTATGTCTATTTATTATTTAATGTCAATGTTTTTGGCTTCTAGCGAGACTGTTGTGATGAGCAATGAGTAGGGTTGCCACTACTTATCAAAATGGGAAGGCCCGGAGATTTTGAGAATATGTGTATTTTTACCAATCAAACACATTTTATAGACATCGTTTATTTGTCAAATTTAAATTGAATGAGTACTACAAATTAAAGTACAACATAAACAGTGCTAAACTTTTATTTTAATTTAATTTTAAAAATCATATTTCATATATGTGTGAAATTTTAAGGCAATTTTTCTTGCTTTGGCTTTTATAAAACTTTCAAAAAATTCTTGTCAGGGCACATCGTAATAAATCTTCATAATATTAACTCTGACTTCACCGAGGACCATAGTAAAAAACAACCAATAACATCGCTCAGGAGCAAATTGAAGACAACGCTCTTCCTACATAGTATCCTGCGCCCTTGGAAACACAATGGAGCAGCCGATGGATGCTCATAACATACAAAAGATACAGAAACAATTATGATATCAACCCGCATCCCGGATCGAACCCGGTGAGGCGGCAGCCCTAGTTATAAATCATATTTAATATTAGTTTGTTTGAACTACAATATTTCTTAGACTGTTGCAGAGTTATATAAGAAACTTTGTCAATCGAATTCACGTTTTGTGTCCTACCTTCCCTTGTCTCTTAGGTATATTATGTATTACGTTATGCTCACTGATGCATTGGTCAATAGAAAATAAGAATCTTATAAATAAAAATGGATTTACCATGTATGTCACTCCATAACTTGAGAACGGCTGAACCGAATTGGCTGATTCTTTTTTTGTTGTGTTCGTAATTATCGACGGTTTGTATGAAAGATTTTTTTTTGAAAAACTTAACGGAGAAGTTGGAAATTTGGATTTTATTTTTCTATGAAAGTGACATTTGTATGACAGTTCCGATGTCACGTGTTGCCATAACGAATTAAAAAAAAAATGTTTTATTGCGCTCGTACATGGTTTATATGAAAAATTACTGGAAAATCTCTTCATGTTAATATCACAGTACAAAAAATTAATATTACATGTTTGAATCACATAAAATTAGAATCACTTGTTAATCCTAATGAAATAGAATTCTATTGTTAAAAATACTGAAATTGTACTAAATGTACTGAAATTGTTTTATTTTTAAATTCACATAATTATAGGGGACGATTTGGTTTAATAAATCACTTCTCAACTAACTGCAGAGCCTAAAACATTGGAGATATACATGAAATTCACCCTGGCAACGCCGGGTTGGAACATCTAGTTATGAATAAAGTTCTTATATAACCAACTTAATATCGATTGTCCAATTCTATATCTCAACAAGTTGAAATGTCTTATATTATTCAATAAATTTAATTTTTGTTTGAACAGTTCCTTCATCTCTCTCTCTCTCTCTCTCTCTCTCTCTCTCTCTCTCTCTCTCTCTCTCTCTCTCTCTCTCTCTCTCTCTCTCTCTCTCTCTCTCTCTCTCTCTCTCTCTCTCTCTCTCTCTCTCTCATCTCTCTCTCTCTCTCTCTCTCTCTCTCTCTCTCTCTCTCTCTCTCTCTCTCTCTCTCTCTCTCTCTCTCTCCCTCTCTCTCTCTCCCTCTCTCTCTCTCTCTCTCTCTCTCTCTCTCTCTCTCTCTCTCTTGTTGTATTCTTGTTTTATATATGTATAAACACTGTAATTGGCCTTATATATTTTTTTTGTTATTATGATTTTTATTACATTTATTATGTGCTGTTGTGTTAATAAAGGAATGATTTTGTTTTGACGCCGTTTAACAGACCCTAAACCGTCTCAAGAGCGCTTCCGTGAAGAGTGCAGTTTTCAATTTGCTTCAGCAGGGTTACTCTTGACAAAACTAAACACGATCTTAATCTAGTCTTGATCTTGATCATACGACGCACGAAGGGACTATGGTCCAAAACACCGCGATACCGCTAACGCGTGATCGGTTTGCGTGTATTTTTGGCCAATAGTCACTTCGTGCGTCGTATGATCAAGATCAAGACTAGATTAAGATCGTGTTTAGTTTTGTCAAGAGTAGCCCTGCTGAAGCTGGTGATAGTCAGTATATCATCAAAAAGAAACAACAAAATCAAAGGAGATTCTCTATCTTGGCGATAAAATCATTGCATGTTATTTATTTTGTACATTATACGGTATTTGCCTTTTACGATATTCTTTTAAGTGCTTTTACTTTATATTTGTAAATTTGAATTTGAAAAAGAAAGTTTCTATTAATGTCTTGACTTAAACGATTTTTAATTATTATAAATTTGATTATAAAGTTATTTTTTAACTATTTATCTTCATAATTTTCGTCTTGTTTTTTGTTTCTAATTTACTGTTTGCTAGCAACGTGTTCTTCATACGTTTTGCTTATTTGCGGGAACTTGATTGGTTTGTTGACTGATGAGATTTAATGTCGATATTTTGTTAAGTTAAACTGTTTGTAAACATCAATCTAAAACTAAGACAGAGGATGGTCAAGTGTTATATTTGGTCCATTTTGCTGTACGGAGAAGAAACTTGGACCCTCAAAGCGAACACAATGAACCGAATAGAAGCATTTGAGATGTGGCTTCATCGCAGAATGTTGCGCATCCCATGTACTAATTTGGTTACCAATAATGAGGTGTTGCGGAGGGCTAGAACAGATAGAGAGATGTTATCCAATATAAAGATGAGGAAGATGGCATATTTGAGACACGTATTTCGAAATGAGAAATATAGTTTGCTCCAACTCATTTTGAAGGGAAAAATTGAGGGTAGTCGTGGTGTGGGAAGGCGGCAGATGTCCTGGCTGAGAAATATCCGTGAGTGGACCGGAGTTCGGAGAGTGGAGGAGTTGTTCCGGCTGGCACAGGACAGAGAGGCCTACGCCAGGGTGATAGCTGACGTCGGGGGGACCTGACATGGCACTTTGAGAAGAAGAAACTGTTTATGTCCCGTAAGACAATAAATAAATAAATAATTTAACAATATTACACAGTTTTTGTTGTAAACAAGAATTTATGAGATTTGCGAAAATACCATGGATAAAGTGAACTTGACCAGCCTAAGCCGATTCGTAAGCATCGTATCACTTTGCCTGTTTCCTACTAAAATGAGTTTACACAGTCTTTTGGCCGTGCGGATGAGGTCTCTGTTGAGTATCGTGTATTGTGAATACATTATTATTATGAAGAGTAGGAAATATTTTATAAATTTCATTTCCCGAATTCGGTGTTAATAATTCGTTTTCGGAGAAAAATGATATGGAAAATGCTTTTGGCAGTGTTGGCTGTAATGATGCAATATATTCTCTAAATAGAAAGGAGATGAAACCATAAATATATTCATCTTTTTATATCTAAATTTAACATTTTTGTATTATGGATGATAAAGTGAAATAGTAAACTATAAAATAATTTCATGTTTAACATTTTTCAGTTTCTTTACTACTAAGGTCCATAATTTTTAAGATTATTTATTTAAGTTTAATTTATCGACGGACGGTTCTTGGTGGGAGTTCATATTAATAACAGATATCGAGTTTCATTGTAAAAAAAGATTTTTTATTTATTTTTAGGCATGTGTTGCATATTTGCTTAGATGGAGGGCACGCTGTTTGCTTGTATTCATTGTTTATTTATTTATTTCAATAAACGGATATTTTGCCTTTTAGAAACATAATAAAATAAATACGATATAAATACATTTCAGAAATATAACAAAACATAATATATTTATTTATTTTATTCTTCTTGCACATCATCATACACATAACAAAATCAACAAAGCAGGTTACATAAAAAAAAAACAATGTGATGATATGCAGTGGCTAGATTATCACTTTATAGTGATTTCTTCCATCTAAATATATATGTACAGTAGGGATAAGAATTAAAGGCCAAATATAAATAGCCTATAAGTGTAAATATAATTAAATTGGTGTTTTTGTAGCGTCAAATAGGACATTATAAAGCCAAGATTCATATTTCAGTTTCTGATCTATTCTCTATCTGTGTGAATTGTCTATAAATGTAATATTATTTTAAACAATTCCTATGAAATTTAAACAAAAAAAGGTAATGTAATTCACTTCAAAGCTACTACTATTTATAAACAATCTAATACGTTCCTATCTATAAAAGTGATTCTCTGTGGGAACGAATGACATAGTTCAAGCTACAATCTCACTCCGATTTAATAATTTCAATTTATGCGATCTCAGAGTTAAAATTTTCTTTTCCTCATAATATGTTGTGCGGGATATCTCAGATAAAATAGAAGAGAGCAGATTGCGATGGTATGGCCAAGTGGCCAGGAGATCACCTGAATTTGTAGGTACGTTATAAAGCACAATGTATTGAAGTTACCGAAAGGGTCCAAGAAGAAGACCAAAGTTTAGATGGCGTCAAGTAGTGAGACAAGACATGCAGAACTGCGATGTTTCCCATGAAGATGCACTCGACAGAACCAAGTGGCTAAACAAAACAAGAAAGAATGGCAGACCCCACCACTATGTGGGACTAATAAGTGCCCAAGGAGAACAAGATAAATATTTTTTGATAAAATATCATGCGCTCTGTATTAACATTATATGTATAGAGTTCGTCGTTAGCCTGGAGGTAGAGTCTCGGCTTCATGAACAAGGGGTCCGCGGTTCGATCCTAGGTGCCGGCAAACTCCCCTTTCACGACACAAGCTTTTAACTTACTGTGAAAGGTGTATACTGTATAAGGTTGTATTTGAGTTTATAACAAAACCCAAATATATCTTTAAAAAAAAAAGAAAAAAAAAAGCTTCTACGCATGAAGAATTTAAGTTTTCATCGTGAAACAATTAAGAAATTAAATGAACTAATAAAAATAGAAAAATATTGAAGAGAGATATCTCAGGAGTCGCAGACCCCTATTAATACATGCATTTGAGCCAAAATTGAGGAAAAAACCGCAGTCGTGGGAATCTTAGATCGCGAGATATATAATTAATATACAATAGGTATACCCTATATTACAATCTTAGATATATAATATTAGAAGAATAATATATTAAATGTTGAATCAATTCTTCTTCTTAAACTTCCATGTCCGGTCCCCCTGATGTCGGCTATCACCCTGCGGCGTAGACTTCTCTGTCCTGTGCTAGCCGGAACAGCTCTTCCACCCACTGGATTCTGGTCCACCCTCTGATGTTTATTAGCCAGCTTAGGACATATGCCGCCTTCCCACACCGCGGCTACCCGCAATTTTTCCCATCGAGATGAGTTGGAGCATAGCATATTTTTCATTTTGGAATACGTATCCCAAAAAAAACATTAATTCAACGCATCACAAAAACTTAGACGGTGTGGTTAAAAATATTGTCGCATAGCATTTTAACCTGAATCATTGAATATTGTTGTGTATGAGTTTGCTTGTATTACATAATGTATCTAGATGTCCTATGTAGATGGAACCTATGTACATAGGTACAAAAGATCTTAAGAATACTTTTTACCTCAGGGAATTGAAGGAATACCTACGAAGCGGGAAATTGAGACGCTTTTCATTCCAAAACAGACATTCAACTTTAAAAAGCTTATTTCTTTAAAAAGAAAAAAATAAGCACCTTTATCTAATATCTACTTACGACAATGGTAAATATTTATTTTATTCTCGCATAAGGCAATTTCGCGTGAATCAATCAATTTCAAATATTGTCTTATTTATTTATACATACCTAGTAGGTAAACTTATTTGTTTTGAATAAAATAACTTCCTTGTAAGTACCTACCCATCGACTTTATTTAGCGATTTGTGCTTTAGTATAAAAGCTTAAATAACTTGCGTGATGAGCAAATATTTTGTGTATATCATTGGTTAATTGCTCTTTTTCTAGACTCACTTCTCTGTATTTGCAAAAGTGCCTTCCTTTGACGCGAGTTCTCAACTGTCCCTCCATCTCTTTGTTGGTCTTCCTAGTAGACGGCGTTCCATATGATTTTCCTAGACAGCGATGAAGGGGAAGTTTGAGTACCCTCAATCTTTCATTTAATAAATAAATTGGTTTATTAAAAAAAAAACACATTTTACAGAATTGCTAAGGGGCGAGCAAATCGAGTGAAGAATTTCTTGTAACCATCCTCCGCAATAATTTTTTACATCATACATTTTTATCCTAGAAACTAAGCAGAAACTACTAAAGAAGAAACTACGCAGACAATTTAATGGTTTTTTTTATACAATAAACGACTATATAAGCCTTTGAAATAAAAAAAATGTACAATAAAAACAACAATATATTGAGAAAAACATATTACAAAAATACCTACACATACACATTAGCATGAGTAGGGGAAGGTGGGGCAAGACGGGGCCTTTAAGCTTACATGTCAAAAAAACACATTTCTTTCTGTAAGTTCTTTAAAAAAAGTTATTTGACACAAACTTTGATCTTTAATCTAGTAGATCTTTAATCTAGTAAAGTATCACATAAATGATAAAATAAACATTTAGAAATAATAAGTATGTTCAATTTAAAAAAAACTTAATTATCCCGTCTTGCCCCACGGGTTGGAGCAAGACGGGGCAGTTAATTAATTAATTATGTATTATGTATATTGTTTATTGACAAGAAAAATTACTTGAGTCCCATCATTATTTATATAATATTATGTCGTTTTCATATCTTACTAATTTATGCCACCCTACAACTATTCTTTTCTGCTGAAGAACATAAGCCTCCCTCAGATTTCCTTAAGCATTTTTTTTTTTTTTTTATTTATACATCACTATTACAAAACGTCATAAAACACACATGGACAGAAACAATACACACAATCACAAATCAAAGACAATGCATTATCCTACTCAACCCGCACTCATCATCCAACCCCTTGCTATACAATACCAAGCCCACAAGTTTGTCATTTATTACAAAAGTTATACAAAAAATTAAAAAAAGAAAAAACAACAAGACACCAATCCAACATGCATAACAGGCAGCCAAAACAGATATGTGACTGAGCGTGCGCGCCGGAACAAGCAAGTCAATCAGGACTATGCAGTCATAACCCGCAGCAACCTCACTAGGCGAATGCCTGTATCGAGGCAAGCCGCTACAAAACATCAAGAAAGTACCGTATGTACCAATTCACCTTGAAATCGCACAAAAAATTACACAACATGTAAAAATAGCCTCTTTTTTGCTTCCTCTCTACCCGTGTCAAGCAACCAAACCTTTAGCCACCGGCTGAAGCATCTCCACCCACCGAGCAACTTTATTTGCTCGGGAACAGAGTTGTAGAGCCTCGGGGCAAGATACCTTGCCGAGCGCTGTCCCAAGGTTGTTCTCACTGGCGGAACAAACATAGTACCTCTTGTAACCGAGCGAGTACCACGCCGGTCCACCCAAGCAGCCTCTCCCGGGCAGGCTCTCCTGTAACGCGTAACAACATTTTTGATGTATGTTTGCCTGGAATCCAAGATACCATATTTTAATTAAGTAATTAACCATATTTTTATCCAGTTAATAATCGAATATCTTCCCTTAAAATTCAATATGTGGATCTTGTTTATCAAATGTCAAAACAATCTGAATTTCTTCCTTCAATGTCATTATCAACAAAATTAAGTAAAATAACGTAAAATGTGCGAAAAACACGTTTAGTATCACAGCATCTCGGAGCAAGTAGCCACTGCTGATGTAACTTTATTACTAGTGGGGGTCGGAAGAAGGCATCTAATGTCATCCAGCGTTCAAGGCTACTCGGCACGCTTCCACTTTTATCGCAGTACCACATCTTACCCCACTACCCCGTCTTGCCCCACCTTCCCCTACAAAGCAAATATAATTAGCAAGTACCTAATAATGTAAAACAAATAATAATAATAATATGATGGTTTAAGTATACGCAATAAAAAAATAAAAGGTATGTAGGCTACAATAATATTATATTGGGTATTTGTAATACCTATTACTTTTCGCTTTAAATTACTTATTGATAGAAATCTTCAGATCAATAGGGAACATTGTCTACTAAAAAGAAATGCCAACACTTATACTACTACTACTACTACAACACCATCACGGCATATCCCACAAGTGGGGTAGCCAGCAGATCAGCTGCATGTAAGAAACATGCAAACTGTCCTCTTCGTGCCAATATAAAATCAAGACATTCAGGATGGGTGGCAAACCTCATCGCTGAATTTAGGATGTACAATGTCTTAATTTTTTCGAACACCTGCCTTTTACAGGACACTCGAAAGCTTACGCAGAAGAGTGGGAGACCAATTCTTTACCGGGTGCTCCACGGGGTAACTCTTAATATGAAACGTAAATTTAATTAAATACCTATCTTTTTCTCAAACGTTAGGTGTTTCATTATTTTGTATATGAATTTATGCTACGTCAGTTTTGTTCGCAAGGTTACCTGTGACCTGGACGACCCTCTTTCACAATATACTGTTTTTATTATCTAATATATAAAATTCTCGTGTCACGGTGTTTGTAATCATACTCCTCCGAAACAGCTGGACCGATTTTGATGAAATTTTGTGTACTTATCAGGTAGTTCTGAGAATCGACAAACATTTATTTTTCCTACCCCTAAAATTTAAGGGTTTTAAACCCCGAATTTTTTATTTCATTTATTGGACATTTTTTTTATTTTTTATGGTAAGGCATTAAAAAATATATACAGCCCTAAATTTTCAACCTTCTACCATAAACCCCTTTTAATAGCGATATTATGTAGTATATGGCAAAACAACGTTTTCCGGGTCAGCTAGTAATGTTATAAGAGTTATAAGATTTTTAGAATGTGTTACAGGACGAAGTTGAATAGCAAAATCCACATAGCTGGATGAAAACGTCAATCATCAATCTTCAATCATTTGGTGACAATTAGGGGCATTCTCCGAAGAGATATTTCGATGAATGCCTTCGTTACCCTCATTGGGAGGGGTAAAAACAGTTAAGTAAAAACATTTATATTTATGATGTCACAAAACAACATACATATTACATGTATATTCAATTTATTTATTTATCAGGTGAACAAGGTAACATTAAAACCCTTTTGTGGTGAGCGTGTGTTATATCTTGGTTGCTTTACAAGTTTTGCGGGCCCAAGTCCTGTTTGTTTTGTGACATGTTTGAAATTACTTAGTGAGTTATATCATACATCGATGATTTTTGTAATATAATCGATGTTTCATATTCCTTGATTATTTATTTATCTACGACACACTTCAGATAATACATATAAGTTGAAACAATATACAAGAGACTAAATATTAACAATGCATTAGGTACCCTATTTTAAAATTTTCACAATTCACAATATTTTAAGCTCATAAGGTTGTCATTTATAATAAGATTTATTTAAAAAAATAAGAGCAAAACAGTAGTAATACCAATAAATAACACTGAAAAAATAATACCTAGTCATTACAAATTTATAATTTAAATTGAATAATAAAAACTAAAAAATATTAAATTACTTAAATTAAAAAATCATTTAAATAAAAATAAAATAAAAAAAAGTCGTTTACACTAACAACCCTGACAAACAGCAAGAGAGGTTGGAAGGGAAAAATCATTGGGATGAGGGGAACACCATCAAATAATAAGTAGTCAATCATATATTATTTAAAATCTGCAAAACAGATATTTTAAAGCCACAAGTATTACTCGCAAACATGTCGACGTCACAAAATCTATCGTTGTAGTTGCGGGGAGGTTGCTATACGGTAGAGAGAGTTTCGCAAACTAGCATTAGTATGAGCTATACTTAAGTTCAGGGGCCGGTTAGTTCTTCTTAATGAAGTTTATATAGGTAACCCAATCAGTTACATAATTATTATATCAATGAAATATTTTGTCCGTTGATTTATCGAATTATATTTATTTTGTAAAATTTCATATGAACTTATGTGAAGAAACAGAAATGGTCCGAATTTGACTATTTTGAATAATAAATTTCTCCGAAAATTCTCGTTTTTAAATGCTTACAGAGGACAACCTACATGTTTATTACATGCAGTTCGCTGGCTACCCAAATATCGGAAATGCCATGATGGTATTAATGAATGAATAAATTCATTTTTTTTAATTAAAGATATATCTTGGTTTTGTTATAAACCCAAATACAACCTTACACACCTTTCACAGTAAGCTACTTAAAGCTTGCGTCGTGAAAGGAGAGTTGGCCGGCCTCTGGTATCGAACCACAGAGCCCTTGTTCACGAGGCCGAGACTCTACCTCCAGGCTACAAACGGACATCCATACCATACCATAACATATCAAAACGAGTATTCTACAATTGTTATTATTATAGAATACTCGTTTAAAAATATTATTAATGTTTCGAAGCTGTTACACAGTTAATCTTTAAAAAATTGTGTCCTTTAAAATCCTTGAAAAGATACTGTTTTCATTAATATAAAAATTAATTCGCTCCCAAAATTCAGTACAGACATCTCTATTATCCCTCAGTACTGTCATGTTACGGAATTGTAGATACATAGATATCCCTGACGGGGTACAATTACATTGGTTAGCGGTGTGTAACCAAAAACAACTTTCTAGGATTCAGTACTCAGTACCAAGATATTACATATATACTGTGCCTTGGTATTTCAAGATTGGTTGATTTATCAGCCAGAAATTGGGTAAGAATAGAGAAAACATATAATTAAATGGAGTACATTACTGATTTATCAGCCAGATATAATTAATTGGAGTACATTACTGATTTATCAGCCAGAAATTGGGTAAGAATAGAGACAACATATAATTAATTGGAGTACATTAATATTGTATACCTGACTCAAATAATTTACAACGCGTACCTACCTACACGTTAATGTTTATTTACGTCCCTATATAATATTATTATGTCACATACCTATTATCGAGCTTCAAAAACGGAAGCTCTATTATAATATAAGTCACAGAGGGTTTACTGATAAACTTGTTTCATTTAATAACTCTAAGGTTTGTATATTCACAAAGTGAAAATTCATACTGACGATATCCTACTTTAATTACAATACAGTTAACTTTTCACTTAGATTATTTAAATTTCGAGCGCTTTTTCAATGTTGTTATATTGACATTTTCAAGAGAACGAGAAGTTCTCTTAAAAATGTCAATATATCAATATTGACGAAAGCGCTCGATATTTAAATAATCTAAGTGAAAAGTTAACTGTGTTGTTATTATGTAGAATATCATTGTTTCATTTAATTTATTACGAATATTAAAAAAACCTTAATCAGGTAAGAATTGCCGGTTGATAAGGTAAACTTTACTAATCTTATCGATACTTTATTTTTTGCTCTAGCTAGGACTGTATTCTGTTGTTCTTGGAGCTTGCTTCTGGCAGGTAAATGTCCAGCTATCCCTCCATCATTTGATTGTTCTTCCTAGCGTTGTGTTATCTTTTATGTACCAGTCTGCTGTTATCCTCACCACTCACTTGACCCGAGCTTATTCTCCCCACATGATCTTCCCAAAAGCGTCTTTTTGCTCTTCGCCATCGCATTATACCTTCAACAATACAGATTATAATTTTTCCAAGTTTCTTACTAGAGCCTATCGGTTCGAGAAAATTAAAGACGTATTTAAATATTTGTTTGTCAAAAATATTTTACACTTTTAACCCATCTCTACTTTTGTTTCATCCACAAGCTTTTTAACGACCCAGACATCCCTCTTTTACATCGTTTCTTTGACAACCATGTCAAGGCGTTGAGAATGTCATGGAAAGAGACAACTCCATTGGTGGTAAGACGCTCAGAATGTAGGAGATTGGTTTCTGTCCCTAGCATCTGATGGAAGCATGAAGGGAGAAGCGAGAGACAAATCGCTCATACATTTAGTTCTATATATCACCCAAATTTCGGGACACGATATTTAAAGAATTACTGTCATCTTTTAACAAATATGCTGACATTATATATTGAAATGTCTGTTACATCTCATTAATCCAATAATTTTCTACATTTTGAGGTTGATACGACAATATAGTTTAGTAAAAATCGACTTTTTTTTTCTCCATTCATAACTTATGCTGTGATACTAATAGTTGTGTTGGTCTTTTTTTGTGTTTTTTTTACTTTTAATTATGATTGTTGTGTCTTAATATTCTATACTTGTGTGTACATCATTGAACTATGTATGTAAATATATAACACGTAAAAGGCTAGCGCCGTGAATTGTTAATAAATAAATAAATAAAAAATCAATACGCTTGATCACGTGGATCCAAGTTAAGGACAGCCGCGTGTAATGTAAGAGAAATTGGTGTGCATGTATTAGACATTGTATGAATGATAAAGAAGCGAACGAAGTATGTAGGGATAGAACTATGTGTCCTCTCTGCCTACCCTACTAGGGATACGGTGTGAGGATGTAGTAAAGTATCTAATAGATAAATTAATAGTAAAAAAGATCACAAGACTTTCAGCACCCACCCATATTGATGTCAAACATATTCACGAGCGCTTAAAAAAAGTTGTGCTTATGTTTTGTTTGTTTACCTTACAGCGTTGTTAAAGCTCGGAACGGTCATAAATTGTCAAATTATTATTATTATTCAAAAAAATATGTCGTAGGTTTGATTAATGTTCATTATCACAACGGCATGTAAATGAAAAGAATTAAGAGTTGCTATTTTTATGTTGATTTGTTGGCGTAGCCACTACTGAATAAAAATACAACAGGACGAAATGAATGTTATATGCAACTTAATAATGTAGGGTGAAAAATGAATGGTATATTGAAAAATATTATTTAAAATCATCGTCGAATATAAGCAACCCTTATGCATAGAGTTATCTAAGAGCTAAAGCTCTGCATCCAGTTCATTAATATACCTACGCAATTTCCCATGGCGACACCCGATGAATATCCTGTATACCCCCGGCTATTTACTTAGGGAGCAATCCTCCACAACATGGCTTATCGTTTTCAATTGACCAAATGCGCATACTGAGTGGTCTCTCTTGCCCCACAAGTAGAGAAGATGTCCACATCTGCCATGGCAAATTCGAATTCTGTTAATTTTAATCTACTGCTTAGCTGTGATAGATTAAACCCTGGAAGTCTTTGGGTCCGATGTGTAATAAGATGCCTTTCAACGGGGTTTTGGTTATTACATTCATTTCGCTAAGCCTCATAGATTACGAATCCTCCTGAGCGAGTAGCTTTCTTAGTTGCCAAGATGAATGTTTGATTTTTAAACGTAGAGGAGCATTAAGAGGTATATCCTGGTGAAGAGGAATAAAAGGATTATTATTGCATTTGAAACATTCCTCCTTGTTTTGCTTCCCTATTATTATATTTTTTTTTTATCTACACAAAAATATATTATCATTTCCGCCGATCCCACAATTTTGACGATCGTGAATTTATGGCTCCGTCTGTAAATCATTTGTCTCCACCTCTACATTAATAACTTGTAAAAAATACGCAATATAATTTAGTAATCACACATAAAAAAAATTTAAAATTTTAAGACCAATATGAACTGCACTCTCAAAACTTAAATATATATTTAAAAATAATGAAGTCCCCATAAGTCTTAAGAGAAAACTTTACGATTCGTGTGTCTTGCCAGTGATTACATATGGGCTAGAAACTATGACGCTAACACTTGCGAGCAAACGAAAACTGAGGTGTGTACAGCGTGCCATGGAGAGGCAAATGCTAGGTATCAGCTTGAGAGACAAAATAAGAAATGAAACTATCCGACAAAAGACAAAAGTCGTTGACGTTGTTGATAAAGTCTCCAAGCTGAAATGGCAATGGGCTGGTCATGTGGTAAGACGAGAGGATGGCAGATGGACTTCCAGAATTCTTGTATGGAGACCATGGGAGGACAAAGGAAGACCCCAAAAAAGATAGGTTGATGACATTGTCCAGATGATGGGGAAACAATGGTATCGTGTTGCTCGAGATAGGAAAATGTGGAAAAGTTTTGAAGAGGCCTATATCCAGCAGTGGAGAGAAGAAGGCTAGCAGTAAGTAAGTAAGTATGAACAGTAGAAATGGCTTTTATTCAGGAGTGATGGAAATGCGTGGCGGCTGCTACAGAGAGCGCCTGCACACTGCCAAATTATAGTTATTTTAAACAGATGATTATCTGTGAATAAGATATGAAATAACCTATCAAATATGCAAATGCATATTTGCATATAATCCAGTCTTTATTATTACCTACTATGTTTGACATAAAAAGTATAATATTTTACAACGGTAATAATAATTCATTATATCCGCATCGCAATTAACTCGGGCGTACATTCTATGTAACCAACCCGAGGTACACGATATTGTAGGTATCTATAGATAGGTACATTATAATATATACCTAAACCAATGTAGATCATAGGTTCTGAATCTTTTTTGACATCCACCCACATTAAAATAATGAAAATCTTGTGTCCTCGCAAGGATGTATCAAGGAATTTCCAAAGGAATGCAACATCATTTGTAAAATTAGGGTATAGATTGTTGATGATTGAAAGTGTACCTTATTGTTATTTAATTTGTACTAACATGTTTATTTTTGTACGATGTGTTTTTCTTTTTCTTTTTCTTTTCAAGTTTATGGAAAGTTTCAGGATTTATTTTGGTAATGTTTTTGAAATTGTTTTCTTTTTATTTACTTTTGTATTGTTTTGTAATATTGTTACAATGTAGCTCACTTCAAAAAAAAAAAATTATTAGGTAGATAATATGGCCAATTCTGAATCATAAAATAGTTTAGTTGCACTAAGTGTAAGGAGATAGTTGAGTCGTAATATTTAGTTCAAATTCGTATTCGCAGTTTTCCGTCCTAAAACTAATTTAGTTAGCTAATTCATTTTGACACCTTAGTACAACTATAAATTTCAAAAATATATGGATTTCGTATTCAGAACGAAATTTTAGTTGACATCTGACAACTACAATTAGTTGTATTTGGCAAAATTTTATTCGCGACTTTTAATGTGCGAATATTATTAGTTGCTGTCATTTTGCCGCAGAATATTGCAATATTTTGGAAGTTTAAAGTTGTTTTTTTAATTAAAAGTAAAAAATGGATATTTTTAGGGTCCTCGCAACTCTTGGCATCTATAAATTGTAAAATTATACCACCACCGACGCAAATGCGAACGTCAAAATATGCCGGCAAATCTGACATTTCACAATTTTCACGCGCGACAACTATTAAATTGTTGCCAGAAGCGTAAATCGGAACGTGAAAAACATTTTTTATTGCGGCATCACCAACTAATATTTGTTTGTCCCATAGATTTTACCGTTTGCCCTTGGTGGTTATCGAGTTTATAGTTGTTTATAGTTCGTAACTAATACTGAATAGGAATTTGTACTATAATGACTAATATTAGTCAACTATTATTAGTTAGTTTAGTTAGTTCATCACGATTCAGAATTGGCCCTACTACAAAATTTTCAGCTCTTTTAAACTTGAAGTATTATTTTTGATTCAAAAGGTTATGATTTTAAATTTGAGGAATACTTCGATACTACATAGATATTAATTGTTTGTTTATTTTATTCTTACTACATTATACCAGAGAGTCATTGTAAAATTGTATGTTTATGAAATGTTTATGAATGTGGAGGAAGCGAAGCAAGTGTGTAAAGATAGATCTGTTTGGCGTTCTGTTCTCTCTGCCTACCCCACTTGGGACACGGCGTGAGGGTTTAGTATAGTATTGTCATCATCAGGCCTCAGTATAATACTGACAAATTTTTGGTAAATCCGTTGGGTATGTATGTGAAATACGTCGTTTACATATTGTGAAACAAAAAACAGTGTTAAATTTATATTAAAATATCTTTGAGCCTCTAATTTATTCATAAACTGCTTTAGTGCCTACCAACTATCTTTGATCTTTCTACCGCCCTCTGGTATCTTCCAGCGCCCACAAGGAAGTGCTATCACCCGTATTGAGAAACACTGCAGTAGATACTTAACAGTAGGTACGCGTAGGACGTATAGGAGGTATACGCGGTGGCAACAAATCAACACGTAACGGAAAGAGGACTCGATAAATTTTCTGACAAAATGGCGTACGGTAGCGTAGCGACAAATAATAGCCATTTATGAAAAACGTCCCAAAACAAAAGCAGTATATTACTAAACCCTTTTCTAAAACATGAGGTTCGTGTGAGCTCTTCAATCTGATGAGGTTATCCATAATATGTTATCCATTTGCTGACTTGACAGAAATAACTGCTTTCCTTTTTCCTTTTGCTGTTGAGAATAACATCAGCCGCAAAAGCGTTTTTTAAATGGGTGAGGATTGAGGTGTTTTACTTGTCTATTCGACACTTACGTAAATATATTGGATAGACTTTGATATGTAAATAGAAGTTTAGAAGTGTGAGAAACTTTGCATAAAGAAAATCTTTTTTCCCTTGGAATAATAATGCTTTTGTAAATATCCTAGGAGGCTTCAATTGCTTTTCATCAATTCACTTCAGTAGTTGCTGACAAATTCAGAAGTGGTTACCAAAATAGTCGTACATTTATCTAGGTTATTTTTGTCAGTATTTGTTTAAAAAGTTTTTATGCTGATCAACTTATATACCTGCAAAATCACTTAATATAGGATGGAATCCCTAAATAATAATAAAAAACTTACCTATTAGTAATTATATCTAATCTGCTTTTTGTCTCTTCATAAGCTTTTTTTATATAAAAACCAGTGAGATAATGTCTTGATTGGAGAATCATATTTACACAATGTAACATTATGCAAAATCCAATCGGAAGAAGTAAGAAAGGCGTCTCAACGCTTACGTATTTGCTCTGGGCTGGCTTAAGTAATCACTTTTGGTGTCTACGGACAACGTTCACCAATTTCGTCATTCTCATTGCAACGATATATTTTGGTCCACGAATCGAGAAACATTTAATTCACATTGTGTAAACATGGTTCTCTAATCAAGATATCTGATAGGAATTGAAGGTTTTAGCTTAGTGTGAAAGGTGTATAAGGTTGTATTTGGGTTTATAACAAAACCCAGATATATCTTTTAAAAAAAAAATATTTAGTCATCTGCGCGTTGTGCCCATATTCAGTTCAACAATAAAAAATTAAAGGACGCTCTAAACATTTATTATTTTATTTATACATTTAGACTGAATCAGTCTTATTAATAAACGTAGATTAAATTTCTAGAAGGAGATGAACCACCGATCAGACAAAAAACGTATTGATAAACGTTGATCAGCGTAAACCTAGTTTAAAAGTGGTTGATCCGCCTCTCGAGGTGGTTTAAGTAAGGTGGTTTAAGTAAGGTGGTTTAAATCGGCATCATCTGCCCGCCATGTTGGATTTTACGTCAGATGTTTGCTATGCGGGTTTACATAATATGTACGTTTAACAGTTATTTTACAATTTAGCGGAGTTGGTTTGGGTTAAAAATACGCTTAAGTAGTATCCGAATGTGAATTTAATTCAATCAGTTGTTTTTCTTGTGATAATAGACACTTTTTTCGCGTGACAGAACACCAGTTTCGTAATTTGTTTTTGACAGACGCATTTAATTGTTTCGTGACAGAGATACTTTTTTCCGTGTTGTATGAAAGTTATATTGATTGATTCTGAATTGAAAATTATTCCTGTACATCATTTGAATGTAAAAGGGAAAGCAGAAAATAAGATTTTATAAATGAATAAAACGTCATTCCATTATTACATTTGCTTTTCAATTACACAAACCTTCCTCATCATATTTTATATTTCAGGGTGTTCGGGTACAAAATGTCAGATGAAAAAAACCAATAAGATAATTATGACAGCCGCTTGTTTGTTTTGAATTTGTCTGTTTACTAGCGTGATCTAACATAGCTACCAACTTAATAGAGCAAATTTTCGAGTTGCCATATAAAATCCTTTATATAAAGTAACGATGTCTATGGTACGATTTAAATATTTTTATTAATAAAGAAAATTTAATCGGTGGTTTAAACGCTCACAGGCGGATCACGGAATCAGTGGTTTAAAAACATGGTTTAGCGGATTTTCATTAATAAGACTGATTGTGTTTAATTATTCGAATATAAAATACTTCTTTAGTATATCCATTGTGACTATTAGTCGCGAGCCAGTTCAAGAACTTCCGCTCTCATCATCAAGCTACCGTAAAGTAAAGAAATTACATGTTGATGACAAATGTATATATTATATAGTTTGTTATTAGATAGCAATACAATAGTGGTGATAGACTGTGGTGACAAACGATTTAAATTGAGTATAACCATACTCTATAGTAGCACCAAACAATACTTATAAATATTGCTCATTTTATTAAATATTAAATAATGTTTAACGAGATCAAAAATTGAAACGATGCAATGATGTGAAAATATTTTTTTACTACACATATACTCGTAGGTAGAAAATTACTACTTAAAAAATGCATATAACTAAACGGAAACGATCAGAAACATTCTGTTGACTCCAATAATCGAACCTGCGACCCCTCACTTACAAGGCGAGTGTACAAAATATTTCTGATGGTTTCCGGAGTTGAATTGATTGAAATGATTAATCTGGAGTAGTTTCTATAATTAAAAAAAAAATACATTTACACTTCTTAGTAAGTAAATCCAGCCTCCGGCAAAGGATTGTTTTAAAAATTCATAAAAAAAACTAAATTTTTGCCTGAATGCCAGTGGGTGATAAAACGAAACATTTAATGATTTTATTTTAAATTTTAACTTCTTTGTTAATAACCGTTTTAAATAACCCATTCGTTTCCAATAAAAACTTCGGCAATCATTCTCAAACGGGTCGGCGCGGCGTAAGGGTTGGGGAGCCTTATTACTATAACGCTAATTTGAAAGCTTTTTATTAGTAATAAAGATGTACAGAACAGGTGCGAAAGGGTTAAAATAAAGATTTTGTACTAAATAAAGGCGGGAAAACTGCTACGTTATTTCGAATTTTATGAAAGCTTTTTTAGGAAACTTAATGAATAAATAAATTTACCAATGTCTACCTCTCTGCCTGAATGTAAAACTTTGTACAAGTGATTATGGTACTCTATAAAAAGCTAGCGACTGGAACTTTTAAAAAAATGAAAATATTCTAAACGTTCCTGACTGGTCGAACTAGCATCCGAAGAAGTATTGAACATAATAATTGTTCCAGCTCCATTTAGAAGGGAGATCTTGATCCATTCGAGAGCTGAAATATGAGATCTCAACAAAATTATTGCTTCTACATACTACTACTATATCATCACGGCACATCCCGCAAATGGGCTAACCAGCAGATTTGCTGCGTGTAATAAACATGCAAGCTGTACTCTCCGTGCCAACAAAAAACGCGTGCATATTTATAATCTGTATGTAAAAAAAATCAGCTGCCCTCTCAATGTGAAAAAAATAAATGAAGACATTCAGGGTGGGTGGCAAACATCATCACTGAATTTAAGATGTATAATGTCTTTATTATTTCGAATACCTGCCCTTAACACGACGCAGATGGGAACAAATAAAGGTGGTACCAGAATGTGTCTGGTATATTAGTCAATCAGCGAGGAATTTCTAAAATGAACTCTAATATAACTCGAACATTGAACAAGCAAATGAAAACACGTTAGGTACATAAAAAAAAATGATAAAGATCAAGTCAATAAAGGAATTAGTCTATACGTGATTACCTGTAAAAATTAAATATAGTGCGTCAATTAATAAAACAGGAAATGAAAAAATTATCTATCTATCTATACCCTCACGTTGTATCCCAAGTGGGGTAGGCAGAAAGAACGGAACGCCATATAGATCTGTCCTTACATACTTCTTTCGCTTCTTCTACAGTAATACAATTTCTCATGAACGCACGTCGGTTTCTTTTACTCAAAACACGGCCGTCCTTGAGAATTTAATCTATATGGTCAAGCCTCAAGCCAAGTAGTTCTCGGACGCCCGCGCTTTCTTAGACCCCTCCTTTCAGACAAGTAGGTATATCATCTTTGTCATTCTTTCGTCATCTATTCATACCACATGACCAAACCATCTCAATTTATTTGCATTCTATCCAGGACATCCCTCTTGCATCCGCTTATTCTTCAAATATCCTCATTCCTCACTCTATCACGCAACGTTTTACCAACCATCGTCCTCAGCGATCTCATCTCCACAGCATTTATTCCACTTTCGTCCCTCTTCAACCATGTCCACGTTTCGCTTGCATACATACATGAATAAATGAAAAACCATCCAATCAATAATTCAAGTAAGAAGAGTAAAAAGTTTGCTTCTTGCTTCATACCGACCCATCTCCATTAATTAGTTTTTAATATTTCGTACAATAACGCTTAGATTTACATTGAGCATAAGATGATATTTATTTAAGCTCAATATTTTTATATTTTGTAAAACGTGTATGTTTCACCCATCGGCATATGTCTGTTCTTAATAAATAAATATAATTATAAATAAATAAATAAATATACAGACGTATGTGTAAATAGTTTTATTCCGCATATTCCAAAATACCGGTTTGAACTTTCAATAAATACACAACTAAATTAAACTTTAGCTTGTTTAATATTGCACTATATAAATTCATCATGGAAATTCATATTACATGTGTTTATTTAATTGCTTGTAAACATTTCTCATCAGTTTTGGTAGGAAATAAACCACCCACCAAAAAAGTAGAAAATCATTTCATCTCTTACTAAGGCATTATCAAAAGTCAGTGCCAATAGATAAATAATACATTCAGCTACCGAGGAATTGGCATGCATGTATTTATGACTTAAGTTGCCTCGCTCGTCGTAGGGCTAACGTCGCATTTAGATTGTGTCAAGAACAACTCTACAAAACAATTTGGATACGGATAAGTTATTTCAATTACATACCAACCATAATGATTACATTTCTACTAATCAGTACATGGGTATAATTTATAAAGCATTGTTTAATGTTATCAATCTTAAATACATATTATTCTATAATCTTTCTATCAATCTAAACATAAGGTTTGAAAATATTTTAACTTATTTTAGAGGCATTAACTATGTAACAATTACGAGACATTTTCAAATAAAATATTTAAACTTGAATCACTATGTTTATTTGTTACATTAATTTAAATTACGCTATCGCGATTTCAGTGCACTTGCACCATTGACGAGCTTTTCAAGACTGAAAAGTCAGTCAGTCAGTCAATCACCATTGACGAGCTTGTCAACAGTCTTGAAAAGCTCGTCAATGGTGCAAGTGCACTGAAATCGCGATAGCGTAATTTAAATTAATGTAACAAATAAACATAGTGATTCAAGTTTAAATATTTTATTTGAAAATTGAAAATATTTGTTTGTGAATCCATTTTATTAAAATTGATCATATTCCTGTACCAGTCTATTATTGATCCATAAACAACTTTGTTTCTACTGATAAATTATATCATAAATATCTTCTGATCTCTACCATCTATTGGTGCATTGTATCTAATTTATTTATTATGCTCTAAATTGTTTTTTTTACATAATATTCTATTGCCCATGACCACTTCAACCTTGCCACTCTTTTGACAACATCCGTAGCTACCAATCTTCTACGTATCTCTGTGTTTCTAATACGATCAGAGAGTTTTAAATGTAGCATCGCTCTCATGGGGCATGTTGTTAGACTTAAAGATCAAAGATGGACAAAAAGGGTAGAAGAGTAGAGAACCTAAAAACACATTGTTACTTTATAATAATTTTGTAAAATAATTTTGTAACTTATATCATATAAATACATCACACTCTTAATTATAGTTCAACTAGAGGAGGCAACCTCTATAATAATGCACATCTCTGATAAGGGTTTTCTGTGGTTTCCCCGTTATCGTAAAAAGGCAAATGCTGGAGATGTTTGATATAAGACCGTCCAAAGCGGCTCATAATTATTATAATATGGTTGACGGTACATGATAATAACACATCTTTTTAATTTTAATTTTTACCTATTGTTTTCTGTTTGTCACATACTTAACTTGTAATGAAACTTCACTTTACTTTTGCCTGACGATGAGAGCGGAAGCTCTTGAAAGCCGGCTCGCAAAAATAAATAAAGTCAATAGTGGAATAACTATATAGAAGAGTAGAGACCTAGTGAAGATAAAAGGAGTAGGGGAGGACCTTCAACACGTTGGTCAGACGATATAAGAAGAATCGCTGGTGACTGGTTGCAGAAAGTTCAGGACAGAGATACCTGGAGACATATGGGGGAGGCTTAGGTTCAGCAGTGGACAGGAATAGCTGCATAATGAATGCATGTATGAATATTATACTACTGATTGTACAATTCGCTTCGATACAGGCTCTAGCCTAGTGAAGTGGCAATATAATTATAATGTATTGTATTGCCGCATGGATATTTGACTGTATTAGGTGTTGAAGAAGAGCTGTTTATATTATGCTTATTTGAGGAAATAAAAAATGTAATGAAAAAAATATACATGCTTACATCTTCTTCCCCTTGTCCTAGTTGGGTCGGGGGCCCATTGCGCTCAAGTACCTCCTCCAGAGATCCCTTTCCACCGCTGTTTTCAGGACCTCTGGCCACTCGAAACCAAATCTTTCAACACGCATGTTCGACACTTGCCCTTGCCAGCTTCTTCTAGGTCGGCCCACCGGTCTTCTCTCCTCTCCTACAGCCTCCAAAGATCTCAGTAGTAGTTTCTCTCCTGGCATTCGGAAAAAAAATATAGTTGGGCGAAATTGATCGCTCAACGATGATTGAATCAATTGATTACTTATGGCCGGTTTCAATAACCTATATATCTGTGACTGTCGATTGAAATCTATGATTTAAAATATAGAACACAATAGATTTCAATCGACAGTAGCGGATAGATAGATTATTGAAACAGGCCATTAGACATTACATCATGTGACTTTGTATTTGTTGCTTGAGACGCTTTGGAATAATAATATAAACATGATATAGGGGAGGGGAGTCAGCTTAATGGATAATTCAAAAGGATCATATTATTTTTATTCATAAGAAATGTTTCAGATATCGTCCTTTTTCATACGTATAATAAAAAATAAATATTTATTCCGAGGAGGTATTATTATTGTTTTTATTATTATTATCTTCGTATTTATTTTATACAATAAATAAAAATGCTGTAGAAACAAATGAATATCGAAAATGGTTTTTGTTTGTTTTTTGTTCGTTTTTCACGATTTCAAACTTGTAAAATAAAGGATGAAATTTGGGTTAGTTGGAGGACATCGCGCCTTTGCGATAAATTCAGCTTCTGTATTATGTTGATTGTATTTAATTTGAATATATTTCTCGTAAAAAATTTAGAGGTTCATAACGCGTGGCTAATGTCATCGCTGAATATAAGATGTAAAATATGATTATTTATTTTAATTCTTGCCTTTTACAGGACACTCGAAACTTACAGAAAAGAGTGGGAGACCAATTCTCTGCAGGCACCAACGAATTGGCAATACCAGGGCTGAGTATAAAACTGTTTAATATGTAATATAATGATGCTAATTCGTTAGTGAAAGCTTAAGGGCCCCGTTTAGCAAAAACGGTAAAATATTCAATTTTCAACAAATTTGATAGAAAAAGTGCCAAAACTAATTGAACCTTGCGAACATATTGATTTGATAAATAAAAAAAAATATTTACTTACAATATTAGTTTTTTACTAAAAAATAAATAAATCGCAGACTGACGAGATATATTTAGGTACTGTTTGTTATATCAAAATACAAATTACTTGTAAAATAAATATATTTTTTATTCATCCTATCAAGCATATAAATACTATAGATTTTAGCAAACTTTTTCAGTATACAAAAAATCGAGTTCATGTGGTGATAATTTGGTTCCAAAATATGAGAAATTTTATGAAAAAAAAAATTTTTTAAATCGGTCAATATCCATGAAAAAAAAACAAAAAAAATATATTTATTCTATAATTGTAGTAACTATCTAAGTAATCGTAATATTAAAAAAAATATATGAAAATTTGTAGGATTCTCGTGCATTTATGTACCAAACACACCCCCGAATTCGATTTTTAGAAATATGCTTTTTTATAAACGAATGCTATGAAGCTTTAAATCAAGTTTTATTTTAAAAGTTAAGGTTTGATATTGGTAATTAATATTTGTTTTCATATTTCATCCAATCAAAATGTTCGTAGGGTCAACAAGTTTTGAGAGTTTGTGTACCAAACTTGTTGAAAATTGAATGTTTTATCGTTTTTGCTAAAGGGGCCTCTTAAGGCGTGCTTGAGGTATTATTTGTTTTAATTTTTGTGAAACGAAAAATACCGCTTCTATACCTCCACGCAATTTCTACAAGTGGAGTAGTCAGCAGGCAAGTCACATGATATTATAAACATGCAAGCTGTCCTCTCTGCACCAATAAAAAAATGAGAATAGGTGACACACTTCATCGCTGTATTTAAAATGTTAAAAGGGCTTTTTTCGAACACCTGTCTTTTAAAAGACACTCGAAAACTTACAAAAAAGTGTAGGTGACCTTATTAATTAGGTTTACATTAATTTTGTACAACTCCATTTTATTTGATGTAACATAAACAAAGTTTTTTTATTAAATTTTACTATGTTTTATTTATTAAATTAGTAACCAGGTTTCGACTTATGAAGTCATTGTCAAAGAATGACTTCATAAGTCGAAATTGTCAAACAGTTTGACAATGACTTCATAAGTCGAAATCGTCAAACAGTTTGAAATTGACTTCATAAGTCGAAATTGTCAAGCAGTTTGACAATGACTTCATAAGTCGAAACCAGGTTACTAATTGAATAAATAAAATATGGTAAAACTTAAAACAATTTTGTTTACGTTACATCAAATAATGTAGGAGACCTTCTTTTGAGTTTCTCAAGCTTCAAATAACAGTGATATTTCAATTTTAAAATTATGGTTAAATTCAAACAAAATCATGAATTTCGGTACATAATATTATTTAAGTAAGTATTTTCAATTTTGTATAACAAAGTGGAATAAACAATATTGTTTCTAAATTATTAATTTACCAATTTAATCCGATTTAAATTCACACATAAATAAATGTTACGTCAGTTATTCAAATGCATCAAATAATAAAAATTAATATGAGTGGCAGTTCTGTGCTTTCCAAATAATAATATGTAGATATGCGCCGAGAGCTTTATGAATCAAACCAGGGATGTTGCGAATATTCGCATCCGCATCCGCAAATGCGGAGCTTCCGCATGTATTTGGACATCTGCATCCGCATCCGCATCCGCAATAATCGATGCGGATGTTCATGCGGAAGCGGATGTAAGACAATTTGTGTCAAGATAGAAATGGGGCGGGGCAGGCGAATGGCGCGTGCCGTTTGCACTTGAATTTAACCAATGGGAACAAAAATAATGGTGACAAGATCCGACGCGTTTTTATTTTTGCCGGTTTTATTTTATTTTTGCAAATAACAAAGAAGAAAAAAAATATTTCGCCAAAAAATCCATAATATTATTGTAGCAACAATTTCACCACATATTTGACAATGGGGCCTACCAACTAAGATAGTTCCTACTTTTTTTTCTACAACATCTTAAACATCCGCATCCGCATCCGCATCCGCGGATGTGAGCCTTCAAAAATCTGCATCCGCATTCACATCCGCGGATGTGTAAAAATCGACATCCGCAACATCCCTGAATCAAACTATTACATCAAAGTATTGATTTAATTTAAATACTCGTACGATTGGAATTATTTGATTGTTGAATTGCATGACGTATATTTTATAATTTTGTATTGTATGTGCTTTGAGTCGTTTAAGAAATAATTAAAAAATGATGTGAGACGTGGACATGGTTAAAGGAAGTATGAAAGTTGCATAAATGCAGTAGAAATGAGATCGTTGAGAAGGATGTGTGGTACAAGTCTGAGGGATCGTGTGCGTAACAGTGATATACAAAAGGAATGTGGAATGAAAGTTGGTGTTATTACAAGGACGAATGTAAGTAAGTTAAGATGGTTTGGGCACGTGGAAAGAATGAATGAACACAGAAACTAAGAAGATTTATTTAGCTGAGAGGACTGGTGTGCGGAGACGTAACGTCCGAGGACTAAATGGTAAGATCATTTAATTCAAATCCTTCAGGACGGTCATGCGTTGAGCACGTTGAACAGGAGAGCATGCATGAAGAATTGTATGACAGTGACGGAAGCGAAAGATGTATGCAAGGATAGAAGGAAGTGGCGCTCAATCCCTTCTGCCTGCCCCGCGAGGGAAGCAGCGTGATGGTGTGTATGTATGTATGTAAAAAATGATTTTTTAACGATCAGCTTGCAAATAACATGTATAGACAATTCACACAGGTTGAGTTAGTCCCAAATTAAGATATATGAATCTTATATTATGGATAAGATATAAACACTACGATACACGTAATATATACAGGGGTGTTAAAAGGGGGTCTGGCTAACTATGTTGACCGTGCCTTCTGTGTGGTTAATCTATTGTTATGGGACAAAATTCCTTATGATTTGTGAACTCAGGAGAGTGTAGAGGTGTTGAAGGCAAGGTTGAAGATCTTATTGTTCGTGAGGTATTACGGTTCTTGAATGGGCCCTTGTGGTGGTTGATCCACAAAACGGCACAGCTTAATAAAATGTCTAGTTATTATTATTATTATACAATGCACTAAATACATATAGTTGTAACACCTACACCTAGGACATTGAAGGAGACCCACCGACCACCCGGATAGCTCTTGTGACTTCCATTTATTTTCAGACCCAGAACAATTTGAAAAAGTTCTTCTTCCATTTTTCCTGATCGGGAATTGATCTCAGGACCCTATGACTCAAAGGCAAGAGCGTTATCTCCACACCACAGCGGGCGTCAAATATCTTATTATTTTAGAGAATAAAAAATCAACATAGGGAAGTGGTAATTGATAAACACAACATTCCTCTTGCATTCGCTCATTCTTTTTATATTTTCACTCTATCACACAACGTTCTACCAACAATTCTTCTCAGCGATCGCATCTCCACTGCATTATTTCACTTTCGTCCTTCTTCAATCACGTCCATGTTTCGCTTGCATACGTAAGTGATAGCATCATTATGGTATTGTGCATCAGAATTTTCGCCGTGCAAATATTGTTTGATAGTTAAAAATGATACCGGGTGATTGATGTAACGATTAAAATGTTCAATAACATATTTCGTATCGTTTGTACCTGGAGCTGAACTATTGCGGTGCAGATAAATCGGTTTATGTGTTGCCAATAATGTGGTGTTCTCACTTTGGCGAATATCGCCAGGCACCAAAATATCGCCAGCCATTTGAACCGTGTGAACAAAATGACAGCTAGTCTGAAACGATAAAAACCAGTAGAAACGATATCGTCTCGAGTTGACCACCTTCCAACATTTTCGGACGATTGAACGATTCGCGCATGCGCAGATGTGCGCGGCGTTCATATCTATGGTAAAAACTTCATAACCTATAAATTTCATAAATGTTTTCCGCTTCGTGACAGCTGTTATCTTTGTTGTTGGTTTGTGGCGTTTGTTTCCTTAATTAAAAGGCGCCTTATAACCTCTACTATAACATTTTCGACTAAAAATAAACACTTCGCGATCTCCATCTCGACGCCATTTTGAAAACAGTGTCAAAATCAAAACGCATCTGACAGATCGTTTCTATAGCGGTGGACCTGTGTGAACAGGTGTGACGATTAATGGGCGTACGGCGAATTTTGTTTTTTCGCCTGGCGTTATATTTTGAAATTCGGCTGGCGATATTCGCCAAATGTGAACACCCCATAAAATTCATGAAAACTGATTATGGGACATATAATATCGCTTTACTACGTCACAAGTTAATAATTACTACCAGATTAATAATATATTTTATGAATCAGAAATCAATGAAGCGATAAACTAATTTGAAACTAATTATGAAAATAATATTCGATAATAATACACTAATTGGAATAATGTTCCGTGTAGCTGCCGGTAAAGAACTATTGGTCTACCACACTTTTTCGAAAGTTTACTACTGTCCTGTAAAATATAATAATAATAATATTAATATGTCATAGAACATCATGGAAGAATCAACTCGAATAATGTTGGGGTTCTACATTTTGAATATAAATTTATTTTAATATTTTATGGTTTTTGTTATTTAATGTTGTATTTAAATTTTATTTTATTTTTTATATTGTTTTGTTAAATAAATGAGATATGAGATAATAATAGTCTTTATTGCACAAAATTAGTATACAAAGAAGAAAAAAAAAACATGGTAACATAACAATAGAATACATAATTTTGTGCAATGGGCGAGTTTATTGCTGAAGCGCAATATCTTCCAACTAACCCATATATAGGTGTTCGAAAAAAGAAAGAAATAAATTTTACATTTTTTAATTCAGCGACGAGGTTTGCCCCATACCCTGAATGTCTCAATTTTTTCTTGGTACGTAGAGGGTAGCTTGTATGTTTATTACATGCAGCTGATCAGCTGGGTATCTCACTTGTGGGATATGCCGTGATGATATAATAGTACTAGTAATAGTAGTACCTACCTCTCACTGTTTGGCAGCATGGGATCACTTACACTTGAGCGGGGGGTGGATGGGTGTGCTTGAATGCATGGCTCTCTCGATCATAGCATCCTTGGGACATTGGATATTGGCTGTGTATTTAATTGGGCTTTGTAACTCATACTGGATTGGTGATTTTATTTTGATTTCTAGTATTTTGGGATTTTTTATTTTTAGATTTAGGTACTTTGACTTTTTTTAGAAAATTTTAACTTTCACTTTTTTTCTCAAGACTAATGAGACTGAAAGACTGATTTCTAGTATTTTGGGATTTGTTACTTTTATATTTTTGTATTATTTTTAAATATTGTATTATTATTGTTTTTAAATTTACTATGACTTTTTTAGAAAATTCTTACTTTTGCTTTTTTTCTCAAGACTAAGACATTTCTGGTAAGAGTGGAATCTTCGCTGGTCCACATGTTGAGTGTATTAATTGTTAACATATTATGTTATGACTGTTTGATTCTTTGATATTGTAAAAAAAAAATATTTGTAAAAAAATTAATTTAAGTGTGTGTTTTTGCATCTGAACCCCTCATATGAGTCAATCCGTTTTTCGATTTGTTTAGTAAAAACAAAATAAGAAGGTCGTGGAAGTTTTCCTATCCGTGTCATTAAAAGTGAAGACATTCGAGGTGGGTGGTATACCTCATCGTTGAGCTGAATATCTATGTAAGAACATCTGTAGCCTGGAGGCAAAATCTCAGCCTCATGCACAAGATTTTGTTGGACAGAAGCCCTCTGGCAAACCCTGAGACCTACCTTGAAAAAAAAAGTTGTTATGTTGAGTCTGAATGATATAAGAGCTCTGCTCTTGAAACATCCAGGGGAAAGTGATGGAAAAAAATCTTCTTCTTCTTCTTCTGCTTGCAGTAGGTCATTGACCTGTTTGCCCGGAAGTTGTTTCCTCTTGCGACGCTGAAGACCAACTATCCTTCCATCTTTTGGGTGGCCTTCCCGGCAATCTGCGTCCTAGTGGAGTCTCGTTCGCGGCGATGTGGGCTAATCTTTCGCTACTCATGCGGTCCACATGGTCCCTCCAGAACCGTCTTCTCTTTCTGCTCCACCGAACGATATCTTCAGTTTCGCAGATTTTTCTTATTTCTGTGTTTCTGACTCTGTCTCTGAGCGTTTTTCCCGCGATTGCACGTAGAGTCTTCATTTCAGAAGTACGAAAGAGATTTTTTGTTCTGTTGGTGTCTGCTCGCGTTTCAACGCCATATGCCATTATCGGTCTCACGCAGGTTTTGTAAATGCGTACCTTACTATCTATGCGCATGTGTTTATTCCTCCATACCAAATTTCTTAAACATCCGGCTGTAACAGAAGCTTTATTTGTCTGTTCTCTTACTTCACTGTATAGATCGCTATGACTGGATATTTCCACCCCAAGATATTTGAACTTTGCTACTTGCTCAATAGGTTTATCGTCTACAACTAACTTGCATCTAATAGGCTGTTTCGATATCGTTAAGCATTTGGTTTTATCAATCGATATACTCATATTATATTTCTTGGATGCTAGGTGAAACTTGTGAAGTAGACGTTGAAGGTCATCTTCTGATTCAGTTATTAAGACTGCATCATCGGCATAACACAATACGCTTACATCTTTATTTCCCATTTTGTAGCCCAGTCCCAGTGACACCACTTCCTCTATTATTTTGTCCATTATTAAATTGAATAGAAAAGGGCTCAGGCTGTCACCCTGTCTGATTCCTGCCACAACTTGTATTGGCTTAGACAATTCGCCCCCTACTTTAATTTGTGTCTTACTATCTTTGTTTATATCTTGTATGGTTTGTATGATTGGAGGTGATATATCATTCTCTAACAGGATCTTTATGATGTCATTAAGCAATACCCTATCAAATGCCTTTATGAGGTCGACAAAGCACATATATGCTGGCTTATTAAATTCAATTGATTTTTCTTTCACTTGTCGTAGTATGAATATGGCGTCAGTAGTTGATCGGTTCTTTCTGAACCCCTGTTGTTCCTCCCTATTGGATATTTTCTCTTCTAGTTTTATTTTGAGGATGCTAGTGAAAAGTTTGAGAACAGAACTAAGCAGTGATATTCCTCTATAGTTACCGGGATGGTTTTTTAGACCTTTTTTGAAAATTGGAATGGTAATACTTGTTCTCCATTCTTCAGGAATTGTCGGTGTATCTAGAATTTTATTGAAAAGTTTGGTCAGTTCACTGTAGAGATTGTTTCCACCATACTTGATAAGTTCGTTGGGTATGCAGTCTATTCCTGGGGATTTTCTGTTTTTCAATTTCTTTATGGAGCTTTTGACTAGTGACTCAGAAAGGCTGGTATCATCGTTTGTATTGGGTCTGTCTATTATTATACCTTGTCTTTGGCTGTCATTACGGTATAAATTCTCAAAATAGTTTTCCCACTCTGCAGTTGATATTTTACTGCACTGTGTGTACTCATTAATGGGCTTTTTTTGTTTGCTTAACATTTTCCACACCTTCTTTTGTGCACCATACAGATCCCGTTCCATGTCCTTAGTAAACTTTATCCAGTGTTCTCTTTTAATTTTACTTATTTCCCCATTCACTCTATTTCTAATGATTTTGTATTTACGGTATTCGTCTGATGATGAATTGCTTCGATATGCTAGGTAACTTTCCCTTTTTTCTTTCGCTAAGAGTTTTATTTCCTCTGTGAACCATGGTTTGGTGTTTTTCACTCCATTAACGTTAACTTTCCTTTTACCTAAGGATTCCGAGGCGGCATCGTTAATATTCCTCTTTACCTTTTCCCATGCTTGTTCAACATCATCACCTTCCGTTATCTGTCGGTGTAATATTTTTTCAGAGACTCTGTTAGCGTATAATTGTTTTGTACTGTCATTATCTAGAGATTCTATGTTGAGCTTTTCTACAAATTTTGGTTTCTTTGTCACTTTCCTCGGTTGATTCATTATTATTTTACATAGGATGAGATGGTGGTCAGAACCAATGTTTGCAGATGTTAAGGCTCTAATATCAAGAATTTGTGTAGGGTGGATTTTTCTATTGGTTATTATGTAATCTATCATAGATTTTTCACCTCTGGTGTTATGGAAAGTATATTTATGTTGCATTTTATGTGGAAAAAAAGTATTGTTTATTCTTAGTTCATTTCTCGCACACATATCTATCAGAATTTCTCCATTTTGGTTAAGGATTTCTTCATTGTACCGTTGCTTGATTCCATTCAAAACCTCATTTCCAACTCTAGCATTAAAGTCGCCAAGTAATATTAATTTATGGGACTCGGGTATTTTGTCCAATGTATTCTGTAATTTTTCATAGAATCCTTCTGTTTCTTCAATAGGTTTTGTGATATCTGGTGCATAAACACTGATTATATGGGTTTTAGTGTCATTGATATTGATCAGTACTTTAAGCAATCTGTCGTTAATGTATTCAACATCGTCAATATTATTTTTTTTTGAAAAAAATCGTAATATTAAAAAATATACAAATGTATTTTATTTAGACATAATATAGTTTGTTTTATTTACTTTGTAAAATTTATATTTGATTTTGTCTTGAACATAAATAATATCTTTGTTTAATTTTCGCTTGAAATATATGTAAAAATATTGTTTTGTACTATTTTTTTATATTTATTTATTTACATAATATACGGCGTGAGCGTTTTACATGTTTAACAAAAAGTGAACCTAAATGACAACAACAACAAAAAAAAAACAAAATAATCGCAGTCTATACAAAATAATACACCACAAAATCACAAGTCAAAATAAACAATAAGATAATGTAACAATAATAATAAAAAATTGTAAATGAATAAGGTCTATAATAATAATAATTCAATTTTGGTATGTCAATAGAAATAAGTCAATACAAACAAGTACATAAACATGTAAAAAATATGTCAAGGAAATAAATAAAATTTAAAACTGTAAAAGGCTGAAGCCGTTTATTGTTGAATAAATAAATAAATAAATAACGAAGCATGAAAGAAAATAATCAACTCACAAGTACCTATGTATACAAACTCATTTTAATTCATATGGATTAGCACATAAAGCAATAATTATGGCAAATATCTTTACAGAGCCTTGAATAGTAGAAATAATACGAAAGCCCTGGGTCTAATTAAAACTAATTTAATGTGGAATAATGGACGTTTGAATTATTTTGCGTTGTTCTTGGGAACCTTAATTTATCCTCATTTTGTGGAAATTGGTATTTCCCTAAGTAATTATACGTGGAGTCCCTGATAAAAAATACATCTCTCACTCGTCTCTCTGTTTGTTTTCGAGTGTATCGTAAAATGAAATTATTTGCAAAATATCACTGTTATGTCAGATTAAGGCCGCTCTTTAGCAAAAACTAGAGTTGAAGGGTGGCAAGAGAGAACTCGTTCATGCATTAGTTAGGTATTTATTTCACCTAAATTTTGGAGCATAATATTTAGTGATTACTTACTTACTTACTTCCGATGGCCGAATAGCCCTTGTAGGACCTTTGCCTCCGAAACAATAGATCTCCAAGCCTTTCTATCCTGAGCAATGGACTGCCAGTCGTCTTTAGCATTGAGCTCCTCCAAATCTCGGTTGATGTTATCTAACAATCTTTGTCTTGGTCTGCATAACGGTCTCCTGTCCTCGGGTATACCTTGCAGAATACCTTTAGTCGCCCTTTCTTCTCCGGATCTAACTACGTGGCCAATTCATGCCAATCTTCGGGATCTGATCTCACTTGTGATGAAAGGTTGTTTAGTGATTACTGGTACATTTTTTTAACAACAATAAATATGTATGAAAACCATCAGGGCATATCCCACAAGTGGTGTAGCCAGTAGACAATCTGCATATAATAAACATGCAAGCTTCCTTCTCCGTATCAACAAAAAAATGAGACTTTTAGGATAGGTGGCAAACCTTTTCACCGAATTTAAGATGTAAAATGCCTTTGTTTTTTCGTACACCTGCCTTCGCGCTCACATTTAGAAACCCAATCAAATTCTATACATATGCTCACTTCCGTACTTTTTGCAACCTACAATAATTTGAACATTCTGTTTCAAAGCTATTTTTTTAATATCTTTTTACCTGCAGCAGGTATAGAAAATATATTTTTATATTTTTGCGTAGTACCTACTTAAAAATAATACTTTTCCTCTTAGTAATATTTTCTATCCAAAATTCTTATATTTAAAATACTTATATTTAGAAATGAGATCGTCGAGAAGGATGTGTGGTAAAAGTCTGAGAGATCGTGTGCGTAACAGTGATATACGAAGGAATGTGTAATGAAAATTTGTGTAATTACAAGGATGAATTTAAATAAGTTCGGATAGTTTGGGCACGTGGAAAGAATGAATGAGTACAGAATGACCAAGAAGATATATTTGACCGTGAGGAATGATGCTCGAAGACGTGGACGTCCGAGGATCAAAGTGAGCGTGATGGTATGTATGTGAAATATTTCAAATAATGTTTACAGAGTGCCCGGTTCAAAATTTTATCGATCTTATTTATAATGGACTGCAAAATACATATAATGTTTATGCATAAGAGCTCTGTATTTATGTAGAATACACTGTACAAAGTCAAACATGTAAAATTAAGCCGAATCAGATAAAGTTTAGTATTGCAGAATAGATTATCTTTAAAATTGCTTTCTGCAGTGGCGAGCTAAATGCTGCTCTCTCCGAACCAGTTTGCAACTTTTTGTTCTCTTATTTTACCTACATCTTCTAGCTAGCCGTGCAAATTCTATTTTTTCCTTTACATGCATACCAACCAGTGGCAAAATGAACGAGTAAAAACGGACAGAATATACCTACCTACAAAGAAAAATATTGAAATTTAAAAATTTCATGGATAAAAAGATGTTTTATTTTTTTTCGCGGATTCTGATATCATAGTTTTCAGATATTTCAAATTGATGTATTCCATTCATCATCCACTTCATCAAGGCATTCCCACAAATGGGGCAGCCAGTCGACCAACTAATTGTAATATTGAAATATGCAAGTTCCAAAAATTTTAAGGTATTCAAGAATTCATATCTTATGGCGATGTACTCCATCGTTTCAAAATAATGTCACCCTTTTTCGTCGTTTTATTGCTAATATGCAATTGATCTGCTGGCTTCTTAACTTGTGGGATATGCCTTAATAGAGGGTATAGTAGTAGTGATAGTGATATTATTAAATCAAATTTGGACTCTCTGGTATTCGTAAAATATTTCGTATGAGACATTTGACATCTTCAATTCACCATTGGCGGCGTCCACACATCTGGATGCGAACGTCAATCATCAAACAAAAATCTTATATCTTTCGGCGACAAGTCGGAGCATTTTCTGAAAAAATATTCGAATAAATGTCTTCTTTACGTCTCATGGACGTGTAAAGAAGGCATTCATTCAAATATTTCTTCGGAGAATACTCCGAATTGTCGCCGAAAGATTTAAGATTTTTGTTTAATGATTGATGATTGACGTTCTCATCCAACTGTGTGGACGCCGCCATTGAGGAATGACATCCATTCTGAATTTGTTCACTTTTTTGAGGGTGAATTGCATATTTATCACACGCAGTTAGTTCTCTTGCTACCCCACTTGTGGGAAATCCCGTGATGGTATAATTTATTTACACAATACAGTATACGGCGTGAGTCTTTTACATGTTCAACAACAAAAAAATAATATAATCACACAGTCTATACAAAATAATACACCACAAAACCACTGGTCAAAATCAATATTAAGATAATCTAACAATTATAATAAAAAAATATACGAATAAGGTCTATAATAATAATAATTCAATTTTGGTATGTCAATATAAATAAGTCAATAAAAAAATAATATCAAAATATACTTATCAGTGTACTAGATTGCAGTCTGAACATTTGTGGGAATTGCAGTCCAATAATATTTAGGTTGAAATTTCTCTCAAAATACAGTAGCATTACAGGAAATTATTTCTGAAGGATGTTTGTTATCAATGCACATTTTACTATTATCAAATATAATATATTTCCAATAGTGATCGAAAGGATGCAGCAAGTGGTGTCTCTATTCACCTATGTATGGCGAGAAAAAGAATTTACTAAAACACATCCTTAGAATTATAAATGTGGATATTACATTGAAATTGTTGTATATGTATATGCCCTGCCAATACCATGACGATTTCCTTTACGTGAATGTTTGCACCGAGAAGTATAAGTATAGAATATAAATATCTTTTTTTTTAAATGAAAAATAAATAATTCATTGTGCAATAAATAAACATGTAAAGTTAGAGAAAATATATCACCGATGTGGATAAAATCATGTAACAGTAGCTTCACTAGGTTGCCCTGTATCGAGGCGTGCTACGTGAGAAAAGCTAACATAATGATGATTTTTAAAATGCAACACTATACATAGTGTAGTAATTACACTATTGAATTTATTAGTTAGTCTATAGTGGAATAACTAGATATCGTGTTTCGTTTTAAAAATTATTAATATGAACTTCCACCAAGAACCGTCGGTCGATAAATAAAACTTTAACATAATGATACTAACGAATGAATGAATCCCAATATGAACAAATTTATAAATATGGCATATATAATGAGATATGAACGTATCTTTTTGAATCAACGCTCGTTTAAGACTGACTGATATGACACTAAATGGGTCACGAAATTTGATCGGTTGCATTACCAATTTTTCCTTTGAACTTCTAGTCTATACTAGAGGTCATTCAGTAACAAGTGGAATATCTAAATATTACATTTTATTTTCATTTCTTATTAGGTGTGTGTCGCCGTGTCCTGCAGTACTTTGAACACATCGCACGGAGAGGACCAGACAACTTGGAGAGACTTGTTCTGACTGGAAGTGTGGAGGGCAATAGAGTTAGGGGGCGCGCACCAATGAGATGGAGTGAGCAGGTGAAGGGGTCAACAGGGGGGACCTTGGATGAGGCGTTGCGAAGAGCGGAGGATCAGGGTCGCTGGAAGCATTTTGTCCACACCTATACAAATTATGGTCACAATCCTCAGCACTGAGGGACCGACAACAAAGAAGAAAGAATTTTACAGGATACAATACTCACAAAAATTAGGAAAATGTTTGATTAGTATGTTTGACTCAAATTAGTCGGGAATATATCTGCCTATACTGTAAAAGAGTGTAATAAAAATGAAGTGAAATATTGGCCTAATCTTAGGATTGTGCAGAGGTAACTTTATATGGGTTAATGGTTTAACATATTAGTCTTCACTATGCGAAATGAGATGTTACACTATGCAAGATCGGCACTGGTCATAAATCTTGAGTTTTTAAATTAACTTGCTCTCACCAGACCTGAAGAGAGAGGGAGAAAGAGAGATAGAGAGCTGTTGCTGGTGTTTTATTCCGCTAATGTTCCTACCCACATTGCAACATACCAGGCAAGAGAACTTATTATACTTTCATCAACAAATTTCAATGTGGACGGAACATTGTGGGTCAATGAGCGTAGCAAGCTGAAACTTTAATGAGTTGCGGAGTCCTTGGAATGGAATAACTCCCTTACTCTTTTTCCACGAGTTTCCCAGTGGTATGTAAAAGGAAATGAAAATAAATAATATTTATGAAACAATCAAAACACTGTTATAATTTTCACCACATTTATTCAAACTCTAACGTTTTCGCCCACTTCAATGGGCATTCTCAAGAGTACTGAAACAATAAAAATGTCACCTACAAAAATTGAAGGTAGTCAAAGAGGGGGGAGAGAGGTGGGTGCAGGGATTGCAATAGAAGAGTGGGGAGTGGCATTGGTAGGTATAACATTAGGTGAGACAGGGTAAACTAGTAATGGGGACTTAGCGGGAATTTGGATATTTACAATATTATCCTGATGCTTAAATATTTCCAAAGCTTCCATTGCGTTCAGACGTCGATCACCACATTCGGAATGAAACACCACTGTACTGTCTATATCAAATGAATGATTATGTTCAACACAATGATCGGCCATTTCCGAAAAATTAGAAAGGCCCCTGAACGCCCTGGAATGTTCCTTAAATCTAGACTTTATCGATCTTCCAGTCTCACCTATATACACACTACTACAATTTTTGCATTTAATTTTATACACTCCACTACCATCCATTCTATCAATTTTATCTTTATTGTTAAAAATCAATTTGTCAATATTATTATTTGTTTAAAATGCTCCCTTAAATGAGTCCCTCACTATACTATTTAAATGATTAGTTAATCTTCCTACATATAGAATTCTTCTCCATGGTTTGTTATTATTATTATTAAATATTGGGTAAATGTAATTTTTAACCATTTTATTTTTTAGTTTTTTATTATATATATCATGAACTATCTTATCTGAATATCCATTATTTCTAGCTATTTCGATTATTATTCTATATTCCTTGTCAAATTCATCCTTATCCAAGGGTATATTTAAC